>CM037877.1:21245638-22702124 GCA_021292165.1 Shinisaurus crocodilurus | reverse complement strand
TTGCTTTTATGCATGGACTATTCTTGCTGGCTTGGGAGTTTACAGCATATTGTGTATCACACGGTTCAAGGGAACACTCTACATAGTACAATGAAACTAATAATATTTTTGAAGAAAAAACAGTAACATTAATAGTCACATATTACTCAATAAGCATAACAGGAATAATAATAAATGATTGGGGATGATAGGAGTTGTAGTCCAAGTTATCTGGAGAAGGCTGATACAGGAGAATCCTCCATAGGGGATCAGATGGTGAGCCTCTTAATCCAGTAGGTTTTTAGGTGTGCATAGCTGGCTGGGGCATGCTGAGAGTTGTCGGACTTTCTTCTGTCTAAACGTGCATAGGATTGCGCCCCAAGTGCGTTTTAAGCATACCCCTAAAAATGTACAGTATGTGACAAACAGGTGTTTGAAAATATGCATCATACACAGCTACACTTCTTAGTGGGCAGCTCCAAACTTTACAGCAATGTTCTCCAACCTTGGGTCCCCAGATGTTTTTGGCCTACAACTCCCAGCATGCCCCAGCCAGTTATGCTGGCTGGGGCTTGCTGGGAGTTGTAGGCCAAAAACATCTGGGGACCCAAGGTTGGAGAACACTGCTTTACAAGCATACCGGCTGCAAACACATACTGCTTGGATGACACAGACATGCATACATGTACAGCTTTAAACACCTGGGTACACACACATCGGAAATCTGATTGAGCCAGGATCATTCAAGGACATCATCCACAATTTGCGTGATCGCTAACAACTACCCACAGCAAGCACATTTGCTGCATGAAATACAGAAATGCCCCAGAGAGATGGGTGTAGACTCCACAGCATGCCTGGATTCATATGTAATGGCTCCAAGAACACTGTGTATGCACACACGCACTAACACGTCCACTCTCCATCCACCTTTAAGCACCACACAGACACACGCACAGAGAATAGCAAAATATCCTGCTGCACCCTTAAGGTGCAATCCTATGCGAGTTTAGACAGGGAAAAAAGGCCTAGAACTGGCCGGGGCATGCTGGGAGTTGCAGGCCTTTTTTCTGTCTAAAGTTACATAGGATTATGCCCTTACAGTCTAATACATTTATTACAACACAAGCATTTGTGGTAGATTCCATTTCATCAGACTCACAAAGTGTTATCCTCAGTCAGCAGGTCTCTCTCTCTCTCTCTCTCTCTCTCTCTCTCTCTCTCACACACACACACACACACACACACACACACAAGGCAAGCAACCTCGTCCTTATTCCAAGGAAAGTTACTCATGAACCTTATGCATCATAATGAAAGCAATTTTAATTTAATGCACTACTAGGTGGCTGTAAAGTGCTGTTAACGTTCTGACACCTGTAATAATGTCATTTTCCTACAGCGTAAGTGGCCATAAGACAAGTCTAGATCTACTGTTTATCTCTCTGAGCAATTTGCAATAGATCAGCAGGGCTTTCCGATGCCTAATGGTTTAGCAATAGCTGCAACAAAATGACTCCCTTCCCACCCTAAATTATACTGCTGAAATGAAGAAGAAAGCTAGCAGTAACCAGGAGAGGATTTTTGTATGGAAGGACTATGCCCTCCATTCAGTTCAGGTACTCAAAACAAATTCCTGAGTTCAGGATTCTTTAATTCTTAGGCTACAATCCTATAGCATTTACTTGGAAGTAAACTCCATTGGATTCAATAGAACTTACTTTTGAGTAGAAATGTATAGGATTGCACTGTGTGTATGGGTTTGTTTGTTTTTTGCACGAGGCTCTGGTTGGTGGATTCTAGTGAAACACACACACACACACACACACACACACAGTAAATCCCGCAAGCCTAATCTGCTCCCAGTTCCAGATGCATTATTTTCGAGCTTATCAGCTCTACATAGGTGAAAGTCAGAGCGTAGACTCTCCTTTTGGGGAGCGGGTGGATGAAGGGTTCTGCGCAGATATATATATATATATATATACACACACACACACACAGAGACCACTTTTCTACCATGCAGGACAATCAGAGTGAATTTCAAGCAATCAGCAAGCACAATAAAATATTGGGGGGGGGGGGGAATCATCAACCAGTGAGTTGAGAACCAGTGTGGCGTATTGGTTAGAGTGTTTGATCTGGGACTCGGGAGATCCGGGTTCTAGTCCCCGCTCGGCCATGAAGCTCCCTGGGTGACTTTGGGCCAGTCACTGACTCTCAGCCTAACCTACCCCGCAGGGCTGTTGTGAGGATAAACTGGCGAGGAGGATTATGTAAGCCGCCTTGGTTTCCTTGGCAGGAAAAAAAGGCGGGCTATAAATATAATAAATAAAAATCGACAGCAGCATGTGGAACAGTGACTCACCTATTCCCCCATCCCCGGCCCCGCTAACGGAGCCTTTGGAGCACCGCCTGCGCGCACCGTTGCTTAGGAGTCCGTCCCGCTCAACTGCGCGAGGGCGACTTACATGCAAACACTCCGCGCGACTCTCCCGCGCCAACCTCACCATCTCCGCAGGACGCCGTAGAGAGGAAGCGGCAAGAAGCAGCCACGGCACTGCTCCCGCTGCCCTTACCTGCCGGGAGCCAGAGGCGGGCAGCGGTAGCCACCGCAGCCATCCTCCGCAGGGCGCTCGGGGCAGGCGCCTCCGAGCTAGGCGGCCGCTCGGCAGCCAATGAGGCGCTGTTTCGTCGCCGCCGCAAGGCGCGCCAGAGGCAGGCAGGAGCGCGCAAGGCCGGGAGGAGTAGCGGGCATGCGGCGGGCGGAGATGGCCAGGAGGACCAATCCGCTCGCAGCCGGCCACTTGGAACGAACGTTGGCTAGTTTCTATAGCAGCCGGGCTATAGCGACCGGGACGTGGGGGGGGGGGGGAGAGGGAGGAGGAGAGCGCATGGGGACGGCAGCGAAGAGCGAAGCTTCACTGGGTGCATTTCTGCCTGCCTTAGTAAGCCGCAGGAGGGAGGGGGGAAAGCAAGCAAAAACGCAATTTTAAAACAATTACCGCAGGGGATGTTGGCTAGTTTCTATAGCAGCCCGCTAGCGGGGGGGGGGGGGCAGGGGAGAGAGCAAGATGAGGACATGGCTGAAAAGAGTGAAGCTTCACCGGTTGCATTTCGGCCTGCCTTAGTAAGCGACCGGATGAGGGGAAAACAAGCAAAAGCAATTTAAAAAATAAATAAAATAAATAAATATTTCTAGTCTGCCTTTCAGGGTAGGAGTCCTCCCAAAGTGGCATACGACAATAACATGCATACAATAAAATGCATATTTTTAAAAATGATGCGGTAAGAAAAACTGCAAATCTAAAAAAAAATAAAAATGAACACCAGCATAAGACAGCCTGCAATGCAACTGCAGCTATAACGCAGTCTGATAAAACATAATCAGAAGGCCGAAGTAAACGAACAAGTCTTCAGGGCCTTCTTAAAAGCCTGCAAAGATGGGGCCTGGCAGACCCCTGAATGCAATTTACTCCAGGGTGTGGGATCATTGCAGAAAAGGCCCTGTCTTGTGTACTCACCCACCTAACTGCCCTCACAGGTGGGCAAATGAAAAGGGCCGCTCTTGCTTTCTCGCTAAAGTGCAAGCAGGCTGATATGGGTGAAGGCAGTCCAAGCAAACTCGCAGCCTGCTCACACACTGGAAGTTGTAGTCCAAGATCAGGGGACCCAAGATTGGGAAGACTTGTGCTTATTAATAAACACATTAACTGTGGCTAATGTATTTATTATTGTTGTTGTTAAAGATGCTGTGGCTAAAACTAGGTTGGAAGCCTCAATCTCAGCTATCTTGTGTATGGTTGTTACTCAATGGGGAAGGTGGTTATTATTGGTTATTAATCATGTTCATATGCCACCCAATTACAAAGATCTCTCTGCAGCTTGCAACAACACACTATTGTTTTCATTTTATTATTTGTTACATTTATATCCTGCCTTTTCCTCCAAGGAGCCAAGGTGGTGTATATGATCCTCCTCCTCTCCATTTTATCCTCACAACAAGCCTGTGAGGTAGGTTAGGCTGAGAGTCCATGACTGGCCCAAAGTCACACAGTGAGCTTCATGGCAGGGTGGGGACTTGAACCTGGATCTCCCGAGTCCCAGTCCAACACTCTCACCACTACGCCACACTGGCTGTCAACATACAACTTAATTTAGTTTCACGCGTTCCTGGAATTCCATCTTCCAAACTTACAAACAAAATAAAAAACATCACCTCTTCCCCTGTCAGAGGCACTGGGTATAGCTGCCTAATGGTAAGGGAAATGCACTCTGCACATACTCAGGGATTCTAGTACAGCCTTCCCCAGCCTGGGTCTTTCCAGAAGTTTTGGGCCAGGGCTGAGCAGAAGGTAGATCAGGTGATCTGAAGCAGATCAGCAAGGCTTCCTGACTCCCAGTTATCTAACAATAGCAACCACTAAAAAGGCCTCAAACAAATCAGGTTGCTGAAAATGTATGCTGGGGGGGGGGGCAGGGAAACCCAGAGCAGATTTTTGTATGAAGGGGCTTGCGCGAGTTTGGTTCTTGCACTGCTCACAAATTCCCGGGCTGAGCACATGCTCAGCAGCAGCCTCTTCCTTAATTCTTAGTGTGTGTCTGCCTTC
Organism: Shinisaurus crocodilurus; assembly: GCA_021292165.1. Taxonomy (NCBI): domain Eukaryota; kingdom Metazoa; phylum Chordata; class Lepidosauria; order Squamata; family Shinisauridae; genus Shinisaurus; species Shinisaurus crocodilurus. Next base: position 22,697,535 of record CM037877.1, on the reverse strand, counting down.
CTGAGCCATTATAGTTTGCCCCTGGCTTTGGCTGGTGGACTTCACGGTTCCCAGTGAAAAACCAAGTAGATCCCACAAGCCCAAAGTCTGCCCAATCCTGTTTGGGATTACAGCTCCCATCAACCACAGCAAACATGGCCAATGGTTGGGGGCACTGGGAGTTGTAGTCCAAAATATCTGGAGGGAAGGCTGCTCTAGTATTACTTTGTACATGCCAGCGCAGAACCCTGGCAATTTTCTCTATCCTATACACAAATGAAAAGAAAGAAAAGAAATGAGTGTGTCTTGCTGCTGGTCAAGCAGGAAATTGAACTCAGTTTTCCCACATCCAGAAACTCAGCACTCTGTTTCTAGGTATATTTTAGGCCTGTCTTCTCCAACTGGCCTCCTCCAGATGTTTTGGACTACAATTCCCAGCATTCCTGACCTGCAGTCCAACACATCTGGGGGGGTGCTGGGATGGGGAAAGACTGTTTCAGGCAGAGGTTGGCAATGTTTTGTCACTGGGCAAGTTCAAAGCAGCAGTGGATGCAAAAATGTTTTGAAAGACTCCATTTGCTGTTCAAGCATCACTATTTCTCCCTGAAAACCATGGCTGGACAGCTCCACTTGTGTCCTTTCCATAACAGATCAGATGCAATGCTAAGGTAAAATTACATGAACAGGGGCCATGAGATACTTGTGCAAAACCCCCGCAGACAGAACAGTATCAGTATTTTAAAAGCTGAAAGCGGTTTGAAAGAGGATGTGTATGCTCATGGTATGCACCCCTATCCTGCTTTTGCCTCTGCTAAGTAGACCTTTTCATTGTTTCCAAAACCTATTTGACTGGATGCAAGCAATGGGGCAAAAGAAATGTGTACGCTGCACATCATAATGCGTAAAGCCTTCAGAATAAGCCCCATTGAATTCAGTGGTATTTACCTCTATCTTTAGGATTGCATTGTGATCCTAGGGCTTTTAAGTGCCATTGATTGAAATGGAAGGGAGTTGGAATCAATGGGATTTTAAATTGCTTAATTTTGGCTGGGACACCCCCTCTTCTTCAGGGATATTTCACAAACTGAATAATAGCTACATCATCATTATAATGGCTTATTCATTTTCATAGATATTTTCTGTATGAAATCTATTAACGTTGGTATATAGGGTGCCTTCAAGTACACCAACCATATTGGAAAAAATCAAATTCATTCTGAATCCTAAATATTCAACATCCAATAGGTTTTATAAAATATATTTATCTTTTCTTTGTGACAAATGCGCAGTGCAGCTTCCACAGTAAAAAGAAGCCAATGTTTCCATCTCTTAAGATGATCTTAATTCTACAAGTTAAGCATAGCAGTAATTCCTGGAGAACAGAGTTGCACAACTGGAAACTTATCAACCATACTGCAGCACAACCAGCCACATACTGTGGCCTGTTAGATGCTAGACAACTGCCCTGTTTTTGTGGTCCCCAGTAGGCAGCAAAAGAAGTATCTAAGAGCTCTGGTGGTCTATTATACCAAACTGGTGCCCTCCAGAGGTTTTGGACTACAACTCCCATAATCCTTGATCACCAACTATGCTGGCTGAGGCTTATATAGTCCAACCCCTTGTTTGATGCAGGAAATCCAGAGCTAGAGCACCCCAGCCTCTCCCTGAATACATCCAGCAAGGGAGAGTGCACCATCCAGGAACTGGTTCTGTCATCAAACTGCTCTTGCGATCAAGACATTTCTCCTAATGTTCAACCAAAATCTACCCCCTGTAACTTCAGCCCATTAGTTCTAGTTCTGCCCTCTTGGGCAGTACAAAACAACTAGGTTCAGACAACATAACCCACACTCAAGGGTTGAGTATAGGTTATTTATTTATTTTATTACATTTGTTAATCGCCCATCTGGCCGGTCACCCGTCCACCCTGGTTGAGTGTGGGTTGTCGTTGAAACGTGGGTTATTGTGTTGTTTATTAAGGGTCTGTGGACTAAATAAACTTATTTGATTGATTGATTGATTGTGTTGTTTGAACCCAGCCAAGGTAACAAACCATGGTGGAACAACCCACAGTTCACAACCCAACAACAAACCATGGGTTCTCTTCATGGGTTGTTCATGGTTAACAAGCCACGAGTAGTTAGCGCAGCTGGGTTCAAACAACACGACAACCCACATTTCAACAACAGCGCACAGTTCAATGACAACCCACACTCAACTCATGCTCAACCCTTGGGCAGCACTGCTCTGAATGACTGAATGCTGGGGGGTGGGGTGCCACCATTTTAATGTCCCTATAATGTGCAGACTGATGCTACATCAGGGGCATTGTGGAAAACCAAAATGGCAGCTGCCAGCCACCTGGCACTTTTTAAAAAGGAGTCCATGGCAGGTGTGACTATGCGTACAGAACAAGCACTCTTAGGGCGCAATCCTATACATGTTTAGACAGAAAAGGAGCCCACGTGCCCTGGCTGGGGCATGCTGAGACTTGCAGGTCTTTTTTCTGTCTTAACATGCATAGGATTGCACCTTTAATTTAAAAAAAAACATCTAAGACAGGGCATAGATGGAGACAAGACCTTACATGCTATCAGGGCTAGTTAAGGCACAGGACAGTTAGTAGTTGGAGCCTAGCAGTCACACTGATTTCATCTCCTTCTTTGGCCAGCAACAGACAACCGCTTTCCAATCCTCCTAAAGCCTAAAAGGAAAACCCTCTCCATGTCAACTGTATTTTTTCCTCTTCTTGATCCATAATTGGTAGACATTTTTATGGCTCATCCACATGCATGGAACAATGCTCTCAGACAAGGATGCTAAACTTTTGCAACATACAAAGGATACAACGGAGAACTGAGCTCACCCTGGTGTGAAAGCAGAACTGCCGACACCCTCCTCTCAAACGCAGGTGTTTAAAGTAAAGAGGCAGGAACAAGCAGCCAAGATGGGCTTCAAACACACCAAAAAGCCAGCTCAAATGGTAAGATATTGGGTTCAGACAACACGATAACCCACATTCAAGGGTTGAGTGTGGGTTGTCATTGATCCATGGGTTGTTGTTGAACCTTGGGTTATTGGGCTGTCTGAACCCAGCTGCGCTAAGAAGTCATATGGCTTGTTAACTACGAACAACCCATGAAGAGAAGTTGGGTTGTGATCTGTGAGTTGTTCACCGTGGTTTATTATCTCGGCTGGGTTCAGACAACACGATGGTTCAACAACAACCCACACTCAACCCTTGAGTGTGGGTTACTGTGTTGTCTGAACCCACTCATTGGCCTATACAGGTGGCAGATCTTTATTTACTAAGAAGAGACATTCTCTCATTAAGGCCTCCCAATCCTCCTTGTATAAGAAAGTGTGGTGCTGCCCTCTAGCCTCCTTAAGCATAACCAACACTTTTCCTTAAAATCCGACTCTCAGTACAGCACAGCACATCTTGGGCCATTAATTTCACAGAAATAAACACACACTCCTGACATTATAGCACTCAAAGCAAGAGTCAGTCCAGCTTTTTAAACTGTGTAATATTTAGTTACATACACTTACTAGTGGCATAAGCTGGCCTAAATATGTTAATATTACATAGCCCAACTTGGGTCACTTCCACAATAGCAGTTGAGTCTGGACTTGCAGTCCTTAATAAACACACCTATTATTTTTTTTAACAGAGAACCAGACAATGGCATTGCCATCCTGTTTCATTTCAGTGTCTTTCATGCTATCTCTCCTATCTTCCCAGTCCTGAATTATGGTAACTTTTTAAATTTTATAATGCAATTGCAGTGCCAGCTTGTCTAACATTGACAGGCAAATTGCTCTCAAGGCATTCCAGGGCTTCTGTACCTTTAATAGCTTATTCCTGAAGTTTGTATCCCTGAAATAGCACTATTGCACAATTTTTAGAAAATATGGGTGGGCATCCCACGAGAACTCTCAGCTCTCTTGGGAACCCTAAGGCTTCCCAAGAGAGCTGGGAGTAGTATACAGTAATACCTTGGATTGCAAGTAACTTGGTCTGAGAGCATTTTGCAAGACGAGCAAAAATTTTAAAAAATATTTGACTTGATAAACGAGCAAGGTCTTGCAAGACAAGTAGTGAAGGGATGTAACCGCTCACCTCGAGTGGGCCGAAATCGGCCCCACTCACGCCCGCCAGAGACTCGCTTTGATATAAGAGTGTTTTGGATTACAAGCACAGTTCCGGTACGAATTATGCTTGCAATCCAAAGTATTACTGTACAGTATATATAGTAGTTAGTGTGTCAGACAAGGACTTAGGAGACCTGGGTTCAAATCCTCACTCAGCCATTAACACTCATTGCATGGCCTTGGATGTCAACATGTCACTTTAACCTCCCTCTATAAGGTTGTTGTGAGGATGAAAGGAGCAGCAAGAAAACCATGCATGCTGGCTGTAGCTTTTTACAGAAAAGGCAGGATAAAAATACAGTAAGTAACCAGAGGTTCAAACCACAGTTCCTTAACTGTAGGAAACTCAAATCAACCCAACTTTTCCCATAGTTCAGTACCTTTTGGCATATACCCAAGATGTAAGTGCGAAAAATAAGAAATGGGGCCAACCCGGTCATGCAGCAAGACAAAAGAACCTGTTTCACGTGGCTCCACAGCAGGGCGAAGGGAGATGAGAGATAGATGAATGATAGAAAATGTGTCTGAATGTTACAGTGTCACTTTTTAAAGCAGGAGTGGGGAACCTATGGTCTTCCAGATGTTGCTGGACTCCAACTCCGATCAGCCCCAGCCAACATGGCCAATGGAAGTTGGGAGTCCAACATCTGGAGGACCACAGCCTCCCCACCCATTTTTAAGATGTCGGCCCTAGCAGGGCAGGATATCATTTCAGGCAACAAAATGTCTTCGGCTGGCAATGACAAGGTGACAGCGCATATTATATGAAGGTATGCTCTTGTCAAAGAGCTAGGATTGGTTGCAGCTCCCTGTAGAGCAGGGCTCTCCAACCTTGGGTCCCCAGATGTTGCAGGCCTACAGCTCCTAGCATACCCAACCAGCATGGCTAATGGCAAGGGATTCTGGGAGCTGTAGTCCAGTAACATCTGGGGACCCAAGGTTGGAGAGCCCTGCTGTAGAGCTTACACTCAGTGCCAAGTTCTGGTTTGTGGCAGCAGAGAAGTAGTGAGGGACTGTGCCATCTGCCACCCCCTCACTCTGACTTTCCCTTTACTCTTGAGATCAGCTGACTCTCAAGTAGACCTGTCTAGACTATCATATCTGCTGAGTGGCTGACACTATTGTGTTCACCTCCCAACCTGGAGGAAGTAGGGCCTTACAAGCACTCTCCAGGCTGGACTATAAAGTCACAACCACCACCAAAGGCAATTGGCTCTGGCTGATTGTTACATGTGGCATGAGAGTAGTGCAGAATGCCTTCCCTTTTTTTCTCTCCCTCTGTATTAACCTACAATGAGAGGGCAGGTTTGACATGAGGGGTTTTGGGGTGGGTACGATGGTTCTTTGTATTCTATACAGTTCTTGTATTAATTGGTTGTGCTTATGCCTATATTTTTTTTCTTAGCTTCCGGTAGATCTAGGGTAGATTCGTCTCTTTTAATGGTATGTCCAAATGGTTTAATATATTGGCTGCTGGTGGGTTGTGGTGGGACGGTATGCTGGACTACCCAAATCAGAAAGACAATGCACCCTTGGCTGTGAGCAAATAGAGGACCTCATCCACCTTCTACTAGATTGTTCATACTATTCAGACCTGAGAAGTCAATCTCTCTCCCCCCCTAGACGCCTTAAACGACGCTTTGTCTATAAGCAAAATTATCTTTCTGCTGGCTGGAGTTGACTACTACATTTCTTTTCACACTGCGAAATTTGTTAAACTAGCCTTGGCCAAGAGAAACAAGCTTTTAAACTCGTTTACAGATTTGGAACTTACCGTAAATAAAAAATTTAATATGTATTTTAACATTGAATATTCTTTTAATGACTGCGTATTTACTTGTAATGATGCCACTATTTTAGCCTGTCTATATGTACATATGTATGCATTTTTAACTTTGGGCATCCAATGTTTTAACTTCCCACCCACCCACCCTTTCCTTTTTAAATCACCTGTACTGCGGGTCCCAGCGGGGCATGCCACAGCCTGGTTGGCTAGTGCACATATAAATAAAAAATTAATTGTGAGCTGGAGTGGGGTATGTGTGTATTTTTGGTTAAAATGTGGCTTGTATCATTCCCTTATTTGATATATTTAGGAATTTTGCATTTATTAAGTGACTTGTTGTTTAAGTCCCGAATTGAAAGTTTGCTTACAGGTTTATTATTGTAGTATTTTTATTGTTAGTCTTTTCATATTGTTGTCTTCTAATATTTTATTTGATACCATTGTATTTGTTCCTGTATAATGATGTTGTTAGCTGCTTTGGGTTTCCTTTGGGGTGAAAATAAATGATGATGATAACATGTGAAACAGTCCTAAGAATCTGTATTCCAGAAGACTCAAATAATACTGCATTAATGGAGAACTTGTGGTTGGTACTGTTTTATTTTCCAATAATACTGATTAAAATATTTACACTCCTACTCTTATAAATCCACAGTTAAAACACTCACACCTATGGCTTTTGATTCCCCGCCCCCCCAATCTTTTAAGCACAAGATCGTTCTGTAAAGGGTCAAAAAAGTTTAAATAATAAAACAGTAGCCTGATGCATTGAGTAGACACATTTACTTTGTATTTTTTAATGTTTTTTTCCGTAAAATATAAAATGTACCTTTTTTCTAAAAAATAAAAATCTGGTGATAAGATGCCAGTGCAACCTTTCGGCCAACTCATACCTTGCTACAGATGCAGCTGAATTTTTCCTATTATAATTGGCCCTTAAAAAAAAGAAAAAAGAAACTGCCAGTGTTCAATCCATTTCCTTTCCCCCATCTAAGTTCATTTTAATGCCAGAAAAAAAACCACCTGGTAGCTAACAATTGTAAGCAAAATTACAAAGCATTGTACAGCAATATCTACACTGTCGGTTTTGCATTAGCTTTGTAAATATCCTAAAAGCTTTGTGGAAGTTTAATTACTTAGTTGTGAGAAGGCACAAGGGTTCTTCTTTTTAAAAAACAAAACAAAACCTTAGCACATTCTACCTTCACCCCAATCAATTTCTAGGCTTAGAAGACAGTGGTTAAATTTAAGAACATAAATAAAGCAAAGATTGCAGCTACTGCAAAATATTAAAGGGAAAGGGGGGGGGGGGAGAGAAGAATTACCTGCAGTTTCTAAGCAGATCACCCAACTGTCCTTAGATAATCCATATGAATGTTGGAACCTTTTAAACACTAAACTCATATTCTGAAAAGAAAACAGAACTTGCTTCAGAAGTCTCTCACAATGACAAACAGTATAACCTAGTGGTACAATCTAGCAAAACTCTACAATTAAACTTCACACAAAGCTGTCTGTCTGTAGAATAGACTTTGTTCCGTGGTATTATTATTTTTTAAATAAAAGGCGGATTTTTTCCCCAGAAGTAAAAGGGCAGTTTAGTCAAATATCCTAACTTTGGTCCACCTGTCCACTTCCCTAAGGTACAAAAGAGCCATCTATTTGTGGTGCAAAAGTCAAACAAGAAAATTAACAAAAAATAATTTGGTATGACATTTTCCAAATCACAGGTAGCACAGTCAATATTTCCTAGGTCTCCACCTTTTCCTCTTGCATATCCACTATTGGCCGAGTTTTTAAATCATCAGCTTCTTCATGATCTGCTGTGTGCTCCTTTGCCTCCTCCACCTGAACAGGTGCACTCGCTTCCAGTTCTCCTTGATCCACATGTCCTGATTCCACTTGTTCTAGATCAGTTTCCTCTATAAGCTGTGCCTGAACCTCTTCCATTTGTAACTGGTTCACATGGTCCACATCTAGCTCCTCCATATGCACTTCAGTGCCTTGTTCAGTCTGAATGTGCTCCACTTCTAAGTAGCTGATCTCTACCTGCTCTTGTAGCTCTGCTATTTGTTCACTTTTTACTTGATTATTCTGTATCAAATCTGGATGCACCTGCTCCACTGTCACTTGTGCTGGATCCACCTGGACCTGAATTACAGGCAACACATGGACTTGTTCCACTTGCTCTATGATAGTCATGGATGCCACTGGATCACTGTCCACTGGAAGAATGTCCTCAGTTACTATTCGTTCTGAAATGTTGTGAATTTCTTGCAGGTGCCTCCGTAGTTCACTGCCTTGCATAAACCAAACATCACATAAGGTACAGTGGTTGGGTTTGTCACCTGTGTGTATTACCAAGTGATCCTTGAATTGATCCCAGCTGTTAAATACACTGTTGCAGACCTGAAAGAACAAGATACAATGCCTTTAGGAACGCTAACCAAAGTTCATTATACATTACCTGATCATTCTTTTCAGTTCAGTTTGCATCCTTTAAACCCTAGGTGGCCATAAATCCCACAGCAATAGTTCTCAGGACCTTAATTATCTATGCATCAGCCTGTTTGGCCAACTGTAAACCAGTTCATGGTGGTGGTGACGGTGACTGATGATGATGTCAATAAGAATGAAGAGAAGCTACTCCATTATGGACTATATCTCCATCAAAAGATATGCCAATCAATTATTATGCTCCTTTCTTATAACACTCTCACCCACCCCAAATTCAGCTTCTTTTAGATTGAAGGCACTGAACTCTGAGGAGCTTTTCAGTGGTGGTGCTCTGTCTGTGGAACACCCTCCATAGAGAGGCTTGCCTGGTGCCTATATAGTTTTCTTTCACATGCCAGACGAAAACTTTTTTATTCTCCAAGCATTTAAATTATTTTAGGCATTTAAAATCTTGCGAATTGCTCTGTTTTTATATGTGTTTTGGGGGCAGGGGGTAGGGTTATGTTTTAATTTTGTAAACCACCCTGTAACCAAATCTGTTGAAGGACGATATATAAATATCTGAATTAAAATAAACAAATGTAAACTGAACTTGGAAAACAAAATTATCTAGAGATTTTAATGTAGATTTCAGTGCAGTATTTAAGTACTGAGTCTAAGAAGGTAAGAACATAATGCCTGTCATTGCTAAATACATTACGTCCTTATGGCACAATCAGGCCAGCGTGCCCTTCCGTGAAAAGGCAAGACGATGGTTTGAACCTACCCAAGAAGAACTGTAGGCATTCCCCACCCTCAAGGGGAACAACTAACATCTTTATTCTTATCAGACAATGGGAGATGAGCTAAGGCAGGGGTGCGCAACTTGTGGTCCTCCAGATACTTTGGCCTACAACTCCCATCATCCCTTACCACTGACTATGCTGACAAGCAAGAGGGCGTTGTAGGCCAAAACATCTGGAGGGCCACAAGTCCCCGTCCCCCCCACTTTAAGGCCTGTTGACTCAGAATAACGATGAAAACACTTTAACAGAAATTCTGCTGCAGACACGTAATACAAAGGGCATGATTGTTACTTCAAATTAGCAGGCATGCCCTACAGGGATGCCACTGGAGCAGGTACCAGGATGGGCGGTAGAGGGCACCGTCAATCTTTCCCCACAAATGATGTCTTGCGGACCAGTCCATTTCCCCCACCTCCTCTGACTTTTTCTCAGAGAAGGACAGCATCCAAAGAGAGCCAACAACCATTCAAGCAGTATAGCAGATTTTGGCACAGCCCCCTATCCACGGATAACCTGGAGAGGATGGGAGGTTGTACAGTCCTATCTCCTCCATACTCTTATGTCTTTCCCCTAGCAAAAAAAGGGCATTGAAGCAGGTCATCATTGGTGAACAGAGGTGGATCTCCTCTCCCTACCCCAAACCATAAAACTCCTCCTTAATATTGCTAGAGGACATTAAAGCAGATGTTGCTTAGAAGGCTACAGTGAGAAATGGAGGTGTATAGATCCTTTCACAGCATCCAAGAAGTGTAAAGATCTAGAGTGGTCTTCCAATCCCTCACTCCACTATCCAGACATGCAAGTACTTCAATACTGTGGTATTTTCAAACATCAGAATTAAATTTGTTAAGCTGCAATCCTATGCAAGTTTAGACAGAAAAAAGGCCACAACTCCCAGCTATGCTGGCTGCGGCATGCTGGGAGCTATAGGCCTTTTTTTCTGTCTAAACTTGCATAGGATTGCATCTTAGTCAGATAAAATGACATCAGTTACAGCATCATTTTGGGGCGCTCTCTTTCACATGACACACACAAAACCCACCCATGCTTTTTTCTTCGTTACATACCTGACATTCATAAAGTTTCTTCCGTCCCTTTTTAGCACCAGCACCAGACTGGCATGCTGTCAGGTGACATTTGAGTGTGCTGTTCCGAGCAAAACGTTCGTGGCAGTTTGGACACTCAAATGGTTTCTCACCTATCAAGGCAAATATAGGCATTTACGGAAAATGCAAACCAGTCCACCCTGATTCCAACTGTTAATTGTTAAAAACTTGACATTCCTGCAGTTTAAATGGAACAATGCAGCTTTCCCATCACTGAACCTCAATTATCCAAGTGTTGCAGAAGTACAAGAATCAGAGTTTAGTCTAAGGACTAGGATGTAGCTTTAGCTCCATCGTCTATGCAGGATCAGCATTCTGTCTTGCGACATGAGCCATGCAGATTGCTGCATTCACAAGCAAGGCAATATCCCCAATTATTAGTCCATCTCTGAAAATGGAGATTCTCTCAAGACTATTAGCCGGTGAGATACCTATCCCCTCATGTATTTATCTAATCTCTTTTGCAGCCTGATCTTACACAGGTTTAGTTGGAAACACGCATATGAAATAAGAAGGCATATGAAGTGAGTTCCACTCTGCCCAATGCAGCTTATAAACAGGTTGAAGTGCATAAGGTTACAAGCTTTACACATTGGCCTGGTTTGCACACAATGTTAACCCTGGGTTTTTTAAACCCTGGGTTACCATGAGCAAGCCAGCATGCTAGTTAAGCGACTTGCTTGCTCTTGCTTGCCTCTTTATGCCAGCAGGGCTAAATAACCCAGGGATCTCCTGGAACAAACTCTGGGTTCCAACTCTGACTTGCCAGGGAAGAGATGAACCAGAGTTCTGGGTTTGAATTCAACGCTAACCAAGCCGGGGACAGCACCCCCCTGGATTGTTTAGTTGCTCCTGCCAGCAGGAGGAGCCAAGCGGGAGCCATGGAACCACATGAACTAGCATGCTGGCTCGATCACGGTAACCCAGGGTTTTAAAAATCTTGAGTTACAGTTGCATTGTGAACTGGGCCACTACTTTGCGAAATGTGTTTCCAAACTCTGTTTACCAAGGCAATGCAAGTGTAGGTGGCAGACAAAGGTGTTTAATGCCTCCTGTGCCCTAGATCTCAACTGCACCACAATCTGCCCTACAAATGCCAATCCCCCCCAGGCCCTTGTCCAGTCAGCAATGTTTAGTTCAGGCTTCCCAGCACACCAGGGAACACTTGCAGGAGTCAATTAGCATAAGTGAAAGGAGTGCTCAACACATATATGCACCCAATTCTCCTCGGCAAAATGTCCCCACTGCCACCATCTGCCTTACAAATAAAATGCTATTTTTGAGAACTCCATGTTGCCTCATGATATGCAGTTCCACCCTTAAAGTCATGAATTGTTATGCATTGCTTTAATCCTGTCCTTAATCCTTCCCTTTGGAGTCATCATAGGACTCCAAATTCTTGTTTTTTGAAAACTGAACACTTCCCTGTCTAATGATGCTGAGCATGATTTATAATGTATGTCTTACCCAGTGATGTGGGGTCATTTATACTACAATGGTGTAAGTAGAGCAGCAGTGTTGGATAATGCCCAATGTATTTAAATTTTTACAAGTACCGTATTACAATAAGAAGTCTACATAATAAAACGTTGAAATCACCTTACGTGTCCTTTAATTTCCCCCCTTCAAATATTTCAGGTCAAATATTTGTAGTGTATTGGGACAAAAGAGTAACATGGGGTACTCTTTTCTTTTTTTTTAGCTTTATTTACTAATACAAGTAAAATAAACATGCTAAATTAGATCTCTCTAGGGTAGAGGCGTGCAGCTTGTGGCCCTCCAGATGTTTTGCCCTACTGCTCCCATCAGTACTAGCCAGCATGGACAATGGTGAGGGATGATGGGAATTTTAGGCCAGAACAACTGGAGGGACAAGTTGCCCACCCCAGCAATAAGGCATCAGAACATTTTCCAATCCTCTGACCCTATGCAAATCAACCTAATTTGCATTGGAAAATTTTCCAATACAAACCGAAAATTTTCCAATGCAAATGACTCTATGCAATTAATCTAATTTACATTGGAAAATTTTCCAATTCAAAACTTTCCGAAAAACCCACATCCATCACTGCTCTTACTCAAGAATTTCCTTCTCTCCTGAAACCGCTGCACCCCCCCTACAGTGTGTGGAAGATTCTCAGTCATCCACTGCCCCCCTCCTAAATCCTTCAATAATGCTGTGGAAAAAAGCTTGAACACCAGGTAAATAAGAATGATATCGTACAACAATAAGAACAAGCGAACACACATGTACCAAGATCCAGATGCTTCAGACACTGAAAAGGACAAAAAGCAGTCTGCGGCATTTTGTTGGAAGCTACATATTCCTTTTTTGTCATGCAGAACAGCTAAGAACAACACACTGGGCTGTTCACTGGGCAGAATCTGGCTTCTGATGTAGAAGATGACTAATTGCTCCATCTCAGCTATCTTTTAAAAAAAAAAAGAAAGAAAGAAAGAAAGGAAGGAAGGAAGGATCAAGTATTCATGGCTTAAGGAGAAAATTATTAAGCTGTGCAAATAGATCTTTGGTTTCAAAGATCTACGTATTTGAAACCAAAAGGAGTCAGAGGTACAGATCACCCTCCTTTGCTAGACTTCCGTTGTGATACACAAATCAGTACCTGGATTGACTGAAAGCCTGTACAATCTAATGGCTAGATCACTGGAGCTGGACCTAAGGCCCGCTCTGCAGTTAGTGAATACTGATGTTCTCGAGGCCCTTGCTGTAGCAACTAAAAATTCAGGAGCAGGAGAGCTCGACCCTACATGTCAGTCATAGGATCATAGAGTTGGAAGGGGCCTACAAGGCCATCGAGTCCAACCCCCTGCTCAATGCAGGAAACTAGAGGAGGGGACTTCCATTCAAGTAATAACCAGGCCTGACCCTGCTTAGCTTTCCACACTCAGACAAGCCGCAGGCCACCATGTCTGTCCCAACTGTAGCTCTGTGCTCTGCGATGCAAAAGCAACATGCAAGATGGGTGGGGTTTTGCATGCTGCTGAGATTGTGCTGTGCAGAGTTTGCAGTCAAAGGTGGGTGGTTTAGGTCAGCAGGTATTGCCTTGCCCATTCATATCAGCAAACTCTGTCCATGTTGTATAGTGTAACTGAAGTGTAATGGGTGAATCTAAAGCTTTGGCTGATATACTGATCCGGTGGCTTTGACAGTTGGGTTTATTGCATTCCTGTCCTCCTCTACACAGTCACCCATGCCAGTTTAAAATATGTGCATGGGAAGGGCGGGGGGAGGATTTTTCAAACCCAGCCTGAGTTTTTCCATCTGTACAGTGTATGTTTAAGTAGTACTACAGATAGTATCCAATATTACGTAGAACAGACCCATTGAAATGAATGAGATTTCATTGCAATGGGTGGACTCCACGTAGGGCTAACATTGGATAGTCCAACTAACAACTGGATAGTCCACTGGATAGTCTAATAGACCCAGCATAAACAAATTCTAATACATCCCCTTCTCATTCAAACTCTAATTCTCCTTAAAACCTGAACTTTAAAACAAACAAAACCATTCTCCTTCCAATGGTCCTTTTCAATTCAACACAGTAAAAAAAACGATATATTAAAAAATCAACCGGCCGTTCTACCTTCTCCATTTTTAAAATTCATTCATTAAATGCATAATCCCGCCTTTCCACTAGAAATAGCATTCAAGGCAGCTAACACCAAAATATAAGATAAAACACAAAATTATAATTAAAACATAAAAGCAACACCTCAATAAAAAGAAAGAAGCAACACGCACTAGTTAAAACCTACCTCAGCAAACATCTTAAAAACCAAAATCCTATCTGAATAAAACCAGCTTTGCCTGTCAGTGAATGAACAACAAAGATGGAACACGCCATCCCTGCCATCAGAACAGTTTATCTGCCCCACCCCGCCTCAATACAATGCAAGGTTATTAGGATTCCCAGTCTTCTCTTATTTAAGAAGATCTGTGCTTGTGCAATGAATTTACAGATACACATATCCCTGTATAGAGAGCAATTCAAGCAAAAATTAGAACTAAGCAACTATACAGAGCCAGACACGCAGGGCTGGCAAAAACGGCTCAAAGTCTTCAGTGCCAGCAACACCAGTGATGTTTTCACAGAGCTCTTTCTACTACTCTTTCCCGAGTCCAGACCGACCAAGAACAATGTCATCAGGCATGTTTTTAGCAACGTCTTTTTCAATAAAGCTCTATAAAACTGTACAAAAATGCTATTTTGCAGGACATTTTTTTAGTATGAATATGACACCTGTAGATGTACCTCAGTAGCAGCGTCCTGTTACTGAGAAGTGGCTTATATGTTTACTGACCAATAAATAAATAAATTCAACAATTGATTAAAAATGTCATATTCCCCATGATCACTGCTAATCCAGAGCTGAAGCCACAAAAGAAACTTTTCTCTCGCCATTTTTAATGTCATATTTGCCAATATGTGCTACACTTGATTTCCAAAGCCGCTTGAAATTGGCCAGAGGGGGAAAAAATCATTCCTAGAGCAAGGTTGGGGAGCCTCTTTCAGCCAGAGGGTCGAATTCAATTTTGGAGAAGCTCTTGAGGGCTGCATTCCAAAAGTGGGCAGGACCGAAGGCAAGAGGGGTGTGACCAAAATATCAAAAATGTCAGCCTATTTTAGCTTAAAGCTCTTACTGCCAGTAACTAAGCCATAGGAGGGCATTTCAACCCTTTAGAAGGGGGGGGGGACTGCACAAAAGCCAGGAAACCACCAAATGATCAGTAGTTTGGGGAAAGGGGCGAGGCCCTCATGGGGAACCCTGGATGGTCCGACTGGGAACCCAGGAGGGCCGGATTTGGCCACTGGGCCTGAGCTTCCCCATCCCTGTCCCAGAAAGATTGCCAATTTCATGCAGAGGCAATGCACAAGAGAGGGTTTATTCCAGTTCTCTAGCACAGGGGTGGGCAGAAGATAGATCTCCAGATGTTTTAGACTTCAACTCCCAGCATTCCTGAACATTGGCCATGCTGGCAGGGGCTTATGGGAGTTGGGAGTCAAACACATCTGGAACTCTACCTTCTGTCCAACCCTGCTCTAGCTACTGCAGACACACATGAAAACGTAAGGATAAATGATGCCCCATCATATTATACGAATTCTGTACCAGTTACACTGGTTGCCAGTTCATTTCCCGCCCAATTCAAAGCACTGATGTTGATCTTTAAAGCCTGAAATGGCTTGGGTCAAGATTATCTGAAGGACTGACTACACCCACATGAACCTGCCCCTGCTTTAAGATCATCTTTGGAAGCCCCACTCACTAACCCACCACTAAGTTCAGTAAGCTTGGTGGGCACTGGAGAAAGGGCCTTCTCAGTAGTTGCCCCAACTCTGTGGAATTCCCTCCCAAGAGCCAAATGTCTGGCTCCATTTGTAGCAGTTATTAAGAAGGCATTAAAAACATCCTTGTTTGTTTGATACAGAATTTTACTCTCCTTGTACTGTAAGCCACCTTGGGAAGACCACGGTTTTGAACCGTGGCTAAGAAACATATTAAGGGCACAATCCTATGCAAGTTTGGACAGAAAAAAGGCCTTTAGACAGAAAAAAAGGTATGCTGACTGCGGCATGTTGAGGTTGTAGGCCTTTTTTCCTGTCTAAACTTGCACAGGTTTGCACCTTAAATAAAAATAAAATCAATCGATCAGAAGGCAAGCTATGTTGCTGCTTCCTGATTGGGAACAACACATCCTAAAATCCAAGGACCAAAAAGCACAGCCAGGATCATTGAGCCTATAATTGAATCATAATACTTTTGCAGGAGTCATTTGATGGATGGGCAGGAAGAGAGAGGCCAAGACATTCCATAGCTCTCCTAAACCAGCATTAGGCTGTGAGAATCTTGTGGGCAAATCACCAATATGTCAATAGTACAAGCAGCACAACAAGAACCTGAGGGAAGCTTCATGGTACCGTACTTCTGTGTTCAGAGACAGGACGCTTCCTATTATTAGATGAGGACAAACAGCTAACAGCCATTTATGTCATGCCCTGCCTGGAAGTTTCCTAAAGTCACTAGCTGACCACTGTTGGAAGCAGATTGCTGGATTATATGGGCCTTTGGTCTGATCTAGCCAGGCAATTCTTATGTCCCTCTATGACCAGTTTCACACAGTGAAGCCACCAAGCCTTCCCATCCCATCCCCCCACCAGATGACCATACTTGAATGTTTGTATGTTAAGATCATGCCTTACTACATCCTGGCCCAATCTAGGTTCATAGAATTATTCTGGAATACAGCAGCAATTTTGATATGCTAAAGCATTCACAAGGTCAGTCACCACACACACTGTATGCACAGAAACATGGCGACTTCTGATACTTTCACTGTGATGATCTCACTAGTCTAAATAGACGGGAGTCAATCAGTCTGAAGTCAGTTTCGTTTCTGATTCACGGTTTCAGAAAAGATAACGTTCCCTATCAAAGGAATTCCTTCCGTTGGGGAGAAAATAATGCTAGGCTCTTGGTGACTAGCTGAATTATGTTTTACTGCAATGCAGGTCTCTCCTCCCTTATATAAAGGCATCTATATCGTAATGGCATTCTTGTGAGGTTGAGTGTAAATCTGGGGTGTGATTTTAAGGCACCTAGGGCCCAATCCTATCACGATGATCGTAAGCCCTCAAACTCGGAGGCTTACGGTCATCCTATGCAGAGAGGGAGGAGGAGCTGTGCTGCGGTAAAACCCAGAGGCAGGGAGCAGAGGAGACTGGAGAGACCAGGAGACAAGCTATCCTGAGGCCTCCCCAGACTCCTTCCCTTCCTCTTTGAAACGCTGTCACTAAACGGGCAAAAAAGTGATCTTCACCTCCCTGCCCTCGTGTCCTGCATTTTCGCTAGATGGGCTTTTTTGCCCATCTAGCAACAGCATTTCAAAAGGGAAGGGAAGGTGGCTGGAGAGGCCTCAGGATACCTCACATCCTGGCCTCTCCAGTCTCCTCCCTTCCCTGCCAACTGGAATGCCCCCTTTCCCCCTCTCCAAGGTTGCTTTCCCGACCTCGGAGAGCAGCCAGCGCAGTTCTTTCCACGCCAGCTGCAAGGGGGGGGGGGGGGGGTCAGAGCTCCAATTCCCAGTTCTGAGGCTGGACCAGTATCTCCGATCTCAGAATCCAAAATATCCTATGGCCCCTCAGACCCTGTCTAAGGGGCATAGGATTGCTCCCTTAGTGGGTTTCCAGATTTGGTTCAGGGTGTTAAAAAAGGAAAAGCTATGAATGTGTGGAGGCAGGGGGAATCAAGCACTGGGCCAAAACCTGCCTCCAGAGTCCAAAAAAGTTTCTCATAAGAGTGAGTAAACAACACAGCTTGACTTCAGTTTATTAAAATGGTCATATGGACATTCTGAACACTGAAGGTGGCACCATCCACAATTCCATCAGCCAATTCAACAGGGGCATGTTCTTTATCCCCTGGTGACAAGGACTTTCAATAATCTGACGGGATCTCACTTGTGTAGAGTTTGGATAAGAAATGGAACAGCAGGGTGTTTCTGTCCTTATCTAAATTTCTGTGCAAGCAAGGCAAGATTCCACCTCACTTTTGAGTTGTGCTTGCTGGAAGGCTTGGGGCAGAGAACTGACTCGCATGGCACGGATACCCTGGGTTTCTTTAAACCCTGTGTAGTCATGAACGAGCAGCAACGAGCGAGTGTGCTGGCTGCCTGCCTGCTCTTGCTGGACTAAACAACCTACGGATACTCTATCCCTGGGTTGTTTAGCATGACGCTCAAACCCAGAATTGTTAAGTTAGACCTCATTGTTTGTTCTTGGGTTCTACCACTGGGCTGCCTTGCCCCCAATAGCCCACAATTCCGAGTCTGGATGTCATATGGACATATGAACAATATGCTCTGCTGGCAAGGGGATATTGGGAGTTACAGTTCAACACATCTGGAGGGTACCAGGTTAGGGAAGGCTGCAATACACAATATAAATGTGATTAATATTAACTAAGGTGAATTTCAACAAGCGAGGTTCAGAAACTGCAGTTTAATGCTTGCTTGTTTCAAAACTAACCACAGTTAATATTAAGCACAGTTTGCTGTTCCAGACAACTCAATAAACTGTAGTTAACCAAAAACAAAAGGTTCCCAGCTCCTCTTCCTGGCCATGTGGGAGAGGGGAAGGGGGAGCACAAGAAACAAGGCTGGCTGCAGTTTGTTCCTGCTCATGCACATAGTGCTAAACCATAGTTTAGTCTGCGAACACAGGCACTGTGGAGAGGCAAGAATCCCAGGATAAAGGGGAAATTGCAGTTACCTGTGTGTTTCCGAAGATGTTCTTTAAAATGTCCAAAGTGGTCAAATT
Organism: Shinisaurus crocodilurus; assembly: GCA_021292165.1. Classification (NCBI taxonomy): domain Eukaryota; kingdom Metazoa; phylum Chordata; class Lepidosauria; order Squamata; family Shinisauridae; genus Shinisaurus; species Shinisaurus crocodilurus. Next base: position 22,678,925 of record CM037877.1, on the reverse strand, counting down.
GTTTATCACAGTACTGGCAGACGTGTATTTTTTTGCCAGGTCTTTGTTTCTTGTTGGCCCCAGCTTCATCGAGGTGGTAACAGGTAAGGTGCTGCTTCAATGCACTCTCACGCAAGTACCTTTTGTTGCATAGGTCACACTTGTAACTCTCAGTGGAGTGTGTTTTCATGTGTTCCTTAAAGTGGTAAAACAACTTAAATGTACGGTTGCACTTTTCACAGTGGAAAAGGTTGTTGACATGCGACAGCTGAAGTTCCATGATCTCAATGCCTTCCACCTGTTTGCCCATTGGATCAGATAAGCTGTCACATTCCTCCTGAATTTCACTTTTTCTCTCCCCATGGCGGAACTTGCTGGTGATATCTGCCAGAAGAGCCAAAGCAGACTCATCTGAAGTACCCGTGGTCTGTATATACTTTATAGACTGTTCAGCAGAAGCTACCTCCTCAAGTGCTTCAATGTTATTTTCTTCCACATCGATAGCCCCTTCTGCGATCTCTACCTCTATTTCAACTGGCTCAGATTCTGCACAAGGCAGTGTTTCCGTAATAACATTGGAGGTCTCTGCTATCTTCCTCTTTTTGGCTTTATTTTTATCCTGTGCCTGATTCGATTCGAGTGGCAATGAATTTTCTTTGTTCCTAGAAAAATGGTGAAGAACAAATAAAGATCCAAGAACAAAAAGGGCCAGTTTAAACCTGGCTACAGATATTGGGATAAAACAAGAAGCCTGGATAGTCTAAGCACAGTTACTGCAACTGAAGATTTAACAGTTAGCCATAGTGAGAACCAGTGGCAGAAATTTATGTTCCTAAAGGAAGGGGTTGGGAGAAAGGGGTACATCATTTTGTGGCCTATTCCTGATGTTTTACCAATTGGAAAAGTTAAGCAATTGGAAAAGTTATGTCCACACCAGCTCAAACTCTGTATTATATGGAATTTCCATTGAAAGCTGAATGCTAGATCGGTGAACTAGATCAGCAAACGTCAGCACTACCGGCTTAATGACGTTATTTCTGGATACTAGCCTTAGGCAGTAGCTGAAATGAGCAGCTTTCAAAAACTGGTGTGCAGATTGGTGCCATGCTCTGAATAGACCCCAAGGAGTTTGGCTAAGGCTTCTGCACAGAAAAAACTGTTGCCTCTTCTTGAGCACATGTTGCATTTGTGGACGGATGGCCAAAAGGAATCACAGTGCTGAATGGGTCCACAGTGCATTTGAGACAATCTTTTCTAAAGCAGTTGGCTAAAATAATCTCCTTATTCATGTCTACTGCAATGAGTTCTGTTTTAGGGTTATGCAGCGGTTTGTTTAACCCTCAAATAACCCCTGCAGCCTGGGTTCGGATGACATGACAAGCCATGGCAACCCATGGCCGGGGGTTGCATATTCAGTAACAGCCAACCCACAATGGGCTGTCATGCCATCTGAACCAGGTCATTGTACTAGAACCTTAACACACATTACTTCAACTTACGCAGGTGTATACTTAATGAATTAAACTATCCAAACAAAAAGCCAAAGGTAAGCTGCCTGCTTCATAACATAACCTAAATGCATTTTACCTCCTCAATGAGCCTTCTCTTACTCCAATTTTTGTTAGGGCCAAATCATAACATTATTTTTTCAGGTGCATAGCCAAGATCTATGAAGTGTACGCATTTTTAAAAAGGTGTAGACAAGCTTGTGAATCTCTCTCACATACGTACACACACACACACACACACACTCTCTCTCTCACTCACATTTGGGAGTGAGGATTGGAGGTGGGCCCCTATCAAGTGCACTTTCAGTGGCAAACCCAGGTTCCACTGCATGATGGGGGAAAAGGCCCATGGACCACAGCACTGGCAACTCAGATATATTTCAAAAGTTAATGGGGTCTTCATGATCCTGGAAAATAAATAAGAAGGGAGCCATCTAAAAGAGCATCACAGATTGGTGTGGATGGTTCTTAGATGCCTCCTTAAGATACAGCCCTCCAAAAAACCTCACCTGATTTCGAGTGCTTTAATAGCTTCCAACATCTGAAGATATTCAGCTGCTTTCCAGACATCATTTGCTTCTTCTTCCCCTTGGACCATTAGCTTGGCAGTGTACGTGAACTCAATTAAATGACGAAATGCCATGTTACTTACACCTGATTGAAGGCAAAAGACAAAATGAAACCTTCCTACATTTTGTACAGGTTTTATTTCTTTTGTAAGAGTTGCTTTGCAGGATCAGGTCCGAAGACCATTAAGACCAGCATTCCACCTCCACCTATGGCTAGCTAGAAAATGGTAGTGGCTACTCCCTGTTGTCTGCTCCCAGCATCGGATATTCAGAGATATTTCATCTCTGAACAAGGGAGGTTCTATTTAGCTATCACAGCATCAAAACACAAAGTGAGAACATTGGCCTCCACGTTGATCATCCAGAACAGGGGTGAGCTGACTTTAGTCTTGTGAGGACTAATTTTAAAAGAACAAACCTAGAATCAATTTATTTTAAATTTACAAACAATAGTGCTTACACATGGAACTTTTAATGGTCAGTGCAAAACTAATCTCGGCTAACTGATCGCAAGCGTGCACCTTTGCTTAAGAAAACAAGAAATGTCTCCTCCAATATTTGAAAGAATCCCAACAAGCAACAGGTACTGGGAAGTGGTGCACCCAGATATTCGCCACTGTTCCACCACTGGACCTTGGCCTACTTTCTGTCCACTCTGAGCAAGAAGTATTTTCAGGGTTTTCAGAAAATCTTGTGACACGACAGTCAGAGAGTCTAGCACTGAACAACAAAAATCCAAATTCTGCAAGACAACAGATCACCCTTCCATTATCTGGTGCTCTTCGGATGTGTTTGACTCCAACTTCCATCATCCCCCAGCCAGCATGATAATTGGCCACACTGGGAGTTGTAGTCCAACATATCTGAAGGGCACTAGGTTTGGGAAGGCTGCAGTAGATCAAGGCAAACTAAAATAAGTTTAGTCCATTTTCATACTTGGCCCTGAGTGTAAAAGGTAGTTGATTTCTTTTCCTATTGTAGTAGGAATGGTAAGAAGCAAAGAAGCCCTATCCTCTGAGAAGTCCATCCAAATTTCTAGACTTCCATCACTGGTGTTTTCAGAACAGACTACCATAGTTCTGATTATTCAATAGTTCACTGGCAAGTGAAGGGTTTTTGCAGATCACTATTCCTTTTAATCCAGCACTATTGGATAAAATGCTTCAGCTGAAAGGAGTGAGCTGGTGGGGTCCAAAGCAAGCTACCATCACTGCTTCCTCTCAGACAACAGAACCTCTGTCTCCAGATTCCAGAAGCATAGGTGCAGTTGCCAGCGGCAAGGAAAAAGTAGCCAGCGCATACTCTGCTAGTCCGAAACTGCAGGAACACAGTCACAGCTAAGACATGATACCCAATACAAATCATACTTGACACTGGCTTGGTTACTGAAATTAAGCCTTAAAGATGGTAGTCCTTTGTTGTAGCTGTGGAAGGGATCGAGCCAAGTAGGACCAAAGCAAGACCAACAGACTTCCTACAAGGTATTTCTACTCTAAAATGGCTGCTGATCCATCTTTTCTTCAGACTAAAATCATATCCCAAGTAGATGCAATGTTCCCTGGACATGGACCAACCTATAAGGTAGCCAGATTCTATTCTATATGCCAGTATACCTCTCTGGAATACAGTTGTGTGTATTTATTCATTAGAAAACTGACCACTCCCTTCTAAGCCATTTGCATCGCTCAAGGTGGCTTACAATTAAAAAAATTGAATCTAAAAAAAATAATCAATCTAAAACTGCATAAAAATGGAAACAAGCTCAGCAGATAAAGACATTCTGAAATCAGGGTCTACCTACCACATAAAAAAACCCATCTGCCTTGCAAGACAAATGCTTGCTGGAACAGACAAGATGCTTGCCAGAGCAGGACAATTTAAAAACAGTAAGAAGGGGGGGGGGGAGGGGGAATGGACCTCAGGATAAGGTATTCCACAATCTGGGTACAACCACCAAGAAGGCCCTCTCTCTTTTCCCAACTAATCATGCCTCATCCATGGACAGGGCATAGAGAAGGGTGTTTCCAATAGTTCTTAGGGAATGGACAGGCTGGTATGGAAGGAGCTGCTCCCTCAGGTATCCTGGACCCAAGCCACTGAATTGTGCCCAGAAACAAATTGGCAGCCAGTGCAGCTTTCATAGAATAGGGGCAATATGATCTCCATGGGTCCTTGATGCTGCATTCCAGACCAGATGAAGTTCCCAAATGCTCTTCAAAAAAGTAGCCCTATGCTGAGCACATTGCAGTAATCTAGCCATGATGTAACTAAGGCATGTGCTACCATGGTCTGGTCTGATCTTCTCAGGAATGGCTGCAGCTGGTGATGCACCAGACTAAGCTGAGCAGAGGCACCCAGCCCAGCCATGATCTAGGCATCCACATGCAAAGCAGGACCTAGGAGTACCCCCAAAATGCATACCTGGATTTTCAAGGGGAGTGGAGCTGGAGACGGGGGCAGGGAATGTCCTGGCACTTGTGCTGGGCCTTGGTGGCCCCCTGAGTGCCTCGGTGCCCCCACCCCCAGTGTGTCCAAAGCCCAGTGCAACTGCTGGCCCAATCCCCGCTTCATCACCCCGCCCCAGGATGGAGAGAAGTACTGGAGCTTGTTTTCAGTCGGAGTGCTTTGAGAGCAGGATGTCAGTAGGGTCAAGCACCCCACCCCCACAGATCCTTCAGAGGAAGTGCATGTTCTTGGCAACAACCAGGTCCACTGGTCAGCCAAAATTTGTGAGCCCACCCGTCCTTGTGCACATATATTAATATCACTCCACTCTGCAGCACATTCCAATACTAAAATCTGACAACAAGTGCTTAGAATTACTGCTCAGCAAAATTATCTCACAGCCCCAATCTGAGATTATGCCTGTTAGGAGTGGATGGACCATTGAAGAAATGGGCATGGCATTTCCCCCCTAGTTCTTCTCTTAGAACAGATCTGGATCGAGCTGTATCGATTACCTTCTATCTCTACTAGAGGTTCCTGAGTGAAGTCTTGGAAGAATTTGTAGAAAAATTGGCTGCAGGCAGCAAGAACAGCTTTATGAGCTTTAAAATGATGACCTAGAAGGAAGGAAGAGAACTGGGTATAAAACCTCATATGCTAGATGCTAATGGCAGAGAGAAAGAAACATAAAGTTAGGATATAGCCTTAGTATGCAGCCTTATTTATTGACAAGACAAAGAACAACCTAGTGTCTATTGTTCCCCAAATTTTAACTTAACACATAATTTGTGGTTGCCACCAAAACTTCCTGGAAGCAAGGGCTCTCTTCCTCACACTACGTGCAACAGCTGAAGCGAGGCAGTGCTGGTACCTCCAACAAAAGCCCAGCACAAAATAGCGGGAGAGAGAATGCACCACTCCTTGGCATGGCGAGAACTCTAGAAACTTGTTTTGTGGAGAACAATCCCCTTCTTTCATTCAGAAAAAACCCCAGCTATTCTTCAACAGATCTCTCCCGAAATTTCACTTTGGAGAGTTTCCAACATCAATGAATTTGAGGGGAAATTGTAGCTTATTCCAAAGTTGAGGCAACTTCCCCCTCAAACCTGGAGACGCTGTTCTTTTAACAGATTTTCACCAATTTCTTTCTAAGGGAATGAGAACATTCAGTTACCACTGAATACAACTGTGTGAGAAGGTGGCCCATGTTACAAAAGTGGGGGGTAGTTTCTCTGCAAGGAACTCCAATATTGAGGAACAGTTCATATTTAACTCATTGTAACTGAAATGCATACAGGAATATTTCTTCCAAACCCAATAGCACATTCAGAATACCCATTTACAACAACTTGAACCCAGCAAGGCTATGGCTTCTTGACATCATTCAGACTACACCCAACCCTCCCCAGATGGCATTCCAGATCCAGACACACCCAAGCCAGAGCCCTTTTATTTGTGTATACTGGGACTCAAGCGCTGCATCTAAAATAGGAGATACTAAGAGCGTACCACGTGTTACCATGTGTCTCCAGCCCTTTTTAAAAAGCTTTTGGACAAGAAAACAGTTTCTCCTCCCCTTGACAATTTTTACAAGTGGACAAACACCTACACAGAGGTAGTGGCTGAGAGGGAGTTACACAAGAGCTATGGTAAGGAACATCCTTCCCAAGAAAAACAAAGATGTTTTAAAACCTCGTGCATGATTCAGTCAAAGCGAAGCATTTTTACAACTCCCTATTTTTTCAGTTGGAGGGATTTAAGTGTATACTTACCTTTCCCTTTGAAATCAACAGGAATTAAGAGTATTTTTAGTTCCTTATATGTCCTACAGTCTAAACCTTGTACTATCTTTACTATTTATTCACAGTATACGGGCAGGTGTCTTATAAAACTCCCTACTAGAAAGGACTCTGCTCTAACTGCCAGTTGCTTTTGGCTGCAGAAGTGAGGGAAAGCTTATTCCGACTTCTGCCACTGGGAGGTTGCACCTCCTCTCTCCCAGAAAGAGCACCTTGGCAAGGAGAAGACCAGCCTGGCTCAAGCCATTGGCTAGAGAAGAAGCAGCTGCAGGGAGCTTGCTTCCCCCCTCTCCCTGCCTGAAAAACTCTGCTCTGCAGTGGCCCTGGGACTGCAGAAGAAAGGAGAGGCATGCTCTGGCCTCCACCATCAGACAGAGAAATCAGGGATACCATCTCATCACTTCTACCCAAGCAAGACCACCAGCAAGGGAAGATAAGCCTGGTCCCAACTAAATATAAATGCTTGTTTATGACTCAAGGCTTTGTTCTGGCATTGTCAAACTAATCTCCCCCCCCCCTTTTTTTACTTCCTCCCTCCACTCCCCCTCCTCCCTGTCTCTGTCTTCTTTTTTTAATTGTTTGTTGTTTGTAATCCTAACAACAAGGGTCTAGGTCATATATATATTTTAAACTGACGTGAGCTAATTTGGGAAGCAGTATTTGTCTGAAAAGTAGAATAAAATATAATAATAAAACATAAGTCAAAAAGGGATTGGAAGTCAGAACTTGGTTCAGCATAAGACTTCCCATTTACTTTAATCCAGTGCCTTTTGGGTTTACAAAACTCCTTTTTGCAAACGCTCAGGTTATGTAGCAGCACTCGAAAACACAACACTCTCTGAATGGTTTTTTCCTCCAGAAGGGGTGCTTTCTTGTTGTCTCCACTTTAAAGTAAACTTTATCATAGCCTGGAATTTATGGAAACAATGTGTTCAACCTTTTTGTTTATCTTGGTGAGCAGTGTTTCCTTTGCTCATCCAATTACGTTTGGGGGGCAATAACTGATGGATGCTATTACTTGATCGATAATCCATGGGTAGAAAAACATTGACGTCTGAAGAAAACATTTCAAATCAAATACTATTTTAAGTCAAAGTATTTAAACCTTACTGGTAAAAATCTCATTTGGACTTTCTGGTGGGAGAAAAATATGTGTTTTGCTGTTTTCTCTCTACATAAGCTATAAGAGTTCACACAAAACTAATCTATCAAATGATTTAGTAAAGATTTCGAAGTTTCCATTCTGGATTTACATTTTGCTGCAGAAACTTGTCCAATAGATTCCATGATCATAAGAACCCGCTATAAATTTATTTTCAAGAAGTTAGCAGTACATATCACAAAACAAGCAGGGGGGGGGAAGCGGGAAGCTTATGCCTCCTACAATATTGGTGGCTGATCTGTGCAGCCTGATCCTCTGAAAAATTATTTGGAATTAAGTCCTGCTGAATTCAATGACACTTACTCCTAGGTAGGTAAAGGGACAATCCCATGCCTGCATAGACAGAAAAAAAAGCCCACAACTCCCAGCATGGAGCATGCTGGGAGTTGTAGGCCTTTTTTTCTGTCTATGCAGGCATGGGATTGCACCCTAAGCAACCTAATACCATAAGGAGTTGTAGGACGTTTTTCTGTTTGAAGATGCATAGGATTGCACCCTTAGCCTCCAAATTAAATGAATCAGGCTTCTACAATTTCAGCTGCCTAACAGAGCAACCCTATAGGTGGGGCTGAGGGAGAGACTGGCGGTTGCAGCAGAGCTACCACTATTTCCTATGCCCTGCTGGCTCAGGCACAAAGTGGGGCTGGGGCTTTGGAAGGGAATGAACTACGCAAACTGATGGGCTAACAGTTTCTGGCTCTGGCTGGGGAGTGGGTGTGGGGTAACTAGGGAGAGTAGAATCCTGTGGATCCTTGGCTGACCCAACATGCCCCCAAACCACTGTTTTTGGTCCTGCCACTGGCAGGGAAACTACAGCGGCACAACGCTCTGTCGCTATCCAGGGAAGACCTCAGAAGCAGACCTCTCTCTTCACCCGCGAAGAGGGAGGTCTGTAGCATCCAACAGTCCCTCATCCAGCCTTGCAGGGAGCACAGGATACTCACTAAGGGCACAATCACAAAAGTGAATAAAGGTCCTACAACTCGCAGCATTCCCCAGCCAGCCATGCTGGCTGGAGCATGCTGGGAGTTGCAAGACTCTTTTTTCTGTCTAGGATTTTCTGCATAGGATTGCGCCCTAAGCACTTTCATTTCAATTAAATTAAACTGGCTCAAACCCAGCTACCTTGGCTTAACTCTTCCATGGACTGGGCACTGAGCAAATTATGGATTGTATGCATGTGTGAGACTCCATTTGCATCACTACATACCATCCACAATCAGAGTGATGTCTGTGAACTGATCCTGCTCCCGCTGTTCATTCAGTCTGTCCAAAATTACTTTGTAATGTTCTGGAAATTCCTGAATGCATTCCATCGTCTCTTCAGCTTCCATGGCTAGATTTGTCTAGGAAAGATCACCAATAAAAATGAGAACTCTACAGTCCATAACCACAAATGTGAATCATTAGCAAGGATATGTATCAGCAATGGGTACCCAAAGAAAGAAACACCAACCTATTATAGGGAGTAAAATTAGAAGGCACACAGCATTTCACCCACCATCTTTGAAGGAGTTTTCCTTCCCATGAAGCCACAGCCAAATGAAAGTTCACGATCCAAAAATGCGGCTCAAAGGCAGCTGAAGACAATATGAACCCCATGGTACGAACATACAAGGGGGAGGAGGAGAACGCCAGTCTTATCAGGACTAGTGAAGCCCAGAAGCAAGGGCAATGGGAAAGGGAGAAGAAAAGGGGGGGCTGTTGGAGAGAAAAAACTGTTTTAAGAGCTGTATCTTATTGAGCACATTCATTGGAAGATTTTAGTATCTAGCTCTTTGCCTTAGGAATTTGACACACACCTGTATTAGCATCTGTATTTCATCACTTTTCAAGTTTTCTTGCACACAAGAGAACCGGCCAGGTCTTCATTTCCTTCAACTAGGAGTAATTAAGGAAACTAAGGAAAAAGTCACTGCTTATCTACCTCACAAGGAACATGTATTTATATTGCCTATGCTATGAACAAGGAAGCGAAGCAATAGAAAGAGCAAAACTATCTATTTGGGGATTATGTGGCCACAGTAAACCAGACAGCAACTGAACTGGTGTTGGGCTTGCAAGCTATAGGGATCCACAAGAGGTGGGTGGCTGGGAGAACAATGTAAGGTTGCCCATGGCTCCCTTCTTTTTCTCCTTCTCCATCTTTCTCGCTAGCACACAGCAGGAGCCACTTCTCCATAGTCAAATTCAATCTTTCCTCTATCTTGGAACTCAAGGCGGCCTACACAGGGCTCCCAGATGGTCTCCCATCCATGTAGTGACCAGACCCAGGCTTTTCTTTAGCTTCAGCAAGGTTGCTATATCACATTCCTTCAGACTATGCCCTGGGACCACCTGAGCATCACAACCACCTGGGAAGGGCCCAAAGGGCCATTACTCCAAATTAGCAACAGCCAGCCTCAATTTTCCCACAGAGCCAGCATCAGATTTGTTGTTTGGAGCCAGTCCTGTACAAAACGTTAAGATTGTCAGGTACCAGCATCATTATTGCCAAGGCAAACATGAGGGTTTTTCCTGGCCATAGCTAAAGTGAATACAGTGACCCGGTTCAAATGTAACAGTAGCAAATCATAGGTTAATTAACCACATTTGCCAGGGCAAGCACAGCCATTTTGAATACGCAATCTCCGATTGACCCAACTGAAAGTTATTTCATTACATGCGAACCCAGACACTATGGGTTAATTGTGGGTTAAATAACCCACAGTTAACCTAAGAACTAATCATAGGTTCACTGTGGGTTGTTTAACCCACAATTAACCCATACTGTCCATGATCACACATCACAGAATAATCTCCGATCGGAGGTTGCATATTCAAAATGGTGGCAGGACACACCACAGCAAATTGTGGGTTAATTAACCCACGATTTGCCACCGTTGAGAACAGAGTCAGAAAGGCTTACTTCTGACTAAACATGAAGTGGGCAGCACTACAAGTCAGGTGACCTTGAAGTGAAGCTCAAGACAATGCAAATAAGAAAATTAACAATAGAGTTGTTTGTAGCAGTAATGCTCCACAGGTGTGATCCATCCATAGGGTGACCCAATGCAAGGGAGATCAGGAGTCATGTACTTTTTAATATTGGTGTGGAACAAATTACTACAGGTACAACTTTTATTTACCCTTGGGGGACAAACTGCAGCTGCCAAAATTCCCTCTGGTACAGAAAAGGTATGGGATCCCTGTCCTCCTTTGGGCACTCTTCATCCAAGGACTATCCTGGAAAAGTTCAGTACCGATGACTCTCTCATGTACTTGTACATACATTTGAGCTTTGCATTGAAATGTCACAAGCTGTACCTCTTGCAGATCCACAGCTACTACTTACCAGTGGTTGTTTTTTGCTATACTTATGTACATGCTTAACTTTGTACTAACCTCAGCCACTGGCCACAGAACCAAGGGTCACTGGGAGGCTGCACCTCCCTACCTCAAAGGAAGAACATCATGGCTAGGGGGAGACCAACCCTAGCCCATACATGAACCAGAGAAGGGGCAGTTGCAGGGAGTTTGCTTCGCCCTTCTCTGCCAGAAAGAACACTTATAAAATTTTTGAAACTAAGAACTGGTACCCGAGTTTTGCTGTTTTCCTTCTCCCTCCCAATCCCTTTGCCATTTGTGTCGTGTCTAAAAGGCGCCTGAAGGTAAAGGACTGTCTTATTATTAATCTTTGTAAGTTGCTCTGGGAGCCTTTTTTGGCTGAAGAGCGCGAGTAAAAATGCTGTAAATAAATACATAAAATAAACATCACAGGCTGTACTTCTTGCACTTCATGGCTGCTTTTAACCATTGTTTTTCCTCCATATTTATGTGTGTGCCAAATGAGGCTAACATGTCATATATCTGATAAAGTAGACTCTAGTACTACCAATGTTTATATCATAATAACTGAGTTTTTAAGATGCCACTCAAAAACTCTTTGCCTGCTCTCGCTCGGAACTACTAAGGGGAGCTCAGGAGTCCTGATGCCCCCAGAAGCGCACATGCCCCTCAGGCTCAGAAGCATCGCCCCTTTGAGGATCAGACAGCATTTGACCTCATTGGGGGTATACCCGTCAATCACCTCAACATTAGCCAATCGTAGAACAGAAAAAAAGCGAAAGGGGCCAATGAGCGCTCAAAGCGGGCTAAGCGGAAGGCCTAGCCGCTGAGGGGCGCCGACAGGCGAAAGAGGCTCCTAAAGGCAGAAAAAGGACGGAGCGGGAGGTCCCCGCACGGGCCGGCGCGAACGGAAAGACGCCATAGAAGCCGGCGCATGGACCAGCGCAATTCCAGCGGTGGCCCCGTCTCCAGAGCCGTTATTACGTCATCAAATCGCGCATTAAATCGATCCCTTTTCGACGCTCGCCTCGGCCGGAGGAGCTCGCCGACGCGGAAAAAATCGGGCCGTTCCGTAAAGCACTCACCGGGAGAAGCCTCCTGCCCCGCCGAGCCGCCTCGGCCGCCGCTATCGCTTCCTGCCAGCCTAGCTCGCCGAAAAGCGGGGCAGGCGCCGGCCAATAGCGCTACTCGCATTCCCGTCCTGCACCGCGCGCCGGAAACGGCGAACTCGTTGACCTTCTCTACCTGTCAGGGCGCTCTCGGGAAACTGGTGGAGTCAGGTGCATGCTGGGAAGTGCCCGCTTTGGGCTGTCCGCCACACCCTCTAGGCTGCGAAGCGCATTCTGGGAGGAGGAGTCCTGCCCTAATTTGCCACCCTCTCCGTACCTGGCGAACGATCGCCTCGAAGTGGTAGCTTTTGCTAAGTACAGTAGATAATAAGAGCAAACTATGCAATATATGCATATGAAGTAACGCACATTAAGCAACGCTAATACATGAAAAATAACACCTGCACGCAGAAGTTATTCAATCTTGTTTCGCAGCGTTCAGAATAGAAAGTTATTAGCATTTGACATTAAAAAAAAAAAAAAAAGGTTAGGCAAATACTGTTACACATTACAAGCAGCACCAAAGAAGAAAACAAAGCCAGAGTAAGAGTAAATCCTATACCTACTTTCCTGGGAGTACCATTGAACTCAGTGGGGCTTACTTCTGAGTAGACATCTGCAGGGCTGTAGATCCAGTAGATTCACAGTAGGTTTAGAATTGGGGGTGTCTTGTGTGATCGTAAGTCTAAGATACAGTTTATTGTAAAATGTGCCCTCTTTATCAGGAAAAATAGACCAAGGAGAAGTATTTTCCAGAAATATTTTTCTTCAACAAGGAGGTGTACTCCATACAATAAGTGCTTGATTTCTATTTTTAATTAATCTTTAATTCTGTGATGAATATTGCACCTTCCTACTCTTCCATGTTTGTTTCCCTCTTGCATTGTACATATATATATATATATTACATAAACTATTTAAATATGTTTTATAAGCTTGCAATATTACATTAAAAGAAAATCAATTAAAAAAAATAACCATCACCAAAAAGTGGTACACTCTAGGCTTGCCATTTCTAGACTAAACTTCCTTTACCCTTGATGGAGAGTTGTCCTTCAGAAAGCATTAGATGCATCCACAGATACTAAGGCCTACTATCTTATGGACAGGTCTATCAATGGCTACATGAAACCTCAAAGTACAAAGGTATGTCTCTTACTACCAGATGTGAGTGGCAAACAAAAGGGGATCATCATCATCTCTTTGCCCCTCTTGTGAGTTTTCAGAGGTATCTTGCTGGCTACTGTTGGTTACAGAATGGTGGATTAAGAGAACAAAGAACATAGGAAGAGCCCTGCCTATTAGTCTGGCATCCTGTCTTACACAGGGGCCGACCACAAGCAGAACAGAACATGAGCCTTCTCCCACTGTTGTTCCAGATAAAATGGCTGTATCTAGTTTATCGTTATAACTGTATTTGATGCCTCTAAGGAGAAATTAGCTGCTTCCTGGTACCAACCTCTACAAAGGTTAGCTTTGTAGACGCTTGCACAAAGTAGTAGCAGTTGTGCTGTAAGTCGGTATTGTAGCGGGGACTGAAGACCACGCAGCATCCATCGCAAGGCATCAGGCCCCACATGGTTTTTCCTAAGCAAAACTACTTCATATGGGAAGTTTTTTCTCCCTCTCTCAGAATACTGGAACCTGAGGTCATGTAGTGAATGTTAACAATGGGACATAATTTCAGGGCAGAAAAAAGAAAGGACAAGAGGTTAGAGCAATTCAGTGTGGAAGTCTGAGAGAGTTGTTGCATCAGCAATGATTCAGTTGAGACTGAGAGTTTATATAGGAATGAGGCTCCACCCTTTCCTGGCTTTGAGCCAGATCTTGATCCAGGGAGGTGCTTATATGAGCTCTCCCCTCCTTTCAAGTAGATTTACATGCAGCTAAGTGGGCACTTCGTGAGCCGCACTGAAGCTCCTCTCTGGTTCAATGTCTCCTCTTGCTGCGGGGGTCCAGAAGCCAGCCAGCCAGGGCCCCAGGCAACTAGTGTTGAGACCCCCAGTCCTGCAGCTGGAATGTCGAGTCCAAAGATTTGTCAGGGTCACGAGTGGTGCGGGCAGTCTGCTGCAAAAGGAGCTATATTCCTCCTCTGTGGAGACCCCAGTTTCCAGGACAACATGGCACCCACAGGGACACCCAAAGCAGGGCCTCGTGCTAGTAAATGAGTAAAAGGGTTCTCCTCCCCCCATGAGGGAGGATTCCTTTTACTAATCCAGATATTTTCCCCTAAGGCAGATGGAAAAGTCTGTCCATCCTCATGTCATATGTCAGTTGGTACTGTATAGGAAAATGTACTTCCAAGTGTGGTTCAATCAACTGTTCAAAAGTCTTTCCTTTTGAAAGCTTGTCAACCCAGGAAGGGCTCCAAACAACCGCAAAACTGTTTACAAGAGCAAATGTTAACTTCAGGCTGGAAAGTACTTTGTATCTCCTCGTCTAAAACATTTGCTCTTTTCGGTATGCATTTGGATTCAGGCACTCGTCATCTCCATTCTCATCTCTTTCCAACTACAAGATGCGCATCCCCTTTCTAGGCCAAAGTCCCTTGGCACCGAGCAACTTATGTGAGACAGGAACACACTGTTATTTTTGTGATTTTGATGAAATGTGAACTTCAGCAAAACAAGTGCCTGAGATATTTGCTGTGGCTCATAATGCACTTCTGCAATGTGCTTTGATATGCACTACTTTGAGGTAGCCACTCAAGAGTGTATCACTTGATTTTATGAATTTCAATGTATTTCATTCATTCTTCTCTGCCTTGTTATGTTTAGCAGGTCAACGGGGTTGCCGGTACCACATTTGGATTGTGTGCAGCCAGCCAGGAACCAGAACTGAAGTGCAGGTTCTTGAGATATTTGCTGTGGCTCACATTGTGCTCCTGCAACGTGCTTTGGTATGTGCTACTTTGAGGTAGCCACTCAAGAGTGTATCACTTGATTTTATGAATTTCAATGTATTTCATTCATTCTTCTCTGCCTTGTTATGTTTAGCAGGTCAACGGAGTTGCCAGTACCACATTTGGGCTGTGCGCAGCCAGCCAGGATCCAGACCTAAAGTGCAGGTTCTCTTACTCAGGCTCTCTCAAATCAGTTGAAATATAAGGTCCAGGGCTAGCTCGGAGCCTCTGTTGTTGACCAGGCAGGGGCAGAATGCCTGGCCATTCCAGAAGCATCCTACTGCTTGCCAGTCACAGGGGCTAATGTTGGCTCCAGGTTTTGCAGGACCCTTGGGCAAGACTGCTCAACTGGCCCCCCTCCCTCAGTGAGTCGACTGTCTCACCTCCATTGTCACCTGCTGCTCTTGCTCCTCATCCTGTTTCTCATTATTGCTACCACTTGCTTGCTTGAAAGGCAGAGAGCCAGCGAGCAAGTAGACAGTAGCCTCCTTTGCTCTTCCTTCTCACCACCACCGTTGTCTGGGCCAGAGCGAGAGGCAGGAGAACAAGCAGGTTGCAATGGTGAAGAAGAGAAGCAACTCCAAGGGGCTCTTGTCAGTGGGCTCCTGCTGGGATGTGGACCCTGGGCAGGTGCCCAACCATGCCTACCCTTAATGCTGGCCCCGACATTGCACATCCATATGGTCTCAAATAGCCTTTGAACCTGCCTCATGTTATTTATGTTCACTCCTCATTGTTGATCGTACCAAAGGGCAAGTGAAGAGAGGCATTGGAACATGAGCCAGTTTAAGCCTAGTTAGGTCCCAGCAGCATAAGACTATGGGAGCTCACCCTGATTGGGTGTAGTACCTATAGCAGCCTTCCCCAACTTGGTGCCCTACAGAGTTGTTGGACTACAACTCCGAGCATGTCCAGCTGGCCATCTGAAGGGCACCAGGTCGGGGAAGGCTGACCTATAGGGTTACCACCACCGCCCTAGACTGATGACAAGGTGCAGGATTACAGATAGAGGGCACAATCCAATTGGGATGCCCGTAACCCTCCGATGTCAGGATTAAGGGCATCCTATGCAAGACGGGAGGAGCACGAAGGTGAAGGTCACCTCTGTGCTCCTCCCACCCTGCAAAGCACTTAGCTGATTTCAGCCATCTAAGTGCAGCGCCTCAGAGCAGGAGGGAAGGAGGCTGAAGTGCCACCAGGATACCTCGTATCTTGAGGGTGCCAGTCTCCTCCCCTCCCCATAGAATGCCCCCCAAAGCTGGGGATCTTACAACCTCGGAGACGCAGTCAACGCAGTTCTTTCTGCACCAGCTGCGGGGGGGGGGGGGGAATCCAAACGCAGATCCCCAGCTACGAGGTCAGAGCAATGTTCCAATCTCACAGCTGGGGATCTGAGTAATCCTGTGGCCGTCTAGAAGCTGTCTAGTGGCCATAGGATTGCGCTGCCAATCTCTACACAACATTCCATAGCCTTTGTTAGGCCTATCAATAAGGTCACACTGATAATATCTGTAAGTGTACAAGCCTACAAGGATATATGCCTTAAAAAAAAAGGTTTCATAGTGTTGTAAGTCTGAAATCCAGTTTATTCCAAAATGTACTGGAAACAGGTTCCTTGAAATACTGACTTGCCTAACATGTTTTGAAGGATACTGCTGCCCCCCAAAATCAGGTGTAAAATTAAACTCAGAAAAGTACTGTCTAAAATGCTGAGCTTGGAGAGTTTAACTTTCCCTCTGAAGAAAGCAGTTGTCCCTTAGAATGCTTGCCAGAGGCAAGAAAGTATTCCCTTCACAAGTAAGGGGACTCTTTATGCGTGCTCAGGGACAGTCTGTCCTTGAATCTTTTCAGACCTTGAGTTCCCTGGAACACTGCACATGCTCAGAGCTACTCATCCCAATGCCCCCATTTTTTTAGAAACAAAAATCAGTAACCTTAATGGAGAAGGAAGTTGCCATCACTTTATTTTTATCCTTGAGAAACAAGAACATGTTTCTTCGGCATTTCTCTTTGTAGCAGATCCAACAGTGAACAAAAATTAAACCCTGCCTCGTTTAGTAAATGCCTGACCCAGAAATAGTCAAAATGCTCAATGATCTCACATTCCTCTGGTCTTTTGCCACAGTAGATTTGCTAGCACAGTAAAATGTAGATGTTTTTGACTTACGGTAATTTGCTTGACTTATCCTGGAGAGCATAAAATGGATTGATTCCACAACTTGAAGGATAAAATTATTTTAATGAGAGTGGAGGCATGCAAGGAACTGTCCAGAAGTGTTATGAATCTAATCCATATTTTAAAAAACTGTACACGGACGGATGCATCATTATGTTGATCTCCTGTGGGCAGCTGCAGTTGTTGTCAGATCATCGTGCCTTCGGACTGACCTGAAACCAAAGACTTTTCGGAATGCGTTCTCAGGCACATTTGGGGAAAGCCTGTCCAGACAGCTTTGTACTCCTGCTCCAGGACAGGACTGAGTCTAATAGCCACTACGGGTCTCAAAGCATTCCTAGTGTTCCAGGAACAGATGCTTTCATCAACATGCCACCTGCCTTTGGGGGAGGGGGTATGCCAATCTCCCCTCTGGTCTAGGCATCCACTGATGAGCTCCATTCACTGGCTGGGTTCATTGTTTCTCAAGAGCCCTTTAAATAGACCATTCCCAAGCACTGGCATCTGGGGCATGATATTACGTATTATGCTCTCCCCACTTCTCAGGAATGGTGAGAAGTTTCAGGGATGCAACGCTTAGCCAGGTTTGGTTTTCTTTGGAGTGAGGTCACTGCAGGCTTCATGGCGTTTTATAATATTTGAATTTATTTTCAAATATACAGGTTGAGCATAGGTGGAGACCTTGCTTAAATACTCCCAACAGACAATCAAAGTCTGCTGTTCACACATCAGATTTCTAGGGAGTGAGCCAGCAACCCTAAGATACTTCCAGAGCCCAAACTTGGCTCTCTGCCTCTCTCAGACTGCAGTCTGTCCTTATATATTGTGAAGAGACCGCCACCGGTCCTTTGCGTGAGTTCGGGAGTTAACATATAGACTGGGTTTGCATGGCACAACAACCCACTGTGGAAAACTGCACCCTCCCCCTTTTTGTAGATGCTTTTGACAGCTGTCAGAAGTAGGGCGCTTTTTTTGAAAACAGGAATTCTAAGCAGGGCAAAATAGGGTAGTTTGGACAGGGAGGTATACAGGTTTCATACGTTTACTTCTCTGCCCAAACTACCTAGTGCCAGCCCTGCCTAAATCTTGTTTTCTAAAAAAGAAAAAGGAAAAAAAAAGCCCTACCTCTGACACCTGTCAAAAGCAAGTGCCAGTGAAGGGGGGGCACTTTCCCACCTTCTCAAGCACCTCGAGTCTCGGGAATGGGTGGAAAAACTGAGGGCACTGGGACCTATGGGGGGGACACTCAAAATCCTGAGGATCTCACTGCAAAGGAGGAAAACAAGTCACCTACCCCATTTCAAGAGCAAAGATCACTCACGACTTTGCTTTGGCTTGACAGCTCACCCTTTGACAGCTGTCATGTCAAAGCAAAGTGAAGGGAGGAAAAAAAGAAAAGAAACCCTATTTAGAGCTTATCTTGGTCAATGTCCAGGGTTGGTATCTGTTGCACTTTGACAGCAGGTACCAGGGATGTTGAAGAGTCCTTGGTCTCGAGTCACGAGTCGAGTCACGAGTCTTTGGACTCGAGTCCGAGTCCAAGTCCTTGGTCCAAAATGGTGACTCACGAGTCACGAGTCACAAGTCACTCCCAAAGCAGACTCCACGAGTCCCTATTAAAATCAATGGGGGTTTTCCCCAACAAAATAAGGCTACTTCAGATGTGTGGCTTAAATAAATTCTAGGCACAAGTGTGCCTTTTTATTTCAAAACTCTGCAACTGATTTTGACAAGAACAGACCAGGCAGAAAAACCCAAAATAACCAGGCAGGCAGAGGAGGCAGGGACAGGGATGGGGACTCGGACTCGAGGACTCGACTCGTGAGTCGGACTGAGTCCCCCCACTGACTCGAGTCAGACTCGAGTCCCAATATTTTTAATGGGACTTGAGACTCGACTCGGGACTCGAGACCAAGGACTCGTGTTCCAAAATCGTGTACCTCAAATGCAACATGGATAGGTTTTAGGAAGTACAGCAAGTTTATTTTTTAAAATCATTTTTCTAAAATGCAACCTTTCAGACATTTTGGGTTTGGCTGCCTCTGCCTGCCTGCCTGGGGTTCCCAGCCTCCTCTGTCTGCCTGGTCTCTTCTTGACCAGTTCAACAGTTGAATTGTCCAAGACAAAGGCCTCTGCCTGCCTGCTTTGGGGTTCCCTGCCTCCTCTGCCTGCCTGGTTATTTTGAGTTTGTCTGCCTGGTCTGTTCTTGCCAAAATCAGTTGCAGAGTTTTGAGATAAAAAGGCACACTTGTGCCTAGAATTTATTTAAGCCACACATCTGACTGAAATAGCCTTATTTTGTTGGGGGAAAAAAACCATTGATTTTAATAGGGACTCGTGGAGTCAGCTTTGGGAGTGACTTGTGACTCGTGAGTCACCATTTTGGACCAAGGACTCGGACTCGAGACTCGGGTCCAAAGACTCGTGACTCGACTCGTGACTTGAGACCAAGGACTCTTCAACATCCCTGGGCAGAGGCAGCCAAACCCAAAATGTCTGAAAGGTTGCATTTTAGAAAAATGATTTTAAAAAATAAACTTGCTGTACTTCCTAAAACTTATCCATGTTGCATTTGAGGAACATGATTTTTTCTAAATGTTTGGCCCCCATTCTGGAACGGTGAGATCTCATCACAATTCCACCCTCACTGAACACCCGCTCCACTGGTGATGAACTTGCTGGAACCAGAAACACACTCACAGCAGCTACACAGAGTAATCTCAGGTCCTTCTGCCTCTCCCAAGTACGCAACACATCAATCAAAATAAATCTTGACACACTGTTGGGGCTGCACTTCTGGTAGCCGTCCATAGTGGCCGAGCAGCGGCACACCTCGCTTCCATGCGCTCTTCGCCGGCAATCACGCTCCTCTCCACTCCTTCTGGCACAGCCCAGGGATGTTGAAGAGTCCTTGGTCTCGAGTCCCGAGTCGAGTCTCGAGTCCCATTAAAAATATTGGGACTCGAGTCCGAGTCGAGTCAGAGGGGGGACTCAGTCCGACTCACGAGTCGGAGTCCTCGAGTCCGAGTCCCAAGGACATTGCCCAGCCGAGGCTTCCCATTTTTCTGACCTGTGGAACTGCGCTCCTGAGCAGGTCTGACTAACAAATATTATAAACACTGTAAGCACTATAATTATGTTTTTTTTTAAAAAAAAAAACACGCTATAAGCTGACTGGGTAGAGGGTGGGGGGTGGGCTCTGAAGGTACTCCTCACCAAGGATGCTATTTATCCCAGGGTGGGCCCTGCTCCATACACCCCTTTTAAAGAAAAATATCAGCTGGAAACATGCCATAAAAAAGGGGTGGTTGTTGGATGTGTAAATTGGAATGCTGGGCATTTTTGTGTATGAAGTAAATAATTAAACCAACAGTTTCTCTCCTTCCCCCAGTCCTGCTACCCCCCCCCCCGTCCTATCGCTTGGATACAATGCCGAGAGATGCAGACTGAAGGGTACAAATGGTGCCTCCACCACCACCACCGGACTCCTCCACACATTGCTACATGGTAAGGACATTCCTATACGAAACTTGCACCTCCAATTTTGGAGTGGTAGGAGGTGATTGCAGTTACCTCAATGGCTAAGACCTGCACTCCTGTAAAAATTAACTTTGCAAGCCAAGCAATCCTCCTCTCAGCTAACATAAGTTTCAGTCAGGGAATAATGAAGAGTCCTTGCTTGGTGGGTTGTAAAGTGGCTCGTGAGAGATCGGGTGGATCTACATATCACACTGTATAGCGTCAAGTGGGCAGAACGGTACTATGTTCACGTTCTGCAGCCACTACTCACAAGCAGGGCACACTCTCGTAAAATGTACTGCACTCATACCGGTTTGCCACCCCACACCTAACTCGGTAGTAGTAGAACTGGGCATTGCCTTGAACAGGTTTTTTTTTTTTTAACATTATTATTTTTGTGAATAATTCTCTCCACAATTTTGCTTTGTCCTCTCTGTGCAGGTGCAAACGAGCGCAGGAGCGATCTTTTTAAAAAAGAGAAGAAAAAGCTCTTCCGGCCCCTCACAAAGAAGAAGGAGGCGGGGTGAACCCAGCAGGATCAGTGCACCGTACCGCACCCAAATGAAATTTCCCAAAGAAGTGTTCCTCCCATTCTGAGTTTCCCAAGCACAAGACTCCTGTTAAATCAATGTGATACACTTGCAAAGTTTTTCTCTCGTGTCAGGGGCGTATTGGGAGAATGAAGGGGCCTTGGATACTGTGGATCCAAGGCCTTCTTTGATCCACCCCCTACTCTGTAATACTCCTTCCCCTCTTCCACCAGTGAAACACTGCTAACAGCACATCTACGCCAGTGTAACTTTCCGCTGGCAGACCAGGGGCTCCCAGCGGGCCCCTTCAGGGGTGTAAGTGCTGCCCTGCCAGTGAAGTGACACTTCTGCAACATCCTACAACCCACTGAAAGCCAGTGGACAGGCTATAGGATTGCAGCCTTAATTAGATTAGGCTGTACTGGGAGCAATGCAGGTTTCATCTTGCAGCTAGGACTACTGGGACAAATGAACAAAAATTGGCCCATCTCATTTTTAAAAATAGAAAATCTGACATTACCTGGATCCAGCCTTAAGTAAAACAGGTTCCTTGTGAGGTAGAGAACCAAGAAACCAACTCGGTTTTATATTAGAAAAGCTGGAGATTAATTTTAGATAGTATACTATGTTAAGAAAAAATTCAATGGATGCCCTTGTGGCTTCACACACACACACTTTGCTTAACGTCCAGCCTGATGAAGAGTTCTGGAGAACTCGAGAGCTTCCTCACTATTTTATGAAACTCTGGTTGAACCTACTAAAAGTATTACCTGACTGTAGATTTGTAAGTTTTCTTATGGAGCAGCATGTATCTCTTTGCTTTTTGTGCAACTTTTGTGTAACATTAGCTTTTGACTGCCTTGGAAACACAGCTGATAGATAACCCTTCTGACTCCTGGTTCTCGAAAAATTGTATCCCACAGCTACATTTTGCTTCTCCCTATCTTGTTCTCTCTCACAGGAAGTTTAGCAAAAATTCTGAGTTGCAGAGTCAGCAGAAAGCATGTCCTGTTTTTCCTTTTCCCTGACTGGCAAAAGTTCAGAGAAGTACAGCTGTGAACTAGTTCAAAAGCACAGTGGTGTTCTTGGGGCATTCCTTCTCAAAACCATTAACAACCATGCAATGAGTAATAACTGCAGTCAGTTAAAGACAACTGATTATTATTACCTGTTTTCCTTTTTCTTTCTTTGTGGTGTGGGAGTGGAACTGGTACAACCAGATAAATATGGGGTTGCATCATTTTGATTTCATAGAGTGAGGAAAAAACATAGAACAGGTTAAATGCAATGGACCCAGTCCAAAGATACAGCTTAATGCACAGGGCCAGTCCAAGATATTTTGCTGTCAAAAGACAAGACGATAAGATGATTAATTAATTAATTAATTATATTTATACCCTGCCTTTTTTCCTGCAAGGAACCCAAGGTGGTTTACATAATCCTCCTCCTCTCCATTTTATCCTCACAACAACCCTGTGAGGTAGGTTAGGCTGAGAATCAGTGACTGGCCCAAAGTCACCCAGTTAGTTTCATGGCAAAGCGGGGACTAGAACCTGGATCTCCCGAGTCCCAGTCCAACACTCTCACCACTACAGAAGCTGACTGGACTAGCAGTTGAATCGTACTCCAACATGACCAATGGGACAGCATCCTCCACCAGGCTAAGGGCAGCAGACTAGTTTTAGGAAACCAGGGTAGGCTGTGCGTGGGACTGCTCTGTTTGTACTTTGCCACCACTCCTCTGTTCTGCCTGACACTGGTGCTAAATCAAATCTCTCTCTCTCTCTCTCTCTCTCTCTCTCTCTCTCTGTGTGTGTGTACTTAGGGCACAATCCTATGCAAGTTTAGGGGAAATTTTAGCTGAGAAGCTTCCTTAGTCCTGCTCAGTTGGGCTCTGGTGCAAATAATCATTGACATTAGATATGATATAGAATTTGAAGCTCTTGGTTTAAATATTTGTTTGGAAATCTAGGCTAAGGGTGCAATCCTATGCGCGTTTAGGCCAGAAAAAAAGGCCGACAACTCCCAGCATGCCCCAGCCAGCATAGCCCACAAACAACCCCTGCTGCCTGGGTTCATATGGCACGACAACTAAGCCACAACAAGCTGGGCACCTGTTGACACCATGCAAAAATGGTGCCTGTGGGCACCCAGCATGATGCAACAGCCCTGGCATGTGAATTAACCCACGGTGGGCTGTCATGACATGCGAACATGCCCACTATGTCGAGTAAGCCGCACACATGTGCAAAAATGCCATGAAATGGGCTTCTAGGAGGCAGGTGGAAGAGTGCTGAAGTACTGGTAGCATGTTGTGCTGAATGCGTTGGACCTCCACTGGGCCCATATCCCTAGTCCCAGCCCAGGTTTGTCCCAACAAATTAGTACAGTAGACACAGGGGTTTTTAGAGGCACATATAGCAAAGACAGGTAATTTGCCTTGCAAGGATGCTATCTAGGTGTTGCAGCTAGCTGGGCTTGGACCGCATGCCCCACTATTTTTAACAGGAGTGAACTTCCTTTGGGCGGTGGCCTGAATCGTAATTGTAGCTGATCCCAAGTAACCTGTAGTCAAAGGGAGTCCTTTCACTGGGTGTCAGCAGGCTATTGCTCACGGTATCATACTATAAATATTAATTTTGCAAATATGTTATTGTGTAACGTGCAGACAAAGCTACTCATGTCCATCAGCTGAACAAATATTGAGTGAGATTCGATAAAACACCCAACGTATCTAACTGATTAAAGCCATGCCCATTCTATGATAAAAATGAGGCTAGGAACATAGGAAGCTGCCTTATAGCCTAGTCAGATCATTGGTACATCTAGTTCAGTGTTGCTCTATAGTGGCTCCTCACTGTTCTAGACAGGGTTTCCCCCCGCCCAAGCCTTACCTGGAGATGCCGGAGAATGAACCTGGGAGGATACCTTCTGCGTGCAAAACATGTGCTCTACCACTGACCTATGGCCCATGTGGCTAGTGGGGAGTTCCCCTGCCCTGCTCTTTGCACCCCTGCACCATTTCTCTCTGTGCTTCTGTTTAACATTATTTGGTTGGGGATCGGGGCGACATGCTACACTTGGGAAATAAATTAGTAACAAGGATTAGTTCATGGGGAATTTCTTGCAAACACCTTTTTACTAGGTCACCTGAAATGAACTGCTGCTTTACCACTGTCCGTGCCAGTGATCTGTAAAGGCATCTTCTACCAGATCAGGCCGGCTGTGGCTGGTGTTGTTGCAGTGACTTCTTTTCCCTTATTGCCCTTCCTGCTGTGTGGTTGCCTGACAATTTGCTCCACAAGCTGCTTTCTTCAATACACGTGCTCTCTCCTGTTGGCACCCTGTAGCTCCAGGGCAGGGTCTCATCCAGGGTAGCTCCAGGGCAGCTCTCATCTGCCCTAGTCACCACGGTAAATGGGGAGGGGTGATTGAGAGTTGTAGTCCAAAACAGCTGGGGTGCACCAGGTTGCCTACCTCTAATATTTGCTTCCTTGAGATCCATGCTGGAAAAAACTAAGCAGGATATAGATCTAATATGTTCGCACGCTAACCCGCCCTGGCAATAAGCCACGGTGGGTTGGTTGTTGCCCAAACAACCCATGGTGCGCCCTGGTCTCACTGTGGGTTGTTTGCCCCCTCCTTCCCCCTTTGTCTTCCCACGGGTATCCCAGACCTCCAGATGTGTTGGAGTACAACTCCCATTAACCCCAGCTAGCATGGCCCCTGGTAAAACACTTTATAGGCCAAATTCATATTGGTGAGTCCAGTGTTTACAGGCCAGCTGTAAACAGCTACTCATAGGAGAGCCACCAAAACGATAAGAAACTGAGATTAAGACGCTCCCGGATGAGCTGTCTGAACATTGTCCTATTTTATGTCTAGAAAACTGCAGTTATCGATTAGGACCATTTGGTGCACTTCCTCTGATCTGTAATATAGATTCTATATCATACTTATCTGGGGAGACAGGACCTTTGCCATTTTAATAAATGACAATGATTCAAGTCTCATGACCTGCGGATTTTTTCTTCTGAGGAAAACACACACGTTAACAAGCAGATATGAGTCTATCTCCTGCTATTTGTGCCACAGATTGTTAATGTGGGATCAATTATGGAAGAGGTTGTATCCAGGGCAATTCACACCTTTTTAATTTTCCCAGGCCCTTCTTTACAATCTTTTTTTAAAAATCTCTTTTTAAAATCTCAAATCTGATTAATTTGTTTTTGATATTGCCGAGAGTCTGTTATACCAATTTTATTCTCTGCTTTATATTGTATTGTTAATAGTTGTGTTTTATGGCTTCGTTCTTATTGTAAGCCACCCAGATAACTTTGCTATTGGGCAGCATATAACTATTGTCAATTAATACATAAATAAATACCCTACTCTTATTTATTTTTTAAAATTTTGGTGCAATGTTTGTAAATGTGTATATAATCAATCATTCTGGAAATTCTTTGCTGGCTGTTCTGGGCAGGGACAAATAACTATTCAGGACACTTTCCAGTAGCTGTGTTAGTTTGTTGTTGTTTTTATTCAGGACACTGAGGGTCTTGCCCCCCTGATCCCTGGAAAGCTTGCTCAGCCTCTCTCTTGGGCTTTTGAGATTACCTCGGCAACACCCATACACTTTCAAGCATCTCCACACAGCCCTGAGGGCCAGCAGCTTGAGGTGTCATCCAACCAAATTTAAACACTTATAAATCCCATTGATTTGAAATAAAATCACACCTATCCCTCCTTTTGCCTTGCCACTTTCTTCAAGAATGTGCTTCCTCCTTCTCTTTACACGCAGCCTTTTTCAGGTCCCTGCTGCTAGACTATCTTCCTTCAGTCATCCTGCCTTGGGGCTCTCTTCATGCTCAGCTGCCCCCTCCCTTCAACCTCCCTGTCTGCCTGGTCCCACTTCTGCCTCTGTTCCCACTTCCTGTCCTCCAGAAACATGGACTATCTATAAACGTCACTTCCACCTCCTTGAAAGATTTCATCAACGTTGCCTCCGGAAAATCCTGCAAATTACTTGGGAAGATAGGCGAACAAATGTCAGTGTACTGGAAGAAGCAAAGACTACTAGCGTTGAAAAAATGATCCTTCAACGCCAACTTCAGTGGACCAGTCATGTTGTTCGAATGCCTGACTGCTGTCTCCCAAAGCAGTTACTTTACTCCCAACTCAAGGATGGAAAGCGGAATATCGGTGGTCAGTATAAAAGGTTTAAAGATGTTCATAAGGCTAATCTAAAAAAATGCAATATAAACATCGAAAACTGGGAAGCTCTGGCCCATGAACGATCTAACTGGAGGTTGGCCTTTCACAAAGGTTCCATGGACTTTGAAGAAGCCCGAGTGCAAGGTGAAAGGGAGAAACGTGCTAAGCGAAAAGCACGTCAAATGAATCCTTTACAGGACCATCTTCCATCTGGTAACCTGTGTCCTCACTGTGGGAAGCTGTGTGGATCTAGAATTGGCCTCCACAGTCACTTACGGACCCATCGCTAGAGTCTACACAATCTTCTTTAGAATTTCCTCCTTTTATCCTGGAAGACAATCTTACTCGGTCACGAGTGATCGCCTGATGATGATGATGATGACTGAAAGTGATTGTTCACTTCTCTCATAGATCCTGCACCGGTCCACTGGCTGAACTTGATCGGCCCTTGGTCTAACTCCATCAGGTAGTTCTTACGTAAAGCCCTTTCCATACAGCTTTAGGATTATGAGCAAAGGTTGGACACAAAAAAATCTTAGCATGATAACCACCCTTGAAACAAAACAGCAGTACTAAGCAAGAGCATGGCACTGCCAAGGCCAGGGAGAGGTAGGCAGGGACTAACAGCAATCTCTTTATGTGGCATCCTAACATGGCCTATTTTGACTGTTGCACAGCCTGACAAACTCTAAACTTCAGTACAGGCTTTACTCTAGAGAAATGGGTTGCAGAATGAGGGAGCAGAAGTTACTACAACATACAGCTGTAGGAACCACCTTTTACCATATGCTTCCAGAGGGGGCAAAGTTGGGCATTGACTAGGGCCCCTAGACTAGCGGAGGGCTACCAGCCAACGGTGCTACCATTTCCCGTTTGTACTGAGTATCCAAGAAGATCAGAGAAGTCTAAGAGAAGTCTCTGTTTGCATATCCACTATATCCAGTCTCTTCCAGGTTAAGGGGACCCTCTGAGGGCACCATGCCAGAGGGCCTCCAAAATCCTGGAGCTACTGCCCTGTTTGCTGGTCCCTGAGCTGGTGTAAATTCTCTCCAGAGAGAGACTTTCCTGCTCCTCTCTCTCTCTCTCTCTCCTTCCTTCCACCTCCTCCAAAACTGTATGCTGGGCTGGTTGGTTGCACTTGGCTCAGAGAACAGAATGGGATTTCGTGGTGGTGGGGATTGTGTAACTCTCTCCTGGATCTATGGCTGACAGGGCTAGTGCACTGCTACCATTGTAACTGTGGTTACTTCTACAATATGAGAGTGATCTCTTCTTGTGCTTCCATGGCCCTGAACTGTGGATTGTGCTGTAAATGTTTGATGGAAACATCTTGCCAATCTAGTTATTCTTAAGGTCAGCAAATTTGCTGCAATGAACTTTGTTGAATCATTTAAGGGGAATAAAGAAGTGGGAAAACGAGATGAGAAAACACATGAGTTAGCTCTTTTTCCAAATTTGTGATTTTTGGCTGGAAGGGTAATGTTAGAGCCTATGATGACTTTTCACAGGCAGATAGGCTAGGATCCAAACAGTTGTGCAACTACCGTAGTTCTCTGAGTGCCCAAGGGGGTCTTGGGTGTCTTTTACTCAAACAGAAGACCCACCCTCACCCCATGGCAACTCACCTTTGAAACCGTGCTGCGTTTCAAAACGAGTTTGTGCAACAGCCTTGGAACCTGCTGCTCAAAGAGGAGCGACCCACCCCAACACAGCTGGGCCCATAAAAGCCTTCGGAGCAGGCTTAAACTAGCCCTTTGAATCCCAGCCACAGTCTCACGAAGGCAAAGCAGGAATCTTTAAAAACAGGTTGAGAAACACAAAGTGGCTGGAACAAGTTTCTGCAATTTAACAGTCTACTAACTCAGTCAAGCGTTTGTTCCCAAAACGCAAAACATGTAGGGAGGAAGTGCAATTATTGCCAATTTTATCAGTGTTCTAGCTTTTAATTTTCTGAAGGCTGTCAAAGCCTTGATGCTACTAAGCCTATTGTATAGACAGGGCTTTGCCAAATGCCAGCCTGTATATTGTAACAAAACCTTTCAGGTTATCTGGAAAAGGAATTTTAAAAAGAGGGTACCCTTTGCTAAATAAATAAGATAAGGGCACAATCCTTGTCTGGGGGGCGGGCATAGGATAGGTTGGAGTTGCCGCTGCAACCACGGCAATCCCTTCTCAGGTCGCAGTGGCAACTACGCCCATGGAGGGCCCTTCCCTCGCAGCCAGTGCGGTTCTTTCTGCACTGGCTGGGATCCGAAGATGGAAGACCATCTTCAGTGCCGGCATGGGGAGAGCATCCATGGGGGCAGGGAGTATAGGAGCAAGGTACCACCAAGGAATCCAGGTGGTACCTTAGCCACTCTTCCTTACAAGAAAGGGAGAAACATTTAGATGGCCCAAATCCGCCATCTAAATGTTTTGGAGAGAGCGAGGGGAGCACGGAGGCAATCCTTCCTCTATGCTGCAGTCATTGGATCATGCCCATAATCCTCCAAGTTTGGAAGGTTACGGGCACCCATGTTGGATGGGGCTGGAAGCTGTAATGTAAAACAGCCTTCCCCAACCTGCTGCCCTCCAGATGTTTTGGACTACAACTCTCAAAGTTGTAGGACTTTTTTTCCCCATCTGAGCATGCATAGGATTACGCCCTTAGATTGTTTCCACATCAACAATGTGACTCAAAGTTGGCAGGTTCCCCCCCCCCCCCGCTTCTAAATTCACAGACAAAAGGTGTAAAAAATGAGAGATGATCGGGGTCAAAGGATCACATGAGATAAAGGGCACAATTCATTCTTTATGAAGCTGTAGTGTCAAGAGGAGATAGCTCCATAAGGCAATTAGTTTCTATTACGAAGTATCTCTATTCTCACTATCAGACTAATGCAACTATTGTTTTGGGTTGCTGGTGCTGTTTCCTTTTATCCTATTCCCCTGGTTATATTTGAGTAGGGACAGCAGCAGAAAGAAAGAAAAAAGCCCTTGGTGGTCACTGCAGTGGTTTCTAGCCACAATAAGGTTAACATATAAAGATGCTTTATGTCGAGCAGACCGTGACCATCCTGCCCAGTTGGTCTAAAGCTTTTATTTATTTATTTATTTATTTATTATATTTATATCCCGCCTTTTTTCCTGCAAGGAACCCAAGGCGGCTTACATAATCCTTTCTACAGAAGGCATCTATCGTGCATTTGTCATTCCCTACTCACGGTTGTTTATGGGTTCTTTAGGGGTTTCTCTACATGAGGCTTTTAACCCACCACTTTACTGAGGCTTCTGCTTCCAAATTGTTATTTATTATTATATTTATACCCTGGCTTTTTTCCTGCAAGGAACCCAAGGCAGCTTACATAATCCTCCTCCTCCTCTCCATTTTATCCTCACAACAACCCTGTGAGGTAGGTTAGGCTGAGAGGCAGTGACTGGCTCAAAGTCACCCAGTGAGTTTCATGGCCAAGCAGGGACTAGAACCCAGATCTCCCAAATCCCAGTCCAACACTCTCACCACTACGCCACACTGGTTCTTGAATTCTTTGCAGGATTAAGATTGGCTCCTTTACACATGTTTTTTCTGGTTTTTTTATTTCTTTCTCTTTCTATATGTTCCGTTATACAACCACAAGGTGGCGAAAATACATGAGCCTCTCATTCCAGTTCATTCTGCATTGGAAATATAATACCTAATTTTCCTCGTTCTAAAAAAAAAGCTGCAGAAATGCTTGGAAAGCACGGGAGAGGCCCTGGAGGATGGCGACTTGATGTAAACCACCCGCAAACTACCGTGAGCAAGGAATCACAAGCGCACAATAAATGCCTTGAGTAGAGAATCCCTTGATGACATAGTGACCCTCCAGTTTTGCTTCTGTGTGTAACGAGACTTTTGGCAAGTTTTTTTTAAGACCAGGGGAAATGTGGCATTTAATTGTGAAAGCAAAAGAAAGTGTGATTTCCTCTTGTGTATTTGTGTTATTCCACTATACCACAGTGCCACCTAGAGGTTATGTAGTGGAAAAGCAGGAAAGGAAATGCTCTTTGGGCAGTGCTCAGATCTCAGTTCTGGGACAAAACCAAAAGTAGATAACAGTGGATTAACAGCCTGTTAACAGGAACACTCGAACTCTGACAAACAGGAGCAATCCAAGATCTCAGGCAGAAATCCTTGCCTGCAGTGCTGCCTGAGATTCTTTCTAAAAAATATCTGGGGATGCTGGGAATTTAACCAGGTACTTTCTCCATGCAAAGCAAATGCTCTACCACTGAGCTATGGTCAATTCCAATAGAATCTAGGCAGATGTAGGTCTAGCAGGGGTTTTAATATGGCAGAGAGGGGCAATGGTTAGGATGAAACCAAGGTCATCATTCCTCACAAACAGAGGCACTTCAGCAGTGGCTGACATGCCTGGGCTGGTTGTGGGGAAGGGCTTTAGTGGGTAGCCTAAAATGTCAAAGAGCATAAAAGCAATGGAAGACTTTATTGCTGTGAGGGTACACAAAACAAAAACTAGGCTCTTCTTTACTTTCAAAGCCTTCCATGGCCTTGCCCCCTCTCCATCTCTTCACAGGTATATAACCAATATAGCCCTTCCTGTGATTTCAGCTTTTTCAGCTCCAGCACCCTCAGCTGCCCAAAGGTCTTTTGCTCCTTCAGATGTCTCTGCCCCCTCACCTTTGCTGACTCCTCCCAGAACACCTGCATGATATCACTGCAAGTCCCCCTTCATCAAAACCCATGTTTTCCATGAAGCCTTTGGCACAACTCCTTTAGTTGCCATAACCTGCTGCAAAGGAGCCTGAAGAAACGCATATTCTTCTCTTGTTAATATTTTGATTTAAAAACAAAACAAAACTATAGCTGTTAAGTGCAGGTTTTTTGTATTAATACAAAGATCAATTGAAGAAAAATGAACAGGGTGATAAAATGGCTCCCACCTCAAAGGTTATAATGCAGGAGTAGGAAACCTGGTGCCCTCCAGTTGTTTTGAGAATATTTTAAGTTTATTAAAACATGGGGGTGAAGGACCACGCTCAAACACAATATACAACAAAACTAAACTAAAATGGACCTCCAATTTTCTCTACAGCAAATATAAGTAACAACAGTTTCTCGTACTCTATAATTACAAAGAAATTTCCCCTTTTCCCATATTCCAAAATTTCTTCTATTTCAACAAGCCCCCCCCCCCCCAATCAATCATTTTAAATTTCTACAGGGAAGATTATTAAAGATTTCCATTCATTCAACTCTTAATGTTAATTATTCTAAATGAATACAACTCTCATAGGCCCCAGTCAACATGGCCAACGGTCAGGGATTATACGAGTTGTGGTCCAAAACATCCGGACGGCACCAGAGATACTTCCAGCTGAAGTGCTGCTAACGCTAACAATAAAAATTCATCGTGTAGCTATTCTGTCTTTTCTTCCTTAACAGATTTCTTTCTTTCTTTCTTTCTTTCTTTCTGGAAGCATCCCAGGTTGCCTACCCTGTAATGTATGCCAAGCTTCAAATGGCCACTTAGGTGAATCAAACCTTCCCGTTCCCCAAATGCAGCAGCTAGATCAAGCCCTCTGATAGGGATAGAAGAACAGAGTGGCATGAACGTACAGAAAAAGTGTAATATCACCCAAAGTGTGGAAAGTAAATTGTAATTCTGCTAATAGCAGGAAAGCAATTATTCTTAGCCCTAGAAGCAGCCCCTGCCTCCGTTCCCCTCCTTCTGATCCTATGCTGAATTTTACATTGTAAGTTTCTCGGAGCAAGGACCAGTTCTCTTATCAGCCTTTCCCAACCTGGTGCTCTTATCAGCCTTTCCCAACCTCCAGATGTTTTGGATGGCAACTCCTATTGTCTCTGACCATTGGCTATGCTGGCTGAAGCCAATGGGAGTTGTAGTGCAAAACATCTGGAGAGCGCCAGATTGGGTCAGGCTGCTCTTATGCTTTTGTAAAGTATAAAGTAAAACAAAGTAGCACATTGTTGGTGCCAACAACAACAGACTGAATGGAACTAGGCGGATGGAGCCTTCCCTAGTGAGTGCTTGGGTCTCCTTCCCACCTACGGCCTCAGGGTCGGCCCAAGACATTTTACTGCCTGAGGCTAAGGACAAGATGGTACCCCGCTCCATTCCACATACGGACTGGCAGCTGGATCTTCCTTCAACACTGGCAATAGGATAGCATCCTCCAGCACACCTGAGGCTGTGGGACCAGCCATGTAACACACAGCTCTGTCCTCCAAGAGAGGGGAAGGGGTAGGAGGCTCAGGAGGATGGTTGTTGCCAGGGCTGACACCTGCTTTTGCTGCCTGAGGTGGTTGCCTCATTCTGCCTAATGGTAGCGCTGGCCTCGTAAGTAAGTAAGGCCTTGCACTTTTGACTCTATGTTGCTGGTCAGATTCCAAGCAGGTTGACCTAACTGAAAATCAGCTGTTGGGTAGAGAAATTTGCTTTGGCACCAACCTCCAGGGCAGGGTGCAGCATGAGGCAAGGCCTGCCCGGTCCTTAAGATCTTGTGGAGAGGTCCTTCTTTCTAGACCGCCACCATCATCATCAGGCGATCACTCGTGACCGAGTAAGATTGTCTTCCGGGATAAAAGGAGGAAATTCTAAAGAAGATTGTGTAGACTCTAGCGATGGGTCCGTAAGTGACTGTGGAGGCCAATTCTAGATCCACACAGCTTCCCACAGTGAGGACACAGGTTACCAGATAGAAGATCAGAGGCGCGTTTGGAGGTGACAAGAGAGAGGGCCTTTTTGGTGGCCGCTCCCAGGCTGTGAAATCCCTCCCAAAGGAGGCTAGGTTTGTTCCCTCTGCTATAGTTTCAACAGCAGGCAAAGACCACTTCATTCAAGAAGGCCTTTGGCCTGTAAGTGGCTCTGTGGGTTGGGTGCTGTTTTTATTCTGTAATTGTTTTGCTTTTATTGTATTTTAATGTGTTTTATTGTTTTGATCTATTTTAAATTGTTTTTGTTAGCCACCTTTTTGCCATTTTTTGGTAGAAGGCTGGGTATAAATCAAAGGAGATAAAGTATAAAAATGCTAATAGAACAGATACTTCCTCCTTTCCATGTTACAAATAAATAAATAAATACATAAATATTCGTTTCTCTGAACTGAGTCCCTTCCCACCGCCCGCCCCCCTTTGCCTCTACCACTGGCTCAGAGTGGGGGGGGGTGGTGGAAAGCTTGGAAACCGCATTCCCCAAAAGCCACTTTTGTTGCAAACAAATAAACCCTTTCCTAGAACAGCAGGAGAACCTGTTGTTAACTTCCCAGTTAGTTAAGGAAAACAAACGTTTGGGTTGGTTTTGCTCCAGAGCTTTGACTCGCAAGGACTTTGCAGGAGAGTCCCCTGAACTTTGAACCGCCTCTGAAAGCAGAGATAAACAGGCGAAGTATAAATACAAGAGAACTGCAGCCGCCGCTGTTACATATTTGTTACTTGCAAGGGTTGGAGAAGCACGCAAGCGGAGTTGCGAGGCTGCCAAGCGAAGGGTGGGGCCCGGGTAAGTCTGTTATTTTGAAGTCAAGCTGGTTCTGTGATTTTTGCAGATGTCAATGCATGGAATTGCACTTGCTGAAAGAACTGGAGTTTGCAAATACTTGAAAATCGGGTCATGGGGGAGTTTACTTGAAAACCGTCCCCTTCTCCAATGTGTAGTATTTCCTATAGAGTAGAAGTCACAAACTACACTACTGGCTTCAGTGTGTTGAATCGGGAAAAATGGATATATCTTGCGTGTGTAAAAGTTGAAATTTATCCAAGCGAGATTCTAGTCTACAAAGCATTGTGCTCTGTGACTTTAATATTGAAAGCTTTACACTGCAATCCTATCAAGTCCACTCAGAAGTAAGTCACAGTGAGTTTAGTAAGGCTTACTCCCAGGTAAGGGTGTATAGGATCGCAGCCTTGCGGTTCCGATCGTTTCATATATGTATATTGCATTTGCATATATACGGTACCATGAGCACATTACATTCGCGGAATATTTGTGTGTGTGTGTGGGGGGGGGGTAGACCTATACATTTCGCAGCAGCTGAAGCATCCGATACAATTCTTAGGCTTTGGAAATAAGAGAATAGGATTGGGTTTTGTTTTGTTTTTTAATGAAAGAATTAAAATACAGTAGGGATTTCTAGATATTAAAGATAAATTCTGTAAGAACTTCTATCTTCTCTTCAGACTTGCCAGAATAAAGGGGGGGGGGCAGAAAGGAAATTAAGTCTCTGACATTAACAGTGCAATTCTGTACGTGTCTACTCAGAAGTAAGCCCCAAATGGAGTTCAGAGGGACTTACTCCCGGGAAAGTGCGTATAGGATTGCAGCCTAAAAGTTGTACGCATTTATTATTTTCTCGTGCAATCCTATGAATTCTTCCTGATAAACTATTGAGCACAGTGAGACTTACTTCTGAATGAATATACATAGGATAAGGCTGCACAGCACACCTGCTTTGGCCGGTAATGCCCCCCCCCCATGGTTTGAACCTTCAATACACACCAGTAACTTGTGTCTTTCTGTGGGCTTACTGATAAAGAAAGCTGAATTCCAAAGCGGTAGAAAATGTATTTTTGAAACTACAAGGAATATTTACAAACAGGGAAAGCTTGAACATGTTGAATTCTCAAGTATCCTCTTTAATTAAATGAAAATGCAAAGAGATTCGTTGTCTGTATAGTTTTAATGTTTACCAAAGAATTGGAGCAGTGGGGGGGGGGGGGAGGGATGCCCTGAAAAAACGCAAACAGAACAAAGTTCTCTGAGTTTGTTTATGTTGCTGTTCCAGAGGAATTTGACATGGGCACATTGTGTGATAGCTTGTGCTTGTCATCCATCGTTACTCAGAATACCACCCTTTAACTTGTTTTCTTTGTTTTGCAGCTGTAGCCCCGCCATGTGGGTTGGGCTGGGGCTTGCCCTGGCTCTCTGTCTCCTCCCAGGAGGAGGGACTGAGAGCCAGGGTTCAAGTGCCCGTTGTAAAGAGCCTCCAGAATGGCTTATCGGGGAGCAAAATCCAATGCTGGACTCCAGAGGTTCTGTGACAGTGGTAGCCCTACTCAAAGCTAGCTGATACTTGTGCCTGTTGCAGGCTTCTAGGTAAGGACCATCTGAAATCACCTCTGTGATTTGATGGAGGATATCAGATTGGTTTTTGTTTTTAAAAAGAAGGTACATTTGTTCAGGGTTGGTTCGGGGGAGGGGGGGAAAAACAGATTTCTGGAGCCTTTACTTGTCGGTGGACTCCTTCCAGACAAGGCTTTTACTATGCAATCATGCCGTTGACATCGTCTCCAATTTGTAGCCTTGTGTTTTCCTTCCACCTCTTCTATCTTTTTTTTCATTTAATGAGGGAAAGCTCCCCAATGCCTTTTAATTGGTAGCGCTAGGAGCCCTCCCTCCCTCTGGGGGCACGCTCTTGAATGGGTTCGTATTACAGTCGTAAAATTATTTTTGGCTCTGAAGCTAGCAATGCTGGTTTCACTGCTTGGAATCTATATGGCTTGTGTAATAACAAAGCTGCTGCTCCTCCTCCTGGTCCTATAAGCTTCATTCTTCATTTTTTAAATTTGATCCCAGCTTGATTTCTGAAAAATTAACTAGCGAGTGCCCATGCTACAGAATACCACAGATTTCTTAGGGTTGGTTTTTAATCCAGGTCATTAG
The DNA here is from genome assembly GCA_021292165.1 of Shinisaurus crocodilurus. NCBI lineage: Eukaryota > Metazoa > Chordata > Lepidosauria > Squamata > Shinisauridae > Shinisaurus > Shinisaurus crocodilurus. Next base: position 22,643,027 of record CM037877.1, on the reverse strand, counting down.
TGCTCTCATCGCGTTTCACTTCTAATGTTCCATTGTAGGGCTTCCAGGAGGGATTCCTACTTCTCACAGCACTGTATATTGTATCTTGGAAAATCAAGTACAGCTGTCCAACTGTGTTATGAGTGTGGATGTCCAAGATATTTTGGAAATACTTTGCAAATCAGGGAGGATGACTCCCAAAGCTTTCCATAAAGGAACAACTTGAGACTCCCCCATCCACTTTCCCAATTTATAGTACATGTACAGAAGGTTTTGGTGGGCATGCAAAGATCTCCAGGATGTTCATAAAGGGGAGAGTGAGTGGGAACAGGTTGCTTCTGTCTGCTGCAGCCCAAATTACTAGGGCTTCTCTACATGAGGCATTTATTGTGCGCTCATGATCCCTCACTCATGGAAGTTCGCGGGGCCTTTTCACAACATTGTCATCCTCCAGGGCCTCTCCCATGTTTTCCAGCCATTTTCGAGGGTTTTAGAGTGAGGAAAGTCAGGTATTAAATTTCAAACCAGAACAAACTGGAATGAAAGCCTTGTGTAAAAAAAAAGTCACAATTCCACTATACTGCAGCTATACCACAACGCCACCTTGTGGGTGGATAATGAAATATATAGAAAGGCTGAGAAAGACACCCCAGGAAAAAAAAAAACCCACGCAAAGGACGCACTCTTCCTCCCGCGGGAGAAGAAACCTCAGTAAAGTGGTGGCTTTAAACCCTTCATGTAGAGAAGCCCCTAGTGGTTGTACTTGTGTTCTGGTGGGCAAGAGGGAGCTGCCAATTGCCAAATGACCTTTTTGCTTTTGCGGTTTCTTTTTTTCTAGGTGCATATAGTTTGGGGCTTGCACAGCCGTTGCAGGAAGAGCAGGAAATGGCTGATATAGTCACACATGCATTATACAGACCCTTCAACCTCCATTAACAAAGATTAAAAAATAAAATGGTATATTGCCATTAATTTGCAAGCATTAATATAAAGCTTTTGTAAAGTGGCAGGGGCGGGGGGAGCACCAAAGGCTTTTAATATGTGGGAAAGCTATTTGAACAGTACATGTATTAAAAGAAATCTCTTAAATTGTTGCAGTGGTCAAGAAAGAGCAGGTTTTTCCCATCTGGATTGAAATCCTCATGAGTAGGAATATTAAAACATAAAACTTTGTCAATGATTGTTTCCTGACCAATGCAAGCAAACCAGCCAACCCCAATACAGCCACCTTCAAAACTGGAGGTTTTGATATCTGTGATGCTTCGAACTGGACATAAAAAGCTAGTGCCAGAGATTGCTGGCATTTGGCAAAACCCTTGAAGTTGACATAACAGCAATGTTGCAAATAATAATGGAATATTAGATTCTGAGAAGCCACTATTTACTTATAACCCCATCCCCCCAAGCATTTCTAAAAGAAAGAAGATGATTTGCATAAGTTTTTCTCTTTATATACCTATCAGACTGGAAGACCTGCGACTGAAGCTGGAAAGTGATGGGTTGATCAATGTCTCTTTTGTGGTGATCAATCACCAAGGACATAATTCCCAGCTGAAGCATCACCAACTAAGAGAGAAGGTTTCAGAGAACATTCCTGTATTCCAGCAGGATTCAAAACAGCCTGATGTCTGGTCTACTCTAAATGGAAAGAAGGATGACTTCCTGATCTATGACAGGTCTGTCTATAAATGGGAAGCTAAGAAAGCTCAGATCAGATAAATCACCAGTTCTTTTATGTGTCTCTTATTATGAAGTATTTCACCTTTTAAAGCAGGGGTGGGGAACATGTGGCCCTGGAGGTGTTGGTGGATTATAACTCCCTTCAGCTCTAGCCGCCATAAGGGATGATGGGAGTTGCAATCCAACAACATCTGGAGGGCCACACATTCTCCATCCCTTTTAGACCAGATGCTATTCTGTAATTCAGTGTTCTCCAACCTTGGGTCCCCAGATGTTTTTGGCCTACAACTCCCAGCTGGGGCATGCTGTGTGTTGTAGGCCAAAAACATCTGGGGACCCAAAGTTGGAGAACACTGCTGTAATTGTTCTGGATGGCTGGCAACATAAATAAGGGCTAGCAGATTGTGGTGAGAGTACAGCCTAGTTCACACTGAGGTGGTTAACTTGAGTCTGGGCTGTACCACTTACATGAATGAATGCTCCTCCATATAAAATCTCCTGCATATAGAAAATTGAATGTCAAAGAGAAGAATTCTAACCTAGTTTCTCCCTACCACACTACTGGTAGGGTGTAAACTAGGCTTATGGCACAGGAACATAAGAGCCATGCTCAATCAGACTAAAGGCCTATGTGGTCCAGTGTTTTGTTTGCATAGTGGCCCACCAGATGCCTGTGGGAAGACCGCAAGTAGGACATGGGTGCAAGAGCACTCTCCTGCTTGTATTCCCCAGCAACTGGTATTCAGAGGCATACTGCCTCCAGTACTAAAGGTAATATATAGCCATCATAACTAGTAGCTATTGATAGCCTTATCCTCCATGAATTTGATTCTGCTACTTTCAAGGAAAGAGGGAAAATGCTCCCTGCACTCTAAACAGGCATGGCACAGGAGGGTGCCTGGATTTCAGCAGCACCATGATCTGGAAGAGGGAGTGGTTTAATGCGTTATTGTAAAAATAGTCAGTTGAAAATGGTCCCCTCCCAACCTTGCTGTATTGTATTGCTGCAGCAGTGAAGTGCTTGCAGTAGATTCTGGGGATCATAACAGAACATAAGACTTTTCTGAACCAAGAAACTCATTTTTCAGTTTCATGAAGCTGTACTTTATGAATATATGCTGCATTGGGTAACTTGGGTAACTTTCTTATTAGGTGTGGCCGCCTTGTGTATCACCTTGGTTTGCCTTACTCTTTTCTGAGTTTTCCATATGTGGCAGAAGCCATTACGATCACATACTGTGAACCCAAGTGTGGAAACTGCTCTTACCTGGTAGGTATTTACTTTATTCTCCCCTCTGTTGTGTGTGTGGGTAGGAGCTGAGGGGGTGTAATGGATGTGGGGCAGGGGTGGGCAACTTGTAGCCCTCCGGATGCTTTGGCCTACAACTCCCATTATCTCTCACCTTTGGCTATGCTGGCTAGGGCTGATGGGAGTTGTAGGACAAAAACTCTGGAGGGCTACAAGTTGCCCACCCCTGGTGTGCTGCATCTTGGAAGCTTCTGCTCTCGGGATATTATGGCCTTAACTTAAGATAAATCCTGCCGTAATCCAGACAGTTGAGCTCCTCCCAGACTGATTATGGATTCACATGTCTAGCTTCTCCAGTTGCACAATCACTGTATAGCCACTCCATTAAGAACTTCCAATGGAATTCAGTTCTGTGAAAGACTCCTACATATTAAGCCCAAATGGTACCTTGTAAGTCCATCTCTGGAGTTAAGCAGGCCAGAGCCAGGCCTGCACCATGAGTGGGAGAATTCCTGAAACCCCATATACACTGCCTTGGAAGAATAGCAAGAGAGCCAGTGTGGCGTAGTGGTTAGAGTGTTGGACTGGGGCTCAGGAGATCCGGGTTCTAGTCCCCGCTCGATCATGAAACTCACTGGGTGACTTTGGGCCAGTCACTGCCTCTCAGCCTAACCTACCTCACAGGGTTGTTGTGAGGATAAAATGGAGAGGAGGAGGATTATGTAAGCCGCCTTGGGTTCCTTGCAGGAAAAAAGGTGGGGTATAAATATAATAAATAAATAAATAAATAATTATGTTGACCCCAGCCATCATGCAAATGGAAATCCTCATTTTTACTGGCTCTGACACGGTGACCAAGGAACTAAAACATGCTGGATATTTTCTCAAGTAAGAGTTCCATGATCTCTGCATGGTGCAATTTCAGAAATTACTGGGGAGAAGTGGGTTAATAGACGTGGAAATAAGGCTGGGCGCTCCGCCCGAGCTTGATTTCCCCCCTGCCCCCTCCCCGCCTCGTTTAGCGCCGCTCGAACGATCTCCTTACCATCCTCGACGATTTTGGGCCCGGAAATGGACCCTGCGCAGGCGCAGAATGGACCTTAGAGTCCGTTCTGTGCCTGCGCAGGGTTCCGTCGCGTCATTTCCGGTCCCTGGAAGTGACGCGGCGGACCAGATCGAGCAGCGCGGGCGGCTCTTCGCAGAGAGCACGCCAGAACGAGCGGCGGGGGCGGCTCTCCGTGGAGTGCGCGAGCCGCCCCGAAGATAAGGTAAGGCCTCGCCGGGGCGTGAGCAGGGCCATGTTCGGCCTCATTCTGCCCCGGCGAGGCTCGATCGTCCAACCCTAAGTGGGGAAGAGAGAAGATGATTATATGTTTAAACATCTTTCAAGAAGCTACATAGATCTGCAAGTTTGTAACTTAAGTAGCAACTTTTGTCTTAGAGAAGAAACTATATTAGGGTGCAATCCAATGCCCTCCACGCTTGATGCACGTAAGCCTCTGATCACGGAGGCTTATGTACATCCAACACAGGGCATGAGGTGTGGTGGCGGCAATTGCCACTGCTGTGCCTCGCGCCCTGCATTTTATCTAGACGTCAGTTTTCGGCTGTCTAGATGAAGCACCGTGGAGGGGGGGAGGCGGGGGTGCTGTTTGAATAACGTGTAAGCTGTTGGCCCGAGCCTGCTGCCCCGCCCCTTTTCCTCCTCTCCGAGGGCGATTCCCTACCTCAGAGAGGCAGCCGGCGCGATCCTTTCTGCGCCGGCTGCAAGGGGGGCTTTGTGTTCGGAGTCCCAGCTCCGAAGTCGCAGGACCTTGGAGCCGGGGCTCTGAATAATCTTGTGCGCCCCCCCAACAGTGTCAGAGGCCATAAGATTGTGCCCTTGTTTAATCTGATTTAGGTTTGTATTTTAAGATTAAATAGTGAGTTTATAAGAATCAGTTAAGATTTTGTATATTTTTAAACACGTCTTCTGAACCTGTGCGCATTTACGTTTTCTGAACTTTTCCCTTCCAGACACCAGAGGTTGAAGAAATATGCAAAAACATATCAAAGGCGCCCGATGAAAAGCTAACTGAGGTAGCCCTTCCTCCCTCGCATCACCAGTCGCCTTCTCACCGGCATCACGGCCATGGGCGTCGGCCCCCACAGAACAATCGGCAACATAACAGCAGGGTTATAGTGCAAAACAGAGAGGGTCAGGCAGGTAGCCAGGATATTGTAGAAGCTGCCCCACAAGGGAAGAGGCTTTGACGAAAAGGAAATGCCATCTGCAACCGACAGTTGAGCTGAAACTGGCAGCAGCTGACAGGGTCTACTTCAGGTAGCTGATGCTGACACTGTCGGCACTTGTTGTTTGAAGATCTACGTAGCATAGCCTTCTGACACTGTCGCGGAGAGCTCCCGTCTTCCTGCAGGTGACACGGGCAACTGTTGGCAGAGAATATCACTGAGTCTTGTCAGTGACGTCTGCCAACAGCTGCTTGACAGTCACAAGCAGCGAGTGAGCATGAAACCTCCGACGCATGACAGTGAGCAGGAAGGGCGGAAAACTGAGCCTGAAAAACAGTCTAAACATCTTAAACACTAGGGAAGAGTCCTCAGTTTAGAACTCATTCTGTGATAATGCAGCTATTGATACCATCAGATTTACCAAACTGATTGGAAGCACTTATCAAAGACAACAAAAGCCAATTAAAATACAATGAATGACTATTACAACTGTGACCTTCCTGTCAGGTACCATTATGTGAATGTTCGAATAAAGCAACCTATGCAGCTCAATCCATAAACCAATTAACGTCAGATGACGAGTTCCAGCTATGTTTGTTCAACTGCGGTCAAGTGCTGTTGCTTAACTGATTTGGTATGGACTTGTCTGGGTCAGCTGACTTTAAAAAGAAAAGTACAAAATGCTCTCATAATGGTATGGAATTGTTTTTCAGTGCCAGTTCAAGTTTGCAGTGTTTGGTTAGCTTGTCTTTCTGGTTTCCTCTTCTACCATTCTGTTTGCCTTTGTGAAGACAGAAGCAGAAACTATAACCTAGGGGCCTCTGTTTGATATATAGCAACCAAGAACAGGAGAGGACAAGAAAAGACATGTTAACTACCTTTTAAACTGTGTTTTTTAAAGACCAAGAAAATATGAGCTTTCCCCCCCACTAAAACCTTAGAGCCACTTAATTATCAGACTGTATTATAGAATTTGGTGTACACTGAAAGCTTGCACATGAGCAATACTCCAGACAATGTACTTTCATCTACAAAGGGGTTCACCAGAATTTGTATCTCCAAAATAACAGATTTGTTACATGTGCATTTAAGGAAAGATCCTGTAGCAAAGACTTTTTAAACCAACTTTCTGTGCTTCTGAAACTTCTTACTCTCAGGCAATCCCTGAAGCTAAGGATCACAGTCATTAGGAATTGGAAGTAATGGTGAAAGTGTGGCAGGGTGGAGCAAGTACTAGCAACTTCCATTAAAGGATCAGGGCCAAAACCATCTCTGTTGATCAGATATAACTCTTGATCTAGGTATACACAGTTCCTGTTGACCTGTGGCTTGTCATTCTAGGTTTGGTTTGGGTAACCTTGTATAACTGATTAATGAAACTTTTATAATGTCTTTATGTAGCTAAATAATACATCTCATTGTTATTCTTCATCTTTCTAAAACAAATTTAATTTTTGTGTGTTGTGTTTGGAGGATTTAGAGATGAAAGAAAATGTTCAACAGAAAGGAACTGCTTAGATTGTGCTTGCCATAGTTCATGATGGTTTAATAGGGAAACCAACTCTCCTACGAAACCTGAATTCTTTTATGGTGAATGCTAATAAGCATGAAAGTAGTTCAGAATATAACTGGAAAGCTAGTGTGTGGTCAACTAATAAGAGTTTTTAATAAATAAAAAAGTGTCAATCCAGTGTGGTCTTTTTCAAAGGCAAAGTTTCTGTTTTCATGTAGTTCTCAAAACTGCCTCCATTTGAAGTGGGAATCTTGACCTTTACCGAGCCTCTGTTCTAAGTCTTTGATGATATTGCGGAGAAATTCAATTTCCTTGTTCTTCTCTTCTTGAAGATGCTGAAGCTTCTATAGAAATCCAAACAAATATTCTGTTACCCATTGAAACTCAGATGTGAGATATGGACCTGTCGCTAACAGTCCACAGTTAACCATGGGTTGTTGAAAATGCAGCAGGAGTGAGTGTGTGTGATGGTTCCCGTGTGCTTTCCTAGTTCTATTATAAACTACCCAGGGATGCCTTATTCAAACCCAAAACTCTGGGTTTTGGATGAGCAATCCAGAGTTTGAACCCATGGGCTCCCCCAACAACCCAGAGTTCTGGGTTCAAGCATCACATAAACCACCAAGCAACAGGGTATCCCTGGATTGTGTATCCGTCCCTCGGTTGTTTATTGAAGTGTGGGAACCAGCATGCTTGATCCCGCTACGTTTTCAACAACCTATGGGTTGTTAGCAACATGTGAACTGGGTGACAGTTCACAAAATGCCACTGCAGTTGAAAAGTATTGGCATGTTCAGACAGCTTATGTGTATTATGACTAGTCACTGAGACAGCTTACCAGTTGAGGAAGACAGAGAGCACATACTTAATTGTAACTCTACAGTTTGTGTGTACGGAAATAAATAAAACCTAACATACAGGATGGAACTGGTTCAAATAAGAACAAGACCACTGATAAGCTCTACACACCTGCAACAAACACTATAATCCCTTCCCTACCACTGGATGGCATGATTTACAGTTTTCATTCTGCCTTGCAAAGGCCAATCCAAAAATGTAATTAAATGATGTGTAGCTTTGCAAATAATTTTACAGGGCGTACCCAAGATCTACCCAAATCACATTTTAGCTTGAATAACTTTTTTGTTGATGTATAAATGACAGAAGAGCTATCGGAACTGAAACATTGGAATTTGAAATATCGGAACTTGAAAGTAAGAACTACAAAGCCTTGTACAGTTTTCAGTGCTGTAGAAGTTAATGTATGAGAGTTCCAGATACCATCACCTTGATCTTAAGATCCATGTGAACACTGCACTCCCAATTCATTTAAGTGGTTTGGGGTTGGGGGAATGCTTACAGATCAGTTCACTCTTGAAATAAATGGAGAAACCATATTAGATGGCTGGCCTCCAACATACATCAGCATTCCTCCCCACAGAAGAAGTAACTACTGGAGTACTTATTTACACCTCCAGAGGCATTAATGTAGAGTAGACAAGACACAACATTTAGTTAAACCATATTGGCCCTTAAAATACTATGCACCTAACTATCCAATTGAACATCCACAGAAACAACATTTAGGAAGTACTGCTGAAAACATACCCTTCTGTAGATACTTTGAGGCAATGGTGTGGGGTTTGGATACAGCTTGGGTGTTTTGGCCTGTAGCTTTACCAGTTTAGCATCAAACTGAAATAATAAAGTTAGCAAGTTGATAAACTCAGTAGGGGGAAAAACATGTAAATACTGCTACTTTTAATACATGAGCCAGCATGGAATAGTGGTTAAGAGTACTGGACTAAGATGGGCAGGACCCGGGTTCCAATCCCCACACTTAGCCATGAGTCCAATCGCCATCTCGCAGCCTAACCTACCCCACAGAATAACTGAGGACAAAGGGAAGGAGAACCATGTATGTCACTAGGCTTTTTGCAGGGAAGGCAGGACATCGGAACTGAAGAAATTGTGGGAGTCAGCGAAGGAAGATTGCAACCATCCGACAAAACAGGATCAGAGGTTAAAGACCTAAAGCAATATTTCCAGTGCTATGAAGTGCAAAATTTTTAAAATATTTTTCTCACTGCCTTCTCAGAAATACAATGGGCAAGGAAACACAAAATATGAGCAACATAATTCTAATATCTCGGTCCTAAACTCATTTACTTAGAATGTTGTATTAGTATCAGTGGAAATTATCTCCAAAGTTATTCCCAAAAAGAATAGCATGAGGTGCTCTTAGCAACTGTCCAATAAAGCGACAAGTTATCCTTTAAAAAGTAATGTTTCTCATTTACAAGTTGCCACTTGGACTTTATATGCTTTTTTAGAGAACAGACCCAATAATCTTTTTCACAGGGCATCTCTTGTGGCTGCAAATACATCTAATTTTTCCTTCTATGAAACTTTATTTACAACCAAAGCCTGCATAGTCTCTGATAAGAGCTGATAGAGCTTTTTACTGGTCCAAAATCACTTGTGCATTTGAAGGAAGCATTACTACAAATCAGCAGTAGTAATTTCCCCCCTTTCTCCAGTCTTTAATACCAGCATAAAGTCTTTGGATGCATGGCTTTCTCCAAAACCAGACAGATTTCATTCCCACTCCTGAAATTTCCCCACTAGCATTCCAACCTTATGCCAACAGGACAAAATTTCTGCTTGGGAGCTGTTGCAGAAGTCCTGTGCTTATCAATGGATTTCAGGGCTGAGGTGATGCACTATGAATATATATATATTGACTTGTGCCATGTGTAGGTCTCCCATTTTGAGGGCATAGGTCTCAGTCTTGCTGTCTGGGTTTCTAGTGCATACCTCTATTTGTAATTTGATTATCTCATTCTGTTTTTGCTTTTCGTGAGCACTCAGTTGTCTATTTAGTTCCAAAATTTCCAGATCTTTCTTTTCCATTAGTTGCTTATGTTCTTCCTCCTTTGTTTCAACTAATAGATTTAAGAAATGTAAAAATTTACTGCATTAATTAAGTGAATTTTAAAGTGATGAAAAGCTGGTGTTCAAGTGTTTGTAAGAAAAACTAGCTTAATTTTTTTTAAAAGACTTTATTTTAAATATTAAAAAAATCAATTTGCAGACATTTTGCAAAAGTTGATTAGCACATTGAGAAAAAGTGATGCAAGTTGATACCCATTAAAAATATTTTTCCCCAAAGTAACTTGGAATTTATCCTTAGCCACTGTAAGTGTGCATTTCAAATAGCCTAAATCAGGGGTAGGCAAGCATTTGGGCCCAAGGGAATATTTGGAAATTTGAGAAACTGTCCTGGGCACAACCATAAAATGGCTGCCATGAGTGGGCATGGCTAGTCGCAAAGGACAAGTAACTGGCCCAGAGTTTCCATGGGAAATTAAGATGGCAGTAGCTAGAGGCTCCCACTTCACTCTGAAGCAAGGGAGGTTTCTGGGGGCACACTGGGGCCCGTGGCCTAAATAGTATTACACTCCCACATTATTATGTGAATAGGGCAAACAGACACATAACTAAACAAACACAGCTGCTGTCATCATGCCTAGCTTGGCCCCACCAGCAGCCTCTTGCACCACCATAAAGTTCTTCTGAAAACATGGTGTTTAGCACAAACTTCCTTATGCTCTCCAATCCATGCCACTACACCAGGGGTAGGCAACTTTTTCGGGCCCCACAGGCACATTTGTCATTTCCCCCCCCCCCCCGGGCCTGCAGGTGCATTCGCCATTTTCCACTATTCTCTCGTTTGTTGCCCCCCTTACATGAATCCCCTCTTTTCTTGCCCCCTTTACCTGGACTCCCTCTTTTCTTGCTCCCCTTACCTGGATTCCCTCCTCCCCTCCCTGCTCAGGATTTCATTTCCCTTCCTGCTGCCACTTACTGCTATGCTGCTCCTCCTCCCCTGCTTGGAATTGCCTTTGCCACTTCTTCCCCCACCCTCTCTGTTCTACATCTGCCAACCTGCCCGTCTGTCAGTGTAGAGTCTACAAGTGTAGGGTATACAGGCTAGGAGAAAGAAACCTGAGCTGCCTAATTTGCTGGAAGTCAAAACAAGCAGCTACAGCTTAATTTGCAGATCATAGATGTGTGGCTTTAAATTTATATGCACATTCTCTTTGAGTCTGGAAAGGTAATTTTAAATAGCTTTGAAATGTATAACTCTCAGACTAAAGTTCATTAGTGAAAAAGAATTGGGCAGTGCCCCCAATGCTTTGGATGTGACAAATCTCAGTGTCTTGCAAATACAGTTTACATATATTATGCTTACTTTTTTTGTTCATGTCACAGTGAAACTTCATTTGTTCAAGCTTGTGTTCTTCCTCCTTGCTTTCAATTTCTCTTAGGAGCCTATCAATCATATTCTTATGCTCCTGTAAATTTATCCAATCAATCTTTTAAAGAAATAGACCTTTCAATTTACCTATCTGATCACAGACTGAATTGTCACAAAATCCCGCAAATCCCCTTTTACATTTAACTTTAAGGAAATACTATTAGTCATTTCAAAATTGACTTTGCAAGTCATGAATTCACTCAAAGGCCAGAAAATCCAGCCACAATTTTTCTTCCATAGAACAGGAATTATGCCAACTCACCCGCAAGCAGGCTTATAGTGCAACCCTAAACAAGTTTATTCAGAAATAAATCTTATTGAGCTCAATAGGTTTACATCCTAGTGTATTGGGGGGGAGCGATCCTATGCCCCCTGGACATCGTCTTGGGGGGGGGGGCATAGGATACTTGGGATTTGCAGCTCCAAGGTCGGAAACAGAGCTCTGACCTCAGAGCTGGGAATCTGTGCTCTGACCCCCCTCTCCCTGGCAGCCAGCATGGAAAGAACTGTGCTAGATGCCTCTCTGAGATCGGGAACATGACCTCGTAGAGGGGGTAAAGGGAGCGTTCTGGTGGGCGGGGAGGGGAGGAGATTGTAGAGGCCAGGGTATGGTGTATCCTGTGTCCTCTGCAGCCTCCTTCCCTCCCCCCTCCAAAGCCCCCCAGCTAGATGGCTGAAAACATCAGTCTACCACAAATGCAGAGCAGGAGGAGCGGGGAGGCAGAGATCGCCTCCGCCACTCTTCCTGCTCTGCATAGGATGCCTGTGATCATCTGAGTTTGGAAGCTTATGGGCATCCCGACTGGATTGCGCCTTAAGACCGCAGCCTTAGCTGGCATAATTGTATTTATGTTAAATTTAGGGCCAATTCACACTACCAGACTTGTCTCCTCATTCCCTGCCAGAAAGAACACTCTGCTCCAACTGCCAGTTGCCCATGCAAAAGAAAGGCACATTGTGGCCCCATCATCCATCAGCTAGAGGGCTAAGGGTCACTGGAAGATTGCACCCACAGTCTCCCAGATATGTAGTAAAAACAAATATACATAACACAGTTTTCTTTTGACATGCTCTGCATGTGCACACACAAATGTCACATATATGATTGAGAGTTGGGGGGTGGAGTAGAGGTTCATTACAGCTTGTTAGCCCAGGGCTTATCATGGCGTTGATCCAGCCCTGCTTCCCAGGAAGAATAGCACAGCGAGGGAGAAAGACTAACATCGCCCCTGTATATGGGCCAAAGAAGGAGCAGCTGCAGGTAGCTTGTTTCCCTCACTTGTCCTCAGACGAGAAATGAGAGGTTCACTCTGGCCTCTGCCACTAGACAGAGAAACAAAGTGCTGGTGGGTCAGTTGCACCACTTCTATCCAAGCAAGGTCCCCACCAACAGATTATCAGCCTGGCCCCAACTGAATGTGCCCATTTACAACTCAGCACTTTGCTTTGGCATTGCAAAACTGCTCTCCTTCCTATATCGTCTATCGTACACACACACACACACACACCTTGTATATCTTTCTTTTAATTAATATCAACACTTTTTTGAAAAGCATGATGAAAATATATTGCATTTCCCTCTGCCGAATGGATCTGTGTAGAGTTTCATTTACCATATGCACTGCTCATTCTAGTTATTGACAGTTTCGCAACAGAACTGAAAATGTGGTTGTCAGCTGAACATGTAGTGGGAATAATGACAGGACTAGTTCATCCCATGACAAGCTCCACACTATTCCACTCAAGACACATTTCTCTAATGCCTTACAACACAATCCTATACATATCTACTCAAAAGTAAGGTAAGTCCTCTGAGTTCAACGTGGCTTATTCCCAAAGAAAATTACTTTGGCTGAACCTGTTTGCAATTTACAACTTTTACTGAATTCCTTCAATGTAAAACTGTAAAGCATGGGGGGTTTGGGGGTTTGTTTTTTTAAAGGGGGTTAGAGCATACAAAGCTGTCTTATACCAAATCCGATCACTGGATCATCTTCAAAGTCCTGGGCACATGTCTTTCCAAGCCCTTTTCACGGAAGACTGAACTTGGGCCTCCATACAGAGCATGAGTTTCCACCACTGAATGGTGGTGCTCCCCTTCCAAGTTGTGAAGGAGTTTAGCACTTGCAATTTATTTTTGCTGTGCAGGCAAGTTCACTGTTTGAGCAGCATACTTCTGACAACCGCTGTACCACCAGTCACAACTGGTGATGCATTGTCACAAACAATGATGCCTTTCATTGTTCTGGACAAAAAAAGGAACATGTGTTTTTGATTTATGTCCAAATGGTGAGCCACAAGCACAATAAGACAGAAAAAACCAATGCTCTTAATCTGCTTATATTCAAGAAGCTCATTAACAATGAGAGCTGGTGTGGCATAGTGATTAGAGTGTTGGACCGGGACTTGGGATATCCAGGTTCTAGTCCCCACTTGGCCATGAAGCTCACTGGGTGACTTTGGGCCAGTCACTGACTCTCAGCCTAATCTACTTCACAGGGTTGTTGTGAGGATAAAACAGGAGGAGGATTATGTAAGCTACCTTGGGTTCCTTGCAGGAAAAAAGGTGCAATATAAATGTAATAAATAAATGATGAAGACAATAATAACAAAAAGAATGATCCAAGTGAAATGATCAAAATACAATATTTACTCCTTAGAAAGCAGATTGAGCCTCTGTATGTGTCCCATAGAAGAAGCCAGAGGTTGTGTAAACAGACAGGTGAATGCTCCCACCTGTTCATGGACCTTCAATTTCTCTTCCAAAATATAGGCTGTGTTCTTCAGCCTCTCATTTTTATCTGTGTAAGGAAATTATTAAAAGTCAGACCCGTGAAATAAATGTCCTAACTTTTCTGTACAATAAAAAAAAAAGTATTTATGGATTGAATAGCAGTCCTTGACTTCTTGGGTTCCTACTAGGTCAAATCTGCATGGGGTATTTACATTAAATAATGTAAACTTAAGGGGTCAATGCAAGCTAGCAAAACAGGTTTGAAGAATGAGTGTCAAGACATTAGAAAGTCCTTGACACCTTCTAGCCCCATGCACTCACCCAGTGTAGAACTGGATTCTCCTCTCCCAGTTAGACAACTGTTAATTCCAGGGGGGGAAATGATATTGCCACAGGGGAATATAGGGGATGCACATTTGTAGATATGCTGGGGAAATGACACCTGTTCCATGGCTCTTAAGACCAAACTAGACGCTAAGGGCGGGTTTGCACGACACGATAAGCCACACAACATAACAAGTCACACAATGTGCCCCATAAGCCACCCTACCCAACATGCTCCTGACAGATGATCGGGCACATCATTGGTCCTCACACAAGTGTCCCAGGTGACACCACGGAAGCATTGAGTTTTCCCCCTCTCCCCTCCCCTCCCCACTACGATCCTGAGTCTATTTTAGCTTGCCACGGCTCCCCCCCTTTAAATTCCCCCGAGATTGCGAAAGCTGGCTGTCAAGCTGGCTTTCGTGATCCCCCCTTTGACAGCTATGAGTAGTCCCTTCAAAGTGCTCCACCTTTAAAAAAAATTTTGCACAGATGTGTGCGTGAAAAATTAATTTGTATTTTTAAAAAGATTTGCACACATACATACTTGTGTGCAATATATCTATATTTTTTTTAGCACAGTTGTGCAACTGTGATCTTTCACAATAGCACAACTGCAGGCATTTGAACAAGCCTCGGCTGGGGCAGTGTCCAGGGGGGTGCCTGCTGCCAAGGGGCAGCAGGTACTCTCCCTGGACATTGCCCCAGCCAAGGCTCCAAAGCCATTTTTCACAGAAGCTGAGCTGTCAAGATACCAAAGGTATGAGGGATCTTTCGCTGAGAAGGGTGTGTTTGGGGGGATTTACACCCCCTTTGCAGCAAGTTCCTCATCTTCCCCCTCCCCCCATTTAGTTCCCATTGGGATGCACATTTTGTACTTTGTCCTGAGCTTTTAGGGGCTCCAGAAAGTGTAAACGTGCAGTCCCCCGTTTTTCAAGCTAGCTGTCAAAACTCTGGGTCCCTTTAAATAGTGGGTTTTGAGTGGGACTGGGTGGTTTTGAACTGGGACATATGCCTGTGTATGTCCCAGTCCAAAATCCACAGTTCCCACTCAACCTCCCTTTCTTATTTTGGAGAATATTCGGGAAGTCTGGACTCAGTTGATCAGCTGAGTGATTTACCCAGTGACCTCTAGTGGCCAGGGACTTGTAGCGGATCCCTACATAGTTCTACATTTTCTTCTTGTTGGGAACTTTACCCAGGTTGGGAATTACACTGCAAATGTTGTGTTCCAGACCACACAGCAGCAACCTCTCAATACATTAAGACCTATTACTCTGCCAACTGTGAAGCTAGCTAAACACATTCCACTTTATTACCTTTCAAATTACATTGGTTTTCTATAGTGTGCTGGAGACCCTTAATCACATTCTGGAGCGTAGCACATTCTTTTAAAAAGAAAGAAGAGAAATTAGGATACTTTTTAATATACTATGGTATAACAATAACAATTAAAATGATCTTTCTTAGGATAATGAAGTGTAACAAAAATGTTATTATGCAGTTTTCTGTACTTCTAAATTTTGCAGCTTCAAAGCATTTTAAGCATTATTTTTGCCATTTTAAGTTTCCCCATTATTTAAGAATCAGCAAAAATAACTGTGTTTTAAAAGGTATTTTCTCATATTTGAAAGTGCTTGCAATTACAAGAAGTGAACACAAGATGGACCTCTGGTATCACCATATTTTCCAGGCCATACATCTACAGGCTATAGTTATCTTAGACTGTCAAAATGTAAAACATTGCTTTATATAGGAAGAAATAAGCAGCATGATCCATCTGAATTGTGTGCACAGAAGACCATCTGCAAGCGGCATCACAGAGCCCTTCTCTCCCCTCTTCCCCTGCTGGCTGCAGGACAATTATCCAGCAACAGGTTACCAGATGGAAGATGGTCCTGTAAAGGATTCATTTGACGTGCTTTTCGCTTAGCACGTTTCTCCCTTTCACCTTGCACTCGGGCTTCTTCAAAGTCCATAGAACCTTTGTGAAAGGCCAACCTCCAGTTAGATCGTTCATGGGCCAGAGCTTCCCAGTTCTCGATGTTTATATTGCATGTTTTTAGATTAGCCTTAAGAACATCTTTAAACCTCTTATACTGACCACCGATATTCCGCTTTCCATCCTTGAGTTGGGAATAAAGTAACTGCTTTGGGAGATGGCAGTCAGACATTCGAACAACATGACTCTCTCGCTGGATCGTCACCTTGAAGTGGTGAGTGGGCTTGCGTGTTCCGATGAACCCTGTGAGCAATGCCGTCGGGAACTATGTACTCCCAGTAGGGTCACCCATGGCGGTAAGGTCCGGGGAGAGGAACCAGACAAAGAACGATCCAAAATATAAAGTCCTCAATGGCAGAACAGGTGGAAGATAATTAAACCTAAATTACAACGGCTGTGAAGGCGGATGGAGAGGAGAATGATGATTATGTAAGCCGTCTTGAGTTCCTTGCAGGAAAAAGGCGGGGTATAAATGTAATTAATTAATTAATTAATTAAGGCTGCAGCAGAGCAACTCCTATGGGATATCTGTCCGTGGTTCCCATGCAAGATTCTAGTGGCCCTGCTCCTGCTTCGGCCCACATCGTGCGTTGTGAGAGCAGCCAATTCACTTTGTACTCTTGCTGTTTCCAAACTGTCTCCCAGAACAGCCTCACATATAGCATGTTGGAATTTTAAAATCCTGGATATTACCAACTCTTTTTGATTATTTCAGCTTTTAAAAATAATACGGACCAAAACATTTCTCATTGTTTAAAATGTGTCCAGTGAAAATGGAACCCTAACATTCAAAACTTGATATCGCACTGTTAATAAATGCCGCTTACCAACATCATTGTATCTGCCCTTCAGTAGGGCTGAACCGTCTAAGCAGGTAGATCCATCAATTAAAAACCATCTGATAGGTTAAAAGGCAGCAGATTTTTTTTTTAAAAAACAAGTGTTATTTTTAATACTGTACACACATTTACATAAAACCACAAGCTGTAAGCATAATCTCAGAAGAGGTGTTTCCTCTTTCTCACATGGAGGGAATGTTTCTTTTAAGACAGTGGCTGCTGTAAAATGTGTATGCATGATTTAAAAACACTGTTTCTTCCTCCCCTATGGATCGATTAAAAACCATAGGGTTGTATCTAATCGTGTCCTTCTGCCAGCAGAACAGATTCTGCAGGTAGATCGAAATTCGCTCTCTCTTGCAGCAGAACTCTGCAGGGTCCCCCAACCCTCCAGAGCAGATTTCGGGGGCATGCAGGGGAGAGGACTAGAAGGGAAATTTCCATTATGTGAACGGACTTCCACTCACGCAAAGTTGGATTTAGCCCATAGAATTAATCTATTAAGATTTCTTTAATCAGGTGATAGCATTACCTTAAAGGGCACAAATATTCAGCAATTTTCACCACTATAGACATCTTGTTAAAACTTTTAAAAATATACAGTTTTCATAAAGATCTTTGTCTCTTTATGTCAGCCAGCCTCCCCCAGTCTGGTGACGTCAATGGTTTTGGACTACAATTCCTAGCATTCCTGACCACATTCACCATGCTGACTGGAGCTGGTGGGAACTGAAGTCCAAACATCTGGAGGGCTTCAGGTGAGGGAAGGCTGCTTTATGTAATGCATCTACTTCACTTTATAAGATGAAAAGGACTCAACTGCCCATCATCAGGACCAAGATCCTTTTGCAAACTTTTGGTTTTTTTTTAAATATAGGCCTTCTTATTTGAGTCATGCCATCCACAGCCAAGGCAGAACTTGGAGGCTCAGGGACAGAACTTGGAGGCTGGAGGAATTTTGCTGTTCAGCCAGGACACAACCTGATAGGTTGGAGCAGAGTCAGTGCTGAAACTGGTGGAACCTTGATGTTGATGTGACCCAGCAGGGCTCTTCTTATGTACTGTTGTGCTACCCTCACTCATGAGTGTGGCTCACGCCAGTGAAGTTCCTGGTAGGGCTGGCCACAGCACCAGGCACACTGGGGACAACTGCTGGGGCCCCAGATGCTGGCAGAGTCCTCTGCTAATGCCTGTCCTGGGCCATCAGTGGCTAGCTGATGTTGGCAGTATGCACATACATAGGTAGTATGCCTATCAGAGGCAGTATTCCTATGTACAACAGTTGCTGGGGAACATGGGTGGGAGGGTGCTGTCGCACTCATGTCCTGTTTGTGGGTTCCAGTGGGCAGTTGGTTGGCCACTGTGTGAACAGAATGCTGGACTAAATGGACCCTTGGTTTCATCCAGCATGGCTCTTATGTTCTTATGGCAGCATAGCCAACATTTAATGTTCCCACAATGCCCTCAATGTAGCCTCACTCCAGGGCATTGTGGGAAATGTTAATGGCAGCTGGACCCAGTCACCCAATGCTGTTTCGAGCATTGCTGCTGCCTGCCACTACTACCAGGTAAGCCTACCATGATCATCAATGGAGGAGAGGGTATACCAGGGATGGGGACTCGGACTCGAGGACTCGACTCGTGAGTCGGACTGAGTCCCCCCTCTGACTCGACTCGGACTCGAGTCCCAATATTTTTAATGGGACTCGAGACTCGACTCGGGACTCGAGACCGAGGACTCGTCAACATCCCTGGGCTGTTGACGAGTCTTCTGGCTGTGCCAGAAGGAGCGCGATCACCGGCGAAGAGCGCATGGAAGCGAGGCGCGCCGCTGCTCGGCCACTATGGACAGTTACCAGGAGCGCAGCCCCAACGATGTGTTGAGATTTATTTTGATTGATGTGTTGTTGTGGGGGGTTTGGGTTAGGGTCAGACATTTTGGGTTTGGCTGCCTCTGCCTGCCTGTTTGGGGTTCCCAGCCTCCTCCTCTGCCTGCCTGGTCTCTTCTTGACCTGTTCAACAGTTGAATTGTCCAAGACAAAGGCCTCTGCCTGCCTGCTTTGGGGTTCCCTGCCTCCTCTGCCTGCCTGGTTATTTTGGGTTTGTCTGCCTGGTCTGTTCTTGCCAAAATCAGTTGCAGAGTTTTGAAATAAAAAGGCACACTTGTGCCTAGAATTTATTTAAGCCACACATCTGAAGTAGCCTTATTTTGTTGGGAAAACCCCCCATTGATTTTAATAGGGACTCGTGGAGTCAGTTTTGGGAGTGACTCAGGACTCGTGACTCGTGAGTCACCATTTTGGACCAAGGACTCGGACTCGGACTCGAGACTCGGGTTCAAAGACTCGTGACTCGACTCGTGACTCGAGACCAAGGACTCTTCAACATCCCTGGGGTATACCTAAAGGTACTTTGCCCAGAGTCTCCTCAAACCTGGTGTTGGTCTTGGTTCTTGGAGAGGATTGCATTAGGTACCTGTACTGCTTGCTTCCATCAATTTGATGGAGGATTCCTCTAGCAGCTAGCTTGTTACTCCTAAATCAAGATGATATCTCCTTGCTTAACCCAGGAATGTAAGAGTAGACTAATGGATTCTACTTAACTAGTCTTAACCTGTCTCTGTGATTTTATACCATTCCCTTTCTCTGTAGGAAAAGCCTCTGCATTAGCAGAAGTTGGAATGGATGACAATATATCATTTTCCATTTCTAAAAATCTATGATTTACAAGCAGTTTCTGTAGTCTGCTCTGGCATTTGAAGGATGCTTCAGAGGTTGTAAATTGTCCTCCCTCCCACACCCTACAATACAATTCTCAGCAGGTCTATAAAATGACAGATTACGAGATCAGGCAAAATGAAACCATATTTATTTTACAAAAAGATATAATCCAGGCGCAGACCTTCACTAAAAATATAACCATGATTAATTTTAAGCATTCAGCTTAAAGTGTGTCATACTTTTGGCACTATTGCGAAAGGAATACTTTCTACTAAACTTAGCCTAAGAGAGCAATCCTATGATCCATAGACAAATTTATTCTGAACAGATTTGTTCAGGAAAAAACCCTCCAAAGCTGTAGATAAAGCTACGACCTTGGGTTTTTGATAACAAGCCCCCACCTGCTCCTCCTGGCCACCACAGAAACTTCCGCTATGACTTCCTTCTACAAGGTAAGAACTCCAACCTTGTAGAGGTGGGAAACTGAGCATTTCAAGGGTGTCCCGGTGGGTGGGGAGGGAGTGGTCAAGGATCCAAGGGATCCTAAGGCCTCCCAGCCCCTAACCACACCCCTGACCCAGGAAAACTTTTAGAAGCGCTCAAGAGCACATCTAAATGTTTATCTTCCATTGCTGGCAATGGAAGAGTGATTTTTCTTCTGTCTATGGATAAAAGAATAGATTATGCCCTGCCTCCATTATGATATCTTCCCTGCTGGCAAGAGCTGACAGGGCATAGCAAGGAGTGGAGCCTGTAATATTGGAGGCTCCACTCTGAGAACATAGGGCTGCTTTCTTAGGGAGCAATCCTATCACCCCTAGACAGCATCCCAGGGGCCTTAGGATGCAGTGGGATCTCTCCCTCTGAGGCTGGAGACAGAGCTCTGACATTGGAGGAGATCCGACTGTAGATTCCCGCTGCCACCCCCTCCAAGCCACCATGGAAACCTCCATGGTGGCTTCCTCTCCCAAGGCTGGAACTCTGACTGTGGGAATGGGGAGAAATGGGAGTGCCAGGGAGAGTGCCAGTGGGGAAGGAGATGCCATGGATCTGCTGGATCTAATGGCCTCTCAGCCCCCATCCCCACCCCCATCAGAGAGGGGAAGTTAGACAAGCTCTGAGGACCATAATGGACTTTTCCTTTTTGGGGGAACGGGGCAAAAATAGCTGATTCTGTAAAATTGTTTTATATGTTTGTGTCTGAATGATTTTATATTATATTATATTAGTATACTCTATTTTATGGTTTTAATCTTTGTAAACCACTCAGAGAACTTTGGCTATTGGGCAATATAGAAATGTAATAAATTAATGCAATTAAATGAAACCTCAAGTAAACTCCACCACACTTGATGGTTAAAAGCCGGATTAAAAAGGAAAGTCTTGAAAGTCCATCTGGATGCTTCAATTACAGCTGAGAGCCTCAGTTTGGCACACTATTGTCTGTGAGGTACACAGTATCTGGCATGGAGGGATGGGAAGACAGTGTGCATGAGTGTGACAATTACCTGTGACTAAAGATTTGAGGGATAACCATATGGCCCCTGTCACTAGCCAGAGGACCAAAGACTACTGGAAGGTTGCACTCCCTCCATCCCAAGAAGCACAACACAGCAAGAGAAAGACAAGTCTGGGAACTTGGTTTCCTCATCTCAAAAGAAATGCGCTTCAAATGCCAGTCCTTCTTGGACTGCAGTAGCAAAGACGATACTGCCACTAGCCACAGGACCAGGAGCTGCTGGGTACTTGCACCACCTCCATCCCAGCAAGAACACTACAAAGGAAGATCAGTCTGACTCTAACTTAACTGTTCATCCTGGCTTTGTCAAACTAATAGCTCTTCTCTACTTTTTCCTCCATTCATTTCCCCCTTTTATAACATTTCTTAGATTATAAATCTGAGAACAGGGCTTGTGTCTTGTTTGGATCAATGTTCGCACAATCACTGGGAAAAAGAAACCATGGGGGATTCTTGTCCTCGCTCCCGCACATGCTGGTTGTGTGCCATACGATTTACCTAATTACCCTTGCGGCACATGGCTTCCCATGTCATCCGAACCTGGTGAGGTATGCAGTGGCGGGGGCTTTGAAACCACCCCAGAACCCATGGCTTGTTGTAGGGTTCTGGGGTGGTTTCGAAGCCACCCACCACCACGCACCTTGCCAGGATCAGACGATATAGGAAGCTGTGTACCATGGGGGTAATTAGGCAAATCATGTAGTACTCAACTAGCACGTGGGGGCGAGGAAAAGAAGCCACCATTGTTTCTTTTTCCCAGTGATTGTGTGAACCCAGCCTATGTGGTGTAAGGAGCCTTCACGCCTGTCCTCTGTGTGTGAAGGGCAGGATCCAAATTTTATATTTATAGAATATGAGTTGAGACTTATGCTACTCTAGCGTATGATTTATTATGACAGAAAATACTACAATGATTGAATTCAGGAATGTGTGGTTATAACATTGTGAGGTGTAGCCATTTTAGTCTGTTGCATCAAAACCAACAAAAAGTCTTGTAGCACCTTAAAGACTAAACAAATTGATCATGGCACAACAATTCATGGACTAAAGTCCACTTCATCGGGGGATGTATTGTCCTAAAAACACCGCCAAGGTACACTTACCTTCTTTAGCTGCCTCTTCCTTTGATTGGCTCATTGTCAGTAACCTGTTTGTTTTATCCAACTGAAGAGCCAGCAGATTATTTTTTCCATGAAGTTCTGATATTTTCTGTAGGAAATTGTTTAAATTCCAAATAAAAACTTTTGTTCTAAGTTTCCTACCAAGCTCCTGCTGTTACTTTGATAGATTAAGCTAAGATTATTTAAGAGACTGCAGCCCTTCCTGAAAGTTTAGTGACATTCAGACAGGAATTAGAGATTTGAGAGCATGATCCACAAAGAAGTTATCCCAGAGCAATAATGAAAATGTTTCATAGAGAACAATTCAGTGAAGGGAGTGCACTTCTAGTTAAGCCATTCCACAGTCATTTTCAAATATTACTAAGTGAAAATATGAACAGAGGTCTCCTATGGCTCCTATACAGCATTGAGAAAGCCATAGGATTTTTTTGAGTCCCAGCTCAGATGTCGTAAAATGTTGTAAAACAGCAAAAGCAACTACGGAGAAGGTGTTTAGTGGGTGCGTGTTCCAAGGGGAGGGGAGAGGACCAGCGCCACCAAGGTACAAAATATCCTGGTGACACCTCAGCCTCCTTTCCTCCTCCCACCCTGCATAGGATGCCAATAATCCTTTGAGTTTGGAGGGTTATGGGCAGCCTCATCAGATTGTACCCTGCCTTAAGCATATTGCAATTATCCATGTAAACAGGGCCGGTGCTACCATTAGGCCAACTAGGCAGCTGCCTAGGGCGCAGGGCTAAAGGGGGCGCCACAAACACCTAAAAAAAAACAAACAGCACTCTCAAGTGGGAAGGGGGGTGCTAAATATCTGATCTTGCCTAGGGCACCAAACTGCCTTGCACCGGTCCTGCATGTAAACATATGAAAGTCCCTTATACTCAGTCAGACAAATCAGTCCACCTACCCCAATATTCCCTTTTCAGATTAGCTCCCTAGCTTCCTTTTACCAGAGATCCTTTAACTGGACAAATTGAACTTGAGACATTATGCATGCAAAGCATGTGCTTGTGCTATTTACCTATGGATCCTCCATCCATATTTCAATCCAGTCCCCAAAAACCAGCTCAAACATGATGGTCTTATCAGTGCTCATTCCAGCTTTTGGGAGGGCCCTTGGCAAGATGTCCCCAGTGGTCCCTGTTCTGCTTCTCTCTCCAATGCCCACTCACTTGCCTTCTCCCTCTGGATCTAATCTGTACAACAGCCCAGATGGAAAGTACTGTACAAGACAAGCAAAGGAAGCTACTCTTTCTCCTTACTCTTGTCTTGTCATGGTTTGCATGTGCAGAAATTTTTTATTTGTTTATTTATTTTTATCCTGTCTGTCCACTAAAAATAGTGCCCAAGGTGGCCAACAATAATAAAATAGATAAAGTGTAACGTAATAAAACATAACCACATCAATTAAAATACATCAGTTAAAACACATTAAAAACATATCAGTTAAAAAGAAATATGAAATAAACTTAGGGCAAGTGAATTGGCAGTGACAGCAAGCAGGAGCAGCAGCAGGGCCAAGAGGCTCTGGGGATTGACAGTGGGCCCCCTGCGGGGTTGTGGAGCTCAGCAGGTGCCCTGCCCAACAATGCCTACCCCTGTCTGATGCCATCCCATTCCCTAGGTCTTATAGTGCTCCCCAAAAATGGATAGGTTCAATCTATGGCAGTTCTTAATGGGAACAGAGTTAAAGCATTCCTGGCCTGTGCAGCAACCTCTAAAGTCATGAACTTGCTTAACTGGAAGAAACTGAATCCCTTCAGGGACAGGAATCCCTATCAACAGAAGGTCTGCTCATCATATTTACTTGGGTCTTGGCAGGTTTAAGTATCTTTGCCTCTTTCCGGTCCCACAACACAACCAGACGCAGACAGAGAGACAGAGACTGCAATGGCATTGGCATAGTCAGTTGGAAAGAAGAAATCTTTCCAAAGAAATGTCATGTCAGAGCAAGCATGTTTAGACCAGGGATGGGCAACTTCAAGGAGGCCCAGAGGCCACTTTCCACTACCATGGATCCCTCACAGGCTATACTCCTGCACTGCTGGTGTGGCCAAAAAAAAAAAAAAAAGGTGGTTTGCAAATGAATTTCAGCAGCAAACTGCTATGAAGCCTTAGAATGGGCAAATTTAGCATGAAAACTGACAATATATTGTGCTGCACAAGAGGACGGGCACAGGTGTGTGTGTGTGGAAATGCAGTTCGTGATTCAGAGTATTGCCCACCCCTGCTTTAGATCTTGCTTTTCTATCAGGTCTTTGGCCATGTACCCCTTACAGCAAAATCCTATGCTTGTTTACTCAGAAGTAAGTCCTATTCTGTTCAATGGGAATCACTCCCACATTTACTTCTGAGTAGGCAGGCATAAGATTGCACTGAAAGTCATGTATTTTAGTGCTGCACTTTTGGTGATACATAAATTCAGCTGCTGATTTTTGTACTTTGCTTTTTTGTGGATGCTTTCAGCATTTCAAAATTATTTTATTGTAACCCATAGTTGGACATGGGTTTTATGGAAAATAGGTGTACAAAGTTCATAAAAGTACATTGGCCTAGCAATTTAATGATGAAGCTGAAAGTTTTATAGTTTCTTTACCATTTCTATATGTGAGAAGTCCTCTAAAAGTTTATCAAGATTTACTGGGCTAATTTTCTTCATGCTTGGTTAGCTGCAAGGTTACTCAACTGTTTCCTGTACATCAAAGAAAAAAAATATGAATAATTTGAACCTTCTTCTCATTAACATTGTGTCAAGGAATCTCCATGGGTGTCAAATGGAGCAAGCACCCTCTAATTATTCTTGCATAGTAAGAAATCCCACAGGCATCACTGAACGCATTATGTAATGGACATGCATTCTGTTGTCTACACAAATATTATGACTGTACACATTAAAGTGCCTTGAAGTCCCCCTGAGTTTATATAAAAGTTTTCAGCCTTAGTATCATGTGTGTAAATCACCAATACAGATTTTTAAAAATGTTTTTAACATTTCTATGAGCTTGTAAAGGCCTGGTTTAAGTAGCTGTACTTCTGAGATTTGGGTTTACTTCCAAGTAAACATGCATAGGATTGCGCTATAAGTGTTTTAAACTCTTCCCAGCTATGAAGTCACTGGATGACCCTAGCCAAATTACTAACTTTCCATCTCAGTTCTGTCATACAATAAGAATGATAGTGACTTGCCCTAGAGCAGGGCTCTCCAACCTTGGGTTCCCAGATGTTGCTGGACTACAGCTCCCAGAATCCCTTGCCATTAGCCATTCTGGCTGGTTATGCTGGGAGCTGTAGGCCAGCCACATCTGGGGACCCAAGGTTGGAGAGCCCTGCCCTAGAGAGTATTGCAAGGAATAAGCTAAACTATTGTGTGACTGCCACATGATGATTTACATGTGAGGTTCACATTACTTCATGTACAGAATAGCTTTACTGTGTGGGAAAAGTGTAAAGTACAAAGCAAAGTCTGAGCATTGCCTTAGACTGTGGCTATGATTGCTTATGCAGAATTTTACACATTTCATAATAGTAGTCACATTAATCTATAGTAGTAAAAGCAAAGAAGAGTCCTGTGATCTGTTATTTATTCTGGCATAAACAGTCATGCCTACAAATAACCTTTTTTGGCACAACAAATGTATAAGTCAACCAGAGGACTGTGCTATTTTTAAAGAAACTTTATAATTTCAGTATGGCATTTTCGTTTACAAAGTTTCATGCAATGCTTCTTATTTAAATGCCCAGTTATCTCTTAGGCGGCAGCAAGCTTTTTAATACCAGCCAAGGCTGTCTAAAAGCAGCAAAAAATATCCCCTGCCTGGCCCTTACCCAGCATTTGTAGATTTTAATAATCAATTTCTTGTTCTTGTTCTTATTGTTTTAAGGTTTTATTGTTTTAAATTGGTGTACACTGCCATGATGGCTTTTTAGCAGATAAGGCAGTATATACACGTAAACAAATAAATAAATTTCTGTCCATATGTGCGAGACATAACCTTTCCCTCCAGGGCAATGTCAAGAGTATCAGATTATGTTATATATATTGGTACTATATATATATATATATAAATATTGTCTAATATTACTCTTTGTAAGCCACTCTGGGATCCTTTTTTGGTTGAAGAGCGGGGTAAAAATGCTGTAAATAAATAAATTGTTTTTGTATATTGTGAGCTACTTTGTGAAGGCCAACGCCTTGCAAAGTGGGAATTAAATATCTAATTATGGGAACAAAAAATGTGAAGTGAAAGCCTAACCACTGGTCAATAACATAGAATACCAGCTCACTCTTTCAGTAGAAGTGTGGTTCAGTTTGAGCTGAGTGACCAAAAAAATAATAAATGTATATGTGTTCTTTGTATGATACAAAGGACCATTATGCATTGTGAGTGGGGTTGCCAATTTTTGAACTGGTCCCTTTAGTACAGTGTTCTCCAACCTTGGGTCCCCAGATGTTTTTGGCCTACAACATAGCTGGCTGGGGCATGCTGGGAGTTGTAGGCCAAAAACATCTGGGGACCCAAGGTTGGAGAACACTGCTTTAGTAGCAGTCTGACTTGCAAGAATTAGCTGGTAATCATGTTTAAAGGCACTCAGCTGTGAAGTCATTTTGGACCAGTCACTATCTCTCAGCCTACCTCACAAGGTTATTGAGGATAAAATATGGGAGGGTATCATGTACGCCACACCTTGAAGCTTTTTGGAGAAAAAGTGAAATATGTGTAATTAAGTAATGTTTTAGCACCATCTGATTTCTACACATATCACGTTTGTTAAAAGGCAGAAGAACTGGAGTGTTTTCTTAGTCAGCTGGCAATCCCGCCTCTGAAGGACAGTATCCCTCTTTCAGAATATATTTTGGAGTCAGTATATAATATGTTTAGTAGTGATAGGCTGTATGGAGGACAGCTGGGGAGGGCATTGATTAATAGAGGATGCCAAGGGACACAAGACCGAAAGCAGATGGCTATTGGGATTATGAAGGCACACTCCTATGCCTGTTTAGCCAGAAAAATGTCCTACAACTCCCAGCATTCCCCAGCCAGCCATGCTTTTTTTTCCAGGGACTTTTTTTCTTCTTCTGCTGACACATTCTTTGGATTGCACCCTTATGGGTTTTAAAAATTCATTTAGTATACATTTATTTAATGTATGGTGTAGTGGTTAGAGTGTTGGACTGGGACTCAGGAAATCTGGGTTCTAGTCCCCACTTAGCCATACAGCTCACTGGGGTGACTTTGTGCCAGTCATGGATTCATCCTAATCTACCTCACAGGGTTGCTGTGAGGATAAAATGGAGCGGAGGAGGGCCACGTAAGCTGCCTTGGGCTCCTTGCAGGAGGAAAAAAGGAGGGGTATAAATGTAATAATTTTTAAAAAAAATTTTAAAAAGTTTTTATACCATTGTTCCTCTTACGATACCAGTGAGGTAGGTATACAAAATGTATTTGAAAACCCCCAAAGGGATTTTGTATATCAGGGAGGTATACAAACATGCATAGGATTTTGCCCTTAGTGTATCATCATCATGAGGTGATGCACAAGTCAGAAACAGAGTGGTCGTGAAAATGGTAAAATTAGGCTGCTACCTATAATTTTCAATTCCTGAGACACAGTCCCCCCTTCCCGCCCTTTTTAACAGAGAATGATCTCTTTGCCTCCTTGAACTTTTTCTAAGAGAAAATTTCCCTCAGAGTGAAAGCCCTGCCCTCTCAACGACAAGACAACTCCCTTTTTCGGCGACACTGCCAGGCTGTCCGCAAAAGGTGGGAAAGGCCTCCGCCTCAGAAGCCAACCCATGGAGTGTACCATTAATGACTCACAAGGGGTGAGAGGGGTGTGTGTGTATGTTCTCCCTGCACTAGCCTCATAATAGATTCATCCACACATCCCAAGCAGTTGGGGAGGGAATATGGACTCTCCTAGGATTTTGAGCAGTGCCTGCCTGCCTGCCACTTTCCCTATCATCATCATCATCATCATCATCATCATCATCATCATCATCATCATCATCATCATCATCATCATCTTTCTATACCACCCAATAGCTGAAGCTCTATGGGCGGTTCACAACAATTCATAAAAAACACAAACCACAAATACAATAAAAACAGCATAAAATGCCAATATTCAAAATTTAAAACAATTTGAGCAGCTGTAACAATTTCAATACAACTAGACTGCGCTGCGCCAGGCGGGCCTCAGTGGAGAGATCATTCCATAATCGGAATACTATTCCTATTATTTTTAGGAAAAGAGAACAGTGCCTCTGTAACAGAGAGAAAGGTTGGCCATTGCAACACACAGGGGCTGTGCTGGACACTGTTCAGTTGATAGGATTGCCATCTCTTTTTCCTGCCAGGGCTCCTGTGGCTTTAACAAGTGCATGACAGCCAGAAATTCAACAGGTGAAGCATCACACATCTCTGCAACTGCATGTTGCGGGGAAAGCATCATATACTGGATGAGTCTGCCTGTTTTGCAACTATTAAAGGCACAGTAGCCCTGTGGGGTGGAGTGGGGAGATACCCCCCCCAGGAGTGAAAAATTTCTAGTAAGTGTGGTATCAGGGTTTATGTTTGCTAAGAGCCACGCCCTGTCAGGGCTCAGCCCCTGAACCTGTTTTCCATACCGGGATTAGCCGTTGGGTTTGAAAATTAATAACAAAGAATGGTATCTCCGTTCTCCTTTCCTCTTGGGTAATTCCAACCATCATCATCATCGAAAACACTCGTGACCGTGTTTTCTCATATGTTTTGAACTAGCCCATCTTCTTCACTTAAGCTACTGTAACAAAGTCAGTGCATGCTTCATGGATGTTTAAGAGAAACCCCTAGTAGGAGAGAGCTGTCTGTGGGAAGGCGGGCCCAGAAGGCCAGAGAGGGTTCTGGAAAGAAGAAGGCCTCTGTATGTGGGGGGTGATAAAGAAAAATGTGCCTGTCTATGGGAAGGTGCAAGCTCACCTGAGCCAAAGCCGAACGAGGCCCGAGAACAGGCCTGACCCTAAACAGGCCCCAATGGCCTAGTTTCATCGCTTCTCACTCAGTCGCCTCTTCCTCCTCCCTGAAGAGCTGTTAGTGTCTATTCCACTGATAGTGCCAAGGCTGAGAACTTGTATAGAGAGAACAAAGCAAGTGGTGTTCCCTTATGTTAGTGATAGAAGAAAGAAACATGTTAGTGAATCGGAATGCGTACATAGTGTTTTCTTTAGAGCATGCGTAGTGTTGTATTGCATAGCTACAGTAACCCTGAAAATGTATAAAAAGTGTTTTTCAGAGAAAGTGGGCAGTTGGTCCAAAGCCAAGTGCTGAGGGCACTCTCTTCCATGCACATGGTCTGTTAAAATAAAAACCTTTTTAAAGGACTCAGTCTCAGTGATTGCTAAAATCCCTCAGAGCACTTGGCAGAGGAAAAAATTCTTTAACAGCGGGGAGGTGGAGTTTCAAGGAGAGAGGCCTAGATTTTTGTGTTCCAGAAGAAGAACAAATAAAAGATCTGTTGTGTTCCTAAACTGGATCACTGTCCTTTCTGAAGAATAACCTGCCTGGCTGAGCTGCTGGAGAAGGCCAGAAAGCTAGATACCACTGGGGTAGCAGTGGGATCAGAGCTTAGCAGGCAGTGTAGAAAATGGCTGATGAGAGGAGCAATGAGGAGAGTGACACACAGCAGGTAACCTCAGGAACAAAAGGAGCTAGGACAAGGCGCCCTGTTTTTATGCCTGAACCATTCTCAGGGGTTGAGGAAGAATGGAGCTCCTGGACTGGGCATTTTGAAGGTACTGCCAGGGTGAATGGGTGGTCTGATGAAGAGGGAATGGATTTCCTGGCACTGCTCCTAAAAGGAAGAGCATGGCAAATGTTTACTAGCCTGTCTCACCAAATACAGGGGGATTATAAAATCTTTGCAAGCAAACTGCCTTAGAACACCAATTTGAACCTCCATCTCATGAGTGATGGTAGAGCATGATAGCATCAGCAGACTTCACCCAAACAAACACATGCACACACAGGACTTGTTTCTAAGTGGATGCTTTAAAAGTAAATAACAGAAGTAACATATGATTTCTCAGGTACTATAAGCTTGATGGTTACAGACTTTGTAAGTGCAGTTTCTTATATGTTACTTATACTGTGAGGTAAGGAAAACCACAGAACACGTCTCCTTGCTTAAGCCCAGCAAGTGTCAGTTTAGACAATTAATTGTAGAAATAGTCTAACTGTTAAGAGGAGTGGTAGATTGGAATTCTAACCTGTTGCTAGGCCATGTCCAGAATTCCCTCCCCTGTTACAATCAAGTGTTTTGCTCCACTGAACCATGAATTCTCAGAGAAGCTTGAGAAGCTTCTGCCTTTGCCCTTTAGCTGCACTATAACAGTCTATCTTAACCCTTTACTGGGCAGCCAACTTAAAAAACCCTCCCTGCAGAGTTGACATCTTCTCGTCGCATATTCCAACAAAGAGGATTGAGCCAGGGCAGCATTTGCAGACAGAAAAGGGCAACCAGGGGAAAGCCTCAGAGACTATGGAAACCAGCTCAAGAAATTGGTGGCAAAGGCATACCCCAGTTGGGATGTTAAAGTACAGGACATTTTATTCCTAATGCAGATCAAGGAGAAGTCCAGATTCAACTTTGAAGTGCAAAAACCTAGGCCTCTCTCCTTGAAATGCCACCCCCCCCACACACACACAGAGGCCTTCTTCTTTCCAGAACCCTCTCTGGCCTTCTGGGTCCACCTTCCCACAGACAGCATTCCTACAAGGGGCTGCTCTTAAACATACATGAAGCCTAAACTGACTTTGTTACACTATCTTCTGAGGCCTGCCAGCCCACCAGCAGCAATCTGGTCCTCAGGTGAACAGAGATCCTTGATCTGTGATCCACTGTGTGGATGTGGGTAGCCATATAATATTGGCATTAAGTGCTGTTTATCTATCCCCAAGGTCATCATCATCAGGCGATCACTCGTGACCGAGCAAGATTGTCTTCCAGGACAAAAAAAAGAAGAAGAAAATTTACAAAAAGGAGATTTTAAAAGGAGGAAAATTCTAAAGAAAATTGTGTAGACTCCAGCGATGGGCCCGCAAGTGACTGCGGAGGCCAACTCCAGATCCACACAGCTTCCCACAGTGAGGACACAGGTTACGGAAGATGGTCTTGTAAAGGATTCGTTTGACGTGCTTTTCGCTTAGCACGTTTCTCCCTTTCACCTTGCACTCGGGCTTCTTCAAAGTCCATAGAACCTTTGTGAAAGGCCAACCTCCAGTTAGATCGTTCATGGGCCAGAGCTTCCCAGTTTTCGATGTTTATATTGCATTCCCCCCCCCCATTTTAAAGATCTAGTCATTTTTGAATCTTAAATAGCTCATTCGCAACTAATGTCACTTGAATTCGTTCCCATTCTTTAAATGGCCATCCATTTTTCTGCTGTTCGTCATAGTAGACTATGCAATTAAAGCAATGCTGTTGGCTCTCGTTATATGATGCCCTGGGTTATATTTGTATGAAGGGCACATGGCTCCAATGCCTCCATAATTCGTGTACTGTATGCAAGCCTAAGAGCCTTGCTGCCCCAACACCTTGGGACAGCTGCTGTGTAGTGCATTCTTCCCTAGTTTAGCAAAAGAGAGCAGGAAATAGCCTTGGGATGCCTACAAACAGGAGGAAAGAACTGATAGTATTTTGCTGAGAGCGGGAGGCGAGCAGGTCAAAAGTTTGGTTATCAGTAATAAGTTGTTTTCTAAAATTGGCCAATTGTGCCATTTTATAGCTGAGTATATATAATGGATGCTTGTTCACAATGAGCAAGGTTCCAACCCCCACCAACCCCTGCAACTTGCAGTGCTTTTTAAACTCAAGGTCTACAGATTGCCCTCATTACAACAATACCCGTTTGCAAGCTTAAGCAAATAATTGCATGTTTTAATCCCTGAAAATATTAAACGGCATCAGAGACACATTGCCATGTTCAGGGTTGCTTAATTGAAGGCATATTGTGGGGAATCAGCTTCATGGGTGCCAGGCCAGCCAGAGGTTTTAGTGAAAAACAGCATATAGGGTGGATATTCTTGATTGGTTCTTTGCACGGCCTAACAAGATTGTCCTTTTTGCCTTTCATGTCTGTCATAGCCTCATGTAAAATGGCAAGCCAAAGTGTTTAATTGGAACTAAACCCAGCAGTGCCAAAGGCGCCAGGCTGCAAAGTAAAACATTATTATTTAATATTTATTTAATGCCTGTCTTGTTAATTTACTCTTATTTATTATTTATTATATTTATACCCCGCCTTTTTTCCTGCAAGGAACCCAAAGCGGCTTACATAGTCCTCCTCCTCTCCATTTTATCCTCACAACAACCCTGTGAGGTAGGTTAGGCTGAGAGTCAGTGACTGGCCCAAAGTCACCCAGTGAGTTCCATGGCCGAGTGGGGACTAGAACCTGGATCTCCTGAGTCCCAGTCCAACACTCTAACCACTACAGACTTAAAAGCCAAGAGAACACCCCTCCCTTTTCAGGCATTTCACCTGAACAGCTGCATGGAGGGAAGAACTGGGCCGTTCCAGCTGGCCTGGCACCCCGCCATCAGGTTTGCCTCCCACACCACGCCACTGTCCATGTGTGGAGAGAATGTCAGCAACCAGAAAGCCTGCTGAATGTGACTAGGCTCTCCCTGTGAACTGGAATCCTGATCATACAGCACAGTGTTCTCCAACCTTGGGTCCCCAGATGTTTTTGGCTGGGGCATGCTGGGAGTTGTAGGCCAAAAAACATCTGGGGACCCAAGGTTGGAGAACACAGATACAGCAGACATTCCCTCAATATGTGGATGGTTGGTGGCAGGGGATGTGTGTGTGTGTGGGGGCAGCGTGGGGCCAGATGACACAGCCCAGGTGGTCCCCCTCATGCCACTTTTAATCACATGAGGAGGGATGCCCGAAGGAGGCCATTTTAAAAAAAAACGAAATATAGACTAGAACATTGGTTCACAATCTTTCGTATCTTATGTCCTGCCAATCACTGACCCGGTTTGCACGATCAAAACAAGCCACTGTGGCTTACGGTATATACACATGCATACACACATGCGCATACACAGACACACACATGCGTACACACCCACCCACACCAGTGATACAGATCGCCTCTTTCATCCCTGCCAGGGGGAGGGAGTGGATATCCCAGCGGTGCTTTTATGAACTTAGAAAATAAAGCAAATGTGTATTTTGTACAGTAACTCATTTCATGGCTAAATGGAAGCAGTAACCATTAGATAAGAGTTCCAGAAGATCTGAAATAATGCCCATGGAGGTGGAAAAGAATACTGTAGCCTACATCGCTGAATACGATGTACATTTTATCTTGGGGCTGCACAACCTGTGAGCTACCAAGACAAAAGCAGCTCATCATCCATGTTATTGTGGCCTGCCAGCATGCTTTGGCCCTAGCAAGATCATATTTGCGCCCCCCCTTCCCACTGAGCCCTCCCTCCCTCCAGCCTTGCCCTTATGAATATAATTCCCTCCTGGACTGCCGCCATGAAAACTGTGGACTTTGAGACTTTTCCTTTGTCACGAGAAGCAAGAGGCCATCAGCCAGTATGCCAGAACTCCCAGGCCTCCTACATTATATTAGCCCTCTGCAGCACACAGGATATGAAAAAAGATGTGGAGGGTGTGGTGGCGCTTGAGGAATAGACAAGGGGTCTTGCGCTGTCTTACTCGCGGGTGGAGTGCGAGACACCGGTTGACTGTACACCTTCGGGTTGCAGGGGGGGGTGCATGTGCACAAAGAGAGAGCCCGTGGATCATCTGGTTCAAATTTAGGAGGGGATTTACGAAACTTGCTGCTTCCCCTCCTCTCTCTATCACTTTGTTGCAATATTTCTTTATCAGAATAATGTATATTTTCCTGTCTTTCCCTTTACCAGCCTAGTGCTCAAGGCAGACAACACTATTCAAAGTACAGTAAAGAAAACATCAACAGCTCAGGGCACAATCCTAAACACGTTGAGGCAGAAAAAAGCCCCGCAACTCCCAGCATTCACCAGCCAGCATGGCTGGCTGTTGGAACGCTGGGAGTTGTGGGGCTTTTTTCTACCTCAACGTGCATAGGATTGCGCATGGCTGGCTGGGGAATGCTGGGAGTTGTAGGATTCCCCCCCCCGCTCCAAACACGCATAGGATTGCATCCTAAAACCATTTAAAACCAAAACACAGAAACAGCATGGTAAATAATTAAAACATTGGCGCCCCAGCTAGCTTAAAATACCTTTCCCTCCCTCCCTGGTTGCTGGAAATAACTGCTTTCAGGGGACCTTGAGCTGAGGAACCTGAGGCTCATGCGAGGGAGGGAAGGCGAAGGAGGTGTTTGCAGGTGCATCCTTGAGAGCGAAGGCGAAGGAGGTGTTTGTAGGTGCATCTTTCCGGCCGCCCACCAGCCTCCCATCATTGGCCCCTGCCCCCCTCCCCTCCTCCAGTCTGTAGCCTTCTCTGCCTCTTTTGATGCTGGTTGTGAGGAGGAGCCTGCCCGCTGCTGTTCCTGGTAATGAGCTGGAGGAGAGAGAGGGAGGGGTGCGCTTCTTTCGCCTTCCCTTCCCCGCCACAGGACATGATTGGTAAAACAAACTTGGTAAAATACGTGATGCATTTTTTTCCCCCCAAGGCATTTCTGGCGCCTCCTTTAGCCCTGTGCCCTAGGCAGCCGCCTAGTTGGCCTAATGGTAGCACCGGCCCTGCTGCCAGGAGCTTGACAACATCCCCCCCCCCCAATGGTTTTTGCAGGGTTGGGTCGGTTTTAAATATGGGAGACTGCACATCAAGCCAGTTGTGGATTGCTCTACATGGCTGGTTGGCTTGATGTGCAGCCCTGTTTCAGATTCTTGATATCCCAATGTGGTATTGATTTTAGTCATAGGGTGCAATCTCACTATTTTGTGCAAGATCCATTCTACCAGCCGTGTTTTCTTTAAGGATTGGGATCATTTGCACATATTGGGTGCTTTTGTTTCTCTTAGGGCTTTGCTACATGAGGCATTTATGGTGCACTTGTGATTCTTCACTCACGGTAGTTTGTGGGAGCTGTCTGTGCAATGCCATCATCCTCCAGGGCCTCTCCCGTGTTTTGCAGCCATTTTCGTGGCTTTTTTCAGAGCCAGGAAAGTGCAGTGTTATTTCCCAATCTCGCAATCGCAATTCCGCTATGTCACAGGCACAGCTATACCACAGCACCACCTCGTGATTATATATTGGAATATACAGAAAAGAAGAGAAAGACACCCCGCCCCTCCCGGGGGAAAAAAAAACCAAACCCATGTGTAAAGGACCCCCTCTCTTACTCCTGCAAAGAAAACGGAAGAAGAAGCCTTGGTAAAGCGATGAGTTAAACGCCTCATGTTGAGAAGTGCTTAGTGTCCCTTTAAATAATGGTCTGATTTCATCTGTACTTCTTGGAATTGAATGGTCTTCAGTCGAAGTCACCACTTTTAAGGGGTTTGGGTATGAAACGCAAAGATATCTAGGCTTTTTAAAAAATAAAGTTTTATTTTAAGTACATCTTTAATATTTTAGATTGCCTTGCCTTAATCAAAAATTTGCCCTTTGCCCCCTAAATCCTGATGTTTAGCAGTTTGAGAAAATTAATGTAGAATGGATGGATCGGTCCATAAGTGAATCCATCACACACACACAAGATAAACCAGGCCATCCAACCTTGACTTGTCATTTTGCTTTAAAGCAAAACAATGTCTTTTATGACCCTTACTACAGAGAGGCTTCCTCCATTAATCATTCCTTTGGTCCTGTGAAGAATTGCCGCATTTCCTCAAGGCAGCTCTAGCAATAGATGAAGTGAAATATCTGCAGATTAAAGTCAGTACATCTATTGTTACTGATGGCAAAATATAAATCTCGTAATACCTAACAAGCTACCAGTGAGGAAATATGAGCAACAAAGTACCCCTCTGGCCTTGTTCATATAATAAATCCATTATATGAACCAGCATCGCTCAACATTTCGATTGCCATTTTAAAAAATTCTTGACTAGGGTAGGGACTGGTGTCTTGGGGCACGGGACTCTTGTCTTGTAGAGTGGGTGGGTTCCAAAGTTCCGTTGGGCTCACAAAACTAGTTTCACAGTCCTTTGGATCCAGGACCTCTTCAAACTGTATTTTAATATCTGGGGTTAAGTAGGAGTGGGGTCATTTTCCTTTGTTTGATGTAATTGTTCTGCTTTAGACAGGCAAAAAAGGCTGTCCTGTAGCATCAGGCTTTGAATGTTTAATGTTTTTGCTGCTTTAATTTTAATGCTGCTTGTTAATTTTATTGCATGGTTTTGTTCCTTTGTTCATTTTATGTGAACTTTTAGGGCAGTATCCAATGTTGCCTGTCTGGGAGCGGGGAGGGGGCACCACTGCTTCCAATCTGCGAGTGGCCAACCCCACCAGTTCCCTTCCGCAAGTGGCGCTCACTGCTTGCAAAATGGATATTTAGTGCTTCCCGGGGCAAGCCCCCAAATGAGTGCAAACGCCCATTTCTGGAATGGGGCAAGTTGGTGGAGCTCCCTTATGCGAGCTCCACCAGCCTGCCTTATTCCAGTAACGAGCGTTTCCACTTGTTTAGGGTTGCCACTGGAAGTGCTAAATCTCCATTCTGCAAGCGGTGGGCACCGCTTGTGGAAGGGAATCAGAGGGGATGGACACTCGCGGGCCGTCTGCCTTGAATACTGTCTTCAATGTTTTTATTGTACATCACCCCGAGTGCCTGCTAGGTAGAAGGTGCAATTTTATAAATCTAATAAATACATACATAATTAATAATGTTTAGTTGGGTATTCCATTTTGGTTGCATTGTTTTTGTAAATGGTTGCCTTCCCTCTCTGAAACCCAGGGATATGGCACAATAGAAAAATACACTCACACTCACACTCACACACACACGGTTCGGGACCAGGATTTGCCTTCTGTGAGATGAAGGGCTCCCCTCGCGGAAGGTCCTTCTCTCTGATTTTTGGGACTCCCCCCCCTCCCCACAGCACAGCTCATCCCCAGTCAGCAGGGTCTCTGTCGGTGCCCAGACAGAGGGTTGGAGCCTTTCAGGGGGTTGGAGGGGCTGCCGTGGGAAGGAGTGGGAGGGGAAGTCCACTTTTGCCAGCACAGTTGATTCAGCTTAAATCTGGATCCAACCCCACTTAAAATAAGTAAGGGGACTCAGTTGCTGAAATGTGTTCTCTTACAGAGCCCAATGTGATTCCTTCTGTCACCATGTTTTCAGTACACATGGTGGTCAGTTCTGTCCAAGGTTTAACCTATATTATCAGGGTTCTCCCTTGGGGATTTGCTTTCAGTGTCACCGGTGACTTTGGCTGCTTCCAAACGGAAGGCTCAATCAAAAGACATTGTGCAGCTATTTCACCTTACGCTCTTTAATGAGATTTCTGTGGTAAGAAAAAAGATGGAAGAAGTGGGGGAAAACATGAGAGGTTACAAATAGAAAACAACAATGTCTGGACCCCCTGTAAAATTGGATGAACAAGGCAGGACAATAGCATAATAAAAATCTCATCTGGAAGCACCCTCAGATCATGCAAGGCCAGAACATAAGAACAGTCATGCTGGATCAGACCAAGGGCCTCTCTCATAATACTAGAACCTGGGGTCATCCATGAAGCTGATTGGTGGGAGATTCAGGACAGATAAAAGGAAGTACATCTTCACACAGCGCATAGTTAAACTATGGAATTTACTTCCACAAGATGTAGTGATGGCCACCAATTTGGAGGGCTTTAAAAGGGGATTGGACGAACTCCTGGAGGATAAGGCTATCAATGGCTACTAATCCTGATGGCAATATACTACATCCAGTATCAGAGGCAGTATGCCTATGTGCACCAGTTGCTGGGGAACATGGGTGGGAGGCTGCTGTTGCACTCACGTCCTATTTGTGGGTGTCCCACAGGCAGCTAGTTGGCAAACGTGTGAACAGAATGCTGGACTAAATGGACCCTGGTCTGATCCAGCATGGCTCTTACATTCTTATTTTTAGGGTTGAAACATTTGTGGACCTTTGCAATAGGAACTTAGCTTTCTCCCTCTCTCAAGTTGCACACTTTAGTGGATTCCGGGGTGGGGGGCTTTTGTTCTCCAAGGTGCTTTTTCTTCAATAACCACCATACTTTGGGAATAAAGTGAAATAAGCTGAAGATGTCTGGTGAATGATGGATTCCACAGCTAAATAGTTCTTGGGAATGATGCTAACATCTGGTTTGTACATTGAGCATTGGTTTTCATAGATTTCATAGATCATAGAGTTGGAAGGAGCCTACAAGGCTATCGAGTCCAACCCCCCAGCTCAGCTCACTTTATTCAACGCATGATTGCAAAGGTCGGCATGTGTAGGGAGATCATTCCAGCATTCACAGAGGTGATATGTTGATGTCCTCTCAGGTTCCTTTTTCTCCATGTAGTCGTACTAGTTGTGGAGGGTTTGGCTGGTGCTGGAATTGAGGAGCACAATTTCTGCAGTGTTAGCCCTTGTAAAAGTGATAGTGGGCAGTGTCTGTGCGGCCTGGATTAACATTTGCTAGAGGGCATCCCATGCAATTGAGAAACCACATTGCAAAATCAGTCCCTAACCTCCTTTACAACTTCTTCATTACACAACCAATGCAACTCAACCCATATCAGATGGCAGTCCTGTTGATCAGCGGGTGTTCAGCCTATTCTAGATGTTGTTGCACTCCCCATAAAGGAGAAGATTCACAATTTGGGGTGCTTCAAAGTAGAGGAGGTGCAACTATGTATTGTGGAAATGGAACAGGTTGCATAGGTTGGCGGAACACCTGGAGCTCTCAAAACGTCTGACACCATTTTCCTTATGCATGTGATAGAGAGATCTTGTTAGAAACTTGGTACAACCCCACCCCAGAAAATAAGCTACTGTCCTGCCAAAGCTTGTAAATATTTTTTTTTATTGGGGCTCCAGTTGTTTATGGTGCTTGTCTGTGCTAAGGCCTTACAAGTCTGGAAAGTGTGTGCAGAGGTCAGACTGGAATCCACAAGATAAGATCCCAGCCTATACATTTCTCCCCAGTCCAGCTCTTGTTAGCCTTCTTCTATTCAGTAAACCAATGCCAATTTATAATTTACTCCTCTCTTTTCTCACAGTGTATCTTTCCTGACAAAATATTCATTCTTGTGCATTATTGAGAGTGGTTAGTATAATAATATGCTACTAAGGCACAGATGTCTGTTGATGCTTTACTTCACCCCAAATCAGTTATCTTGGCTGACATCGATAGGTAGTCTTTAGTCTGCATTAAATAGTTAAGCCAGCTGGCTGGGGCATGCTGGGAGTTGTAGGCCAAAAACATCTGGGGACCCAAGGTTGGAGAACACTGAGTTAAGCAAATCTCATCAGAACATCTGAAATTGTTTCCTCCTAATTGCCTGCTCTATGTCTGCTGGAGTGATAACCTGAGGGCCAACCCAACCCAACCCAGGGATGTTAAACCTCAGGCCCGGGTGTCTTTTCTGGCCCTCCTGAGGGCCAAATCCAGCCCTCTAGAGCAGTATTCTCCAACCTTGGGTCCCCAGATGTTTTTGGCCTACAACTCCCAGCATGCCCCAGCCAGCTATCAATGAGCTGGTTCACAAGACATGGTGTGGCTCATCGTGGGTTATTTAACCCCCACACAGGTGCCACTTTGCATATCCAACCCCCACTTGGGGGTTGCCATGTCATGCGAACCTGGTAAGCGTAGGTTATGTGAGGATTAAACAACCCTCATATAACCCATGGTCTCTTCTAGGGTTATAATAACCCATAACCCACGCCCGCCGGGTTCGCACAACACGACAACCTCCAAGTGGGGGTTGGATATGCAAAATGGTAGCCGCATGCACCCTTGCCTCACCGTGGGTGAAATAACCCACGGTGGGCTAGCATGTCTTGAGAACCAACCTTTTTTCTCCCTGCTATGGTTCTGACAAAAAGTTTATTGTTGTTTTTGGGGGCGTTTGAAGGGAAGCTCCCACTGGTGCCAATGCAGTTTTTCCATGGAGTGCAAATAGCAGCTTTGGAGAAAACTTCCCCTCCCTTACATGCACGCATGCACACACACGTGCGCGCGCACACACAATCTCCAAGCTGCTCAGGAGTCTGTAAATACCATGGCTACTATTTACATAACAAAAATGTGCATGTGAAGTGCAGTCACACAATTAATGGCACAACTAGTTGACCCCAAGACTTCTCCAGTGGTGTTTCACCATCTGAGGCTGCAGTCCATGGGGAATAAGCCTGGAGAGTTGGGAGCGGGAACATTTCTTCTCAGCTTCCAATGGGAGCCTGTGCAGCCTGTGTTATGCATTATGGCTGTCAATCATGCTCTCTAAGTCCCACCCATATGGTTGAGGCTTACAGCCCATGAGTGACATCTGGGAAATGGTGACGGACAAACAATAAAAGATTGATAACAGCTTAAAGCTGCAATCGTAGGCCGGTTTAGACAGAAAAAAAGCCCTACAACTCCCAGCATGGCTGGCTGGGGCATGCTGGGAGTTGTAGGCCTTTTTTCTGTCTAAACTGGCATACGATTGCACCCAAAATGTGTCGTCACCCTTTGTAAAGTTTCTGCAATAAAGAATGCAATTATGCCATGATGAATTGAAGAAAATAAATTTATTAAACTTTGAGGAGGAAATGAGAACACTGACATAAGGCAAGTTAAATATAAACAGAAAGACACAAATCTTCATACTGTGGCATGATGGCTTGTGTAACCAGCAAAGTACCAAAATGACATTCTGAGATTGATTGAGGTATTTAACTAGTTTTTGGTGATTGAAACACTCTCTCAAGAGAAATGTAGCATGTAGTCTCTCATGCCCGCCAAGAGAGACTTACGTACATAGCTTTAATGGCATTAGTGCCTAAAACGAAGGAAAGCAGCTGTCAGAAAAAAATGTAACAAGAAGTTAGGAGAGTATCCAATAAACACCATCTTAAAATTATAAGCCAGATACAGAATTTCCTAGTTCCAACCACCGAGAAGGCAACATCCTTGCTTATATTTGCTGTTTAAATATATACGTTAGAATAGTGAGTACATCAGAAAAGATGATTTCTGAAGTAAATAATGATTTGTTTCTGAGCTACGTTTCTTTAAAAAATGTTTACGCATGTGATTTACTTCTCAAGGCTTGCTTACATGAACCCAGAATGCTGGGATTTTTAAAATTCACTATTGTCTCAGATCAAACTTGCTGTCATTTTAAACAAACAAACAAACACCTGCGCACCATTTCAGGTCACTCCTAGAGCTTGCTGTCATCTGCTTATGTGGAGCTTTACCCACCTGAGATACAGGCTGTTACTTCTGACAGGGTCCCTTAGA
Organism: Shinisaurus crocodilurus; assembly: GCA_021292165.1. Taxonomy (NCBI): domain Eukaryota; kingdom Metazoa; phylum Chordata; class Lepidosauria; order Squamata; family Shinisauridae; genus Shinisaurus; species Shinisaurus crocodilurus. The sequence continues at coordinate 22,601,414 of CM037877.1, read as the reverse complement.
GCAAGGGTAGGCAATTATAACTCCCATAAGCCACAGTCAGCATTGCCAATGGTCAAGGATTGTGGGACTTGTTCCCCAAAATGTCTGGAGGGCCCCAAGTTGCCTATCCCTCCCTCGCTGCACATTACACTCACAGAGCCTGGCTACACATTACAATTACAGCGTGAAAAGAAAGCTCCTCCAATTTCCCTTGATTGCTGGGAGAGAGCCTTCAAAATTCTAAATAATTGGAGGCTAGCTATTTGTCAGGTGGTGTGTAATGTGTACCAGGCTCCAACTGCAACAGTGCGATCATAAGCATGTGTATTCGGAAGAAAGTCCCAGGGGAGTCCTGTGAGAAGTCTCCCTACTTAAGGCTGCAATCATAAAACACACTTACTAGGGAGTCAGCCTCATTGCACACAGTGGGAATTACTTTCATGTAAATATGGGTAGGATTATGCTGCAGTTATGCTTAGGACTGTAGCCTAAGGCAAACACTGGTAATTGGGGGTCCAGATGTGGACCTTCATCTCATTAAAAAACAAACAAACACACACAACCAACCTAGCTACAATATAAACACATTTCCACGAAGGTGCTTGCATTCTGCACATTCCACAATCACAGCTTTTCAGATAGCCACAAACGTTGATGGCCTCCTCCTGTCTTAAAAGTAACCACAGTGGAAAGGAAGAACCCCTGTTAATCCAAGGACCCTTCTCCTAGATTTAAATCCTATTCAGGCCAATTCATACATGTAAACCCTTCTTACTTTCTCCACTCAGTTACGTATTAGTGTGAACATGGCAGGCAACATAGCCAGTGCCCATTTGGCTGACTGCAGGTGTGCACCCGTGCCAGCCACCACAATCAAGGGAACAGCAATAGCAGCTGTCTCTGTGTACGCCTACCTGGCTCACGGTAAGGTTTCTCCGCGCAGCTTTGTACCCATTGCACAGGGTCACTAGCTCAGTGGTAGAGCATGTGCTTTGCCTATGGAAGGTCCCAGGTTCGAGCCCTGGCACCTCCAGTTTAGAAAAAGGTTCAGGTAGCAGGTGATATGAAAGATCTCTACTAAAGACCCTGGAGACGTCCAGTCAGTAGGAGTGGAAAATACTGGGCTAGATGGAACAATGGATTAAGGCAGCTTTGTATGACCTGAGGTCTTGAACCAGGAACCTCGAAGTCTGAGGCTGGGCCCCAGGCTCCCAACTCAGGTCACTGTCTGACTTCCAGAAGTCTGAGCTGGACACACTTCAGGTCTACATTCAGGTATGGCCCCCTGCAGGCTTAGCACAGCAGTGACACCTGACTATAAGACAAGATAGGGGGGGAAAGCATGCAGGGGTTGCATGTCTGAATAAGTCCTTGAATTTAACCCTTGATTGTGTAAACAAAATTTGAAATTGAAGTATGTTAAGGCGTACCTCAAGAAAAAAAACACAGGTAAATGTAAGGCTTAAGCTATGCTACTTCTTTAACGCCTTCCTACTACAGCTGATGTGTGCAGAATATGCAAAACAAAAACATTGCATCATTAACAATACTGTACTGAGTTCTGTAACTTCATTTGATTCAGAGTCTGAGCTTGAAAATAACCTGGAGTCCCTGACTCGGCTTTCACTCCATATTAGTGCTAAGTTCCTTGATAGATTTCTGAGTAAAGACTTAAGGATTTGTTGTGAAAAATAGTGTTGTCAAGTCACCAGTGCTTTTTCTTGTGTGTTTATAAATGTTCCATAAAAGTGTAATTATGTTCCTGAAAGGCCCTGAAATATCCAAACTTATTTTACTTTTTACTGCTATAAAAACTGCATGATCTGTTGGCACAACAAGAATGAAATATCTGGTGACGGAAAGTATTCATTGTACACAATGTGATTTGCTACAAAAGGTAGGAATAGTACTTTTAAGAAACAAATAGGCCCCAATAAAGTAGTGATGCAACTTTAGTTCTCTATAGCTTTTGTGGAGGTATAAAAACATTCTGTAAAAAATATTTTTTTTCCTTATATTATTATTTTTTAATTGCTACAACGGATTGAAGCAAATTCATTCCATAGACGGATCATTATAATTAAACTACAGTGTGCAGTGTAAATATAAAACACTTATGCCTGCTTGTCTAAAGTATTAAAATAGGTTTATATTTATATAAGTCAAAATAAATGTATTATTTAACCTAACTATTTTTGCTTCCCTACCCAATGTTTCATTCTCCAGTTCCCAGTATAAACATCTCAGTATATGGTATGACTGAACATCAAATGTTCAAAGTGAACCTCCCACTCCAACCTGATATTAAGCTTTTTGAATAATGATTATTTATGACACATTACATCGTCATCCAATGTGTTAAGAATATCCCAAAATCAACATCTACAATAACAAAAGACAGTCACTGCTACTGAACAAGCCCCAGCAACATTTCATAAGACAATATTTACAAGACACGACAGCAATACTGTGATTGATTCAACATCGCAGGTAAAAGTGGAAGGGGCTGCACCCCCACCTCATTGAAAACATTGAACATATTTGTTTTGGTTTAAGCATACAGATGGCCAAGCCAACTCTGTGCATATATATATATATATATATATATATATATATATATATGCGTGCCCCAATTCAAAGGCTCCAAATGAGCATGCAGGGACTCCAATATGCATATGGAGCTCCATATGAGCATGGGCTTCCCCATTCATGTAAATGTTGGTAATATTCTGCAAACATGAGGCGTTTTCTGTAATACTGAAGTGAATCGGGAAGCCCCTGTTCTTGGAGAGCCCCATATGTGCTTTGGAGCCTCATGGAGGTGTGGGTTGAGAAAGATGATGATACCATTTTCCACATAGTCAAGAGAAAGAAAGCTATGGCAGGATTTTGTTAAGTTGGTCTGTGCTCACATAACCGCATGATATGAGGAATTCCTTGTCTGGTACAGGGAGAGCTGTAGCATTGAGCACAAGGCCTTGTGGAGACTGTACTACATGAATGGAGGTATAGTCCGCCACAGGCATCTCCGAACGTTCTGTGTCTTCCGCTGCTGCCATAGCAGGGTTCACAGCACTAGCGGTAAGACTCTCGGTGTCAAAGTAAGCACCCTCAGGAAAGCTTTGCTCTTGAACTTCTGGCTCCGCCTCTGTGTGAGGCATCACAGTGACACATTTTTTCACATCCAACTCACAGAAATAGGCACTGTCCATGGCAAAGCTTGGTTGGCACTGTACAACCGGTTCTTTCTGAGCCGCACTTTGAGCTCTCCCCATCTTCATTTTTTGTCCCGGAGAGAGCACAACACTTCCTCCCGGCGTAATGTCGCTGACCAGTGTGTAAAAGTCAATGTTGGCCACTGAACTCTGGTTGCTTAGCTGGGTTTGGACGGGCGGGCTGGTCATCTCCGTACTGTCAGTGACAGAAACACGGGCTTTTGGCTGCTTGTCTTTGGCTGGGTCATCAGAGGGCAGCTGAGAAGATGCATCATCAAGACCTGACGCTGGCTTCGCCTCACTGTCTTTTTGATCAAGGCACAAGAGATCCTCTTCTTTGTCGCTTGCCTTTTTGGACTGGTCGACGTCTGAGGTTCCATCACACGTGTCACTTGCGCTGAAGTCGGTCTCTGGGATATCAGGTTCGCAGCAGCTAGCCCGGCCAGAATCATCATCCCTCACTCCAAGGCAGCCATGAGACTTCAGGCGGTCATCGCCAAGGAGCCTGTCAGTATCTGACCCTTCAGTCCTCTCTTCCGCCTCATCTATGTCCAGCTCAATGAATTCCACCCAAGAGTCATCTCCGTACAGCTGTGGCATGTAGCTACCATGACTGGCTAAGATGGAGTTGACTTCATCAAGTTTTCCTTTCTACGGAGCAAATTTTTAAAACAAAACTGCAACGATTATGTGATTGTTTCAACATGTATGTGTTCTATATACACATACCAGTAAAGTCCCGAGCTGTGTACTACAGCACACCAGGTTACTGGAAGAGAACTGCTAGTGTGCCATTGGTTGCATAATTTAAGGCTCCGAATGTCATCCAGACTGAGACCTGAATGTCTCAGAGGATTGGGAAGACTGGGGGGGGGGGCAGGAGCCTTGCCCACAGGGAACCCTGGAAATACTAGCCTTTTTGCAGACTCTTACAAGAGGGGAGCACTGCCAGAATCTGGCCCATTCTCCTCATCCTCCTTGGAATCCTTGCAGTGCAGGAGGGCACCGTGCCACAACTACCCAAGGAGGCAGCAGTAAGAGGCTCCACAGCCCTGCTAGAGACAATGCCTGAGAAATACCGGTAAGGCACAGCCCCTTTAATCTGTAAAAGCTCCTCCCAGAAGGGGTGGAGCTAGATGCAAGACCCTGGCTGTGGAACTATTAAAGCCCACACAGTTGGCTCCAGCAACTTTCTTAGCTTGCTTGGAGTAGCTTTGATCTAGCCTATTGCTCCACAGGGAGCTCGCTGACATCCTGCTTCTTGCTGAGTCTCACTATGGGGTCCGTAGCCTGGAGCAGGACAGCGTGAGCCCAATATGATCAACCATGGGAACTTGCCTGCTGCATCCCTGCATGATTCACTGTTCTGGCTTTGACTCCTGCACTCAGATTCCATGGTGGTGGTTGGGGTGGGGTACTTCTGCTTTGTCCCTGCACCAGTCATTCTTCAACCAAATGAAGGGACACAGCAGAATTAGTTGCCCTCAGAGGATCTGCCCACTGCCTCCCTGGCATGATTTACTTTTCTGGGCTTTCTTCCTCCCAGTGCCCAGATCAATGACTTATGCAGAAACATGGGAGAGGGATTTCTTGAGGGTGGGACATTCTTATTCCTTTAAACCCTCAAACAAATCCCTTTTTTTGCTGTAAGACTGAAATGTGCTACCTCGTTTTAATTTGGGGCAAAAAAGTGTGTCACACCTATCAAGTGGAAGAATATGTACTATGACATGTTTGCTATAGATACTTTCAGGTGAAATTAAAGCAGTGGGAGTGAAATGAAAAGGCTATTTGGTAATGGGAAGATTTCAAGACTGGGGTGTGTGAACATAGCCCCTCCACAGCAGAGCTTTTTTTGGCCACTGCTGTCTGCCATTTCTCCTCGGAATGCCCCAGATGTAGTGTCAGTCTGGGACATTCTGGGGTGTGTGTGTGGAAATGGTGGCCACTAGCTTCAGAGAGGAGCTCTGTTCCCACTGCTGTTTAAGAGCTGGCAGAAAAGTCAAAGCACATTCAAAGAGATCAGGTTGGCTGTTGTGGTTAAGATACCCCTACTTCTATGGTGCAAGGCACATGGAAGACAGATATGATCAGTTCCTCATCAGGCCATCTTTGATTGCCCAAACCAGATTAGGGCTGCAGTCCTCTACCAACCTACCTGGAAGTAAGCCTCAATGAAATCAGTAGGACTTACTTCCGAGTACACTTTATTTATTTAAAATGTTTGTATACTGCCCTTCCTCTTGTGATACCAGGGCGGTATACAAAATGTATTTTTAAAACTCCTACGGGAGCAATCCTAAGCATGTTTAGACAGAAAAAGAGTCCCAGAAAAAAGCATGGCTGACTGGGACATGCTGGGAGTTGTAGGACTTTTTCTGTCTAAACATGCACAGGACTGCACCCCAGTACAATATAAAAATACTGAATGAATAAAACATGCATAGGATTTCACTCCTAGGTATTGGTGCTTTCACTAGAGGTAGAAGATTTGATCCCACAACCCCCAAGAAAAGAGTCAGATATCACAATTCTTTAGCTAGTACACCATTATAGGCCATTGCTACTGTAACAGTGGTCACTCTGCACACTAATTTTGTACAATACCCCCACCGCCAATTACCTTTAAGAGGTCTGGATCAATTCCTTTAATTTTGGGCACTGGAACAGGAGGAAGAATCAGTATCTTTAACCTTGAAAAGAAATATTAACTTTTAACTTCCATTTTTTTTTTATTTCTACAGTAGAAATACTACATCATGAACGATACAGCAAATTTGCAAATTTTGGTAGCATGTTGTTAAATACATGGGCATCATTTGTGCAGACCTGGTATATCCCAAACTATGGTTGAAAGACATTTGCACTTTTTCTATAATGGATGGGCAGAAGACAGACCAGAATTCATGGGTTGATCTCTGGGTGATTTGCAGTAGATTGGCAAGGATCTGTCTCAATTGTTTAACAATTACAACAACAACATGAATCCCTCCACCCTAAATTAAACTGCTAAAATGAAAAAAAGTGTGGTAGTAGAGTAACCAGTAGTGGATTTTTGCGTGGAAGGATGGTGAGGTTCCTTCAGTTCTGGTACTCAAAGTGCACAAACATCAAACCCACAAATTCCTGGGCTCAGAATTCTTTAATTCTAGCTGTATATCCTTTGCACCTTGCTCTGGTTGGTGGATCTCGGGGATCTAGAAAAAGCAAAGTAGGTCCTGAAAGCCTGAAGTCTGCCCACCTCTGTTCTAGAAGAGCCATTCTACAAGTTAGATCAAATTCTAAGGTTGCAGAATTCTGGATGATGCCATTTCAGACTGTAGGTGGGAGACTGCATTTTTTAATTCTACCTCATGTGAAAAGCTCCCTTGATGTATAAAATGCATGAACACAGCAGAGGGAAAGGTTTAGTGTAGCCTTCTCTCTGATGTACCAGTTTACTAAAAGCAGGGATATTTTTATGTGGAGGAGCATTCAAAATTATTACACTCCCCGCAGTAGACTGAACTGATACTATCCAGAATTCTATCCCCTTCATTCTGTCTAACCTGGGAGAATGGCTCTAAGATCCTTGTTTTGAAAATATCATTGATTGCATTTTTACACTGCTCTTCAGCCAGAAAGGCTCCCAAATTGGAAATTACATGTCAATAAAAACAAGACAGGCTCTGCCCTCAGGTTTATAACCTAAAAAGACACAATTAAAAAGAGGGAATGGATGGGGAGGAAAAAGGAAAACAAGAATGCTCAGGCACCAATTTTTAAATGAAAACGTAAAAAGGAACTTTCGAATATGAGTGACTGTCACTTCAAGTAATACATTCTATATTTAACAATGTTTTAGGAAACCACATGCACTGTGGTATGTGACCAAGATGGGATTACTCGGCATGTGCAGTACCCTTCTTATGAAAGTCAAAAGGCACAAGTAGGAGAAATAGAAGGGAGGTACACAGTCCTATAAATAGAGGGTTAGATATAACTCATCTCATTAGTGACATTTAGCCAACAAAAAATGAAAGCCAGCAAAAAAGGGAATGCACAAATAATTGTGAATTCAATCTGCATCGATTGCATGAGGGCAAGTACGACTTGATAGGGATAACTGAAACCTGGTGGGATGACTCCCATGACTGGAATACAGCAATTGAAGGGTATAACTTGTTCAAAAGGAACAGAAGCAACAGAAAGGGAGGTGGAGTTGCACTGTATGTTAAAAATACGTATCTCTGCACAGAGATACAGGAAGAGGAGCTTGGCAGCCCCACTGAGAGCATCTGGGTTAAAATAAAGGGGGCAAAGAATAAAGCGAACATGGCGGTTGGAGTCTACTACCGACCACCCAATCAAGGAGAAGACGAGGATGGAACTTTTGAAAAGCAAATTGCCAGTGTTTCAAGGAGGCACGATGTGGTAGTAATGGGAGACTTCAATTTCCCTGATATCTGTTGGGAGACTTATTCAGCCAAACATGGCCCCTCCAAGAAATTCCTGAGCTGTGCTGCTGATAACTTCCTCCTACAGAAAGTGGAGGAAGGAACTAGGGGATCGGCTATCCTTGACCTGATTCTAACCAACAGAGACGAGTTAGTGGATAAAGTGGCAGTTTCGGGAACTCTGGGGGAAAGTGACCATGTTATACTTGAGTTCTTGATTCTAACGGAAGCAAAAGCTGAGTGTAGCCAAACACGTACCCTGGATTTTAGGAAAGCCAATTTTAACAAACTCAGAACAATGATTAGTAAGATCCCATGGCAAGTGACTCTCACGAGAAAGGGAGCCCAGGAGGGGTGGGAGTTTTTAAAAAAGGAAATTTTAAAGGCACAATTGCAAACAATTCCCACAAGGAGAAAAGGCAGAGGGCAACAGAAGAAGCCAATGTGGCTTCACAATAAACTCAAAGATGACCTGAAAACAAAAAAGGACATGTATAGGAAGTGGAAGGAAGGACAGGCTACAGGGGAAGAGTACAGGCAGGTAGCACAGAACTGCAGGAATAGTGTCAGGAAGGCTAAAGCTGAGAATGAGCTAAGGTTAGCGAGGAATGCTAAAAGCAACAAAAAAGCTTTCTTCAGATACATGCACAGTAAAAGACAGAAGAAAGAACTGGTGGTTCAACTACGCAGTGAGGATGGCAAATTGATAACAGAAGACAAAGAAAAGGCAGAAGTGTTCAATTCCTACTTCGGCTCGGTCTTCTCCCAAAAGAGGGTCTATGACCCCCCTGGCAAACCTGAAGTGCAGACTGAAGGGGCAGAATTGCAGCTTGAGATTGATAGGCAAATGGTCAAGGAGCACCTGATTACTCTGAACGAGTTTAAATCTCCAGGGCCTGATGAGCTGCATCCTAGAGTAATAAAGGAACTGGCAGAAGAACTCTCAGAACCACTGTCTATTATCTTTGAGAAATCATGGAGGACAGGTGAAGTGCCAGACGACTGGAGGAGGGCAAATGTTGTTCCCATCTTCAAAAAGGGCAAGAAGGAGGAACCTGGGAACTATAGGCCAGTCAGTCTGACATCAATCCCCGGGAAGATTTTTGAGCAGATTATAAAGAAGTCAGTCTGCAAGCACCTTGAAAACAATGCAGTGATTACTAGAAGCCAGCATGGATTTGTCAAGAACAAATCCTGTCAGACTAATCTGATCTCATTTTTTGATCGGGTAACCTCCCTTGTGGACTGTGGGAATGCTGTGGACATTATATACCTGGACTTCAGCAAAGCTTTCGACAAAGTGCCTCATGATATCCTGATTAGTAAGCTAGCTAAGAGTGGGCTAGATGGAACAACTATCAGGTGGATCCACAATTGGCTACAGAATCGGACTCAAAGAGTGCTTATCAATGGTTCCTTCTCAAACTGGGGAGAGGTAACGAGCGGGGTACCACAGGGCTCGGTCCTGGGCCCGGTGCTCTTCAACATTTTTATTAATGACTTGGACGAGGAGGTACAGGGAATGCTTATCAAATTTGCAGATGACACAAAGTTGGGTGGAACAGCTAATACTCTGGAAGACAGAAACAAAATTCAAAGTGACCTCGATAGGCTGGAGCGCTGGGCCGAAAACAACAGAATGAAATTTAACAGGGATAAATGCCAAGTGCTGCACCTAGGGAGAGGAAACCAAATGCAGAGTTACAGAATGGGGGACACTTGGCTCAACAATACTACAAGTGAGAAGGATCTTGGAATTGTGGTAGATCACAAACTGAATATGAGCCAGCAATGCGACGTGGCTGCAAAGAAGGCAAATGCAATTTTGGGCTGTATTAATAGAAGTATAGCTTCCAAATCGCGGGAAGTGATAATTCCCCTTTACTCGGCACTGGTTAGGCCTCATCTTGAGTACTGCGTCCAGTTCTGGGCACCTCACTTTAAGAAGGACATAGACAAACTGGAGAGGGTTCAGAGGAGGGCAACAAGGATGATAAAGGGACTGGAAACAAGGCCCTATGAGGAGAGACTGAAAGAACTGGGCATGTTTAGCCTTCAGAAGAGGAGACTGAGGGGAGATATGATCGCACTCTTCCAGTATTTGAAGGGATGTCACACAGAGGAGGGCAAAGATCTCTTCTCGTTCATCCCAGTTTGCAGGACACGGAATAATGGGCTCAAGTTACAGGAACCTAGATTCCACCTAAACATCAGGAAAAATTTCCTGACTGTCAGAGCAATAAGACAATGGAATCAACTACCTAGGGAGGTGGTGGGCTCTCCCAGTCTGGAGGCATTCAAGGTGCGGCTGGACAGACATCTGTCAGAGATGCTTTGACCTGGATTCCTGCATTGAGCAGGGGGTTGGACTCGATGGCCTTGTAGGCCCCTTCCAACTCTACTTTTCTATGATTCTATGATTCTATGATTCTGGTTTTCAGCAAACGGTGAATTGCACTGTATGAGAACTTCATCTTTAGTACTTTCACAACCAAGTAATTGATGTCAAACATAAGTATATGTAAATTCCTTCTCCTGCTTTGCTCTGTTTTGAACATGTATTTACTATAGATAACAACCAAGGATAAAATGCTCACTGCAAGGTTAAATGTGGCAGACTTTGGAGGTTCCTGCTAATTCTATGATTCAAACATTCAGCCTGTTGATTACATGCATGTGTAAGATTGCCACCACAAATCTAGCACCGAAGCCAAATTTATCAGCGGATAAGCCTCCTCAAAACACATTTACTTTGTCATCAAGAGACATCTCCTTTGTACAGGTGGGGAAGTGACAAGGGGTTGTCAAGTTGACCCAGGACGTTCATGGCTGAGGAAGGATTTAAACCCTTGGCCAACAGCTGAGCTCCCAACACTCTCATAAACCCGATTAATGCATGCAACCAACTAGGAATGGGAAGTATGTAGCTTGGGTGGGGGATGTGGGCTGCAAGCTGGCAGGCAATTGCCTCTCCACGTGACTAACTCATAGTGCAACCCACTATAGCATACCCCCCCCCCCGGTCATTCTGCTTCTTCCAGCTTTTCAGTGATGTGGCCAGTGCGTGTTGACTTGCAAACTGGCTGCATGATGAAGCAATCACCACTCAAGTCACGAGCTGTTCAAATTTATTTTTGAGAATTAGCCCTATGTACCAGCGGGACCTGCAGACAGCCTCATATTCTCTCCCAACCTGATGTTAGGGAGCCTACATTAACAATGCAGGCAGAGCACCGCAAGAGCCTGAATCAATTACGAATTAATTAAAGCCTGAGTTGATAATTGGCTCCCACCTATTTTCAGTGGTGGGGCTGTCACAAGCATGTGAAAAAGTTAACTTCGCTTCTCGAGTTCCATGGTTCCACATATCAGGACAGAAGAAAAATCATCGGCCAGTAGCAGGTCTCAAAATTAGGTAAAGACAACCTCAGATGAACAACAACACATGGCCTGCTGGACAGATGGCCTCACATTCGACTCTAGAATACCTTGGTATACAGAGGAGGTCATGGTTGACTCAAATGACTGCAAGGTGCCCAATGCCCAGGTCCTCTGGCTGCAAAACAAGCCCAAATCATCACCCCTCCACCACCGTGCTTGACAGTTAGTCTGAGATGTTTGTGCTGATATGCTGTGTTTGGTTTTCACCAAACACGGCACTGTGCATTATGGCCAAACAGCTCCACTTTGGTCTCGTCCGTCCAAAGGACATTGTTCCAGAAGGCTTGTGATTTGTTCAGATGCAACTTTGCAGACCCAAGCCGTGCTGCCATGTTCTTTTTAGAGAGAAGAGGCTTTCTCCTGGCAACCCTTCCATACAAACCTTACTTGTTCAGTCTTTTTCTAATTGTACTGTCATGAACTTTAACATTGCACCTGCTGACTGTGGCCTGTAGCGCCTGAGATGTAACACTTGGAAATTTTGCAATTTCTCTGAGCATTGCACGGTCTGCCCTTGGGGTGAATTTGCTGGGACGTCCACTCCTGGGAAGATTGGCAACTGTCTTGAATGTTTTCCACTTGTGAATAATCTTCCTCACTGTGGAATGATGGACTTTAAATTGTTTGGAAATGGCCTTATAACCCTTCCCGGATTGATGGGCAACAACAATTGCTTCCCTAAGATCATTGCTGATGTCTTCAGTCCTTGGCATTGTGGTAACACACACCTGACTGCTGGAGACCAGCAAACTCCCGACACTTCAGCTTTTATAGAGGTGGTCACACTTGCTGATGATCAATTCATCAAGGGCATTTGCTTAGCAGCACCTGGCTGCTCCTTAGCCTCTTCATACCTATGGCAGCAGTAAGGGTGTACTTAGTTTTTCCCACATGGCTTCTCCATCTTGGCTGTATTTCTGTGCAATAAATAATGCCACGGTGAACTCTGTCATGTGTTGTTGTTCATCTGAGGTTGTCTTTACCTAATTTTGAGACCTGCTACGGGCCCGATGATTTTTCTTCTGTCCTGATATGTGGAACCATGGAACTCGAGAAGGGTGTACTTTCTTTTTCACATGACTGTATCTATTTATCTATCAAAGATGGCTTTTGCTTCTGACACTTAGCGGTACCTTTTGGTAATTAAATTAATGGACAAATGTGAAAGAGGTCATCTTCAGTATCTAAGACACTGATACTGAGATATTGGTGTATGCAAATAGATATAAATGTAATTCTATCAATTAACCAGATAAAAGAGATTTGATCAAGCAATTAAAATTCCTAAATCAGTTGACAGCTGTAGCAAAAAGGAGATCTGTGCAATGGTCTCAGCCAGTCTTTCAAAGAATGCTTGCACAGTGAGGGCTAAACTACACCTGACCTCAAATAGTGGTTAGCTTTTCAAAAAATGCAGACAGCATAAACTGGGGGTGGGGCTGATAATCTGTAGGGTCCCAGTATGCACGGATTGGGAATTTAACCCTTTCCTCCCCTGTTGTCCTGAGAAAACTCCCTCCACTGAAACTTCTATTTGCACTGGAAGGAATCTGATATATTGGCATCAATGGAGTGGGGAATTTCTCCTAGAGCCAATACTAGGCTCAAAGGAGGGATTTCCCTAAAATGTGCAGCAGAGAAGGAAATGGTTAAATTCCCCCTCCATTCCTGCTGCAATCCTGATCATTCTAAGTCCCCCCCCCCCATGTTATCTGCAAATTACATTAAAAGAGGCATTTAAGGTCAGTTTGGCCCCAAGGCTTCTTATGCTGCACCTGATAATTAGGTTACAAGTCTGTTTATCTCCCCACTGTACAAACTACATCACTGCTGGGATCATTTGGGAATCAAACCAAATGTGGAAATAACAGCTTCCATTATTTACAGACAAATGTTTGTAAATGACTGCTGGAGCCATATATATTTAGGACAAGGATAGCTCTCTCCTGCTCCCTCTAATAACTTCTTTTTAAACTGTTCCCTAGGGAAGACCCTTCCCCCTCCCCTTTTTAGCATCAGAGACCGTTACAGAGACTGAAAACAAGTTCTCTCATCTGGTCTTATCTGTTTGGCTGCAGGCAAGCCAGTTTTCTCAGAGCACAGTCTAACAGTTTAATCCAACAATGAGCCATTGGCCAACCCGAATTATAAAACCGCTCTTGTCAGCAACCTTCCTCTGTGAGAAAAGAGTCACAAATTCACATGAGGTCATGAGGCACGATTCCACATGCATCTGCGGCTCCAGCATTACGCAACGTTACATCAAGAGAGTGCTCACAAGAGCTAATGCTTCATCAGAATCATCTAATATAGTCTAGCCCTTTAAAAAATAAGTTAGAAAATTGTGTCGTCCACCTGCTACTATAGAATTTTTGTTTATCCTCCCAATGCCTGGGTGGAGAAAGAAATATTGTGGGTAGAGTGGGGAGGGGTACAGAAGAGGCAAGTGGCATTTCTGGGGGTGAGGGGAGCTATACCACAAACATTAAATTCCCCAAACAGTCATAATGGTATCTGTGATCTGTCACATTAACATTCCCATCCCAAGCAAATTCTCTCTAATGTAAGTCCCACTGGTTTATATGGAGGCCATCTCCAGATAAACATCCGTAGGATTGCAGCCATACTGTACTTCCCAGTTTATGAATCGGTTATGAGAATTGGGAACTAAAACAAAATGTTGCAGCATGGAGTGCTCCCATTCAGGGTTCTAGCTAGCCAGTGATGCCCTCTTCCAGGATAACCCATTCCATTTTTCCTTTGGTTTCCCTCTCCCAATAGTCAGTCAGCATTCCATGCCCACTGAACATGCTGAGTCCTCACTGGTCTGTTTTGGGGTTCCCGCTCCCTTTAAGGTGTTTTTTTTTCCTAAAGATTTTTTTGTACCTCTGCAAATGTTGGGTTCCCACCAAGCCTGTGGATACTTCCCCGCAAGCCTGCTGATAAGGATCCACACTCAGAGAAGGATGAGTTACACACCGCTTGCATATTGAAAGTGCCTTTCCTACAAGCAACCACGGGGCCCTAGCAATGGGGCTGGGGAAGCGGGCAGAGGGACAAGCCACTCATCCTCAGTGAGAAAATTGCCCCTGTTTACCCCCCCCCCTCATACTGCCCATGAGGAATTTCTTGTTTCACTGCTGGGCCACCATCACTCCAAGGAAACGATTTTGGTAGGCTAGAGTAGCAGGAATACCTTCTATCCAGATAACGGTGTCCTCAGAATCCGTTCACCCCTACCCATCTTTTCTGTAACAGAGTTCGAGTTTTAGGGTTTCTCTACATGAGGCGTTTATTATGCGCTCGTGATTACTCACTCACGGAAGTTTGCGGGGCCTTTTCATGATGTTGTCATCCTCCAGGGCCTCTCCCAAATTTTCCAGCCATTTTCACGGCTTTTTTAGAGCGAGGAAAGTCTGGTATTTTCCTGGATTCCGCCATGATTCGCTACAGAGGCCTAGTGTAATTTCACAACTCCGCTCTATACCACAGCACCCCCTTGTGTTGTGCAATGGAACATGTAGGAACATACAGTATAGAAAGGCAGAGAGGAAAATTCCCAGGGAAAAAAACTTTGTGCGAAGGACGCTCTAATCCTCCAGCAAAGAAAACAGAAGCAGCAGCCTCGGTAAGACGCTGGGTTAAATGCCTCATGCAGAGAAGCCCTTATTTAAAAGTGACGGGAATGTATGACCTGATGAATCAGTTGTTCAAAGAGTGACATATTCTCAAATACAATCTAGTAAATGTAGCAAACAGCAATGCTTACTTCTGCTGTTTAGAAAAGAGGACTAGAGTCAACATCAACATCAGGCCAAGTGTTCCAAAGGCAATCACCAAAGGCCAAGGAACCTGGAATTCTGAAACAACAAAGCAACAAAAACATCATGTCATTTTGTAGTTTTCTTTATATTCCAGTAAGCATAGTGCTAAACCTTTCTACTCTGCTGTATTAAAAAAATATAACTGTTTACTGGTTTATATCCGTTGGGACTAGTAGCATTGTTTCCATAATATTTGCCCTGAATACCAAAGCCTTTAACAGCCAATTCCAACAATTTAAATATTGCAGACTCTAGCCTGCTTACCCTTTGCTTCAAATCTAACCAGTTCTTCCAGGGGTAAAGGTTCAAATTTTATTCTGTACTTCGTTGGGTCTTTCAGCGGCTTTCATGGAGCAAAGCAAATTCATTAGTATCAGTTACTGGACCACAGCACTGAAGCAAGGATACCAGACATATCCAGAAGGGACATTCTTTTGTTATCACACAGGGCACAGCTTAGGGAAGCTCCCAAGTTTAGGGAGCAAGAAAATTCTGCCAGACTGAGCGAAGGCTTAGGTCAGTGATGGCGAACCTTTTTGAGCCCGAGTGCCCAAACTACAACACAAAACCAACTTATTTATTTCAAAGTGCCAACACTGCAATTAAACCTGAATACCGAGGTTTTAGTTTTAGAAAAACAACTCATACAGTTGTCCAAACTAATTAACATATTTTGTCTTAAAAGAAAAACACAATAACAGAGCTTTCAATGATACAAACAGTTTTTTGTTGGAAAAAAAAATCAACTCAAAAAAATCATTATAGTACTACATTGTACACATAGCCTGAAGGGAATTTATACAAACTTTTTAAATAATTAGGCACATGTATTTTTGGATAAGGGATTCTCAACTTGTAATATGATTATATGCCAGACTGAAATTGTATGGGGCAAGCTTTACCCCAGGTCCTTTCCCTGCTTCTACAGGTGTCGGATTAGTAAAAGTAAAAGTCAACCTGTACTAGGATGAGCAAGATAAACAAGAAAACTAAACGTGCTTAACACATTTAAAACACTTTATGTCTTGGACTGCAAACACTGCATTAGGTAAAAGTTTGCATTGGGCATGCTTTTGCACAATTAATGTGATTTTTGCTATTGCATGCATGCTGATAATTTGTCAAACCTTGGCTCATACTCCGTTAGTTTGAGAGCAACACATGCAGCACTCAGGTCAACTGTTAGGGCTTTGCATCCAAGTCATGCTCTGTGCATCATTCTTCAAAATCTTTTAAATGTGATAACAATGTAGAAAAGAATTCTGTAACAGGAATTCTAGAATAAAATCATTCTGTTCCACACTGTGAGGAAGAACAAAATCATTAGTGTTTTGCAGAAGGGGACAGTCTTTTCGCGATCTGGTGACCAATGGCTTGAGTGCCCACAGAGAGGTCCCTGTGTGCCAGCTGTAGCACCCGTACCATAGGTTCGCCATCACTGGCTTAGGTAGATTCCCTTTATAAACTCTTTGTAAGCTTCCCCTGACTCCTAGCCCATATGAATCTCGGCTGAGCTGGGGACAGGATTGGTTGTTACACCTGCAATGCCACAAAACATACTGAATGTGTGGCTAGTGTCATTATTTGATGGCGAGAGCAATCTTATGGTCCCTGGGAGAGTGTCCCAGGGACCACAGGATTGTTCGGAGACAGCAGTCTGACCTCGGAAGAGGGAGTCGGAGATCCGACCCCCTTCCTGCACCCCCTCACAGCCACCACTGAAAGAACTGCAGAGGCTGCCCTGCGAGCTCAGAAAGTGACCTTGGAGGAGGAGTAAGGGGGGGCATTCCGGTGGGTGGAGAGGGGAGGAGACCGGAGAGGCCAGGATAAGAGATATCCTGAACCTCCAGCTTCCTTCCCTCCACTCCAAAACACCCTCACTTCAGCCCAGCAGGGCATAAGAATCTCAGAAGCATCTGAGTTTGGGGGCTTCGGACCAGTGAGGGTGCAATCAATAGGATTGTGCCTTTAGTCAGTAAGTGGCACTGAACTAAAGTTATAGATTGGTGAAGTCAGGGGTTTCCTGTGTCTATTTTGTTCTTGTTGAGAGAGATAATAAAGTTATTGTCTAGCTTCTTGAACAGTGTGTCCTCTAAGTCTTCATTGACATAGGGTGCTTCCAGACAGACGGCTTCTAGCACACCCAATCAGAAGGCACTGTGAGGCAATTCCATCTTTTTTTCCGTAACGGATTTGCTGCATTAAGGAAAAAGACAGAAGCAGTTGTGGGAAAACACAGGAGGGTTAGAAGTATAAGATGTTGCCTGGACCCCTGATAAAATTCCATGAATTGAGACATGGTGATGACACAATAAATGCCTCATCTGGAAGCACCCAGTGTCAGAAGTCAAGGTTTTTTTACCCACAGATTCCTAACAAAACAAAGAACATGGCAGGATATTTCCATAGTGACCAACGTAACATGCTCAATGCAGGAAACTAGAGGAGGGGTCTCCCATCTAAGTAATAACCAGGCCTGACCCTGCTTAGCTTTCCACGTTCAGACGCTGAGCCAGCATAAGCCACAAACTAGACCCCTCCTCTAGTTTCCTGCATAGAGCAGGGGGTTGGATTTGATGGCTTTGTAGGCCCCTTCCAACTCTATGATCCCATGACTTTCTTTCCTTGCTTTTTCTTGCTCTGCAAGTTTTTGCTCCTCACTTTGGTATGGCCCTCTTTCTTCACTTCTGCAGAACTCTTACACCTTGTGGAGAAATGGCACCCTCTCTTGGTTACTGTTTGCAGTGTTTACCGTAAATATGTGGGGATTTACACTTTGTGCTGAAGACTGGCGTCAACATTTTACAGCAGGAGTGGGGAACTTGTGGCCCTCCAGACATTTCAGCCTACAACTCCCATCAGTCACCACAGCCAATGGTGAGCGGTGAGGGGAGTTGTAAACCAAAACATCTGGAAGGCCTCAAATTCCCTACCCCTGATTTACAGGATTGTACTGTTTCATGAGGCAAGGCAAAAGGCCTTCAGTTCTTGAGGTGCATCTCTAGATGCGCCCATCTTTTCAGCCTAACTAGGGAGAGCCAATGAGGAAGGGCCTGCCTCTTTCGTACATCTGAGGAGAAGCTCGTAAAAGCTTCTGCATGCTTCAAATGAAAGGGTGTTTGTGTGTGTGTGTGTGTGTGTGTGTGTGTGTCTACCAGGGATGGGGACTCGGACTCGAGGACTCGACTCGTGAGTCGGACTGAGTCCCCCCTCGGACTCGAGTCGCACTCGAGTCCCAATATTTTTAATGGGACTCGAGACTCGACTCGGGACTCGAGACCAAGGACTCGTCAACGTCACAGCTTGATGCCACCTGCAGGTGCTGTCTGGACCTAGTTGCAGTAACAATCCGTTTATTTTTTAAAATCATTTTCCTAATGCAACCTTTCAGACATTTTGGGTTTGGCTGCCTCTGCCTGCCTGTTTGGGGTTCCCTGCCTCCTCTGCCTGTCTGGTTATTTTGGGTTTGTCTGCCTGGTCTGTTCTTGTCAAAATCAGTGGCAGAGTTTTGAGATAAAAAGGCACAATTGTGCCTAGAATTTATTTAAGCCACACATCTGAAGTAGCCTTATTTTGTTGGGAAACACCCCCATTGATTTAATAGGGACTCGTGGAGTCAGCTTTGGGAGTGACTCGGGACTCGGGACCAGACTGTCGGACTCGAGACTCGAAAGATCGGATCGATCGTAAGCAGATCTCCACATCTGTGTCTACTAGAGAAATATAAATTCTACACTTTTCTAAACTACACCCAGCTTGAAGTTACTGACAATTAACCTAAAGAAATTCTCTAATTACTAAATATATTAATATATATTATCTTTCATCTAAAAGCAAGAATGTATGCCAGCCCTCCCCTTGTCTGACTGGTCTTTCAGATTGTACACTTCTTGGGGGCAGGGTCCTGTCTTTTTTTTTAGAAATTCTGGAAGGTGCCATGTGAATTGATGGTATGGCACAAATAATAGGCCTAATGATTATTAAGGGAAAGAATTACATCACTTCTAAAAAGGGGCTGGGCAGTGCAATTCAATGTGGCTCCCCGTAACCCTCCGAAATTGGGAGGATTACGGGCATCCGATGGAGGGCGGAAGGAGTGGTTCTTTCTGCACCGGCTGTGAGGGCGGAGGGAGGGTGCTCCAAAGTCGGGGTCCCAGCTCCGGCCTCGGAACGTGTTTCCAAGGTTGGAGCTGGGACTCCGACTTCTCCTATGGCCATCTAGACTGTGTCTAGTGGCCATAGGATTGTGCCCTAAATGACAGTCACACATGGCAACACATTTATGCTATGTAAGTTACACATCGTGGTGTTATGTTGGTCACAAGAACTGTTGCATGTAAAAAAATTCAGGTAACATCTCATCACATTTTCTTAATGCTAACAAACTCAAAGAAGAGAATAAATTGAAAAGATGAAGTGAAAACTTTTCATTTCTCTTTTCATTTGTTCAGGGAAGAAGTATGTGTTTTTATGATCAACATAACATGCTGTATCCAATTTGGCCCTTGGGGAGAAAAAGCTTCCCCATCCCTGGTCTACAGCTTTAACTGAAACCCTTTGAGTGTATGTTCACAAGAAGAAGGAACAACTTATTTGTTCTTATGCTCCTCGTCTAGTATCAATAGCACAAACTGTATGGAATCTCTCACTTACCTTCCTCACATGGCACCAGGCCCATTGAACCAAAAGACACATAAAGCACTTCACTGAACTCCCCATAAATTTCAGGCACTCCTTTTGCTCGGACTCTTATCTCATAATCATGGCATGTCTTCAATGAATACACTGGAAATGTTGTGGCGAGATTTGTCTCCAGCTGTAACGATAAATCAAATGTTCCTTGTTTGACTGTGACTTGCTCATAAGCAAAAGCTTTATCTGGACCAGGGTTAGGCAACCTGATGCTGTGCTGGTCTTTGGGACTACAACTCCCATCAACACCAGCCAACCATGGACAGGGATTATGGGAGTTGCAGTCCAAAATATATGTCGGGCACCAGGTTGCCTACCCCTGGTCTAGACATATAACCTTACACAAGCAGTGAAAAGGAATGGTTAGGATTAGGATGTTAATAGTTGCTAAGCAGGACCAACACAGGGTGATACATTGCCCATTGCTAAATTAAGCTTTTGAAAATCTGCAAGTTTGTCACGTGCTCAGTTTTTAGTCGAAATTTTATCTGGATACATATTGTGCATTAGAACTAAGATCATCAGAATAGCCTTGCTGGATCAGACCAAAGATCCACTTTGTACTGTTTCCAACAGTAGCCCGTTAGATGCAGCCTATGCTGGCGGAGGGATTCTGGAATTTGTAGCCCAACACATCTGGGGGTTGGGGAAGGCTATCTTAGCTACTGTGGCTAATAACGATTGAAAGGTCTACCATCAGCCTTCCCCAACTAGGGTCCCTCCACATGTTATAGACTACAACTCCCATCATCCCTGTCCACTGGTCATGCTGGCTGAGGCTTATGAAGGTTGTAGTCCAAAATATCTGGAGGAACTCGGGTTGGGCAAGGCTGATTTAGACCAACAGTTCTCAAACCCTTTTCCCCCCCATGCACCATCTTGAAAATTCTGGGGGTCATAGTGGACTATTTAAACTTTTGTTTGTTCTACAAGTGAAAGCACATACATAACTCATATTAAATCCTTATAAGCACACAACTAACAAACTGTGGCCAATAAAACAATTCATGTACCGGTAAGTTCGCTGAATTGCATCCAATATGCAATGAACATCATGTGCACAGGCTAGCTGGCAAAATGCATCCAATGAAAACCACGCAGGCATCACTAGCAAAATGTGACCAAGTAAACCTATGTATGCAGTGTAGTGTGATACCAATGGGGGGGGGGATTGTTTCATTTCTGGATTAAATATGAAGTAAAATGAAATCGCAGGGAAAAAATCTTCATCGTGGGCATCATCATAAAAATCAGTGGCATATTATGAAAATCGCAGGCCCTAAGACAGGACCTTATTAGCCTATTCAATAATCTGGCCCTGATCAAAATGACCTTGATTTTGGTCATTAGAAAAAAACAAGTCAATCAAATAGTTTTTCCCAATTGTTTCACAACCTTTCCACAAACCACCCACGGCCCATGGACCGCAGTTTGAGACCCTCTGATCTAGGCTCCATAAATTTGTCTAACTCCTTTATAAGAAAATAAGAAAGGAACACTGAATATTTTAACAGTCTGAGACTTTGGCACAGGGAGAGCTAGAAGCTGCTTAAATTTTAGTTACATGTTTGTCTTGCAAAAATGTCTGCAACTGGCCCTATCTTCCCAACACATCCGTCTACAGTGTACAGATGTGGTGAGAAAGAACATGTACCTATCTCACATAATATGGGGCAGAAGCAGATGCACACTAAAAGTTGGCTCCAGATTTAGGTATGTGCAACTGGGCTCACTGAAGCAGACTTCCCCACCCACCCCTCCCATGTGGGGTTTTTAAATTTGGTTTTTAATTTTTTAAACTATTTTGTATGTTTTTATTGTTGTTGTTGTTGTTGTTTTAAAATATTTTATTTATTTTTCAAAACAAATTATAACACAGAAAATATATTTAGCAAAATACAAAATTATCACACAAATATAACATAATCAACATACAATAAATCATAAAGTGCTCCCCCCCACCCTCCAAGGGACCAATTAATATACTTCTATCCTCTTGATCAAATAAAGTCTAAATTCCAAAAATATAACATATCCTGACAAGGCATGTTACCCTTCCCCTTTATTAATACATAGTCTAGTAATTGATTCCATATCTCCATAAAATTATTCTTCTTTAGCAATCCTTTTTGCATTTGATACTACTAGTTAGTTTATCATTTAGGGCTATGTCCCAAACTTCCTTATAGTTGTTTTTATGTATAAAGTATTGTGAACCGCCCAGAGAGCTTCGGCTGTGGGGCGGTATATAAATGAAATAAATTAAATGAAATGAAATGTCAGCTCCTCCAGCCCTCCAAAAATACTACACAGAGGGTTGGGGGACCCTGATGAAAGGGATAGGTTGTGGTGCAGGGAGAAGGGGGCATCCCTGAAAATTGGTGACACCTTCTGTATGCATGCCTAAATCTGGTTCCAACCCTCTATCTTTAATTTGTACCTACCTCCCCATTAATATATGTGATGGATTCCACTGTTTATATTGTTATTCTTGTTTTAACTTTGATATTTTATATAATTTTAATATTATAGTTGATTTAATTATATTTTTAACTTTTGTATATTCCTATTTATCTGTTTTAATTGTATAAGTTTTAATGTTGTAATGCCGCCCTGAGTCCCAGTATTGGGAAAAAGGCGGGATATGATGATGATGATATGAAGAAAGAGAGCCAGTGTGGTGTAGTGGTTAGAGTACTGGACTGGGACTCAAGAGATATGGGTTTTAGTCCCCACTCGGCCATGAAACTCACTGGGTGACTTTGGGCCAGTCACTGACTCTCAGCCTAACCTACCTCACAGGGTTGTTGTGAGGATAACACGGAGAGGAAGAGCAGGATTATGTAAACTGCCCTGGATTCTGAGAAAAAGGTGGGATATAAATATAATCAATCAATATCAATCAATCAATCTATCTATCTGACTTGATCCTGACTGTGCCAACCTATTATCTAGATGACGTGGCTACACTGCACTGCACATCACAGCAGCGATAATCCACAACTGACCTACAACATTATTCCCTCTATTTTCAATGTTCAGGCCATGTGTGCCATGGTTTATACAGTTAATACCTTGGATTGCAAGCATAATTCGTTCCGGAACCGTGCTTGTAATCCAGAACACTCTTTTATCAACGCGAGTCTCCTGCGGGCATGAGCAGGGCCGATTTCGGCCCGCTATGCCCGCTCAAGGCGAGCGGTTACATCCCTACACTACTTGTATTGCAAGACGTCGCTTGTTTATCAAGTCAAAATTTATATTAAAAAATTGCTTGTCTTGCAAAACGCTCTCAGACCAAGTTACTTGCAATCCAACGTATTACTGTATAGTCAAAATGGCACCACCCATGCACAAGACGTATCAGCAGGCTTGAGCGAACCCCAATGTTTGCAGAAGTACAAAAAAACTCTTTTAAAAAAAAGCACTGTAGTGAGGGGTGGGGTTGCCCATAGCCCAGTGGAGACTGGATGAATGGCACATTCCCTGCCCTGGGAACAAAGCGTTCAGGGTCTTTGAAGTCTGCTCCTTCTATACATACCACACTCCATTTTGTCACATTCACTTCTCTGTATTGCAGCTGGTAGTTAAATGTGACCCATCCATTGCCGAACATCAGCGGAGGGCGGAGGCTTCCAGGTGACTTGGATATCTGCATAGATGCCTAATGGGCTCGGTGTTCAGCATTGTCCAGTTGATTCCAACAGGAGGGTCTGGTATCACTGTGGATTAAAACACAGTAACGAAAAGGCAATTCGTTTCGTTCCCCATGTCCAATGACATAAGCCAAGGGATGTACACTCAGCAGCACCCTCCCCCCCCCTGCCCCCAGGTTCATGGAACACATGAGGGGAGGCAGGACTGCTCCCATGCCTAGCTTCAGTAGTCTATGTTTCGGTAACCTCCAAGTTAGATTACTGCAATGCGCTCTGCACGGGGCTGCCTCTGAAGATGGTTTGGAAGCTGTAGCTTATGGAAAATGCAGCAGCCAGATTGATAGTGGGGACTAGAAGGTCTGAACATATAACATTGATTCTGGCCCGCCGGCACTGCCTGCCTGTATGATTCTGAGTCCAATTCAAAGTGCCGGTTTTGACCTATAAAGGCTTACATGGCACTACTGACAGAGCGTCTCTCCCGACAGAAACCTACCTGTACACTACGATCATCATCTGAGGCCCTTCTCTGAGTGCCTCCTCCAAGGGAGGTTCGGAGGATGGCAACAAGAGAGAGGGCCTTCTCAGTGGTGGCCCCCAGACTGCGGAATGCTCTCCCCAGTGAGGTCTGCCTGGCGCCACATGGTCATCTTTTCGGCACCAGGTTGAGACCTTCCTCTACCTGCAGGCATTGGGCGGTATAGAAATGTAATAAATGAATGAATATCCCCTGATGGGCATGTGTTCAGCATTAATGTGAAGTGGCCCTATGTGGGTACAGACAAAACATTGGTCATCAAAACATCCCTATGTTAAATATTTTCCAAGTATCTGAAACATGGACTTATTCAGTACTTAAAAACAACAACAACCCAGTTCTGTTGCTTTTGGTGCTGGGGTTGGGGAGAGAGAAATTCTGTCAGCTGGCCACAGCACTGGTCCTTCTTGGTTCTTGTCTACTCTGACCAGTTGTAGCTCTTGAGGGCAGGGGCAGGGAACCTTGGGCCTCAGGGACAAATCCAGCCCTCCTGGGGTCCCAATCTGGCCCTCTGGGCAGTGGAGGGTGGTGGCTCCAATGCCACTGGGGCAGTGCATCCACTCTGGGTTTCAGCCTGAACTTTTAAGGAGCTGTCCGTGGTGCTGAACCACGGCCCCAAAACAGGTTCAGCAGCATGGACAGCTCCTTTAAAGTTCGGGCTGAAGCCCAGAGTGGATACACTGCCCCACTGACTTTGGAGCCACCAGCCACTGCTGCCCCTGGGCTTCCCCAAATGACCGTGCACCCTTTCCCTGGCCACACCCCTTCCCCCATTTGGTGGTTTCCCAGCTTTTGCATGGTTTTCTGCCCACTCTAAAAGGTTGAAATGACTCTCCTACTGGCGGTAAGAGCTATAAGCTAAAATATGGTCTTATTTTTGGTATTTGGGACTCACACCTTTTGCCATTGGTCCCACCAGCTACTGGAATGTGGCCCCTGAGAACTTCTCCAAAATGCAATTTGGCCTTCAGGCTGAAAGAGGTTCCCCACCCTTGCTCTAGGGTCTCACACAGAGGTATTTCCTAGCACCTGCTTCCTGAAATACTTCTGAACAGGAGATGCCCACGACTGCATTCTACTACTGAGCTATGAGCCTTCCCCTGAAGATATAAGGCATCCACTGTATTTATATATTTAACATTTATGGTATAAACTATGGCAAAAAAAAAATTAAAAAAAACATACTGCCATATTAATAACATGCCATAATATTATGGTAATCTCCAAAGTTTCTGCAGACTTGGGGCAGTATCCAACACTACACTCCCGCCATTTCTGTTGCGTTAGCGGGATGCATCACATGCGAAACAGGAATTAGAGCTTCTGGCAGTAATCCTGGAAAACTGGAAACACTCATTTCCAGACTGGGACAGGTCAGCAGAGCTCCCTTCTGCAAGCTCCGCTGCTCTGCCCTGTTACAGAAATGAGCATTTAACTAATTTCTAATTGATCCACTAGCTTCCCGTTGCGCTAGCACTAGTGCATGGGCAGCGTTGGATACTGCCCTTACAATCAAAGTTAAAAACACAACACAACGTGTAAAATGAATCTCCGTTCTACGTATTATAGAATACAATAGCGCTTTAAGCGGATGGGGCACTAGCTGCATCAGGGAAAACAATTCTGCATATCTTATTGGCAACTGGCTGATAAATACTCATGGCTTTGATTTTCCCAAAGTGTGTGTTGTGACTCCTCTGGAGTTGCTAAAAAGAAGGAGTTCAGTCATGATTCCCTAAGTCAGCCTGCTTCAACTCGGATATCTTCAGATGTGTTGGACTACAACTCCCATCAGCCTGAGAGAGAAGGGTCCTGTAGGAACTGGCGGATTCGCCCTGTGAGAGTTCTTGTTCGTGGGATTGCGAAAGACCTCGTAAATGAAGGCGGGGGCTGGCATGATATTATAAAACACGTGAAACACTTTATTATACCGCTATCCTTTTTTTGATCTCCAAATGATCACAGAGAGAACGAACAGCTCTGCCTTCATGTGTAATCACTTCTAGTTTTCAATCTAACACCTCAAATAAAAGAAGCTGAACAGAGAGTACATAGTGGAAGTATACCCATGTCCTCCACACGGAAACATTCCTGATCGTAAGTCTGATTCCTGTTGACTAGCTTGATACAATAAGGAACCCAAACAGAGGTGTAGGATGTGTTGAAGTAACAGGTGTTTTGACCGGCAGTTATGTAGTCAGGACATTCTTTCCATTCACTCTGCCTAGAATAAGAAAATAATTATTAAATACTGAACATCCTAAGGGGGGAAAAAGTTATGTCAGGTTTAGGGTTGGATCTAGATTTATGCTGGATCAACTGTGCTGGAGGAAGTGGACTTTTCCACCCCTCCTTTCCACAGCAGCCCCTCCAGCTCCCTGAAAATGCTACACAGAAAGTCAGGAGACCCTGCTGAACGGTGTGAGCGGTGGTGTGTGGGGGGACAGGGGGATCCCCCAAAATCGGGCAGAAGAACCTTCCATGAGCGGAGCCCTTCCTCTTGCAGAAGGCAGATCCTGGATCCAACCCCTAGAGCAATAGCACAAGAAGGCTTATGACTTTCCTCCAAAAACATGGCTTGTATCTTTGTATGATCACATGCAAAACCTTTTTGCTTGCAGGTGGTGCCTTTTTGCCCTATTTTCCTGGATGAAATTCTCAAATACATGATTAGACAGTTGAGGGGGATATAGAACCCCCCTCCCCAAATCAATTTCTTTTTGTTGCAAAAAATGTGATTATTATTATTTTTTTAAAGTGGCTACTCTTTGTTTAGCATTGTTAGCGGCTTCTGAGGACTCCTCAAGTCGAATCTGCTGTAAAGAACGTGTCCCTTTACTGTTGGCGGCAGTCTGCGTGACACAAGTTTTAAGCCCACAGAGGATCTGTGGATTCCATGGGCTTCAAATTGCCTCAGGCCCTGGCTGTGCCCGACTAATGATCAGGCAAAGCGGGGGTCCGGAGGCATCGCCTCTTGCCCGCTCAGTCCTCCCACTGGTATCCCAGGGGACACCGCAAGGGTGCACTGAGAGGAGCGGGGCAGGGATGACAGCTGCCGAAAAGTGCCCAGTCAGGACTTTCGGCAGCTGTCATCGGCTGCTCTCACCGTGCGTGGCACTGCCAGGGAGAATCAGGGCCCTCTCCCAACCCAACTAGCGTCTCTCTCTACTCAGGTTGGGACCTAGTTTTCCCTGGCAGCACCGCGAACTAGCCCGTCTGCTGGGCTTACTTAGGAGGAATCTCAGCAGAGGGGAGCATTTTAAATCGCTCCCCTCTGCTGGGATTACTCCTAGGTAAGCCCAGCAGAGGGGATGCTTCCCCCCACCCTCCTTTCCCCTTCTCCCTGGGTGTCGCTTGGCAGTGGCGCCCGGGAGGAAGGGAAACGAGGGCGGGAGGAACAAGAACCTCTGTAATAGCGGCAGCAGCGCTTCCTAGCAAGGGTGAGTTAAACCTGCCCTCGCTAGGAAGTGCCGTGGCGGCAACGGCAGACCCCAGCACCACCGCTGTGCAGCTCTTCTTCCCTGAGCTCCAAGTGGGGCTCGGGGAGGAGGAGGTGTGCAGCGGCAGGCAGGATCCAGGCGCTCGGGCTCGCTTCCCCAAGATGAAGCGAGGCCGGGTGGCTGGTTCCCCCACAGTGCGCCGGTCCCCCAAGCCCCAAATGGGGACTGAGTGGATGGCATGTGGCAGACCTCAGCGGCTTCCCCGCACGCTCCTGCTGACGCAGGACATAAGCAGGAGCACGTGGGGACTGGGGAAGGCAATGACAGCTGTGCCAAGTGCTGCTCGGGCACTTGGCCCACTGTCATCAGCCAGAGCCCCTTGGCCAGAGCGGCAGTCTTTGTTTGCCACTCTGGCCAAGGGGCTCTGTGCCTTTTTGGCTTCTAAGAGGGGTAGTGTGTTCGTCCGGGTTCAGGCAACACATTTTATCTACTAGGGTTTTCTTAACCGTACTGCAAGCCATGGCTTAGCAGGGGGGTTTATAAGCCACACCAGATTGGCTTATATAAACCACCCTGCGGGGTTCAGACGACAGCTAAGCCAGTCCTCCACTTAACCTACTGAGGCTTAGCGTGTCGTGCGCACCCAGTCATGGAGCTGGCAAAACACTGGAAGCTGAGCGTAGGGTTGTGAAGGATTGAGGCCTACACAGGCTTAAGTTTGTTGAAGCCTGAAGGCCCAAACACTTCCCTAGATTAGTTGGAGCCTGAAGGCCCAACCACTTCAGGATGGGAGGGGGAGCTTGAGAGTTTAGTTTACCCAATAGAAGTTAAGAATTATATCTCCTGTTCAAAGTCACCTGATTATAACCTTCCAATCCTGGGAAGGCTATATATATGTGGGGTGTGGTCAGCTAGCAGCAGAGTGAGACTGATTAGAGAGAGAGACTGACTGACTGCAGAGGAGAGAGGTAGTCTGCAGTTAAGCTAGAGAACCTTGGATTGTTTGCTCGTTTAATTTTATCCTACTTGCTTTTGAATTATAACCAGTCTATTAAGTAAATACCCTAATATAATAAGTAAAGTGTTGTTGTGTACCCTGAGAGTTTGGAGTGACTTATTCACCATGTCTAAAGCCTACACCCATGCTACTGGAAGCAGGCAAAGGATTTGATCTCCTGGAACGGGAGAGGCTTTGAGAAGAGGCAGAGATCTTCCAAAGGCAGATCAAGGGGTCCCTGTAGTAGTGGAACCTTGACAAGGGTTTACAATCCAGGGCTGGCATGCATGGATGTGGCAGGCAGCACTGCCAGAAAAGCTGACTCGTCATAGCCAATGGGTCGGAGATAGCATGAAGCAGGACATTTTAACTGCAACCTGGCTTCTCTTTTTGTCTTTTGCGAATAAAGGAAATAGGAGCTTCGGACTCTCCCAATACCTCCCAACTCCTCCTGGAGAGATGTGTCATATTAGAAAAATAACAAAGAATACCAGTGCAATATATATAACCAAAGAGTTCAATGAGTCATAACCAAAGGGTACAATGAGTCATTCATTTCGGTGTGAAAAAACATGTATATAC
Organism: Shinisaurus crocodilurus; assembly: GCA_021292165.1. NCBI lineage: Eukaryota > Metazoa > Chordata > Lepidosauria > Squamata > Shinisauridae > Shinisaurus > Shinisaurus crocodilurus. The sequence goes on along the minus strand of CM037877.1, from coordinate 22,572,614 downwards.
ATGTTTTTTTCACACCGAAACGAATGACTCATTGTACTCTTTGGTTATGTTTTGTTAAATTTGTTTGTTTACAAAATAATAATTTTAAAAATAGTGGCTACAGAGAATGCAGCGGCAATAGTTCAAATTATGGAGGTTATGCTTCTTTAGTCTCTATAACAGAGATGCTAGCAGGATGCTGTCTCTGCTGTATTTTAGGTACCAGGTGAATTGTTGTAAACCGTCCAGAGAGCTTTGGCTATGGGGTGGTATAGAAATAAAATGAATAATAATAATAATGTTCTCTTCACGGGAGTAAGATTTCCTCAGTTACACATGGCTTTTCCCCCAGGGGTTTTTTCTTTCTCTGCTTTTCTATATATTCTGTTAACCAACCACAAGGTGGTGCTGTGGTATAGCTGCAGTACAGCGGATTTTCAACTTTAGATGAGGCTTTTCTTCCAGTTTAAAATTTAATAGCTGACTTTCCTCGCTCTTTAAAAAAAAAACCTCGAGAATGGTTGGAAAACACAGGAGAGGCCCTGGAAGATGACGTTGTTGTGAAAAGGACCCGCAAACTTCCATAAATGTCTCGTGTAGAGAAGTCCATGGTCTTCTGTTACTGCTTTTTAATTAACTGATTTCTGGCTCAGTGATGTAGTTTATTGTTACTGCTTCTGTTGCTGATTTATTTGCTATTTGATTTTGTGGTTTCAGGTTTTTTTTAAATAACTTGTAGGGCACAATCCCATGCACGTTTAGACAAAAAAAAAAGTCCTGCAACTCCCAGCATCCCCCAGCCAGCTTGGCTGGCTAGAGGGAGTTGTAGGACTTTCCCCCCTGTCTAAACATGCATAGGATTGCACCCTTATTAAGTTATCTTCATCCAGTTTTACAGGTATGATCCTAGCCCAGTGTTCTCCAACCTTGGGTCCCCAGATGTTTTTGGCCTACAACTCCCAGCATGCTGGGAGTTGTAGGCCAAAAACATCTGGGGACCCAAGGTTGGAGAACACTGTCCTAGCCTATCACTTGTACTGAAGCAAGATTCAAATGGCTGTCCAACAAACTTATGTACATGGAGTGGGAGATGTGTGTGTGTGTGGGGGCACCATCTTGTCCAGGCAGCAAAATATTTTGGGCCAGCCCTGTCTGGCCTGATCTAGCAGGCTCTTTCTTACGTTCTTATTAAGTCAGGTTCCACGTGGCTCTCATCGTAATGTGACTGCAAAAACATCTCCCTGTGGCTTGAGAGGTAGGCAGGATATTCTGGAACCGGCTTGTGTCATCCACCCGCTATCCAATCCTGGCACGGTCCACTGCTCACCAATTTAACATACCAAGTTGGAATTGACCTTAAGGGCCTCTGTATCATGCAGATCTATGATTGGCATAGGCTATTACGTGTGAGAAAAGCCACCTACTTTCATTACGTCTATTTCAGGTAGTACATCACAGAATGGACTTTCATTTCGGACAGCAGTTTCAAACACGCACAATTGATTTCTCTGTACCTTTTGGAATACAACAGTTGTATTGTTCCTGGAGCCGTCAAGTTGGGGAAATTGCCGATACTCCAGTAACACGAAAGTGTTTCCATTTCAGGTGATCTACACTTTGTGATCTGTGGTTTTCCTGATGGAGCTGTAGGGAAGAGAAAGGGAAAAAAAGAAAAAGAGAAAGGAAAGACTGAGCATATTTTCAAACAGATAAAACACAGCACCTGATGGATTAATATAATACTACAGATCTCAACATAAATTATATTCATGTCATGTCATCCCAACATATTGGTGCTACAAAGAGCCACTCTCATAAATATGCCTGTTCTAGATATTAAAGTTGTTACCTTATTGACTGCAAAAGCTGCACAAGATCAAGAAGTTGCATCTTCCATACCATGCCGTCCCTTATTCCCTGAGTGTAATGTGGAAGTTTCTCAACTTCTTATTGCCTTTTCTCATCTGGAGCCTTTTTTTCAGAGCCATCCTGGTGATTTATGTCCCACCTTTTCACCAAAAATATGGCGCTCAAGGTGGCTCTCAGGAATATTCCTCTCTCAGTAACCCCCTTCCCTAGTCTCCCTTCAGTTCCCAGTTATAGCCTCTCCCCATTTTCCAGCTCAAGTCCTAGTCACCCAAGTTTCCAGTCCTCAAGGTCGCACCCCAATTCTGCATCTGCTTTTCAGCCTCTCCAGTCACTAGCCCTGTAATAATCTCTTTATTAAATCTGGCAGAATTCCCCTCAAGACACCATCTCTAGTGATAGCCCCACACTACACCCCGCCCCTCATTCTGTCCATTACTCGCCATGTGATAATCCCTCCAACCCCCATTTCCCTTGTAGCTTCTCTTTCCCTCCCCTTCTCATTTAGCCCTTCCCATAAGAGACCACATCCACTTTGGCCTCCACTGGCTAATCCTGCTGATGAGACCCTTAAAATATTGATACAAAAAACAAATACCGTAAAAGGTCTCACTCCACTTACTTGGGAGCTAGTAAACTGAAGCACTGGCCTCTTTACATGGTCTGTTTCCTTGTGATGAGAGAGAGAGAGAGAGACTGGAGACTCTTGTATTATCTACTTATTTAGAAGAGGCCTGTGGCTTATGCTGGCTCAGCTTGTCTGAGCGTGGAAAGCTAAGCAAGGTCAGGCCTGGTTATTACTTGGACTGGGAGACCCCCTCCTCTAGTTTCCTGCATTGAGCAGGGGGTTGGACTCGATAGCCTTGTAGGCTCCTTCCAACTCTATGATCTATGAAATCTAAGAAACACTACCGTAATTCCCAAAGAGCAAGCTGAACCCAAGGATGGTTTGCTTTTCGCTGACTCCAGCTAGAAACTCCCAGCTCTTTGTCCTTCAGGAAACGTTCCAAGGACTGGAGAAAGATTCCAGGCTATTAGAGACCATTACGTTCATTCTGTTATATTCCCTGTGATCATCTACTAATTGATTCCCATTACTAGCTGCTTCTGCAGCAGAAAACACACACAGTGCAATCATATCAAGTCACACGTGTTATGCTAGACCAGGTTGGGGAAGGCTGTGCTAGCTGTTACCAAAACAAAGGAAGAGCCAGTGTGGCGTAGTGGTTAGAGTGTTGGACTGGGACTCGGGAGATCCGGGTTCTAGTTCCCGCTCGGCCATGAAACTCACTGGGTGACTTTGGGCCAGTCACTGACTCTCAGCCTAACCTACCTCACAGGGTTGTTGTGAGGATAAAATGGAGAGGAAGGAGGAGGATTATGTAAGCCGCCTTGAGTTCCTCGTAGGAAAAAAGGCGGGGTATGAATATAATAAATAAATAAATAAATAAATAAATGAGAGAGAGGCACAACTGTGTGTCTCTTGCATAGCGTGGCCTTTTATGAATCGCCAAAAAGGAGGAGATGCATCACCAAAAAAGAAGACAGCAATTTGCATAGCATTTGCATATGCTAATTTATATGTATAGATGCAAATCTAGAATAAATTATTATAATTTAAGTTGAAATTTGGTGCATCTCACCACAGTGTGTAAGACTGTGACCAGGCTGACCTGTGTGCCTGCTTCTTCAGCCTGCTGTCCAGGTGCTCACTGCCGATGGGCAACACTTCTTGGGGTTCATTATCTTTAAACTGGAATTGGACAGGACAGCTCTTCAAACAGAACTATCCTCTATAAAAGAGGACAAATGGCCACCCTATGTCTTGTAACGTCTAGTTCTACCCTAGTTAGCCTCCATGATGGTCATCATAAGATGAGTCTAAGCCAGTGTTCTCCAACCCAGATGTTTTTGGCCTACAACTCCCAGCATGCCCCAGCCAGCTATGCTGGCTGGGGCATGCTGGGAGTTGTAGGCCAAAAACATCATGGGGACCCAAGGTTGGAGAACACTGGTCTAAGCCAATATTCTTCCCCAGGTCAGAAACAAGACACTGTTCCTTGGGTTATTCACTGATGACTGTACATACCAGATATCATAATCCTAGCGCTCAAAGTAGCTTTTCTTATTTTTCTTTTTTTTAAAAAAATTAATTTTTTAATCTGAATTTCACCAAAACAAGCAAAACTATAAAAAAGAGAAAAAAGATATATACAATTTTGTTGCAGAAAATAAAATAAATAGCTTTTCTAAAGTTGAAATCATTTCATACAGTTGAAAGTCATATGAAAATTGGGAGCGGGGTAGAAAAAAGATGAATGATCCCAGAACAACAAGCCATTAAGCTAAGAATTCCTGATTTTGGCAGAGATTGCTGACTCCCTTTAGATGCACTCTGATCTATTTACTCGTTCCTCATACCAGAGAGGCTAAAGTGAGAGAGGGCATTGTTATCCCAGGGAAATTCATGACGCACTGATGGCACCCTTTCACAATGTACATACCGTAGTTGCTTCAGTGCACACAGTTCAAAAGGCCTCTCCCTGTTCTGGCTGACTCTGTCTATGCCATGACAGCTAAAGGATGTAGAGCTATGAAAGGCACAAACACTTACTTGAGGGGCGCTATGTTATGCGTCCCCCTCCCCGTGGTGTTAGATGAAAGCAGAAAAACAAAACATTGTACAAAATGCATCAGAATACTGAGATCAAAACTCTTTGCAAATATAACAGGCTGCTGCTACTAGCTCCTTTAGAGTGTACCTATTCAATACTCAGCAAGAATCAAAACTATCACTGGAAAAATCAACAGGAAGCAGAGTTCCCCACTTACTGGGGAGCCAGAATTTGTGGGAGTGCATGGGGTCCAGCAACAAGGGAGGAAAGGGGCTGGCAAAAAAGTGGCACCAGTGCCTTCAGGCGAGGAGGCTTGTAGAGCCAATGGGGGCTCCGACTGGTTTGATGGGGCCAGGGCCAAAGGGCGGACCAGAGTGGAAACTTTCTCCTTCATTCTCAGTCTGGTCTGCCTAGGACCCACAAAAGCAGGCCTCCGATGGAGCCTTGGCGTTGCCATCACTGATTTCCCCACCCACCCACTCCTGGTAGCACTAGGTCTTGCAATGGACAGTACGGTAGTTAGTCACCAGTTATTGTGGCTGGGAATGAATTTACCTGCATTCCAATGAGCAAAAACGGCACAGGGCTTTCGCCTTCCTCATTGCAGGATTATTCCGTTGTAAACAGGTTGATCTGCACTGGATGGATGCTTCATTTTATAAGGTTTCATGTCACAACTATGTAGGTGTGTGATAGGCGCTGGGCTGGATCCACTGGTGAGGCGGAGTGGGAGTTGGCTCCCTGTTCCACCATGGTGGGGATCCCCTTAAGGGATCTTGGAGATGTGGCACCAAGACCAGCCCGGTGTAGGGGCTTTGAGCTTGCCACACCCAAGGTGGTAGGAAAGGGGTTCACATTAGCAGGTCTGCGCTGTGGTGAGCCCCTCGCCCTGCCATCTACCACCAGCGCTCCTGGCATGTGGGCCAGGAAGGAGGAATCGGACAGCAGACGGACTGTCCGATGACAGCAGCCATGCCCTATGCCTCTGCCAATCCTATTCAAGCTAAAGCCAATAAAGTTGTGGCCAATTTTATTAACCCATCTATGTCTGTGTGTCTAATTTGTCCTCGCCCCTTCAGCACCCGGGCCCAAGTAGGCACTGCACCACAGAAATGCTTCTTCACTTTTATTTACACATCACCATCCACTGTATAATTGTTATATAACCAACACCTGGGGCATATATCCATCTGGTTTGCTTTTATATTGCTTTGGATGAAGAAAAAAACACATGAGATTCAACCTAAGCCTAGCATTGCTTGAGTAGTTATCACTGATACTTGAAAAGAAGAGAAAATTGGGCACAGCTATGGTCAGATGTCTTTATTGTGACTTGAATCTTGTAAAGTCAAGCGACCTGATATGCCAATATGCTTGTTAATAAATTCCCAGGGTCCTTGTAAAAGACTGGGAACCAGGTCCAGCTATTCCCAAAGGAGTACCTCCACATATGTACCTGAAATCACAAAAACTATTGCAATTTTGGTTTCCTAAAATTGCTGACTTTTCTCCCCTAGAAAAATACAACTCGGTCTTGTAAGGATTGGGTCAGAAACACAGCCCTGATGACACAGGAAGTGATGTGATACAGTGCGGCTGCTGGAAACTCCAGTTCAAGACCCCTCCCCTCCCTGGCATGTTATGGTGGTATCAGAATGTGAAAAGCCAGTCCAGTTTAGAGCTATATGCTTTGGCTATTGAATCTGCCTTTAGAGCTGCAAGACTCGACTCATCATCCACCATTCTGCCAGCCTCAACCTTTGACCCCCATCTGGTTCTGCCAATCTGCCATGGACCCTGCACTGACTCTCCGGTAGATAGCGAAGTTTCGATCTGCACATTAGTCCAAGGTGTGAATCAGGCCATTTCATAAGTAAACAATAAAATATAGGAATTCACAAAGATCAAATTCCTCACACATCCTTTACTGCTTTCCCATGCCCGAGTTTTCCTCAAAGTGCCTAGCAGGACTCTAAGATGATCTTGTCTGGGATGGCCTTTAATGGACTGAGTTAAGCTTATGTGGGTTAATCCCCCACCCACTAGCAATATTTTGATGTGTAAGCGGACAGAATAATAAGGCCAGAGAAACCATGGTTCGTTATAACATGGGTTCCTCACCTCAGTCAACTCCAGAGCATACAGTCATGTGGTAGGCAGTAGTGGCTGGAGGCAGTGTATCCCACTCTCGGTCTCAGTCTGGATTTTAAAGGAGCTATCCATGGTGCTGAACCTATTTTGCCATTAGAGCCACCAGCCTCCATTGGTAGGGATATTCCACCTACCCTTTTCCATATGGGAGAACTTGAATTTGATACAAGTTTTTTTTTTTTAATGCAATGGTGCAGAAGTCGTGGCTCCACCACCTCCCCCCCCAACCACTGATAGTTTGGTGGTTCCCTGGCTTTTGTGCAGTCCACTGCAGTACTAAAAAGTTGACATGGCTCTCCCAAGGCTTACTTATTGGCAGTAAGAGCTTTAAGCTAAAATATTTTGGCCTCATCCTTTTTTTTTTTTGTCCCCGCCCACTACTGGAATGCAGCCCTCGAGTTTCATGAGGTTCAAAATCCCTGCTTTCATGGCAATTGAATTTACTGGCTCTCTAGTAATGACCTAACTGGTTAAGCAATAAACAGTTGACTTGACTTCCGGCATTTACAGGTTTTAGCAGGCTGCTGTTTTCGCGACAGCCCTTGGGATGGGATGGGTTAAAAAAAAACCTCTGCAAAACACAGCAATAAAATCGGCATACAGCTTTTCCGGGACCTCTCTGGTATACTGCCATTTACAGATTAAGGCTAGAAAGTGTCCTTGGAGACTGCCGGCTGATGCAGCCATTACGATTCCAAGGGCAGGACCCAAACAAAAACTCAAGAGACTGCGTTTGTTTTATTATGACCATGGATTTTAGCTACAGCCTGAGCTCTGGTCAAGCTGCAAGGCAGCTGTTGCCAATTCAGTAGCACTGAATAATTGTGCAGTTAGCTGACATAATTCAGAAGGCGACCGTGTCACCTTCTTCCTTGAGGTTATCTTGCAATCATCACAGTGTTCTTTTCCACTCTTCTGCCGTCATGGCACAGCCACTCTAATATAATAACATAAAACCGTGACCCAGCAGTGCAGACGGATGAAGCCAGTCTACAAGCCAAGCCTGTACAGTGTGTGACTCATTAAGCCCAATGTAGCTCACCAACCATGTATGCGGCTCAGCAGGCTTTTGATAAACCAACATTTTTCCTGCCTACTGAAGACTTGCAGACCATAATACATGAATACATGGCTAGTAGGCTGTTTTTGGCTTGATGGATCTCAAGTAAGGCTTATACACCAGTGTTATAGTACCATAGTTGACGGTAGGCGTATCATGAGGAATAATAATAATAATAATAATAATAATAATAACAACAACAACAACAACAACAACAACAACAACAACAACTTTTTGGTCATAAACCAATACATATCATGAGTAATGGAGGACTAAAGTCTAGATCAGTGTTCTCCAACCTTGGGTCTCCAGATGTTTTTGGCCTACAACACCCAGCATGCCCCAGCTATGCTGGCTGGGGCATGCTGGGAGTTGTAGGCCAAAAACATCTGGGGACCCAAGGTTGGAGAACACTGGTCTAGATGGAGGAATTATTGATAAAAGGTCTTAGCCCAATCTGCCTTACATATGTGTCTGTGCCAGCTCCAGGTTTTTGAGGGCCCTTGGGCAAGACACTCTCAATGGGACCCCTCCCTCAGCGAGTCTATCTTCTCACCACCATGTAACCAGCTGCTATTGCTCCTCATCCTCTTTCTCATCCTCTTGCTTCCTTGACAGGCAGAGAGCCAGTGAGCATATAGGCAGTGGTGTCTACTGCTGCTCCTTCTCACCACCACTGTTGTCTGGGCCAGAATGAGAGGCAGGCGAGCAAGCAGGCTGCAGAAGTGAAGAGGAGGAACAACTCCAGGGGGCTCCTGTCAGTGGGACCCTGCTGGGGTGTGGGCCTTGGCAGGTGCCCAACTATGCCAACCCTTGACGCCGGCCCTGAGATGTGTGTTCTGAAATGGAAGTCCCAAGTGTACAATGCAAAAGTCCACCAGAGTTTTGCCAGTACTCGAACAGGCCCACAGTGGCAACCAGCCTACTGGCTTCATCATGGTGCTGCTACATGCATGGCTGTTGAGCCACTTTCCAGATGGCCTCCTGGGAAAGTCACAGTGGCTGTGATCCACTACATCTTTATTAATTCCAGAGCTGTCCTATCAAAATGAACGAGGCTGCTTTCAAGTATGCATATTTTCCCAACGGATCTTCAGCAGCCTTTGTGAGCCCAGTCCCATAGTGGTACCAGGCAGTCAACTGCTGCATATCTTTGTCTACTGCCCTACATTCACAGTGTTGCTTGCTGTGGGCAGGGCTGGCTCCAGGCTTGAGGGATCATTTTTTTCCAGTGGCACCATTCCTGTGATCAGTGCCTGGCAGCACTGTCTAGCATTGCTGCAGGGCACTGTGGGAAAATAAAATTACAACACCGCCCCCCAGTGGGGTTCCGCCAGTTAAATTTCCCACATTGCCCTTCAGTAACACTATGCTAGGGCATTCTGGGAAATTAAAATGTGGCTACCAGGAAGCCTAATGTTCACAAATGTTTCCCCCCCCCCAAAGGGGACCCCAGGACAGGCATTGGAAGTGGGCCCTCCTGGGGTGTTTGGGCCCTGTCAGCTGTCCAAGGATGCCAGATGGTGACACCAGGCCTGGTCTTTCTGCTGTAACTCTGTAGAGCAGCCTCCCCCAACCTGGTGCCCTCCAGATGTGCTGGACTACAACTCCTATTGGCCATGCTGTCTCGGGATAATGCAGTGTTTCTCAACCTTGGGTCCCCAGATGTTTTTGGCCTACAACTCCCAGCATGCCCCAGCCAGCTATGCTGGCTGGGGCATGCTGGGAGTTGTAGGCCAAAAACATCTGGGGACCCAAGGTTGAGAAACACTGGGATAATGGGAGTTGTCGTCCAACACATCTGGAGGGCACCAGGTTGGGGAAGGCTGCTGTAGAGTATCATGCAAATTGATGGCATGCAATCATAATCATAATCATCAAGCCAACTGAAATGCATGGGAGCAACTACTGCTGCTTTCTCAGCAGGAAAATGGTCGGGTGGACACGAAAGAGAACTTCTATTCTTAGAACAGAATTCTATTCTTCTCTCTTAGGGCTTATTCAGAATCAGCCGCCACAAGTAACGAGCTCCTGCACTTCTAAATTTGCCAGGACATCACTGTTTATTTGCCACTGTGTGTGGTTTTGCTTTGTGTTGGTTTTAATTGGCTGCTATTTATTGCTAGCTGCCTTGGGGGCATGTTCTCATGGAAGGGAAAGAAATTAAATGAAATGAAGAAATCAATTTCTCATAAGGCTTGGTTTCAAAACCCCTCAGCTTCTTGTTCTCCCCCCTCTGGACACACTCCACTTTGTCCATTTCCTTCTTCAAATGTGACACTCAGGGCTGGACTCAGTGGTCCATCCAGATGGGGCCTGACCAGTGCAGAACAGAACAATGACTTCCCACGACATATGCAGCCCCTGCATGTTTATCAAGAGTTCAAAATGAATCTCATCAGCTGCATTGTGTGAAATGGCTGGCTGAGCCCTATATAATGCACAATGAGTCATAATAAGCATGCATTTTTACATGCCTGAGCATTAAAAACAATGTGCATCAAATCAACCCACCCCAGTCTGAAGAATGGCAACTCTAGCAGTTTACATCAACAAAATGTTTAAAAGGCAGGCATATCCAAGGTGCCAAACGGGAATAGCAGAAGGCACTTTGCACTTCCCTGGATTGAACCACTTCACTTATGGATATTTCACTTAGGGAGCAATTCTATGCAAGTTTAGACAGAAAACAGGCGTACAACTCCCAGCATGCCCCAGCCAGCTGGGGCATACTGAGAGTTGTAGGCCTGCTTTCTGTCTAAACTTGCATAGGATTGCGCCTTTTCAGATTGCATCTAAACAGATAGCAATAGAACTTGGGCTTCTTAAAATAATGAGCTTTGTTAGGCTGGACAAACTGCTCGTACATTTAAACTTAAGGTTCAAACTCAAAATGAGTTCAAAAAGCAGAACAAGATGACCATCTAAAGACAGTATGGGATAATGAATTTGAAGAGGTAACCTCGAAGGTGGGCTGGAACAATATATGGGATAGACGGATTGTGAAATTTATGTCAACTAGGATAAAGGAGAATTTCTATAAAATAATATGGAGATGGTACCTAACTCCAGTAAGATTAAATAGAATGGATAACAATTGCTCCGCACTCTGTTGGAGAGGATGTCAGGAAATAGATACATATGCCCATATGTGGTGGAGTTGTAAAAATGTACTGGAATTTTGGTGAGAGGTTTTTACGGAAATATCGGAAATTATTGGTATTAATTTAGAGGTCTGTCCTAAACTTGCATTGTTATCAATAACCGATAAAGTCACTTGCGCCCAAAATACAAAGGAACTAATTGTAAACTTGTTAACAGCGACTAGGTTAATGATAGCGAGGAAATGGAAAGTACAACATGTTTTTCTAATAGCTGATTGGTATAAGGAAGTCTGGGTTATAGCCCTAAACGAGAAATTAACTTGTAGTATTAAATGCAAAAAGGGACAGTTAAAGAAGAATAATTGTATGGATATATGGAATCAATTATTAGACTATGTATTAATAAAGGGGAAGGGGAGTGTGCCTTGTCAGGGTATGTTATATTTTTGGAATGTGGAATTCAATTGATTAAGGGGATGGAAGTATATTAGTTGGTCCCTAGGTGGGTGGGGGGTGCACCTTATGATTTATTGTAATTGTATGTTTTTGTTTCACATGTATGTAGTTTATAATAACTAAATAAAATTTAAAAAAACAAACAAACTCAAAATGAGAACATTTCCTTTCAGTGGCTGAGGCTTCATACATCCATGTGATAGATCACTAGACTGATTAGCACCAAAATACAAGAGAAGCAGCGTGATCCTTCTGTTTATTCATTTTATTTTAAAATATTTTAGGCTGCCTTTGAAGGTACAAACCTCTCAAAGTGGCTTACATATTAAAAAACGAAATGCAATAATAAAATAACAAAAATCACTACAGTAATACCTTGGATTGCAAGTAACTTGGTTTGAGAGCGTTTTGCAAGACAAGCAAATTTTTAAATATTTATTTAATATTTTTTTTAACTTGATATACAAGCGACGTCTTGCAAGACAAGTACTGTAGTACGGCTTAAATTAAAAATCTCTGTACAAATTTTTGGGGGGATTTCGTTTTGATATAGGAGTGTTTTGGATTACAAGCACGTTTCCGGAACGAATTATGCTCTCAATCCAAGGCATGACTGTATTTATTTGTTAGATTTAAAACCACCCAATTACGAAAGTTCTCTGGCTGGCATACAGATTAAACAATAAAATACAAGATACCAATAAAGCAACGAAAACAGGTCAGATAAAAGCAAGATAAAACAAACAGCAGCACATAATCAAACAAAAAGTAAAACCAGCAGCAAGGATAACAGTGCAAAGATCTCAAAGCACTAAAAACAGTTCCCCAAATGCCTGGGAGAATAAAAATAAAAAACCTGTTCCTGAAAAGATCATGGTGTAAATAGTAGCTGCTTGTTTAAAAACAAAACAAAACACACCTTCAGGCTGGTATACAATAAAATATTATCCCCAACAAATTTTAACTAGCCTGCCTCTCCATGTCACTGAAGTGCTTGTCAGTAAGTACTGTAAGTAATTTTATTACGGTCAATGACCAGCAAATAACATTATTTGTTAGTAAATATAATACAGATATACTAAAAACCAGGTAGCAAAATGCAGATAAAAAACATCATGAGCATAAATATAATACACATATACTAAAAAACAGGTAGCAAAAAGCGGATAAGAAACATCGAAAGCATTTCATCCCTTATGGCTAATTCAATACAAAAGTATGTGTACAACCATCAGTAAACCACCTCCAAATTCCTGGAGAGAGGTTGTGCCCAATATCTGCCACACAGACAGCCAAAAGCAATGACAAAGTCATGTGGCTGCGGCAAGCCATCGCTGCTGTACAATATCTAGCCACATGACTTGTAATATGAGGATCCTTGTCAGAAAGAAGAAGCTTAACATAGAATTTATCAGATCTCCCAGGAAGTTTATAAATAATTGGAGACACGAGATCCCTGCGCAAATCTCGATAAAAATGGCAATGTAGGAGAACGTGCCAAACTGAAGTGCTTGTTGAAGTTACTGAAATAGCCAGAATTATGGGCAATTACAGTACAGTAAAACCTTGGATTGCAAGTAACTTGGTTTGAGAGCGTTTTGCAAGACAAGCAAATTTTAAAATATTTATTTATTTTTTTTACTTGATATACAAGCGACGTCTTGCAATACAAGTACTGTAGAATGGCTTAAATTAAAAATCTCTGTACAAATTTTTTTTGGGGGGGATTTTGTTTTGATATAGGAGTGTTTTGGATTACAAGCACGTTTCCAGAACGAATTATGCTCTCACTCCAAGGCATGACTGTATATTTGAACTGCAGAGTCAGCTGCAAAAGAGCCACTAGGTGGCATTGTGCAAGAAAGCAACAGGTTTGGGAAGAGAAAAATAAAACTTAATTTCACTTTTGATTTCAACAAGGTGTCCGGAGCAGCGGACTCACCAACCCTCCTGTCATGGGTGGCTACATGTGGCCCTCCAGATGTTGTTGGACTGCAATTCCCATAATCTCTCACCATTGGCTATGCTCGCTAGGGCTGGTGGGAGTTGCATTCCAACAACACCTGGAGGACCACAAGTTCCCCATGCTGAAATCTCCAACAAAAAAGCTATCAGCTGGTGGGGAAAAGGGGAAATATAGGCTACGACTATGTTTCTACTGCAATATAACCTACGGCTCTCTGGCATCATTTGCCCTATCTTCACAAGATTTGTTTTTTCTGCTTTGCTTCTCCTCGTCGTGTTCCTGTGCTACAAAGCAATATTATAGCTGCATACTTTAGGACAGTGTTCCCAGATGTTCTTGGCCTACAACTCCCAGCATACCCCAGCCAGTATATTTTTTTGAACCCTTTGAGACATGCTCTAAAGAGAGTGTGGCAAAGTGGGTTAGAGTGTTGGACTTGGACTCGGGAGATCCAGGTTCTGCTCACCACTCAGCCATGAAGCTCACTGGGTGGCTTTGGGCCATTCACTGACTCTCTGCCTAAGCAACCTCACAGGATAAAACGGAGAGAAGGAGGAGGAGGACTATGTAAGCTGCCTTGGGTTCCTTGCAGGAAAAAAGGCAGGATAGAAATGTAATAAATAAATAAATAAAAAAGATGATACATTGATATTAAATCTGCTTAGCGCTTCATACATCTCTTAAAATCTTGGAAAGGTTTGCCATTCAGCAAACTATAAGCATCATGTATCCAATGGTGTCTGACCACCAGTAGAACAGAAATTGCTGGCAGAATGGAAACTTCCGGTGGTACGGATTCCCCCTTTCCCCCAATAGCCTCCCGCGTGCCCTCCTAAATCTGCCCTGGAGGGTTGGGTGACCCTTTGGAGCAGATCTGGGGATGTAGGTGGTGGGAGAGTAAGTGGAAGTCCCGCTTCTTCGCCCCGCCTCTTGCTAGATAAGCCATATAAACAAAAGGAAGTTGTGGCCAAGCTTTTGTGCATATTTCATTCATTTACAGCCTGCTCCCAGGAGCAATCACTCAGAAGCCCACTGCATTCACTGGGGATTACTCCAAAAGTGAATGTGCATAGGGCTGCAGCCTTTAATTAACCCTTATGCCAAAGTTTCTGAGAAAATATACAGTCTCTCTAGCTCAGTGTTAAATTGATTTCCCCCCCTCCTTTTAGGATTGTCTTAGAAATATTTAAGAATTCTGTAGCCAGAAAATTCCACCAGGGCTGATCTAAGGGATCAGCACCCCAAATTTCCAAGCATCAGCCTTCAAGATCAAGTCTTGCTACACACACACACACACACACACACACACACACACACACACACTGCAAACTCAGGGCATTCAGTTCTAAATTGCCCTGACTTCTTATGCCTTGAGAGATTTCAGTTTCATCAACCAAAGATGAATCCAATGAAAGAGATCTGCCTTCTGTCTCTCATGCTTTTGGGATCAAAGGGGGCATAGCAGTCACAAGGGTGCACATGAACGAGAAAATTAGGCCAAAAGGGGCGGGGGGTTGAATTGAAGCAAATATTTGTTCATGCAGCAGAATGTGCTTATTATTATTTAGAAATATGAAATGCAAGGGGAAACCAAGCAACTCGTAAGTACATGAATGTACTTACATTTACATTGTGAATGTAACTCTGAAATGCATGCCTTCCCATCCAAAACAGTGAACTGCTGTTGCTAGTGGGTGGGAGCTCAAGAAGCCCTGCCATTAAAGCAACAACAAGAAGCAGCGGGGGAAAAAAACATCTGTCCTCAGCTTTATTCCCACTGTCAGAGATGCAGTCATGATGAACCAGATCTAATGCATTTATGGTGGAGATGTTCTAAGGTTCAAGAATGTTGGAGCCAGGTCCAAAACAAGACTGAGCTGATGGTCAGAATGTGGGCAGGACACGATACAGTAATTCCAATTTAAGGACTGGAAAGATATCATCTTTAGGCAAGAGTCATTGAGATGGTGTTTCATTTGTTGATGGGATTTTTACTTATTATATTTTGTTACATTTGTTAGTTTATCTATAAACTTGGTTCTCTGGGAGAACCATTTAAAACACAGAATCCATAACATACAATCACAATATATACTAAAAAAATAAAAAAATACAGAAACCAAAACCAGAACATATAAAACAACCTGATCACGAGAAGCTAAAATAAACTAGGTGCACAAAACACATTCCAACCACTATAAAAACGGGGACTAAAATGTTACTATCAATATTTAAATTATGGGGAAAGTGTTACGATGACATTAAAAAGTCTTGGAGAACAGAATAGCCTATGCTTTGCACCGTGAGCTTCTCTAGGAAAAGTATTCTGGGGTGCTTTCAGGGCCAAACTACAAATTACGTTAATTGCGTAGCAAGTAGCTCAGGCTTAAAAAAACCCAAACCCCTAGAGTAAGTGTATGTGGACCCCAAATTGGATCAGGACCACTGTGCACCACTGGAAATGGAGCATTAATTCTCCCCCCCCACACACACTGCTTCCCACAGGGGTTTAAAAAATGCGTTGGGGGGGGGGAGACTCCACTGATGCCAATATAGAGACTTCTTTTTCTGTTTAACCCCTGCAAGGTATGTGTGGGGGAATTTAGGAAGCAAATGGTGGTGGTGGTGGGTGTGGGATAGGTTTAATTCCCGTTCCCTGTGAGCAGAGTTCCCAATCCAAAATAGGACCATGTGCATTTACTCTAGAGTAAAAAAAGAGAAAGATAAGCCTCAGCTGCATGCTACACACAATTAACATGATGTGCATTTGACCCTCGGACAAAGCATTTAGCATGCAATTGCTTTGGCACATTCATGAATTTTTACTGGGGGCGGTGGTGGTCCAGACACTGTCCCCTTCCACTGGTAACCTTCCAGGTATTAAGAGGCATACTGCCTCTAATATTAAGAGAGCCAGTGTGATGTAGTGGTTAGATTGTTAGAATGGGACTCGAGAGATCCGGGTTCTAGTCCCTGCTCAGCCATGAAGCTCACTGGGTGACCTTGGGCCAGTCACTGGCTCTCAGCCTAACCTACCTCACAGGGTTGTTGTGAGGATCAAATGGATAGGAGGAAGAGGAGGTGGATTATGTAACCCACTTTGAGTTCCTTGTAGGAAAAAGGCAAGAAATAAATATAACTGAAAAATAAATAATATATAGCCATCAAGAACTGACTGGAGCTCACGGTCCTTCCACACAGCAATCCATTCCTGGTTACCCAGAGCTTACTTAATTTCAGCAGAATAATTGGGGGGGGGGGAAGGGTAATTTTGTTGCTATTGTTAAACAGTTGGGAGTCAGAAATCCTTTCTGATCTACTGCAGTTCACCTAGAGATCTACCAACGGATCCAGATCTACCTTCTGCCCACCCCTTGCGATAGACCTCTACCGGTCACCTTGGAGAACTGCTCCCAGACCGAGGATGGATCAATGGTTTGTCTCAGTTTTTTTATGCTGCATGCTGCGTACAGCACAATGAGAAAGGGCAGTGGGAGCCAAACACCACACAAAATCCTTAACAACGACATTTCTCTGATCCAGATTTCTCAGGATATTTTCAGTCATTACGAGATATTTTTTTTTGGCATAGCTTCCCAAGTTTATTTGTCCCTGGCACAAACCAGTTATGTGAAAGGGAAGACTGAAAACTAAAGATAAGTATTAAACACAGGAAGAGCCTGGAATTAGAATCTGTTCCTAGAGTCACTTAAAAAAAAAAAAAGAAAAAAGTACATACCGTATGTAATTAACTGGGTCGTTCTGACCTCTTATAGTATGATCCTGTTTATTTGAACCATCAGAGAGAGATGTCCAACATTTTCAGATCTTAGGGCCTTTAGATAACAATGTCTGAGGCAAGGCTAAAAGCCTACAGCCAAATCAATAAGTGAAATACAGAAGTCCCCGGGTTACGAACGAGATCTGTTCTTAAGTCTGTCTTTAAGTCGAATTTGTACGTAAGTCAGAACAGTATAGCGTAGTATACATTAAAAATGGCATTTATGCACATTGCGGCCGTTTTTATGTATACTATGCTATACTCTACGTAAACGACGTAGAGCCTGGAGACCAGGAAGTCCGGCAAGCACCTCAGCTGGTGCTCACTGGAGGCTCAGCTCGGCTTGCGCGGTGAGAGCACTCACCGAGCACCCCGCGAGTCAGGGGCTGGGCTGGGCACCCATCCCTATAATGGAGGTCCGTTCTTAAGTACGAGTTGTCTGTAAGTCGGACGTTCGTAACCCGGGGACTGCCTGTGCAGTCCTTCCCTGCCTCCAACAACTGCTTCTTGGTCTTCACTGCCAATTTTAGAGTCAAAATGCTACGGTAACTGTGGAAATGTACACAACTGGCAGCATTTTTGTGTCAGGATTTAGACCAGGGGTGGACAACCTGCGGCCCCTAGGGATGCATACAGCCCTCGACTTAATTTCCAAAGCTTTCTGCAAATGATCAATTCAGACCTATGGCAAGAGCAAACCATCCCTCCCTTAGCAGCTGGGCAGGGAGGGAGGGAGAGAGAGAGAGAGAGAGAGAGAGAGAGAGAGAGAGAAGGAAGTGTCAGAAAAAAGGGGGGGAAGAGAGGGAGAAAAAAGGGGAGGCTCTACTCACTTTTGATCTAGCCCCACCCACTGTGACTGTGAGTTTTTCTACACAATGCTGTTAATCTGCTGTATCTACTTTTATTTATTTATTATATTTTTAAATCGCCCATCTGGCTGGCCACCCGGGGCGATGTACAATCATTAAAATACAACAAAACATAATTAAAACACAATTAAAAATATAAGCTTTTTAAAAATAAAACCCTAACCCACCCCATATTCCTGCCTGAAAAACCATGTTTTTAAAGCCCGGTGGAAGTTCATCAAGGAGGGGGGCATGGCGAAGGTCACTGGGGAGGGAGTTCCATAACTTGGGGGCCACCACAGAGAAGGGCCTCTTCCTAGTCCTCACTAGCCTGGCTGCTCTGGCTGATGGGCCAAGGAGAAGGCCATCTGTGGCAGACCTTGTTGAGCGGCCTACTTGGTGTTGCTGGAGACGCTCCTTGAGATAAACTGGACCGGAGCAGTATAGAGTTTTAAAGGTCAAAACCAACACCTTGAATTCGGCCCAGCAAGCAACTGGTAGCCAGTGCAACTTCTTCAGCACTGGTGTGAAGTGGTCTCGCCGGCGGCTGCCTTTAACCAGGCGAGCCGCCGCATTCTGTACCAGCTGTAGCTTCCGAACCGTCTTCCAGGGTAACCCCACGTAGAGCGCATTACAGTAGTCTAGGCGAGAGGAGACCAAGGCATGAACCACTGATGGGAGCAGATGATTAGGAAGGTAGGGGCGCAGCTCCCGTATCAGATGGAGTTGATACAGCACTGCTCGGCTCACCGCTGACACTTGAGCCTCCATGGACAGCTGGGAGTCTAGAATGACCCCCAAGCTGCGGACCTGGTCTTTCAGGGGTAGATGTACCCCGTTCAGTACCAGGTCAACATCCCCTATCTCCCCTTGTCCCCCACCAGAAGTACCTCGGTATTGTCGGGGTTCAGCCTCAGCATGTTCCTTCCCATCCAGCCACCCACTGACTCCAGCCACTTGGACAGGGTTTCAACAGCCAACCTCGGTGAGGACTTAAAGGAGAGGTAGAGCTGCGTGTCATCTGCATATTGATGACAACACACCCCAAACCTCCTGATGATAGCTCCCAGTGGCTTTAGGTACATGTTAAATAACATCGGGGAGAGGATGGAACCCTGTGGCACCCCACAAGTGAGTGGCCGAGGGTCCGAGGCCACCTCCCCGAGAACCACCCTCTGGTACCTTCCAGAGAGGAAGGACCAGAACCACTGCAATACAGTGCCTCCCATGCCCAACCCCTCTAGGCGGTCCAGGAGGATACCGTGGTCAACGGTATCAAAAGCCGCTGAGAGATCGAGGAGGACTAGAAAAGAGCATTCGCCCCTGTCATCCAACCAGGGGTGAATTTGGTTTCATTGCAGAAATAAGATCCAAACTCTACACAAAGAGCTTTTCCTTTCCTGTTTTCCTGCTACATAATCTCTAGGTGCTGCTGCTGTGCTATAGCAGAATATCACACTTAGACAAGTAGGAAAATACATTTTCTTTCACTTTCACAAATAATGCTCCATTTTCCCTGCTCTAAAAGCCCCTGGAAAAGGGCTCTTAAAAAACAGAAGTGAAACCAGACAGTCATGACGTCGTCTAAAGAACTAGTAAACAACCATGAGTAAGGAATGATGAGCACAAATGCCTAGTGTAGAAAAGCTCTGCAGCTCTGTCCACCGCCAGCATGTGGCCTACAGATTACCCCAGAAGGAATGTGACCCACAACAGAAAAGAAGATTCCACACTTCTGGACCTAGCAATCCTATGCCCCAATGACATGGCTGTTGATAACACACTTTTCCACCTTTGTGTCCATTTTAAAAGTTTTTTAGGACATAAAGTATGTATTCTTTAAATAAATAAACAAACACACAAGAAAGAAAGAACGACAGACAGACAGACAGACACAAAGAACTGCAAGGCTATATGGATTAAAATGCTTTCTTCTCTTTTCGCAGTGTGCACTGCATTTCATATTTTAAGCAACTTTAATCATTCCACCCACTAGAATAAAATTGACTGGGTCAGGAACAAAATTGACTAGACCAGGAGGTGCATGTGATGCCATCTACTAAGTATCACTACCCTATTCACTGGTATGGGATTAGGGCACACCTTCAAAAGCTGTGACCCACCTAACCAAATGCAGTCTACCAGCCATGCACTCTGATGATTGTCATCCACCCCGTTTCTGCAATTCCAGACAGGCAGAAAAATTAGGAGGTTTATTAATTGCCCAGTCTTCCCATGCACAGGCTTGATGACTCACAGATTGTGCAAGCCTGGGCTGCAATCAGGAAGAGGCCTTATCTCCTGCAAACATTTTCTCCCTCCCCATATGTTTGTATAGATATCCATCTACCACTGCTGGACCAGATCTAGCGGCGCGGGAGCTCTCAACACATGTTTAAAAGGCAGCCTCAAGCCGTGCAATGGCCAAGAAACAAAACATGTCCGTGGAGATGACGGGTTGCATTCAGTTCTCTCACCATAGTTTGGTTAGCACTCTTGAAAGCGTATTTTATGCTCGGCTTGGACTTTTTTTTTTTTTTAAAGAAAGGCAGTTATAATGAGCCACCTGATCCAATCCACACGCTAGTTTTGTAGCCAGAAACAGTTTGTGAGAACAGGAATGAGTTGCAATTGTAGTCTATCCTACAGAGATCTTCCTGATGTGCATTTTTCTTCCCCCCCCCTCCATCTCTCTCCTCCCCCCTCTGCATTTTAGTCTTAAGGACCTTTTCTCGCCAAGAGCTTCAGTAAGTCTTGAAGGCATACAGCGCCATCACTGACCTCACTCTCTGTTGTTAGGTTAGCTCTGAAAGGCAACCTTGTAAAGGAATCATACGCTGGTGTACACGGTATCTCCCCAGGGAGGAAGACAAGAAGCCATGTTCTAATGAGCGCAAAAGGTTTAGGACCTTGGGAGTTTTCAGATTAAACAGTGCATCAAATTAACCAGTGATTTAATTAACCGGAAGGAACAGCACGTACAGTGTGGCATAATGAATGCTGTGAGTTTAAGCCTTCGTCGTAATTTGTAAACCAATGAATAAACAAGGTAATTTTCTATTGCTGCCTTTCTCCTTTCACCTCCCCGTATGATCTATGTAGCATTAAGGAAAACCTGGCTTAAGGAGCGTTGACTCGACTGCTTCAGCTTCCATTCATCTTCCTTCTACAGCTAAGTACTGGTCCTCTGCATTTATTATATGCTTGCTGTTCATGTTGTGCTTTCTATAAAGTTGAAGATTTGATTTACATGGAAGTGAGGACTGGATGTGAGTTTAGCTGCCTGGATAGACATACAGCCAGCCAATGCATGTGGAGGCCAGAACAGGAGCGCGCAGATGCCTATCAATCCTGTGATGTCCTGTAGCTGTGGCTCTTGGTGGCTTCCCTGTCACAACACTGCTGTATGTAGTCAGTGTTGTTATTAGAAATATCCTAACCAAGATGAAAAATAGGCATTGTTTTCCATTAGCCCTGATGACTGCACATGTCATCATGTGCAGACGACCAGACCAGAAGGTCTGAAGCTTCTGGGGACCAGAAGGTCTGAACACATAACACAAATTCTGGCCCACTTGCACTGGCTGCCTATATGCTTTTGGGCCCGATTCAAGGTGTTGGTTTTAAGCTATAAAGCCTTACACGGCTTGGGACCACAATACTTGACAGAGTGCCTCTCCCAACTGCAATCTATCCGTACACTATGATCAACATCTGAGGCCTTCCTCTGAGTGCCACTTCCAAGGGAGTCTTGGAGAGCAGCAACAAAGGGGGGGGGGCTTCTCAGTGCTGGCCCCTCGGCTGTGGAATGATCTCCCCACTGAGGCCCGCCTGGTGCCAACTTTGTCATCCTTTGGGTGCCAGGTTAAGACAGCCCTCCAAGCTGAGCCATTTAAAGATATCTAAGGGCGCAATCCTATGTCCCTCTGACCTTGTCTGGGGGGGATTTTGGATTTGCCGTAGAAGATGCTGTGCCCTCGGAAGTCTCTTCTGAGGTTGCAGCGCCTTGGAGCACCCCCCCCACACCTCGTAACTGGCACGGTTCTTTCCGAGCCGGAGGGGAGCCAAGCACAGAAGACCATGCTCGGTTCCCCCGTGGAGGGGGTGTTTCTGGGGACGGGGAGGGGTGAGGCTCTGCCGCAGTCTGAGAAATCCAGGTGGTGCCTCAGTCTCTCCTCCTCGCAAGGAGAGGGAAACACCTAGACAGCTGAAACTGACGGTCTAGATGTTTTTGTGGGCGGAAGGAGCATGGAGGATGTCCTATCCTTTGCATCCTCCCACCCTCAGTTGGTTGCCCGTAATCCTCCGAGCTTGGAGGGTTATGGGCAGCTTCGTAGGATTGCGCTGCCCAGTTGTTTAATGGCTTGATTGTGGTACACATATCTGGTGTTTTTAACCTGTCTATTCTGTATTAAATACTGCTTTAGCTGCTACACTGTTTTAAAAAATTTAAACTGTTTTAAAATTCTGTATTATGGAATTTTTAATGCTTGTTTTTATTGTATCATGGTCTTGTTTAGGAACTGCTGTAAACTGCCCAGAGAGCTTTGGCTATTGGACTGTATAGAAGATAAATAAATAAATAAATAAATGTTACACTGAACCCCGACAGCTCAGTGAGGACAAGGTAAACTCAAACAGTTCTTCTGACTGATGAAATGATAGGTCTCTGTATGAGCTTGAGCAAAATGCATGAATGCATACGAGTTGCAGATGGGTTTCCCCTTCTCTTGTAGGTTCAACAGATGTTGTCGTAAATGGATAGCGTAGAAGAGCATGGTGGAAGATTTGATGCGCCTAGGTATCGTTTGTGCTGGCAGCATATTTCATTTGTGATGCATTGGTAGTACAGAATATTAAGATGTCATGGAGATGCATCTCCTAGTCCTTAATATTCATTTTAATGAATTAATGAATTATATTTATGCTCCACTTTGCAACCAAGAACGGCTCCCAAGCTAGTTTACAACAATTAACATCTTGCCTTTGTTTCCCCATTCTCCCTCTTTCATGCCATTTCCCTACCAGCGCTCTCCCTCTTACCATCCAGTGTTTGGCCACATGGTTAGTGAATGCATATGGCTACCTTACTTCCTTGAATCTGAAGGGAGGAAAAAAACACTTGAAGGCTGTTCAGTGTTTCCTTTTGTTACTATCTTAAAAGTGAAGGGAGAACATGAAACCATTTTCATATGGTATGGTGCACAAACAATGGCCCAAGATGCCACAACAAATAGATTTAAGAAATAAGACCCAATTTTTAAAAAATAAAAACTTCCCTTTGAAATGTGTGTTGAATCACATGAATCGCTAAGGCTGCAACCCTATGCATACTTACCTGGAATTAAGCACCACTAAACACAGTGGGGCTTACTTCTGAGTAATACATAATACATAATATTGTGCTGCAAAAGACACATACGTACAGTGAAATCCCAGATGCCTACTCAGAAGTAAGTCCCACTGAGAGGTGGGGAAAAATATAAACAGCGGGGTCATAAAGCCATGAAATGCAGGAGAAATAGGAAGTCTTGAGACATTTGTATGAAAAGAAATGTCTATGTCACAAACCTCTTATACCTCTTACATTTCATGGCTTCCAGCTGTACTGTGCATATTTCCCTCCTCTTTACTCTGGTATGTATAGAATGTATCTATAGCTGCCAGCAGGACAAAAGACTCTCTGAATCTGACAAATTGGTTAATGGGCCATAAAAGCTCTTTACCATGCCACAAGGCACTTTCGTTGTGATAAACAAATATGGCTACCCCATCCTCAAGTAAAGATGCAGAGATGCTTTGTTGAGCACAGAGTATTTTCAGAGAAAAGCACATTCTACACGTGAGTTAATACTTTTGTGTTCTGCACTGAGGAGTTTGTTGTCCACTACTTTTGGACTGACTGAATCTGGGCTGGGCTGGAACTTGGCTTTTGCTAACTCAGAGGAAATACGGGACATATAATTTTAATATGTAACTACCAAGAAGTCAAACCTGTTGAGGTTTTTTGTTTATTTGTTTGTTTGTTTACAATATAAAATGTATGGTGCATCATTTTGCTGCTGCCCTCACTGCTGTGTGATGGTCACACACTTGAATCTATGATGGTTCCTTGTGCCTAAGCTGCGCTGGAGTCTGCATCTCTCTTTGAGCCGTTTCGAACCCTTAAGAGCAGGGGTCTTCAAACTAAGGCCCGCGGGCCACATCCGGCCCGCCGGGCCTTTTTATCCGGCCCGGCGGCCGATCTAAATGCTCCCTGTCCCGCTGGATCCGCCCCGCCATAGTAAGCCACTTGGAAGAAGGGCGTGGAGGGAAACCCCAGAGCGGTGCGCCTGCCAAGCCGCTGAGGTACGCCCGCTTCCCCTGGGGAATAAACAGCTGTTCGGTGTGGCTGCCGAACAGCTGAGAGGCGGACCGGAAGCAGGGGCCGGAAAGGGACACGTGCACCAGCCACAGCAAACTGTCCTTCAGCCCCCTCCCGGTCCGGTGGGTGGGTGCTCTGCTGCCCCTTCCCGGAGGAGTCGTACCGCCGCAGAGCAGCCGGAGGACCATTCTGCGACGACGGGGTGGGCCAGCGGCAGCAGCAGCTCAACGGCCTCGACGCGCGGCCTGTCACTGGCCGGCTGGGGCGCCACGTCGCACACGCTTGCCGCAGGGTTGCCTGGCAACATGCAGCCCGCTGATGGCGCTGCCGCGTGCCCAGGCCTCACTCAGCGCTTGCTCGGCTCCGCCGCCGCGTCCAACGTGGTGCACGGGCGACGACCGCTTCCTCTTCAGGAACTTCCACGCCGGCATCTGATACTCCCGTCTCCCGGTGAGTCACAGTCGCCTGAGTGGGGAGCGCCAGCTGTGGGTGCTGCGCTCCGCTCTGCACCAGGGTGGGCGCCGGGGAGCCCCTCTCAGTAGTCTCTGCCCCAGCGGGACCGGTCCTGATGCCCGCAGGGCTAGCCACTCTAACCCTGTGGCGCGCGGGGGGGGACTGCGCCCCATATTCTGGCCTCCACACTCGGCTCTGCTGCTGCCCCGCTCACCCCAAGCAGCAGAACCCGGAGCTGGTGTAGCCCAAGATCCGGGGGGGGGGGGGAGTGCAGAAATTCAAACAGCACCCTCCACCCTGCACACGCCGGCCCCTCTTATGGTCCATGGAGCAGTTAGTGGCTCCGTGGAGCCCCCCCCCAGTCTCTGTGTTTGCACTTTTAAGGCTGTGATCCTTGTGTTGTTTTTTTGTGCTACAAATAAGATATGTGCAGTGTGCAAATCAAGCCTTTCTATTCTGTTTGTGCTTTTAAGGCTGTGATCCTTGTATTGTTTTTTCCTGTTTCTTTGCACTTACAAATAAGATACGTGCAGTGTGCAAATCAAGCCTTTCTATTCTGTTTGTACTTTTAAGGCTGTGATCCTTGTATTGTTTTTTTCATGTTTCTTTGCACTACAAATAAGATATGTGCAGTGTGCAAATCAAGCCTTTCTATTCTGTTTGTGCTTTTAAGGCTGTGATCCTTGTATTGTTTTTTCCTGTTTCTTTGCACTTACAAATAAGATACGTGCAGTGTGCAAATCAAGCCTTTCTATTCTGTTTGTACTTTTAAGGCTGTGATCCTTGTATTGTTTTTCCTGTTTCTTTGCACTACAAATAAGATATGTGCAGTGTGCAAATCAAGCCTTTCTATTCATTTTTAAAATGTATTTCAATTTTAGACAGCAAAATAATTTATAATTTATTTATTATTAATTGAATAACTTTCCATTTAATCAAGTAAAAAAAAAAAGGACCGCGGTCCTTTTTTTTTACTTGATCCATTCGTTCATATTTTTTTCAAACTATAGTCCGGCCCCCCAACAGTCTGAGGGACCATGAACTGGCCCCCTGTTTAAAAAGTTTGAGGACCCCTGCTTAAGAGGCTGGCTGGAGATTCCCATCCCCTGCCCACCCCCCCAGATCTAAAAGAGCCAGTTCCCCTCAAAAGTGGTCATCTGGTTTTTGTTCCATGTATCTACACAGGAGGGGGAAATCCACCCTTGTGACATTATTTCTATTATTACGACAGCTTATATAATGACGCCCTAGGTCACTGTAGGTCCTAGCATATTGGCAAGATCCACACTTTGTTATATGAGCTAGGAAACCAAACCTGGGAGCAAACCTGGATGGAGTCCCAGCTGCACGGACAGAAGGGCACATGATGTAACATTCTTAGAACAGCAGGGAAATGCTGACAAATTAATCTTCACCTGGCTGCAAAAAGGGCCCACAAGGTGTGTGCCCGCTTGCAAGAGAGCTCGTCTTCTTTTAGATATTGCTGAAGCAAATGTTTTAGAGTACTGCCCATGCAAAATCTCTCGTCCCCCTTCTGGCTAAAGCGGAACAAAAAACCCTATAGCATTAGTACCGAAATAGAAGGGGCCACAGAGGTAGCTTCTATGCTGAGGTTGAAACAAGCCACGGCGATGGAAGTTCTGTGTTTAAATATGGAGCTGCCCCAATCATGTGCAAAGAGGGAGGTGTGAGGAGGCTAATTTTAAAAGCAAAAAAGGTGCGGAAGTGAGGAGTACACAGAACTCTCCACTTCCCACAGCTCCTCTCTCCAGGCTCTTTTCTACCAAGCCAGCATTCTGATATTTGAAGCAGGGCCGGCGTCAATGGTCGGCAGGGTTGGGCACCTGTCGAGGGCGCACACCAAGCAGGGGGGCCTACCGACAAGAGCTCCCTGGACTTGCTCCTCTTCTGCACCAAAAAAGCTGCAACCTGCTTTTTTACCCACCTCTCGCTCTGCCCCCAAAAACAAAGGTGGCGTGAAGGAGTCACAACCTGCATTTTCACCGGCTGTCTGCCTGGCTAGGAAGCCAGATGCTTGCGATGATGAGGAAGAGAAGGGGAATCAGCAACAGCTGGTAACAATGCTGGCAAGATGCGCTGAGGGAGTGGGGACCACTGGGGTTGTCTTGCCCAAGGGCCCTCCAAAACATGGAGCAGGCACTGCTTTGAGAGGTCACCCTGGCTTACAGAAAGATGCCGATGGAGAGGGGATGCTGGGAGGCAAGCCAGGCGGGTTCAGCTCCCCTCACCCGAGTGCCTTTTGCATTTAAACTGTGGATTCACCGACCACTCTTTCTGTGTGATCAGGACAGCTCTGTGTTTAAACACATGGAAAAGCCACCATCGTGTTAAGTTTGGCCCTGAGCCAAAGGATACAAGTGGGACACTGGGACAGTAGATACCGGAGAAATGTGGTACCCCGAGAACAGGCTGGTGCTGAGACAATTTTTTTGACAAAACAAGCCATTTGGGCACAAACATCAAAATGAGAGCTGTAACGTTTAATCAAGTAGTAGGTTAGATTAACCCAGCCTTATGAATAAACCCACAAAGTTACTTAGCTTACCACATTTTTTACTAGCCTGCTAAGAGGCTGGTAGCCTGCATTTCCACACTGACCGCAGAAGAGGGGAAGTCCCATCCACAGTAGCCAGCATAAGAACAAAGTGGGCTGGCCGGGGCCCTCCTCCACCACCGTGCGTTTCCACTCTGGCCATGGAGGAGGGGAAGCCCCCTCTTCCATGGCTGACTAGCGAAGGCAAGACAGGGTAACTGTCCCTCCAGTGCCAGTCCATTCCCTCATCTCTCACACAGACATGGGAAGGAATGCCTCTTTTATGTATTTTTAATCATGTGTATGTTTTAATGATTATGTCTTTTTTATTGCCTTGTTTGTACAGTTTTTATGGGTCTGTGCCTGCACAATAAATATTGCTTGCTTGCTTGCTTGAATGCCTTTTAAGATGGTGCGTTCTATGACGCATGTATGCATCATCTTCTAGAAAGAAAAGAAGCAGGTTTCTTGCTTCAGAAGTCTTTTAAAAACTCGCACGCAAATTTAATCCATCAATTAAAATATCTGTAATTTAGTTGCAACCTTAGTAAAAATTCAGATCAAATTATTCATTTGTTTGTTACATTTATAGCCCAACTTTTTTCCAAGGATGCGCACATGATCCTCCTCCTCTCCTCTCCATTTTATCCTCACTATAACCCTGTGAGGTAGGTTAGACTGAGAGTTAGTGACTGTTCCAAAGTGAGCTTCATGGCCAAGTGGGGACTAGAACCCAGGTCTCCCCAGTCCAACACTCTAACTCAGTGTTCTCCAACCTTGTGTCCCCAGATGTTTTTGGCCTACAACTCCCAGGGCTGGGGCATGCTGGGAGTTGTAGGCCAAAAACATCTGGGAACCCAAGGCTGGAGAACACTGCTCTAACTACTGTACCGCACTGGCTCCCCCCAATTCAATTGGACAAATTCAGAATCTTGAAAGTTGTTTTAAAGTCCACTGGTGGGTATGAAAACTTCCAGTGTACAGGCATTTTTATTAGGCAGAACAAAAAGTTAGGGATTTCCAGAATTTTTTCTTTTTGGCCATACAATAAACACAAATGTTGATGCTAATTACTAGCAGGATAGCTAGACCTCAATGCAGCACTTCCTTCTCAAGTGATTTTACATTTCCCCTGCACTCAGACCACAATATTTTGTCAAAGAGAAAGTGTAGTTTTCTCCCCAGCAACTTGAGGCAAGGCTTTTCCAGGCACTTAGCCTCAGGGTGGGCAAGTACCCTGGGTGGGCAAATGACAGGCAGGCTGAAGCCCACCAGTTTTTGGAAACAGAAAGGGAGACTCCGGTTTGTTCTGAGAGAAGGCAGCAGAGCTGGGAGTTTCCTATCAGCTAGTGGCACCTGATTGGCCCTGTGGTGTCACCTGACTTCCCAGATTCTGGGCTGTTGTACAATTGTCCAGCTATAATTGCCTGTATTTACAATTGTACAATTGTCCAGCTACAACTGTTGCACAATTGTCCAGCTACAATTGCCTGTGTTTTCCTCCTTTCATCAGCATCCCTTGGTAGTGCAAGGAGCAGGGAGCCTGGGTCTGAACTGCAAAGCTCTTGGTTTGAGCCTCATGGTACTCAACATGGTCTTAGCAAGGCATATACTCTGGGTACCTTTTTTAATAAATAGGTGTACTGTACTTGATTTACATGAAGCAATATGGGTACTGTGGAAGACCAACAACCGGGTCTTTGGCACGAGTTCGGCACTTAACGGGTTAACCGGCACTGAGATATTGCCCTCCAAAGGGATATCAAGCGATTTAAACCCAACCGCGACCTAAATATCACACGTAACCGTATTTAGACTAAAGAATAGACTTTTATTTACGATAAGGTTAATGGAGCGGAACTAATAGACTTCCAGGAATGTTACAACATAAACAAAACCAGGTCGTGACCTGAACAGACGGAAGACTTCGATCTAGAGGCATAGCGTATTGCAGTAAGAGAGTCACCTCGCATCAAAGACTCTGAACTTATGGACTTTGCGTAGCGGTCTGCTGCATAGCCTGACTCTGAGCCCATCCGCGCTCGGGGAAAGAAGCTGCCTGGTTTAGCTGGAGCTAGGGTTGGAAGCTGACAGCCCGTCCCGTGTTCCCAAAAACCTCTTGGGGACTGGTAGAGGGGTTTTCTGCCCTATACGCCCCCTCCCCGCCCCTTGGTGATCAGGTGGGCTTATTCCTGCCCGGGAAAAGGCGGCGCCTTGAGTCTTCCGGTGCCCTTTGGGGATACTTGGCAGCTCTTTGAGACTGCTTCTCACCTTGGGATGGTCCATGCTTCTTCTTGTGGATTGAGGCAGACGTGCCCCATTGATGGTATGCAGATGCAGTCACGTATTATGCAAAAGAGGGTTGCCAAGGTACAAGGAAAAACTATGTCAGAGGGTTCATGTCACTGTGTGTGTGTGCTCAGGCTTTCTCCACAGGTACCATCAGTATTAAATCACTGTAGTTCTACGGTTTGTCATGAAAATGACTGCTAGTCACTGTGCATCCTATGCCAGTGAGTGAAGAGAGACGACACCTTTGATCAAGTAGTAATTTAAGAAATGGTGCATTTATTTAAGCACTTGGAAAGCCTGCTGGTATTGTCCTGGCAAGTTATGAGGAGAACTTTACTTCTTACCTGCTTCTATTTCTGATTATGGGTTGGGTCAAGATTTAAGCACATGAAACTGGGCTGGTCGAAGCCTGCTTCCCTGCTGCTCCTTCCTCTGCACAGCAGCTCTTGCTGGCCGCCTGAAAACGCTACACAGAGGGTGGAGGTACCTGAATGTGGTCAGCGTGTCGCGGGAGGGAAAGGCGGATCCCCCAACATCAGGCAGAGACCCCTTTGGTGAGGAAGGCCTGTAAACTGAAGGCAGATCCTGGGTCCAAGCCCAGGTGTGAAAATATGGCAAATCTCCCCTCACCACCTAGCAGGGGACAGGACAGATAACAGACTTACCAAGAGGTTATGGAAACAACAACACTTGGGAAATAGTTGCCTGCATTACCCTACTCTTGTGCTTAGAAAAAGTGGAGCAGCCCTCTTCCAATTTGAAACTGGAGTGTATAGAGGCATGCTCTTAAGTTGCTATCTAGATTCCTGCACTTTCTTCTACAGTAATACCTTGGATTGCAAGTAACTTGGTTTGAGAGCATTTTGCAAGACAAGCAAATGTTTAAATATTTAATTTTTTTTTTACTTGATATACAAGCGACGACTTGCAATACAAGTACTGTAGTACGGCTTAAATTAAAAATCTCTGTACAATTTTTTTTGGGGGATTTCGTTTTGATATAAGAGTGTTTTGGATTACAAGCACGTTTCCGGAACGAATTATGCTCTCAATCCAAGGCATGACTGTAGTCCCTTAACATGTAATCTAGCTCCACAGTAGGCTCTCTACTTAATGACGTGCAAAGGGATTGGAGCCAATGTAAGAACATAACAGGGATCAGGTTAATGTTAATGTCAGGAATCTCAGTTACACCATATTTCATATCCATCTCCTTTCAGTCAGTAAGCTGGAGGAGTAAACATTTTAAAACAAGGTGCTGGAACCAATACTGAATGTACTGTGTAATGATTTTGCTTTTATAACAAATGAGGATATGCTGAAGTGGACTTATTAAAAATGCTATTTAAAAAAAAAGAGATTATAGAACCTCGGGATTCTCAGGCTGTTTTCCCAAGGCTCCCTGAAACAGTACTGCTTAGTAACAGTAACAGCACCAGAATCCTGAGGTATGTTTACATCATAAACAACAAGATATGCACGTTGCAAGCAAAACTGTGAGGATTTATGAAAGAAATTCTTTCCAGCTGGCCTGTTTCCTTCTATTTCCTCTTTCCGTTTCTTGCCAATTTCCAAGCATCTAGCTTTCAGCTAATAAAACTGTAATTGGCAAAATCCCACTCAAGGGAGGGAAGAGAACAAACAGCTTCTCACATTTGCTTTATGCGAGGTCCATCTCCAAGTGAGGTTGACAGAACACCACAGAAGTTGATTCCCAATACTGGGAAATGCATTTACCCATTAAAATTGTCATGCACCTTTGTAAATTATGCTCGTAGAGGGTAGAAGTAACAACCCTTTTTAAGTATAGCACCCCTATAAAATAGAAACACAACTAAAATATCAACAGTCTTTTCTCTCAGTCACTGAATGGTTGTGACGGGCAGATTCATATGAGAGAAGGCGGTCCTTTGCATACCCTGGCCCCAAACCATATATCTATTTGTGAAGTCAAAGCTAGCTTTGGAAAATCTTTTATGACCCTTACTCTTGTAAAAGAGCAATGTTACCCGGTCTGATATTTGGGTTCACAGTTGTTGTCCCCCTACTCCTCCCCTGGATCAAAATTGGAGGCACATCACTTGAAACTCAATCCATCCATCTATCTGTCTATCTATTGTCATCTTCTCATTCTTATATTAGATTTTTTTTATGGGTGGAGAAAAAACGAAGAGTCATGGTTAAATCACTTTATTACCAGATGGCAGATATCTTCTGCTGGAGGTTTAGCATGTGTGAAATAGTATTATAATTTGGATATGCTTCATTGTTTAAGATTATGGGTCAAAGGGGGATACTATAAGAATATTAGTGCAAAAGAACTTGTCAACACATCTCAAAAATACTGTTAAGGCGCAATCCTATGCAAATTTAGACAGAAAAAAGGCCTACAATTCCCAGCATGCCCCGGCCAGCTATGCTGGTTGGGGCATCCTGAGAGTTATAGGCCTTTTTTTTCTGCCTAAACTTGCATAGGATTGTGTCCTTAGGCGTTGTCGTTAAGAAAATCTGGTTATTACTAAAACAAACCCATACACCAAAAATTAAATTAAAAATCAAGCTAAGCCCAAGGTTATCACCTATCACAGCCATATACTACAATGAAGAATTTGAGAAGAAAGATAATAAAATGAGACTGTGGGAGAATTTTGGACCAACAGAACTGAGAAAAGTAATAGAAGATGGGAAATGGTATTCACAAAGGAAATACCTCTAGATGTTTGGAATTGGATTTGAAAATACCTTCCACAATCAACATAATGCATGAGTTTCAAATAAAGTTTATATAACTTGGTATATATAGGTGGCATTTGACTCTACTGAAATTATAGGGCAAAATCCAATGTCACCTGAGTAAAATGCCTGCATAAAGGTATTTTCCTGCTCCTCTTCTACTTCTTGCAGCCCCCAGATCATCCAAATGGGCT
The DNA here is from genome assembly GCA_021292165.1 of Shinisaurus crocodilurus. NCBI lineage: Eukaryota > Metazoa > Chordata > Lepidosauria > Squamata > Shinisauridae > Shinisaurus > Shinisaurus crocodilurus. The sequence goes on along the minus strand of CM037877.1, from coordinate 22,540,198 downwards.
CTGGATGGTCCCGCAACTCTTGAGCAGAGTTTGAAGGTGCCTGGGGTGTGCGGGCTGCCGATGGAAGCCATTCCGTCAGCAGGAGAAGTAAATTGGATACTACCCACATTAGAATTTAGCTAGGAGCAAGTGACCAATGTTTGTGCTAAGGACTGGTCAGAGCAGATATGTGTCAGATTTTGGGGCAATGCTCTAAAACGAAAAATTATTAGACACTGATTCTAGAAGAAATTAAGAACATGACCGGGTATGACTTATCACGGAATCCATGAGTAGTTTTATTTTGTTATGTTAGGGAGTTGTTTTTATAGAGGATATTGAAATAGTTGTGCATTTGCTAATGGCAGTCTATATGGCTATCTCTTATAATGGGGAAAAAATTAATTCTCGCTCGATTGATGGAATACTAGAATTTGAGATACAGCCTGCCCTATATGATCAAGCCAGCAAACCTGGTGGGAGTCAGGGAAAGGAATTAGCAAGATAATCAGTTCATAGAAAGATGGAGTCTCTTTGATTCATTTTGGTCCAATAGAGTTCAAGATGCTATAAATTCCTGTGCATTACTGGGCACAATCTAAACTTCTTGTAATTTAAAATTAGTTCTGGGGAAAACTTAGAAAGAAGATATTATTTACAATTCATTCATTCATTCATTCATTCATATTATAGTAATTTTATTATTGTAAGAATTGCATTAACATTGCAATACTGTTTAGATATTGTTATTGATAAATATTGTACAAATATTGAAATTTAAAACGCATCTTCCCCTTAGGGAAGGTATCTTCCTTGCAATATTGGGATAGCCCAGTTTCTACTGCTTCCTGCCTTCCCCTTTGCCCAGTGCATTCTGAGCAGACTCATGCTTTTGGAATTCTCCTACATCAAGGAATTATTTTTTCTATTCTTTTTCCGTATCAATTTGAGGCTTTCCTCTTTTTTTGCTCTTGTGTGGAAGTGAAACAGCAGATGCCTGTAGCTAACTTTGCTGGTCCTTTGCTCTTTGCTCAATTCAAAATATGGCCCCAGTTCAAAATTATTTGGAAAGCCATGCAAGTCTTAGGTTACAGTTATTTAGGGCGCAATCCTATGTCCCTTCAACCTTGTCTGGGGAGGACACAGGATTGGGGCTGGAAGCCCCTGCGACCTTAGGAAATCTTTTCTGAGGTACAGCACTGCGGGGCAGGCCGCCCCACCCACCTCATAGCTGGCACAGTTCTTTCCATGTCAGCAAGGAACTGAAGACGGTCTTCCGCCTTCAGTTCCCCCATGGGGGGTCCTGGGGGTGGGGAGGGGCGAGACTCTGACGGATTCTGAGGAATCCAGCCTCTCCTCCTCATGAGGAGAGGAAAAACATATAGACGTCCAACTAGATGTTTCTGAGGGCAAGGGGACTGCAGCACATATTCTATCCACTGTGCTTCTCTTGCCCTGCATAGGATGTCTGCAATCCTCTGGGTTCGGAGGCTTGTGCTGGCCCAAGTATGAACCCAGTAACACCCTTTCCGACTAACTCATACTTTTAATACAACATAAGCTTTCATAAGTTACAACCAAGCCTGCTTCTTGAGATGCAATAGTGGCATTTATTTTATTTTATTTTATTTATTTATTGTATTTATATCCTGCCTTTTTTCCTGCAAGAAACCCAAGGCGGCTCACATAATCCTCCTCCTCCTCCTCCTCCTCTCCATCTTATCCTCACAACAACTCTGTGAGGCAGGTTAGGCTGAGAGTCAGTGACTGACCCAAAGTCACCCAGTGAGCTTCATGGGGACTAGAACCCAACACTCTCACCACTATGCCACACTGGCTCTCATCTGGGGAATGTGGGAGAGCCTGCTTGGGATCCCAGGAAGGTCAGATCTGGCTAGCGAGGCTGAGGTTGCCCACCCCTTGGCTAGAGAGTTAGACTTGAAATATGCTTATTAGCTCATTGACGTGATGACACAGAAGGCAACTGGTTCCAGAACACATTAGGGTTGGATCCAGACCACAGATGGGGGTGGGAGAGGGAGCTGACTTTCTGCCCCTCCCCTTCTTTCCAGTCCACAGAGCCCCTGCATCTGCTCCATTGAGGGTTGGGGACGACGACCCCGCTGAGTGAAGTGGGCTGCTGCAGCTGGGGTGGGGTCAGGGGGAGATAGTGGAAGATCAAGTGGAGCAACACATCTTCTGAAGTCTAACAATCGCTCAGTTCCAAGCCATCAACTATGGTGCTGCCATTTGGGTTCCAGGAGTTCAGTGGCAGAACACCTGGTTTGCATGTAGAAGGCCCCAGGTTCAATCCTAGGCATCTTCTAGGCATCTTCCAGGGATGGAAAAACTCGCCTGAAACCCTGAAGAGCCAGTCAGCGTTGACAATACTGGGCTAGATGGGCCAAGGGTCTGACTCAGTCTCAATGTACATTGTAATAGAGTAAGGTAAGAAAATCCTTCAAATTATTAACCTGTTCAACTGGAGATTGTTCAGCTTTCAGTGCCTTCACAAATATCTGTTTCAGTAAGCTTTGGTAACTATGAGTTGTGTAAAATATGTATCAAGGTATTAAGCAAGGAAGAGTACAATTCTTTCGGCGCGTGGGGGAAATTGCATGATTAAATTGAGTCTTTCTGAGTAGTGATTTAAATCGTGATTTAAATCAAATCCACCCTGATTTAAGGTGGGAGCCCTGCATCCCACCTTAAGAACCATTGATATGCATCTGTGTTCATGTCTGAATTACAAAATGATGATGGCCACACAGGGAAACCTGCCAGTTTCTAATGCTGTGATGAAAACATTGCTTAAATCTTGTTGGTTAAGTATCACCAGAAATGTGCTGTGCTGTGCTGTCCTGAGGCTACAAATTCCTCCTCAGAAGCAATTCAAAAATATGTCACGGTCTTTGCTTTAAACACCTTGTAGAATGCTGTTCTCTCCACCTACCTCTTTTAGCAACTTGTTGTGTAGATTACGACATGTTCAGTACTACTAGAAGAGTTCTCCCTTGGCAAGGCAACTGGCCTGGCACCACATACGCTCAATCAATTCAGTTGTTCACAGAAAGTATCCCATTCAGTACTGGAGAATATAGCTGAAATTTGATTCTCCCCCACTCTGTGCAGACATGATAAGTGGCTAATTAAAACTCCTAACTGATTATGTCCCTAACTAAAGCCAACATTTTGCTCAGACTGGAAAGAATAGATCAGCGTCGAAACCTGTATTAATTCCTGTTGAATACAGAATGAAGTGGATAGCTTCCCTGGGATGGACCACTTCAGGCTGCAGGTGGGGATTCATAACTGAATGCTCCGCAGTATAAAACACGCACAGACACTCTGGGCTTGTTCGCACGACACGGGAACCGCGGGGGAGCAGAAGTCCCCTGCGGTTCCCATGTCGTGTGAACGCCGACCGGGGGTGCCCCCGCAGGACAGCCGTGCGCGGGACGCACGCAAAGTGACCATGGGCGGTAGAGGGGTAAGTCCCTACCGCGTGTGGCCACCGTGCCGTGGCGGCTGTCCCGCGGGGTCCGCACAGAGGCGGCAGCCCAGAGCGGCCGGAGCTGCCGCCGCTCCAGCCTGTAGGGGCAAACGGCCCCTCTGGGCATCCTGGGGCCCCACCCCCTAGCGCCGGGAGGCCCGCACTGCGGTGCAGGGACTGCGGGGTCCACCCACGCGTGCGGGGCGCAGGTCGTCTGCGGCGCCCCGCTGGACCCCGCAGACGGCCCCATGGTGCCTCCCCCGTCCACAGCCTGGGTCGTGCGAACCGCCCCCCCCTCTCTCTCTCACACACACACACACACACGCTCGTAGAAAACGGGCACATCAACAAGAAGGTTACAATTCTTCTCCCTGACATCTAATTTTATTTTATTTTTAATATACACAGGCAATTTGGGGGGATGAAGGAACTTGTAGGTATGATAGCTCCCACGTACAGTCTGATACGATACAGTTGAGAAACAGGGTTACTACCTCATCTAATACTTATGTGAACTAAGCTCTTTTTGTCATAATTATAATTTCCAATAAGGATGATATTCAAAGTAGGGCCTCTTTAGATGAACCTCACTGCATGGGAGAGTGCGGACCTACAAGAACTAGACAAAGGCTGTTCAGAAGTTTAAAGGTTAAAACCATTTTGAATTGCGTCAGAAATAAATTGGCATCCAAGGCTTAGCTCAGAAGATATGGGTAGTAACCAGTGGTGTACTACCGCTAACGTAAATAACATTGTGCTAGTGCGAACTATTCCTAGCGCAACGCTGGTAGCGCTTGCTGGTGCATGGGTTTCCCAGAAAATTCATAACGCTAGCAAGTGCTATTGGCGTTGCCCTCGGGAAATTTATGCTAGCGCAATGTCATTTACCGTAAGTAGTGGTGGTGCCCCACTGGATACTGCCCAATGTGTTTTATTCCTTCTAATTAGTGGATGCAGACAATATGCAAAATACAGTCACCAGATAGGCATCTGACAGAAGGTTTTTGAACAGTCTTCAAGGACAGCCCCATGTAGAGCATGTGAGAGTAGTCCAGCCTGGAGAGCGCCAACACATGTATCATGATGGCCATGATACGTATCCCTTGACTAGCAGTTAGGCCCAAAATATAGTTACCACATAGGCACAAGGATTAATAGTTGAACTACATCCAGGCCTTCTGCATAAATATACTTAGAACTGGGCTATGAGACAACAACATTTGCAGAGGATAATTTTGAAAATAATTTTTGGGATCAAATTTGTTTCAGCTCTACTATTCGTTTCGTTTCCATTGGTCAATATATGGTTATGTAGTTCAATCTACTATTGATATCCACTGACAGATATTAATACAGTGAAAAAAACAAGATATCCACAGTGAGGCAGAAGATATATATCATCTGTGTCCATTTCTCTTCTTCATCACCAGGAGAGAAATTCAACTCTAAAACTGAACATCTTCAACAGGAGGGAGAAAAATACCCTAACAATATACAAAATTGATTATTTTTCATGCTTGGAAAATCTTTGTCATTTCCTTCCTTTATAAATATCTCTGTTTGTAATAACACCTGAATAACAGACCTGCCACTTCACAGCATCTATACAAAACAGGCACTGAACAGATTGTAATTAAACTAAACATAAATGAAGCATGTGGGCAAGGTCCAAGAACAACAATCGGTTATTATGCAGTTACCAGAGCAACAATTTTCTTCCCAGTGCAGAGTATACTAGTTATGAATGAAGATAATTCAAAATACCAGTGCGCAAAAGAATAATAATCTTACGAACTCGAACTAAACGAGAAGCCCAGCTTGAAATGCTAGCTAGGAAGACAGTATCCAAATATAGCTACAGGACATCAAGAAGTAGAATTTTGAAAAAGGGATAACTAATTGATCTTTTTATGCCACCCCTGAAACCGTGTGGTTTTGAATTCGATGGGGTGGACCCAGACTAAGTTAGCTGAACTTAGTTCCCACTGAAATCAATGGAACTTAAGTCATGACTAACTTATCCCATTGATTTCAATGGAAACTAAGCTCAACTAACAGGCAGAGTGATCCTATGGCCCCTAGAGAGCATCTAGGGGGGTATAGTATTCTTTGGACTCCCAGATCTGCAGTCGGAAACACAGCTCTGACCTTGGAGCCGGGGTTCCATGCTCGGATCCCCCACAGCCGGTGCAGAAAGAACCGCCTCGGCTGCTGCTTCAAGGTCGGAAAATCAAATCAGGTGTTCCAGCGAGCAGGGAAGGGAGGAGTTCCACGAAGCAGGGAAGGGAAGAGACCGGGGCTGTCAGGATACGAGGTATCCTGGCAGCGCTCCAGCCTCCTTCCCTCCCCATCCGAAGCACCGCAGCTAGTTAATTCACAGAGGACTGGCGGAATGTGTTCTTGTCGGCCAGTCAGCCAGTTACGACTCACTGCCACTTCTATGTAACAGTCAAAACAGTTCTAAAGGCTTCTTTATAGTACATAGAATCATAGAATCATAGAAAAGTAGAGTTGGAAGGGCCTACAAGGCCATCGAGTCCAACCCCCTGCTCAATGCAGGAATCCAGGTCAAAGCAGGAGGCCACTTGTGAATTTCCAGAAAAAAGAGGATATGCACCACCAAAAAAGATGACACCTATTTGAATAAAATTTCCATGTGCTAATTTCTATGTATAGATGCAAATTTAGAAATAATTATGATGATTTACACACAAATACAGTACATCTGACCATAGTGTAGAAGACTGACCAGATGACCTGTGCACCTTGCTCAGTCTGCTGTCCAGGTGCTGTTGATGGGCAACTTCAAGGCCCAGCTCTTCCTTCTGAAGCTTCCTTTATCTTTATACCAGACTTGGACTGGACAGCCCTTCCATCAAAATAGAGGACAGTCCTCCAAACAGAGAACTGTCCTCAGTAAAAGAGGACACACGGCCACCCTATAATGTGCAGTTACTCCATCTTCTCCTCCTTAGCAGATTTGCTGCAGTAAGGAAAAAGATGGAAGAAGCAGTGGGGAAACACGGGACGGTTACGAGTGGAAGACAACATTGTCAGGACCCCCTGCAATATTCCTTGAGTGAGGCAGTACAATGGTGTGAATGTGATAAAAGTCTCTGCTGGAAGTGCCCTATGTGGCCACAAACCCATGTTTGCCATTCAGCATACACTCTTTGGGAAGACATGGTTCTCTGGAGGTGTTTCCTGAAAACCATGGTTAAGAGATTGGCTACAAGCATTGCATCGATACCAGGTCTAACTGTGATTTTGAGACAACAGAGGTGATTACAGGGTTTAAAAACAATCATGGTGAAGTACCGGTAAGTACCAGCAGAGTTTGCCCCAAGGAAAAGCCTGTTCTGCAGGGCTACTTAACCGCTCTTATTTAAAATGTGTCCTTTTAAAACTCTCCCCTTTGGCTTCATATATTTCCCTTCCAGTCTGGCTGTGGTCCATTTGCTATCCTTTCTCAAATGTTTTGACACTTGCTTCAGCACGTAGGGCCATCATCTGCTAATAATTAAAGATGGCTAGCGTCTTGCTTTTTCAAGTTCTGGACTTCAGCTGATAAAAGGTTAGACTGCAAATTGAAGAAGCAATTATATTCTAGTCTTCAAATATTTCTGAATAAGAGGTAAGCAGATGGGAAACCATGCAATTTCTGGCCAGGACATTAGCACATCTGTAAGTCTTCCATTTCTATTGCCAGAGGAACAAAAGCACATTCAGTTGGTGTTGTTTGAACTGAGGTGCAGCCAAGAAGAAATCCTTTCGTTCATTTGGGTTTGATTTGTGAGCCTGTCCAGATTTTTCTATCTACAGTATTTATTAATCGGTCAAATCTTTGTTTGCTGTTGCACCACCACAAAAAACCAAAACAGACATTAGAATGTGTAGCAGAATGTGGCATTGTTACACTTATTTTAAGACTGTGTGTTTTATCCTTATGGTCGCTTTGTGACAATGAACTTTGTTTTTAGGGAAAGACACTGTACAAAATAAATAAATAAATCTGTCAAGTCAAGAGTAATGTTATCTTGAGAAGAAGCATCAGGAAAAGAAAACCAAAACGTATCAAGTTTAAGATAAAAAGGTGAACTGCACATTTCAAAATATCCATTCAGCCACCAGAAATATTTAGTCAAAAGGAGATATGCACTCATGTGATAGCAAAACAGAGGTGGGGGTCAAACACACCCCTACAGCTATGAAAAACAAAACATAACACTTTTTTGTCAGTTTTCCACAACTCTGTATTCCAAGCAGTGCCCAAACAGGATGAGGTGTGAATTGCCATGGGGCGTTTCGAGGGGCACTCCTTAAGGGTGCAATCCTATGCATGTTTAGACAATAAATAAATAAACCAGGAAAAAAAGCCTACAGCTTTTTTCTGTCTAAACACGCATAGGATTGCACCCTAATTTAGTGAAAAATCTCTGTCTTTAGTCTTTCGGCTTTTGGGGTCAAGTCTAGGCTTATTGGAATGACTGGGACAACGAAAAGCCATGAGCATAAGGTGCTAGGGGTCAAAGTGATCCCACCAAATGCTATTTAAGTTATTAGTTTACTTGTCATATCTACAGATTTCATAGATTTCATAGACCATAGAGTTGGAAGGAGCCTACAAGGCTATCGAGTCCAACCCCCTGCTCAATGCAGGAAACTAGAGGAGGGGGTCTCCCACCCAAGTAATAACCAGGCTTGACCTGCTTAGCTTTCCACGTTCAGACAAGCTGAGCCAGCGTAAGCCACAGGCCTGTGGTTAATCCAGAACCTGTTCTGTCCATTTCATATGAGTAAGGAGCATAGGGGGTCAAAAAACAGTGCCAGAGGAAGAGCTAGAGGTCCCAGAAACTGAGAGCACCCCAGATCAACCACTGTCAGACCACGAAGAGCCTGGGCCCTCAGGAGAGATGGCTGCAGGTCCATTCCTGTCAGCCTCGGAGGCAGAGGCTGAGCAACCTCCTGGGCCCCAGGAGTGTCATTGCCTCAAGCGGCAGGCCAGGAGGGCTCCCATGAGAAGGAGTGCTTGCTTACAAAGAAGGACTCCTCAGGAGAAAGCAACTCCTCATGAGTAGGGCTCTGGCCAGAGAGCTCTAATGTACTACAGCTGAGCCCTGTGTGGGACTCAGCAGGCTCTGGTGATAAAAGACTTCAGTGTCTGCCTGGCCAATGCTGGAAACATGCTGTTCTTTTAGTTCCAGTGGCTTCTGCCGTGTCTCCTGGACCTTGTGCCGTGATTGATGCTCTCTGCTCCTGACCCTTGGACCCCTGCTTGATTCTGCTTCTGGACTACGTAATGTAATCTGACTGCCTAATTGTGTTTTGACCTTTGCCTGCTATCTTGACCACTCCTGTCTTAGCCCGATCCCTGCTGCACTGAAACCTTTGTGCTTGAACATTTTTCTGTTTTGTTGCCTTGCTTTTTGGATAGCCCCTTCACTCAGAGAGTCTGCTTCAGCCAAAGCAGGACATCCAGAGAGGCAGCCTCAGAACTGGTAGGGTTCTGCTGACACCAAGAGGTTCTGCTGACACCAAGAGAAGGGGCAGGTGTCACTGCTATGTCATGCAATGACAGAAAAATAAATCAACCATGTGCCCCATGTTACCACTGAGCCTGTCCTGATGCAGTTGTGAAACATGGTGATTGTGCATACGCTGTTAAAGTTGCATGCACCATGGTTGCAAGGCCTGTGAGATTTCTTGTTACTGGTAATTCATAATTCATGATTATTGTACTGTTATATTTGTGCAAGTGTTATAATTCAATATTCTGCAATTAAAGGGAGTGGGTGTATTATTATTATTATTATTATTATTATTATTATTATTACTACTACTACTACTACTACTACTACTACTATGCAACCCAACCTCAGGTAATTTCAGAATGACTAAAAGATGGAGCTGAAACCTGCCGACTCCTAAATGAACACAATCTATTGTAGTGCTGTTGAAAATATTGTGAACGGGCAATAGTTAATCAAACGCAGAGTAAAAATCAGAATAATCTGGTGGTTGCATCAATATATAGATTCTGGAATGAGCTGAAAGTGAATTGAGCCTGGAAGAATTAAAAGTGAGCCTGGAAGAATCATCACTTTCCATTTCAATCTGGTTTTATTCTGTTTTAACTTTTTAAGGTTTCTATATCATGTCTTTTTATGTTTGTCGAAGGTTTGTATATCATGTCTTTTTATGTTTGTTGAAGGTTTGTATATCATGTTTTATTATGTTCATGGTTTTATGTCTTGTTTTGTAAACCACCCAGAGAGCTCCAGAGATGTTAGGAATAGAAATGTAATTAATTAATTAATTAATTAACAGCGTGATCCTATGAGGCTGCCAGTAACCTTCTGAACTCGGAGGATTACGGGCATCCTATTGAGGGTGGGAGCAGTGCGGCGGAAAGATATCCACTGTGCTCCCCTCGCCCTCAAACACATCTAGCCTCGCGAGGAGGAGATGCTGAGATGCTGCCTGGATTCCTCTGAATCTGCGGGAGCCTTGCTCCTCCCCTCCCCACCCCCCCTATGGAGGAACTGACCGTGGGCTTCCATGTTGGGTTCCCTGCTGGCACGGAAAGAACCACTCCAGCGATGGGGGGGTGGGGGTGGGCGGGCACTCTACGGCGCTGCGACCTCAGAAGAAGAGATTTCCAAGGCTGCCGCGCCTTCCAGCCTCTCAATCCTATGCCCCGCTCCCCAGACAAGGTCAGAGGGACATAGGACTGTGCCCTAATTTAATTAAAATAAAATAATTCAAAATATATTGGAATTAAGGACCAATCTTGATGAGATCTGACCATGGACCTCCCGTTTCTTTGAGACACCCGTCATTCACACACACCTGTGAGTTAAGTGGGTGTTCTGCATGTACGTGCTCTGGGTGTGGAAACGGATGCTGGGAGTGGGCGGCAAGGGGGCAGGTACTGACCGGGGCATAAGTCAGATGTGATCTGAATGCAGGTGGAGTCCCACCACACAGCACTGCTTTCAGTGAGATGTCCACTTAGATCTCCTTGTTAGATGGGGGTGTGTGTGTGCCTGGGGAGTGGGGAAAGTCTCCTCCTTTTTGCCTTGCCCCTCTTTCCACTTTTATTTTTTCACACCTCTACATTCAATGTTGTACTTAATTTCTAGTAAAACGTGTGTGTGTGTATGTAACCAAAAAAGGGAGGAGCAAAATAGAAATCCTTGATTTGGTTTCACAGGTCATACTTGTGTTGCCCATTCTGATGCAATTTCTCCTTAATTTTAAGGGGCTTGACCATTTCTGCAGGATCCCACAAGATTTCCAGGGGTGAGAATTTGTGCTGTTTTCCCCCTACATCTTGAGCTAGATGAAATCCTAATTATACTCTCCTTCAAAAGCAAAGCTTTCGACAAAGTGCCTCATGATATCCTGATTAGCAAGCTAGCTAAAAGTAGGCTAGGTGGAACAACTACTGTATCAGGTGTATCCACAGTTGGCTACAGAATCGGACTCAAAGAGTGCTTATCAATGATACCTTCTCAAACTAGGGAGTGGTAACGAGCGGGGTACCGCAGGGCTCAGTCCTGAGCCCAGTGCTCTTCAACATTTTTATTAATGACTTGGATGAGGAGGTGCAGGGAATGCTTATCAGATTTGCAGATGGCACAAAATTGGGTGGAACAGCTAATACTATGGAAGAGAGAAACAAAATTCAAAGAGATCTCGATAGGCTGGAGCGCTGGGCTGAAAACAACAGAATTACATTTAATAGGGATAAATGCCAAGTGCTGCACCTAGGAAAAAGAAACCAAATACACAATTCCAGAATGGGGGATAATTGGCTCAACAATACTACAAGTGAGAAGGATCTTGGAATTGTTGTAGATCGCAAGCTGAATATGAGCCAGCAATGTAATGTGGCTGCAAAAAAGGCCAATGCTATTTTGGGCTGCATTAGTAGAAGTATAGCTTCCAAATTGCATGAAGTATTAGTTCCCCTCTATTCAGCACTGGTTAGGCCTCATCTTGAGTACTGCGTTCAGTTCTGGGCACCACACTTTAAGAAGGATGCAGACAAACTGGAAAGGGTTTAGAGGAGGGCAGCAAAGATGATCAGGGGACTGGAAACAAAGCCCTATGAGGAGAGACTGTTTAACCTTCAGAAGAGAAGACTGAGGGGAGATATAATAGCACTTTCAAGTACTTGAAAGGTTGTCACACAGAAGAGGGCCAGGATTTCTTCTCGACCATCCCACAGTGCAGGACACGGAACAATGGGCTGAAGTTACAGGAAGCCAGATTCCGCCTGGACATCAGGAAAAATTTCCTGACTGTTAGAGCAATATGACAATGGAACCAACTACCTAGGGAGGTGGTGGGCTCTCCCACTCTGAAGGCATTCAAGGTGCCATGACAGCCATCTGTCAGCCATCTGTCAGGGCTGCTTTGACTTGGATTCCTGCACTGAGCAGGGGGTTGGACTCGATGGTCTTATAGGCCCCTTCCAACTCTACTATTCTATGATTTTGTGTAAAAAAATTGTTTTAAATCTGTGGTTTTAAATTTTATATTTTATATTGTATTTTATGATTTTAACTGTTGTAAACCGCCCAGAGAGCTACGGCTATTGGGGGGGTATAAAAATGTATTAAATAAATAAATAAATAAATATAAATAAATAAATAAAAAGCTGCTGCAGGGTCCCCCGATTTGGATTGGCACCACATGTGTCTCTCCCATGCCATTTTCCCAATGAAAACTGTCTCTCCCTGAAGCTGTTATTTGCCCCATCAGAGAAAACATGTGAGTTATTTATTTTTTCATTACGTTGCGTTCCTGCAGGAGGGCAACTGATGATGATAATAATACATTAAAGCTCTCCAGAAGAAAACATCTTTAATCCTTTGAGAAACAACATTAAAAACATGACGCAAAGGTATGTTAAAAAAAAAACTGTGAGGGAAATGAGCACTTTGAAATGACTACAATTACTGCTTTGACACATTTGAAAGGGACGAGTATGGCTACAGAATGGCAGTACACCATTTTTTAAAATCTTCTGTTCATTAGACATAACTGCCTATTCTTTAAATGCTGGGTTTTTGCTTACACTGACTATTTCTCCTGCCCGTTCTCCCAAAGAGCTGACATATTTGCAGAGCCTTTTAAAATTAATCTAATGTTGTTTGTAACGGACTTGTGAACCCTTCACATTTGCTGACAACTTGATATGGGGATGAGCTATAATCTTTGTCTATATTAGGCATCGAAAGGCTGTTTCTTCAGTTATATCCCTGGGCTTGCTTTCTGTGGCAAAAGGCAGAACTTTGGAAGAACATATGTGTAAAGTATTTTCTGCCAGGAACATGTTTTGGCAGCTGTTCATAGCAAAGGGGCCAAGACTTCTTCCCTTGGTTGAAGGGTCTCAGTAAAGACCAGGTGACTTCCGGTACTGCCCTCCCTTCCTGCTCCCACAATTGTCCAAAATACCCCTTGCTTCTAAACTATAGGACAGCTTTGACTTCCCAAATATGTAACCATTGTAATTGCAGCGTTAATCCCAAAGTTACTCGCAATTTTACGAACCATGTTTGCTTCACCCATGATTTATAAGCCTTCAAGTAGGATTGCTGCCTGCAGAACATTATTGCTAAATGCTTTGGAGACCTTTGAAAAATGTTATTTTTTCTACTCTGCTGAATTGCATAAGCTCTCCTCCTACCCAAGAGCCAGACCTTTGTTTAAAATGAAGTTGGTGAAAACTTAAATTTCCATTGACTTCAACAGGATTGGCCCAAAGTGTACAAATCTTCTGAAAAGCATTCCTCCACTCCCCCATCCCCACTAATGGTTTTTCTAAGATCTCATCCGCATTATGCCATGTTGGCTGTAGTCCTTTTCTCAAATACCCAGAGGTAGCTCCTCCTCCTCCTCCTCTGATCCTTAAGAACCCCTTCATGAAGAAAAGGATCACACTGTTGACTCTTTTCCTTGACTTAGAAAATGGCCAGTCAAAGATGTGTGTTCAAGGCTTGAGAGACTACAGACGGTACTGGACCTGGGACCTACGGGATGTCTCTCTCTCAACTTAAGTCATGAACACTGCCAGAGGACCATCCTCAACTTGAAGGCATCCTCTATTTGAAGGGCTGTCCTGTCCAATTCCAGTTTGAAGGCAAAGAACCGTAAGAACTGTTGCCCATCAAGAGCTAGCAGGCGGACAGCAGGATATGGTGAAATGTACTGTATTTCTGTTTAAATTAATTAAATTTGTCTCTGGTGTGAGGAGCCTGCCTTAGCCTCTACTTCACCCTACCCCAGCCTGGTGCCCTCCAGACTTGTTGGACTACAGCTCCCATTATCTTCAGACAGCATGGTCAAAGGCACCCTACTTACTTTCCCAGATTGCTGCCTTGGATCTTGACCAGTGCCTGGTCTGGGCCATGTTCCTGTTTCTAGGACAGTGGTTCCCAACCTTGGGTCCCTAGATGTTGCTGGACTACAGCTCCCAGTATCCCTTGTCATTAGTCATGCTGGCTGGGTATGCTGGAAGCTGTAGGCCAGCAACATCTGGGGACCCAAGGTTGGGAACCACTGCTCTAGAGCATATAGACTGACAGCCAGTCCCTCTGGCATCCAGAACCCGGCTGCCTGGAGTCTGGCCGTTGCTGGTGAAGCCCGACACAGTGGCTGTTTGCACATAATGATGGTAAGTCGTGGATTTAACACGTGCTGGGCTCATTCCACAACCTTTTTTAATATTCCACACCTGATCGGGCTGATCAGGGGTTGCTACATGACATCCGAACTCAGACACGGTGACCTGGTTCAGACGACACGACAACCCACCATGGGTTAATTAACCCTTGGAGTGCAGTGGCATGTACTAGCCGATATTATGAATATGCAAGCCCTGGCTGGAGGTTGCTGTGGCTTGTCGTGCCGTCCAAACCCAGCTACAGGTGTTATTTCAGGGTTAAAACAAACCCTGGTCTGTTTTAGGGTTATGTGAGGGGTGTTTAATCCACAAATAACCCCTGCTACCTGGGTTCAGACAACATGATAAGCCACAGCAACTCCCAACTGGGGCATGCATATTCATAATGGCAGCTGGCATGTGCTGCAGCTCCACATGGGTTAATTAACCCACGATGGGCTGTCATGTCATGCAAACTGGCTCTATGGGCTAATTAACCCACAATCTGTCACCATTGCCTGCAAGCCAGGTCAAAGTCTCAATATGACATCCTAGCTAAGAAGAAATTATTTTCTAGTAATATTATGAATGTTTTTTGTTGAGGTGAACTAGGACTACTATAATGAGAAAGGGCTAGTATGCTGAGAATTTACTATGAAATGTCATCTTCCCTGTGATGAGGACAAAGCATGTTGATGGATGAGCGGCTTTGCAAAAGAACATATGAAACATCACTGTAATCTCCCTTCTCATTCAGTCCTGCTTAATGCATGTTAATTATTTTTTAAATATATTTTTAATATATGTATGAAATTCCCAATCGTGGTCCTTTGGTTAGGTCAAGGAGTCCCTCTCTATTTTCAGTCACTAAATTTGAACATCATACTTCATCATGTCCATGACAGCTGCCACATTGGATCTGGGTCCAAAAGCAATTTATTTGAAATGAAGCCCTTTGTGTGATGTAATTATTTTCAGATGTACGTATGGGCTAGTGGGGAAAAATCTATATCTAAACTCATCTGGGCAAATTAAAGTGCAGAATATCCTAGCCGCTAGGATATTCTGCACTTTAATTTGCCCAGATGAGTTAGATATACCGTAGATTTCCCCCCACTTGCATTTTGCTCATTTCAAGCTATAACATTTTATTGAAGAACATGTCAAGGCAGTTGAAGATGTCCTTTTAAAATTATGCTCACATGCCCTTGTGAACCAACCTCACAAAGGTGTAACTTCAACATGGAAACTGCTCAGTCATACCGTTCTATTACACAAAACAAAATTTGTCTGCTGACACACACTTTTGAGCTTTTTGCTTCTAAAGGTTAAATGTACAGGCCCCTATCTTCAATCTGAAGTGGGACAGTTGAAACATAGGCTTATTTCACTATTAAAAAAAGAAAAGGATAATAACAATAATAAACAAATAATGAATGCCCGCTCCCCGAGATCAGGAACTGACTATTTAAAGCAGGGGGAGGGCAACTTTGGAGGGTCTGGGGGCCACTTTCCATCCTCCTGGACCTTGCCTTGTGGGCTGTATTCTTGCCACCACCACGGAGAAAGCATGGATGGGACCTTACCAATACCAATTTGCAGCAGTGGTAAATTAGCGCCTGGGTGAATTTGACAGTGGTGGTAAAAAAAAAATTGTCCTCTGTAACCTCCTGTAGTGGTTTGCTGCCAAAATTCAGTGGCAAATGCACCTTTTTTTTGCTGCTGCAAATTTTGGTGACAGGCCCTGGAGGCCACACCAGATGACGGAGAAGCGCCTGTGGCCCACGTCCCGCATGTTGCCCACCCGGTTTAAAGGAAGCAATGAGAGGTACAGAAGGAGGAAGCTTCTTAATAAAGTTACAGGGGTACCTTTGCTGAATGGGCCTTACTTTTGAGTAAACATTATTGAAGGATGTTGGTGATGTGGTGGGCATTGCCAGATAATATAGTCGTAATATTAAGTAACACCAGAGATATATAGCTAGGTGAATTGTGTACTTTAGCTGCAAAGGAAAACATGGGATAAAAGAAACAGGACAAAGCTTCTAGGCATATCAAAATATGGGCAGTGGTCTTAAAACGCTTTGGGGATCATAAATTTTCTCAGCAGTGTAAATGATGCTGGCCTCCATGGTTGCTATTTGATGCATGTACTTAAGATGAAATGCAATTTCTTTTTTCTTCCATTTTCTCTCTCTGTCTACTCCTTTTCCATATTTTACATGCCATGTTGAATAAATGCAGATGTCTTGAAAACTGCCTCTTGAAACACAAGTGTACACAACCAGGGAAAGGGTGGAGGAATGTTGGTTGGACTTGTATAAACATTTTTTGTTCAGTTTTAGACAGACTGAATTGCAAACTGTTAAGAATAACTAACACAACTATAAATGGAAAACAAAGCTAGATTCAATTGTTGAAAGCTATACTGCATTTGCAATCCTATACCCACTTACCTGCGAGAAAGACCCACTGAATTCAATGGGGCTTACACGTATAGGATTGCACTGTAAGAGCTGTTGATTCGGCTGCACAGCCGTATCAGTATCTGGATTCAGGAGTGTCAAAATAAGAAGTTGTGCCATCTGGATTACTAGAAAGGGACTGAGAAGTTGTTGAGATAACTCTGGTATATGCACACTTTGCATATTTGCAAAGGATTTATCTCACAATCACCCAGCAACCACAATAGTAAATGTCTCCCATTATGCATCTTAAACAA
Source organism: Shinisaurus crocodilurus (assembly GCA_021292165.1). Classification (NCBI taxonomy): domain Eukaryota; kingdom Metazoa; phylum Chordata; class Lepidosauria; order Squamata; family Shinisauridae; genus Shinisaurus; species Shinisaurus crocodilurus. The sequence goes on along the minus strand of CM037877.1, from coordinate 22,523,332 downwards.
AGTTTTAAAACTGCTAATAAGCTAAAAGTTCCAGTGATAGAAGACAGAGTGCTTTCCAATCTGTTGACCCACCCAAGAAGTAATATGGTCAAAAGACAGGAGTACTCTGTCATTATGATTTTCAAAGGCAGCTATTTATCTACTCTGAGATAAACACTGTGGCCATACATTGGTTGAGGTAGCCTTGAACCCCAGGGTTACACTATTCCGGCTTCAAGAAAAATGTCACTATGTTCTCCGTTTCCATAGCAACGTCACATTTTGCCTATCTCCCTCCTGGCTCAAATTAAAGAGATCCTTCAGTAGCTTCAAGTGCCCGATAGATCTCTAGGTGGGCTGTTGTTTTACAAGCATTTTTTCCCTAGAACTTCTTTAATCTGAAACCTCCCACCAAACCTTGCTGGGTTGTGTTTTTTTTTTGGAATGGAGGATAACTCCATGCAATGGTGTGTAATGGAGGGGCAGATACCGGAAAATCCCCTATATCACAATCGTAAATGCCCTTGTGATTCTGGTGAGATTGAATCTGTGACTCATGTTCTCCTTTATTGCTCCTTTCACCGAGATTTGCGGAGAACCTTTATTGAACCATTTCTCCGAAATACCCTTGCCTTTCATACATCATTCATTACTTCTTTCGGATCAATTTCCCACAATTACTTTACAAGTAGCTAAATGTTGTGCCGCCCCCATTAAAACCCGTCAACAGGTGATTTCAGTATGTTCTTAGCACTGTATCGTATATGTATGAACCTCGTGTATCTTGTTTTATTTTTTTGTAATGTATACTGGTCATTGACTGTAATAGGGCAGGATTGAACTGAATAATGTACCATTCATAAACTGAAGATGGCAAACAGCCGTCCAGTCTGTATGCAGAGAAGCATCTGTCTGGCACCTTAATCTGTTATGAACATGTGGAGGCAGGCGCCGCCGATGTCAGCGGGGTGGTGTATCCGCTCTGGGTCTCAGCCTGAACTTTAAAGGAGCTGTCCATGGTGCTGAACCTATGAGGGAGGGAGGGAGGGAGGGAGGGAGGGAGGGTGGGTGGGTTTAGCCCGGATTGGATGCACTGCCCCATTGACACTGGAGCCACAGGCCACCACCGATACAGATAGCTACTCCGGATTGTTCAGCTTCGTTGAGCAGATGCGCATCACAGGGATTTACATTTGATTCTTTACTTCTCCAGCTCCACGGCCCTCGGCTGTCCCTTGATGCCCCCACTCTCTTTCTTCTGAATCCCTCCTCAAAAACCAACCATTTCTGCGAAGATTTTGGCACAATCTCTTGGTTTCCAGTACGCCATTGTAACGGAGTCGAAGTACCAGCAGTGGCTGATGATTCCAATGTCGGGGGGGCAGGCGGGGCAGTGTAGCCACTCTGGGTTTCAGTCTGAACTTTGAAGAAGCTATCCATGGTGCTGAACCACACACACACACACACACACACACACTTAGGTTCAGCACCATAGATAGCTGCTTTAAAGTTCAGGCTGAAACCCGGAGTGGATACACCGCCCCACTGACGTTGGAGCCACCGGCTTCAACTGCTAAGTACAGGTAACTGAAACAAATGTAGACCCTTTCCCTGTTTACCCCTGTCTCCATTTACTTGCTCTGTTGTCTATCCTGCAGAGTGTAAGCTCCATGTGGCAGGGACCTGTCATGGCACGCACATTATTTTTATGGCATTGTTGTGTGCAAGTGCTTCACCCCGGCCCTAATTTACCACTGCTGCAAATTGGTATTGGAAAGGTTCCATCCATGCTTACTCCATAGCTGCCGCCACTACTATATTTGCTGCCACTAGGTTTTCTCAGTTCAACATAGAAGAAAGCAAGGGCATAGCAGTTGCCTAGCAACTGCTTCTCATTTCCTCTCTTTACATTTCCTCTCCCCATCTCCAAACTAACTGGTTGGGGGGGCCTGCATTGGGTAGATGTAGTTACAGCAATATACCTGTACCTAAAGACCCAGTGCTATGCATCCACTGCATGAAGATGGTTTCATTTGATTTTACTTTCTGACCATTTCTTGTATAAGCTCAAACACAGCTATAATTTGTGCTGTTAGCTCAAGAGGAATATGTTTATGCATTCCGAATGGACCAATTTAAAATAGCCAATTACATTTTTCAAAATAAATTAAGATAACTAGGCCTGGTTCGCCTGCCAGCTTTATTTTTGTGTGCCAAAGAGTGATGTTAAGGCTGTACATGTACAGCAGGAGAAGTGAATGAAAAGCCCTTGTCTCATGTTTAATTATGGATGGAAGGCATCTGAGCCAAGAAATGAATTAATTCAGCCAGCAGGTTGAGGCACCGATTACCCTCCTTGTACTCGGCACAACTGAAAATTCCATTTTATCAGGAAGGACAGCTGTTGTGTTAGCATGTCATCCACAAATAAAGTAAAGACACTTTAGAACAAACATATGTTTTCTGAAAAAGCCACTGTGCTCAAAACACTTCTGCACAGGACAGAAAATGATCAGTCTGAAATATATTTGGATTATAATCTTCCCTTGACTATTTCTGGGGGTCCTAATAATAGCATTGCTATAGTACTTTTGAGTGTTCAAAGAGAGCTCACAGAACTAGAGGCAAGATTCAAAAGAAGGAACTTTCTGATTCCGTCTCTGATTTCAGCTCAGTCTTTTTGTCATGGAATTTTACTTTGAAATAGTGGAAAATACAGGAAGAACACCACACAACAATACAACAAGTGGAATGGGGAAAAGAAAACGCAGTGATTACAGTCTTTATTATATAATGGCTGGACCTGTAGGACAGCTAAGCCTAGTTTGAATGTAATCTTGAACTACGGTTCAGCATTATGTGAATGAGTCTTGGGCTCATGATCTCCCCACTCCCTTTCCTCCTCCAGCATAGCTGCAAGGAGATTGGAAACGTTTATTTCCATTTAGCTAAACGCTACGTTCAGTCCAGTTTCGGACATAAAAGTTATACTTATTTTGCCCGAACTCAACCAAACTGTGGTTAGTCTTAACAAAGGTTGGGAAATAAACTAATTTCAAACCATGGTTTATGATACTGGCTTGTTTCCCTAAATCATAGTTAAGATTAGCCATAGTGTCAGCTTCAGACATATTCAGTGGGTCTGTATGTCATGCTAAGCCACCCTGAGAATAAGCCACAGTGGGTTGGTTGTTTGAGGAACAACACACGGTACATCTGACAGATGAAGGTTGCCTATCGGCTAATTTGTACACAGTTGTGAAGGACTGGTGGAGACATAACAGTAAGAAAAAGGTGGGACCCGACAGCACAAGTCAGAAGCACTGAAGATGGGATGGAAAAAGCCAAAGAAGTAAGTTCACCAAAGGGGGAGGCAATATCTCCCCCTTGGCAATTTGATCCTCATGGTTTAAGTGCTGAACTGACACTTCTGAACTGACACTGAACTGACACTTACTCCAGAAAGGGGAGATAATAAGTCTCCACCTTTTTGCGACTCTTTTTCAGAGCGCTTACTGCTACGATTACTGTGGTTCCCTGACAGTTTTAAAACATACCCCGAGAAGCCCGGCTGCATGGGACGGAGTGACTGGGGCCCCATTGGAGGTGTGTGTAACTACTGCTGGTGTGGGTGCCCCATTTGCTCTGTCCCGTTCTGCTACCCTCTAAGTTTTTTTTGTTTGTTTGTTTGTTTTTTTAGACTGTCGGAATATTTGCACAAATTCTAGGGCTAGGAAGTAAATGGAAGGGAAATGTACACAAATTTAATGGCTTGGAAGTACTAAATGGAGGGGAAATGTGCACATCTGTAGTAACGGGGCAGTTAATGCAGGAGTGCAAATTTGCCCTCCATTTACTTTCCAGCCATTAAATTTCTGTACAGTTCTGCAGGGTTTTTTTTGGTGTTTTTTTTAACTGTCAGGGAGCTGCAGTAACTGCTATGGCAGTGTTCTCCAACCTTGGGTCCCCAGATGTTTTTGGCCTACAACTCCCAGCATGCCCCTGCCAGCGTAGCTGGCTGGGGCATGCTGGGAGTTATAGGCCAAAAACATCTGGGGACCCAAGGTTGGAGAACACTATGCTATGGAAAGGAGCTGTGAAAATGGGGCGGGGGAGTTAATATCTCCCATTTCTGGAGTAGCTGGAGAGTCGGGGAAGTGTTGAAAAGGTGGAGGACACCGAGAAGCGTCAGCTCAACACTGAAAAGCGAGAGGATTACATTGCCAAGGGGGAGATATTGCCTCCTCCTTTGGTGCACTTACTCCTTAATGAGGGTGAGCGCCCAACTCTGACTGTCTTCCCAGAGGGGAGCAGGCCAGAGAAGCCTGACACTCCTTGCCACCTGGAAGATTTGTCCTCGGAAAATGCGCATCTAGTGCAAGGGTGTGCGAGACTCTCTGAGGGAAATGACCAGGCTGGAATCTTGGCTGAGGAAGGGAAGTGTCCCCTTTGAAATGAAGCCTTTCTAAAGAGAATAGAAGAAAGATGCCCACTTAGGCGTAGTTCCCCATTACAGAAGAAATTTCCCTGCAGGGATATAGACAGACTGGTGAAGAGCTCCAGGTGCCCCACCTCTGTGTAAAAGCAGCTGCAAAGCCCTGGGAGCTTTGTGGATACAACATCTTTAGTACCAAAAAACTCTTGCCCGGACTATACCTGAACCTTGATCTTTTGGCTTGCCTCGATTCCCATGCTTGTGGGTCCTTGTCTTGGAAATTATTCCTGAACCTTGAACTCCTGTAAGTCTAGAAAACAGTGCCTTTGAAACTGTCTTAGATTACATTGCTGGTCTTCAGAATCCTGCTCCCAGTTTCTGGTTGGATTGTGTCTTGGAACTTAATGCTGGATTTTACAACCCTGTCTGTGCTCCTAACTGAACTGGCTGATTTATTGCAACTGTAACCTTAGTGAAGTTTCCATGTCGTTGACTTTAAAGGATTGCTTGTGTTACCATCTCACTCCAGTGAAGAGAGCTCTTTGTTTATTTTAACCTGTGCTAAGCTGTTGGTGCTACAAGAGAACTGGGCCTGACAAAGAGGTTCAACACCTCTGTTCTAGTGGTTCAACACCTCTGTTCTAATCTATGATAGAGGGAAAACATATTTCTTTCTATAAGATTTTTCGCGAGTTGGTATATAAATCCCAAGCAGGTACCCAGCTGCTAGAACTAGGCTAGAGTGCCTACACAGGAGCAAATTTGCTCACAAATAAGCACCCCAGCCTGTCCTTTTTCAAATAGCAAACTTGCAAAGCGTGAAGTTCTTAATGATATCCATCCAGATATAATGAGAACATTGCAGGGAATGACCTTTAGAATGGCCTGTCTAAGCAGTTGAATCAACTGCAAAAGTTCTTCACTGGATGAGATAAGCCCACAAAATGCTTAGCTAATTAGTAATTATGGGTCTCAACTGGTCTTGCTGATTTAATTTGGCGTACAGGAAGAGGTTTGTATCTCCAAAATGCCACTTAAAAAACAAAACTTAAAACAAGAGTCTGAGAATCTTCCCTGAGAATTTTTGGCAATTGTTATAAATTAGGAATCCTATGAAAGTATTTAAAAGTTGTTTTATTGGCTTGAAAGGTGCACACAACATGCACCCAACATTGACGATCCTTTGCAATGAGTTGGGTTCTCGTCCTGCATTTCAACACTCTCTTTTAGAAGACTACATTGCAAAATATTTTTTTTAAAAAGGGTTATTCTAAAAAGGGGTTGTTTTAAAAGTAGTAACAGCTTTCCTTTGAAAAGGTCTTGATTGACATTTCAGAACTGAACCATCTGACATCCACCTTCACTTGCTGTGAGGAAAACTAGCTCACTGTAGAATGACAGAACTGAATGGGAACAGAAAGTCATCAGGGTATTCCACAAATAAAGTGGCACTGAAGAAGAGTGGATTTTTACATTCACCTTATGCTTCTGGTTGGCAACTAGTTTGGCCAGAAGGTCCGAACACATAACATTTATTTTATTTCTATTTTTTATTGTATCCTGGACTTGTTTTAGGCACTGTTGTAAACCGCCCAGAGAGCATTTGACTATTGGGCAGAATAGAAATGAAACGAAATAAATAAATAAATTTTGAGTCCCCATAATGGCTTAGAGCCAAGTCCCATTGGCACATGCATTCATCCACAACCTTCTTTTGCCTCTATTTTCACAATTCATGGGGCCAGATTTTGCCTAGGGGTTGCCCAATTGATCATCGCTTCTGTACAATAGTTCTGTAGATAGATAAATGGCTGGAAAAATGCACGCCCCTGTAGTTTGTAAACAATTGGATACTTTCCGGAAGTGGCCACGCAGCTGCATTCCCAGCTGTTCTGCTGGGAAACAAGGTGCGTGGGAAGTGCGCACCTTGTTTCCCAGCAGAATTGTGCTCTCCCCAGCCCACCAAGCAGTTGTTTGGTGGGCTGCAGGGGGATGCAATCCTGCAGAGAAACAGGGTGCTTAATCCTCATGCACCCTGTTTCTCTGCAGGACCAGAGTTGAGCGCGATGAGCGGGAAGTGCAAACCTTGTTTCCCAGCAGAATTGCATCCTCCCCAGCTGTCTGGTGGGCTGGGAAGGGGAGTGTGATTAAGCTGGGAATCCAGCAGCATGGCAGTGGTGGGGGCTGCACCATGGAGGCAGAGGACTCAGAGGGGGCACAAAACTTCCCCTGAGTGGGGTCACTGTGGACTGCCTCCCAGCATGAACCTACCTGTACACACTCCAGGCAACGAGGGAGAGGGCCTTCTTGGTGCTGGCCCCCCAATTATGAAATAACCTCCCCAACGAGGCGCCAACATTATTATCTTTCCGGCGCCAGGTTAAGATCTTCTCTCAGGCATTTGGAAGCATATGACGAGGTTTTAATCAGGTCTTGAATTTTCTTTGTGGCTGATTGTTTAAAATTGTTTTTAGATATATGTGTCTCTCTCTCTCTGTGTTGTCTGTTTACATGTTTGTATGTATGTGGTTTTTATAATGTATTTTTAAGGGTTTAATCTTTGTAAACCCCCCAGAGAGCTTCGGCTATTGGGTGGTATAGATATGTAAATGAATGAATGAAATGAATGAATGTGGCCCACCCCTGATTTATAAGCATTGCCTTTGAATGGAGAGGCTCCATACAACCATCATGATGACTAAGTCACTGATAGATTTCTCCTCCATGAATTTGTCTAATCTCCCTTTAAAGCCATCTTGGCCAGTGGCCATCACCACCACATTGTGCAGCAGCAAATTCCAAACAGTATTTTCTCCTGCTAGGATAATTTTCTTTTTGATGTTCTTTTTAAAGACAAGCACAGTCTTTACTTTAAATATTGATTGCTAAATTGTTTTAGAACAACCACAACCACCATCAAATATTTCAGCAGTCATCATAGCAAGGACTTTCCCAAAGTTTGTTTGTCATATTCAAAAAATAAAACTCAGCCTCAGCCACAGAATTGCACAATGTTTTGCAGGGCTTCACGGTGTTACACAAGTTTAAAACATAGCAGGAGTCAAATAAAATACAAAAATAGATGCCATGCAGTATTCTTCACTACTTTTATTCTGGATCACTATAACCAAACTTGATATCCAATATTAGTTTGCGTTTTTTGTTAATGGACTGAAACTATAAAACGGGGCTCACAAATTAGCGAAACCAAAGATCTTTTAGGCAATAGCATGATGATCTATCGGGTGCTAGGCAGCCTCCTTTCTATGGTTGTTTTCAGCTGTAAGTTGCACTGTTTATGCATCGTGTTCCGTTACAGAGTGTTCTACATACAAACATTAAGACAAATGAAGTTCTCTAGCGAGCCTCCTACTGCTTTCATATTTTCGCTCCTTAAACAAGGGAAGAAAACACACACGGGGAAAATACTATCCACCCCATTAAAACTTGGCCAGAAGTTCTTGCATGGCTGTGTTGTTGCTGTTTTTACACCCACTGACTTAACCTCCAGATGTGAAGGAGTTCACTCTTCAGAGCACAACTTACAGCAGAGAATTATTATATTTGTACTTAGTTTGAAGTGCAGAGAGTTTCCTAACTGCCTGACAATTCCAAGCTGAACTCCTGTTGCCATTAAAGAAGATGAGGGCCTGCAATCCTCAACTCTTGTACTCCTGAATAACCACAAAATTTTAAGAGTTGAAAGGGATCCTGAAGGTTATTTAGTGGGCAGACTTCAGGATGGCAGGTTCTACCGTACTTTGTTTTTAAAAGACTCGTGAGATCCAGCAACCAGACCTGGTGCAATATACATACACTTAGAATTAAAGAATTCTGAGCCCAATAATTTGCGTCAAGTGCTGGAACTAAATGGAGTTTACAGTCCTTCAACACAAAAATCCACACCTGGTTACCCCAAGCTTTCATTCCAGCAATATAATTCAGAGTGGGTGTGGGAATCGCTTTCTTTCTGCTATTGTTACGCAATGGGGAGTCAGGAATCCTTGCCAATCCACTGCAAATTACTCTGATCTACTTACCCACCCGGTCCAATCCCCTAATCAATGCAGGAACCACCAGACTATTCTAGAGGCCACCAGTCTTATATGGCTGGTTTTTAACTTGGATCAGCAGCCAGCATGGCACGGCCATCGGCCCAGGGGCCAAACCTAACCCACCAGGTGTCCCAATCTGGCCTCCTGGAGTTGCCACTCTGCCTGATGATAGGGACGGTCCTGGCTGGCTGCCAGGTAGCTCTCCCTCCCCTCTTTCTTGCCACCCAACTTACCTTGTGGTAGGTGACAGCAGCTGCAAGGTCTCTCTAGCGCAGGGCTCTCCAACCTTGGGTCCCCAGATGTTGCTGCCGGCCTACAGCTCCCAGCATACCCAGCCAGCATGGCTAATGGCAAGGGATTCTGGGAGCGGTAGTCCAGCAACATCTGGGGACCCAAGGTTGGAGAGCCCTGCGCTAGAGGGCTCTGTGCAAGGCCTCCTAGCTGCAGCAGGACTCCTAGGCACAAGGAGTCCTGTCAATCATAGTTCTCCAGAGTGCAAGAGTTCATAGTATGGACTCAGGTGCCCTGGAAAACCAGCTGTTGCTCGGGGGCGCGGCTGCCGCAGTGCTCAAGGTGCGAGTAAGAAAGGCCTCCAGAGGAATCTTGGCAGTATAGCTGCCCCAGTGCTGCTGATTACCTCACCACCAGTTAAGGTCAGGGGAAGGAAAAGGAGTGTCAAGACAGGATTTAGGGGTTCATAGGAATTGGTGAGGGGAGGTGTTCAGACCTAGACATGTTCCCAATCACATCATTGAGAACCAACAGGGTTTCTGATGCCTCCGATTTATTATTTATTGTATGATTGATGGTTGTATTTCTATATTGTCTTTCTGATGCGATTTTTCAAAAATAAATGCAGAAAATGAAAACCATAATCAAATAAAACCATTGAAAAATATGTAAAAACAACCCCCCCAAAAGCCACAACAACCATTTAAAAAGCCAAGTCAAAAAGATGCATCTTGACCCCCCTTCCTGGATGCTAAGAGAGTTGGGACCAGTTGCAACTCCACCGGGAGAAAGCCCTTTCCCAATGCCTGACAAGCAGGCCTCTGCAGGTGAGGGTGTCCTCAAAAGTGCCTGTCCTGCTGATCTTAATTACTGAGCAGGTTCATGCAGAGATAGGTGGCTCCTCAGATAGCCAGGCCCATGTAGCCTGTTACAGGTTAAAACCAACACCTTGAATTGAGTCCAGAAAGCAATTGGGCAACCAGTGCAGGTCTTTCAGGACAGGTGCAATATGATCCCAGTGCTGTGCACTGGTTAGCAGCCAGGCTGCCACATTTTGGCCCAATGGAAGCTTCCGGACGCTCTTCAAGGAGAGCCTTTTCTGCTGTGGCACCCCAGTTATGGAATGAGCTCCCCAAAGAGGTTCGCCTGGCACCTACTATGTATTCTTTCCGGCGCCAGGTGAAGACCTTTCTGTTCTCCCGGGCATTTTAATCTTTTTAATCTTGTAATTGTTTTTAATTCCGTTACTGTAACTACTGCTGCTAGCTCTGCTGTTTGTTTTTAATCTGTGGTTTTAAATTTTATATTGTATTTTATGATTTTAACTGTTGTAAACCGCCCAGAGAGCTTCGGCTATTGGGCGGTATAAAAATGTATTAAATAAATAAATAATAAATAATTCAAGGGTAGCCCCACGCAGAGCACATTGCAATAGTCTTAACTGTGATGTAATTCAGAATTCAGGTTGGGCTCAGGAAATTCAGGTTGATTTCCGGAGCCCAGTTCTGAATTGACACTGGCAGGGCCCACCCATCGCTATTTCAAACCAGTTTCAGAACCATGTTTCAGTTGTTCAGCCATGGTTAAAAGCAACAAGCCATGGCTAAGCGTGATGTCTGCATAAGGCCAGACTATTGGCACTTTAGCAGCCAGTTCACAGTCTGCTTTTATGAGGCACAGACGTTCCAATGTCTGCTGTGAATAAGCACTAGCAACAGCACACCTCCATGCTCCCTGTTGTCACAGAGTTGTATAATAGTTTATGGGTTGCCATGGGCAACAAAGTAGCTGGCTATTTACAAAGAGCATGGTGCAGTCACACTAACAGGGTGCATTTGCATATAATGGCTCCATCTCTGCAGAGCTGATTAGATGCTAGCATAAATGCGCATCAGCTGCCTTTTAACTTTATTGTGCCAGCCACTTTCATTCAATCCTGGGCAATTTGAAAGAGCAATTGCTAGCAAAAGTCCATTAAGAAAAATCTGAACCCTTTAAAAAAAAAATATGCCAGCTAGAAAAGGATAATGGCATATTGAGCTGAAAAAACTTTAAAAAAACAATCACCACCCAGTTATGCCTTACAAATGTCTATACGTGTGCAATCCTATGCATGTTTAGACAGGAAAAAGTCCTACAACTGCAACCACACCCCAGCCAGCATGGGAATTGTAGCATGGTTTTCTGTCTAAACATGCATAGGAATGTACCCTAAAACAATTGAGGGCATGAGGCTAGATTGGGTGCCTGCGGTTCAGGAGGTCTGAACTTGACACAGTCATGTTTAGGTCTAGCATTGTTTTTTTAAAAAAGTTTTGGTAACACATGACAATTTAAGATATTGACCGTGGCAGTAGCAGTCAAAACAAGAATAAAACAGGGTTGTCAACCCACTTAAAGGGTCTTTAAAAAAAAGGATTCATTGTCTGCCTTTTGGGGAGGGACATATTTCACACATTACTATTTAGGGGTGGGGCTCTAGCATAGTGGGAGAAGGTAGAAGGGCCAAGCATCCTTTGCATCTCCAGTTAAAAGGGCTGAGAATTGTTGGATTATCAAGCTTGTGCTTGCTTAAAGGTTTTTCTTTCAGTAAAACATAATCAGTTGGTACTTCAGCATTGCACTGCTGAAGATCTCAGGAACAGGTGTTCCTTGTTTCCATATCTAGATGTCCTTGGACATCTAGTAGGAGAAAGTGGGTGTCACATAATATGACAGTTGCTATACTGTCATATGCCTGTCCTGATTCCCATTGGCTCTCTGGCACAGCTGGGTGTGTATTTTGCTGTACTTTCTGGTTATTGTCTCTCTTCTTCTAAATTTCGGATGTCTGTGTTATGTTCTCTAAACTGACTGTATATATTTGTAGTTTGTAATTGTTTTATGAAATATAATAAAACAATTAGAATAGCAAGGCGGTGTTCCTGATTGCTGCAACAGAGCAGGAGAGCTACAAGTCGGACTGTGGGTGGAATTTACTATTTGTGTGCTGGAAGCTAAAGCAAAGTAGAGGTAGCAGGCACACAGGTAAAGTTCACAGCCACAGGACTTTAAGCAGGCATCTGAATTCCAATACCCTGTTTATTTTTATATTTACATCCCACCTTTTTCCTGGAAGGAACCCAAGGCGGCTTACATAATCCCCCTCCTCTCCATTTTATTCTCCCAACAACCCTGTCAGGTAGGTTAGGCTGAGAGTCAGTGACTGGCCCAAAGTCACCCGGTGAGCTTCATGGATTGTAGAGTTGGATATTGTTTAATAAAAAGGGGGGAAGGATATTGTAGAGTTGGAAAAAGTGCAGCAAAGGGCAACTGAAATGATCAAGGGACTAGAGCAACTTCCCTATGAGGAAAGGTTACAGCAGCTGGGATTGTTTAGCTTAGAAAAAAGGCAAGTAAGGGGAGACATTATAGATGTGTACAAAATTATGCATGGTTTGGAGAAAGTGGATAGGGAGATATTTTTTCTCCCTCTCTCATAATACCAGAACCCAAAGGGGTCATCCTGTGAACCTGATTGGTGAGAGATTCAGGACAGATTAAAGGAAGTACTTTACACAGTGCATAGTTAAACTATGGAATTCACTTCCACAAGATGTAGTGATGGCCATCAATTTGGAGGGCTTCGAAAGGAAGATTGAACAAATTCATGAAGGAGAAGGCTATCAATGGCTACTGGTCCTGATGGCTACATGCTACCTCCAGTAGCCGAGGCAGTATGTCTATGTACTGCAGTTGTTGGGGAACATGGGTGGTAGGGTGCTGTTGCACTCATGTCCTGCCTGTGGGATCCCATGGGCAGCTGGTTGGCCCCTATTGGAACAGAATGCTGGAGTAGATGGACCCTTGGTCTGATCCAGCATGGCTCTTCTTATGTTCTTATGGCTGAGTGGGGACTAGAACCCAGATCTCCCAAGTCCTAGTCCAACACTCTAACCACTACACCACACTGGCATTGTTGCTTGGAGAGCTGCACTGCCAGTCTGAGTAGATAGAACTGGGCTAGCGGAGGAAGATCCTACTACCAGCTGTAGCATTTCAAAGGAAGTCAGTGGATACAGACAACACCTGCCAAGGATACCACCCAGGGAGATGGCCTGCTTGGAGAGGGTACAGATTCAGGGCACCCAATCCAGCCTGACTGGTCCCACTCCTCAGCTTTAAGACACTCCTGGGAGCAGAGGGAATGGATCATCTGAGAGGAAGCACAGAACCGAAGGCAAAGTGTGCTTCTGAGAGCAAAAGGCCTCCAATCCCAGAATCCTATTTGGGTGGAGGAAGCCAGATCCAGTACATGCTCAGGATAAGGGCCCTGCTGTCTCTCTGGGAGGGGGTGGGGAATCTGCTGCTGCTGTTGGTGCCTAGCAGTTGCTGAAGCAACACCTTATCCAGCAGAGCTCTCGGTGATGCTGTTGTTGGACAGCTCCCCTGTTGCCATGGAAAGCTGGGCCCCTGACCTCATCATCAGGCGATCACTCGTGACCGAGTAAGATTGTCTTCCGGGATAAAAGGAGGAAATTCTAAAGAAGATTGTGTAGACTCTAGCGATGGGTCCGTAAGTGACTGTGGAGGCCAATTCTAGATCCACACAGCTTCCCACAGTGAGGACACAGGTTACCAGATAGAAGATGGTCCTGTAAAGGATTCATTTGACGTGCTTTTCGCCTAGCACGTTTCTCCCTTTCACCTTGCACTCGGGCTTCTTCAAAGTCCATGGAACCTTTGTGAAAGGCCAACCTCCATTTAGATCGTTCATGGGCCAGAGCTTCCCAGTTTTCGATGTTTATATTGCATTTTTTTAGATTTGCCTTATGAACATCTTTAAACCTCTTATATTGACCACCGATATTCCGCTTTCCATCCTTGAGTTGGGAGTAAAGTAACTGCTTTGGGAGACGGCAGTCAGGCATTCGAACAACATGACCGGTCCACTGAAGTTGGCGTTGAAGGATCATTTTTTCAATGCTAGTAGTCTTTGCTTCTTCCAGTACACTGACATTTGTTCGCCTATCTTCCCAAGTAATTTGCAGGATTTTCCGGAGGCAACGTTGATGAAACCTTTCAAGGAGGTGGAAGTGACGTTTATAGATAGTCCATGTTTCGCAGGCATACAATAAAGTTGGTAATACAATGGCTTCATAAACCAGTGTTTTGGTCTTCTTACAAATATCCCGATCCTCGAACACTCTATGTTTCATTCGAGAAAATGCGGCACTTGCGGAGCTCAAACGATGCTGGATTTCACTGTCGATGTTAGCTGTAACAGAAAGATAGCTGCCAAGATAGAGAAAATGATCGACATTTTCCAGTATTGTCCCGCCAAGCTGGATAGATGGCATCACCAAAGGATTGGCTTGCACTTGCTGATGAAGCACTTTGGTTTTTTTGATGTTAAGTGAGAGACCAAGTTTTCCGTATGCTTCTGCAAAAGCATTTAGGATAGTTTGGAGATCATCCTCTGAATGTGCGGAGGCCACATTATCATCAGCATACTGAAGTTCCACAACGGAGGTTGTAATTACCTTACTTTTTGCTTTCAGCCTGCTGAGATTAAAAAGCTTTCCATCTGTTCGATATATAATTCCCACACCGGTGGGAAGTTTCCCCTTGACAAGATGTAAAACCATGGCGATGAAAATGGCAAATAATGTTGGGGCGATAACACATCCCTGTTTAACACCTGATCCCACTTTAAATGGAGCACCATGAGAGCCGTTGTTGTCCAAAACCGTTGCCGTCATGTTGTCATGGAGAAGTCGCAAGATATTCACAAATTTATTGGGGCATCCAATTTTCATAAGGATAGTCCAGAGAGCTGTACGGTCTACAGTATCAAAGGCCTTAGCCAGATCGATAAATGCCATATAAAGGGGTTGATTTTGCTCCCGGCATTTTTCTTGGAGCTGGCGTGCAGTAAAAATCATGTCTACTGTCCCTCTAGAGGGGCGGAAACCATATTGAGTTTCAGGGAGGATCTCTTCTGAAATAGATAGAAGACGGTTTGCGAGAATCCTAGCAAATATTTTACCTGCGGTTGCTAAGAGAGAAATGCCCCGATAGTTTCCACAGTCTGTTCTATCACCCTTCTTAAAGAGGGTGATAATTATGGCATCCCTGAAGTCTTCTGGGATCTCTTCTCTTATCCAGATTTTTTCGATGAGTTTATGAAGATGTTGTACAAGTTCGGGGCCCCCTTCTGGGAACAGGACACTTATACATCCAAACCAGAATACATGCGCCATAATAAGCTCCCAAAAGAAGAATAGAATAACTTCTTATTTAACAAAAGGAATCACTTATTTTGGGAAAGAAATGCTATCTTTAATATGTTCTTTCTTTTATTCTATTACAGTAACATACCAGAAGCAAACCAGCCTAAAAGTATATACAAGTGAGCTGTTAACGAGCAGCCGGGTCTGGTCATTACAGCTTATCAATTAAAACTTGCCATTGCTAGTTAGTAAATTTAATCTTCTGTTGATTAATTTCACATAAAGAATTCAAAATTAGCACAAGACTTATGTTACAAAGTTTAGCATGACAATTTAAAAAATAAATTACTTTTTAAAAAGTTTTTTTAAAAAAAGCCAGTACATCCCAAGAGCTAGCACTTGGGGGGTGGGGGGAAACCTGCTGTAAACCTTTCTGCGGCCAAAGCAGGGGTGGGCAACTTTTTTGGGAGGGTGTCTGGGGGCCATTTTTGCCCCCCTGCCTCCCCCTGGCTGCACTCTGGGGCACCAATGAAAAAACCATGCTGGTTTGCTGCTGATTTTCAAGTGAGATTTGGCCATTCCTGGGTTCCGTAGCAGAAGCAAACTGCTACAGAAGGCTTCAAACAGCCAAATCTCACTAGAAAACAAGTGATATTTGGCTGCTTTAGGTTTCGTTAGTGCTGAAATTGGTGGTAAACTGGTGATATTTTTGGGTCATCAGGGGCCACTCCAGGGGGCGCTGAGAGGTGCATGATGTGGCCCACAGCCTACATGTTGCCCACCCCTAGCCCAAGGGATAGAGCAAGATATTTATCGATCAGGTTTATAAGTAAATAAAATGGGGCCAGAAAAGGGTCTGAAGGTATCTGATGCCATTCTATCTACGAGGGAAGTTTTGACCCATAGAACCCTAGCATCTGCCACCTTCACTTCCTGACGCCTGTTCAGAACCTTTAAGATCAAGAGGGGCTGCCCTCGATGCAGTGTTATCTGTGCCCCACACTCAGGATGGCAAAGGCATGCAGCTGACACAGCCAAGAAGGTGTGTTTGTACCCGAGCGACTGTTTGGCAGGGAAATAACATTTTCTCCGATCCCTGCAGCTTTGATGAATACAATGCTTTACAAACAAAGGCTGACACTAAGTGTTAGTTGACTCAACGAATGTATAACTTCAGTTAGAAAATGCAGTCCATAAAGCTCTTGCCAGCACACTCAGAGCCAATGCTTACGTGTTAAAGCAGTGTTCTCCAACCTTGGGTCCCCAGATGTTTTTGGCCTACAACTCCCAGCATGCCCCAGCCAGCTAAGGCTATGCACTTACGTTTGTGTCAGTATTCCTTCTGTGCGTTTGAATTTCTAATCTGCTCCATCACAAACAGAAACATCTGCGTGGACCTGGAGCCCTCTTCACATATCCCTGTTCTCAGGGCCAGCATCAAGGGTAGGCATGGTTGGGTACCTGCTGTTGAGGGCCCGCACCCCAGCGGGGGCCACTGACAAAAGCCCCCTGGACTTGGTCCTCCTCTACATTATTGCAACCTGCTTGTTCACCTGCCTCTCGCTCTGGCCTGGACAACTGTGGTGGTGAGAAGGAGGAGCAGTAGAGGCCACGGCCTACTTGCTCCCTGGTTCTCTGCCTGTCAAGCAAGCAAGTGGTAGCAATGATGAGAAAGTGGAGGAGGAGCAAGAACAGTTGGTGACAATGGTGGGTGAGAAGATAGCGTCGCTGAGGGAGGGGGACCAGTGAGGGTGTCTTGCCCAAGGGCCCTCTAAAACCTGGAGGCATTGCCTGTTCCCTTCCATCAGCCCCTTTGACTTTTAATTTTTTATTTCTATATAAAACAAACACATAATATCAAACATGTAACAATTAACAAAACAAAATAGACCTCCGATTTTCTTCTACAGCAAATATAGGTAACAATAATTTTTCTTACTCGATAATCAGAATGAGAAATCTCTTTCTTCCCATTGTCCCAAATTCACTTATTATTCCATAAATCCACAAACAAACAAATCATTATTTTCCAGTCTCTGCAAAAAGTCAATTAGAGGTTTCCAGTCAATAATAAACATGGATGTTGTCCTTTCTCTGATTAATGATGTGAGTTTGGCCATCTCTGCCAGCTCCAGCATCTTGACCAACCATTCTTCTGTCATAGGCACTGCTGGACCTTTCAATTTCTTTCCATCAGCCCCTTTGAGTGACAGGCAATATGACGCTACTGAACTAACCAGGCCTGACATAAATTGCCAACCAGGCCTGACATAAATTGCCCTTACCTGTCAAGAGGGCAATACTTTCTTCCCGCTGCATTTTAGACCCTTTCCCTACTCCTGTCACTGAAATCAGGGGATTTTCACCAGGTCTAGATGTGGTGCACTCATGCTCCTGGCCTGGATCTGACAACTCTAAATTAACCCTATTGTCTGTCCAACCTCAGTTTCACAACCGTAAAATGGAATTCATAAATCAGAAGCTGTTACTGGATGTCTGCGATAAGAATTGGCAAGTACTTAATTTGTCTGCTAAAATGTGTTATCAGAGGGGATTAATAATGATAATCCAGCTTCTTCCTGGGTTGGACAAGCATGCCAAAATTGGCTGAGATGCAATTACATCCTTTATATTTTCTTAATGATTCGAGGGGGTTTATAAAGGCTCGCTGGAGAAACGGAGAGCAGCCCTCCAAAAATCAATTTGTAACCATTATGAACAGAAAATGTTAAAAGCAGAAGAAACTAGGAATCACTAACACCTAGTTTTGACTGTTATTCTGCTAGAAATGGTGTCAGCAACAAATTGGAAAGCTTGCCATCTAAAGACAGTGTTCTCCAACCTTGGGTCTCCAGATGTTTTTGGCCCTCAACTCCCAGCATTCCTCAGCCAGCTATGCTGGCTGGGGCATGCTGGGAGTTGAGGGTCAAAAACATCTGGGGACCCAAGGTTGGAGAACACTGATCTAAAAGGTTTGTTTTTGTTATTGTTTTCCAGAGCACCGTTCCTTTCTCATTTCTCTGAAAAAGTCCTGAAGAAAACATAATAATATACCCTATTCCATGAAAGATTCAGAATTGGCTCATCATTTGACAAACAGAACAATGAATGGATCCTAAAGAATCCATATCACCTTAATACCTACGTATATTAGGCCAACTAAAAGGTCACAAAATACTATGCAAGTCTTCGAGTTCTCTAGAACTCTTCATCCGGCAAGATGGTAAAGAAAGCAAAAGGGGGTGGGGAGCAGCTGATGTTCAAGCTATGGATGTTCAAGCCATTTGGTTAGTGAAATTGATTCATCAACACAAAGAAACATGAAGTCAGAACCGACCATTGCCACAATATTTTTTAGGTCATCATTGCACCGAAAAAAGGACATTGTAGAGTTGGAAAATGTGCAGAAACTAAAATGATCAAGGGGATGGAGCAACTCCCCTATGAGGAAAGGTTACACCAGCTGAAATTATTTAGCTTAGAAAAAGTAATCTTTTTTGGTTCTTATGATTGGTTTTGATGGTATATGCTGGTCTGTTGTTATGTTTTTGCTGTTTTTATTTTTGCTATAGTTGTTACAATTGGATTATACTGCTGTTTTAAAACTTGGCTTTTCTGATAAATGTCGATTCCATTTTATGGCTAGATGTATCACATTTTATTGTTTACTGCATTTCTTCTGTCTTGGGAAGACACCTTGGGAGGGCTCTACCCAAAAAGGCAGCCTAAAAATAATTAAATAAATAAAGGCATTGAGATTGCCACTACATAAGATGTTTTCACACTTGAAATCGCATGTTCAATGAAGAAGGGAGCAGGATCACACCACTGGCCTCACTCCTAACCTTGAGTGGAAGGTGTGAACGGGGCTTCTACACGCATACAGCTGTATGCCCATAGGTCTTTCCAGGTAATTGGAAGCCCTGCATGGAAGAGCCTGGGCACCTGCAACTGTGCACACATAGAAGGTCGTCTCCCACCTTCCACTGAAAGCACAGAAGACTGGTGTGGGGTCAGTGGGTGTGATCACATTTAGTGAACGTATGAGTGAGTTGTGAAAAGGACTATAGATACTTTTAAACCGTTACTGTAGGAAGATGTGCCCTGGAGTAAATTCCACCACAGAACTCACAGCACAGCCAGCATCAAGGGTAGGCATAGTTGGGCTCCTGCCAAGGGCCCACACCTCAGCAGGGGCCCACTGACAAGAGCATCCTGGAGTTGCTCTTCCTCTTCCTCTTCCTCCTCCTCACTATTGCAACCTGCTTGTTCATTTGCCTCTTGCTCTGACCCAGACAACGGTGGTGGTGGGAAGGAGGAGCAGTAGATGTCACTGCCTACTTGCTCCCTGGCTCTCTGCCTGTCAAGCAACCAAGAGGTGGCAATGATGAGAAAGAGGGTGAGGAGCAATAGCAGCTGGTGAAAATGGCAGTGAGAAGGTAGACTCACTGAGGGAGGGTGCCCACTCAGGGTCCTTGAGCAAGGACCCTAAAAAACCTGAACGGGCACTGACTCACAGTCCACCTATTCAGGAAGAGGTGCATTGCTGTCAGGGCTGGGCCTTGGGCAGCAGCCTTAGGTGAGCCAGGATCAGGAGCCATGGGATGAAGCCAGAAGAACTCAGGACTGAAGGACAAGCCAGGAGGCAGCCAAGGCCAACCAAAATGGTCAAGGGGCTGGAGCTTCTTTCCTATGAGGAAAGATCTGGGATTGTTACGCTTAGCAAAAATGTGAGTACCAGGAGACAGGATAGAGGTGTACAAAATTATGCACGGTGTGGAGAAAGTGGATAGGGAGGCATTTTTCTTCCTCTCTCATAATACTGGAACCCAACGGGGTCATCTCATGGAGCTGAACGGTGGGAGATTTAGGACAGATAAAAGGAAGTATTTCTTCACACAGCGCATAGTTATGATATGGCCACCAACTTGGATGGTTTTAAAAGAGGATTAGACAAATTCATGGAGGAGACTATCAATGGCTACTAGTCCTGGTGGCTATAGCCACCTCCAGTATAAGAGGCAGTAGGCCTTTGTATACCAGTTACTGGGTAACATAGGTGGGAGGGCGCTACTGCACTCATGTCCTACTTGTGGAGCTGTTTGTGTGTGAACACTGTGTGAACAGAATGTTGGCACAGAAAGGTCTTTGGTCTGATTCAGCATGGTTCTTCTTATGTTATTATGGTCAAAGACCAAGCCATAAGGTAGGGTCAAGGGGCAAGTCAGAACAGAAGGATAAATGAAGGATACAGGAATATACTAGAACCCAGGAAGTCCTTGCTCAAACAAGGCTTAACTGGAACAGGAAGCCCTTATAGTCTTTCCTGTCCAGAAGGTTCCAAAGGCCAGCCTCAGTGGGTGGGGACGTTCTAGGGCAGTCGAAGGATCCAAATTCCTTAGGCAGACGCTGCAGTTCAGTTCATCACACAGGGCAACCACACATAAACCCAAAGGTTCCCTGCATGAGACCCAGCAGTCCCCGACAGTCACCTATCTTTGTTGTGCCTAAAATGGTTCCACTGTCTGAACCTTTTGGAAGGAGCCACCGCCGTCTCCCCAGCCACAAGCGCCCTGCCAACAGTAAGAGATACAGTGATCCTGAGGATCCAGCTTCCATCTTGCAAGGGAAGGAATTCCGGGAACCATCTGAGTGGAGGAAGCATCTCCTGTCTTTCTCTCCAGCCTGCAGCAATAACATCTACCCCACTTCATTTACAAGAATCGTAGCTGGTTTCTGTTAAAATCAACATAAAACCAGAAGATGTCAGCTGACAAAACGAACAATCTAAACTGAACAGCAAACAAAATGGATGGTGCCAAATGCCTCACATTCCACTGATTTTTCTCCTGAATATCTATAAGTGTCAAATTGAGAAGCATCTTGGTGGATAAGTGATTACAGAGCAGGGAAGCAGAACCTTAGGCCTGGAGCCATAGGATTTCCCAAATGCCCTTCTCCTGGGCCCACCACCTTTCCCCCAACCACTGGTCATTGGGTGGTTTCCTGGCTTTTGTGCACTTTTCCCCCATTCTAAAAGTTTGAAACGCCTCTCCTAAAGCTTAGTTATTGGCAGTAAGGGCTTTAAGCTAACATATCCTGGTATTTTGCACTACCCCTTCTGTCTTTGGCCCCGCTCCTTTTGTCTCTGGCCCCACCCACCACTGGAATGCAGCCCCCAAGAGCTTCTTCAACATGGAATTTGGCCCTCGAGTGGAAAGAGGTTCAACACCCGTGTTATGGAGGATCTGGGATGCAACAGGTTGGGTCTTATTCTGAGTCCCCTGCATGAATGGAAGGGATTCTAAGCAAGCCCTCTCTATCAGGCCTTAAAAGTACATGGAATCAACCACCAAAAAGGAGGAGGAACAGAAAAGGAAGTACTGGCCTGTCTTTGGCCAGCAGTGTTTTGGAACATAGGAAGCTGTCTTATACTGAGTCAGACCATTGGTCCATCTAGCTTAGTATTGTCTTCAGTTACTGGCAGTGGCTCTCTGGGCTTCCAGGCAGGGACCTTTCCCTGCCCTACCTGGAGATACCAGGGAACCTTCTGCCTGCAAAGCAGGTGCTCTGCCAATGAGCACAGAGTGCAGTTGCAGCATCATTTCCTCATAAATCTAAGTTACCATTGCAACAAATTGCAGATTTGTAGAATGAGAAGACATCTACCTTATACAGTAGTTAGTAGATCATGAAGAATTATAGCCTCAAAAACTATTGTTTAAAGGATATCTGAATGCTGCTTTGTTTTTCTTAAGCATGTGCTCTTGTAAAACAACAACACAACATTCCTCCCCATTCCCCACTAAGTGATTAATTTTTACTACCACAAGGGGCAGCACAACAGAGGCTTTAAATGGATCAAAGTTTACTCCATAATCAAAACTTAGGGGAAGACTGTGTGTGTGTGTGTGTGTGTGCAGACTTGTGTTGGGCTTTCTCCACAAAAACAAAGGAGGATGTGCCCAGCCTCTTCCACTGGCAAGAGAGCATGTTTGGAAAACTTACTTGTACAGTTTATTGTTCCATGAGCTTGGGACACTTTCCCAAATGCCTGCTCCCTTGCCATTTGCCTATTCACCCGAGGAGGCTTATTCTATAAATTAGATAAACCGATTCAGCCCTGACGAAGAGAGAGTAGAGACAACCACAGCATGACATTGTTATTTTTATTCCATACGTTGGGTTGCATGGATGCATATTAAGAGGACTGTGTACAATACCAGTCTCCCTCAGCCTGCTGACCTACAGATGTGTTGGGAGTACAAGCCCCACCATCCCCAGCCATGGGGATGCTGGTTGAGATGATGGAAGTTGTAGTCCAAGGGTGCCTGGGGGCCAAGTCCAGCCCTCCTGGGATCCTCAGATAGCCGTGTCCCCTTCACTACCTCCTTTCCCCTGCCTGCTGGCGGTTTGGTGGTTTCCCTGGCTTTTGTGCAGTCTTTCCCCCATTCCAAAAGGTTGAGATTTCTCTCCTATGGTTTAATTACTGGCAGAAAGAGCAGTAAGCTGAAATATGCTGGCATTCTGGCCCTGTTCTGTCCATCCTCTTCTATTTTCAGCCCCTCCCACCCACCACTGGAAAGCGGCCATCGAGAATTTCTCCAGAATGGAATTCAGCCCTTGGGCTGAAGAAAGCAGTTCTCTACACCCCAGTTCTAGAAGAAGGAGCATGTTCTGAAATAAAGAATATCTAGGCACTGCAGTTTAAAAGCTGACTTGATTAGGCCTTTCATGTTAGCCCTACAAAGAGTGCCAGTGATGGTAACAGGATTCCCCGTGGCCATGTGGTACTCTGAATAAAGCACTATGTAAAAAAAAAACCCACTACAACAACAGATGATGGACACATACCTCATTAACTGGAGTAACATTCAAGACATTTGGAGAATGTGACAGGCTAAAAGGATCGGGGGGCGGGGCGGAAGGGGGGGCAAAATTGTTCTTCCCCAAAGGGGTTGTAGTTCGGAAACCTCTTAATGCTGGGAGGCCTTGAGAAGTGAGTTAATTTGCTAAAAACTCAATAGAATGGGATTCAGTAGATCACATTATGCAAAAGAGTACTTGGGTCTGTCTGATTTATAAGGCAACATGCTATTTTTCAATCTTTTAAAAAATGTGTGGTTGTATTTGCCAGGCAGCTGGAGCCCCTCTTGACTGCCAACTCCATGGAGAGGCCTCTTAGATGTGGAACCAGGAAAAGAAGTGCAGTCAATCGGTTCCAGTACACTGCACCTAAAGGAACACATTTTGCAGCCTATCTAGTTTGGGCCATTTCAGCTATTCTGACATTGTGTGTTTTAGGAAGGGATTAGCAGCACTCCTCATATGGCTGAAATGCTCCTTGCCAAAAAAAGGAAGGTGTTTTCTCAACCTTCACAGGAATTTGCCTGAGACAAGGAACTGCTGGGAATCTTTGCTACTGTTAATACAGCTGTGGTTTTTAATGGCTGCTGGGAAGAAAGCAGCATTCAGAAATGTTGCATACCATCAGTTTCTCTTCTCCTGTCGAAAATAATATAACTAAGCTGTTTGCAAGGAAATTAAGGGCTGCAATGATCGACGTTTGCTTCGCAATCAGAGCCAACCTACACCATTCCCCTGCAGTGTGTAGTTGCATGGCCCCAGAAAATAAGCAAACTCTACCACATTGTTTTCTGAACATGCAGAACAACTCAGTGTCAAATTTATTCAGTTAGCATGGAAGAGTCCAACCTGAGACAATGAGACATGCATGCCCCTAAAGGCATAGATAGGGGGGCCTCCTGTCCTGGACAGGAGTGAGAGGAATTGTGAGCCTTGCTATGGTATAGTCATCCTGCCCACCTGTACTATGTGGTGCTGCTACATTCTATGCTCCAACTGCCCCTATTGATCAGCCACAGTTGCTATTTTCCGACATCAGTCCCTAGTAGAAATAATAAAGGGTCTTGTGGCACTTTAAAGACTAACAAATTTATTATGGCATAAGCTTTCACGGATCAGAGTCTACTTCTTCGGATGTATGAAATGTTATGCAAAGTTTGCAAACATATACACGTAGTTGTGGGGAGGGGAAATTGTAAGCAGTGATGCATCCTGGCATTGGTAACCTAATTAGTACCTGTAGCAGAATAAAAACCTGTTACCGGTATCTTGATTCAGGCCACAGGGGATGGAAATGAACTTCTTGATAAGATACTTCTGCAGCTATCACTTCATACATCTGATCAAAAGCACTCTAGTCCACAAAAGATTACAACATAATACATTTTTTAGTCTTTGAGTTGCAACAAGATTATTTGTTGTTTAAATTGCATCAGATTAACATAGTGACCTCCTGGAAACAGTCCCTAGTAGATCATTATCCCTATTTTGTCCAAAGTCATGCTAGGACATTTCAAAACACAGAAAGTACCTGTTCTATATGTGTGGTGTTCCTTTGTAGCCAACTGAAGACCTAACTAAATGCTACACATAGATGCATGTAACTACTAACTAAATACTACACAGAGATGCGTGTTACTATTTTCCAACAGCCACTATTTTCAAAATTAATAGCTGTATTCAAATTAGTTTCCAGTTATAAAATGGTTTATAATTACAATTTAATGTAATAACACAAAATTAAACAAAACAAAACCCTATTCCAATATTGTAAATTAATCTGCAATGTACTTTTCCCAAAATCTCTGTAAAAGATGAAGCAGCTTCAGGGAGGGATGTATAAGCCTCCTGTGTCCCTCCACTCCAAAATTTATTATTTTTTTTTATTTGTTACATTTATATCCTGCCTTCCTTCCAAGGATCCCATGGCGGCATACATGATTCCCTTCCTCCTCATTTTTTAATCCTCATAATAACCCTGTGAGGTAGGTTAGGCTGAGAGCCAGTGACTGTTCCAAAGTCAGCCAGTGAGCTTCATGGCAGAGTGGGGACTAGAACTTTGGTCTCCCCAGTCCCAGTCCAACACTCTCACCACTACGCCACACTGGTTCACTGCGCTCCAGATAATAAAAATAATTGTCCCAATAGTTGCTTTCCTCCGAAAGCATCCCCCATTACCCTCACGACACACATACATTTGCAAACCCATGGAAGGAATGCAACTGGGGAGGGATTCGGCACAGAGATGGGGCAGAAAATGCAGAACACCCCTTCCCCATTTATTTTATTCATTACATTTCTATACCACTCCATAGCTAAAGCTCTCTGGGCATTTCACAACAACCAAAACCATGAAACGGTTTAAAACAACAGTATAAAATAGAAGTAATAACCAAATAAAACCTAGCAGCATGGCAAGGTTTTATACAGCAGTGCAAGGTTTTATACAGAAAGGGCACAATCCTAGCGATTGCGCCCTCGATGTTCGTAAGCCCCGCCGAACTTGGAGGCTTACCAACAGCCAGTGCAGACCGGGAGGAGCGGTGGAGGCAATCTCTGCCTCCCCACTCCCTCCCGCTCTGCATTTTAGCTAGGCAGACGGTTTCGGCCATCTCGCTGAGGTGCTTCGGAGGGGAGGGAAGGCGGCTGCAGAGAACACAGGATATGCCGTACCCTGGCCTCTGCAGTCTCCGCCCAGCAGAATACCCCCTTTACCCCAGCTCCGAGGTCGAGCTCCCGACCGTGGAGAGGCCGCCAGCGCAGTTCTTTCCGTGCCGGCTGCAAGGGGGGTGGGATGGGGTGGGTGGGAGCACAGATCTCCAGCTTGGAGGTCAGGGCACAGCCTCCGACCTCGGATCTGTAAATCCAACTTATCCTATGCCCCCCCCCCCCAAGACAATGTCAAGGGGCCATAGGATCGTTCTGTAACAGGTTTAAAATAACAGAAACTGAAAGACTAAAATGTCTGGGGAAATAAGAAGGTTCTCACCGGGTGTTCATTACTTCTATGTTCTTCTATACTGTCCCCTCCAAACACTGGTTTTTCTTTTCTGTTTTTAAAAACTTTAATTGCACATGTCTGCATGTTGTGCTTAATGAAGAGGCCTACATTTCAATAATCTTCTTGTTATGGGCATCCTGCATCTTAAAGCTGTTTCCTTCCTTTGTTTTGAAAATGTTTGAAACACAGACTCCAGACTTACTCATAGTGAAATATTGTGCTAAGTGTTGATGTCATAGAATCATGGAAAAGTAGAGTTGGAAGGGGCCTACAAGGCCATCGAGTCTTTCTCTTTCTCTGCACACAGTCCTTGCTGGTAGGCTTCAGATGCCCAAAATAAAACAAAGTAACATCATAAAACCAGAACAGAGTGGCCAAATTAGCAACCAAACCGGAACGAAACAAGCAATGATTGAACTCCAAATAAAGTTAAATCAAATACAAACAAATGGCTCAGTGCCAAAGAAAATGCAAACCTCATGGCTAGAAAGAGTCCAAAAATATATTCTCACAATAATTAACCAATGCCTTCTTTTACAGCAGGAAAGTATATTGTACTGAGTTGTGTTCAGCTAGAGCTCGAGTGCACAATATTTTTTCCATTGATAATAAACCATTTGCAACCACCCGGACCTATCTGTCTCTCAAAGCAGACAAACTAACAAAGGAAAACAAAATAACTAGCAGGTCTTAATGTTCCAAACCCTTCTTGAATAAGTGGGCTTTATGCAGTTGCTTGAAGACCAGAAAGCAGGTATACAAACTGAAACAGTTGAAGGTCATTGCACAAGCCTAGAGCCACAGTTCAAAAGGCCCTGCTCCTTAATGCAGATGGCTTAAAATTCCTGCTTTTAAGGAAACACAGGGCCAAACTAAACGTTCGGCTAATCACACATAGTGGAGCTATATGTAATAGTTTTATTTATTTATTATTATATTTTTTAAATCGCCCATCTGGCCGGTCACCCTGGGCGATGTACAACAGAATAAAATACAATAAGACACCATTAAAACACAATTAAAACAACCACAATTAAAACAATATAAAAGTTTTTTTAAAAAAATCCTAACCCACCCCATATTCCCGCCTGAAGAACCATGTTTTTAAAGCACGGCGGAAGCTCATCCACCTTTCTGTAAGCGTGTATGGCCACAATTCAGATCGGAACCATGGCACTTCGGAAGGTGGGGGGATTAAACCCCTTTGAGGGGGGGGGCTTAAAGGAAGAAAAAAACCCTCCATTTATGCTGTATAATATATATATGGGGACTCCATGGCCCCAATCTGAATCAGGGCCGCAGGCACTTACACGAAGGTAAATAAAACTATCCCGATTAGTATTATTATTTTAATTTCTATACCGCCCAATAGCTGAAGCTCTCTGGGCAGTTCACAGCGGTTCCACTATGGTGTTCAGTTCGGCCCAGAGACCATGTCCCTTGAAATGATCTCAACCGGTAGGCAGATTCATATAGGGAGAGATGCACTCAATAGTATGATTTAGTGCTAATGTGCTGAGCCTGAGCCAAGCTGCCCGTAAACCGCCATAAATGTGTGTCCTGCAGCACGCATCCAGACTGGCCTTTTGTCGCCAGAGATCCAGCTGGTATCGGGAGCAGCTATATAGCACAGAGACGGCAGTGACCGACCAAATACTTTGCCTTCCGAGCATCAGAAGAGCTTGGCATCTGTGCCTCAAAAGCATTTCCTCGTGACACTCACGACTCACCCTTGTTTGTGGGGAAAGAATTGCTTGCAGACACCAGTGCCAAAGCAAACAGCAGCAGCCGAAGATCCATACTTCTGGATTCTGCAACTGTAAAAAAAAAGATGAGACATTTATATCAAACTCACTATAGTAAACACTCCTAAGAAGTGAACGCTGTTTCACCTGTCTGCTCGCTTACTGGATGGGTGGATGGAGTTAAGCCAAAGGTTTATGAAGGAAGTAGATTATAATAAATGTTACTGCCCTGTAAAATAAATTTTACTGTATATTACAGATTGTAAAGGACCGTAAATCCCACTCTTGGAGGCGGCTGCCGCCTCGTGAATTATTGAAGGCAGCAAAGGATTTCAAGGTCATACATTGATTTTATACTCGTAGAATTGTCAGCTGTTCATCCAAAGAAACTTGGGGATTGTAGTGTGGCGAGGATGCTCAGAATGATGTTAGAGAGCCCTCCCCTGCCCCATACAAGAGGGAAGAACTATCAAACCATTTTAAGGGAGCAATCCTAAACTCCTAGAGAGGGGACATAGGATACCACAGACCTCCCTCTCCACGGGCAGAGAGAGATCTGCATTTGGACGGCTCCCCTATTTGATGGCAGAAAGCTTCACCACTGTTGCTGACCTGCTGCTGGTTCTCTGTGCATGGGGGCCCAGGAACAGAGTGTTTTGGGGGCGGGATTTCAGGGGAGACCATGGATCCTACCAGATCCAAAGCCCCCTCCTTCCCCAGACATGCCCCCAAACAAGCCAGAAATGTATCCCATCCCTGCAGCTGGCGTACTTAGGCTCCCTCCCTTTACAGTCAACGGGACACAGAAAATTTAGAAGAAAACAAATTGGAGGGGGAAGGGGAAATGCAGGATCAGCCATCCATGCCTTCTGCCTTGGCCAGCCCCGCCCAGCAGGGCTGTGGATGTTGCAGGGGGTGGGCTGCAGCACTCCCCTGTCTAGGAAGGTAGGATCTCTCTGCTCAGTGTGGTGTAATTATGCCCTCATTCTCTAGCCCAGGGGTGCAGAAACTCTTTCAGCCCGAGGGTCAAAAATTCCATTTCGGAGAAACCCCTGGGGACCACATTCCAGTGGTGTGGGTGGGCCGAAGGCAAAATGAGGCAGGGCCAAAGGCAAAGTAGGCGGGGCCCAAATACAAAAAATACCAGCATGTTTTAGCTTAAAGTTCTTACTGCCAGTAACTGAGCCTCAGGAAAGGCATTTCAACCCTTTAGAATGGGGAAAAATCTGTGTAAAACCCGGGAAACCACCAAACTATGAGTCATTGGGAGAAAGGGGTGTGGGGTGTGGCTATCTGGGAAACCCTGGAGGGCCTGTATTTGACCAGGGAGGCTGAGATTCTGCACCCCTGTTCTAGCCTTATTTCAAAGAGTAGGAATACTATGGGCACAATTTGGGGGAAATTAAGCACTTTTAAGTCCCACTGATTTCTGCGGGAATTTTAAATATGTGCTTAAATCTCTCCCACTGAAATCAATGGGACTTTAAAGGCATGCAGGCAGGCACTGGCACAACTGTGGTTACTCAGAGGCAAGGAAAGACTTCCCCCAATGCTCCAGGGTATCCTTCACTGACCATCGGTGTGTTGCCAGCAGCGTGAGTGATGGATTTGTGCACGTGCGCGTGCGAAAGTGGAGAATGTGAGTGTAACCGAGAACGTGAATGGGGAATGGACACAGAAAAGCTATTATAAACAAAGACATCTTTCAGTTTTCCTGGGCTTCTATGTCTACTATTATATAGCATAAATATAAGAAAGTGTTAAAAACGATTCCATTTTGCACTGTTTTCCTAGGGGAAAGCCTTTTGTGCTGTCCTTGCAGATATTTATGCATTCCTCGCAAACTACCTCATGGCAAGACTTGCAATAGAGAAAAGGGGGGGGAAGGTTTTTTTGTTTTTTTTTAAACTGTGTCAGCTCTGTCCTTGCAAAATGAAATGCATGGAGATTTCCGCACAACGGGGCTGGCTTTGAAGGCCTTCCCTCACCCAGTGGAAACGAGACATTGCTGCTTGCCAGCTGGAAGGAATTAAATCCCTCCACAGTTGCAAAAGGACTCAGGCCTCACAGCTATTCCTCTCCCACAGCTGACAGCAGAGGCCAACTTGTCTAACCAAAGGCAAATGGGCATATGCCAGAGATGAAAGAATTCTCCTTGTTAGCCAATCCATTGCTGTGCTTAAAACAGATGCACAAAAACAGTTTTGCATTCAAAATCAACATGTTCAGGATCCTCATTGCATAGATGTTAACTCCTGGCCAGTCTTTAGACAGTTATTTTGATCACACAGGTAGCAGGGCAAGGAGGTATATATTGGCCCAGTTCAATGTCATTGCCAACTCATGGGTTTGGCCATCGGGAATGCGTTGCAGGCTACCACAGTCACCCCTTCCTTCTCCTTAAATGTGTACCGATTCCCTTCTGAACTTCCTTTAAAAAAGTAAATGCAGTCTGTCAGAATCTCATCATCACAGGGGTACATTTCAACACTGCCTTTACCGGTATATGTGTTTATATTTTGAGCGCAAAGCGAGTATGATACAAAAGGAAAACAAAGGAAAGTAATCATGACTTAGGGAGATGCTCCCTGGGATATTAAAACAGAACAAATAACTCTTATCAGTGCTGTTAGGTATAATGCTCTCGGATTTGTTTGAATGGGAAGGGGATCAGCAGTAGAAAACTCTTGCATGCAGAGCAACGCATGTAGGATGGGGTGGGGAGGAAGCACAGGGTGACTGGATTGGGCCCATTGTACTTATGCAAAACTACTGAAATGTTACCTACATATTCAGATTAGGCACCAATTTATATGGAACTTGCACAAGAACATATGATGGTACCTCTTTAAGAAGGGTGATAGAACAGACTGTGGAAACTATCGGGGCATTTCTCTCTTAGCAACCGCAGGTAAAATATTTGCTAGGATTCTCGCAAACCGTCTTCTATCTATTTCAGAAGAGATCCTCCCTGAGACTCAATATGGTTTCCGCCCCTCTAGAGGGACAGTAGACATGATTTTTACTGCACGCCAGCTCCAAGAAAAATGCCGGGAGCAAAATCAACCCCTTTATATGGCATTTATCGATTTGGCTAAGGCCTTTGATACTGTAGACCGTACAGCTCTCTGGACTATCCTTATGAAAATTGGATGCCCCAATAAATTTGTGAATATCTTGCGACTTCTCCATGACAACATGACGGCAACGGTTTGGACAACAACGGCTCTCATGGTGCTCCATTTAAAGTGGGATCAGGTGTTAAACAGGGATGTGTTATCGCCCCAACATTATTTGCCATTTTCATCGCCATGGTTTTACATCTTGTCAAGGGGAAACTTCCCACCGGTGTGGGAATTATATATCGAACAGATGGAAAGCTTTTTAATCTCAGCAGGCTGAAAGCAAAAAGTAAGGTAATTACAACCTCCGTTGTGGAACTTCAGTATGCTGATGATAATGTGGTCTCCGCACATTCAGAGGATGATCTCCAAACTATCCTAAATGCTTTTGCAGAAGCATACGAAAAACTTGGTCTCTCACTTAACATCAAAAAAACCAAAGTGCTTCATCAGCAAGTGCAAGCCAATCCTTTGGTGATGCCATCTATCCAGCTTGGCGGGACAATACTGGAAAATGTTGATCATTTCCTCTATCTTGGCAGCTATCTTTCTGTTACAGCTAACATCGACAGTGAAATCCAGCATCGTCTGAGCTCCGCAAGTGCCGCATTTTCTCGAATGAAACATAGAGTGTTCGAGGATCGGGATATTTGTAAGAAGACCAAAACACTGGTTTATGAAGCCATTGTATTACCAACTTTATTGTATGCCTGCGAAACATGGACTATCTATAAACGTCACTTCCACCTCCTTGAAAGGTTTCATCAACGTTGCCTCCGGAAAATCCTGCAAATTACTTGGGAAGATAGGCGAACAAATGTCAGTGTACTGGAAGAAGCAAAGACTACTAGCATTGAAAAAATGATCCTTCAACGCCAACTTCAGTGGACCGGTCATGTTGTTCGAATGCCTGACTGCCGTCTCCCAAAGCAGTTACTTTACTCCCAACTCAAGGATGGAAAGCGGAATATCGGTGGTCAATATAAGAGGTTTAAAGATGTTCATAAGGCTAATCTAAAAAAATGCAATATAAACATCGAAAACTGGGAAGCTCTGGCCCATGAACGATCTAAATGGAGGTTGGCCTTTCACAAAGGTTCCATGGACTTTGAAGAAGCCCGAGTGCAAGGTGAAAGGGAGAAACGTGCTAAGCGAAAAGCACGTCAAATGAATCCTTTACAGGACCATCTTCTATCTGGTAACCTGTGTCCTCACTGTGGGAAGCTGTGTGGATCTAGAATTGGCCTCCACAGTCACTTACGGACCCATCGCTAGAGTCTACACAATCTTCTTTAGAATTTCCTCCTTTTATCCCGGAAGACAATCTTACTCGGTCACGAGTGATCGCCTGATGATGATGATGATGATGACACACCAAGATGGCATCTTGTTGGAACACCGGACTAGTAACAAGTTTGAATGTGATGAGTGACTTTATGGCGTTAGGGTTATCTTTAAGAAGGAGCTGTGATTGCAGCCAATGTCTTTTTTTTAATCTGAGGCATGAGGGCCAATGCAAAAAAAGGGGGTCCTTTAGAGATGACTAGAATGGCAAAGATCAGTGCATTAGCAAGCCTATCACACTGCTATTTTTAGGCACTAAATGATAATCTATGGGATGCCTATCACGATACTGTTACACAGAACAGTGGCACCAACCTCCCTGCATTATAAATAGGATGTTCCCTTTTTTGAGCAGACTGAAAGCCAGCCAGCCAGATGCTTAGCTCACCTAATGTCATGACCCTATCTGCAGAATGTTTGATGGTCTCTCCTTTACGAACAGGTGTTCGTACCGGGGGGGGGGCAAAATCACTCAGGGCCAAACCACATGTTACAAATAGTTGTGTGCTTCTTTCCCTCAATTTTTTCTTTTAAATTAAACTGAAAAGCAGCCTTGGAGGCTGTAATTGAGAACAGAAGAATGGAATGACAGGAGCGGAGCGGGCTGCTTAAACCTTTCCCTTCCTGCCATTTGTCCATTCAAAACATGCTGCTTTTGTACCCACGGGGAAAAAAGATATGGGGGACCCGTAACTCCACCCCACCATGGGTGGAAAATGAGTGTTAAAAAGGTTGGACTTTTGAGTAGACAAACGGCAGGAGGAGAAAAGCATATATAGCCTCCCTAGTCTCGGTTTTTCTGTTCATTCATTCATTCATTCATTTATTATTTTTATTATTAACAAAAAGAAATAAAGAAAACAAACACTACAAATATATATAATAACAAACAAAACACAAAGCAGACTTCCGATTTTCTCCACAGCAAAACTTAAGTAAAAAAGAAAAGACTTTTTCTTACTCTATAATTACAAAGGCACTCTTTTTTCCATTAACCCAAATTTTTGTTCTTATTCATCAAACCCACAAATAAACAAATCATTATTTTCTAGACCCTGCAAAAGGTCTATTAGAGGTTTCCACTCAACTGTAAACCTAGATGTTGACTTCTCTCTAATTAAAAATGTAAGTCTAGCCATCTATGCTAACTCTAGCATCTTCACCATCCATTCTTCTGTTGAAGTATAGTTGGACATTTCCATTTTTGCACATAAAGTAATCTCGCTGCCATAATAATAATAATAGTAGTAGTAGTAGTAGTAATAATAATAATAATAATAATAATAATAATAATAATAATAATACAAAATTTATTACTTACCCGCCTCTCCGTCTAGATCGAGGCGGGGAACAGCAAAAAATATAAAATACATAGACTAAACAAAACACAATACATACTATTAAAACATCTTAAAAACATCTTAAAGGCATCCTAAAATTCCGCCGGATAGGCCTGCTGGAAGAGATCAGTCTTTATGGCTTTTTTAAATTCCAAGAGACTGGTGAGTTGACGAATCTCCTCCGGCAGGCCATTCCATAATCTGGGAGCAGCAGAAGAAAAGGTCCTCTGGGTAATACCTGTCATATATAAAAGTAAAGTTCCATGGCTTCTTTCCAACTGATTGTCCTTTATTTTTATTCCCAAGAGGAACAACTCTGGTTTCAATTGTAGATTAGTCTTTAAGATTTTCTGAATTAATAGGTGTGGCGTAACCCCACA
This sequence comes from Shinisaurus crocodilurus, assembly GCA_021292165.1. Taxonomy (NCBI): domain Eukaryota; kingdom Metazoa; phylum Chordata; class Lepidosauria; order Squamata; family Shinisauridae; genus Shinisaurus; species Shinisaurus crocodilurus. The sequence continues at coordinate 22,489,622 of CM037877.1, read as the reverse complement.
GTTCAGTTCCCTGGTGTATGTCTGCATTAGTATGTTTAGTGAGTATAGAATGTTGAACTGAGTGAGTGTGGTTTGTGATGTCTTGGAAAGGGTGGGGGGAGGAGTATATAAGGAGTGTTTGAGTGATGTCAGAGTGAGTAGTGTGTGTAGTGGTTGAGAGTGGGAGTTAGGGAGTTGGGTTAGTCAGGTCGTTGTCTTTTCTTTCTTACAGTTATTCGTGTCTTTTCCGTCAGGAGTTTTGAGAGAAATCAGTGCTTGTCTGAAGAGTGAAAGTATTTAGAGTTATAGGGACTTAGGTTAATTACAAAGTGTTTGGTGTAGGCAGGTTTAAAGTTATTTTCTGGAACTAAGATTTTGAAAATTAAAATAAACTTTTTATTTTGTTTGCTACCCCAATCCTACGTGTCAGCTTGGCGTTATTAACCTGCATTACTGTTAAGTCTACACACGAACACACCTTTGTACCCACAGTATCATAAATTTAAAATAGATCCTTAATAACCAGTATTAATCTTTTCCCTCATTGGTAGGGGAAAGGTTTCATTTGACCCTCCCCTCAGGTTTTTAAGTGTTGGTGCTTAGCCTGAGAAGGGTTTATGCGTCTGGTCCTAGACTAGTGTGAAGGGCCTGTGTCGTTGCAATAGGTGTATTTGTAAATTTGTATCCAGAATTTTTTAGCTTTCCTACAAGTCCACCACATATGGTAAAAAGTTCCTTCTTGTTGTTGACATTTCCAACAGGTGTTCAGAGTATCCCTATACATTTTAGACAATTTCTCTGGAGACATATACCAACGATACATCTTCTTATAAAAATTTTCTTTAAGACTAGAACATAATGTAAATTTCAAACCATTTAATCACATATTTTCCCATTGTTTCATATAAATATTATATCCAAAATATTATTTTCCCCCCAAAATTCTCTTTTTCTGTTCTCAACTGCAGCCCCCAGGGCTACTTTTCAGTGAAAAAAAATAAAAATTACAGAAAGAAACATGCAACAAACTGCATGTAATATGTAGTTTGGCCCTTAATTGGTGCAGCAAAGTAGGTATTATTGCATTTATACCAAAATGGGATGGTGAGATTTCGTATGATTAGGAGGAGGACGTCTGCAGTGTTTAGTTTCACTTTTACAGAATCCGTTTAAAAAAACCCACTATGGTCAATTTCTAAACCAGCCAACCTCAAACCATGAGTTATGAAACTGGCTTATTTAACTAACCAGAGTTTGTTTTAAACCATGTTCATACATAATAACAAGCCAGGATTAGGTAAAAGTGAAACTAAACAATGACAAAGTCTTCCTCCTGGCCATGTGGAAGAAGAGGGGAGATGCTCAGACTCACTCTGGCTCAGTCGGTCGTGCCTGTAGTGCTAAACTAAGGTTTAGCCTTACAGGCAAACCAAGACACTATTGAGGGAAACAGAGGTTTCCCGATTCCCTGTTTTCTTCATCATGTAGCATTGCTAATGTAGGGCAGAGGGAAATTTGCAGAAGTGGAAAGTCAGCAGGCAGGCAAGGAGTCCTTATCCCTTATTCCCTATCCTGTCAATTCTCTCCTATAAATGCATCACAGGCTATATTAAATCATCCCCGCCCACTGTACCAGATGTATGTCCAGCTTCAGCAGTTAACAACCTTTGCAGGGGAGAAACAGCAGGCATGGAAGGGGTTAAGCATCCCTCCCTCCTGATTACCAATTCTTCCCTGCAATTACCCCACAATTATGATCTCAGCAGATATGGGTTTGGGGAACACACATTTGCCAAAGCAAATATAGTTTCCCCCCTAGTCACTATGCTACACTCCTTTGAAAGCTGAACAATTCCTTGGTTCATATTAGGACTGCTGTAGAAGAATTCCCCAGATAGTTACATTATTCATTATCTCGATTTTAAAAGCAGCCCCAGTATTTCACGACCCCCTTCTTGCTGGATTCTGCTTTTCATTTTTTGCATGTATGCGAAAAGATTTGCATAATGAAACAAGCAATGTGCTCCAGATTATTTTTCTTTGGGACAGGTTGCAGCTTTAGCTGGGCCTGTCAGGGAAAGGGTTTATAGACACCCTAGGCGTATCGGAGTATTGACTGGGCCAAAGCAGCTATGCTTGCAAACTGGCACTATGCCTGGGCTGGGCTTTGGCCAGGCACAGTTAAAACCCGAAGGTGAAGAGTCTCACTTGAGATGCAAAGTCGATGTAAGGTTGCCAACCCTTGAAATAACGTAAGAAATTATGGTATCTGGGCAGGGCCTGAGATGGAGCCCACAGAAAAAGCTTTCTTCATCTAAGATGTATGGCTACTGCATGTGTTTTTCCACTCCCCTCCCACCACCAAGCAATAGAATCCACACATGATATCAGGCCCCAACAGATCACAACACAACTAGACTAGAAAGTCTGTCCAAGTATTCAGGCATTTTCCAAGTGGTTAAACGAAACGCGTAAGGGAGGAGCGCACTGGCCCTCACTCCACTGTCGTGTTCGCTGTTCTCTACTCATGGAGGAAAACTTTCTGAAGAGGAGAGCCTCCTTTATTTCTGGAAAATCAGCGTTCTCAATCACTTGGAGAGCCTTCATGGATAGAGGAGGTGCTCCTCTTCAGAAAGTTACCCTCCACAAGTAGACAGCAACAAGTGGGACTGCGGAGGAGGTGGGGCTAGCGTGATCCCTCTCCTCATGCGTTGAGTTTAATCACTTAGAGAACACCTGAATAGGGCTAAAGAAAACATGGAATGTCTGTTCTGCAAGTAGGTTGACTCAAGAAAGTAAGCCAAGCCATGGAATATGGACATATGCATTATATTGTCAAGGAATTAAGCATACAAGAAACACAGACTCTCATATCGTTCACATACATAACCCTTCTCTCTCTCTCCCACACACATACGGTCTCGGCCCAATATAGCTGCTACTGGTAGTTGGTAGCTGCTCCTCTGTTAGAGCTAGCTGAGCAGTGCACTACCATCACTGTACAACCATCACTGAGCAAAGCCAGCCAACCGGTGCAGCTCCTGCTTCCTCTTTGCCGCATGCCCTCTTCTCTTCCCTCTTCCCCAAACAGCCCCGGGACCACTACCCCTTGCAACCCACATGGGAGAGAGCCACGCACCCCCTCCAGGGTCCTCCTAGTTTCTGCAGCTGCTTGCCAATCAACAGGCCAGGTGAGGAAGACTGTGATCAGGTGACCTGTGTTCCTGCCTGTTCAGTCTGCTGTCCAGGTGCTAACTGGTTCTTTATCTTTAAACTGAAATTGGATAGGACAGCCCTTCAAATACAGGATGCCTTCCAATAGAGCAGGGGTGGGCAGAATGTAGATCTCCCGATGTTTTGGTCTTCAACTCCCAACATTCCTGACAACTGGCCATGCTTCTGGGAGTTGAGGTCCCAAACATCTGAAGATCTACCTTCTGCCCATCCTTACAATAGGGGACAGACCTCTGGCAGTCCTTCAAACAGAGGATTGTTCTCTATAAAAGAGGACACATGGCCACCCTGAAATAGTATGTGATACCATCCCACTTATTTTCAGGCAAACATGATTGAGTATGGTCTAACCATCCCACTTCCACTTTTCTCCCACTTTGAAATCACCCCACTTCCTTCAAAAACCCTTGCTTGCTTGCTTCCCCCACCATATCAGGCACTGGACTGGAGGCTCATGACCTTTTCTGCCATCTCCATGCTTCTACTTCCAGGTCAGATTTGTAGTGGGGCATGGGCCAGGCCTCTCCCTTAATGGATGGGGAGGTACACGCCACCAGAGCAAGTGCTCCCTTAGATGTGCAGGATCGATGACTTTCAAAGTAATAACCGGGCACCTTGAATGAAGATTGGAACCTTATTGGGAGCCTGTGCAAAATGCCCATGCATATTATGGATGCAATATGCTCTCTGCTGCCTGCTCTTGTGTCCTGCCCCCAAACTGCTCGGCTAGCGGTGGTCCTGCTTTCTCCTACAGTGCAGCCTAGACAGTAAAATAAAACCTTTAAAAACAGCAGCAGCAGCAGCAACGAGATTATGTATTGCACTGAGTAAAGGCTGAAGGCCCAGCACCATTTGCTCTGCTCACTGACTCACTTCCACACCAGCTGAAGCTGAGGCGTAGCTCTCTTTCTCTTCGGTACCTTACCGCCCACCATGTGAACAACAGCAACAGAGGCTCTGCCAGAGTTCTCCCGGCATACACCTCAGCCGCTCGCTCCGTTTGCCTGTGTTCTTGGCTCACGCACAAGAGGCAGCAGCCGAGGGGTGCAGGAGAGGAGAACTCTGGCAGGAAGCCCCCACTGCTATTCCTGCTGGAGAGGAGAGGTGTCAAAAGACCTCTTTGCCTATATCTCAGCTTGGGAGAAAGCAGCTGAGATGCATGCATAATAATGTGAGAGTGTGTGTGGGGCATGTCCTCAGTGTTAGAGTTGACCCTGAGGGCCCTTGACAGGAAGGCCTTAAAGGCCTAATGGGCCAGTTGCCTGTTAGGCTGATGGTTGGGTGAGTTGCTCTGTCTTTGGGAGGGACCGGGCAAGGCGGTCCCTTCCAACTATATAACTCTATAATAGCGAACACAGGTGGTGATGGGACTGTAGCCAAATGGGGCCACTGAGAAACAAGAGGGAGTCACCAGTTTGTACTTGCTCGTGGTAAACCATTTTATGTAAACCACTTAGGGTGCAATCCTATGCTTGTTTAGACAGAACATAAAATCTGTAAAGGCGCAATCCTATGTATGTTTATACAGGGGGAAAAGGCCTACAGCTCCCAGCATGCCCCAACCAGTATGGCTGGCTGGGGCATGCTAGGAGTTGTAGGCCTTTTTTTCCTGTATAAACATACATAGGATTGCACCTTTACAATTGCACCTTTACAATTATGTTAGGCAGTATACAAGTAATAATAATAAAATATTGGGACTTGGAAATCCTTGCCAAAGCACTGCAAATTACTAAGAAATCTACCGGTAGATCAAGAGCTGCCTTTTGCCCGCCCTTGACATAGAGAGCTGGCATGATTGAGGCTTCCAAAGGGAGTGCCCTCATGATCACAGGGACGTCTGCAACCTCCCTGCAAATGCTGCCTTGGTCACACCTGATCCTCAGTTGGACACACGTACAAGATTGTGTTAACACATCCGTAAGCACTGATTCTTAGGTGGCTTTGAGGGGGCAGGGGGTTGATATGACTCTACGCATCAACTCAGGAGGTTCCCACATGCCCACTACACAGACCTGCAGTGACTCCAACAATGCTACTCCTACTAGTAAGTAGTTCATAGATTTTTCCGATGATGATTTCAGGTGTTCATGCAATAACTTTTCAAACAAAAGACGGCCATATTGCATGGAGAAAGAGAAAACTTTCATTGGTTCTACAGGAGACTTAAGTGTTATGTTGTCTTATCACTCTATTTATAGATTCTATTCATAGATTTTGTGAGCTGGCCAAGCTCCATATGCCTAGTGTTGATACTGAAATATCTGACAAGTCTGCTTCCATCTATATCATTCCTAATCATTAGATTACTCATTAATTAGCCTCGATAATAAGCTGCAGTCCCATTTCATTTACATGTGTGATCTTGCCTTTTATGTGTAGCTGGTCACCAAGCAAGTCAGGCGGCTTTTAAAACAAACCAGAAAATATTTCACACTGACTGTACAAAGTTTTAATTTTACAGAGGTACAATCTTAATTAGGTACCAGGAAGAATGGTTTACAGGGTCTGTCTGTGAGTGGAAAGAAACACCACACTGATGGTAAAGCTGATCTGATGGGTTAGTTGTAAATCCCTGATAAACATTCAGAAGGATTGTCCTCAGGGGTTTTAGAAAAGTTAATAACAGGGGATTGGTACTTCAGTGTGCCCGGAGGTGAGATTTAACCCTTTCCTCCTCCACACCACAGTCTTGTTGAAAATCGCCAACCTTCTGGCCGCTGTTAGCATCAATGGGAGCTTTCCTTCTGGGGCTAACAGCAGGGTGTGTGGGGGGTTTTAGATTTTTGGGACCACAGTGGGGGAGGGACTGTGTGGTATGGCCCTGATGAAAATCCACTCCTTTTCACACTCACACATGCAGCTGCCATTACTATTATTATTATTATTATTATTATTATTATTATTATTATTTTTAAAAACCTAACATGTGCTAAATGCATGTTTAACATCATATCTAGTTTGGCCCTAGGTCCAAAAATGTACTCTTTGGCTCTAAGATATCTCATGGTCCCTACAACAACAAAAATTGTTGCAGTCTGGTTAAGAGAAGTACCAAAATTAATACCAGAAAAGAAAAAGAAAATTTCCATAAAATGATGTGGCTGTGAGAGGGTGCTGTTCTTGGCTATAGCTTCTCGTTAACTAAAGCTGGATGAACACTATAAAATTGGCTTTATATAGTAAGGGAACAAACAGCCACCAAAGAAAAGTATGAAAAATTACAAAAGTTTCACAAAATGGCAGGTCAATGAAGGGCAGGGGGACATCACAGAAAGGAGGAAAATAGGTTAAAAATTAGAAGCTCATAAAATGGTTTGGACAGAGGGGAAGGGAGGGATGTCTCATATCACAGATGGATGCCACAGACAATATTCAACAGGCACTGGTGTTTCCCATCTATCTAGGTGGCAAAGCACAATAGAAATGGAGACCCTTGGTTTAGTGACCACTGAGGTGGTAAACTTGGATCTGGACTGTATCCCTGGAGACTTCAAGTGCTGTCTCATATGACTGAATGGTCCTCCATAGAATTTCTTTCTTTCTTTCTTTCTTTCTTTCTTAAATTTGTATCCCGCCTTTCTGCCAAAAATGGCGCTCGAGGTGGCAGAAGACAACCCTTCCCCTCAATATGCTAGCTTTCTAATTGGAGGGATCTTTTAAAAATAAAAAATAAAAGACCATTTAATCATGCGAGCCCCGAGACTGAAGTGGAGTAGAACAACAGAGGTTATCACCTGTGAGACACAGGAAGGACATAGACATTTGGGGCAAGAAATGCATTTTTCTAAGTATAATATACTGTGGTATGGATGCTGGGAAAATGTGATAGGCCCACAACAGAAATGCAAGCTCAGGTGAAATCATTAAGATTTCTTACAAAGAAAGAACTGTACATTTATTGTCGTTCCCCCCTCCCACCGGTCAAATTGCATGGAATCATTTATAAGAGACTAAGGGAGCAATCCTATGCAAGTTTAGCAGAAAAAAGGCCTACAACTCCCAGCATGCCTCGGTCAGCATAGCTGGCTGGGGCATGCAAGGCGCTGTAGGCCTTTTTTTCTGTCTAAACTTGCATAAGATTGCGCCTTAAGGCAGAGAAATGAGGTTTGTGTATGAACTTCAGCCATATTACAGTTTGTATGTTTGGCTTAGAATACTGGCCATCTTTTAGCAGTAAAAGGGCCATGTCACATGAAATGAGTCCCATTTCCACAAAGAGGAAAAACACACAGTTCTTTATATCTCAAGGCCTCTTATTTCATGGTCAGTGCATTACCTTGGATGGCTAAAAAAAAAATCAATAATTTATCTGCATGCTAGACAGACCTTTTCAAAGAACCAAAACTATCATGAGACGCCTCCACACAACTAGTAGGAACCATCAGCTGCTACTGCCTTTATGCAAGTCTAAAGGGTGTTCTTCTAAGCTCATTATCTCCTGATCAGCCAAGCTCCTAATGGACTATAACATTGATCCCAGGCATTTTGCCCACATTATTTTGACACATCAAAGACTGTCATAATACAGTGGCAAAACTGATTATGAGCCTTGGACATCTCTACATTGCAGAATTATTTAGGATGTGAATACTGTTGGCTTTCTGACTTAGGCTGCAATCCTATGCATGCAGGAGGTCTTACGTCTGAGTAAATATGCACAGGATTGCACTATAAGGGTGCAATCCTAAACACACTTACCTGGGAGTGAACCCAGTTGAATACAGTAGGTCTTACGCCTAAGTACACATGCATAGGATTGCGTTGTAGAATAAGCTGTTCTGGAATTTTTATACAGTTTTCACACAATACACTTAAACACTGGAGTGTGAGGTTTTGCTTTTCTTTAGTCTTCATTTATACTTTTTAAAAAAGACTTTGGAGAAAAAGGGAGAGACAGCAATTAAATGAACACTGAAAAGGCAACTGTCAAATCTGCATGCTACAGCAGTGAAAAAGGCAAATGGGATCTTAGGGGTTATTAGGAAAGGAACTGAATATTAAATGAATGGCCACTATCATAACCCCTACTTTTTCTGTAAGGCCTTTTCCGTAGCTGTGCCCTGGCTCTGGACCGCTCTTCTTAGAGAGGTATGCCTGGCAAGTTTTCTGTCTTTTTTGGCTCTGGTGAAAACCTTTTAAGAACATGAGAAGAGCCATGCTGGATCAGACCAAAGGCCTATCAAGTCCAGCATTCTGTTTGCACAGTGGCTAACCAGATGCCAATCAGAAGCCCATAAGCAAGATGGGAGCACAACAGCATTCTCTTGATAATGTTCCCCAGCAACTGGCATACAGCCTTTGATCCTGGCGTTCGAGAGCACATAATGCAGGCCACATGCTGAAGCTAAGCTGGTATGAGCTGGGTCAGTGCTTGGATGGGTGACTGCCTGGGCTGCCCACATCTGTTCTCCTGCATTGAGCAGGGGGTTGGACTCGATGGCCTTATAGGCCACTAATCCCTTTTCCTTTTGTGTCATGTCTTTTAGATTGTGAGCCTGAGGGCAGGGACTGTCTTATTATTAATCTTTGTAAGCCACTCTGAGAGCCTTTTCTGGCTGAAGAGTGGGGTATAAATGCAATAAATAAATAAATAAATAAATACTATTCTACTACGCCCATCATGACTAGCCATTGATATCCTCCATGAATTTGTCTAATCCCTTTTATCTGTCCTGAATCTTCCACCATTCAGCCACACTGGATGACCCTGCATTCTACTATTATGAGATAGGGAAAAAGACTTCTCCCTGTCTACTTTTTCCACACCATGCATCATTTTATATACTTCTATCATCTCCCCACTCACTCACCATTTTTTAAGCTACAAAGCCCCAAACATCATGACCTTTCCTCATAGGGGAGTTGCTCCAGCCCCTTGATCATTTTGGTGGCCCATTTCTGCAGTTTTTCCAGCTCTGTCCTTTCTGAGGTGTGGTGACCAGAACAGTACACAGTATTCCAAGTATGGTTACACAATAGAGTTGTATAAAGGTATCATGATACTGGAAGTATTATTTTCAATTCCTTTCCTAATGATCAATGGCATATGCCTTTTATACAGCAGCCACACATTGGGTTGATGTTTTCATTGAGCTCTCCACCACAACCCCGAGATCCTTTCCTGGTCAGTCACCGCATGAATGTACAATCGCTCTAGTGATGAATTTGTACTGATGAGCAAGGTACTGAATGAATGAATAAATGTCATTATATAAAAGTATGGTGTTGCTGCATTTACAATATTGTGTTAAGTTCTGGCAGCTCCTTCTCAAAAAGACATACTGTATACTGTAAGTAGATTGGAACACTTTCCAATTTTAGGCTTTTAGTTTAGGAGGAAAAAGCCTGCCCCCCACCTCCCGCCCTAGTCAGTGCAAGCCAGCAGGGGTTGGAAGACAGAAGTGACAGATGGTCCACAACTTCACCACCACCACCCAGTTAGGGATTGCTCCAGAGGGACATGATGGAGGTACACAGAATTAGCAGTGGTGTGGAGAGCGTGATGCCCCCACTGCCGGCTGCCTTCTCTCTCATGAAACTGAATTCCTGCTCATCTGTATTAAGCTATCTGGCACTTTGCCTTTTGTACTGATTTGATACAATCTGCTGCTTTTAGTTTATTTACATGCTGTTGTTTTATCGGATTGTATTTTTTGTATTTCTCTGATCATAAGCTGCCACCTCCAATTCCATCAGCCTGAGGGCAGGGTATAAGTTTTAATAATAAATAAACAAATAAAGCTAGCTTTGGATCATCCGGTGGCATCTCTCAAGCAGTAGGCTCAGGACTAATCATGCATTTCTTCACACAAATAACTCATGGAATTCACTAGAAGTGGTGACTATACTAATGGCTAATAGCCATGAAGGCTAGCTGGAACATCCATGTTCAGACGTAGTGTACCAGATGCCATGGAGAAACAGCAGAAGGCTCTTCTCTGAATTTCCTGCTTGTGAGCTTCCCAGGACATCTAGCTGGCTGCTTCAGAAACAGAATGCTAGACTACATTAACTACATGGTCCGACCCAGCAAGGAAATCCTTAGGTTCTTATGCTTTCTTTTGGCCATAAAGAATCTTAAAGCTCTACACAAGGGCCATCGAAATGGACATATGCAACAGGGACAAAGTCAGAAATTTCTATCGTATCCTTGAATGACCTCCCAAGCAAGTCGTTTATTGAACACAGCCTGAAATGAGAGCTACTCTTTCCAGGAAGAACCGGGCACTGCAGATGTCACAGTTTCAATAACATGCCCCAGCTGAACTTCACATGATCTGATAACATTCTGTCAGTATTAGAAGCTGTCGCATGAACCTAGGCAGCTTTTGCTAAGAGGGGGACGTGATTACATGGTCAACAAGGAGACCATTTCTCCTTTCAGCTAAACAGAAGAAAAAGAAAAAGTGGCCTAGAGTGGGATTTCATATTTCACTCTGTGTGTGCAGCTTCAGTATCTACCACCAAAATTATATATCCCTATTAAACTCTTCAGAGTCCTATTCTAAAGATACTGAACCCAGAGTGACTCCTGATTTGCATATTTTCAGCATCCACTCTAGGAGGATCCCCATTTGAAATGGGTAAAGGAGAGGCGCTGAGCATGTTCTGAAGCAGCTTGAAAAGCACGGAGACCTGTTTAATGGGAGTGTCTTAGACCTCCGCTTAGAGCCAAGTGGCATGAACAGCAGAATCATGTGCAGTAGAATCCACTTCAGGTTTGCAGGTTGGAGGGATCACATATTAGAATTGCTCCTCTATTGAAAAAAAACACTCTGCACATTAAAAAAAAAAAAAAAAAGGTCACAGGAAAATGACCAGTTTGGAAGTGGTCAATGGAATAAGGAGACGAAGTCTCAGGATGTAGAAAAAGTACTGTATGTTGCTTTATTCCAAGGAGTAGCCCTATGCTTTTTGGGCGTGAATAATATACATGGGCCTTCTTCAGGAGCCAGTATTTCTAAAAGTGCCTGCAGAGTTCTCTGAAACAGTCTCCAAGATGAATCCTGCAACCCAGGATTCTCAGGAATCATCTTGGAGACTATCTGTTTCAGAGATCTCTGCTGGCACTTTTAGAAATACTGGCCACTGTAGAAGGCCCGTGCATATTATTCAGGGTCCAAAACATGTACAACTACTCCTTGGAATAAAACTACATTATTTTTTTCAACATTCTGAGACGTCACCTCTTTATTCCGTTGGGCATTTTGGATGGTCTCTTTTTTTGTTTGACCCAGTTTGGAAGTTGAACAGTCCAGCCAGAGTACATCATGTGATCATAGTGAGTTCATGGGTTCTCTTTCAGCATTGCTGCTGACTCCATGTGTATTTTTTAAAATCACTTTTTAAATTGCAGTTATTTATTTATTTAATTTATATACCGCCCAATAGCCGAAGCTCTCTGAGCAGTTCACAACAATTCACAAAAACACTGGCTTCGCTGTGGTCCTGCTTCCCCTCTCATCTCCCAGGGTGGTGGAGGGGCAGTCCAACTGGAACAGGCCCTGATGTTCCCTCTGCCTGCTCCTGCCTCCCTCGCTCCTTCTCCTTTCGCACAGGGCAAATATAATTATTTTTATACATAACAAAATAATGCCAATTCAGTATATTTCAATACGCAAGCAAAACACATCTTCCTATAATTCTCAGCATAAATGTCTATATAAAAATAAACTTCAATGGAACTACAAAGAGTTTTCAGAATTGCAAAATATGCCCCATGTCACCTGGGCTCAGACAACACGACAACCTATCATGGGTACAACGATCCCTAGAACAAGCTATGGGTTGGCAGGGTGGCTTGCTGCCCAAAAACAAGTCACCCTGCAGGAAGCTGTCTGGGTTTGGACAACACACCAACCTACCATGGCTAGTTACCCATGATTGCTTGCTGTGTCATGCGAACCCAGTCACAGTATCCTTCTGAGGTGATTGTCTGAGTTAGGAGTGGGAGGTGCAGCGGTTTTGCTTCTACTTGGATGGTTGGCTCCAGAAGTGGTGCTTGGGGGAAATTGTTGAGCCTGTGGATTCTTCAGTATGATGTTCCACCAGGGGTTGTTTTTGTTCCCCATGCTATTTAGCATCTACATGAAACCATTGAGTAGGGTCATCAAGAGTTTTGGAGTGTGTTGTCATCAGTATGCTGATGACATACAGCTCTATTTCTCCTTTTCATCTTCATCAGAAGAGAGCCTTCTCGATGGTGGACCCCAATTATGGAACAATCTCCCCAGTGAGGCCCACCTGGCACCAACACTGTCATCTTTTCGGCATCAGGTTAAGACTTTCTTCTACACCCAGGCATTTGAGAGCATTTAATAAGTTTTTAATGGGTCCCGGGATTTACTGTTGATTGTTTTAAAATGGTCATATCTTTGTTGGTTGGTTTTATACTATGTATTTTTAGGTGTTAAAATGAGAGAGCTCAGAGAGCTCTGGATATTGGGTGGTATAGAAATGTAATAAATGATAAATAAAATGAAATACCAATCTTTCACAGAAGGACGTTTGTGAGATCTCAAAAAAAAAAAAGAAAAAGATCTCTGGCACCAGGTTCATAATAATCTGTTACAACAGCTCCCAGACTCCTGTCTCTTACTTGGCTATGGAGTCATCACTACATATTTTAACCTTTGCTTAAGGGCCTTATATCTTAGAAATCCTAAATTAAATGCAATAAGTTGTTTGATTTCTGTGTAAATGGAAAAGAGCCACTGTGCTCAGGGCAAAACAGGCAAATGCATCTTTGTTGTGCAATTAATTGCAGCTTAATGAATGCATTGATTACCAGGCCCCTGGATGTCTGTAAACTGGAAAGCCAGCAGAGCCTGGTGAATAGATTGTGCTGGACGAATCCTGGCTCAGCCACAGACAGAGGCCATAAGAGCGTGAGAACTACTGTGTTGGGTCAAACTCCCTGCACATGGAGTGTGGATCTCTAACTCACTTACCGCAAGCAGCTTTGTACAGTTGGCAACTTGCTTGCCGTATGCTGTCAGGAGTCACCACAGGTTATAAAGAGAAAGAAGTAAAGGAAAAGAAAGGAAAAATAAAGCCACTCCTAAAATGGTGGGCCACTGCACAAATGTTAATATGCATTCACACATAGAGTAGCTTGAGTTGGAAGACAGATAAGGTTTTGATATGATGAGTGATTCATAGAGTCTGGATAAGGCTCTTTCTCAACCTGGGTCCATCCAGATGTTTTGGACTATAATTTCCATCATCTCTGACCATCGTCCATGCTGGCTTGGGCTGATGGGAGTTGTAGACCAAAACATCTGGAAGGACGCATATTGAAGAAGGCTGCTCTAGGACCTGGGAGTAGCCTCAGCTCAGTGGTAGAGCACATGCTTCTGTGTCCTGCCTCCATCTTAGACATGGTTGGGGAGAATACATGAGAGGGCCTTCTTAGTTGCAGCACCCACTCTTTGGAACTTCCTGCATCAGGAGATAAATGCTCTCTTTAGTGGAATTTCATCACCTGCATTTTGCAAGGCAGACCTTTGTCCTAAACGCCGGATGATTTTGCTGACTTTGTCATTTTATCTGCTAACTGTCCACTTGTATCTTAGCATGGTTATAATCCTTTAATCTTAGCCAATTTATGAACAAGACAGGCAGGATATAAATATTCATAATAAATAAATCAATACATGATTTACATGCAGAACGTTCCAGGTCCAACCCTTGGCAATTGTTGTTAACTGCCCAGAGAACTTCGGCTATTGGGCAGTATAGAAATGAAATGAAATAAATAAATAATATCCACCTAAAAGTGGATCCACTTTGGATCCTCTGATGGTCCGCTGGTCCCTAAGGCCTCCCGGCAGAAGAGACAATCTTGGGATAAATAGACCAACTGTCTGAATAAGGCAGTATATGTTCATGTTTTGTGGGAGGGTGGGGGGGGGGTTAGTTTTCTCTTGATCCAAACTTTGCATGATCACTTTACACAGCACTTCTTATTGCTTGGGTCTGCGGCCCAAATCAGGATTCGCTGAATTAAGAGTTGCCACCAAATTCTGGCAAACACAGAATTTTGGAGTCCCAGCCAGGCAGTACCTCCCACAAACATATTTTGCGAAAGATTTACTTAAATGCAAATTTACTTAAGTAAATTTATCCATGCAGATTTTAAAATATTCAGATTAATGCAGAAACGGGATGGAATGGATTTATGAATGAACATGTGTCAAACTGACACGGATTGGCACCCAGACGGATCTATCCAGCCCTAGCAGTGACCTCTGAAGTGTGTCTGGACAAAAAACAGTTTGGGAACTAATGATTCATCAAAGAACAGAGAATGCAAGATTGTGCTCCTCAAATTACATTTGCAGGAAAGGGAAATGCAGCTGATTCCTTGCCAATCAGGTAAATCAACTTTATACTTCCAGAGTTATGGTTTCATATTGTCCCAGGAAAAATCTTATTTATAGAAAGAACCCTTTGAATGGTCACAGCTTGTTTACACTTAGAGCTTAAGGGCCATTTATACCACAGAGAAAATTATGCTTGGCAAAGGCTACAGTATTTGTTTGGGCTGATAGTGTAGATAGATTCAATTTGCTTCCTACAGCAGAAGCTTTATTAAACTGACTTTGTGTCCCTACCACCTGCCCTGGTTATGCATGGCTACACTGGGAAATATTTGAAACACATACAGAAGAAGATTGTATATAATCAGTCTGGATCCGTGTGTGTGCGTGTGTGTGTGCGCTCGTGCTCTCTCTCTCTCTCTCTCTCTCTGTCTCTGTCTCTCTCTCTCTCTCCCCCTCTCCCTCTCTTCTGTCTTCTCCCCCTAGCAGGGCTCCTGGTCTTTAACAGATGCATGATGAAAAAAATCAACAGGTAAAACCTTCCTCCACAACTGCGGGGAAAATCTTCACTGGTTGAAGTTGTACTTGTCATGAACCTTTAATAACTAAAGCAGGGGTGTTGAACCTCTTTCAGCTCGGGGGCCGAATTCCATTTCAGAGAAGCTCTGGGGGGCTGCATACCAGTGGTGGGCAAGGCCAAAGTACCAAAAATGCCTGCATATCTTAGCTGAAAGCTCTTATGGCCAGTAACTAAGCCTTAGGAGAGGCATTTCAACCTTCTAGAATGGAGAAAACTGGCAGAAAAGCTGGGAAACCACAAACCATCGGTTGTTGGGGGGAACTGGTGGTGGCCAGAATGGGACTCCCAGCAGGGCCGGATTGGGTCCCTGGGCCTGGGATTTTGCACTCCTGAACTATCATCATCATGATCATCATCTATTTATTTATATAGCGTCATACATGTACATGGCACTGTACAAAAACAAACTAAACAGGCACAAGGCATACAAGCAAGAAAAACTGGCAGTCCTAATTAGAAGAATTAGCTGAAGAAAAGAAGAAAAGCTGGCAGTCCTAATTAAAGGTGCAGGAGTCCCTGTTCTCTTTTGCATCTGGCCACCCTTTTCTTTTTTTCTAAAGCCCTAAACATTGCAACCTTTTGTCATAGGGGACTTCCAGTGCTGTAGCTAGAACTGGACCTCAGTGCCAAAGTCCAGGGCCCCACAGCCCAGGGGATCCCTACATGACCACCCAGAGAGTGGCAGGAGATGGGGGCAACAGGAAACAGGCCCAGTGTGAGGACCTGGGCTGGCACAGGCATGCTGAAGGCCCACTGAGGCTTATGCTGCTCATGGAAGCATCCTTTTATTTTTTTAAAAAGAACATATTATATTTAGAGGCCAGGTATGTACGAGGTTCATTACTAGAGTACAGAAAACTCCCGACCTCCGTTGTTCATTTCTCCCGGGGGGCCCAACACATACCCTAATGACTGCATTTTACTGGGTTGATTTTCCTATTAGCTTGCTCACCTTGCTATGACTTTGGCAAGCACTTCCCCATTTGGGTAACACCTGCAACATGATTCATAATAATCCAGGTGTTCGAAGAATAATTATCACAGGCTTTCAAGGCTATATGCATTTGTAGAGCAACCAAAAGGCTGAACAAGAACCGGGACGGACAGCAACAACCAGAAGCATAAAAGCAGTGCAGGAACACTCCACGGATAGCAAAAAGGGACAGCGTCAGAAAGCAAGAAAGACTAGCAATAAAGAGTAAACACAGATAAAGAAGGAGGGACTAAAAGCAGGTTGGGATGAAAAGGGGAAGGCAACTAGCAAGGCTCTGTTCCAAAGGCATACCAGAAGCCATTGGCATAGTTAGATGTGTTTAAGATTTCTAATCTTTTATCTCTCAGTGCTGTTGTTTTGTTTTTGTTTTTAATAAATGCAGCTAGTGCAGGGATCCAAACACAGCCAAAGCACTGGCGCAGGACTGGTGCTGTTACAATAGCACAGCGATGGATCGTTAGAATTGATCTACACTTCCACAGCCTGAGAAATCTGTCTGCCGCTTCACTGCAAGATGGCAGGAGGCTGCATAATTTGAAGGAGAGAAGCAGCAGGTGTATACGTGTGCCCTTAAGATGTGTGTGTGTGTGTGTGTGTGTGTGTGTGTTCTTAACCCTTATCTGCTCCCTTAACACTACCTTTCTAAACACTTTCCCCCAGCTGATGCAGCGGCTTAGAAAAAAGGAGAGTAAGGGGAGACATGGTAGACGCATACAAAAGTATTCAGTGTGGAGAAAGTGGATAGGGAGACATTTTTTTTCTCCTTTTCTCATAATCCTAGAACCCAGGCTCATCTCATGAAGCTGATTGGTGGGAGATTCTGGACAGATAAAAGGAAGGACTTCTTCACACAGAGCATAGTTACGCTACAGAATTCATTTCCACAAGATGCAGTGATGGCCACCAATTTGGATGGCTTAAAAAGCGGGGTGGACAAATTCATGGACTACTAGTCCCGATTGGCGATATGCTTCCTCCAGTATCAGAGGCAGTGTGCCTATGTACACCAGCTGCTGCGGGAGGGTGCTGCTGCACTCATGTCCTGCTTGTGGGTTTCCTGTGGGCAGCTGGTTGGCCACTGGGTGAACAGAATGCTGGATCAGATGGGCCCTTGGTCTGATCCAGCAGGGCTCTTATGTTCTTAAAGGTGTGTCAGGGAATACCAGCTTGGGGGAAAGGGCCTCAGGAAATGGGGTTGCAGGGCAGGGGAAGGGTTAAGCACACACATACACAGCTGCTGCTTGTCTACTGCAGCCTTCCCTAAGCTGGTGCCCTCCAGATCAGGAACGGTCAGGAATTCTGGGAGTTCTAGTCCAAACAATCTGGAAGGCACTAGGTTGGGGAAGACTGCTCTATCGCAAAGTGGCTAAATGAAGTCTGTGCTCTTAACCTTTCTCCAACCCATCACTTTCCCTGCCCTACTGCACCTCCAGCAGCTCTTTCTTCCTTCAGATGATGCAGCAAAAAACACGTCAGGGAAGCACAATTAGGGGGAAGGTGCTTTGAGGAGGGTGGCTGGGTGGGTGGCTGGGTTGCAGAGCAAGTAAAGAAAAAGCACACACAGGCAGCCACCCGTTGTTTCTCCCTGTAAATCGTGCTTCACCCCAGCATCGTGAAGCAAAAGAAGTGGTGGTCAAGGTTCCCTGGCCCGTCAAAGATGTGGGCCATACGTTTGCATGTACGGACAGTACTATCATCAGCCTGGAAGTTGAGAACAGCGATACAGTTGGGGATGCCAACCTTCCCTGCCCCCTCCTGCTCCCGTGCTTTTAGCAACAGCCCTGACATGCAGAAATTTAGCAGGTGAAGCTTTTCCTGGCGTGGGGACATAGTGATGCAAAACGCTTCAGTGGTTTACTTTCTACTTCTCAACCTTTCATTAAAGACACAGGAAGGAAGGAAGGAAGAAAGGAAGGAAGGAAGGGATTACCCAGACACTACACTCAACATCTGAGGCCTTCCTCCGAGTGCCACCTCCTAGGGAGACTCGAATAGTGGGAACAAGGATGTGGGCCTTCTCAGTAGCGCGCCCCCCCAAGTATGAAATGATCTCCCCACTGAGGCTCACCTGGTGCCAACTCTCTTATCCTTTCAGCAGCAGATTAAGACTGCCCTTTACGCCCAGGCATCTAATGGCTCTTAATGGCATATGGGGGGCTTATGTCAGCTGTTTTTTTCTCTTAACAGGTCCAGTTACATTGAATTTGTTTTAGTTGATCAAACTGTTTTAAATTCTGTTTTACATTTTGTATTGAATTTTTTTTAATGTTGTTTTTATTGTATTTGTATTTTGTATGGTATTGTATGAATTGCTGTTAACCGCCCAGAGAGCTTCAGCTATTAGGCGGTATAGAAATGAATTTAACAACAACAACAACAACAACAACAACAACCCTAGATGAACACCTATGCAGCTCCTGCAGTAAGGAAATCCTACAGCATGTGAAACAGAGTGAGATGTTTTCTAAGCAACAGATGCCAGGGTGCAAAATACTGTGTGTATGACGCAGCAAAAGGCAATCCAACAGAACCAAGTTGTTAGAGGTTCATCCATCCAAAAGGCAGAAGGACTACAGTGTTTAGAGCTCATACTTTGCATGCAAAACATCCCATGTTCGATTGTTGGAATCACATATTAAAGGATCTCGGGTCGGGTACCGTGGCTAGAAAAAAAATCCTTGTCTGAGACATTAGAGCAGTGTTCTCCAACCTTGGGTCCCCAGATATTTTTGGCCTACAACTTCCAGCATGCTCCAGCCAGCTGGCATGCTGGGAGTTGTAGGTCAAAAACATCTGGGGACCCAAGGTTGGAGAACACTGCATTAGAGAGTCACGGCCACAGCTTCTCATACACACACACACACACACACACACACATATACATACAGTAATACCTTGGATTGCAAGTAACTTGGTTTGAGAGCGTTTTGCAAGACAAGCAAATTTTTAAATATTTATTTAAATTTTTTGACTTGATATACAAGCAACGTCTTTCAATACAAGTACTGTAGTACGGCTTAAATTAAAAATCTCGGTACACATTTTTTTGGGGGGGATTTCATTTTGATATAAGAGTGTTTTGGATTACAAGTACGTTTCCGGAACGAATTATGCTCTCAATCCAAGGCATGACTGTACATGGAATCGCACTGTTAAAAAAAAAAGTACATTCGTACTGTACCGATGATTCTTTGACACACAATGAACAAGTTCACACATCCCAGCTCATCACTAATCTTAACTATCATATCCAGGGGCTTTATGTTACAGATCATCATCCTTCTTGCGTACAATTTAGTCATATATTGTGATTAATTATGGGGACAACATGTAACTGGATTCTCTGGCGTTATATTTACAGTGTGGACAGGCCGTCACTTGCAAAGCATCAACAACTTTGCTATTTCTGTATGGAATGTTCCCTTCTCCCTCCCAATCCCATGAGCCCCCAACTCCAACCTTTAAGAATTCCCTCTAAACTACATAAGGGCATGAAGAAGATGAGCTCAAGTCACCACACAAACATAAGCACAAGTATTGCCATATTTCAGGAAAAGGTTTTAGCTGCAAGAAAGAAGGTTGCTGGGAACACAACAGAAATACCATTCATATTTCGAAAGCATTAAGCACCCTGCCTGCCAGGATATTTATGAATGGATGCATCTTAGAGGAAATTCAAATATGGTACAGGATAGATTCATAGCAAACACTTTCTTTCACACCAGGGTAATATTGCAATCATGTTCGGAGCGAGAGAGAATAAGAATTCAGGGTGTGAAAGAGTCCAGGAGATTTCTGTTCCCCATGTCATCACCACGCTACCAAAAGCCATGAAGAAATCCAGCTCCTTGAGTGCAGAGTGGCATGTTGGAACCCCTTTATTATGTGTTTGTTTGTTCATTAAAAAAATATTTTTTACCCACCCTTCATCCTTGTGGATACCAGGGTGGTGCACAATAATATGATCAAAATCATCAGACAATATGCAGTAATACTTTACAGGACTAAGTTCTACACAGACCATTTGCAAAGAACACACAGGCACACACAAACATGGTAGTGGCAGAAAAACAGCAAGTTTGTGCACATCCCACTTCACATGGTGAGAGGTTCCAGGAGACTCACTTTCTGGGTTTTTGTTTCCCCAGAAGGGAGACCACCGGAGATAGGGTGGCCACTTTTGCATCACCAAAGAAGAGGACATAGATCTGCATAAAATCTGCACGAATTAAATTGTATGTATAGTTGCAAATTTAGAAATGATCACTATAACTTACAGTGCATCTCACCAGACTGAGGAAGGCTGAGACCAGGGGAACTGCTCTCCCTTCTTATGGTTCCTGATCTTTAAATTGGTCTTGGGAGTGGAGAGCCCTTCAAAGTGAGGAGGCCTTAAAAGAGAAGACTGTCCTCCCTGACTGCCCTTCAGAGAGAGGAAAGCCCTCTGAAAAGTAGAACAGATGGACAGCTTAACTGGAGGCTTATGGTACTTGTGTTTTTTTTTTAAGCAGTGTTCTCCAACCTTGGGTCCCCAGATGTTTTTGGCCTACAACTCCCAGCATACCCCAGCCAGCATAGCTGGCTGGGGCATGCTGGGAGTTGTAGGCCAAAAACATCTGGGGACCCAAGGTTGGAGAACACTGTTTTAAAGTATTTGCTTTATTAACAAATATGCAAGTCGCTCATAATTGGAAGCAAGCAGCAGGAACTCCTACTGGGCAGTGGATTTGCTATTCCACACCAGAGCCCTAGACAGAGGGAGAAAGGGGCGGGGACCTGCACCCCTTGGTGCTTCCAGCCTTCAACTAACTGGAAGAGCCAGTGTGGCATAGTGGTGAGAGTGCTGGACTGGTACTCCGGAGATCCAGGTTCTAGTCCCACTGGCTGAATCACTGGTGGACGACTCTCATGAACCTACACAGGGTTGTTGTGGGACAATGAGAGGAGTCTTCCGGTATTTTCGACCATAGACGCACTGTTTCCCCCCCAACTGAGGGGGAATGTTGTGCGTCCTAAGTGAAATAAAAAAAAAAATTTTTTTTTTTTTTTTTTTTTTTTTTTTTACTTTCTCTCGGTCCGGAGGGGAGACTGGTGGGTGGGGAAGCAGCCTCTACAGCTATTTTTTTTTTTTTTTTTTGTCATAAGGAAGTGCGTCTTATGGTATGCGTCTTACAAAATTGGTATGTAGCCACCTTGGGCTCCTCGCAGGAAAAAAGGTGGGATATAAATAAAATAAAGAAATAAAATAAATTTAAAAACTAAAGGTCTCTCTCCCTCCCTGTTCTAAACGGATGTTCTTCAGGCATACACCTGCCCCTTAGCTGGGTGCGCGCGGTGGAGTATGCCACCTTCTCCAGCTCTGGTGGCTTTCCCCTTCCAGACACTCAAGAGAAATCTCCCAGTATATGCCAACTTTTAACCATTATCTCCCACTGAGGAAACACCAACTAACCATCTCGGGTCACTAGCAAGCAATGATTGTTGTAAACCGCCCAGAGAGCTTCGGCTATTGGGCAGTATAGAAATAAAATTAATCATCATCATCATCATCATCTGCATGGCAAAAGGATAGATGGCCAGCCATAATACTATAAATATTGTTAAATTCAGCGCTTTAAGGCAGGGATGCAGAACCAAAGACTGAGCTCCATTTTGGAGAAGCTCTCGAGTTGAGCCACAATCCACTGGTGAGTGGGACTGAAGGCAAAGGGAGCAGGACCAAAATACCAGCATATTTTAGCTTACCGTTCTTACTTCCAGTAACAAGGCCTTAGGAGAAGCATCTTAAGCTTTTAGAAAGAAGAGAAAATGTGCAAAAGCCAGGAAAGAACCAAATGATCGGTGTTTGGGAGGGGAAGGGGTGGGGCCAGGGGAAGGGGCATGGCCTTCTTGGAAACCCGGGGTGGGGATTGGGGCCCAGGCAGATCAGATTTTGCTCACAGGCCTGGGGTTCTGTATCCCTGCGTTAACAGAAGTGAGTGACTGTGGCTCAGTGATAGACTATGTGCTTTGAATGTCAAAGGTTCCACATTCAGTCTCTGGCATCTCCTGTTAAAAGGATCTTGGGTAGCAAGGATGGATAAGACCTATCCCAGAGATAGGTTTCTGACTCCCGCTTGTCTAACAAAAGCAACAACTAAAAAGCTTTCACACACACACCCAAATTAGGTTGCTGAAAAAGAATGCTTGGGAGGAAATCACGAGTGGACTTTTGCACAAAAGGACTTGTGGTTCTGGTATTGACCACAAATTCCTGGGCTGATCATGTGTGCAGAAGCACCCTGTTCCTTAAATCTTAGCATGTGACCACCCAAGTGAGCCCGTTTTGCACCTGGCTCCAGATGGTGAATCTCAGGTGTTCTAGTAAAAACAACAACAACAATGTAGGTCCTGCATGCCTGAAATTGGCCTACCCCTGGAATAACCAAACTTGGGCTAGCTGGAGCACAGGGCCTGCTCAGTCATAGCAACCCACTTTTGGAAGGCTGTCCCAGAGAAATTCAGTTAGCAGTCAGTCACCATCTCCGGCTCCGCTTTCTTTCAGACAGCAAGTAAAAATAAGAACGTTTCTTTGCTCTCAGACATTTGCTTGTCAGCGGTCTATTAGTTGTTTTGCTTCTCTGAATTTGTTTTGATGTACGTGACCCTTGTTAATTTATTTTTTCATTAACTAAAGTGATTTTAAGTAAGTCACTTTGGGCACTAAAAAAATAAATAAAGGCAGAGTATATTTCAAACAAACAAACAGTCATTCACTCAGCTCCGTTATGTTCATGTAGCTTTACACCAAAGTTTTAAATGCTACTTTTAATTTGCAGCTAATTTGCACAATCGGATACTGCCCACAGAAGGGAACTTGCAATTACCTCTAATGCAATTACTCTAAATTCAGGAAAACAATTCAACCGCATTTAACATCATTTTAAGATTCCGAACCTGCATTTAACATCTTCATGTCAATTTCACTCTGAAACTCAATTACAACCACCACCAAAAACACCTGCAAACCAGCCAATCTGTCTCCAGTATGGATATTGACAAGATACACATCATCCCAAAGTGCCATTGACATCTGTGAGGTTAAAAAAAAAGTCTCTGAAATGGCTCTAAGAAGATACTGTCTGTCACACTAACACATAATTGTCTCTCCAGCAGTCAAAATCTGTTGCACTTTCATGTACCTAACACCCACTTCTAGTAGCCTGTCAATCTAATCTCCAATGACAATTTGGGAGAGTTATCAGCCAATCAATTTTTAGTAATTGGAAACTGTATCCTCTTCACCAGGATGCCAATTCAACAATCTGATACCAGGCAGAAGATGATGAAAGGCTCACAATGCTGATTTTATTCCTTCTATTTCCAGCATTCAGCCTGCGTGTATCATTGCTTATGTAGCAAAAATGGGACCATCCATGCACATGAAGAAACTATCAGCAGACTTGGGAGAACCAAAAAAACAAAACAAAAACACAAAATATTCTTTAGGGGAAAAAACCCTAAGAGGGGGGAGCAACTCCTCCCCAAACAGCTCAATGAGGAGTGTGGAATGCTAACTGACTTTTCAGGTAGAAGGAAATGGACACTGTACGCTTTTGTTGCAGGCCCCACTTGCATAAGACTATTTTCTTTCACATCAGCTTCAAATCAAAGTAAATTGAAAATGAAAACTCCCAGCTCTGGGCATTCACGGATCAGACACAGACTTTCTAAATACATGTATGCTGCTTCACATTCTAATGCCTCTCTAACCATAACTGGATAAATTGAATGGAATAAAAGGCTATCAATAATCACTCACAACAAAGATGTTTATGGCATGCATGTTGTTCCTCCAGACAGTTAATCTACTGGAAACTAGAAATAATCAGCTTCAGAGCGCTATTCATGCTCACTAAGTCTTGAAAATCAGCTGTGTAGTAGCACTTCTGGGCAGTATCCAACATTGTCATTTGGCAAACGCAAATAGCACTAGTGGAGCTCCGCTGAATCTTTCAGTTGCACAACACTTGTGCAGTACATTAGTGGAGTGTGCGCCAGCAGAGCACATGGCCCACTCCTGAAAGTGGTTGCGCCACCTTTTTACTTATTTTCTCTCCGTACACATAATCTGGAACCTAGTTTCTGCTGCTGCAACATCATTTCTGCAAGGAGTATGACACAATCGGATACTGCCCACAGAAGGGAACTTGCAATTACCTCTAAACATTGCAATTACCTCTAAAATTGGCCATGGGCTTATTCTTACTGTGTTTGAATTTCTACAGTATAGAAATAACCTTCATGGTGCCTAGTAACAAGGATCTACTCAAAGAGGCATGACACCCTTAATTTCCTAACCATTGTTTTTCACAGAGGTAGCTTAGCTATCTGTTCATCCTTCCAAGGAGAATGTAACCAACCATCAACTGCCAGCATGGCTGAATATATGGTAAAATAGTAGTCCGTCTGGGCTCTTAATCTAGCACTATTGCCTTCACACACACACACATTCACACATATAAAAATGGTTATGGATATCAGGAGTCAGGGATGGGCAGCAGGTAGATCTCCAGATGTTTTGGACTTCAGCTCCCAGAAGCCCCTGCCAGCATGGCCTATGGTCAGGAATGCTGGGAGTTGAAGTCTAAAACATTTGGAGGAGGTCTATCCTCTGCCCACCCCTGCCCTAAGTCAGGCTCAGCCTTCCTCAGCCTGGTGCCCTCCAGACGTTTTGGGACCACAACTCCCAGCATTCCTGACCACGGTCCATGCTGCATGGGGCTGATGGGAGTTGAAGTCCAAAACATCTGGAGGGTACCAGCTTGGGGAGGAAGTCTCCCCTTCCCATGCACTGCATTTTCTGTAAGGACTGCCTCCCCACCGCACCGCGCCACCACAAGCCTGTAATGAATTATGGAAAAGTTTGATATGTAGCTGCTTGCTACATATCAGCTAAGTAAAGGGTTGTATTCAGTGTTAGTCCTACTTAGAGCAGGGCCACTGAACTGAATGGGACTTAAGTTGGTCATGATACAGGGTTAGTCCTGCTTAGAGTAGACCCACTGAAATGAATGGCACTTAAGTTGGTCATGTCTCACTTAAGTCCCACCAATTTAACCAGTCTACTCTAAGCAGGACTAAGTCTGGATTCAACCATATATTAATAAACAATGGGATAATAAAACACAACCCAGATTTTAGCTAAAAATAAACACACTTACATCTCCATTCCAGAAGTCCATATACTACTAGACCATGCAGACATACTCTTAAAAGAGACAAAGACACCCTAGAGAGCGAGCAAAAGCCAAGAGGCTAGGTATAACTGATTACTAGAGTAATAGTACAGGATACAAAGAGCTACCATACCCAGAACTGCCCTGATATCAAACCTGCCCTCTCACTGCAGATGAATACAAGGGCAGAAAATATGGAATGCAGGCCTACGCAGACTTTCATGCTAAACAGACAACCCACCAGAGGCAATTGCCTCTGCTGGTGGCTGTGACTTTACAACCCGGCCTGAAGCGCACTCATAAGGCACCGATGACACACTTCCTCCAGCTCGGGGGTAGTAGCGTAGTGGTAAATGTTGACGTGTAGGCGCTCATCGTGGCAGTCCCCACGGCCACGCCCCCAAGGAGAGTCCACAAATGCAGGCAGCTGTATTGATCCACAAATCAATCCTAGCAGTTTCCATCTCCACCAGGAGCAGGTCTTTGGTGAAGTAAATGGGACTTAATTGCCTATTCAAAATCAAGCCACCCCAAAATACTTTGCATTGCAACAGGGAACAATATATTGTGGTTGGCAAAATTCACTTCCTCCCAGCTACTGTGAGGATTTCAGCTGAGATCAGATGGAACAGGGGAGCTTGAGGGAGGCATGGTAGAAGACCTGCTGATAAAAAGGTGCTGGCGCTGCATCCCCGTGCGCCCAGCCTCCGCGCACTGCTTGGTCCAACCTCGCAGAGAGAGAGGCCCAACCTCGCAGGGAGAGATCCGACCTTGCAACCCCCCTCCCAGCTGCTGCAGAAACATCCATGTTCCTTGCTGCTCTGATCTCAATAGAGGCAAAAGGGCCCCCTGTCAGCGGTGTATATGGGTGAAGGCCTGTACCCTCAGGATCCATTGCTTTCCCATTCCCCTGGTATGACCCTTGGATTGGAGGAAATGTACACCATTTCCCTCCCATTGCAATTTATTCATCATATTTATATTTATTTATTATATCTCTTTCCCACCTTTTTTTTTCCTGCAAGGAACCCAAGGCGGCTTACATAATCCTCCTCCTCCCCATTTTATCCTCACAACAACTCAGTGAGGCAAATGAGGCTGAGAGTCAGTGACTGGCCCAGTCACCCAGTGAGGTTCGTGGCCAGGTGGGGACTAGAACCCAAATCTCCCGAGTCCCAGACCAACACTCTAACCACTATACCACACTGCAACCAAGTAAAAGCTTTTGATAAAGAGCACCCATGAAGGGGAGGGGGGAATAAGCTCCTCCTCCCTCAATTTGGATATGGTAGTTGCTCCGCCTTTGGAAAACTCCCCCCCCCCCCGGGCTGTTCCACCCAAGGACTACATCTTTGTCCACGAGCAAATCACACCAGCCCTCAACCCAATGATAACAGCAGCAAAATGCTCTGTGAATCTATTCGAGCCTGAAAATGCCTCAGCATTCAAAGCAGAAGAGGCTCCTCCCTGAACTGCTCTTAGCCCCAGACCCCTGTATCCCTTCATTGCTCTAAAACAGGGACTAAGCGATGCACACAGCTATAGTTGATTTCAACAGCAGGGTTAATTGCATGCTCCATTAAAGCATTTTATAATGGCTGAATACCCGCAAGACGTCAGTAGAAATAGAATACATAAAGTTTTGTTGCTGTTGTTGTTGTTGTTGTTGTTTTAAAAAAAAACAGCATCTAAAATTATCTGAGGTGAGAAAAATAATTGAAGTGCAACACTGTTATTTGTCTGCCACATATCGTGCTAAAAGCTGCCTCATTTGTAAACCTCTGATCATTAACAGCACTTGTAAAATGCACCCCTGTTGCTTTGATGAGATGTTTTCTTTCCAGTTTACTTTTCAAACTTTTGACAGGCAAGCATTATTATGAAGCATTCCTCTCTTAAATAGGGGCACAATCCTATGCTGGGAGTTGTAGGCCTTTTTTCCTGTCTAAACCTGGTATAGGATTGTGCCCTAAAACGTCTGATGAACTCTGTCATGGCTTTGTAAGGCCTGGGCAATTGCACCCCACTTTCCTGGACCACTTCTGATACTTAAGAACAGAAGAAGAGCCATCCTAGATCAGACTAAGGGTCCATCTAGTCCAGCATTCTGTTCACACAATGGTCAACCGGCAGCCCATATTTGGTGCACACTATTTGGTGCATGCAGAAGCCCAGACCTCTATATTTCTATATACCGGTACTAATATAAGGAACTCAAGAAAATATTGATTTATTTAAATTAATTAATTTCTAAATGTGTTTTCCGACCTTCATGATTACTCCTCCCAGGGCGGCTATATTATAAAGTGCCGAGGAGATAATCCTTAGCCCTTTTTAGATTTGGCAGGATAGGAAACAGAGGTCAACAAATGCAGAAAGCCAAAGCCACAGCCAACAGGTGCAGAGAATGGGAAGAGAAGGCAGAAGCCAACAAGCCCCCCAAAAGGGGGAAAGGCTGTAGCTCAGAAGAAGAGCACATGCTTTGCTTGCAGAAGGTCCAGGAATCAATCCTGAGCATCTACAAATAGAGCTGGGGGAAAAACTCCTGTCTGAATTGTTGGTAGGGTGGTTGTGTGTGTTGAGAGCCAGTGTGGCATAGTGGTGAGAGTGTTGGACTGGGACTCGGGAGATTCAGGTTCTAGTCCCCACTCAGCCATGAAGCGCACTGGGTGACTCTGGGCTAGTCACTGACTCTCAACCTAACCCACCTCACAGGGTTGTTGTGAGGATTAAAATGGAGGATTAGTTAAGCCGCATTGGGTTCCTTGCAGGAAAAAAGGCAGGATATAAAATAAATAAATAAATGTGTTCAACTTTAAGAGGAGAGTCCTCTGTTTGAAGGGTTGCTACACCAAGCCTGTTTTAAAGAGGAAGTCCCCTATGAAGGAAGAGGACAGGGCCTTGAAGTTGCTCATCAAGAGCCAGCACCTGGACAACAGACAGAGCACCGGTCACCTGGTCACAGCCTTCTCCACTAGATTTCATAGATCATAGAGTTGGAAGGGGCCTACAAGGCCATCGAGTCCAACCCCCTGCTCAATGCAGGAAACTAGAGGAGGGGGTCTCCCATCCAAGTAATAACCAGGCCTGACCCTGCTTAGCTTTCCACGCTCAGACAAGCTGAGCCAGCGTAAGCCACGTACTGTGTTTCTATTTAATTATATACTGATCAGTAATTCTACTTATAGTAATTATATCTAAATTAGCATCTATACATATAAATTGGCATATGTGGATTTTATGCAAATCAACATCCTCTGTTGTCCTCTGTTTTGATGATGCACATCCTATTCTTTGTCGATGTGTAAGTGGCCACACTAAACGCTGGAAAGGAGCTGCCAGTTGGGGCCAAAGCAGATATTACTCCCCCCCATTTTTATCTAGAGTAGACGCAGGGGATCTAATCCAGATCAGGACCATAGCGTTGGGTGTAGGGGGGGGGGCTTTAACCCTTTCCTCACCTGCTATGGGTCCAATCAAGATTTATCTTGCAAAATAGCGATCCATAAAGCAGATTTTCAGTGTAGACAATACTGAATAGGGCAAACTAATGGTCCGACTTGGGGCCAAATTTCATGTGGCGGTAGTCAGGGGTATAAACAAATGTGTTTAACCCGTCTATCGTGTGAGTTGACAGCAGAATAAATCCACTGAGATTCTGGCATCTGAATGTTTATTCACAAGGATGGGAAGCGAATTTGCATTCCCCACTCCCAGAGCAGCAGCAGTGACTTGGTAATAATTCACTCTTCACTCACGATTAATTCTTTGATGTTTGCACAAGGCTCAGGGGATAGAAAAGTGCTGAGTGTTGCAATTCCTGTTAGGAAATGCTTCTTCTCCTCAAGCGCCAGATCATGCTGCAGCCAGGATGCCAAAAAAGAAGATCAGCCATGCTCCCATAAGGTACCTGTTGAAGAGTGAGCTACGTGAGCAAGCGTTATCTCCCAAGGACCAATTGCCTAATGGCAAGATATCATGGGAATATTTTTCCTGTATCAGGTGGCCCAAATTCATTTCAGGTTGTGAATATTGTGGTTTGAGTCCTGGAACAAGGTAAGAGAAGTGCAGGCTTGAGGAGCAGTGTGCAGTTGGTGTGCAAAGGAGAAACAAGTGTGCTGTTTCATGTGTCATAAAATGCACAAAAAGACCCTAAACACTACCTGGAGCACCCAAAAAATGTTCTATCTCAGACTCAAGCAACATGAACAGAATCACATGATACAACTCTTACTGGGCTGTACCACCAGACTGCAAACGGGAGATAGATAGGGTGATTTAATACTACGGTACACCATATAAAAACTACCTAAACATGGATAACCGCTATATCAAAGAGAAAAGTTCTAACCTATCTCTTTTCCTGACATACCGGTACTAGTTTTTTTTTCTATATTCAGGGAGTTTATTACAAGGATGAGTTTTCAAACATTCAGTTCTCCCACCAGCAGTTGGCAGTGGTTCAGTCCGGCAAGTCTATGCCATGTCCATGTAGTTTGGCTCTCAACCTCACAAACCTCTAGCATGAAAAGAGCTGGGATCCAGAAAACAGGACATCCTCTGAGGTGAAGGCCAAGCTAATGTTTGCCTATGCTAAACTCACTGAGGCGATCAATAATAAAGTTCCAAAGAAGGTTTAAAAGAGGACCAGCCAGTAAATTTCATATTAGTTGCCTATATTAATCAGGATTCACTGATATCCATGTTGAAGGATTTTAAAAAATCCAGAGAGGTAGCTGCATTAGTTTGCTACAGCATACACATATGTGCATGTGCATGCACATGCACACACAGTCTCATGGCTTCTTAAAAGCAAGTTGATTTATTGTTGTATAAGACACAACAAATCCAATAGCCTTTACGGTGCTACAAGACCTTTTTCTTTGTTTGTGCAGATGATTCTAGGAACACATCTGTATGTATCATTATAAGTGAATGCTTGCTCCTTCATCTAATCCTCCATTACACAGAGGCCCAGTTCATGCATAACACTAAACTGTAGTTTTGCATTATCAAGACAAGACACTGCAAGCCGTGCATACAGTGTGAGAGCCAGTGTGAGAGCGAAGTGGTGAGAGTGTTGGACTGGGACTCGGGAGATCCGGGTTCTAGTCCCCGCTCGGCCATGAAACTGACTGGGTGACTTTGGGCCAGTCACTGCCTCTCAGCCTAACCTACCTCACAGGGTTGTTGTGAGGATAAAATGGAGGAGGAGGCTTATGTAAGCCGCCTTGGGTTCCTTGCAGGAAAAAAGGCAGGGTTATAAATATAATAAATAAATACCTTCTCCCCTCCTCCAGCACTGCTCCTGTTTTAGTTTAACCACAGTTTAGTGTTATGTCTGAACCCTAAACTGTGGTTAAGAGTAATTATGGTAGCAAAAACAAGCCAGTTTTACAAGCAGGGGCTTGTCTCCACTAACCATAGTTAAGATTAACCACAATTTGTCTGGGTGCAGATGACATGGCAAGCTGCGGTTAATCTAAAATGGAAGCAAAGGCTTTACAGCTCATTCTAATGGCTGCTCTGGATACATAGGGGAAAGTTGGAAGCGTGAAAGCCTGAGGCTTCCCTAGGCTCATTCTAAGGTTTAGCATAATGTGCGAACCAGCCCAGAGAGAAAGAACAAACACACACATTCCATTATTTTGCCCTTTTGAGATGAGATGCAGAAGGTAAGTATTATACCCATCCTTCCTCCACCGAACTCAGATCAGTTTCTCATCCAGGTGGATTTCAAAAAGGTTGCTGGTTGCCTGGCGATTCTGTCTGGAGGTAATTTCTTCCTGTTTTAAAACTTTTGCTCCTACTCTTGAAAGTGAGTACTTATTTCATCTCATCCTCTATCTCAGTTCTTTTTTTCTTCTTTTAAAAAAGAGATTTGAGTGATGGGGGTGGGGATGGGGAGAGAGACACATATTCCATGTTCATGCCATTTTTGAGAGGAGATCTTCAAGGATGAACTTCAGAAAGTGAAAAGGGTGTCTGTCCATGAGTAGGCTTTCATCTTTAAAAGTGTGTGTGTGTCCGCGCACACACACTAGAGTTTTCTACAGAAAAGATACTGGATAAATGCAAACCCTTTGCAAACCAGAATTGGCTGGTATGTATGATTCTTGGGTTGTTTGTTTATTTGGTTTTTTTTTAAAAGGAAGCTACATTAATGTACAAAAATAAAATTAAAAGATCTTAATTAACATGGTCAGAAAGTACATGAAAAGTGGCACTCCCAATCATTAAATTCAGAGCAGTCTGTGAATACTCTTAGTACATAGAGAGACACTATATACCAGGGGTGGGCAGCATGCAGTCCACAGCCCAGAGGCTGCATGCAGCCCCAGGCCTTAAGTGCAACCCCTGCCACCCCCAAATTTGCTGCTGCCAAGCCACGACAGTGACCTAAAAATACCAAATTTACCTTTACAACAAGGCACACCTCGTTTTAAAGCTGAATTTGGCCTTTTTAGGCCACTATTGCAGCTTGCCACTAGTGCCACTGAAATTCAGCGGCCGATTCAGTGCAGCCGCTGAGGGCAGGGGGGAGTTGAAATATGTTGCCCCCTCCTGATATACAGTATTTTTCCATGTATAAGACTATACTTTTTCCTAAAATTGTTAGACTAAAAATTGAGGGTCGTCTTATACACGGAAGTAAGCCGAGGAGAGAACCGCGCGGTTGCGAAACTGCCCAGTGTGGGTCGTCTTATACATGGGGGCATCTTATACACGGAAAAATACGGTAGTTAAAAAAGCTAGCTATAGGTGGAGACTGTGCTGTTGTCATATCAGCAGTATTGTTAACTACTAAGCGTGTGTATCGTCTGACAGGTGGCGACAAGAGCACATAATGCAGGCCACATGCTGAAGCTAAGCAGGTATGAGTTGGGTCAGTGCTTGGATGGGTGACTGCCTGGGCTGCCCACATCTGTTCTCCTGCGTTGATCAGGGGGTTGGACTCCATGGCCTTATAGGTCCCTTCCAACTCTACTATTCTATGATTCCCTTCAAGCCAATCAAAGTTATTTAACACATGAGGCAGCAACCAATCTGGGTTTGCCATTGGGTGCACATGCAACAGGGAGCCAATCCCAGCTCTTGGGAGGAGCAAGCTTGAATGGTTACACAGTCTTCCTAACACTCCTAGTGGCATTCACAATTTACATTTTTAGCTGTAAACATTTTTTAAAAAGTAATTGGTGAAGCAGCTCAAGATCCACAGCTTGCAGGAAACATTTCCCCGAGGATGCTTCCCAAGAAACCCTGCTCCAGAAGACACTGATCCAGTTCAGATGGTCTACCAACCCACCATTTGAGGTGGGTTTCCAATTCTGGATTGGAGGGCAAGGGTAGAACCTAGTTTGTCGATTCAGAGGTCAAGGGTTAGTCTTAAACAGTAAAGTGAAAGTAAAGCCTAGCATGTAAGGGGATAAGAAGTTCGGAGAGAAGGAAGTGTGTAAGCTTGTGGCTTATCTGCAGTCTTCCTGAACCCGCCCTCTCCCAATTTGGTGCCCTCCAGATGTGTTGGGACTACTGGTAGCATCCAATGACAGTCAGAACAAGGCAAGAAGAAAATAGGACCTTGGACCTAGCTCCAAGTGGGTTCTCCTGGATGGAACTCTCTCCTACTACAACAATAGGAGGATGTTGTCTCAGCAGGGAGCTAAAGCCAACTGAAGTCTTACATAGGCTGATAAGACCTGTAATGTGGTCAGCTTGGCATCTCCTGGAGGAGCTGATTGGACTGTGAAAGGGCCCTCACCTGATTTTGTAGCCTGTGAGGCTGTGGAGATAGAAATTCTCTCAGGGACTCATCCTCTGAGCCAGAGGATGATCACAAGGCTGTTTCTCTGGCCGGGAGGGCCCTGAATAAGGCATTCACTATCCTACCCCCAAGAAGGTCACCTGTGCCTCATCCTCATTGGAATCCTCTGCTGCACACTGGAAGGTCTGAGGGCTGGGGCTACTGTCATGACAATTACACAGCTTCTCAAACTCCATTCAATTTCATAAGGCAGCCTTCCCCAACTTGGTGCCCTCCAGATGTGTTGGATTCCAACTCCCATCATTCCCAGCCAGCAATGATGGGAATTGCAGTCCAACTCATCTGGAGGGCACCAAGTTGGGGAAAACTGGCCTAAACCATGCCTGCAATGGGTTCCCGCTAGTCCAATATTTCAGGATTATCCCAGGGATCTTGCACAAGTACCGTAACACTGCTTCTTCCTCCTGCTCTAGCCAGCTCTCCCACTGCAGACTTGCCTGGATTGTCTCTTCACTATTTCTGCTGCCTATCTATCCATCTTCCCAATGGCCAGCTTCGCATGATCACCGCAGCCCACCGTGGCCTATTTAAGCCACAGCAGGTTGGACTGCATGCCACCCACCCTTTTGAATATTGTAGCTGCAGTGGGCAGTCACCATGGTTTATCATGTCGTGCGAACCCAGCGAGGGTGTCTTATCCAAAGGTTAAATAACCCTTGCATAACCCATGGGCTGTTTTAGAGTTATGGCTTCCAGTCATTCAAAAGTGTTAGTCCCTGTGACTGATTCCTCCAGTTCAGCCTATGTGACTGATTCTTTGGTGCTGGATCCTCACAGACTCTAATCCCAATGCTATATATTCACCGGATGTTGCCATCTGAAATGTCCCATACTCCTGTGAAAACCACAACTTTGCTAATCAGGTATACAAATACTGAAGGAATC
Organism: Shinisaurus crocodilurus; assembly: GCA_021292165.1. NCBI lineage: Eukaryota > Metazoa > Chordata > Lepidosauria > Squamata > Shinisauridae > Shinisaurus > Shinisaurus crocodilurus. The sequence continues at coordinate 22,455,586 of CM037877.1, read as the reverse complement.
AGGTGGGAGAATCGCAGCATATTTGGGGGCACAATACCAATTGCTTTACTAGAATTCATTTTTAATTCACCTGGTATGAATAATGGATACCCACTGAATTGCAGATTTGGGCAAATAATCCATCTCAATTTATTTTGGCTCTTTCTAAGCATTAGGAGAGAAATAATGGCTCCATTAAAGTCAACCGTCAGAACCTTGTTGACTTTTGTTAGGATTTTACCCAAGATGCTTTAGAATATAAAGCAGAGCCCTCGTGTCCAAAGTACTGTTTATATTTTATTTGTAACACAAGTGGGACCAGCAACAAAGAGCTAAATTACATGTTACAATCAACACCTTTTAAAAATGTACGCTTAAACTGGCCACTTTTATTCTGAGGAAAAAGCAACCGTGGGATCCTGATCCAGAATGTATTGTTGATCCAGGTGCTGATTTTGTATCCTACTCTTTCTCCACCCAGATCAGAGCGGCTTTTCATCCAGGTGGATTTAGGTTACCAGTTGTCAGTCCTCAGTGCCTTCAGGTACAGTATTCACTTCATGCTTTTGAAACTTGTGCCAGAACTTCCTCTTTGCATTTCCATTCTGATCAAAATTGCCAATTTTGCTTTTCGTTCCCTTCAGCTTAACATTTACAGTAATACCTTGGATTGCAAGTAACTTGGTTTGAGAGCGTCTTGCAAGACAAGCAAATTTTTAAATATTTATTTAAATTTTTTTTGACTTGATATAAAAATCTCTGTACAAATTTTTGGGGGAGATTTCGTTTTGATATAAGAGTGTTTTGGATTACAAGCATGTTTCCGGAACGAATTATGCTCTCAATCCAAGGCATGACTGTAATGTGAATGTCTGTTCTTCTAGGTCAGCTTTGCCCAACCCAGGTCCCTCCAGATGTTTTTCACTACAAGTCCCAAACTGGCTGGGGTTGATGGGAGTTGTAGTCAAACACATCTGAAGGGTTCCAGGTTGGCGAAGGCTGATCTAAGTGCTGTTGCTTTTATAGTCAACAGCCTTACCTGTGCTACATATATACCCTCCCTGTAAAATTTACAATTCTGTTAAGAATTGTCTTCCATAGGCAATGAAGGAACTGATCTATTATCAACAAGAGATTCCTATTTGAAGAAAATAAGAGCAATGTTTTCTTCCTTTCATCTTCTCAATATCAATCCCATTAATCAAATAGCGACACTCTGAAAATTACCAGTACATCAGGTTCCACATACATTACAAAGTGAATATACCTATCACGTCTCCACAACACCCCTGTGTTAGGTTGAAATAAGGTACTGGGTCACAATCCTACCCACGTGGAGACCCAGAGATGCCCATTATAACCCTCAGTTTCCCTGGCAACACAGGCAATCCAATTAAAAATGAGACCTTCCTTACTTCCCATAGGAGCATTCAAGCTCATTCTTCCCGAGGTTCCCTGGTGTGTAGGCTACTTGTAGGAAGAACAGAAAAAGAATTGCTCTGCTCCTTGCCCTCCACTTGTATGCATGCTTCATGGCTAAGAAGGGAGCTGAGGCTAGACACTGGACATTCATGGCTTATGCTCTATCCACTGCACCACACTACCTCAATAATGCTTATTCTCTCTGCTAGCCTTCCCCAACCTGATGCCCTCCAGATGTTTTGGACGTCAACTCCCATCATCCCCAGCCAGCATGGCTAATGTTCAGGAACTCTAGGAGTTGTATTCCAAAACATTTGGAGGGCACCCCATTGGGGAAGGCTGCTCTCTGTGCCAATACGAAAGCAGGATTATCTGAATGTCTTCCAATCTGGGTGGATAAACAGTGTATTATCTAAAAGCGCCTCTATGGAGGACCTCTCTCTTTTTTAAGCTTGTGTGTAGTGCTGTATGTACTTTAAGATGAGTGTGCCACGCGTCAATGTCATCCCTTGACTGCAGCAATTACATTGGCCAGTACATCACAGAAACTCATACACCGACCAGCTGACACAATCTTTCAAGTAGGCACTAGGCTGCCTTTGATAAGTTGGAATGTGGAAAAGTAACACGGCCATTTTATAAATGCGCCTGCGCGCTCGCACACACATACACACAGAGTCTCTGGCCGCTTGCTACCAGAATGCATAATTAAATATAAACATAGTATTAGCTTTCATCCTATTATTTGCATACCATGCATGGGGGGGGGGGAGGGAAAGGAGAATTCATGTACTAAGCGTCACTTGAAGACACATACATGGGCCTGGGCTGCAACACACAATCACATGTATTCTGCTGTAGGCAGAGAAATACGAAGTTCAACACAGCTGACATGCTGAAAGAGCAGCAGTCATAGAACCAATAAACAACATTGGCTATGCTGGCTAGGGGCTAGGGCTGATGGGAGTTGTAGGCAAAAACATCTGGAAGGCCACAAGTTGCCCACCCCAGCAATTAACATTGGACCAAAGTTAACTTAATCTGTCAGGGGTGAAAAGGAAGTGGCAAGATGGCCAAAGAGGGACAGAAGGGCACATCACTTTCAGGTCCACCGCAGCGGAGAGCGGAAATCGCTGCAGCTGGCTGGAAAGTGTGGGTTAACATGTTGCCCAAACCCACCCATCGTGTTGTCTGAACCCAGTCTTGTTGCTGAGAAGATTCCTTCCCCCCCAAACTACTGTGAGGATTGTCGCTAAGTTCAGAGGCACCAGGGAATTCTGAGTGGGTGGCAGGTGATGTCAGCGTCCCATCTCATTAAAAAGTGCCGGTGCTGTGTCCCTGCAAGCCCTGGATCCACTTCCCCACTGGACGTACCTCCTGACAGAAGCACTCTTGGCTCTGGATCACCAGCAGAGATCCAGAGAAACAGACAGAGAACATGGGCGGCAGCAGTGTAAGTCCCACCCATGTGCATTCTGTAGCTTTAGTGACAACCACCTGCTCTTGGTTTCTTTTGTCACTAACAGCGAGTAGCCGATTCCTCAATTTAGGGCTTGAACCAAGAATATTCAAGGCTCAATGTCGAGAATTAGCCTGGTTGACTTGGTGGGATTGTATGCGCTTAGCTATCAAAACCTTCTTCAGGCACAGAAGCGATCAATGTTACACACTGGCCCCTGTGATTGGTATGGACACGGCAGGCCTTGTACAGGCCTTGTACAGAGAACTTAAGAACGCCTGGTGGAAAAAGAAAGCTGAAGAAATTCAACAACTTGCAGAATCTCATGATGCACGGGGCTTTTTTAAGGCCACAAGGGCCATTTATGGACCAAAAGCCTATGGTACAAATCCTTTACAATCAAAAGATGGCACCAAACTCTTAAAAGACAAAGAGTCTATTGCACTGAGTTGGAAAGAGCATTATTATGACCTTTTAAATCGTAAATCTAAGGTGGATAATGAGATTTTTTTGCAAATCTCGCAAAAACAAATTAGAGAGGAACTTGCAATACTCCCCACTTTGGATGAAGTAAAAAAAAGCCATTAATCAAATGAAGACTAACAAAGCTAGTGGACCAGATGGGATTCCTGCTGAAATCTTTAAAGAAGGGGGCCCTGAACTTGTACAACATCTTCATAAACTCATCGAAAAAATCTGGATAAGAGAAGAGATCCCAGAAGACTTCAGGGATGCCATAATTATCACCCTCTTTAAGAAAGGTGATAGAACAGACTGTGGAAACTATCGGGACATTTCTCTCTTAGCTACCGCAGGTAAAATATTTGCCAGGATTCTCGCAAACCGTCTTCTATCTATTTCAGAAGAGATCCTCCCTGAAACTCAATATGGTTTCAGCCCCTCTAGAGGGACAGTAGACATGATTTTTACTGCACGTCAGCTCCAAGAAAAATGCCGGGAGCAAAATCAACCCCTTTATATGGCATTTATTGATCTGGCTAAGGCCTTTGATACTGTAGACCGAACAGCTCTCTGGACTATCCTTATGAAAATTGGATGCCCCAATAAATTTATGAATATCTTGCGACTTCTCCATGACAACTACGGTCTTGGACAACAACGGCTCTCATGGTGTTCCATTTAAAGTGGGATCAGGTGTTAAACAGGGATGTGTTATTGCCCCAACATTATTTGCTATTTTCATCGCCATGATTTTACATCTTGTCGAGGGGAAATTTCCCACTGGTGTGGGAATTATATATCGAACAGATGGATAATCTCAGCAGGCTGAAAGCAAAAAGTAAGGTAATTCCAACCTCCGTTGTGGAACTTCAGTATGCTGATGATAATGTGGTCTCCGCACATTCAGAGGATGATCTCCAAACTATCCTAAATGCTTTTGCAGAAGCATACGGAAAACTTGGTCTCTCACTTAACATCAAAAAAACCAAAGTGCTTCATCAGCAAGTGCAAGCTAACCCTTTGGTGATGCCATCTATCCAGCTTGGCGGGACAATACTGGAAAATGTCGATCATTTTCTCTATCTTGGCAGCTATCTTTCTGTTACAGCTAACATCGACAGTGAAATCCAGCATCGTCTGAGCTCCGCAAGTGCCGCATTTTCTCGAATGAAACATAGAGTGTTCGAGGATCGGGATATTTGTAAGAAGACCAAAACACTGGTTTATGAAGCCATTGTATTACCAACTTTATTGTATGCCTGCGAAACATGGACTATCTATAAACGTCACTTCCACCTCCTTGAAAGGTTTCATCAACGTTGCCTCCGGAAAATCCTGCAAATTACTTGGGAAGATAGGTGAACAAATGTCAGTGTACTGGAAGAAGCAAAGACTACTAGCATTGAAAAAATGATCCTTCAACGCCAACTTCAGTGGACCGGTCATGTTGTTCGAATGCCTGACTGCCGTCTCCCAAAGCAGTTACTTTATTCCCAACTCAAGGATGGAAAGCGGACTATCGATGGTCAATATAAGAGGTTTAAAGATGTTCTTAAGGCTAATCTAAAAAAATGCAATATAAACATCAAAAACGATCTAACTGGAGGTTGGCCTTTCACAATGGTTCCATGGACTTTGAAGAAGCCCGAGTGCAAGGTGAAAGGGAGAAACGTGCTAAGCGAAAAGCATGTCAAATGAATCCTTTACAGGACCATCTTCCATCTGGTAACCTGTGTCCTCACTGTGGGAAGCTGTGTGGATCTAGAATTGGCCTCCACAGTCACTTACGGACCCATCGCTAGAGTCTACACAATTTTCTTTAGAATTTTCCTCCTTTTAAAATCTCCTTTTTGTAATTTTTATCCTGGAAGACAATCTTACTCGGTCACGAGTGATCGCCTGACTGACTGACTGTACAGATATCAGGACTTCCTCCCTTGCGCAGTCATGAGAGAACTCTCTTTTCCAGCTGCACGTCAGGCTGTAGCTCCTGCTCCGGCAACCGCACTGAGGAAGCCTAGGTGATCTGATCTGTGGTAGAGCACGTGCTTTGAATCCAGAAGTTCCCAGGTTCAATCCCCGGCATCTCCAACTTTAAAAAAAAATAAAAATCAGGTAGCAGATGATGGTAAAGAACTCTGCCTGAGACCCAGAAAAGCTGTTATGTCAGCCAGAGCAGACAGTACTAGACTAGATGTATGAATGGTCTAACTTGGCACAAGGCAGCTTCTTATGTCCTGGTCTGGATTTTGGGCATAACTTCCAGCCTGGCCCAGAAGTAATCGCTCATCATGCTTTTTAAGTCCGAAACCTTCCATTCTTCACCATGCCTCTCCTTTCATCCAAAGACGTTCACCCTTTGCACCGTTTAGATGACAACCGTCACCACCACTTTCCCAGAATATATATAAAATATCAACGCCTCTAGCAGAAAGGAGAACAAACAGTGACTGTGAAGTGCGGGGATAGCTGTGTGGCTCTGCGGCATGATTGCACTTAATGAGAACAATGACCCCATGTACCCAAAAGTCAATATAATTTTCCAAGTATTTCAGAAACTGAACTCATTATTGCTCCAACTGGCAGCATTTGTGCCTCTGACAATGCCAGAGACCGAGCGATAGCAGGGAACATTTTCGTTTTGCAACAGACCTCAGGGAGCATCCCTGCTGTTACCCAATCACCGCTCTCGACCAGATGGCATCTATCTTTGCTAAGTCTTATAAACAATGGGTAAGACTGAAGGGGAAATTTTTTATATATATAGTGAATGGCTTAGCTCAAACTCCACAGTTATTACCCTAATCCCCGGATAAGTACTACAGGGATCTTTTACTGATCAAGAGCCAAGCAGAGCCTCGGTTTAAACCCTTGATCTGAATCAGCAACTGTGCCACAGACAACCCTGCAGTATCATTCTAATCTTGTTGCTGGAACTTGCCCAGAATCCTCTGAAATACAGGCAGTTCCCGGGTTATGAACGCCCGATTTACGGACAACGCGTACTTACCAATGCCGGACTTCCAGGTTCCCTGGCTCTACGTCATTTATGTAGAGTATAGCGCAACAGCCACAATTTGCATAAATGTATACTATGCTATACTTTTCCGACTTACGTAAAAATTCAAGGCAGACTTAAGAACGGAACCCGTTCTTAGACTTAAGAGCCTGTTCATAACCTGGGGAGTGCCTGTATTCAGTGTTCCACCACTTGCCTGAAGATAAAAGTAAGATTTCTGTCTCTTTTGCTTTAGGGGTTTTTCTGAAATAATGTTTTGCTTTGGGGACAATTAAAAGTACACAAAGCGAAAGTGAAAGTGCTCTCAAAGGGCAGGCGCAGGTTACCTACGGTAACTATGCTGCCATTTCAGACAAGCCCCTGTATTATATAATAACCCCTGTATTAGAGACTAAAATATTTAATGTAATGCCCTTGCACCCCAGTTTTAAACACTGGTACTGGCATATGCAATGCCAGAACAGCATTGTGGTGGGTGATGCTGCAGTTCTGGAAAGAAGGTAGGACCCCCCATCCTAAGACCTTCTCTGCTTTATGAGATGCACTGGCATAACTGTTTACCATATACGCTGTTTGATCCATGGCAGCCAAAGGGCTGCTCTTGCTTAAGAAGCTACCTTAAACTGAGCCAGATCATGTATTTGTTTTCATTTATTTATACCTTCCTGCAAGTTAAGGTACCTTACAATAATTGGTACATCACGCTCAGTATTATCTACAGCGACTGACAGTGGTTCTTCAGAGTTTCACACAAGGGTCTTTCCCAGATCTATGTGGAGATGCCAGGGATTGACCCTGGGACCCTGTGCATGCAAAGCATGTGCTCTACCATTGAACTATGACCCTGCTCCAAAGTGAACATTCCAGCGACTGAATCTGGGACCTTGCACATGCAAAGCTCTTGCTCTACCATCGAGCTATGGAAAGCACCCCAAGAAGGCCTCCCTGACTGAGAAGCTTTACACTCTCTATAGCAGCCCTTCCCCAACCTCCAAATGTCTTGGACTACAACTCCCATCAACCCCAGCAAGCATGCCCAATGGCATGCCACATGCAAGAAAAAAATATCAACACCTTCTAGCTTAGAAGTCAAGATTGCCAAGGGGATTTTTTTTTTTTTTTTTTGGTACTGGTCCTTGCTTCTTTGCCTTTAATAGCAGCTTGATCTACAGATATCAACAGGTGATCATGTTTAACTCCATGTCACAAAAAGCTTCTGTTATCTGCAGATCAGACTCATGTTAAAGGCATAAGAGAAGGCCAGGCTGCTGCTGCTTTTTTTTCTGGTATGTTGGCAAACTAATCATCTTCCCAGCTCTGCTTTAGATCTTTGCTATTTTATCTTTTCCATGCTTCATATTCATAGTGCTGCACAACCGACACAAAAGGTCAAGATCTAAAATAGGAGGAAGGGGGGCAGAAGGCACACCAAGGGGGATTAAAAAGAGGCAGTTGATATCTGGGGCAAGCAGCCTCCCCACTGTGCTGCTGTCTACCACCTAAGCTAATTTCCTGGCATATTTTGGAATCTATTTGATTAGTAGAAAGATTTTTTTCTTACATATTTTGGACTCTCTCTCTCTCACACACACACGCTCTTTTAAACCAACAGAGCTTCAAAGTGCTATTGTGTCTTCTGCCATTAGGTACATTAAAAAAAATTTTTTTTCATGTGTTATAGGTTATAACACATTTTTTTTTCATATCTGGGAGTCGTCTTGATAAATATGATGAACTATACAAATATACAAGCTGTTTTCTTTTCTGAGAGCCTCCGTGTGTATGTGTGTGCTGGGGATATGAGAGAGAGAGAGAGAGAGAGAGAGAGAGAGAGAAACTTGGACTCCTGTTGGGGTTCATCCTCCCTCTTCTAGATCATCTGGCTGCCACCTGTGGGGGAAAGGACAAGACAGAATGTTGGCATGAGTTCCCCGCCCCACCTTTCTTTCCCAAGGAGCTGCAATAATCCTACAGTACTTTTCCAGCTTCCTTCTGTTATGAATCTACAGCTGGAGGCACTGCACATAAGCCTGCAGCTACATATTACCTGTAGGGTTGCCAGATTTGCACCTGGAGATGGACATATACCTAAATCTTCCAATGCGGCAGAGCAGCTTTTAAACTGAACCCTGGAGGAAAGCCAAAAGGAGCTGGGAAAGATCTCGTTTGGTTTAAGTAAGTCGTCCCTTGGGGATGAAAATGTTTCCGACTGCCCAAATGTAGAAGGGGAGGAAATAGGCCATGCACATATGGTGAAACATGATAGCCAATCAAAGAGGCCTAAGCGCCAAAGCAGAAGATGCACACGCCAGAGACATCTGAGGAGGGACACAGTGTAACGAAGCTCAGCTAGAATGTATACCACAGGTTAGGAAAGACAGCAGCAAGTCCAAGAGGTCACCAGCATAGTTAACGAGCAGTGTCAAGGAAGCTATTCAAGAAAAGGAGGCTGCCTTCAGAAAATGGAAGTTTTGCCCAAATGAGGAAAACATAAGGGAGCACAAGCTTGAACAAAGGAGATGCAAACGGAAAATAAGAGATGCAAAAAAGCACTTTGAGGAGCATATTGCTAACAAGGCCAACACTAAAGAATTCTTTAAATATATCAGAAGCAGGAACCAGCTAATGAAGCAGTTGGACCATTGGATGATAATGGAGTTAAAGGAGTACTAAAGGAGAATACGGAGACTGCAGAGAAGCTGAATGAATTCTTTTCATCTGTCTTCACTGCATATGATAAAGAACAGATACTTGTGCCTGAATTGATGTTTTCAGAAAGGGACTCGGAGTGATTGAGGCAAATAGTGGTGACAAAAGATGACATTCTCAGTTAATAAATAAAAGTCAATAAATCACCAGGCCCAGATGGTATCCATCCAAGAGTTCTTAAAGAACTCAAATATAAAATTGCTGATCTAACAAAAATATGTAACATGTCCCTAAGATCAGCCTCTGTACCAGAAGATTGGAGAATGCCTATATAATGCCAATTTTTCCAAAGAGATCCAGGAAATTACAGGCCAGTTAGCTAAACATCTGTCCAAGGTAAATTGGCTGAAAGTATGATTAAAGATAAAATTAGTAAGCATATAGAAGGACAAGTCCTGCTGCAAAAGAATCAACTTGGCTTCTCCAAAGGTAAATCCTGTCTCACTAACCTTTTAGAGTTCTTTGAGAGTATCAATAAACATGTGGACAGGAGTGTTCCAGGAGACATTGTTTTCTTGGACTTCCAAAAGGCTTTTGACAAAGTACCTCACCAAAGACTCCTAAGCAAACTTGGCAGTCATGGAATAAGAGGGGAGGTCCTCTTATGGATCAGTAACTGAATAGAAAGTAGAGAGTAGGAATAAATGGTATTTTTTCCCAGTGGAGGGATGTACGGTATACAGTGGGGTCCCACAGGGATCTGTACTGAGGCCAATTCTCTTCAACTTATTCATAAATGATCTGGAATTAGGAGTGAGCAGTGAAGTGGCCAAGTTTGCTGATGACACCAAATTATTTAGGGTGGTTAGAACAAAAAGGGATTGTGAAGAGCTCCAAAAGGATCTCTCCAAACTAGAGTTGGAAGGACTTTTTTTTGAGCGAAGAAAATTAACCCTTGTGAATGCTCACTTCAAGGCCTACTCCAAACTGTGAGAATGGGCATCAAAATGGCAAATGCGGTTCAATGTAAGCAAGTGTAAGGTAATGTACGTTGGGGTGAAAAATCCCAGCTTCAAGTATAAGCTGATGGGATCTGAGCTAGTGGTGACTGACCAAGAAAGAGATCTTAGGGTTGTGGTTGACAGCTCAATGAAAATGTCAACCCAGTGTGCGGCTGCTGTGAAAAAGGCAGGAAAGGAATTGAAAATACAATGGCCAATATATTCTGCCTTTATACAAATCTATGGTGCAAACACACTTGGAATACTGTGTACAGTTCTGGTTACTGCACCTAAAAAAGGACATAGTAGAGTTGGAAAAAGTGCGGCAAAGGGTAACTAAAATGATCAAATGGGGTGCAGCAACTCCCCTATGAGGAAAGGTTACAACAGCTGGGATTGTTTAGCTTAGAAAAAAGGTGAGTAAGGAGAAACATGATAAAGGTGTACCAAATTATGCATGGTGTGGATAAGTGGATAGGGAGGCATTTTTCTCCCTCTCTCATAATACTTGAACCCAGGATCATCCCATGAAGCTGTTTGGTGGGAGATTCAGGACAGATAAAAGGAAGTACTTCTTCACACAGCGCATAGGTAAACTATGGAACTCATTTCCACAAGATGTAGTCATGGCCACCAATTTGGATGGCTTTACAAGGGGGTTCAACAAATTCATGGAGGCGGCGGCTATCAATGGCTACCTAGTCCTGATGGCTATATGCTACCTCCAGTATCAGAGGCAGTATGCCTATGTATACCAGTTGCTGGGGAACATGGGTGGGAGGGTGCTGTTGCACTCGTGTGCTGCTTGTGGGTTTCCTGTGGGCAGCTGGCTGACCACTGTGTGAACAGAATGCTGGACTGGATAGACCCTTGGTCTGATCCGGCATGGCTCCTCTTATATTCTTAGACAAGGCTGCTGCAACTTCTCCTGCTGCTTAGGCCCTGTCCCCGTCTTCCAGCCCTTCCCCAAGATACTGTCATAGATCAGAGCTCCAAGCATGACACAAGAAATGTGGGCTGCTCACAGGGCTGGGGCTGTGAATCGGCCAGGGCAGTCAGGGGCTGCCTGATTCCCTGATGCATTGAAAGGAATATTAATGTTCTAGCAACCATAATTGCATGACAGCTGGGATAGCATAGTATATAGCCTTCCACAGCCCGGTGCTCTCTGGATGACTGGGCATGCTGGCTGGGGCTGATGAGAGTTGAAGTCCAAAATATGTGGAGGGCACCCAGTTGGGGAAGGCTGGCATAGTGGTTAGGAAGGAAGATGGTGAGCCATGAGCCAGTGAGTCTCATGTCCAAATGTAACCTTAGAAAAGTTATTAAGTCCAAGTCTCCACCCCCTCTCTTGTGCAACATGGAGAGAATAATCAGGGCTGCAACATTTACAGCGCAATCTTATACATGTCATCAATGGGACTTACTCTCCCAGGAAGCTGAGTATAGGACTGCAGCCAGAGGACTGATTGCAAGACTTTTGATAAGTTAAAAATGTGCTCCAGATTAATCAGGAAGCAGATTTTTACAAACTTATTTAGTTTCCCTATCAGTATTCAAAAACAAACAGCTTAGACAAGGCATTCTTCCTTCTACAGAAGGCCTCTTCTGAGATGGTGCTTCTGTGACACATGTGTGCATTGCCTAAAACAAATTGCTTCTCCCCCCTTCAGAATCAATGTCTGTAAATTTACGCAGATTTAATCAATTAGAGCTCCCACAAATTGATCAGTGAACAGTGCAATCCTACCTGTGCCTACTCAGAAATAAGCCGCATGGAGTTCAATGGACTAACCCTCAGGTAAGTATGTATAGGATTGTGGCCTAAGATTTCTTTAACCAGGTGACAGTCCTAATGGAGCTGTTGTAACAATTACTCGGATAATGTATGTGAAGTCCCTTGAACCCATCAAAAGTGCTAGTCAATAAAAACAGGCACTATTACATTTCTTAAATCACCCTAGCCTCCCTAACCATTTGCATTGTAGGCTTGCTTTATCCACCTCTCCATTGCCATCTGACCTTAGCCAATGTGCCAGTCTTGCTCCTCTTCCTCATTGCAGTAGGGTTACCAACTGCCTAGGAAAAACCAGCCTGGCCAACTGCTGCTGTACAGCTACCTATAACAGCAGCCCAATCTGCAGAAATAAAAAGATCATGCTTTTCACGGCATGAAAATAAATATCATCACTTGCTAAAATCTGCACATCACCACCTATATATATATATATAATTGTTGTTGTTGTTGTTAGTGTTATTAATATTATTGTTGATTTCTAGCAGTCTCCCATGAAGCAACTGACCAGGTCCACAATCTCCAGCAATGCTACTACATCAGGTGCTTCCAAACCACTCACTCCACTCCACCAAACTACGATTATAGGCACAGTCGTAGGGTGGCCAGGTGTCCTCTTTTACCGAGGACCATCCTCTGTTTGAAGGGCTGCCAGCAGATCGTCCTCTATTTGAAGTTGTCAACAATACTGGGCAAGATGGACCGAAGGTCTGACTCAGTAGAAGGCAGCTTCCTGTGTTCCTGTGTTTCACCTGGACAGCACACCGAAGAGGAAGGCACACAGGTCACCTGGTCACAGTCTTCCCCGGTTTGGTGGGATGTACCGTGTTTCTATTTAAAGTATAATAATTATTTCTACATCTGCATCTCTACCAATAAATTAGCATGTGTAAATATTATGCAAACACTGCCATCTTTTGAGACGACTCTTAAGTGACCACCTTGGTTATGGGCACCAGTTGAAAGTTGGCAGCCATAGTCACAAATCCATGTATATGTCTGTAACAGCAAATGTTACAGGCATGTACATAACTGCTCCCTCATTTTGTTCTTGAAAAAGTAAGATGTTTTGTTCTTAGCTGCAGAAAGGAAATTTAAGAGATCCCAATGCAGTGATCAAGGCAGGCACGCTGGCAGCATAATAATCCTATGGATATTCTATGCCTGCGTCACTCCCAAATAATGGTGCGCAGGACTGCAGACTGAGTCCTCATGGAAAAACTCCCAGGTAATAACATCAACATAGGGGCCCAGTTAGGCTAGCATGATAGGGGGAGTCCGGGCTGAGTCAGGGGTTGTTCTGCGGACTTCTGTCTCTTGTGTAACTTTATGCAATTTGTGTGACTTTATGCAAATTGTGTATATCGCAGGGTTTTGCACGTTTTGCGCAAATCAGCACCTGAAAAACTCGTGGGTCTAGCAAGAGTTGTGTAAAATTGGCTGATTTGTGCAAAGTGTGCAAGATCATGTGCTTTTCAGGTGCCAATTTTCAGAAAACATGCAAAATACCATGATTTATGCAATTTGCGCAAATAGCTCCATTTGCGCAAATTTCCTTAGCGTTTTTTTTAAAAAATGCATAAACCAGGGCCCGTCTTAGAGATGGAAATTCACAAGCTGGCTCGACTCGCATCATAGTGATTCAGCGCCAGTGCAGGGCTGGCAAACTGGAATCCAGGGGGCCGATTTCTGAAAATCCATCAGATTTTCACCACCACCCCCATTGGATTCCTCACACATCCCTACCTAGGAACATACATAGTATAATGGCTAATTCAACACCATCATTTAGCAGTGTGGTGGAGAACTTGGAGTGGAGTAGGAGAGAAGCCCGACAAGGAACCTAGAGTTCTGGATAACCATTGCAAGGCTAGATTTAAATTTTGGAACAAACTGCTCATCACTGTGTTTATCACAGCGGGGTTTCTACAAAACAGCGGCACGGTTTCCTTGAAAATCCTTATTTTGCTATATTTAAGTCAGTAAATATAGATAGGGTACAATTCTAAACGCAGTTATTCACAAGAAAGTATGTAAAAATTAAGGCCTAAATAAGATCAGGTTCAAATTACCCCCTTTGGGTTCTTGCTTTTCATCCAGATTGACTATCAAACCATATTAAAAATGGTTGTGATGGAGCAATCGTCTAAGACTTGGAATCTAAGCATCTACCACAGGACCAAACGCAGTGAGCACCCAACCACAAATGATTTTTTGAAGCATTTATGGTATTTGTTATCTAAGCCTATATGCATGGCAACCTAAAACAACATAAAAACGCATTAACACAATAAAAAATAAAGTGCCCTTATATGATCTAAAATAATATATTAGTATTCATTCTAAACAAGTTACCGACGATATTGCACAGGGTTGGCATTTGTGATGGGCGGCAGTGTTCCTGAGGCTTTATCAGCCACATGACAGCCAGACAGATTAACTTTTCCTAGTGCAGTGCTTCCAGGCTAGAGACAACCTATAATGCAGATGTCAACAACCCAGATAGGCTAGATCAAGACATGTGGTACAGCCTCATAAAACGAGGATGTTGCTTCTCTCTGGGAGTCAGTGACGTACTAGACTGAGGTGTGCAACCTGTGGCCCTTCAAATGGTTTGGCCTACAACCCCATCAGCCCTACCTAGCATAGCCAATGGTGAGGGATCATGTGGGCCAAAACATCTGGAGGGCCACAGGTTGAATTTATGAAACACATAAATTGCCTGATCTGAGTGGTTCCAACACCTGGAATCGACTGCCATGCTGCTCCAGTAATGTATGAGTCAGCCACGGAAGAAAGCACACAAAATATTTCCCTAAAAAATGTAGTGAAGTACCAGATGCCACATGGTGTGTGTACGATTTCAGGAGGCATCCAAGAAAGCCTTATTGGAAGGAACACCAAATGATGCACAAGACAGGCAGATGCAACTATGTTTATACTGTATTGTAATATAATATATCCTTGTAAAGCCTCATGTGCCTGGGTAGACTGCCAATTCTTTGGAACATGACTTCAACTATTATTTGGCACAGATGGGCAGCAGTGCAATATAGTAAACAACACGGCAAACTGTACAAAATTAAATGGCACCTGGGAAGCCTCTGTGCTTGCTGTCTGTGGTGTTGTTGTCGATGATGATGATGATCATCATCATCATCATCATGCCACTACTAGTCCATTACAGACAGGGTCTGGGTAAAGCACTTCCCATTTAAGACTCAATTCCACCAGCTTTTCAGCTTAACCATGAGCACAGACAAGGGTATGGTCCAGCCAAAATTAAGCACTTGTAAGTTCTATGGATTTAATTGATTTAAACTCCCTCGTGCAGTTCAGGAGGCAGAAAATTTGGCATCTTTTAAACGCCTTCTGAAAACGCACCTGTTCACCCAGGCTTTCGTTTCCCTGGCCCGTAATTAAATTAACTACCGGTATGCTGTCCCATTTTTACTGCCTTGAGTTCCTTGCAAGAGGAAAAAAGGTGGGATATAAATGTAATAATAATGATGGTGGTGATGAACATTGTTCTGACTGAGATTCTTGGAGGAAGGGTGAGATACAAATGTAGTAAGTTGTGTATGATATATATATTTTTACTTATTTGTCAGAAGATAAAACAAAAACCAGGATGTTGGTTTTTTTTTTTGTGGGCCACAATATTAGCTTGCTTTAGACGAAGAGCAAAGCATTGTGATGAAAAAAATGTTTCTAGTGAGCCCTCTTCAAACTATCCTGTCTGACTTCAAGAATGAATTTGAAAGATCACTTTCTTTTGTAAGAAATAAAATTTAACTTTTTCTGATGCAAGCAATTTCTTTATGTTGGTGGGGAGGGTTTTGTTGTCTTATAAACAGGGAGAAAGAATTCTCCCTGTTTATTATTGAATGAATGTATCATTAAATAAATAAATGAGAAAGAATTTATATCATTCTCCCTGTTTATCATCATTGGGTTGCATTCACTATCATTTTTCTGTTTGCAGCAGGCAGTGATGTAGGGGAGGGGAAAGCAGGGGAGTGCAACTCTGGCACTGTTTTCAGAGTAGCAGTGATGATGTGATGCACCAAGAGCACCAGGGTAACCGACGGACCCGCCTTGCTCTGGCTAGTGAATGAGGTTTTCAATTTTTACTATTATTTGTGACAGATTAACATAGAGGAAGAGTATGGGCAACAAACAAGACAAACTTGAACTCTTGATACATGAGGGCAAGTACGACTTGATCATAGGGATAACTGAAACCTGGTGGGATGACTCCCATGACTGGAATACAGCAACTGAAGGGTATAACTTGTTCAAAAGGAACAGAAGCAACAGAAAGGGAGGTGGAGTTGCGCTGTATGTTAAAAATACGTATCTCTGCACAGAGATACAGGAAGAGGAGCTTGGCAGCCCCATTGAGAGCATCTGGGTTAAAATAAAGGGGGCAAAGAATAAAACGAACATGGCGGTTGGAGTCTACTACCGACCACCCAATCAAGGAGAAGACGAGGATGGAACTTTTGAAAAGCAAATTGCCATTGTTTCAAGGAGGCACGATGTGGTAGTAATGGGTGACTTCAATTTCCCTGATATCTGTTGGGAGACTTATTCAGCCAAACATGGCCCCTCCAAGAAATTCCTGAGCTGTGCTGCTGATAACTTCCTCCTACAGAAAGTGGAGGAAGGAACTAGAGGATCGGCTATCCTTGACCTGATTCTAACCAACAGAGACGAGTTAGTGGATAAAGTGGCAGTTTCGGGAACTCTGGGGGAAACTGACCATGTTATACTTGAGTTCTTGATTCTAACGGAAGCAAAAGCTGAGTGTAGCCAAACACGTACCCTGGATTTTAGGAAAGCCAATTTTAACAAACTCAGAACAATGATTAGTAAGATCCCATGGCAAGCGACTCTCATGAGAAAAGGAGCCCAGGAGGGGTGGGAGTTTTTAAAAAAGGAAATTTTAAAGGCACAATTGCAAACAATTCCCAAAAGGAAAAAAGGCAGAGGGCAACAGAAGAAGCCAATGTGGCTTCACAATAAACTCAAAGATGACCTGAAAACAAAAAAGGACACGTATAGGAAGTGGAAGGAAGGACAGGCTACAGGGGAAGAGTACAGGCAGGTAGCACAGAACTGCAGGAATAGTGTCAGGAAGGCTAAAGCTG
Organism: Shinisaurus crocodilurus; assembly: GCA_021292165.1. NCBI lineage: Eukaryota > Metazoa > Chordata > Lepidosauria > Squamata > Shinisauridae > Shinisaurus > Shinisaurus crocodilurus. The sequence goes on along the minus strand of CM037877.1, from coordinate 22,438,647 downwards.
AGAATGAGCTAAGGTTAGCGAGGGATGCTAAAAACAACAAGAAAGCTTTCTTCAGATACATGCACAGTAAAAGACAGAGGAAAGAAATGGTGGTTCAACTACGCAATGAGGATGACAAATTGATAACAGAAGACAAAGAAAAGGCAGAAGTGTTCAATTCCTACTTCAGCTCGGTCTTCTCCCCAAAGAGGGTCTATGACCCCCCCTGGCAAACCTGAAGTGCAGACTGAAGGGGCAGGATTGCAGTTTGAGATTGATAGGCAAATGGTCAAGGAGCACCTGATTACTCTGAACGAGTTTAAATCTCCAGGGCCTGATGAGCTGCATCCTAGAGTAATAAAGGAGCTGGCAGAAGAACTCTCAGAACCACTGTCTATTATCTTTGAGAAATCATGGAGGACAGGTGAAGTGCCAGACGACTGGAGGAGGGCAAATGTTGTTCCCATCTTCAAAAAGGGCAAGAAGGAGGAACCTGGGAACTATAGGCCAGTCAGTCTGACATCAATCCCCGGGAAGATTTTGGAGCAGATTATAAAGAAGTCAGTCTGCAAGCACCTTGAAAACAATGCAGTGATTACTAGAAGCCACCAGCATGGATTTGTCAAGAACAATCTGATCTCATTTTTTGATCGGGTAACCTCCCTTGTGGACTGTGGGAATGCTGTGGACATTATATATCTGGACTTCAGCAAAGCTTTCGACAAAGTGCCTCATGATATCCTGATTAGTAAGCTAGCTAAGAGTGGGCTAGATGGAACAACTATCAGGTGGATCCACAATTGGTACAGAATCGGACTCAAAGAGTGCTTATCAATGGTTCCTTCTCAAACTGGGGAGAGGTAACGAGCGGGGTACCACAGGGCTCGGTCCTGGGCCCGGTGCTCTTCAACATTTTTATTAATGACTTGGATCAGGAGGTACAGGGAATGCTTATCAAATTTGCAGATGACACAAAGTTGGGTGGAACAGCTAATACTCTGGAAGACAGAAACAAAATTCAAAGTGACCTTGATAGGCTGGAGCGCTGGGCCGAAAACAACAGAATGAAATTTAATAGGGATAAATGCCAAGTGCTGCACCTAGGGAGAGGAAACCAAATGCAGAGTTACAGAATGGGGGACACTTGACTCAACAATACTACAAGTGAGAAGGATCTTGGAATTGTGGTAGATCACAAACTGAATATGAGCCAGCAATGCGATGTGGCTGCAAAGAAGGCAAATGCAATTTTGGGCTGTATTAATAGAAGTATAGCTTCCAAATTGCGGGAAGTGATAATTCCCCTTTACTCGGCACTGGTTAGGCCTCATCTTGAGTACTGCATCCAGTTCTGGGCACCTCACTTTAAGAAGGACATAGACAAACTGGAGAGGGTTCAGAGGAGGGCAACAAGGATGATAAAGGGACTGGAAACAAGGCCCTATGAGGAGAGACTGAAAGAACTGGGCATGTTTAGCCTTCAGAAGAGGAGACTGAGGGGAGATATGATCGCACTCTTCCAGTATTTGAAGGGATGTCACACAGAGGAGGGCAAGGATCTCTTCTCAATCATCCCAGTTTGCAGGACACGGAATAATGGGCTCAAGTTACAGGAACCTAGATTCCACCTAAACATCAGGAAAAATTTCCTGACTGTCAGAGCAATAAGACAATGGAATCAACGTGGGCTCTCCCACTCTGGAGGCATTCAAGGTGCAGCTGGACAGACATCTGTCAGAGATGCTTTGAACTGGATTCCTGCATTGAGCAGGGGGTTGGACTCGATGGCCTTGTAGGCCCCTTCCAACTCTACGTTTCTATGATTCTATGATTCTATGCTTCCTCTAAACCAAACAGAGGCTTAGATACTTCTTTCCCTTTCTTTGACGAAGCTCCTACTTCACACTAGCAGTTTAAATGGTAACATTTCTTTGCAAGTTTGTTTGCATTTCTAATTAAAAGCTAAAGGTTGCATTTCAGCTGGCTGAAGATCTTTTGTTAAAAGTTCAATGTGCAAGGTGAACCTATGCAGGCAGTAGTAAACACTGCTGAGTTCAATGAAGCTTAGGGCACTATTAGACGGGGGGGGGGGGAGAGTCCTACAAATCCAAGCATCCCCCTCAGCCAGCCATGCTCCCAGATTATGAGACTTTATCTCACTCTTCCTCCAAGAATCTCAGAACAATCATTATTATTACAGCATCCCCCCCAGCCAGTCATGCTCCCAGATTGTGAGACTTTAATATCTCACCCTTCCTCCAAGAATCTCAAGAACAATGTTCATCATCATCATCATCATCATCATCATCATCATCATCATCATCACCACCACCACCACATCCCCCAGCCAGCCATGCTCCCAGATTGTGAGACTTGATTAGTGGCTTGTTTGTTTGCTTGCCTGCTTGCTTTGCATGTATGTGTTTTATTATGGAGTTTTTAACCTGAGAAGCTCCTTTGAATATAAATAAGAAAAGCAGGATATAAATATGACTCCTGGGGGCACGGCACTGGATTCTCCTTGGGGATGAGGTTATTGGGCCTGTCATAATGAGCTCCTGTACTTCAACATTTACTGCTATGCCTCTGGCAGAAGGACTCTTGGGGCTTCTCTATATAACCCGGCGCTTTACCAAGGCTTCTTCTTCCGTTTTCTTTGCGGGAGGATTACAGCATCCTTCACACAAGTTCCACCCACCCACCCCCGGCGGAGGTCTATATATTCCATTACACAACATAAGGTGGTGCTGTGGAATAGAGCAGAACTGCGAAATTACACTAGGCCTCTGTTGCAAATCATGGTGGTATCCAGTTGTGAAAAGGCCCTGCCAACTTGCATGAGTGAGGGATCACACAGCACACAACAGATGTCTTGTGTAGAAAAGCCCTTGATCTATTCTTTGAGCCACCCAGATAACTTTTTGTTATCAGAGCCTATATATAGTTTCAGTCACTCAATCAATCAAATCAAGTCAAAGTAATGAAGCAGGAGAGAGGTTCAACTGACACCTTTCATCGATGTCAATGACATGACACAAAAGGAAAAGGGATTGGGAGGGAGGAGGAAGAAAGCAAAACTCAGGCACCAGTTCTTAGTTGCAAGGTTGTTACAGATGTTTTTTTTAATCTCCCACTCAGTGGGTTTTAAATACCCACTTAGCCATATTACTCACTGGGTGACCTTGGGCCTGTCACTATCTATCCGCCTAACCTACCTCACAGGGCCATTATGAAGATAAATTGGAGCATGGGAACCACGTACACTAACACGAGATCCTTTGTGAAAGGGTGGGATACAAATAGAACCAATGCACTTGGGTGGGTGGGTGTCATTTTCTTAGGGTTGAAACCCAGCGGAAAGACCAAAACAATGGGTTTGCATTCAACACTGTCCTTCTGCTTGCAGAAGGGCTTATGATTTAGCGAGGGCCTCCACTAGTGGAAGGGGAAGGCGATTTTGCCAGCTGGCAATTGCCCCTCCCCACTGCAGCTCCCCGCACCTCCTCCCACGCAGAGCAAATTTTCAAGGTACGCAGGGGCTGAGGTGGAATCAGCGAAGATCACCTGAGTTGAGAGGGCTGCAGAAGAGTGGGCTTCCCTTCCTTTCCACCAGCGCCAGGTCCAGGTTTTTGAGGGCCTTTGGGCAAGGCCCTCTCCATGGGCCCCTCCCCTCAGTGAGGCTACCTCCACACGGCCATTGTCGCCAGCCGCTCCTGCTCCTCATCCTCTTTCTCATCACTGCTGCCACCGACTTGCCTGATATGCAGAGAGAGAGCCAGTGAGCAAGGAGGCAGCGGCATCTGCTGCTCCTCCTTTTCACCACCACCACCACCACCACCACCACCATCTGGATCACAGCAAGAAGCAGGTGAATAAAGAGGTTGCAAGGATGAAGGGGAAGAGTGACTTAAGGGGGCTCTTGTCAATGGGCCTCTCCTGAGGTACAGGCCCTCGACAGATTGTTGGAGTATGCGACAAGAAGATGTCAACTCTGCAGGGAGGGTGTGTGTTTTTTGTTTTGTTTTAAAGCTGACTGCCCAGGAAAGGGTTAAGATAGACTGTTATAGTCTAGTTAAAGGGGAAAGGCAGAAACCAAGCTTCTCCGAGAAGTCAGGGGGCAGGTTTCATTGGGGCAAACCACTTAGTGATATCAAGGGAGGGAATGCTGGACGTTGCCTAGCAACAAGTTAGAAATTCCATTGTCTCTCTTTCTCTGATGGTTAGGATGTTCCTACAGTTCCTAACTATAGGATGTTCCTACAGTTAACTGATGCTTGCTAGGGTTTAGCAAATGAGACATGTTCAGTGGTTTTCATTTCTTCAAAGAATAAGTAACATATAAGAAACTGCGCTTACTAGAAATCTGTAACCATCAAGCTTACAGCACACAAGTAATCTTGTGTTACTGTTATTTACTTTAAAAGTATCTACTTTAGAAACAAGTCGTGTGTGTGTGTGTGTGTGTGTGTGTGTGTGTGTGTGTTGGATGAAGTCTGCTACTCCTATCATGCTCTGCCATCAGAGATGCCCAACCATGCCTGCACCTGACCTCAGCCCTGCTTTCCACAGCCAATATGGGACTGCAGGCTATTTGCCTCCTAGCAGACAAGTAAAATATATATGCAGGGTAGTAAATTTGTGGGCTTATTTACAAGGCTGGTTTAAAATGCAGTTTGTGGCTTGAGAGCGGAGCCTCTGGAGCAAAATGAAGTTTTTAGAGGCTGGACACTGTTACAAGGGACGTGCTATTTTCCCTCTTTCTGAGGGCCTCACATTTGAAAGAGACAAGGATGCTCAGAGCTAGGCAAAGCCAAAGTTGGCATGCAGCATGTTTTTTCATTACCTCTTGGCTGCAATGGAGCTTTTAAATTGTCAAATTCAACAGAAAGTGTCTTCTGATTGCTTCTTTCATGTCCTAACTTATCTGACCTCTGTAAAGAGCAGATGATGAAACTGGAATCCTGAATGCAAGACAGGACCTCTATGGACCTTTTCATACATTGCAATCCCCTATATAGGCATTAATCTCAGGGCAGAAAATTACATGTAAATCGTAACGCACTGAGTGTGGCACTGCTATTTTTTCTTGCTGCCGCTATCAAGATTGACCAGCCACTCTGCATATTGGCCACCCATGTACTTTGTGTGTGTGTGTGGGGGGGGAGAACTTGTGCTACACTTCATAGATTTCATAGATCATAGAGCTGGAAGGGGCCCACAAGGCTATCGAGTCCAACCCCCTGCTCAATGCAGGAAACTAGAGGAGGGGTCTCCCATCCAAGTAATAACCAGGTTTGACCCTGCTTAGCTTTCCGCACTCAGACAAGCTGAGCCAGCGTAAGCCCCAGGCCTGTCTTCACATCAGCCTTCCACAACCTGGTGGTTTCCAAATGTTTTTGGACTGCAACTCCCATCATCCCCAGCCAGCATGGTGGCTATTGAAGACCTTGCTGGGAGAGAAGCGCTAAATAAACATTTGGCAAATTAATACAGGCACACATCGTTTATGTTACATTATGAATGAACAAGGGAATCATAACATGCTGGTGGTGAGCTCACTAGGAAGGGAAGCCACTCCCACGGTAATGAGTGGCACTCCTCAACAAAGAATGATTTTAACTTTAATCTCAAAAGACGCATTTCTGTAGAAAGCCTGTCTTCTAGGGCAGTGTTCTCCAACCTTGGGTCCCCAGATGTTTTTGGCCTACAACTCCCAGCATGCCCCAGCCAGCAGTGTTCTCCAACCTTGGGTCCCCAGATGTTTTTGGCCTACAACTCCCAGCATGCCCCAGCGAGCGCATGCTGGGAGTTGTAGGCCAAAAACATCTGGGAACCCAAGGTTGGAGAACACTGTTGTAGGGTGACCAGGTACAAGGGAGGATAGGGCTTCTGTGTCATCAGTAGTTGCATAAAAGGATGCATTTCAGCAGGTACAACTTTCTCATTACTTACTGCATGACAAACTTCACTTGCCAAGGTGTGTCCTCACCTGGGCAACTATGAAGGGTAAAGAAGCCTTGTTCTCCTTCTCGCCCCTGATATCTTTACATGCAGTGTCTTGGGAAAGTTGAGCATTTTGATTTTGTTGCACCACGCGTCACCTCGTTCTCCAAATCTGAACGTCTTCAGAATGTCAACGTTCACTACATGCTAGCAAAATTGGAAGACTCATTTCCCAAACAAGATGGATGTCAGCCAAATGGACAGAATCTCCAGAAGAAGAAAAGAAGTGATATATTCCTGAGTATCCAGTAGACCAGGGTTCTCCAACCTTGGGTCCCCAGAATCTGTTGCTGGCCTACAGCTCCCAGCATACCCAGCCAGCATGGCTAATGGCAAGAGATTCTGGGAGCTGTAGTCCAGCAACATCTGGGGACACAAGGTTGGAGAGCCCTGCAGTAGACACACTGAGGAACCAAACGCGATGCGAAAACTGCACCAATCACATGGTAGCCTGGTTATTTTAAAGTTCCATCCCATATGGCAGCCTTCCCCAACCTGGAGCCCTCCAGACAATGATGTGGGGTGGGAAATTTTCCACAGAAAGTTTTCTAAAACAGAAAATTTTCCGATGCTATATTTTCCCAAGGAAATTTTTCCACATCATTTATTTATTTAATTATATTATATTTATACCCCGCCTTTTTTCCTGCAAGGAACCCAAGGTGGCTTACATAATCCTCTCCATTTTATCCTCACAACAACCCTGTGAGGTAGGTTAGGCTGAGAGTCAGTAACTGGCCCAAAGTCACCCAGTGAGTTTCATGGCAGAGTGGGGATTAGAACCCAGATCTCCCAAGTCCCAGTCCAACACTCTCACCACTACGCCACACTAGCTCACATCATGTACTGTATGTCTGCGTTTATCTATAGCTGTCTGGGCCGTTGTCTTGTACTGCAATCAATCATGTTAAATGGGCTAAATACAGGATATGAAATTCTATAAGTTATTTTTCTAAGGCAAGCATTGACAACCCCTAGTGCTCAGTTGCCCAGCCATCCTTTAGTGAAATAGAATGTTGAACTAGTTGTTCTGAATCAGATTTTCCCCAACTTGAATTGGAACCGATAAGCAGTGCAGAGAGCGAGTGAAGCTGAAGGTGCTACAGTTACCTCAGCAAAAGAAAGTTAAACAGTTTTAATAAGATATATCAAGTACAGCTCTTTTTCAGTATGCACATGTAGGCCAAAAATAGTGTGTTCTTTCAGGTGTAGACATTTTTTGTTAAATATAAAAACATCATAAGGGAAGTATACGCTATTGTCTTTACATTTTTACAAATATTCCAGTAAAATAATTTCCACATAAAGCTTTGAATGTGTTTGAATATAACATTTCAACTACCTATACGGTGTGGTTAATTTAACTTCCACCTAAGCAAATTTTCAGTTCAAATATTTTGTAGCTATTGGGAAAACTTTTGATATATTTATACTGCACATAAAAGTGACATGGATTACATTTTTAGATCTGTTTACTAAATATGAGCTATTTTGTGTGCTTAGTGAAGGAGAATGCATGTTGGGGAGTAAAAATGCGTCAAACAAACATGCTAAATCAGATAACATTATTTAGAGCACTGGAAACATTTCCAGCGCTACTTTTACTGGAAAAACCCCGTCACTGCCTCCAGATGTATTGGACTACAACTCCCATCATTACCATCCAGCATGACCGTTGGCCCCTGTGCTCCGCTGCCAGAAAGGGCTTTGCACTTTTGGTAGAGAAGTTCTATGAACAGAAGCGTGTTCTTGCTTGCCATTTGCCCTTTCATAGATCTGATAGAGTTGGAAGGAGCCTACAAGGCTATCGAGTCCAACCCCCTGCTGAATGCAGGAAACTAGAGGAGGGGGGTCTCCCATCCAAGTAATAACCAGGCTTGACCCTGCTTAGCTTTCCACACTCAGACAAGCTGAGCCAGCGTAAGCCACAGGGATCAGTGTGATCGGCCATATGGAGAAACTGTTTATAACAACATCGTCAGCAGGACTAAATACGCTTCAAACGGAAGTAGGTGGGGATTGAAAATACTTCTAAAAATCCACATTTTAAATGAAAATGCCCTGTCACTGCCCCCTCAAAATGCTCAGGTTTCGGTCAGCCTTTGGGGCTCTCAGTGTTCCCAGGTTGTCAAACATGGCGCCAAGGCAACAACCCTCCACAGCACTGCCATCTGGATTAGGCAGGGTCTGTCTGGCTCACCACGAAACAAGATGAAGCAGTCCAGACAGCGGATTCCAGACAGAGGCCCGTTTCCCCTGCCTCTAACCCTAATCCCCGTGGTTGTTAAACCAAATAATTGGATGATGTTTCACATGAAGTTCAAAAGTGTCTTAAGGCTATAACTGAAATCAGATGCATGGCTGGAATAGAACAGTTAATGGCTGAGGTTGATTTGAGAGAGAGAGGTAGTTGCAGGAGAGGGGGGTGGGGTGCTTAGGGCTATAAAGGACTTATAGGACTGTAAATCAAGGGCAGTATCTCAAAATATGCCAGAAAATGACAGAAAGCCCAGGCAGGTGCAGAAGGGCAGGGTGACTGATGAATGTGTTTCTGGAACAGGCCCAGGGCAAGAGGAACCAGAGTAATAAGAAACTCTCCCTCCACACCATTTAGCCAGTCAGGCTGACTCCCAGCCACGCTGCCAGTCCAAATGACAGTGCCATGCACCAAACCCAGACTGGATCAGTATTCTAACCCAGTTGCTTGAAGAGTGGTGGGTGCAACTGCGATTCGAAAGTTAACCTGTGAAAAGTCCAGGGCCTGGCTTCAGCATTCACGCAACTGACCCAAACTGGACATGGGCACAGACTGACTGGAAATCATGCCTGCCACAAGCTGGAATGATTCTCCTGCGTACTGGCCCTAAGACAACCCCAGGGGGAATATCAACCAACAACCACTCTCTATACCAGGGGTGCAGAGCCTCAGGCCTGGGGGCCAAATCTGGCCCGCCTGGGGTCCCAATCCAACCTTCCAGGGTTCCCCAGAAGGCCATGCCCCCTTCCCTTGGTTCCACCCCTTTCCCCTCAACTGCCTGTTTGGTGGTTTCCTGACTTTTGCACATCTCCCACCTCCCATTTATTTTACTTATTTTTATTTATTTATTATAGTATTTATATGCCGCCTTTTTTCCCTGCAAGGAACTCAAGATGGCTTACATAATCCTCCTCCTCTCCATTTTATCCTCACAACAACCCTGTGAGGTAGGCTAGGCTGAGAGTCAGTGAGTGGCCCAAAATCACCCAGTTAAGCTTTATGGCTGAGTGGGGGCTGGAACCCAGATCTTCCGAGTCCTAGTCCAACACTCTTAACCACTACACCACACTGGCTCTCAATTCTGAAAGGCTGAAATGCCTCTCCTAAGGCTTAGTTACTGGCAGTAAGAGCTTTAAGTTAAGATATACTGGTATTTGGGCCCTGCTCCTTTTGTCTTTGGCCCCTGCCCACCACTGGAATGCAGTCCCGGAGAATTTCTCCAAAATGGAATTTGGCACGCGGGCCAAAAGAGGTTCAACACCTCTGCTTTATAGACACATACCTGTCTCTCCTTCACTCCATTTTTGTAGCAAGGCTTTCATTAGAACAACATATCAGCAACTTACTCGACAGTGAATTGAATGGAAATGGAAACAGGGAAACACCTTGAGTTGTTGGGCTTTGCAATGGGCCTGGGTTTGGCTTAGAAGATCTTTACTGGGCTTAGGCCTTTGGGACGATGGAAATCTATCTTTCTGTAATGCCAGAATCATCCTGGAGCCCTATGTCAGAGCAGGATATAAACTGAGTAAACTAGAACAGAACACTCTAAAGCAAACTGAAATTCCTCAACTCTGGAACTGGTTTCTGCAGACAACTTACGAAAAGCCAAATTTAAGTGTAATTGCTTTTTAATTCAGATTGGCTTTTGATAGCCAGGTGGCAGAGGACGAGATGGCAGTTTGATCAAGGTTATTGGGGATTTTTGTAATAATGTATTCACCCTGAAGCTTTGGAAAAGGTCAAACAAAGTAATATAAATAATGAATAAATATGTAAAAGATGACATATCTATGTGCGCTTTCTCATTTCATCTTGGAAAATTGAGTACCCATGAAGAATCACTTGCACCAATACATAGCTTTTATTCATTCATCCTACACATGCGTAGGGTTGCTAGATCAAACAGCTTAACAGTGCAATCCCATTCATGTCTACTCAATGGGACTTACTCCCAGGTCAGTGTGTAGAGGACTGTATCCTTAAGCTATGAACAATGTTGCTGCACTCACCAAAATCACAGGTTTCCAGGTTTAGGAATCCGAACAAACTACAATGTCCTCTTTCTCTACTTGCAATCTCAAAAGTACATTAGAGGCACCACTTTGCATGTAAATCAAGGTGGGACACATGCAACCCTACCATGGCTGTTTTTGCAGACCCCTGTTCCCATCACCAAATTTGTTGCTGCAGTGGCAGCAGCAAAAAAAGGGGGGCATTCTGCAAGGAAACAAAGCAAGCGGAGCTGCTGGGGCAAACTTGGTGGCAATGGCAGTAGCTATGATGGCGGTGGTGGTATGGCATGCCCCCCCCCGTGAGACGATGCACCCCCTTGACCCCTGGAAGTTGCCCACCCCTAATAAACCTACCAGAGGTAGGCACTTTTAATCCTTATTAATGTTGATGGAGTTTTGAACATGTTTAGAAATCCCACTGTGCTCAATGGTACAGTGTTCTACGGAGTCCAGTTAAATGTGCATATGACTGCAGCTTTATTATTTATTTACAGCGTTTCTATACCGCTCTATATCTAGACAGATTCCAGAGCAGTGAACATTAAAAAGGCAAAACAGATGAAAGACTAAAAACAATACAATAAAAACAGGATAACATTAAAACCGAGGCTGGTCAGCAAGGAAGGCTTCCTGAAACAAAGAAGTCTTCTGCAGGTGATGAAAATAACACAGTGTCTGAGGTTGCCTGACCTCCAGAGGCAGGGACTTCCATAGAAGTGGAGCCGCCACACTGAAGGCTCTTGTCCTGGTGGACACCATTCTGGCCATAGGTCCATGTGGAACCACCAGGAGAATGTCCTCTGATAACCTCAGTGACCAGGCAGGTTGGTAAGGGAGAAGGTACTCTCTCAAGTATCCTGGCTGTGGCTTATACAGGCCTGTGGCTTATGCTGGCTCAGCTTGTCTGAGCGTGGAAAGCTAAGCAGGGTCAGGCATGGTTATTACTTGGACGGGAGACCGCTCCTCTAGTTTCCTGCATTGAGCAGGGGGTTGGACTTGATAGCCTTGTAGGCTTCTTCCAACTCTATGATCTATGAGGTCCCAAGTTGTTTAAGGCTTTGTACACTAGTAGCAGAACCTTAAACCTGGCCTGGTAGCGAACAGGCAGCCAGTGCAGTTCCTCCAGCAAAGCAGTTTCATGCTGAAAAGGGGCAGCTCCAGACAACAGCCAAACTGCTGCATTGTGCACTAGCTCCAGCTTCCAGAGCAGCCTTAAGGGCAGCCCCACATAGAGCACATTGCAGTAATCCAGTCTTTATCCAGTCTTTAATCATCCAGTCATTAAAAATCCAGTCTTTAATCATGTGCTCTCTCCCACTGAAATCTATGGGATAAACAGCCCAATACCATACATGTTTAACCAAATGTCCCACTGAGTAAAGCAAGACTTACAGCATGCTCCTATGTATGTCTGTTCAAAAGTAAATCCTATTGAGTTCAATGGGGCTTATGCCCAGGTTAGTGGGTATTGGGATTGCAGCTTTAGTCCCAAATAAGGATGCACAGGATCGTGGACTTTGGCTGGATTATGCCCTATCTGTTTTATCTGCACCAAGTTATATTTAATAGGTAAATCGAAACCAATTATTAATAACTTGATAATAAAATCAACAAGCCTGTCAGTGAAACCTACTTACACTTACTTGGGAAAGCTTTGATATCACTGTGAAAATGATGACATTTACAGCCCAATCATGTGCATGTTTGCTTAGAAGTACTGTAAGTGCCACAGAGCTCAAAGGGACTTACTCCCAGGAAACTTGGTACAGGATTGCAGCATTAATTACACAGTACTAGCAATGCTGGGTAGGAAGATTGAAGTTTAACATGCAACTCTACAATTCTACCTAAAACCAGTAGGAATATATCCAACACTTTAACAGAGCATATGGAGGATATTTTAAGCATCCTGAATCTGTGAACCAAAGGGTAGTTAAAAAGTAGTAATGTGTTCACATGAAGTTCTATGGAGTAAGTCCTACACTGAAAGTCCATGGGGCTTATTTCCTAGTAGGCATGGATAGGATTACACTGTAAGGCTGCAATCCTATGCACACTTATTTAGAAGAAAATCTCACTTAACACAGCGGAGCTTAATTACAAGTAAACATGGATAGGATATGGGGCTGCATGTGATCTTGATTCATGCCGGGAAGGTACAAAAGATCTGTTCCATGAGGCTGTGAGTTCCAGGGAGGAGAGAAAAGGAAGTGTATCGAATGTAAAATTTGGAGAGAAGTGAGTGGAGCAAGAATTAAAATTAAGCTGCTGAAGGGACACCACTTTATATAATAAAATCCACCAATCCGAAGTAACAGGTGAAGAGAACCAGTTTGTCAAAAGTTGCCCCAAAGTTTGAACACAGTGGTGGTGGGGATTCTTTTAGCTATGCTGTTGAGGCTAGTGATAATCCTGTTTGTTTGTTTGGCCTTCTCCTGGCTTTACAGCTACCAACAACCCCAAACCACCTCTCAATCCCAATCCCATAAGCACAACAAACAAAATCAATCCACCAGAACAACAACGACGCCACCAAAGAGTTTTGTGGACCCGAATCCACAGCTTGTGCCTTAAGAAAACGTGCTATTCTTTAAGGTTCCACGAAACTCTTCGTGGTGGTTTCGGCTGATCCCCAGGAAATCCAACAGAAACGTTCATTCCACTGAATAAACAGCATCAACCTTCCTTCAAGGTATCAAAGCTTGAATAGCTCGCCTCATTCTTTCCTTTTAGGTTTGTTTGTTTGCTACAATAAAAAAACAAACAAGCCATCCCAGCTGCTGAGACCCCCCAGAATATCGTCCAACAAGAGCTGGCTTTTCCTTTCCTTTCCTTCATCACAACTTCCCATTGCCCGAGGAAGAGAATCCTGCTCATGCCTGACGGGCGCTGCAAAACTTCCCAAAAGTTTGCAATCAACAGGCGGCTGCAGTTCACCATTGTGCCTGACACAAAGTAAAGCCAGTGCTTTTACATATATATATATGTAATATATATATATATATATGTAATATATATATATATATATTCCCGCCCCGTTCTTCAAGAAAACCTTGTCCCAAATGTGCTAAACGCGGGGGAAAGCATTACAAGCAGAGGTCCCCAAAAGAGCTGGAAAGCGGAATGGCGCGCGCGCGCGCGTGTATATCTCTCCCACCCGTGCCCTAAACCTCTGCCAGGCTTCCACGGCGTGGATCCGATTACCTGTTCCCTCCGGGGGGGGACAAACAACCGTACCCCACGGAAGGGAGGAGAGAGAAGGAGAAGCCCCCCCCCCAACACACACACTTGTATCCCTCAAAAATAAAAACGTGCCCAGCGCGCCCTACCTGCGTTTCCAGCGAGGCGCAGAGAGAATTGTTCCCGGTCTTCTCGGCCGCCGCACTCTCGCCACGGTGCATGGAGAACTGGGAGGGGAAAAAAACAAACTAGCGAGTAGCGACGCCCCTGGCTGCGCCCCCAGGCTGCTTTTGGCTGTGCGGGCGCTGGGATCTTACTTGTCACAGCCACAACACCACCCGCCGCCGCGTCCTCGTCGTCCTCGTCTTCTTCCCATGGCCGCACAGCTGCTGCCGCCCGCGGCCCCAGTCGGGAGTTCGAAAGCGTCAGTCGGTCTCCTGAAAAGAATCGCGGGTGCCTGGGAGGCTTCTTTTAAGGGGGGGGGGTCTCGCCTCCACTTTCTGTTCGGCGGGGGGGGGGGGGGCTGGTCGTGGCCCGAGGCGAGGAGATGGTTGGGAGGTGGTCACTGCATTCTTGCGAGCTCTGATTGCTGCCCAGCCTATGAGGAGTTGCGAATTAGCGCGTGTCACTTTTTGCCTGGATATGTTTGTTAATAAGTATTTCTCGTTCTTTCTTTTTTTGAGGGGGGGCTCCACCTAGAGAGAAAACTTTGGGACTGCAGGCTTGGCCTGCCAAATGGAACCGACGAACGAAGGGGTCTCTGCGGTGGACGATCAGTTTATTTTAAAAGAAGAAAAAAAGGAGGTGGGGGTGGGAGAGAGGAAAAATGATATATTTCTTTATATTGATATCCCGCCCCTTTTCGCCAGGAGCCCAAGGGCGCCTCTCAAAAAGCTCTGATCTCTTTACATTTCCACTGGGTCACCTATGTAACGGCTGGCCCGCTCAGCTAATATTTATTTTTCAACAAGGAACTCTGCTCCGTCAGATAGGCTAGGCAGGCCCGTAGTCAGCCTAAAAGTTCTGCGAGGGGGGACGCCAAAAAAGTAGGGCGGGGCAGTTCGTCTGGTTTGCAGGACTTTTAAAGACTAAATTGTCTTTTGTTTTTTAGTTATTTGTAAAACAAAATTAGGAGGGCAGAGAAAATTGGGGGGCAGCCCCCCCATTCCATCCTTGGCTACAGGCCCAAGGCTAGGGCTACCGCAGCCCTCTGGCTTCGCCTCGGGATGTATGTGATTGGGGGGTGGAGAGAACTGTTGGGTCAGATCCAGACCTTAACCCCAGTCATAAAACTGCATTGTACTTAGTAGATTGGAAGGAGAGGGTATTGTAGAAGAGCGCCTCCTAGTGTTTAGAGCAGGGGTATGCAGCCTGGTGCCCTCCAGATATTTGGACTACAACTCCCTTAATCTCTGACCATTGTCCATGGTGGCTGGGACTTATAGTCCAAAACATCTGGAGGGCGCCAGGTTTAGAGCAATAGAGGGTGGGCCTGCAACATCTGGTCAGCTGCCTGCATGTCCCTTAAAATTCGGCCTCCATTCCTCAGTTCTCCCCACCCCCCATAGAGTAAAAGAAGAAGCAGTCTCTGGATTTTTTGTTTTGTTTTTGCTTACTATAGATAAGGAGTAGACAACCTGGCGTACTCTAGATGTTTTGGACTACAACCTCCATCAACCCCAGCCAGCATGGCCCAATATACAGGGATAATAGGAGTTGCCTCTCTATAGATCCTTTTCAGGACCTTTCTGCTCTCATGTCCTCATTGGCTTTTGTTAATTTCTGGGAAATCGAGGAGATAATTTCAACACTGCAAGAAATAATTATTCCTCAGGCGCAGCTGCACCTTTGGGCAGCTCACTGGTTTGGCACCCTGTGCCTGTTAGGACCATTTATTTATATAGTGTGCATGTCGCTTTACAGAGTGCAACAGGACAGGTCCCTGCTCCAAGGAGCTTACAATCTAAAAATCGACATAGAGGAAATGACAGAGGACGGGGAGGGAAAACAGGGAAGCGATATGCAGTTGTTTCAGCTGCACCTGGTTTGGCTGAGCTACAGACTGAGTTATAGCTGGGCAAGGGAACTAGGGAACCGTGCCAAAGGCTTTATGGAAGGGGGTTAAAGGAAGTAAGAGAGAAGGAAAGAGCCATTTTCTTTGAGTCCCACTTGAGGATAGGCCTGATGTCACCATCCCTTTAAAAAATTAGCTCTGAGAAGTGTCAGGTGAAGCTTCTTCAATGTGTACTGCAGAGGTGGGCAACTGTGGCCCTCCAGATATGTAGTGATGTAGGTTTTCCAGAAAATTTTCAATTGGAAAAATGGGGGGGGAGGAATTCCTATGCAAATTGGGTTAATTTGCATAAAGTAATCTGCATCAGAAAATTATCTGATGCCCTAGACTAGCCTTCCCCAGCCTGGTGCCATCCAGAAGTTTTGAACAACAACTCCCAACATCAAGTCGGCCGCTCAACAAGATCTGCCACAGACGACCTTCTCCCTGTCCCATCAGCCAGGGAAACCAGGCTGGTGGGGACTAGGAGGATAGCCTTTTCTGTGGCAGCCCCCAATTTATGGAACTCTCTCCCCAGTGACCTCCGCCATGCCCCTTCCTTGATTAGCTTCCGCCGTGCATTAAAAACGTGGCTTTTCAGGAGGGAATATGGGGTGGGTTAGGATTTTTAAGTTTTGTACCGTTTTTAATTGTGTTTTACACTCTGTTTTTTCTTGTATTTCATTGGATTGTACATCGCTCAGAGTGGCCGGATGTCTGGCCAGATGGGCGATTCATAAATATAATAAATAAATAAATAAAACATTCCTGACTAACGGGCAGGACCGGCACCAAAGGTAGGCATGGTTGGGCCCCTTCTGAGGGCCCACACCCCAGCAGGGGTCGTTGGACCTGCTTTATAGCAGGTCAGACTATTTGACTAGCCCAGGATAGTATGTTTTTGGATCCATGGGCACATTTGGGAATTTGAGAATCTGCTGTGGACACCACCACAAAATGTCTAATTAGCGGATTGCTACTTTGGCGTCTACCTGTCGCGACGACGCGTCTATGAATTTTAGGTTGTGTCTTATTCAACAAAAAAAATTGTTTCGTGTCTTTTGGACACTGCAATGTCTCTTTAATAAGGGGTTATCTAATTCGGCTAATTGCTGGCTGTGCAACTGCTTCTTTTAGGCATATGTTTTGGCAATGTCCAGCAGTTGCTTCTTTTGGGGAGGATATTACACGGATAAATTTGGTACTGGAGCAGTCTTTAATATTCACTGATATACATGCTCTTTTAATTTATTTATCTGCTTCATGGAAATTAACAAACGGTCAATGTAAAGGAATTCTTTGCACCCTTTTGACAGATAAGAGATTGATATTACAGTATTGGAAGGATAAACACTCACCTCCTATAATGCAATGGACTGAGGACCTTACAACGCTTTCGATATATGAACAGGTGGCATATAGATGCCACCTTGGGTTCCTTGGAGGAAAAAGATGGGCTTGCCTGAGTGTGGAAAGCTAAGCAGGGTCAGGCCTGGTTATTACTTGGATGGGAGACCCCTCCTCTAGTTTCCTGCATTGAGCAGGGGGTTGTACTCGATGGCCTTGTAGGCCCCTTCCAACCATATGATCTATGAATCTATGAATTTATTCACCACACCTAAAAAAGGATATTGTAGTGTTGGAAAAACTCCCTATGTACACCAGTTGCTGGGGAACATGGGCAGGAGGTTGCTGTTGTACTCATGTCCTGCTTGTGGGTTTCCCGTGGGCAGCTGGTTGGCCACTGTGTGAACAGAATGCTGGACTAGATAGACCTTTGGTCTGATCCAGCAGGGCTCTTCTTATAAAAATGGCAGAACTGAACAGTAAATGCTAGAAAGTATAGTTAAATCAGTACTACACCTCTTCTCCAGTGGATAGGCTGAAATATAGAAACAAAGGGTTACAGGCTATGCAGTCCAATCTTATGCATGGCTACTGGGAAGTGTCCCACTTGATTCAATGCGACTTAGGGTGCATCCAGACAAGGCATTTATTGTGCAACCACACTGCCCCAATCACAGAATTTTACAGCGGGTCCAGACTCCGGACCATGTCTGCCTCTGTGGCATAGGGGTTAGAGTATAGGACTGGGGCAACCCTCCCTGGTTCAAGTCCCCACTCAGTTGTGAAGCTCATCTCCAGTGGATAGGCTGGGTGACTTTGGGCCAGTCACTGACTCTCAGCCTAATCTACCTCACAGGGTTGTTATGAGGATAAAATGGAGAAGAGGAGGATTGTGTATGTCACTTTTGGCTCCTTGGTGGAAAAGACAGGCTATTAATGTAATAAAGCAATAAATGTCACCTTCCGTTTGTAACACTCTCTTGTTTTCCCACCACTTCTTCCATCTTTTTTTTCTTACCAGAAAAAAAATATATCTTAAGGTAGAAAAGACAGCATAAGTGCAGCACAATGCCTTTTGATTGTTAGCATGGGGAGCCCTCTATATGGAAACACTCTCACTCCCAAATAAGTGTACACAGGATTGTAGCGTGAAATAGGTATAGCTTGCTCCTAAGAAGCATCTGCAGAAGGGAATGAAAGAGGTATACATCCAGTGCCTATAGATCAGCAGGTCTGCAATATGGCACACTTTTACTAGGGAGTAAGCCCCATTGAACTCAGTGGGACTAATTCTGAGGAAATACAGTGGGATGTGGGCTGCAGATGTCCAGCCACTTATTGAGCACAGCAGTCTTTTAGGGCACAATCCTATGCATGCTTAGACCAGTGTTTCTCAACCTTGGGTCCCCAGATGTTTTTGGCCTACAACTCCCAGCATGCCCCAGCCAGCATAGCTGGCTGGGGCATGCTGGGAGTTGTAGGCCAAAAACATCTGGGGACCCAAGGTTGAGAAACACTGGCTTAGACAGAGGGGGGGGGGAGCCTACAACTCCCAGCATGCCCCAGATAGCCGTGCTGGATGCTGGGAATTATAGGCCTTTTTTCTGTCTAAACATGCATAGGATTGCGCCTTTATACAGTTATTTGAGAATATAAAACACACCAGTTAAGCATGGATTTGCGGATCTATAAATTATTGAAGAATTGCTGATTGAAGTAGCAGAAGATGCCAACAAAGTTGCTCAACACTCTTGCAGACATTTCATGTTTCACCTTTTTTTTAAAAAAAAACAAAACCCATTTTAGATTGCTTGCTAATCTATTTTCTCTTGTAGCAAGGTCTTGTTTATTTTGGCTAGAAAGAGGCTCGAATGAAGAACAAAGGTCAATGCCATGCTAGCTAGGCAGGGAAGCACCAATACAGGAAAATCCTGCTCCAGTACCAAATTCCAGTATAAACGGTCATTCCAGAGATAACTGCAATCTAAGTCTTCTGTGAAAACTGCCAACACATTTTTAGGGAACTTTTCCCCATGACAAAGAAAATTTTAAACTTGCTCTTTTAAAAAAAGTCCTACAACTTTATGTCTAAACACATATTTATTTATTTATTTATTTATTGCATTTCTACCCCGCCTTTTTCCCTGCGAGGAACTTGTGGAGAAAGCCCGAGCACACACACAGTGACACGAACCCTGACATAGTTTCGTTTCCCCTTAGCGACCACACATAGTTTTCCCTGGCAACCCCTGTCTGCATAATCCCCAAGGGGGGGGGGACGGGACAGGAGGTGCAGGTCTGGCCAGACAGGTACATCTGCCTGAATCCACAGAGGAAACATGGACCATCCGGAGGTAAAGGAGTCTCAAAGAGCTACAAAGTATCCACTGAAGGACACCGGTAAATGCAAGACGTCACCTTTCCCGGGCAGGAATAAGCCCACCTGACTGCAAGGGGCAGGAATAAGCCCACCTGATCAGGAAGGGGGAAGGATGGGGTAGAAAACCCCTCTACCCACCCGAAAAGGGTTGTTGGGAACACAGGCGGGCTGACACCTTCCAAGTCCAGCCTGGCTGGGTCAAGCGGTTCTCTTCCCCGAGCGCAGACAGGCTCGGAGTCAGGCTAGGCAGACCAGGAGCTTGGAAGCATAAAGTCTCTGGTGCAAGGTAACTCTATTGCTGCAATACACTAGCCTGGGAAATAAGGATTTCCGATTTATGAGGTCATGACCTGGTTTTGTTTATACTGTAGTATTCCTAGAAGCCTATTAGTTCCGCTCCATTAACCTACCGTAAATAAAGCGTCTATTCTTTGATGTGAATGGTTATGTGTGCTTTTTAGGTAGTGGTTGAATTTAAATCGCTTAATATCCCCTTGACGGGCTATATCTCAGTGCTGGTTAACCTGTTAAGTGCCAAACTCACGCAGAAGACCCAGTTGCTGGTCTTCCACAGAACTCAAGGCGGCTTACATAATCCTCCTTCTCCTCTCCATTT
This sequence comes from Shinisaurus crocodilurus, assembly GCA_021292165.1. Classification (NCBI taxonomy): domain Eukaryota; kingdom Metazoa; phylum Chordata; class Lepidosauria; order Squamata; family Shinisauridae; genus Shinisaurus; species Shinisaurus crocodilurus. The sequence continues at coordinate 22,418,817 of CM037877.1, read as the reverse complement.
TATCCTCACAACAATGAATTGCACCCTAAATATGTTGTGTATGGGGTGGGGAACAGCATGGGAGAGCTGTTGCATGCCTGGCTGGGGAATGCTGGGAGTTGTAGGACTTTTTTCTGTCTAAACATGCATAGGATTGCCCCTTATTTTACTAAATGGAGTCTAATAACAACCTAGCTACAGAAGTGTGTTGAAACCTCACTGTGAATGAACAACAACCTTTTAAAACAGTGTTAAGAAAGAATCAAGCCTGTGTTTTCCAAGGGGTTAATTTTCCCTTCTCATTGCTAAACCTTTCTAGTAAAAGTTTCTTATCCATTGCAAGGTGAAGATATAAAACAGTAAAATTTCTTGAACTTAGTTCTGCCACACATTGATTAGGAAATAAAATGCCCTTGGAATTATCTTGCTTTGGCACACTCTAGATTTATATATGAAATGCACATCCTGACCATATTTTGACTAGTAGTACGTGCTGGTGGATGTACAGCATGTATGCTAACTTAAAGGAAGGAAGGAAAACATGATTGCTCTGGCAATGTACAGAAACTGATACGGTTATGAGATGTCTGAACTGCTTCCTTCCCTTCAAGCCCTGAATACTATAGATAAAAACGAAGGACAAACAATAAACAGAGTAATCCCCACATTCTTTTAAAGAATGGTATCGCTGTGAGGGCCATCACACACAGACCATTTTGCAAGTGTTGGGGGGGGGGGGAAGCAAGTTTTAAAATTTGCTTTTCCTTACTGTGATTAATCCAGAATGAATACCATCACCTGATTCCCCATCATCTTCATGGATTACAACAGGGCTCTCCAACAACCATGGGTCCCCAGATGTTGCTGGACTACAGCTCCCAGAACCCCTTGCCATTAGCCATGCTGGCTGGGTATGCTGGGAGCTGTAGGCCAGCAACATCTGGGGACCCAAAGTTGGAGAGCCCTGGATTAGAAGAATCATTTGGCCATACTTTAGGTCACTAGTAACAACCCAATCCTATGCAGGTTTACTTAGAAATCAGTCTTACTAAGTTTAATGGGATTTACTCCCAAATGCAGCCATGGGTATGTCTGGATAGTTATAATTTCTGTCTGGCTATTCTACCAGGGAACTGGCAGTGAGAGTGTGAGAGACATAGAGCCATCTGGCTGGGATTGGGACCAACTGCTTCTCTGCTTTCAGGAGAGACTCATCAGTGACCATTTCACCTCGTCATTTATCTATACTGTCTTGTGTTTGTGGTAGTGAAGCCCCTGGCACCGATTCGCTGGGCTGCTGTGATGACCTGGAATGTTCTGAAACATTTCAAGTGCTTAGAGAACAAAGTTATCAGAATATTTTTTTTCAGTCCAGTTTCTTTACTGGAAGGGAAGTTGTCAGTTCAGTAGAGATTAAAAGCTCACACAAACTAGCAACAGCAGCTTTGTGGGCATGCTGAGAGCTGGAAGAGATTCTGGGAGGTAAGAAAGTTGAGGGACAGACAGCTCAGAGGCAAACTGCTTGAAGGAAAGGTGAAGAGGATTGATTGATTGATTGATTGATTGATTGATTAACATTTTTAACCCACCCTTCCTCCAAGGAAGTCAAGGTGGCATACATGACTCTCTCACCCACCCCCCATTTTATCCTCAAAACAATCCTGTGAGGTAGGTTAGGCTGAAAGTTAGTGACTGGGAAATAGGAATCCAAGGGAAGAACAGGTGAAGGAGAAGGGCAAAGGAGATGGGAAACAAAGAGGCTAAAAAGAGGGGGAGAGGCTGAGGTTGAATAAATAGCCATGTTTGGGGGGGGGGGGATATTGTAAACCGATCTGACAAATTCCTGTTTATTTTATTCTTTGTACGGTGTTTATAAGAAGTGCTTAGATAACAATGATAATTAATACAGGGCTGAACATTTCATGGATTAATCTGTTATTTATTTAAACACTTGCAATTCGCTAAAAGGGTGCCCCCAATAACTTTGGGGGGGATTTATATTTTTTAAAAAATCCTTTTTAAAGCACATACTTATAAAGAAAACACACACCCCAAGTACTTATAAAAACAAGCAGCTCTGGGCCAAGCAAGCGGCTGTCACTTCTGTCTTCTTTATCCCCAAGGCTTCTAGGCCCTTGATGTACACACAGGACAGGGGTCAGTGCTATTGGCCATAAGGAAGATGATGACAGCCATGGCGGCTTCCTTCAGCACTTCTCTTTCCTCTGCTGGGCTGAAGCATCGCTTCTAGGGACACTGCCTGGTCCCCCAGCTGCTGCTTGTCCGTATCCACCCAGGTAAGCTTTACACTAAAGTTTTTTTAAAAAAGTTAGGATCAGCTATACATTGAATGTTTAGCCCTTATCTAAGAGTTCTCCACAGTTCAGGGAGTTTGGATGAGAGAAAAGAAGCAGCTTGCTCCGTTTCTCCTCCTGGTGACTGCATCTGTTCTGTAGCTCTCCCTTTCCTCTTCTGCATCATCGCTTTTCCCATTCCCTTCTTGGTTACACCCCCCCTTTTTGGGGATTTCTCCAAGTATCCAGGCAGAAGAATCCACAGCTGCGTCGGACCTCATCAACAGTAATAAAGGCGGAAAGGCGTCTGAGCCTGCACAGTGTGCTTTTCAGTTTTAAAATGCCGACTACAAAAACAATGACATTGGGACAGAAATTAACACGGAGGCCTTTTCCACAGCATCACGGTGGATGGAGCAGCTGTGGGAAGAGCACTTGCAAAGCCTGCCTGCGTTGGCTCCTGTCCAGTGGCAAGCTGGTTTATGTGCAGGATTTGTGTGGGCAAAGGAACATTTGTGGTGGAATGTCAAAAATTCACTCATGCGCAGCACTTCCTGCTCCCAGAGATCATTTAGCAAATGTCAGTCTCCCAGCACAACAGTACCTAACAACAACAACAAATTTTCTCTTCGATTCCTAACAAATATGAGCAGAGCCAAGTGAGATGAGAGCAAGCGCATTGGAAGAACGTGGTGAAAATGTCAAAGTAGTAAGCTGCAATTTGCCTTAATCAAAACAATCACTCTTTTGTTCCACACACTCACATCACAGAGCTCCTTTCCTGTGTGCAGTGGCTCTTCCAGTCAGTGACTTTATTCCCGCTGTGCAAGCTTTATCTTTCTAAATTGTTAATGGCAAAACCCTCATTAATGCCCAGACTTCGATGGCTGCTAGCAGTCTTGTTCCCAATGGGCAGGGACCCAGCAGGAGACAACTGGAGGCAAGTTTGCTCAGAGCCTTTCCCCCTGCAGGCCCTCTGCCTAGCTACTTTTCTCCCAACCGGAGTCATTGACTGAGTTCAGACAACATGATAACCCATACTCAAGGGCTGAGTATGGGTTGAGTGTGGGTTTGTTGATGAACTGTGGATTATCGTGTTGTCTGAACCAAGCTGAGTAAGAAGCCATGGCTTGCTAACCATGGACAATTTGGACAACCCATGAAGAGGTTTGTTGTTGGGTTGTGAACTGTGTGGTTGTCCATCCAGCCATATCAGAAAGTGGCTGGATTCAGACAACATGATAACCCAAGTTTCAGCAACAACCCACGGTTCAACAACAACCCACACTCAACCCATACAACCCTTGAGTGTGGGTTATTGTGTTGTCTGAACCCAGTCACGTTCTGACATCGGAGCCTGGCTGGCAAGAAAAAAAAATGGCTCTCTGCGGGAGAGAAAGTGACAGATAATGGAATAGCGCTCAGCACCCTTTAGCTGAACATTTGTTTTGGCACTTTAAATTGCATCAGGTGGCGCCCCTGAAAGCAATGCAGCTCCAGTCACCAAATACCCCTTCAGTCCAAAACAGTAAAGAGAAGCACTAGCTACAGTCACTGTTGTCATCATCTCCCTTATGACCAATGACTTTGGGCACAACCTGCAATGTGTACATCAGAGGCACTGGAAATAAGGAAGATAGAAATGGTGGCTGCTCAGCCCAGTGCTGTGCTTTACAGCACGGGGCCATTAAAAAAATACTACTATTTTTTTTTTTTACGCCGAAGCCCAGCATCAGCTGTGGTGGGTCATCCAGGGCCTGTGTGCCCTGGGATTTTCATCACTAAGCTGGGTACTGTTGCCAGGCCTGTCCCAAAGAGGGAATTGGTGGTTTTCACTGAATTACAATTCCCAAAAGTTTTTGGGGGAAACCACGACAGTTAAAGTGGTATAAACTAATACAGAGTTGTGTAGGAATGCTCTCAGTGCAGCTTGGTAAGCATCTCACTCAGAGTTTTTCCAAGTTCTTCCTTTGTCAAATTAGCTGGCTGCAGCAAGACTAGCAACAAGATTAAAATTTATCTCAAATAAAGTGGCCACTTATGTTCCCTGACATATAGTTTACTATGTGAAGAGAATAGGAATCATCATCATCATCATCATCATCATCATCATCATCATCATCACCATCACAGGACCCCTTGCTTACATTTTGAAGTGGTATGGTCCAAAAACAAGTTTTCCACTTCGTCTGTGATACTGGTTTCTGAGTACTCATGAAGGGTTATTCTTGAAAATGCACCACCATCATCAGTGTTTTGTAACCCACCTACACTGGTGTCTGCTTCTTTTTGTGTTATGAAACTTGACATTCAGGGAAAATACTTTTAATCTGCTCCAAGGTCTTGTACAAACTGGTTGTACTTATACTTATCCTTTAGAAGCAATATAGTATAAGACAATTTTTGACAAAAACACCTTGTAGCAAAATCACTCTACTGGTGACTCACCATCCTTGCCTTCTTGTGTAATAAGAAGTAAATAAATTGAGAGATTGCCATAAAGCCTCTTGAACAGCACAGTTTGCAGAGCTTCTTTTAAAGGCTGGAAACATCTGTAGCTGAGTAAAATCAACACTCAGATATCCAATGTAATTGTGAATCAAACACAGACTAGGGATGACCAAGAATTTCATTGGGTTCACATTTTGATGCAAACTTACCCAATTCACACTTTCTGAACTAAAGCACAAACTGGCACATGGTCACAACCTGAAACCTGCACTTTCCTGAACAATTTAAGTTCCAATGGTTTTAAAATGTGCATTAAAAATGCACATATTTTAAAAATGCATATATTGGGGGAAAGATATGCACATCATTTTATCCTATGGAAAAGAAATGCATCTGTTTCAAAAAAATGTGCACAAGAAATGCATACAGTTAGGAAAATGTATACAAAGGATAAACAATATTTTTCTTTTTTTTTGCATTACAGTAATACCTTGGATTGAGAGCATAATTCGTTCCGGAACCGTGCTTGTAATCCAAAACACTCTTATATCAAAGCGAGTCTCTGGCAGGTGTGAGTGGGGCCGATTTCGGCCCACTACGCCCGCTCGAGGCGAGTGGTTACATCCCACCACTACTTGTCTTGCAAGACATCGCTTGTTTATCAAGTCAAAATTTATTTTTTTTAAAATTGCTTGTCTTGCAAAACGCTCTCAGACCAAGTTACTTGCAATCCAAGGTATTACTGTATGAATAATGCAATTTTGTTATTCTGATTTCTTTCTGAATAATTCACAGATTTAATACAGAAATAGGATGGAATGAATTTAGGTGTGGAAATCCAACAACCTGGTTGGAAACAGATTGACAGTAGTATCACCCATCCCTAAGTCGTCGGTGAATATTCTCCCAGGCAAGACGCAACAGTAAGAGAGATCTGAAATCAAAATGCACAAAAGATGATTTTGAGGACAATTTTGGAGAGCAATTCAGCATTCCATATTATAGATGGGATCCAAACCATCATTTGGGCTTAGACAAGATCTTATGTTCTCTTGGGTGGATTTGCAGACATATTTTTCTTCCAGTTTGGTTTGCAGGAGTGCCCAGTTCACAGAGCAGGCACCTCCGCTGGATCCAACTCACTTCCACAAGTGGAGGGAGCCTTCTCATTTGTGGAACAGCAGGTCTGGATCCAACCCTACAGATTTAACAAGTTATCCATAATCACGAAAGATTTGAGAGAAATATTTTCATAAAAAATTACTTCCTGAAGGGGTGCCAACTATGGCTGTCTTTGTTGTTGTTGTTGTCGTCGTCATCGATTGTTTTTGGGGTTTTTTCAAAATTATTATTGTATCGCAATGGCACATACCTGTATGTTATATCATCTGCTATGAACATTCCGTAATCCAGAATTCCTGCCAGAATTGAAATTAAGCAGAAACCAAAGCCCTATTCCCATGTTCTAAAGAATGCACGAGGGCTCCAAAGGGGGACGTGTGCATGCTGGCCCCGCCCCGCCCCACCCCATCATTCACTGAGCTTGCCACATGGAGAGGCAAGGTCTGAACTGGTTCTACTCACGTTCATTTGAATGTGAGAAGAACCTCTATTCAGACCTCGACCTTGCCGCTTAATGGAGGACTGGGTCCTGATATGCCCTGGGAAGTTAAGGGATATCCCTGTCCCCAATTTGAGCCCAGTGGGGCTCAAGAGATATCAGACTGTTGGGATCATAGCAGAACGGGACTGAGGGAAGCCCCTCAACCCTGTACAAAATACCATTCGGTGGTTTCAGGTGCCCCAGAATAGGGTTGGGAGAATTAGGGATACTCGAGATCACTGAGATTCTCCCATCTTGGCTTCGAAGCTTGGTTTGCCTTGATCCTGTTTTCGGTTGTGACCTGTTTTTCTTTTCATTCTAACAGGGGAAAGGACACATTTCTGTGTGCATTTTTCAAAAGTGTGCACTTTCGCCCTGTTGACAAAAGCACGGAAATGCGTTATTTATTTTATTAAAACCACACGTTTTAAGGTGTGCATTTTTCGAAGGTGACTGCAAGTTCAGGAACGTGCAAGCTTTTCACACATAATGCACTCCTGCTTGCACATTCACATTCGGAGTTGCGAATGGAGCAAGCTCTGAGGATTTGCGAAGCTGAAACTAAATTCTCATACATCCCTAGCGCCGCCGCATTGAAAAAATGCACGTGAGGCTACTTTGGTGAGCTCCGCCCCCTGACAGCACTCCGAGTGGCCACATACACCACCATCTGCACATTCGGCTGGTGTGTGAAGGGCTTCTGCACGTGGGCCAAAGTATATGTGCAGAGATTCTCCATGCAAGGAGGGAATGGACAGGATGTACATCTGAGTAGACATGTAGAGGATAGTGCTATGTTTGTCTTGTTGCCACACCAGGAGCTATTTTTATTTTAATCTGTATCCTGTAACTGCCCCAGAATCATGGGCATTCATGTCCTTGTTTCCTGTAAATCTTCCCTTGGGGGAGGATTTGGGAAATGATTTTCTTTCTTCATCCCCTCTCACACCTCCCTCGCTTTCAAGCTAAAGTATTGATTTGTTCTCATGGCACAGATACTGCCAGGATATCATTCACTGCTGTTGTGTGGGAGCAGCAGAGCCTGCAGGCCATTTTATGATAGATGGATGGATGGATAAGAAAGGATGCAACAACGGAAGATGCAAAAACAAAGTCGCAGATGAGATAAAACTGAAGGAGAATGTGAGCAATTTAGAGGGTTTTCATACGAAATCTAAAGAAGCCTCATAAATTCAAAACCTGTTCCATTTCAACTAGTCATTGAAGACAAACGTAATATGCAACTGTCAAGGTTCCACCTGTACCAGGACACCTTGAACAGCTCCTTAAAGATATCTGCCTCTTTAAGAGCCCCTCCTGTCTCAGGATGCCAATTCTCTGCCTCTTTACCTTCTCTTCCCAGTAACGTGGGATTAGGCCTTAGGCGTGGTGTAAAAGACACTCCAACAACTTGCTTTTTAACAATAGCTGTTTACTGTAGTAAATATTGGTAAAGTAGACTCACATTAACTTAGGGTAATTACACAAATAGAGCTGTAAGATTACAAAAAGCCAGTATAAGGGAAATAAAAGGAAAAATAACGCAAGGTTCTCTAACCTAGCTACACTGTCACCTGTAAGCTTAGTAGAGATTCCTTTCCCCAGCCTTTCTCCTAGCTGTTCTGCAGTTCTTTAGTGATAGTCAGACTCTCTTCTCTGTCTGCTTCACTCTCTCTCCAATGTCGCTCTCTCAGTCTGCCCCCTCTGGCACACCCTGCCAGCTCCAGATCCACTCTTTATATACACTCCCACAGAACCAGAAAGTTTCAATCATGTGACCTAAAACTGGAGAAATGAAACTTAACTCTATTGGATGAAAATGAAACTCACAAATGCCCCCCTCCCATCAGGAAATGTTTGGGCCTACAGGCTTCAACTAACTCAGGCCTGTGTAGGCCTCAATCCTTCATAGCAACAAAAACTTAAAATTAGCCTTGAGAATGTGCATTGCACAGTGTCATGTATTTTCCATTCTACTGTATGGCAAGGAACCGTGGAGTTTAACACAGACTACCATAAAAAAGATAGAAGCATTTGAAATGTGGATTTATAGCAGGATGTTACGAATTTCATGGACCGAGAGGGTGACCAACAAAGAAGTATTAAAGAAAATGTATAAAGATCAAGAAATTATAAAATACATAAAAAGTGGAAAACTAGAATATTTTGGTTATATAGTGAGAAATGAAAAAAATATAGACTGTTGCGGCTGATTATACAAGGAAAAATAAGTGGGAAAAGAAGTATAGGAAGAAGAAGGTCTTGGCTGAAAAACCTTAAAGAATGGTTTGGGAGCAGTACAACATCATTGTTTAGAGTGGCCATATCTAAAGACTGTTTAGCCATGATGATGTCCAACCTCTGGTAGGGGAGGAACAAAAAGAAAAAGAAGATTGGAGACAGAAGGAAAACAAGCATTAATAAATATACGGAAGAACCAAATGCACAAATAAAGTAGGAAGAACGACTGCCTTAGCATATGCCTGCAGCTGCTGTTTTTCACATTACATTTCAAAACATGCCAACAGCTGGAGCAATTTGTACTAAGCCAGGAGATATCCTTGATTAAAACTTCACTTCTGGTTCCCTTGCACCTCCTTGGGAAATATAGTACCTCATTAAAGAGGTATCCTCCCCTCCACTTTCCATGGAGAAATTCCATAGACATTATCATATTCTTTCAGCTTCCATATTCTTTTCAGATTCCATCAAAACTCCTACAGGAGTTTTGGTTTTGGGATGGATGATGGCAAACAAGCTGAAGATGGAACTCCTGCGGGTTGGGAAGTCTGCTGTTCTGGTTGGAGGTGCACAACTGATTCTGGATGGAATTGCACTGCCCAGAAGAGTCAGGTACGCCACCCGGGGGTTCTCCTGGACCCAGCACTATCAGTGAAGGTACAGGTGGCAGTCTGTTTCCAGGAGTGCTTTTTACCAGTTTTGATTAATTCAGCTATCTGGAGGAAGCAAACTTTGCCTCAGAGGCACATACTCTGGTTATTTCTAGTGTAGATTACTTGCAATGTACGCAATGTGGGGCTGCCTTTAGAGACGATTTGGAAAGGCCAGTGGGTACAGAATGCGCTAGCAAGAATGCTGGTGGAGGCCAAACGGTCAGGACACATTGATTACAGCACTTCTGTACCGGTTACTTTGGCTGCCTGTTTGTGGGCCCAAGTTAAAGTGCTGGTTTTGAACCTTTAAAGCCCTAAATGGTTTGGGACCAGGCTATCTGAAGGACTGCTTGGGCCTGTAGGAACCTGCCTGAGGTCTAAGGTCAACTTTTGAGCAGGGCCAGCCCAAAACGTTTTGATGCCTGAGGTGACGAATAAAATGAGTGCCCGTCCACTCCACATACAGAACTCCCATCAGAGTGATAGCTGAATCTTACTTCACCGGTGGTGATCGAACAGTGACCACCACCACACCTGAGGATAACAAGCTAGCTTAGTGGGTGCAGGGCAGGCTGCGTGGCAACCACAGTGTTGCTCTGCAACACCTCACTGCTGACAGCCCCCCTTGGAGTAACTGCTGCCTGAGGTGGCTGCCTCACTCTACCTAATGCTAGGGATGGCCCTGCTTCTGAGGCCCTTGTCTTTGGCCTATCGATAAGAGATTTTAGGGTGATGGTTTTCAGGGACAGGACTTTTCCAGTGGTGTCCCCACACTTGTGGAATCCCCTCCTGGAGGAATTACATATAGCCAGTTGAGGCTGCTGGCTCCATTGTCAGTGGGGCAGTATATGCACTCCGGGTTGTAGTATGAACTCTTAAGAAGCTATCCGTGGTGTTGGATCTATTTTGGGGAGGGGGTTCAGCACCATGGATAGCTCCTTTAAAGTTCAGGCTAAAACCCAGAGTGGATACACCACCCCACTGACATTGGAGCCACCAGCCTCCGCTTTATATAGCTCCATCGCTGTTGGGTTTTCCGGAAGAACTCTTAAGATATTTTTATTTTAATCCGCTTTTTATTTATTGCTCTGTCTTGAAGTTTTGCTGTTCATTTTGAGGGGTGAAATGCAGATTTTAATCTGATGGGGTTTTTATATTGTTTTATTTTGCTATTTTTATGTTGCATAATTATTCTATGCACTGCCTTGTGCGGGCAATATGTGCCTTGAAAGGGAGTTTATAGAGATCTTTTAATTAATAAATACTTATTTTTCATTCAAGCAGAAGCCTGCAGTTTTGCCTTGAAGTTTACACTACACAAAACTTGGTCACAACTCTAATTAAGAAACAAAATGGCTGATGTATCGGCAAATTCCACATTGTGAAAAAGCATTAGAGGTTGTGCCTCTAATCTGAATTAATTTAACGTATCATCCTTTAACGAGAAACCACGGCACATATGCTCAGTCAGTACACAGAGCTAGGGACTTTCTTTCTGGCAAGACTCCAGGCCTTTGCTGCTGGACTGGCACAGTTTAGCAGACGGACCTTTTCCTGACACACATGCCAGCAGGAAACTTGAAGTTAAAGGCACAGGCATAAGGCATGGGTTGGGCATAAGTGCTACAGGCATAAAGGCATAAGTCTATGCGCTATGGACTATGATCTCCAGCAGTGGGGGGATGGTTTTTGTTTTTTGGGTTTTTTTCTGTTGAGGGCCTCATTTCCTTGATGGTAATCTGTCAAGGACTGCATAGCAGGGCCAAAGCCAGAGGTTGGCAGGGCCACACCCAGAGCCAAAAATAACTGGGGCCACTCCTTTTCTCTCTCTCTTTCTACCACCCCTTCTCTCTTTAACTCTCCCTCTTCCTGCCTGCCCAATGGGCTGCTGGGAGAGGGACAGATGACTTTTGCCGGAGGACTGAACCAATTGCTTGCTGATGGGCTTTTAAAATTAAGGGGCAGGCGTCAGGTTGCCCACCCCTGCTCTGGCATATACTTCCCCAGGGTGGTCTGCAGATCCAAGTCAAATTCATCCCCCTGGTCTAGAATAAGTAAACTGTATTTCAGAACAAGCCAAGCATTAGGGCCCCAAAAGTTGAAAGAACAAAGCAACAAGAGAGAAGGCAAGGTCAGTGAAAAGGCACAAATCACTTTTTTTTATTTCAGAGGTCTGGCAACAGATGACAGGAGTTTAGCAGACTTGGAGGAAGCATTGCCTGTTGTTCTTTAGCCCCTAGCAAGAGTCCTGGGCACAGAGCATGCAGACAGGGCCGGTGCTACCATTAGGCCAACTAGGCGGCTGCCTAGGGCGCCGGGTTAAAGGGGGCGCCAGGAGCATAGGGCTGGAGGGAGGGAGGGCTCAAGTGGGAAGGGGGGGCGCTAAATATCTGATCTTGCCTAGGGCACCAAACTGCTTTGCACCGGCCCTTGCATGCAGAACTTCTATTGGATCCTGGGCAGGTCATCCAGACTACTCTACACACTGCTTCTGACCTGGCCATCTTCCCCATCAGCCTAAGTGAGAGCCCAGCCAAGGATCTCCTGTGGCATTGCAAGCGACGTGAGGCATGTTCTCATGTAGCACATGCTTTTTGCATGCAGAAGGTCCTAGGATCAATCTCTCCCGCATTTTCAGTTACAAAGCAGACACACCACTTCAGTGGGAACGAGCGCATAGTTTTCCTCCATCAAATCTGAGACAATTGGCTCAGCAAATTACTTGGTTCTTGCTCATTGTTCAAATACTCTTCCACCATAACAAGGATTCCATTCAACATCTACAAGGCTTCAAGGTAAAAAAAACAACACAGGCTTGCTATTTACTGAACAATTGAACAGAATATTGGCTGCACATTTTCTCTAATATCCGAAGAACTGCAAGTGTTAGAGCCTCACTTAAAAGAAAGAATGAAAGGAAGGAAGGAAGGAAATGCTGGACCAGCTAATGTCCTAAATAGGCACTGGTTGGCATAGAAAATCCCTGCCTATCTGGGCAACATATGGTAAACCTAACTGGGATGCTTTTGGCAGCCTGAGCATGAAGCATGAGCACCGAGCAAGTATGCTTATTGGTTCATTCCCTCTCTTCTCTGTCCTTCCACAAGCTACTGGATCATGCTGTACCTCCAGGGTCTCCAACATGGTGCCCATCGGCATCAATGTTCCTGCAGACACTTCTCTTGGCACCCACCAAGTTCCCTGCCCCACCTGATGTTTATTTTATTTCTTAATATTTTAAAAAATTATTACTTTTTTAAATTGGGAGGCTAGCATGCTGCAAAGTGAAGTGCTGCTTTCCAGTATCATCCTTATTTGGGATCGAAGGAGTAGTTTTGTGTTTTGGAGCTCAGAGCCCCACCTCTGCCTTGTACTTAGGGTTCCTGAGCAAGTTACTTTTCGTCTCACCAGTTTGCCTTCTGGGAAATCTTTTGTGACTGGCCATGCGCTCCATGGCAGCCATTTTACAAATGGGCAAGCCCCCCATGGCAGCCATTCTGTGAGCACGCCCACAACATTCTCTCAAAATTTGTGCCCACTGACCCCAAAAGGTTGGGCACCCCTGCTCTACCACCACCACCACTATACAGAGGAAACGGGCATTGTAGTTATGTACGTCCAAATAGCTTCAGATGACACAAGCGACATAAGCTGCATCATGACCCTCTTGCTCAGCAGTCTATAATTTGTCCTTCTCTAGGGAAAATGTAATCCAAGTTTCCTGCTGCGAACCCAACTTTTTGCTTGGCTTTGAACCAAATTCTAATCAGGAGCTATTCTGAGCACTGTCTCCTTGGCTATTCCCTACTATTTGCTATGCATAGTTGTGCCAAGTGACCAACAGGGTGAATTATTAGCTTCGTATGATTCCGTAGAAAACCAGTAGTTTCAGTGACAAATGAAAATGCCAATTCAACAAAAGATTTCAACAAGGGTTTAAACTCCTCTTAGGCAAAAAGTGAGACTGAGTTTTCCGGTGTACGATTGGAGCCCCCCCTCCCCCAATTCAAATAGCAGGTGCAGGACTACAGTGGAGGGGAAAGAGTTAAAATCCCCCGTTACGGACTGGGAGGGGGAATAACTTTTCCCATTGGTGGCCCCCTTTTTGCACAAGGGTCCATTCATTTCAATTCATTTCACTTCATTTATTACATTTGTATACCGCCCAATAGCTGAAGCCCTCTGGGTGGTTTACAAAGATTAAACTGAATTGCTAGTAGTCTACCACCTGTCAGGAATGAACCCGCTGACACCCCCTAGTCTGTCCAGCTGCTTGGAGAATTTCTGAGCCATATTGCCAGGGACTCTTCCCTTCAGCCCAGCCCTAGGAAATAATGAAAAGGAAGTTACGGTACTTTGGATTGTTTTGCCTAAAGCACAGAAACACAGTACTTAACAACCCCCTTTTTAAAATTCCCAAAACACAAGCAGGAGCTTTGTAACTATGTGGTCCTGCACGTGGAGAACAGTTTAGTGAGAATTCCCTTTTAAAATAACACTGCCAAATGTCCAAATATAAAAAGGAGTTTATTTGAGGGGAAAGCAAACAAACGGGCGTGTCCCAGCTACAATCTCAGAAACATGCTCTGAAGTCGGAGCTGGGACTCCGAGCTCAGAGCGCCTCCCCACCCCCATAGCCAGCGCAGAAAGAACCGTGCTGGCTATTTTTCCGAGGTTGCAAACTAAATTGGCCATCTACCGGTAAGTGTTTTGCAGGGTGGGAGGAATGCGGAGGTGACCTTTGCCTCCATGCTCCCCCTGACTTGCATAGAATGCCTGTAATCCTCTGAGTTCAGAGGGCAACGGACATCCGGATTGGATTGCTTCTTTAGTTCCATGTTACCTGCTGCTGCAGAGAGGAAGATCTGAGAGAGAGCATCTTGCCTCCAATTAGATGGAATATGGATGGCTGTCAGGAGTGAGCTATCACAAACTGTATTCAGGTGTTCTCTGGCCCGGGTAGATCAAACACGCGAGGCAGGAGAGTGCTCCATCCCTAATTGTTGCATCCATTGCCCTCTACTCATGAAGGGTGACATCTGAAGAGGAGAGCCACCTCTATCCATGGAGGCTCTTCATGCAAGTCAGAACACCTATTTTCCAGCATTCTAGCTCATGTGGTGGAGAGCCTCCGAGAGAATGCCTGAATAGGGCTTTGCTTTTATGGGAATCTGAGTTCTTTAAAAGCTGGCCCCTTAGTGGAGACAGGATTCTTGTTTTGACCAATCATGTGATAAGCTGCTATTTCTGATGTCAGCGGTCTAGCCAGAAAATCAGAGAATTACTTAGTGGCTAGAGACCCACCTTCCTAATGAGTGTAACTTACATCTCAAAAGTGCCAGTCAGTCTGAACCAGTCAACCCTTTATAAAAAAGAACTTACATTTTGGATGTGTTTTGGGAAAGAAAGAAATGACATAAGCCTATTCATGCTGCCTGGCAGGGTGCCAACTTACCAGATGCTCTGGGATGTAGTGTTGAGCTATATCAGAATACAGGGGCTTGTCACACACCCCTTCCCACCCCACGGCCCCAATCCGGATTGGACCCCCATCCTTGCAATTTACTTTAAAAATGCCATTCATGCAATTGCTAATTGCATGAATGACATCTTGTCTAGTTTGGGCCTGAGTGTTTCTGGTTTCCTGTTTAGTTTGCTTTTGTTCTGCTCTTTTGGACACTTTATGAGTTCTTTTTTCAATATTGTTTTACTGCTGTGTTAATGCTGTTGTATTTTATTTGTTCATTTTATTTTGATATCTTACTGTTTTAACATTATAATGTGAGCTGCTTTGGATTACATACATTTTTAAGAAAAGGGGTATAATTTAAAAATTTTAAAAATTAAAATAAAATGTCTGCCTTTTGCATACTTAATATATAAGCCATTTAATTGATTATAATAATAGTTGTACCATGTGTAATACCTGTAAGCTGGCACACTGACAGTTATTATATTTACATCATGCCTTTCCTCCAAGGAACTTAAAGTGGCTTAGATTATTCTCCCACCATTCTATCCTCACAACAACCCTGTCAGGTAGGTTAGGCTGAGTGATAGTGGCTGGCCCAAGGTCACCCAGTGAGCTTTGCGGTCATGTGGAGATTTGAACTTGGGTCTCCCTCATCTTAGTCCAACGCTCTAACCACTACACCACTCCACATAACTGGACTCTTAGCAGTAACCAGGGTCACACACAACATATGTAACCTAGGCTCTTTCCATAACAGGGGTAGGTGACCTGGTACCCTCCAGATGTTCTGGAGTACAACTCCCATCAGCTTGGCTAATGGTCAGGAATTCTAGGAGTTGTAGTCCAAAACATCTGGAGGGCACCAAGTTGGGAAGTCTGGACTAGACAGATGCACAGAGGATAGGTCTATCAATGGCTAATAGCCACAATGGCAATATGGAACCTCCACATTTAGGGGCAGCATACCATTAAACACTTGAAGCCGAGGAGCAATGGCATTGGAGAGCTATTGCCTTCATATCCCACTTGTGGTCTTTCTAGAGGGTCCTGGTTGGCCAATATAGGAATAAGGATGATGGACTAGATGGATATTTGGTCTAATCTACCAGGGCTCTTCTTAAGTTATTATGCTCTTATTTATAAGGAGTCACTTTTTCTATCCTGGCCATGGTTGTTGGTGTACCTCTGTTCAGTCCTGCTTAGTGCTCCTTGCAACTAAAGACAAATACCACTTATCTTCTAATTTTAAACATAATCATGGTTTTGGAACTGCAGTATTCCTATTTCTCAATGCCAGCTCTATGAAACACCCTGCATTTTCCTCCCAGCTCTGATTTTATCTTCTTCCCAGCCTTCCCTTTACATGTTGGGAACTGAACAGCACGCATACTAACACTGTGATAGAAAGCTCACATCCACACCATTTTCTCATGAACAGAAATTACTGACTGCCGGATCTCATGTTTCTGGGGTATCCTAGTTTCCCCTACAAATTAATAAATTACTCCTGTGCGGATAGAAGCTAAGAGAAACAGAAACACAAGGTTCAGGTTATATGAAAGCAGAGGGATGTTTCAGTAGCAAAAGAAGTGTCTACGGCTGAAATAAATTAACTAGGAGGACAATATTTATTTTATGATAAAGGATAGCAGCTTTACTTTAAAAAAAGTAATCGAGCTTTATTGTGTGCCAGCTATTGGCAGCATATACAAACATATACATTTTGCATATACAAAATGTGTGGGTGGGTGTGTGGGTGTAGTATTGAACCTATATGGCATGAACTTACCTGTTTACTTCACTCATCATCTAAGGTCCTCTTCCAGATGCCTCCTTCAACGGAGGCTCAGAAGGTGGCAACAAGGGAGAGGGTATTCTCAGTGGTGATCCCCCCAATCAGTGGTAATCATTCCCCAATTATGGAATGATCTCCCCAACAATATATTCAGAATGCATTGGGAGCACACCAATCTTTCCTGCCTTGTCCTTCTTGTTTTGCACCAGGCAACTTATACCCTACACCATGATGTACCTTGCAGGTGAAAGGAGGTGTTGGCCTCCCTTCACTGGGGATGGCCCGAGGGCAGTACTGCAGTTTCTGGCCAAGGCAGAACCTGGATGTGTAAGTTGCCAACAGAGCCCCACCTAGCCCCATGAAGATGTTGACATTGGGTTTGGATCCTCACTTGAGACATTGCTAGGTAAAGAGTATTGTGAAATGCCTGCTTTCCTCTAGCCTTGATTTGCTGCTTGATATGGTTGGGCTTAGAGGCTGCAGCTCAAATCTTGTCTTCTTGCAGGAAATGGTTGGGCTTCTTAGACACCAAACTGCATCACGTCCTAATTTAAGATAGGTAGTGACAGTAGCATCATCACTATTTTCTCTGTTATAGTTTTGGAGTATTTTAAAAGAAAGAGAGAAGAAGGAGAGAAAGAGATGGGTGAGGGGTGGTCTCACGAACATTTTCATCAGATGCAAAAAGTGGCCTGTCCATGGAAGGATGCTGAGAGGCATAGTAGAGACCCTTCCTATGTGTCTCCCTAACTGAGAAATTCCATCCCCTTCTCTGCCCACTTTAATGTCTTTTCAGTGCCCGGCAGTTACCCTTTTATTTTATTTTTTATCCCTAGTCTTTTTAAATTATGCCATGGTTCTTAATATTGTTTTAGCGTTTTCAGGGTTGTTGGTTTGTTTTTTTAATTCCTCTGCTCCCTTCTCTTAATTGATCTGTTTTGATCTTCATCATTGGTGTGTTTGATTTGCTGCATTTTACTGTAATGTGATTTTTATTTTATTTTATTGTTTTACTCTGAAAGATATACAGAGAACTTCCTGCGATGGGGCAGCCAATCAATCAACCAACCAACCAATTAATGGAGTCCCTGATTTGAAAAGATGGGTCCCTACCTAGTAGATGAATCCCACCCCACAGAATAATTGTTAATACCCTTCTGTTTTTCTCCATCAGTCAAACCTGAGTTTCTAAGGGTGCAATCCTATGGAAATTTAGACAGCAAAAAAAGGACCACAACTCCCAGCATGCCCCAGCCAGCATAGGGAGTTGTAGGCCTTTTTTCTGTCTAGACTTCCATAGGATTGTCCCTTAAGTTAGTTTTTTTAACCTTTGAAAGTACCCGAGAATATTCACAAGGCAGAAGCAATTCTCCATTGAACGTCAGCCCCCAAGTATTTTGTTTGTCTCGGCCCCACTGTTGCCTTTCCTGCACAACCGCTGTTGCTAGCATGCACTAATACCGGCAGGCCAATGTTATTACCAGCGTTTATGCCGGCTTTTATCCCCTTCCCCACTTTCGGTTTTGTTCATTCTTATCTTCTATTTTGTGTTGAATTACAGCAATTATTTCACAAAGGATTAATGCTAGCACATTTTAAAAATTTCAGTCATTCTAGATATCTTGGATTGCACAGGAAACCAATCAATGGTGATTTATTCTATACAATCCTTGTGCCTGTCTCCTCCAGACTCTTCCACTCCATGCTAGTGAAGAATGGCATTCACTCTCAAAAGGAAAATACATTTCACATTCCCACATTCACATTCATTTAAAAAAAAAACCAAAAGCATGAAAAGACATAATAATATAAGAATTGTACTGCTAGATCAGATCAGATCAGATCAGATCAAGGTCTATTGAATCCAGCATTTTGAGGTCCAACAGCAGGCAGCCAGTCAATGCCGGCTCCAGGTTTTTGAGGGCCTTTGGGCAAGGCCCCAGCACTGGGCTCCCTTCCTCAGTGCCGTCTACCTTCTCACCATCATTTGTCACCAGCTGCTATTGCTCCTCATCCTCTTTCTCATCACTGCTACCACTTGGTTGCTTGATAGGCAGAGAGCCAGGGAGCAGCAAGTAGGCAGTGGCATCTCCTCCTCCTCCTTCTCACCACCACTGCTGTCTGGGCCAAAGCAAGAGGCAGCTGAACAAGCAGGTTGAAATGGTGAGGAGGAGGAGCAAGTCCGGGGGCCTCTTGTCAGTGGGACCATGCTGGGGGGGACCTTGGTAGGTGCCCAACCATGCCTATCCTTGACACTGGCCCTGCAGCCAGTTTTCAAGAAGGACACAACAATAGCGATGGCCTTCCTTTCTTGTTTGTCCCCAGCATCTGGAAGAATATCACACACACACACACACACACACACACACACCAATCTTCTTGTCTCTTTGCTGACCTTGGTCATTTATCAAGTAGAGTACAGAGACATCAGAAAGATATCTTGTCTTCTGCTAGCAAATGCTTTGTTTTGCCCCTTCCTGCCTCACCCACCGATGTAGAATGTACAAACTATTTTGGAATAACTTTCCATAGCCATAACATGCAAAAAAAAATCAAAAAAATCTTCAGAGCTGTTGTTCATCTATTTTAAATAAAGGATAAGACAAATCCATGGAGGACCGATCTATCAATAGCTATTAGCCACACCGAGTTGGGACCTGCAACAAAATGTTGCAGTGTGGAATGCTCCTGTTTAGGGAGCCAGCCAGCTAGTCAGGTCTTCTTCCAGGATATGCCATTCCATTCCCCCTCCCTACCCCACATTTTTTTCTGCCTGTGAAATTGTCAAGATGCTGAATTTACACCCTCAGTGCCAAATTCCTGGACTTGCCTGGAATCATGGAATACACCCTGCCCTGGCTTGCTTTTATGATACGATATTCATGTTTCGTTGGTATTCATGATGCTGCTACTTAGATTAACAACCTGTTCCTGCACGTCGTTTTTGGGGACAAAGGTGTATGGCACTGGTTTGACACCTTGGCAAATATAAAGAATGCAGAATTATCATAGTGGTAAATAAAAAGGTTGGATAGTGAAGCTAGACTCTGGCCTTTCTAAAGAAAGCTAAATATTGCTTCATATTGCTTCATAGGGTTAGGTTATGCAAACAAAAGGACAGTTTCTTGTGGAGACCTAGAAGTAGTTATTTTATATCTATATCTATAGATATAGATATATAATGCATTTCTTAGCTGGCTTTCAAGACTTCGGTCTTCCCAAGGTAGCTTACAATATGAACATATTTCAATATAACCAGTTCATAAAATCATGAATCAACTTAAAACAAATTTAAGAATGAATCATTTACAATAAAATACAATTTAAAACAAGCTAAATCCAAAACTTAACTTACCAAGAGAAGCAGCATATATATTTTAAAAAAATAATTTCAGTTAACTTAAAAGCCAAAGGAAACAAAGAGGTTTTTAAAACAACAACAGATGGAGTCAGCCGTATATCCAGGGCAGAGGCCACCACTGAGAAGGCCCTATCTCTAGCACCCACCAACCTTACGGATCTTAATAGCAGGCCAGCGAGTAAGGCCTCTGATGAAGGTTTTAACACATGGGCATGTTCATAAGGGTGTAGGCAGACTTTCAAATAACCTGGGTTCAATCTGTTTAGGGCTTTCAAAGTCAAAAGCAGCCAGTTGAATTGGGCCTGTAAATGCACTGGCAACCAGGGCAGCTGGTACAGAATTGCTACCACTTGCTTGCTTGGCAGGCAGAGAGGAGAGCCAGTGAGCAAGTAGGCAGTGGCATTTACTGCTTCTCCTTCTCACAGCCACCATTGTCTGGGCCAGAGCGAGAGGCAGCTGAACAAGCAGCTTGCAATGGTGAAGAGGAGGAGCAAGTCCAGGGGGCTCTTGTCAGTGGGGTCTCTGCTGGGATGTGGGCCCTTGTTAGGTGCCCGGCCATGCCTACCTTTGATGCCAGCCCTGGGAAAGTCCTCCGCCTGAGACCCTAAAGGGCCACTGCCAAATCAGAATAGACTATGCTATGCTGGACAAATATTCTGACCTGTTATATAAAGTTGCTTCCTATATTCCTTAGTGATGCCGACTCCTGGTACTATGAGTACCAGGGATGCTTGAGGATTTCGGTCAGCCTGCATTTTATTGGACTAATATGCTGATCGGAATGCAGTTATCCTTCAGTTTTCTCACTTCTCCAAATTTTGCGATACAGTTCTCGGCTTTAAAAAGTACCAAGAGGTATATAGAAATGTGTCTTTTAGGGGAAAATGCATACAAAATGCACATCTTAGGGTAAAATTTGTGCAGAAATGTGTATTTTCTCTCTGTGTGCGCACGCTAAAATAATGTGAAGTTTTGTGCAGGGTTTTTTTAAAAAATAAAATAAAATCAGAAACTTACACAGACAGGAAACAGTCTGATATATCCATCCATCCCTAGTTATGCATGAGAGAGATTTCCCTCTGTCCACATTATTCACACGATTCATAATTTTGTAAGCTTCTGTCACAACCCTGCTGCTGTCACTTTGTCTAAACTAAAAAGCCATGCACATTATAAACATCAACATGAACATTAAAGGCACCAGTAATCACAACAACAAAACACAGGGCTGGCAGTTCAAGGTTTTCTTAGAGGCTGAGAGTCATTAAAGGTAATAACGAAGATAATGGACGAAGTGAGATTGATGTGTCATTATGTAGTGTAGTCAGATCACAATGAAAAACACTCCCCATGCTCATACGCATTTTGGAATTGCTGCACCGACACAGCAAGCCCAAATCATTGCCATTAGGAAATTTCATCTTAAATTTGGCACCATCGGCTCGCACAGCTTGTCTTGCTTCCTGCAGCTGCAGGTTCTTTTTTGGTTGTTTTTTCCCAATACAAAGACATTCCAAGAGTCCCTGTCAATTTTATTTTATAACTTTTATTTTCTAAATGTTTCCTAAAAGGAAAGTTCACCCTGCCCTTCTGCTTCGCCTGCAACATTTTATTAATAATGGAATTTCCTAAATGCAGAATTCAAAGCAGAGACAGAACTGCTGTAAGCGATGCTTCAGAGGAGATGTCCCCAACCTGGTGCCTTCCAGATGTGTTGAACTACAATTCTCATCATTCACATGCCGGCTGGGGATGGTAGGAGTTGTAGTCCAAAACATCTGAAGGCCAGGCTCCTTTACAGAAACATGGCATCTAATTAATAACCAGTTCAAGTTTTCAGTTTAGTTTATTTATATGAAATGCAAAGGAGCACAAGGCACCAGAGCCAGGTGTGTGCATGTAACTATTCATATGCCATAGTTTTAGTATAACCATATAATTAAAAATAATAAAGAAGAATTATAGCATAATTCTCAGGAATAACAATATACAGATAACAATACAATTAAGGGTACAGATTACAAGAATGCCGGCTAACAACTTGTTTCGTTATCTTCATCAGACTATTCCAATAGTTTTCTTCCCAGTGTAACTTTGCTGCTATTATTCTCCTCCTATGTTCATACGTGGTTCTTGCAATGGCATAGAATGTGAACAGAATTTTTTTACAGTCAAAACATTGAAACAGTAGCATTTAAATCCACAATTCTCAAAAGGTATAATACACTAAAATTCTCACCCTCCAGCAGAACAATGACAAAATAGGGGTGAAGTCTCAGGAAAAATATTGTAAGGCACTCCAAATCCTGTCTGAAAATTATCACAATTAACATATTGTTCAAATAGTAATAACCAGTTCAAGTTTTCAGTTTAGTTTATTTATATGCCACTTTTCCACAGTAAACTGTGCCCAAACTGGCTCACGGTCATAAAGTTCACTTATTATCAAAATACATAACAGTAAAATGAAAAAAACAAGCAATGTTATACAACTTATCAATGAGTTCAAAGAAGACAAAATCAGCAAGTCAATAAACATAGGAAAATTCAGGATTACAACCAAAATTTCCTTCTAGTCTTAATACATAACAAGTACAGAGCAACTTCAAAATTAACAGGCCCCCCAAAATAAAATAAATAGAAAATAAAGCTGATCCCCACTCCTAGTTCTAGTCTTGCTGCACTCCGAGATGCTACAGAAGCTTTGCTTAAATACAGTTCAGACAAGGAGGGGGCTTCTCACCAACCCAGATGGTCCAACGCCGGCAGTGCTGGCTCCAATTCTTTTAGAACCTTTGGGCAAGACACCCTCAGTGAGCCCACTCCTTCTCACCACCATTGTCACCAGCTGCTATTACTGCTCATCCTCTTTTTCATCATTGCTACCACTTGCTTGCTTGACAGGCAGAGAGCCAGTGAGAAAGTAGGCAGTGGCATCTCCTGCTCCTTCTTCTCACCACCACTGTTGTCTGGACCAAAGCAAGAGTCCGGTGAACAAGCAGGTTGCCATGGTGAAGAGGAGGAGCAATTGCAGGGGGCCCTTGCCAGTGCTGCCCTCAGCAGGTGCCCAACAATGCCAAATTTGACGCTGGTTGACAGAATAGCATCCTCCATATTAGCTGAGGACAACACCTCAGGTACCTTAGGGGGTGCAGAGCAGGAAGCATGGCACACACAGCGTTGTCCTTCACCACCTTGTCACGGCTTTGCATCTGCTGGCTGAGGCAGCTGCCCCACTTTGCCTAGTGGTAGGGCTTGCCCTGATTGTGAGTTTGAACTGGGAAATTCCTTTCTTTATAAAAAAAAACATACAGTGCAATCCTATGGACATCTGCTCAACAAGATCTGCCACAGAAGGCCTTCTCCTTGTCCCTTCAGCCAGGGCAGCTAGACTGGTGGGGACTAGGAAGAGGGCCTTTTCTGTGGCGGCCCCCGTACTGTGGAACTCTCTCCCGAGTGACCTCTGCCATGCCCCCTCTCTGCTGAGCTTCCGCCGCTCAATAAAAACTTGGCTGTTCAGGCGGGAATATGGGGTGGGCTAAGATTTTAAAATTTTATACTGTTTTAAATGTGTTTTATCTGTTTTTATCTTATGTACATCGCCCAGAGTAGCCGGTTGCCAGCCAGATGGGCGATAAATAAATGTAAATAATAAATAAATAATAAAATAAATAAGTAAGTCACTGACCACTGGCTCCCTCATCTGTCCTGCAGAGGAGACTGGCAGCAGTGAAGAGACTTATGCTATTTTAAAGGTTACCCTGTTTAATATGGGATAAGGGTTCATGGTGTACAGCAGGGCCCTCCAACATTGGGTCCCCAGATGTTGCTGGCCTACAGCTCCCAGCATACCCAGCCAGCACGGCTACTGGCAAGGAATTCTGAGAGCTGTAGTCCAGCAACATCTGGAGACCCAAGGTTGTTGGAGAGCCCTGGTCTAGAGAGTCAACTTCATCAGATGTGTGAAGTGTATCTGTTGTTGACAGATGTGTGTGTATGTGTGTCTACACACACATACACACAGATACACACAGATACACACACACGGCAAATGGCAATCTAATACAAAAAGTACATGTAACAATTCTATGTAAAGCTTAAGATAAGCCAAGTGACTATTCACAACAACAGCAGTAATTGGTGATACAGTAATACCTTGGATTACAAGTAACTTGGTTTGAGAGCGTTTTGCAAGACAAGCAATTTTTTAAATATTTATTTAATTTTTTTTTACTTGATATACAAGCGTCGTCTTGCAATACAAGTACTGTAGTACAGCTTAAATTAAAAATCTCTGTACAAATTTTTTTGGGGGGATTTCGTTTTGATATAAGAGTGTTTTGGTTTACAAGCACGTTTCCGGAACGAATTATGCTCTCAATCCAAGGCATGACTGTAATTAGAAGCCCCATGGCTTCTAATGAAAGTGGACTCATCATTTTTTTGGTCTCAGTTCTATGCATTTGGGACACATCTATGCTATTACAAGTTGAATGTTCATGGCTTCCCCAAGGCAATGGTTGTGCACCCCTGTCCTAAACCATAGTTAAGATTAACCACAGTTTGGAGTTTGCATGTAATGCTAAATGGGTAGTTCACTGAAAACAGATTCTGATCTCCCCTTCTCAGCCATGCCAGGGGAGATGGGAATGGGGAGCTTTTGAGTCCAAGGCTTGTGCATGTAACACTAAATCATAGTTTAGCATTATATTGAAGCCAGGTCACAGAACTATAGTCCTAGGAAGAGAGAATGGTGGTTGAATGTGATGAGACACATATTGTGTTAAGCTTCTTTGCTCATGGAAGCATCTAAAGCTGAAGTTCAAGCAGAAGAAAGAAAATTCTTGTAGGAATATCATCTTTGGCAAGTACGAGAAAGAACTTGAGGGATTCAAGTGTTCATCTTTTCTAAGTTCTATTCAAACTTGAAACAGGAGGACAAGGACAGTAATTGCTAGAACTCCATTTCAATGCACTGAAATTACGCTTTTTCATTGTCAAGTGAAGCATGCATTCATTCCAGTAGTGCTTAACAAGGAGGTCGTGGAAATGTCAGGAAATGATCCAGCTGTAATGAAGATGTCTCAGTATTTTTGGTTGAAGAGTTGAGTGTGTTATGCAGCCCAATCCTAAACTGAGTATGATAAGGTAACCTCCAAAAATATTCTTAATGTCCTAACACATATCATACATCATTTTCTTATGGTCTCACAATGTGTTTCTTGTTTTGGAGTGCAGTTTGCTTGCGGAATTCAGTCTTTGTGAATTCTGATACAAACTGACCTGATTTGCACCTCCTGGATTAATGTATGGATCGGAACGTAATTAATTACCCATCAGACTTTGTACTTCTCTTAATTTCGCGGTGCAGTTTTCAGCTCCAAAAATGTACCAAAATGCATGTAACACATATATTTTAGGATAAAGTATGTTTAAAAATGCATTGATTTAGATGAAATATGTTTAGAAATACACATTTTGTGAGAAAATATGTCCAAAAATAAGTAATCAAATACTTATTTCTATGCCAATGCCAAGCTTCATGCAGGTGTTTTTTTTTAATTGCACATTAATGCAGAAATGGGATGGGAAAGACATGAATGAACACATGTGAAGTTGACATGGCCTGGAAATAGACAGATCTGTCCATCCCTATTTTGGAGTTCTTCAGGTGGCAACATATATATTTATGTGGAAGTAAGTAACTGAGTTCAGTGGGATTCACTCCCAAGTAAGCATGCATAGGATTGCAGGGTAAAATGCTCCCGCTGAAATCAGTAGGGTTTTAAGGTGGAAAACCTAGGCACATTTACTTGGAAGTAAACCTCAATGGATTCAGTGGGACTTACTTCTGAGTAAACACGCATAGCATGGCATCTAATTAATAACCTGTAAAGTGCTTCATTTAGGTTGGATTGTTTGTGCCCTCAATTCCTCTGCTTTCTTTTCTGAGCTGGATTCTCTTTTTGGCCAGTAGGCTTGAGGTTGAATGTGTCCATTAATCAATGTCATTGTTCTGACACGTAATTCCCGGGTTACATTTTTCCACAGTCTAAAAGAGAAAGGAAGGAATATTTGAATATTGCTCCAGACTCTTGCACAACACACACATTCCTTTCATCCATATTTGGAGCATGGCAAGGAATCACATGGATGCCTCATGTCTGTTTTCTCACATGAATCCATAGCTGGTCCATCAAAAGAACTCCCCCAAGCAATATAAGAAGAGCTGGTAAGGAAGGGGGCTGCTTGGGCACCCACATCTTCCTCTTATCTAAGAGAGACCATGCGGCCGTGACTCACATGAGAAAAGCACAACAAAAAACCAAAGCACACAGCCTAAGACAGCCTTCCCCAAACTGGTGCGTTCTGGTTGTGCTGGCTGCCTTCTCACTGTCAAATCCCATTGTCAAATTGTGAAGAGGTTTCTCCCAATCTACTCTCCTGTAACTGGGGGGATGGGTGAGAATTTTGTTTGGTTCATTTTTTGATAAGAAATTAACAAAATTTGCAAGAAACTGAGATTAAACAAACAAACAAACCCAGAAAGAAACTGAGATTACAAAACAACAACTATAATGTGGGAGAGGGAAATGGACAGATGTGTCCATCCAGGCAGAGGGCTTTTTAGTGCTTAGCTCTTCAGAGTCTGGCTTTGAATCCCTGTGTATTCAGCCAAGTTTGTGGTGCTGTATTAGGGTTGCCACCTAAGATGTAGTGCTGGCCACCAATTTGGACAGCTTTAAAAGGGGATTGGACAAATTCATGGAGGAGGAGAAGGCTATCAATGGCTACTAGTCCTAGCTGGCTATGTGCTTCTTCCAGTATCAGAGGCAGTATGCCTATGTACTACAGCTGCTGGGGAACATGGGTAGGAGGGTGCTGTTGTACTCATGTCCTGCTTGTGGGATCCCCTGGGCAGCTGGCTGACTGCTGAGTGAACAGAATGCTGGACTAGATGGGCCCTTGGTCTGATCCAGCAGGGCTCTTCTGATGTGCTTATGTTCACCTCTTTTTTTCTGACATGCTCCTCATGGCATGACATGCACAACATGGTCCTCTCCATGCTAGGAACAGCTGTACCTATCAAATCTGGCTGGTGTAGATAACTTGACCTGTAGTTTGATAGGAACTTAGCAACATTTGCAATTTTTTTCATAAACAGAACAGAAAGTATTTCAAAGGATGCACACCTTGTTTTGAAGCAAAACTTGCTTTTTTTTTTTTTTTTGCTGCTGCTGCTGCTGCTGCTGCTGCTGCTACTGCTGACACCACAACAGATAATTTGGCGGCAAATTTGGCAGTCGTGGTGGCAGGGACTTGGCCCCCAATGCACTCCGGGGGCAATGCAGCACTAATAAAAAACAATTTTAAAACTACAATAACAATACAAAAAGCAGTAAGGTGGAGCCAGCATACGATCAATTGCAGTTATTTACAAGTCAGAGAAGGCATCAGTGAACAAGTGTGTTTTCAGGAGGCATTTGAAACGTACCACATTTTCTGCCTCCGAAACT
The DNA here is from genome assembly GCA_021292165.1 of Shinisaurus crocodilurus. Classification (NCBI taxonomy): domain Eukaryota; kingdom Metazoa; phylum Chordata; class Lepidosauria; order Squamata; family Shinisauridae; genus Shinisaurus; species Shinisaurus crocodilurus. The sequence continues at coordinate 22,391,450 of CM037877.1, read as the reverse complement.
GCACAGGGGAGGGTTTTCCAGAAGGTGGGTGCCACCACTGAGTAGCCCTGCCTTCGAGATATTACATGGAGACATTCTGTTGGTTGTGGAATGACCACGAAGGCCTCCTCTGAAGATCTTATTGGTCGGCTGGGCGTATAAATTTGAAAGATGTGTTCTAGCAAATTCAATTATATTAAAAAGAACCAATAAAGGGGGATTGATTTATGCGATAGTCTTATGCAATGTGAAAACCTGATGAAACAAATTTGATCCATACATTACTAAAACAATTCTTTTAATCTCCAGCAGTGACTGAATTGAGAAGAAAATTAGTCTGAGTCACAGGAGCTCTCCTCCACCAAAGTTAGTGGAATAAGGACTAACAAAACTGTGGGTTCCAATCCTATGCGTGTTTAGATGGAAAAACAATCCTACGACTCCCAGCATGTCCCACTCCCAGCCATGTCATTGCGCTTCCACTAAGCCAAGACTGCACCGGCTCAGGGCCAAAGCATACATTTTTATTATTACATTTATTATCATTATTACATTTCTATCCCGCCTTTTCTCCTCTTGCCAGGAACCCAAGGCAACTTACATAATCCCCCTCCCCCTCCCCATTTTATCCTCACAACAACCCTGTGAGGTAAGTTGGGCTGAGAGTCCGTGACTGGGCCAAAGTCATCCAGTGAGCTTCATGGCTGAGTGGGGGCTAGAACCCGGATCTCCCCAGTCCCAGTCCAACGCTCTCACCACAGCACGACACTGGGTTTTCTTAGAGTACGCACAGGGGCCTCGATCCCAACTGGGACCCTAGCATGGGGGTAAATCTTACTGGCAGCAGGGATCGGTCCAAAGCTATCACTCCACGCGGGGCTCAGAGACATTCTTAGGAAATGGAGAGGCTGATGTTTTCCTCTGCAGTGCACCCAGCCACTAAGGAAAATACAGCGGGGGGGGGGGGGAAGAAAAAGGGTCTCCTGCTGCATAACCTGGGGGAGTTAAAGAGAACTGGGGGGGCTAGGGAGGTCAGTGTGGGAGGCAGGGGCTAGGAAAGGTAGCGCTAAGCCAGCTGGGCAGCGACAGGGAGTGCGGAGGTCTAGGAAGTCAGCAGGGAGGAAGGGAAAACAGCCGGAAGCCAGCAGGGGCTGGGATGGGAAAGCCAACTGGGTCTGGGAGCCAACTGGGGGTGGGGGTTGGGAAGGGTTGTGTGGGGCTGAATGTGTGTGAGAAAGAGAGAAAGGTGGGGTTAGGGGGGACCTGAAAAAGGGGGAGTGTTTGCTTGCAGTGGGCATGTAGGTATGTAAGGGAGGATTGTGTGGGGGCATGTAGGTATGTATGCATAACAGATACATGGGATGCGCGCGCGTGTGTGTGTGTGAGTGTGTGTGTGTGTGTGAGAGAGAGAGAGAGAGAGAGAGAGGGAGAGTATGGGTGGTGATCCAGAGTAAGAGAAAAAAGAGATAGTGGGGAAAAAGAGTTTGCCTTTTGTGAAATAGGTTTCTGTTAGTGCTGAAAACTGTGGGTTCCAATTAGTTGTTTAACGTGTTGGGGCTCAGACCCCACCTCCGCCTTGTACTCGATCTTTTGTGCAAGTTACTTGTCCTTTGTGACCAGCCATGCCTCCCATGGCAGCCATTTTGTGGTGATGCCCATGACAGTTTCTCAAGTTGCCCATGAGCTCAAAAAGGTTGCCTAGCTTTGGTGTAGGCAGTACTGAGCTGGGTGGACTGGTGATCTCACTCAGGATGAGGCGGATTCCCGTGTTCCTAAATGCCTGTTACGGTGGCATCTTAGACTTGAAAGCATTGTCAGATAGCATCTTCAGAGCTGAAAGCATTGTCAGATAGCATCGTTAATCAAAACATTGATGACATTCCTGATAATTTAGAACGATGGTAGTTCACTATATAAAAGAATGTGCATTTTGTAATACAATTAGATGACTCAACATATTATCCAAGTGTACTGATCTTCTTGTGTATGTAAAGTATATGTGTGGGAAGATGAAACTGGGGAAGAAATTTTGTTCAGAAAAGACCTGCTAACAACGTCTGCAGCAAACAACATTTTAAAAGCTTTGGATAGCTTTGTGTTCATTTTGTTTTGGGGTCAATTTTTCTTTTGCTTTAAGGTTGTTTCTAATTTTATGTTGTATTGTGTTGCTTTTACGTAAGCTGCCTTCCGTAGAAAGGCGGGGAACAACAACAACAACAATATAATAATAGTAATAATTATAATAATAATAATAAATTAAATGGGAGTAATTTGATCAGTCTATCAATGAAAACAGCAGCAGCTATGATTGGCAAGAAAAATGAACTGATCCAGCTTGTTTACTAGGCTGGCCACTTAAGCATCTCCAAAAAAGAGGATGCACATCACCAAAAAAGGGGACAAGAGAGGACACTAATTTGCATAACAATTGCACGTGCAAAGTTCTATGTATATGTGCAATTTTTTAATTAAAAACACACATATAATTTAAATAGAAAAAAAAATACATCCGAACAAAGCTGCAAAGACTGTGAACTGTTGACCTGGATGCCTGCTCAGTCTGCTGTCCAGATTCAAGCTGTGGATGGGCAACTTCACCCCGCACCCCCGCTGTTCTCCCTTGTTAGGGTTGTGTCTTGATAACGGCAACAGCCCTTCCTTAGTCTGCACATACATACTTGAATGAGCTTTGTAGTGAATCTGAAAAAAAGGACAAAAGACTCACTACCACTATTAATATGTTGCGCATGTATGTCAGCGTACAAGCATCAAAAATCAAAATGAAAGAAAATCGCAGCTGGCAAGCAAGTTGGCTTTTTGTTGTTGCCTTTTGGCACGGAAAGAAACTTGGCTACCGTCAGAGCAATGATTGATAATTGTATATGCCTGAGAACAGAAAGTGTGGTGCAGAAAGAAAGCAATTGCAGTTGCTGTGGGAAACACTGGTTTGCCAATATCTTTTCATTGCAGGTGGAAAAGCAGCTTGGGGAGAACAATGTTGATCAGAAAAATGTCGCAGGGAGAAAGGTTTATCAGTGCTCCTCCAACCAACTTTGCAGCCCCCCCCCCATCCGTCAGTGTCGGCTTCAGGCAGGGCTTGTGAATGGGTCCACCTAGTCACTATTTGCTCATTTGCTTGCTTTGTCCTTCTAGCCCGATCCTCACCACCACCCAGAGGGAGCAAGCAAGGCAGACAGAGGCTGTTCTTTCTTCTCTTTGCTCCTGATGTGCCTCCCGCACACAGACACGCAAAGAACTGGTGAACAGGCAGTGGAAGCAAGGAGGCCCAAAGGCAGGGACAGGGGACCCTGGGGGGGGGGGGTGTCAAGTCAACAGTGGGCCATCTGCATGGGTGTGGGCCTGATGCTGAACTCTGATGCCCCCCCAGTGCTTTTGATTTTTAAAAAAGTGTGTTACATGTGGTCATCAGTGGGCCAGTGTACAATAAGACCAATAAGGCTTGAGCATCAGCGCTCTCTCTCTCTCTCTCTCTCTCTCATATCTATCTCAAGCCTTATTGGTTCATTGAACCTGTGGGATATTTAAAGTGCAGTCAAAACCAATGGCTCATGTTTCACCAGTTAGTTGGATGAAATGGTTAAGGCCACTGGTATCTTCTAGGGTGGATTCCCTAGAAGATACTCAGTGTGTGTTTAGCTGAGCCTCAGCAGGAAGTGGGCGTAGCTGTCAGCTCTTTCCTTCCTACTGAGACTCTGAATGTGGTAGTAAAAGTTAGTTGCCTCCACGTTGTTCTAACAGCAGCATGTAACCAGAGTTGCTGGTCTGAACTCCACAAGTTCAGACCCCAAGTATTTCCAAATGTACTGTAACCAACTGTAAGAAACGCTTTTAAGCCTGCCTGAATGAAACTGCATAATCTGAGTGAGTAAATGTTACTTTTAACTTTTACAAGACTGTCTCTGATTATTGTTTTGAGGGAGAGAAAAGGGGGCAAAACCAGGGAAATCCAGTCTGCCTTAAAGCATCCTGGATTACCAAATGCTAACTGGCTAACACTAGCCAAATCTAAGCTTCTTTTAAGCTGGAAAGGGACTCTGCTGTGCTGATCTCACTAACGTGAGATAGGAAGGATAATACTCAACAATATATCCTCTCCTAGCACCTTTTTCAAGTCCCAACAGAACCACTGAGGGCCAAACTAGATGACAATACATAACAGTTTCATATATCACATACATGTACACACACACTTAGGGTGGCTAGGTGTCCTCTTTTACAGAAGACAGTCCTCTAGTTGAAGGGCTGCCAGAGGACGGTCCTCTGCTTGAAGGCATCCTCTGTTTGAAGAGCTGTCCTGTCCAATTCCAGTTTTAAGATAATGAACCATAAGAACAGTTGCCCACCAATATTTAGTACCTGGACTGCAGGCCGAACAGGCAGGCACACGGGAGCCAGGACACCCGGAGGGGAGAATCTACAGGAGAGTCCCTTTCATTAGTCAAGGAGCTCCCTGCAGTATTTATGCAAAACACATTTACCACTGTTGGGGTGCATGCTAATGAATACAGCATGTTGAAAACGTGATCTTGTGTCACACACAGATGCAACTGCAGGAGTAGGAGGAGTTTGAAAGGTGATGTGTGCAGGGGAAATGGTCCTTTAAAAAAAGTTGGGGTTTTGTTTTGTTTTTGTTGTTCATCCATGTGCAGGTGCGAAGGACTGAAAGAGTGGAGATCATTAAAAAGGGGGGGGGAATTGACAGCTCCTCCTGCCTCCCTCACAAAAAGTCATGGGGGAGGAGAAGGGGAGGGGAAGAGACAAGGGGGGATACTGTAGTGCTGCTGCCGCCAACCTCCCATGGGGTGAAGCCAGCAGGATCAGTGCCCCCAGTCCCATCCACCCAAATGCAGCCCCCCCCCCCCGTGCTGACTTTCCCAAGAGAAAGCACCATTGAAATCAATGTTATCTACTTCTGAGTAAGGCCATTGAAGAGAATGTGATTTACTTCTGAGTAGACATGCATTTACGCTGTTTCCAGCTAGTTGTTCCTTGAGGCAAGGGGACATTCCAAACTTTATTTTTTTTAAAGTGTGGGGGGAAGCAACATTACATTTACTCTCCAGTTCACTGGGCAAGTTAGAGAGCGGGAGAAGCTGGGTGGGGCGGGGAGGCGGGAAAGCAACAGAAGAATCTCCTTCTCAGGGTTGCTGCTGCTGCTGCTTTGCCGAAGCTGGATAGGACGCTTCCCGCCCCGCCCCCCGCCCACTGAAGCCACTCCCTCTGCCCCCCCCCCCCAGCAAGTTTAGCACACGCTGAAGTGCTATATACCAGGGGGAAACCGCAACATATAAAAAAGTTCTGGAGAAATAACTGCTCTGAAGAAATCCAGGATATAATAGAAGAAATAGCACAAGGGGGATGCTTTGGGGTGAGCGTCATGCACACGTGAGCGAGTCAGGCATTACAATAGCAGTAAAAATGCATCGTGTAGATCCAGCCCTGATCACAGTCTTCCGCAATGTGCTGAGATGGACTGTATTTCTATTAAAATTATAATGATGATTTCTAAATCTGCATGTCTACATATGAATTAGGATATACAAATGGTATGCAGATCCTAATAACAAATGTTATGAACACTCGCATGAGTGGAAGGTGATTTCCACGTGTGCAAGACAGCGAGTGTCTCACATTGCCACGAATCCCCTCCAGATCACGACTGCATTATCACGTGCAATTTTGGAGGGTTGTTGCCCCAAATACTCCGGAGTTGCCTTTTGGTAGGCTGTAGCAGGAACAACGAGGTGGGAACGGGTTCGTAACAATATTTTGAGCCACTTTGGGAACTGGGAATTTAAAGGGTGGAGATATAAATTGAATGAATGGTTGAATGAGGATGAATATCACTCAACAACGAGGGCAGCTTTCCCTGCTTGACAGATCTGCCTGTTGTAAGGCTGCTGGTCTGTAACCTGTACAGTGTGTTTACATTCAAAGTCCCGAATGACGCTGGCGGTTTGTTTCACCTGCTCAGTCCTCCCTCACCTGTCCTGTTCCACTGAATGCAGCAGCAAATGACGGTGGGGTGGGGGTGGGGCTGGGGCTATTTCAGCATTTCAGTTTAAAAAAAAAATTAATTGAATTTGAAGTCAAGAGACTTTTGATCCGTCGGGATGACAGTTGGCAGCAACGGACAACCGAAGTAATCTTCAATTCTAGGACTCCAGCATGACTGGTTTACTAGTTGCATTTCATAGATCATAGAGTTGGAAGGGGCCTACAAGGCCATCGAGTCCAACCCCCTGCTCAGTGCAGACCTTTGCAAAGAGACAGTGAATAATAATGCCCATTTCAAACGTCATTGCCCTTCTCAGAAGAATCCTGCAGCAAGCACGGCAATGGCACTGTGCCAGGATTGATTTTCAAGGCTGCCTTATTTGTTGTCTTGGCATCTCTTAGGCTCCACTTCAATCTTAGCTAAGCCATTTGAAACCTGGGGTGGTGGTGGTTAGTTTGTTTATATGGTGCTCCAGTGAGATGCGAAAATATTTGTCCTTTTTAGAGCCAGAATGTAGCCAGCAAGCAAGACAGCTCTGATTGGCAAAGGGCTACAGCTTAGTGTGGTAGAGCACGTGCTTTGTATGCAGGAGGTCCCAGGTTCAATCCCCCGGCATCTCCAGATAGAGCTGGGAAGACTCATGTCTGAAATCCTGGAGAGCCATTGCCAGTCCGTGTAGACTATACTGATCTACATGGAGTGAGGGTCCGCCCTTGGTATAAGGCACCTTCCCATGATTCTTTGCAGCTGCCTTGCCAGAAGGAGCAATAGTATCAGGGGCCACCAACAGCACTCTGCTGGGAGATTTGATGCAGGCTTGGCCAATTACCCTTCAGTAATTGCCTGCTTTAGGAGCTCCATTCCTTCCAATTTGCTCTGCTTGAGTGTTTGTAAATAAACAGATACTAATGACACCATGGCTGGGTTCAGACAACAAATAACCCACATTCAACGGTTCAGCATGGATTGAGTGTGGGTTGTCATTGAACCGTTGGTTGTTGTTGAAACATGGATTATTGTGTTTTCTGAACCCAGCTGCGCTAGCAAGCCATGGCCTGTTAACCATGAACAACCCATGAAGAGAACCCATGGTTTGTTGTTGGGTTGTGAACTGTGCATTGTTCACCATGGTTTGTTATCTCGGCTGGGTTCAGACAACATGAGAATCCACATTTCAACAACAACCCATGGTTCAATGACAACCCACCCTTGAGTGTGGGTTATTGTGTTGTCTGAACCTAGTCCATATGTCCTCAGTGCTCCTTCATCACAAGGAAGCCGACCTTGGAACATCCTGCCACTTGGGTGAGACCTTCCCCTTTTTTGTAACAAAATGCAATGCAGTTAGTGTTGTGAGCAAGATTTTATGCAATTTGTGCAACAAAACACAGTATCCCGAGAGAATGGTGATTTTTTTAATATGGTAAGGAGGAAGTCTTACCTCTGTCCTCCCATGCTTCTGTTGTTGCAGGCTCAAATAATCTGTAATCAGAGTGGGTCTTACTCAATTAAACCTGTGCAAAATTATTCAGTCTGGTCACTCAGACTTAATCCAAACCAGGGTTTGGGTTTACAGCAATGAGCCAGGCCCTTGCGTGCTCCCTCCTCCTCCCTCACAATAACAGTCATGATGCTTGGAGTAGACCCTTCGAATTCTTTGGGTCCCTTGCTGCCTTCTCTAAGTGTTTACCCGAAAAATTAATTCCCAATGTTCACAAAGCAAAATAGACAATCCGCTCTGTACCAAATCCACTGAGTGTTCTTACTCCAAAATGTGGAGAGGCATGCTGCAATTAGTTTTGTGCCTTATTATGATTTCCTGGTTCAGCAGAATGAATAGCTATACAACCCTAGAAAATGTACTGAATGTGGTAATTCAAAACAAATGTTTGGGACATTACCCAAACACCAACACATGTTTTGCTTGCAAAGGGCTCCAGACATGCCACCCACTTTTCCTGTTCATCCTGATCATCTTGACCCAGATAATCTACCGTAGCTCTCTAAAGTTGTTGTACACTGGAAATTATGTAACATTTCATTCTGTGATATCTTTTCCAGAAACAGTTCCATGGAGTGGCTCTGAAGCGCAGCTGCACATATTAGGACGGCTGTCAGAAAATACTGGCATTTCTCACAGCAAATACCTAACATGTGAATAGTGTGTTACACACAACCTACTTCTCCAAATGGTGAGGCGTTCCAGGGGTGCTGTGCTTACCCACATTTGCCTTCCCTTGAAAGGAGATCATTGAAGGGTAATTGGCATTTTGTAATATTTGGTTTATTTACAAATGTACATGTTGAGCATAGGTGGAGACGTAGCTTAAATACCCCAACAAATAGGCAAAGTCTGCTGATCCCACACCAGATCTCTACAGCAGTAGGGTTGGCAGGTGTCCTGTCTTACAGGAGGCAGTCCTCTTTTGAAGGGCTGTCCTGTTTCATTTGGGTTTAAAGATAATGAGCCCTAAGAGAGCCAGGTGGCAGAGTGGTTAGAGTGTTGGACTGGGACTTGGGAGATACAGGTTCTAGTCCCCACTCAGCCATGAAGCTCATTGGGTCACTTTGGGCCAGTCACTACCTCTCAGCCTAACCTACCTCACGGGGTTGTTGTGAGGATAAAATGGGGAGGAGGAGGGAAAGGATTATGTAGGCCACCTTGGGTTCCTTGCAGGAAAAATGGTAGGATATAAATATAATAAATAAATACAGTAAATAAAAATAAGAATTGTTGCCCACCAGCACTTAGCACCTGGGCAGCATATTGAACAGACAGACGCACCAGTCACCTGGCCACAGTCTTCCACAGCATGCTGAAATGTACAGTATTCTATTTAAACTAATAATGATCTCTAAATTTGCATCTATTCTTATAAATTAGCATATGCAAATATTACGCAAATCACTGTCCTCATTTGTCCTCTATTTTGGTGATGCTTGTCTTCTTTTTTTGGGATTCATAAGTGGCCACCCTACAGCGTAGGCTTGCAGAGCACAAAACTCAGCTCTCTGACTGGGTTTGTGCACATCACGCTAATCCACAGTGGGTTGTCATCGTGGGTGGTCACAGAGTGGCTTAGCGTGACATCTGAACCTGGAGCGGTTTTCCCATTGTGGGTAGTTTTGAGCAAACAAACCACCCTGAGAACCCATGGCTTGTAGTAGGGTTGTTTATAGATTCATAGATCATAGAGTTGGAAGGGGCCTACAAGGCCATCGAGTCCAACCCCCTGCTCAGTGCAGGAAACTAGGGGAGGGGGTCTCCCATCCAAGTAATAACCAGGCCTTACCCTGCTTAGCTTTCCACACTCAGACAAGCTGAGCCAGCATGAGCCACAGGCCTGTTTAGGGTGGCTTGTTCTCAGGGTGGCTGAGTGAGACGTCTGAACCTGGCAGAGCAATTTTTTTGTGGGTTGTTGGAACGGGGATACTGCTAAATGCAGTAAGTGGAGGATGAAATAGACCAGGACATTGTCATTTTTGTTGCCAGGGCAAATGTTTAGTATTAACACATCAAGGCCTTAATGGTAGCCTTAACGTAAATATTGTCCATTGTAGTTAAATAAATACAGTTACAGAGCAATCCTATGGCCCCCTAAACACTGTGTCTAGGTAGGGGGCCATAGGATTGATTGGGTCCCCAGCTCCAAGGTCAGTAAATCGGTCCGACCTTGGAGCTGGGGATCCATGCTCGGATCCCTCTGCCCCCCGCTCACTTGCAGCCAGCATGGAAAGAACCACAGTGGCTGCTTCTCCAGGGTCGTAAAGCAATCTCAGAGAAGGGGTTTAGTGGGCACTCTGGGGGGGGGGGCAGGGAGGATAGGATAGGATGCTGGCATGCCAAGATAGGATGCATTCTGGCGGCGCCTCCGCCTCCTTCCCTCCCCCTCTGACATTGGCTGTCCAGCTGAACTCGGAGGATTACAGGCATCTCGTACAGAGCAGGAAGAGCGCGGAGGCAATCCCCGTAGGATTGTGCCCTTAATCATACATTACTTTAAATATATATTATTATGCCTATACCGCTATTCTTCCAATTTCCCCAACCTGGTGCCATACAGATGTGTTGGACTGCAACTCCTATCAGCGCCAGCCAGGGGTTTATGGGAGTTGTAGTCCGGCACATCTAGAGGGCACCGGGTTGGGGAAGACTGTTCTATATGATTCCCAGGTGGTCTCTTCTCCATGCAGCTTTCAGGGCCAATTTACAGGGTCATGTGCATTCATCCCATTGCTCGTTCCCTCCTAAAAGCTCTGCAAGGCACTGGGATGGATGTACGTCTCGAAATGTGGCGAGGCTCTGGTGACTTGTTTCCAGTGCCAGCTGTGCTGTTTCCACTGCAAGTACTGCAGACCAAGCTCTGTGCTTCAAAGGTACCCCTGCCCCCAGGCTGCAGTTAGTACTCATCTGCTGAGCACTTAGCCAGCTGACCCAAAGGACCAATCCATATATCCAGCAAGCCCTTGATCTGGTTCACACAACTTGACAAGGCATGGGTTGAGTGTGGGCTCTCGGTGAACTGTGGGTTGTTGCTGAATCATGGGTTGTTGTGTCGTGTGAACACAGCCACACTAACAGACCGTGGTTTGTTAACCATGGTTTGTTGACCATGAACAACCCACAGTTCACATCCCAACAACAAACCATGGGTGGGTTCTCCTCATGGGTTGTTCATGGTTAACCCAGCCAGTGTGAACACAGCGGGGCAGTTCGTACGACCCAGGCGGCAAGCGGGGGAGGCACCACGGGGCCGTCCACGTGGTCTGGCGGGGCGCCGCAGATGACCTGCGCCCCGCACGTGTGGGCGGACCTCGATGGAGCTGGCAGTCCCCGCACTGCAGTGCGGGCCTCCCGTCGCTAGGGTGCGGAGGCTCAGGACGCCCAGAGGGGCTGTTTGGCCCTACAGGCCGGAGTGGCTGCGGCTCCGGCCGCTCTGGGCTGCCGTCTCTGTGCAGCCGCGGGAGGCCCCCGCGGAACGGCCGCCCGCTGTTCGCACGGCAGGGTGGCCACATGTGGTAGGGGCTTACCCCTCTACCACCCATAGTCACTTTGCATGCTTTGTGCATGCTGCCGTCCTGCGGGGGCACCCCCGGACGGCGTTCGCACAACACGGGAACCGCGGGGGGCTTCTGCTCCCCTGCGGCTTCCGTGTCGTGCGAACCGGCCCAGCCAGTGTGTGGCTTAGTTGGAGCAACTTGTTGTTTGTGCATGAGGATACTTCCCCAAGCTCCCGCTGCCTTTGAGCTCAACCCCTGCCTGGTTTTGATGATCACACATGTGCAGTGCCCTTGAGCAGGACACCCTCAATGGGCCCCTTCCCTCAATGAATCTGCTTTCTCACCACCATTGTCACCAGAGCTGCTGTGGCTCCTCATCCTCTGAGTTCCTCATCATTGCTACTACTTGCTTGCTTGACAGGCAGATATGACAGACAGGCTTGACAAGTATACGCTTAAAATGTTCTGTTCCAAGTGATGGCTGCGGCAGTTTTGAAGGCAGGTTCATCTCCCAATCCAGTTGGCTTTTGTACATGGACTCCTCACCACCACCACCACCATTATCCTGCTGCTCCTCCTTCTCACCACCACCATTATCTGGGCCAGAGCGAGAGGCAGGTGAACAAGCAGGTTGCAGCGGTGAAGAGGAGGAACAACTCCAGGAAGCTCTTGTTCATAATAGAGCCAAGATGATATCCAAGTAAGATTTTGGGGGACCTTTGATCTTTTCTATCACCCCCTGCCCAATTTCCTAACAAACTCCCAACAGTTGAAGGCATTTGTTCTGTAGATGAAGGATAAGATATCTATCTACATGCTTTAGGGTATTTGTTAGTTCTTCTACCTCAGCATCAGTTGCCACAGCAACTGATTCACGGCCAGTCATAAACACGATAATCAATTTCCACTATCCTCTTTGCTTCCACATGAGCTGCTGAGCTGAAATGCCCCTTCATCTTGATTTCCAGCAAGGGCTTTGTACATTCTCCCACTCAGTCCATTTCTTCACTGTTTTTGGTCTAAGGCAAACAAGCCTTCTGTATCAGACAAAAGAGCGAGCTCATCTGAAGAAATTGTGCTATTAAGTGTGGATCTGGAAGCTTCCAATTCAGTGCAGTGGTCCCAATAGCCAATACTGAGAAAGTGGCTGCTGGCTTTTTGGAGCTGCTCACCAGTGGGTCATGATTGACAGCAGTTAAACTCAGTCATGTTGAACTAATGGAACTCTAATGACTGGATTAGCAACAGCCCAGGAATCTAGATGCAGTATATTTATTATTTTTTTATTTATTACATTTATACCCCACCTTTTTTCCTACGAGGAACTCAAGGCGGCTTACATAATCCTCCTCCTCTCCATTTCATCCTCACAACAACCCTGTGAGGTAGGTTGGGCTGAGAGTCAGTGACTGGCCCAAAGTCACCCAGTGAGTTTCATGGCCGAGCGGGGACTAGAACCCAGACCACCCGAGTCCCAGTCCAGCACTCTCGCCACTACGCCACACTGGGGTTTTTTGGTATCCTCACTTGTGCATACGATCATGCTGAACCAGATATGCACACATCAAATATCTTGGTAATGAAACAGTGCAAAAGGGTTGGTGGTGTCAGATGGTACCCCCCCCCCACCGCTGCCACCCTGAGTGTGGAAGGTAGTCTGAAGAAGGATTTCTGCTTGGGGTGCTTTTAGGAATGTGGGGTAAATTCGCTCCATTGAGGGTTTTTTTTTTTTTTTTACAGATCTACCCAATTCACACTTTCAGGACCTAAACACACAGTACGAAATCCACACATTTCCAAGTTTGTGAGGCATTCTTCAAAACAAAGCAAAACAAAAAAATATTGTATTCAGCAATATGCACATGTTTGAAAAAATGCTCAAAGGGAACGTGTACATTTCTAAAATGTGCACAAAAACACTTTACTCAATGGGGACATGCGTCCAAAAATGTACACGTTTAAAAATGAGCACAAAAATGCACACATTACCACAAAAAAAGAGAGGAACTTTTCACTTGAATGTTCTCTTTTTAAAAAATTGCAAGCTCATGTAGAAAAAGAATGGAACATGCTTGACCTCAAAAGCCCCAACAATTTTGGTGAGACTAAGGTTGACAGATCTGCCCACCTTGAGGTGTATATGCTTAAAATGTTCTGTTCCAAGTGATGGCTGCAGCAGTTTTGAAGGCAGGTTCATCTCCCAATCCAGTTGGCTGGCTTTTGTACATGGACTGGGAAGGGGTGCCATCTTGTTCTTTGCTTCAGGCAGCAAAATGTCTTGGGCCAGTCCTGCACTGGGGTTATGACAGCATCTTGCATTCATGTAGGGTAGAAGTTGTGTAAGGCAAGAGAGAGGAGGCAGTTCCAGCAATAAAGCTTGGGCTAGAACTACATTTCATTCCAAAGATGACTGTTAATGAGGACTAGATACTTAAACGTATAATTTCCTATATGATTGAGAGGCTATGTTCAGGCAGAACATTGTAGGGTAACAACTATGTAAAGCTTTTAATTCAGGGGTGGGCAATTTGTGGCCCTCCAGATGTTTTGGCCTACAACCCCCCTCACCCCTCACCATTGGCTATGCTGGCAAGGGCAGATGGAAGTTGTAGGTCAAAACATATGGAGGCCGGGCCAGCTGGGGTATGCTGGGAGATGTAGTCCAACGTATCTGGAAGGCACCAGGTTGGAGAAGGCTGTTTGTCTGATTTTATATCATATTGCTGCAGAAGAAAAGGTTTTTCCTCTCCACACAAACACACATGCATATCTCGTAAAAAGCTGGATTAATTTCACCTTTTAATTTATGTATGTTGGCTCTTTTGATCTATCATTACTGCCAGAGTGGTAGAATATTTCTAAGGTTTCCAGCTTGTTTGCAAGCTTTCATACAATTTATAGCATTTGACAGGCAGTATGGAATATGAAACTGCCTGACAAGTTTTCAAATGGTTCCACATGGATGTATTAAAAATATGGATAAGAACAGAAAATAGACATTTTGACTAATCTCTTTTTCTCTGGAAAGAAAACGAGAGAATACCATAATAAGTACTGTACTTCACATAATTAGCTCAAAATATTGTGGCAAGAATTCTCCCAGAGTCTCTAAGCCCCATACAGATGTTAATGCTAACACCATACTTGATTGTGCTTTTTTCACTGTTCGGCTGCGGCAAAGCCATTTGATGATTTTCCATAACCACCAGGACTACTCTTACTTGCCAGGAAGCTGAGCCTTACTGGTTCAATTTAACTCAAGCAGCTTATGCCCAAATAGTGATTCAGGCTGCTGCCATTAAAATGTGACCGTCTTCTTGGCAAGCAAGGCAGAATCAGAGAGAATTCAGTTTAAATAGAATATATAATCAACTCCAGAAAGCAATGACTGGGTTCACATGACATTGTCAACCCATCGTGGGTGACAAGCCACAGTGGGTTGTCATCTTGTGCGAACCCAGACCGTTTCCCACAGGGTGGCTTACTCATGGGATTGTTTTACCCAAGGTTCCCCCCGGGTCACCGACCCCATCATGGTACCGTGAAGAGTCTAGTAGTGGTGGGCGATTCTGCAGCGACCCGACCTGCCTCTGCGGCCGCCGCTGCAACCCCGCCAGGCCGGGCCAAAAGCAGCCATGCGACAAGCTGCTCCGCGGACTTCCGGGGTTCCCGGTGGGCCGCTGCTTACATAGAAAATGCCATAAGATACGTTAAAAGTGGCTACAATTTGCACAAGTTACACAAATTGCGGCCGCTTTTGGTGTATCTTACGGCATTTTTTACGTAAAAAGCAGCCCACCAGGAACCCAGAAGTTGCTTCCCCGGCTCGACTCGGGAGAATGCAAGCGGAGCTGGGGAAGGAGGTAGGTAGGATGGAGTTTGGGGGGGGGGGGTCGAGCCCAGCCAGTTTGCTGGATTTCCAACCCCCGAACGAACTGTTCACACATCACTGGCTAGTGAGCTGCTTGGCCAGTGCAGCAAAAAACCCTTGCTGCTCTTGCCAAGCTTGCCTGGGCCACTGCCAGTGCCAGCTGCCCCACAAGTGCCCAAGTGACTGTGAGTCACAATGAGTGCAAATATTTCCGTAATTTTTTAAAATTATTTTTTTAGGTGGACTTGCACAAGTGTGCACTTTCAGGGGTCCAGAAATTGAAAGCCTCAATTGGGCCATGTCCTGGGGGTTACCTGCTGTCAAAGAGCAGCAGCAGATACCAGCCCTGAACATTGACCCAGAGAAGCTGTGAATAGGTATTTTCCCTTTGCTTGCTCTTGACAGCTGTCAAAAGGTGAGCTGTCAAGGGAAAGCAAAGCAAAGAGTGATCTTTGCTCAAGAAAAGGGGGTGGCACGATTTATACCCCCTTCCTGGCGAGATCCTCATCTTTTTCTTTTCTGCCCTGACTGTCCTCAGGGTGCTGTACATTTTGCCCTTCCCCCCAAGACTCTAGCTGCTTGGGAAAGTGCAAAAGTGAATCCCACTCCATTTTCAGCTAGCTGTCAAAACTCAGGACTCCCTTTTAAAATGGGGTTTTGACAGGGCAATGGTCGTTTTTTGACAGGGACATATACAGCCAACCACTGACAGCCCCTCCAATGTGCCACTTGGACAATTTGAATGTGCTGCCACCAGCTGTCAAAATGGAGGTAGTGATCTCCCACCCCACCCCAAAAAAAGGTTAAGGGGGGGAGCCATGGCGAGTGAAAAAGGGCTGGCCTCCTGGGTCATAGCTGTTTCTCTTAAAGGGACCACACTCTAGATGTTCAGCAGGGTGCATACATTACACTCCCTGCACCCCAAAGGGCGTCCTAGCAGGCTGGTGGACTGGATGTCAGGCTGGGCCATAGGCAGCAGTCCAAGCTGAGTCAGGATCTGTGGGACAAGTCAGTAGTCAGGAATGAAGAATAAGTCCAAACCAAAAGCCAAACCAGAAGGCAGGCCTGAAGAGGCAACCAAGGATACAGGAATACGCGAGAGCTCAGGAAGGCCTTGTTACTTAAGCAAGGCTCAGCTGGAGCAGGAAGCCCTCTTATACTCCTTTCTATCTGGGAGGAGCCAATGGTCAGCTGGGGGGGATAGAGTCAGTCTAGGGTCTGAGGGTACTTCCCTGGGAAGCTGCCCCCTGCAGATCCCAGCAGCTCTTGGCCACAGTGCTGTTGCTTGTGAGCCAAAGGTGATTGGTTCTAGTCCTGTTGTGGAAGGGCTAGAAGTGGATTTATTTATTTATTCTATTTATACCCCACCTTTTTTCCTGCAAGGAACCCAAGGCGGCTTACATAGTCGTCGTCCTCCTCTCCATTTTATCCTCACAACAACCCTGTGAGGTAGGTTAGGCTGAGAGGCAGTGATTGGCCCAAAGTCACCCAGTGAGTTTCATGGTCAATCAGGGAATAAAACCCGGATCTCCTGAGTCCCAGTCCAACACTCTCACCACTATGCCACACTGCGTATTCATTAAACATGAATAAACATTCATTCATTATAATGTTTAATGTTTATTCATTAAACATGAATAAACTGGCATAACAGTATTATCATTACATTTTTATCCTGCCCTTCCTTCCTAGGAGCTCAGGGCAGAATATAGGGCTGGTGTCAACGGTAGGCATTGTTGGGCACCTGCTGAGGGCCCACACCCCAACAGGGGCCCACTGGCAATAGCCCCCTGGAGTTGTTCCGCCTCTTTATCATTGCAACCTGCTTGTTCACCTGACTCTGGCCAAGACAATCATGGCGGTGGGAAGGAGGAGCAATAGAGGCCACTGCCTGCTTGCTCCCTGGCTCTCTCCTGTCAAGCAAACAAGTGGTAGCAATGATGAGAAAGAGGGTGAGGCGCAAGAGCAGCTAGTGCTGGTGAGAAGACAGACTCACTGAGGGAGGCGGCCCACTGAGTGTGTCTTGCTCAAGGGCCCTTAAAAACTTGGAGTCAGCACTGGCAGTATAGCTGGTTCTTATAGATTTCATAGATCATAGAGTTGGAAGGCGCCTACAAGGCTATCGAGTCCAACCCCCTGCTCAATGCAGGAAACTAGAGGAGGGGTCTCCCATCCAAGTAATAACCAGGCCTGACCCTGCTTAGCTTTCCACGCTCAGACAAGCTGAGCCAGCTTGAGCCACAGTCTCCATCACGGCTTCTCACTTTGTCATGCAGAGTCCTGCATTCCCCTGCCTCCCGCAACTGCAAGCTACTTAAAGGGGCCATGGGCAAAATTGCAGCTAAGCTTGCAGTTTTAGCTTAGCTGCAATTTTGCCCATGGCCCCTTTAAGTTAGCTCTGTTTAGGCTTGAACAGCTGCAGTAAGCAGGAAGCTGGGGAGGGCCAGGCGAGGATGGATGTGTGCATGTGCATGTGCATGCGCATGCACGCACGTGCATATGCTCTACCTGCAGCCTCTGCTACATGCTGTGGGAAAGGGATTAGCTGGGTGAAAACCTGGACCTAAGGAGAGATGAATGAAGGAATTTCTCACATCTTTATATTGCCAAAGATTTTATTTCCTAACAGAGCTGACTCTTTGCCTCTAACAGGTGAGTTTACAGTGTCAGAAGGAAATACCAGAAACTTCCCCTTCTCTCTGAAGCTCCATGTTTGCGGGGGTGGGGTGGGTGGGTAAGCTTCACCTGTTGAATTTGTGCCAATCCTGACAATTTTAAAACAAGGAAGGGATTGCCCTGCAAGCACTGACTGACACCGCCCCCCCACTCCCCCCCACCAGATATCAACAATTAAGGGTTTAAGTAAGGTAAAAAATGTTTTTTACAAAAGCCACTAATAAAATAATATATAATATAATAATGTAATAATTATAATATATACGATTTTATGTATTTCCTCTCATAACTTTTGTACCTGACCATGCCCTTTGGTTGTCTGGCCATACCCTTGGCCGCGCCCTCATGTTGCCTGGCCACGCCCTCTTGATCACACCTTCATGTTGCTTAACCATATCTCTTACAAATTCACATGTGTGTCCCTATTTCCATCTGTGAAATGTTGGAGGGTATGGGTTCTTTCGCCTCCTTCATCCTCACAACAACTTGACAAAGTAGGCGGTGTGTGTGTGTGTGTGTGTGTGTGTGAAGAGAGAGAGAGAGAGAGAGAGAGAGAGAGACCAGTTCAAGATTATCTAGTGAGCTTCATGACTGACTGGGGATTTGAACCCAGGAACCCCGCCCACCCCACTGTCATGCCTTTTCTGACACTCTGACAACACACTCTCC
This sequence comes from Shinisaurus crocodilurus, assembly GCA_021292165.1. Taxonomy (NCBI): domain Eukaryota; kingdom Metazoa; phylum Chordata; class Lepidosauria; order Squamata; family Shinisauridae; genus Shinisaurus; species Shinisaurus crocodilurus. The sequence continues at coordinate 22,373,235 of CM037877.1, read as the reverse complement.
AAAGATAAAGGTCAGCCACTCAGAAAGCAGATAGCTATTCGATAACATTAGTGGCATAGACCTGCCATTCTATGGCACTATCATCCATCAGGCAAAATTGATTACATTTCCCAGCGCATAAATCTTGTAGTCTAACAGAAATACAGCTCTTGCCATGCAGCTCTTCTCTTACGGCATAGATTTCTTCCAGATATGTAAATGAATGGTTCAACATTGCTGTGGCATTATTAAATTATAGGAGATTTTATCTGGTGCATATTATCTACTGATGTGTTTATGCCCTGGGAAATGTAATCTCAGCCACATAGCAGCAAGTGGGAACATGTCCGATTAAGCTTGGCAAGAAGGCAAGCACAATAAATTCTGTGTAGAGCATGATGTCCAGCAGGGTGTTTTGTTTGTGCTATTTTTGTTAATGAAAACAGTATAGTGACTGAGGAAGGGGGAGGATACAGTAGGTGGTGAGCATTTTTCTAGATTAGAGGATTTATTTTGCTAACAAACATTATAAAAGTTTGAATGATACATTGCTGAATGAAACGCTGACTTTTTGCATATCTGTTTGTGGAATGTTATGCAGGAATCTAACATCTGGAAGGAAAAAAACCGGGCTCCTGAAAACCTAGTTTTTTATTTTTAAAAAAATGTTCCTAGCCCACATGGTTATACAAATAGATATACATTTGGAAATGTCCAGGCAGTGTTTGCAAGCAGAGTGCTGCCTCTCCCTAAAGTTAATACATTCCATCAGCGGAGGTGCAAGCTCTCCCACCACCTGAGGTGGGAGGACACATGTGCAGCCACTGCTGCCATGTCCCCCCAATTGCTGCTTTTGTGTCTTCCCACCCCATTGCCACTTCTGTCACTGTTGCCATTGCCAGACTCTGGCTCATTCTCAGGATCCCCACGGAGTGAGCCAGAAGATGGGCTGGCACTCCTGGAGACCTGCATCGGCTAGAAAAAATAGCTGGCACAGCAAGCCCAAATACCTGGCTCTGAGGGAGTCCTTCCTCAGAGCCAGGCACTGTAGAAGAGATGTCCTGGAAGATTGCCCATAGTACAAGTGATCTTCCTGAATATCCTTCCCATAATGCTTGGTCAGCTCTCTGAAGAGTCACGCTGGCGGTTTTCTCTGGCTGATGTGGCTTTCCAGAGCACCCTCCCTTATGGCTTGCTCTGAGGGCAGGCAGATGCTTCAGATAGCTCACCTGCCTGCCCTCTGGTTTGCTCTGAGGGGCTTCTCAGAGCAAGACAGAGGTGGCTGCTTCAGAGAGCCCTGCCAGCTGCTCTCTCACTGTGGCATTTGGCACAGAGGGAAAGTGGACCAGTGTGGCTCTCTGGAGCGCCTGCTGTTGTGCTGACAGGGAGGCAGCTGTTCTGGAGAGCCCCGCCGGGCCGGCCCTGTTCTCCAGCTGTGGCAAATGCCATGGTGGGGAGAGGAGCTGGCCCCGGCTCTCTGGAGCACCCGCTGTAGTACAGCTTTGCTGCAGCAAGGCAGCGGGGGGCCCTCCTGGCAGGGGGTGTGCAATTTGCTGCTCCCCCTGCTCTTCCTCCTGGGGCGGCAGATTCACCCTACCTCATGGGAGGGCCGACCCTGAATCCCAGTTCAGTCCCTGAATAGGGCAGGGAAAGACCCCTTGGTGAAGCCCTGCCGTTCAGAGTGAACAGTAGTGAGCAAAATGGACCAGTGATCTGACTCAGTATAATAAGGCAGCTTCCTACGTTCACTGAAACTCAACAGAAATGTTAAGGGCACAGTCCTATCAATTGCACCTACTGTACAATGATCGCAAAGCCCCCGAACTTGGAGGCTTCCAATCATCCAGTGCTGGGCTGGAGGAACGGCGGAGGTGACCTTCACCTCCCATCCTCCCGCCCTACATATTTTGCCAGGTGGGCTTTTTAGCCCCTTTAGCGACGGTGCTTCAGAGGTGGTGGGAAGAAGGCTGGAAGAGGCTCAGGATAGCTTGTATCCTGGCCTCTCTGGTCTCCTCCTCTCTCTGCCCACCAGAAACGCCCCCTTTCCCCCCTCTCTGAGGTAGCTTTACTGACCTTAGGAGGCCAGCTGGTGTGGGTCTTTCCACTTTGACTATGAGGGGTCAGCGGGTTGGATCTCCAACTTCCCCTTCCGAGGTCAGAGTGCTGTGGGATGGTAATCCCACTATCCTGTGGCCCCTCAGACAGTGTCTAGAGGCCATATGATTGCTCCCTAAGTCAATTTTCCCCCATCCAGCTTTCTCTCTCCATTTTGCTTGGTTTATCGCTTTGTTTATTTCCCCAAACCTTTCCCACACGTTGCTTTATTTTTGTGTTTGCCATACCCATCTAAAAAGAACAGGTTGGATAAAATGCTCGTTCAGGAAATGTTGCAAAACAAGTTAAGAATGCCTTTTGGTTCTCAGACTACTAATTGAACTTCCATAATGCTGTGCAGTGAAAACGCTAAATTCTGCCCAGGGATTTCCAGCAGCTCTTAATAATATGCTTGTGCTTGAGGTAAAAATGAAGCTATTACAGCAGTCATGTTGTTCCTCAGCGCAGATAGGGAGTCTGATCGTTTGGACAGTATTGCTTTATGGAAAATAATACAAAGGCTGTCCAATTTAGCATTATTGTATTTAGTTAGATGTTGTAAATGTTAGGATTTGTAACTCTCCCCCCTCCCCAGCATAGTATTACAAATGGTTTCCTAATTATGTTTTATTGATAACTTGCAAAATGCCACTTCCCCCACCCTAAATTATACTGCCAAAATGAAGAAATCTTTGGGTAACCAGGAGTACCTTTTGGTGTCGAAGGACTGTGAGCTCCATTCAGTTCTGGTACACAAAACAAATTCCTGGGCTCAGAATTCTTTCATTCTGTGTATGACTGGGTTCAGACAACATGATAACCCACACTCAAGGGTTGAGTATGGGTTGAGTGTGGGTTGTTTATTGTTGAACCATGGGTTGTTGTTGAAACACAAGTTATTGTGTTTTCTGAACCCAGCTGAGATAACAAACCATAGTTTGATAACAAACCCATAGTTCACAACCCAACCACAAACCATGGATTCTCTTCATCAGTTGATCGTAGGTTAACAAGCCATGGCTTGTTAGTGCAGCTGGGTTCAGACAACATGATCACCCATGCTTCAGGAACAACCCATGGTTCAATGGCAACCCACAGTCAACACCCATACTCAACCCTTGAGTGTGGGTTATCATGTTGTCTGAACCCAGTCTATGTCTTTTGTATCAGGCTCCAGTTGGCGGATCTTGGTGTTCCAGTAAACAAAAAGTAGACCTAACAAGAACCTGACAAAGTAGATCCCATAAGAACTATGATTGGCCCACATATTCTTGGCTTTTAGAAAGGATATGAAGACACATCTTTTTAATTTAGTCTTTTAAATTGTGCAGTTTTAATGTTTTATGTTTTTAATTTATTATTTTTAGTTTATTATTTTAAGGTTTTATTGATTTAAATTAGTGCTGTGCTGAATATTTCGATTCTTCCATGTTTGGCACTTTGTGTTTGTGGGGGTGAAATGAAAACTCTGGCAAAAGAGGCTGTGGAGGTGAGAATTTTGAATAATTTTCTCCTTGGGGAGGAGGACAGGATTTCCATTTACCTTTTTAAGTGCAGGTGGTGGCTGAGGGATCTTCTTTCTTTTTTTCTTTTTTTTAACTTTAAAAATGCCCCCTGTACTTGTAGCAGCTCAGAACTCTTTATAGAGATACTTCTTCAGCCAGGCAGAGCTCTTCCTGAACTCCCATGAGACCACGTGACCTTGCCCTTTCTTATAGGCATTCAGGAAGCAGATCCCCCCCCCACTTTATATAATGCAGTTATATAATGTCCTTTGACATAGTTTGATACTGACATCGAGATTATCACCTGACCTGGTGAGTGTCTCTTGAGTTCAAATACTCAAGGTCTCTGGTCACGAGACATAGTCTCGAGGTGATATGACTCAGCAACCTTGGACAGGTTTTGGGATCAACATGTTGATGAATAGGTTATACAACTGGGGTGAGTAATATCCTATTTATAGGTACAGAGGGTCTGTGGTATAAAGCTAGCACACTTGCTGATAGCTTCATTCTGTCATTCCTCACTCTCTCTTCCACTTGCTGTCTTGCTCATCTCGACTCGACATGTCTCTTGGACTTCACTTCATCTAGCCTTACCACTGGGGTATTGGTTTTGTATCTGCAATGATGTAGTGAGTAGAGATGCATTGATTGCCATAATCCCATGTAATTGGGTCTTACAAATAAACTCTTTAATCTTTATTAACTGCTGTTATCTCCTCCTTCCGCCTGCGTGACTGGGACTGAGGGTCATTGGCTAGGGGAGCTTTTGAACCCGGGTCAGTCCAACTCTCACAAAACCCCCCCCCCAAAAAAAACACCATTGTGGGTGAAAGTGGAGGTGCTTACATGTTGTTTTTCCACTGATAATAATCCCACCCCCAATCCAAGGAAAAGATACAGGCACTTATATATACAGCACAAGGGGAAAAGGTCAAGAAGCCCCTATTCCCCGTGAAGGCCTTCCACTCACCCTCAGTGACCACTTACCCTCCATGGCTGTGTTATGTCTGTTTTTAAAGTCCTAAAAAGTAACTGCCCTAAGAGGATATACTGTGGAGAAGGATATCAATCTAAATTTAAAATGAGTATAATTTGTAGCACTGTGGCATGCAGAAGGTTTCTGGGTGATTTTCAGTAGAGCTGCAAGCTGACTCCCAGTGGTTTAACAGCAGCAACAACAAAAATATTTTTCCCCACCTAAATTAGGCTGCCGAAATGAAGAAAGCTTGGGGGGTGACCAGGAGTGAACTTTTGAGTGATAGGACTGTGAGCTCAGCTCAGTTCTACTACTGGAAACAAATTCCTGTGCTCAGAATGTGCTCTGAGGCATTCATAGAATCATAGAATCATAGAAAAGTAGAGTTGGAAGGGGCCTACAAGGCCATCGAGTCCAACCCCCTGCTCAATGCAGGAATCTAGGTCAAAGCATCTCTGACAGATGTCTGTCCAGCTGCACCTTGAATGCCTCCAGAGTGGGAGAGCCCACGACCTCCCTAGGTAGTTGATTCCATTGTCTTATTGCTCTGACAGTCAGGAAATTTTTCCTGATGTTTAGGTGGAATCTAGGTTCCTGTAACTTGAGCTCAGGCTGGTGAGTCTTGGGGTTCTATCTTTTTTAAAAGAAAAACAAAGTAGACCTGACATGTCTGAAGTCTGCCCAGCCCTGATGTAGAGACTGTATTAAAGGCACAAGAGGAAAATAGGAAGTGCCTTATATGAGGTCAGACTATTGGTCCATCTTAGCCCAGTGTTGTCTATTATGCCTGGCAGTGGATCTCCAGAAGAAGTTTGGGTGGCCACGTGTGTCCTCTGTTACAAAGGACTGTCTTCTATTTGAAGCTCTCTTGGAAAGGCTGTCCTGCACAAATCCAGCACAACCACAAGAACTGTTGCCCATCTACACTTAACACCTGGACAGCAGACTGAGCAGGCAGGCACCCAGATCACCTGGTCAGTCTTCCACACTATGCTGAGATGCGCTGTATTTCTATTAGAGTGTTGGACTGGGAGTCGGGAGATCCGGGTTCTAGTCCCCGGCCGCTCTGCCATGAAACTCACTGGGTGACTTTGGGCCAGTCACTGACTCTCAGCCTAACCTACCTCACAGGGCTGTTCTGAGGATAAAATGGAGAGGAGGAGGAGGATTATGTAAGCCGCCTTGGGTTCCTTGCAGGAAAAAAAGGCGGGGTATAAGTATAATAAATAAATAAATAAATATCTCCAACTGAAAAGCAGGAAGCACATTTAGGGTGGCCAGTCATGAATTGCCAAGGAAGAGGAAATGCATCACCAAAAAAGAGGACAAGAGGGGATGGTGATTTGCATAAAATATGCATATGCACATTTTATGCAGATTGCCATCCCCTCTTTTTTGGTGATGCATTTCCTCTTTTTTGGTAAATTGTCACTGGCCACCTTAAATTAGCTTTCTGCTCTTCAGTTGGAGATACTGGGGGATGAACCTGGCACCTTCTTCATGTAAGGCCACGGAGCTATGATGATCCATCCCGCAATCCACTATGCAAGCGGATTGAACAAGCTGTGCTGAAATGAATGGCGGGGCGTGACGTGACTTCATCATGCTATGGCTTTCTTTGCTACCAGTACCAATAGCCAATGTTGTGAGGCAGAGGTGGTGAAACACATATCACAATGGCAACACGATGTCACACACTTGTTATACTATCCTAGTGGTTGGTAAATGAAGCGGAATATTAAAAGCAACTAAAAATAATAATCTATGGCTTGGGTCCTGTGTTTGTTCACACTAGTGGGAGCATCCAGTGAGAAGAGTACTGCTCACAGGACACTCCCATCTGGGTATAAGGAACAGGGAGGTGACTTTTGCCAATTCTCCCTCCCCCTTGCAGCCCCTTGTGCCCCCGAAATCTGCTCCAGGGTTTGGAAGAACCCCTGGGAGGGCTGTAGGGAGAGGGGGGAATCGGCCAAAAATGCTTCCTTCCAGTGGAGGCTGGTGGCTCCAATGTCAGTGGGGCTGTGTGTCCGCTCCGGATTTTACTCCTTACTTTTAAGAAGCTATCCAGGGAGCTGAACCATACCCCCAAAATAGGCTTGGCACTATGGATAGCTCCTTAAAGGTTTGGAGTAAAATCCGGAGTGGAGACACAACCCCTCTGACATTGGAGCTGCCGCCGGTCTACGCTGCTTCCTTCCTTCCACTAGCAGGATCCTCTGCTGGATCAAGTCTTCCATGAATGGAAGGACCCCTTGCATTCACGGAAGGCACACTTTTAGGATCCAAGCCTATATACGTTACAAGGAAGCAGGGAGAAACAGATGTAAAATGGCAGTAGCTCCATGATCCTTGAAAAGTCTAGTTAGTTCTGTCCTGAATTACAGATCAAGAGCACGGCAGCTCTAAAAGAGCACCCAGCGAGTACATAACAAGCTGAGTCAAGAGTTATGGCTCAAACGCTTCAAGAAGAAGGACTGTCTCAGTTAAAAGTTTCTGGGATAAATTAAAGCAGTGACAGCTCTTGAAACTGTTGCAACATTCTTGGCACTGCTTGAAGGGAGTTACTGATGCAGCCGTAGACTGAAGCTCGCAGCGTTCAAATGTGTGAAAGCAGGCAAGCGGAAAAGCAGACTGCACTTGGCTTTAGAATTCATGGCGTCAAGATGGATGTATCCTTTCTCAAAGCAGCATATTTATTTATTTACACAATTTATACATCAATAAAACAACCGAGCGGTGAACAATAAAAACAGCAGCAGCAACAACAACAATCGAGAAATTCAGAATTAAAACCTTTAAAATTAGATGTAGAAATCAAAGGCTTCAATCCTCCAGCTTTTCTGTTCTGAAACAGCCCCATACATTTCAGTCATGGCTAAATGACACACTACAGTCAATAAGTTAGGGATATGCTGACACTGGGAAGTCTGGCTCATTTGAGCTTGATGGAGTTCCTGCCCACTTCCAATCCAATGACTGAAGCGGGCCAAGTCGGGGGGTTTTCCATGGACTTCCGTCTCTAAGACAGGCTGCAGGTTTGTGCTTTTGTTTTTAAACTCTTAAGGTGCTATTTGCGCAATTTGCAAAAAATTTAGGCAATTTGTGCAAATCATGGTATTTTACACATTTTGTGCCAATTAGCACCCAAAAAGCAAATGGATCTAGCGCGCTTGGCATAAAATTCGGCTGATTTGCATGAGGACCACGTGCTTTTCGGGTGCTGATTTGTAGCCCAAGGCCTGTGGCTTATGCTGGCTCAGCTTGTCTGAGCGTGGAAAGCTAAGCAGGGTCAAGCCTGGTTATTACTTGGATGGGAGACCCCTCATCTAGTTTTCCTGCATTGAGCAGGGGATTGGACTCAATAGCCTTTGTAGGCTCCTTCCAACTCTATGATCTATGCAATCTATGTAAGGCATTAAGTTGCCTAACCCTGCCCATTGGCCTATCCTTTTCCACAAAGGAAATTCACTATGTACAGCTAAAGGCTGCCATAACAATTCTGAAAGGGCAAATGTGAGAGCCAGTGTGGCATAGTGGTAGAGTGTTGCTCAGGAGATCCAGGTTCTAGTCCCCACTTGGCCATGAAGCTCACTGGGTCACTTTGGGCCAGTCATGGACTCTCAGCCTAACCTACCTCACAGGGTTGTTGTGAGGATAAAATGAAGAGGAGGAGGAACATTATGTAAGAAACCTTGGGTTCCTTGCAGAAAAAAAGGCGGGATAGAAATATAATAAATAAATAATAAACACAGAACAGTTCTCATTGCTTTCACTCTTCTCCTTCTATTTTATCTCCTATCCATTCCCCTTCTGTTATACTCATAGTGCAATGCTATGCTTATCTACTTAGAAGTAAGTCCCACTGAGTTCAGTGGGGCATACTCCCAGGTAAGCATGCAGGACTGAAGTCTCAGCCTAATAAATCTAATGAAGAATTTGAGAACAATAGGTTCTTCTGTCTTTCCCTCCCCCTTTTGTTTGTTTGGCTTGTTTTTGGTGATGGGGGGGGCAAGCAAAGAGAAGAAAATATGTGAGTTTCAAGGAGGGGGACATCACTAAAGGTGCAATCCTTTCCATGTCTGGACAAAAAAAATCAAAAAAATCATAAAACTCCCAGCATTCCCCAACCCGCTATGGCAGAGGTAGGCAACCTATGCTGGCTGGAATATGTTTGGAGTTGTAGGACTTTTTTCTGTCTAAACATGCATAAGATTGCATCCTAAAACTTCAGAAAAAAAAAATCTTCCCCCAAAGATCAGGGCTTGGCTGCCTTTAATTTCCATCCACTAAAAATGTATGATCAATAAAGAAACTGTTGCAGCTAGCATGACTGCAACATTAGGCCAGTTAAAATGTACTAATTTGAATTTTGGGAGAGAGAGAGAATTCAACCCCAAAACAAAGGAAAGCAACCTCCCCCCAACCCAACCCAACCCAATAACTGAACTGGGGGGGGGGGGGATTGTACCTTTTTAATTAATTAAAATTCCTTGTTGAATGCTAATTGTGTGCTTTTGTTCCAGTTGTCATGCTTACTAAAGGCTAGCATTAATTTCTGGAAATGCTTCACATTCAGTTACGAAGGCCAGGCCCATCTGCCTTCCTACAGACAGAGCTGTCAGGTCTGAATAGCACTTACTAGATAATTGTTACAATGATGCTGTTCTCATTTTTTGCATAGCCTGGTAGCTGATGGTGAACAAGTGCTTGTCGCTTAATGGCCATATTGGCTGCATTTTGTTTTAAGCTAAAACCGGAATATGAGTTAATCACATACCTATCTGAAATACCACAGGAGGCTGAAAATGTCTGGACCAGTCTGAGGCTGGAGGGTATGTGTGATGAGAGCTAAAAAAGCAACCTTATAATTTTGTCTTGGGAACTGATTTAGGATTGCACAAACCTGGGCTGACTATGCTTTGGCAGTAGCTGAACCTGCTGGCGCTCCATGTCACCTGTTCAACTTGTACATTTGTAACCCGTTAAAGTGCCGAACTCACACCAAGGACTGGGTTTTTGGTCCTCCACATTTGAAAATTATAGGGCACCCTATGTTAAGGGTGAGTCGGCTGAATTGCAATAGGATCAGACTGTTAAACAGCAGTCAGCAGACTCCAGAAATTTTGCTTTCCACAAATGAAGTCTCAACTTAAAAGGATACAGTCCTCAAATTACTTACCTTGCATAATTACACTGGCATTTGTAAGGCCAAGTCAGAGAAGTTTTAAGACTATGGACTAAATTTATTACTCACATATCTTCCTGTTTGAATGTAAGCTTTTTATTTTTCTGGATGTGTGTGCCCATTTATTAAGACATCATCCACACCATTAAATTCTATGTTGGGATGATACATACATGATTTGTTTCCCACTGGTTTCTAGAACAAGTCCAGTCTCCTCTCCTCCCCTTGAAACACCCCCTCCCCCCCTCCAAGGTCGCTTTTCCAACCTTGGAGAGCAGGCAGCGCAGTTCCAACTTTGGAGAGCAGCCAGTACGACCTCGGAGCTGGGAATCCAAACTATCCTATGGCCCCTCAGATGATGTCTAGCGGCCATAGGATCATTCCCTTACTATATTGGAGGAAAGGGGTGTGTGTAATAAATAAATAAATAAATAAATAAATATGGCTCCCAAGTGGTCACTCATCCAGGTAAATGTCAACTTCACTTAGCTTTGACATTAAATTCATTACTTGCCTTGCTTCTACCCTCCTGCACTTTGAGCCCTTCCGATCTTCAGTTGCAGCACAGGGTCACATGTGGGTGATACAAGTTCAGCGTCTTCTGGTATAGACAGTTCTGACACAGTCTGAAAGACCAGGTCTGGCCTAGATGACCTTGCTGGCCTGGCAATTCTAGATTTCTATAAAATTATTGCTTTAGCTGGGTCTCCTTTTCTTTTTGCATTTTATTCCTGGTAGGAATATTCCTGCAGTTTCATCTACAGACTTATAGACTGGTTTCTCACAGCAAAGTATTAATGCCTAGGTCTCTTGCTTGTATTAACTTTCATACTTAAGTGAGATTGTGGGGAAAGTTCATAAAAGCAATTCGCTAAAAGTTTGTCATAACACGAAGCATGCTACCATAATGTTTGCATATATCACAGATTAAAAAATCTGAGCATGATATTTCTCTACAGCACAAGAACCAAAATAAATAAATAGCATCTTTCCCTCTGGCCGTGATGAAGAGTTGATTAGCAGTGACTTGGACAAGCACAGTCAGAGGTTCTGTTTGCTTTTCTCTTTTTTAAGTGAGTGATATATTAAACTGATTGTATCAGACAAAAGTAAAGCAAACTGTCTGGGAATAGAGTGATGATGTGTCCAAAGGTAAATGTGACCAGACACAAACTAGCTCTTTTTTCATCTTTTTGTACAATGACTCATCATAAATAAAATAGAGACTCAAGGATCAGTAAAGCCAATATGGAGTGGGATGGAAAAAAAATAAAAGCTCTGCTTATCCAGCCTTCCCCAGCCAGGTGCCCTCCAGGTGTTTTGGATTACAACTCCCATTAGCCCCACACAGCATTACCAATGGTCAGGGATGATGGAAGTTGTACTCCAAAACATCTGGAGGGTGACAGGTTGGGCAAGGCTGGAGCCAGTGTGGCGTAGTGGTGAGAGTGTTGGACTGGAACTTGGGAGATCCAGGTTTTATTCCCTGCTCGGCCATGAAACTCACTGGGTGACTTTGGGCCAGTCCACTGACTCTCAGCCTAACCTACCTCACAGGGTTGTTGTGAGGATAAAATGGAGAGGAGGAGGATTATGTAAGCCACCTTGGGTTCCTTGCAGGAAAAAAGGTGGGGTATAAATATAATAAATAAATAAATATGCTATGTGAAAGTGTTGGGGATTTGTATGAAGGAGGAATTCTGTTAACACTGTGAAAGTAGACTCAGACTTGACATTCTGGTAAATGTGTTTGTGCCAGTGCCAAAGCACAATTTTTGGATCCAGGATAAACAAGACAGGCCATGTTGTTTTGTAAAACTGAAGAATTAATTGGTGCCCTTTACCGGTAGTTTCTTTCAGTTCCCATTGTTTAGGCACCTTATATTTCTGGCAGCCTGATTTGTATTTATTTATAGCCAGAGATTGACATAGGGGAAGTATGTATGATGATGATGATCCCACCTTTTTCCCAGCACTGGGACTCAAGGCAGCTTAAGGGTTATAATGGGAAACACCATGGGGTGATCCAGTCACATCTAAAGACTTTTAAAGGGCCATTCCACACATTACAAAAGACAAACCTGGGAGCTACAGCTAAGCAATGGCTCTCTTAGCAGTGTGCTGTTATGATATACTAACTGTTGCCTGCGGCTGCGCTCGCGTGGATTTTAGGATTTGGTATAATTGTTTTTAAAAGAAACATGTATGGAAAAGATGCAGTGTCTCTGACTGAAAGCATAATGTTTAGGCTGGTTGCTGGCAGCAGAAATCTTTTGTGACAGAAATATCTGTTCTTAAAGAAAAATCAGGTTAATCCTGAGAGTCTACAGGTGATGAAGAGTGAGCGTGCCAAGTTTGGGGTAGATCCGTCTAAACATGATGGAGCCTATGCGACGATGCCCCCCACACAACAGTCAGTCATGTAAAAAGTTTCCCTCCCTTTTCACCCCGTCATGTAAAAAGTTTCCCTCCCTTTTCACCCCTCAGAGAACATTCTAAATGGCCTAGGGGAGATTTGCATACCCAGCCCTATTGGCCCTTGCAGGAATTCATACGAACATTCTAAGTGTCACATGGGCTATTTGCATAACTGCTGCTATTGGCTCCTGCAGCTAGTTGGTTCCTGCAGCAATTATGAGGTGAGGCCTATTTGCAGAACTGCAGATATGAGAGTGGGGCGATTTTGCCCCCTTTTTTCACCCTCTTAGGGACGGAATTTCCCAAAATCCTTCCTTAGTGGGGGTCTACGTCATAAAAGCAATGTCTCTTCAAAATTTCACGTTCCTAGATTAAACGGTTTGAGCTGAGCGTTGATGAGTCAGTCAGTCAGGACACCTTCTTTTATATACATAGATGTGCCTGCAAACACTTGTTTGTTGCAATCATAAGAACATAAGAAGAGCCATGCTGGATCAGACCAAGGGCCCATCCAATCCAGCATTCTGTTCACACAGTGCCAACCAGCTGCCCACGGGAAACCCACAAGCAGGACATGAGTGCAACAACACCTTCCCACCCATGTTCCCTAGCAACTGGAGTACATAGGCATAATGCCTCTGATATTGGAGGAAGCATGTAGCCATCAGGATTAGTAGCCATTGATAGCCTTCTCCTCCATGAATTTGTCCAATCCCCTTTTAAAGCCGTCCAAACTGTATTGCAAGACATTGCTTGTTTATCAAGTCAAAATTTATTAAAAATTTTGCTTGTCTTGCAAAACGCTCTCAGACCAAGTTACTTGCCATCCAAGGTATTACTGTACTTGCAATCCAAGGTATTACTGTATTATTTTTACCGAGATCTCTGTATTTATTTATTATATTTATACCCCGCCTTTTTTCCTGCAAGGAACCCAAGGCAGCTTACATAGTCCTCCTCCTCCTCTCCATCTTATCCTCACAACAACCCTGTGAGGGTAGGTTAGGACTGAGAGTCTGTGACTGGCCCAAAGTCACCCAGTGAGTTTCATGGCCGAGCGGGGACTAGAACCGCTCTGTAATGAATTAATTAATCCAATAATCCCTTTGTATCCTGGAAGAGCGTCTAAATATTGCATTCTTTTCCCCCCTTTCTGATACAAGAGAGTCTCTTACAGAAATTGTAGCTAAATATTTGCTGAGAGTAATGAGGATGCAGGCTAAAATATTATCTAATTAGAGTAATCTTGTGTTTTTTAAATTTATAGAGACACCTGATCTATGTTTTTGGACTTCTGTAAGTTAAGTGATGTTTTTGAATTTTATTCCTGCATGTTAATGGATGTATAAGACCTATTGTGAAGTCTATTGACTGGATCAATAAATTGATTGATTGATCTTCTTTCGAACCCCCAATCTTACGACAATATAAAGCCCTCCCCAGAGATGCTCACCTGCATTGTGCTCATTCTGGCACCAGGAGAAGACCTTTTTATCTTCCCACGGTTCCCAGTCTTTCAGTTTCTGTTATTTTAAAACTGTTACTGTATTTTAAAGCTTTGCACTGTTGCTAGGTTTTATTTTGGTTTTTACTTTTATTTTATACTGTAGTTTTAAACTTTTAAATTGTATCTTATGTTGTATTTTATGGTTTTAATTGTTGTGAACCACCCAGAGAGCTTCGGCTATTGAGCGGGATAGAAATGTAATAAATAAATAAGTTAGCACATGCAAATTTTATGCAAATCTCTGTCCTCTTTTTGGTGATGCATTTCTGCATTTTTGCAGTGGTCAGCCTGTCTCTCCTTCCACTGTAGCAGCTGCGTGAGGCCAACTTCCCGATGCGGGCAACATCAAACCCCTTCTACTACTGGTTCAGCTAGACCAATCTCTCCCAACCTGGTGCCCCCTAGATGTGTTGGACTACTATTGCCAGCATGGCTGGCTGGGCATGATGGGTATTGTAGTCCAATACATCTGGAGGGTGCCAAGTTGGGAGAGGCAAACTAGACTGACCCCAACCACCAAAGCCAAGGGAGTGTAAGTACCCCAGCTTTTTAAAATCCAGCTTCTTCTTATGGGTCCATTTGCTTCATGGTTTTAAATTTTAAATGGAAAGATGTGGCAATGGAATTATTGTATTTTGTGAGCTGCTACGGAGACCCAAAAATAAATATGATAGTGGCTTACTGTGCTTGCCTTCTTATTATTTAAGTGGAAATGATGTGATATGGCCTTTTCTAAGTCAACAAACAGTTCCATTTTCCAGCCCCCTTTTAAAAGACATAGTGTTTGCTTTTTAGAAGATTAGAGATGTTCTGTTAATCTGACCTGACCTCATTTTTATCACCAGTACCAGTGCAATCTCATTGTGGAACGGGACATTCCAGTATATCCTCTCCTTGCAACTTAGATTTATGACGCTGGATTTCATCCACTCAACATGCGTCTAACAGTTGGGCTCTACCCTACAGACACTGATGCCACAATTTACTTGCTAATCTTTAAGAGCTCCAGGCAATCTCTAGGGTCACCCCTCCCACAATGCCTGGCTTGGAAGAAGGACCCCTAAGCCAGGCATTTGGGCCTGGCAGTGGCAGGTTCTCTTTTTATGGCCAACACAGATCTTCAGAGCAGAGGCGTAGCGTGGGGGGTGCAGGGGGGGCCGGCCGCACCGGGCCGCAACATCTGGGGGGGGCGCTCGCAGCTCTCTGCCCCAGCATCTTCCTCCTCCTGCTCCCCCCCCCGAGAGGCGGCTGCCCTTGGAGAAAGGGGCGGATCAGCCGCCCCCCCCTTGCTGCTGCTGCCGCCGCCGCCGCTGCCGCCGCGCCTGCCAGGTCGTGCGCCTCGGAGAGCGCGGGCGGGCGGGGCGGGAGGCGAGGAAGGAGGCGCCGGCCGGTGCGTCGCGGGCCGGGCAGGCGGAGGGCAGGCGCGCGCGGCGCGTGGGCCATGGAGCGCTGGAAGGGGCGTGTGGCGCTGGTGACCGGCGCCTCTAAGCCGCTTCCCTTTTCCCCTGCGCCGTTTTGCTCCAGCTGCGGAAGCTCCGCAGCACCTCCTCGGGAGGAGAAGGCCAGGAGGGCTCAAGGCGGAGCCGGCTCCGGGAAGTGGCGGTTGCGGCCACACCGCCTCCTTTGAGGGCAGCGGCAGAAGCGATAGCGCAGCGCAGCACAGCACGTTCTCCTTCCCCTGCACATGTCCGCCCGAGAAGCAGGAGGAGGATGGCTGAAGCCGGGGACGCTGCTGCTGCCGCCACCCCGACGCCGCTTGACCGGAGCAGGCGAGCTGTGGGGGAGCTGGGCGGCGGCACTCAGGCCTCGCACAGGCTCCTGGCCTATAGCGACGCGTTCAACAACGCGTCGCGTTGTTGTCCATCATCGCCACCGTCATGGTGAGTCGGAGGCTGCTGTGGGCCACCGGGAGGGTCGCCGCCGCCGCCCTCTTCCTTCTGTGGGCGGCGGAGGCCCCTGTGCCGTTGGCACCTGCGTGGCTGCAGGCAGAAGTTCAACGGGGGAGGGATTTCCTCATTACTGCATGCCAGGCCGGGGTGGGTGGGTCACCCTTTGCTGCTTTATGCATAGAAAGCTTTTTCCAGGCATGTGGGAGTGATGAAAGCTACACCTGTTGAACTTCCTGTCTTATGGCGCTGCAGAAGGTATAGAACCAGTGTCCTTTTGAAATAATGTACTATGTGACACCTTGAATCTTTCTGCCTGAGGTTTTCAGATGCCCCCCTCTCCCCTGTCCGTACATCCCCTTTTACAAATAGGGTGTCCTTAAAAGACAGGGTCCTTTGAAGACGCACACAGAGCATATGGAAATTAGCATATGCAAATTTGTGCATTTGTTGTTGTAGGCCTGAGCCCAGAGGTACCTAGCACTGCCCCTGGTGACAACAGGGGTGACTAGGAACCTTGCTCATTATTATTATTATTATTATTATTATTATTATTATTATTATTAAAGAAATCGCAGCCAGGGTGCTGCTCTTCTACATCAAAAGAGCATGGTATCTGGGTTACAAAGATATAACCACAACTTCCCCCCTTTAAAAGTAAACACCATATGGCGGAAAAGAACGTGGGCCACCAGCTCCCCAGTCGACTTTGCCTTCTATACAACCACATCACAGTAATCATCTTTGTTATACACTGCATTATACAAACAATACATGTGCTTAGGGGGTAAGGGTTTCTTTAACTAATCTAGTGGAAGAGACTCGAGTGCTAAAATCCACGGGTTAGGGGGCGCAAATTACTTGCCTTGCCCCGGGTGCTGACAACCCACGCTACGCCACTGCTTCAGAGAGCAGCAACAGTGAGGAGTTAGGTGGGAGATGGGGGTTATGAGTGGGAGATGTGATGGGGGGGGGCTGGGGGACGCGGTGCGGTGGTGGGTAGTGGTGGCGGAAGATGCATCGGGGGGCATGCAGCAGGGGGAGATGTGGTGGGGGTGGCTGGGAGAAGTAGCGGGGTGGGGGGAGATGCGGCGGCAAGGGGTGGGTGACGGATGGCTTGTGCCGGCCCCGCCTGGCTACATCACGACTGCACATGCAGATCAGCAGAGCCTTGTGTAACTAACAACCGGGTGTAGCAGACATTGGGGAGCAGTGTTTTTGGTGGATTTTAGTGATAGTAGCAAAGTCAAGCTGTTAAGGCCGCAGTCCTAACACACTTATTAGACTAGAGAGTCCGTTCCACTCCAGTCAGAGGAACTTACTTCTGAGTAAACCTACTTAGTTAGGATTGCATCGTACGCTTCTTTTCCAGCTTGGGCGGAGTAAGTTTTGCCACACACCTTTTCTCCATGAAGTTGCCTATACCAGGGGTGCAGCATTTCTTTAAGCTCGAGGGTCATATATTGCATTACCAACAAGAAGCTCTCATGGAGTGGTGGGCGGGGCCACAGGCAAAAAGGGGCGGGGAGCCAAAAACATTAAAAATCCCAGCCTACTTTAGCTTCAAGCTCTTACTGCCAGTGACTAAGCCTTAAGAGAAGGATTTCAACCTTTGAGAATGGGGGGAAAACTGCACAAAAAATGGGAAGCCACCAAATGATGGGTGGTCAGGGAGAAGGGGGTGGGGCAAGGGAAGGGGCGTGGCCTTGTGATGAACCACGTCAGGCTGCCGCATTAGGAGTCCAGGCAGGCTGGATTTGGTTCCTTTTAAAAAGCCATTCGCGTAGTTAGCACACCTCACCATATTTTGAATGAATGCCATGCATACAGTGACTATGTGGCCTTTGTCAGGTAACTGGTAAAACATTTTTCCAGCCAGTTGTGTCATTACAACAATACAAACATACTACCTTTGGATAGTTAAGTTTAGATTGGATTAAGTGTGCTATTAATGAAAAGAGGAGAATTTTATTTTTATTTTTGTATCTGTGCTCCTGTCGTGCTTATGAGCAATTAGATCTCTGCTTTTATTGTTCATCAATATGTTCTATTACTCTTGCGGACCAAAGATAAACAAACCACTTCAGTTTATTTTGCTTTTTCTGGTTACATGGAAATGTGTTTACTTCTAAAGAGCTGAATTTAAGTAATTTGTGACTATTTTGCCTTTTCTGGTTACATGGAAATGTGTTTACTTCTAAAGAGCTGAATTTAAGTAATTTGTGACTTGGGAACATTTCATCCGTACTGAGATGGTGTCAAGCAGCCTCAGCAGTCTAAACAATATTTTTCTCTCTCTCTGTTTTGAGTTGGTTTTCTTTACCCAAGAGATAAACAAATACACTTTCTTACATGTCAACGAAGAGTGATGCACTGTTAAAGTTCAAGTTGATTTTGCTCTGGACTAAAAGTCATCCAACAAAAGAATCCAACAAAAGGGAATTAACTGCACTAATTTACAATAAGTTTTAAACAAGTTAAATACACATGAGTACATCATAACCCCAAAACTGCACTCCAACCCAATTTAAAAAGGACAAAAAACACAGCTGCAACAACAAATCTAAAATTAGTACATTGCCCCCAATTCATTTTATGTGCTTGTGAGGATTTCCAAAACATATAAAAAAAGGGGGGGGGGATATGTTAAAAATCCTGACTAAAACATAAAGCAGAAACTTAAAAGTCAAGAGAAATATATGTAAAATAAACTGAATTTATAATATCAAGATATGCAGAATTATATTTTAAAAGAATTATATATAAAAAAATATAACAAAATATAAAACATGTAAAAGCCAGAAAACTTAATAGACATGTAAATAATAGCTCCTCATAGGCTGAAGAAGATCTTGAATGTTTTTTTCAAACAAGAGGGCTTTTATCTCTGGGTGCGATATTGTTAATGCCAATGTTTTTTTGTTTGTTTGTTGCTTCCAGAGATAAGTCTTTTCAGCAAAGAAGCTTTTCTGTTGATAGATGATGAAGCCAAACGCATTTCGGCCCTGAAGGCCTTCTTCAGTGGCACTGTAGTTCACACTCAATTCCTTTTACAGACTATTATTCTGTTTTTCTCAATTCAATGCTGGTCTCATTTGCCAACCTCCTGAGACAATGCTAAAAGAAATATATATAATTCTTTTAAAATATAATTCTGCATATCTTGATATTATAAATTCAGTTTATTTCACATATATTTCTCTTGACTTTTAAGTTTCTGCTTGTGAGGATTTCAGCACTGAACGTCTTTCCTTCATAGAAATGACAGCAAAATCAGCTAAGCTGTGGATAAATTCCTGTCCGTGTTAATAGGCTAGCAAAGCATTGCTTATGTGTCTTGAAGAATTGTTCAAGTGTGTCCTAACAATTCTTCTCTATTTTCACATTTTAAGAGTTAATGGGGATAAATCCTCCATGGCTCCCTAGCTCTTCTGGATGCTCCGATGTGCGCTCGAAAAGCACATCAAAATGGTAACACCCTGAGAACTGGTTCTGGAGGAACGTAGCTTAGGGAGATGGTAAATTTGATGACACATTTCCAGTGCCCTCTTCCACCCTGGAGCTGGCTTTGAGAAGGAAAAGGGGGTGGTGGCACTGAGACAGCTGATGAGAGATGCACTGACCCCCTTCTGCCTTGAGGGTTCAAAGTGGGGGGGGGGAAGCACTTTAAAAAAAGAAGCATCAGTGCAATGAATTTGCATTTCTTCCCTTCCCCTCTTTGCAAAGCCAGCTATAGAATTATGCATTTTTTTGCATAATAATTATGCAATGCATTTCTGATGTTTCTTCCCCAGCCAAGGAGCTTGCGTTTAGGAGGAGAGAAGGAAGTAGGCTGTTGCTTCTCCTATGCTCACCAGGACAGAGAAGCTTGGTGAGTGGGATGAAGCCAGAACTTTGAGTTGGGGTGGAGCTGGAAAGAGACACTGCGACGACACGGTCTCTTACACTTTAGGACCAGGCGCATAAACCCTTCTCAGGCTAAGCATCCACACTTAAAAACCTGAGGGGAGGGTCAAATGAAACCTTTCCCCTACTAATGAGGGAAAAGATTAATACTGGTTATTAAGGATCTATTTTTAAATTTATGATACTGGGGGTACAAAGGTGAGTGTGTAGATTTGAAAGTAATGCAGGTTAATAACGCCAAGCTGACATGTAGGATTTGGGTAGCAAACAAAATAAAAATAAGTGTATTTTAATTCTCAAAATCTTAGTTCCAGAAAATAACTTTAAACCTGCCTACCCCAAACACTTTGTAATTAACCTAAGTCCCTATAATTCTAAATACTTTCACTCCTCATACAATCACTGATTCCTCTTAAAACTCCTGACAAGACACAAATAACCCACCTAACCTAACTCCCAAACTCTCTAACACTCCCCACACTCCAAACACTTTCCCATAACACACTACAACCAACACAGCTACACTGGCTGGGGCATGCTGGGAGTTGTAGGCCAAAAACATCTGGGGACCCAAGGTTGGAGAACACTGCTCTACTTCTTAACTACCTCTGACATCTCTCAAACACTCCTTATATACTCCTCCCCAACACCCTTTCCAAGACATCACAAACCACGCCCACTCGGTTCAACATTCTAGACACACTAAACATACTAATGCAGACATACACCAGGGAACTGAATTGTGGGGCTACGCCACAGACACTTTTAGGGAGCAGAGCTGCTGGATTGACAGAGGGATGAAGTGGATGCAGGCGATGGGGCTGAAGTAATGAAAAGGCATGGGCATGAGTAGGAGAAGAGCTGGCTCCTCCACCCCTCCCCGTAGTCATCTCCCATCCCCACCCCAGAACTCCATCGATGGAACGTCCTAGTCTTCATAAAAGCCATTTTGGAGTTCCCATCCCTCTGGCACGGTCAAATGATGACGCATTCTGGTGTGATCAAGAGTAGGATCCCAGGTTGGGGTAATGCCTAGGCCGGCTCTGCCACTAGGCAGAGTGAGGCCAACCTGACCGCTTCAGGTGGCAGATGCTGGGAGGCAGTGTTGGCAGCCGCCGCCCCCCGCCCCAGCTGTTCCTCTCTGCTGGAGGACAGAGCTGCGTGTTGCCACCGAGTTTGCACACGCGCAGGTGGTTCTTTACAAAATGGACTTAATTAGAAATAGATGCAAAAAAGTGTCACAGACCAGATCTGTCCAACTCTGGATTATACTCCCCTGGATTTAAAAAGCAGTTAGAGGATGGCATGTGTGTGAGTGAGTGAGGCTTGCGCCCGTAGGTTATTTAAAGCCATTTGCCAGATCGCAGAAAGTGAATTTGGAATTTATTAACTGCCAAATGTTAATAAATGTTAACATTTATGCAAGAATGTTGGTAGCTCAATAGTGGAGAAGTATGTCTGTGCCCTCACGTCTGGGGCATGATGATTAATCCAAATTTGGGAAACTGCAGAACTGATAAAACTCACAGAGTTTATATGGGATGGTAAACAACAACAAAAATGGAAGAAATCAACCGCTGGCCTTTTATTTCTTCGATGCAATTAAGGTACAATTTAGATATTGATAAGTATTACCATTTTTCTTTGTTGTAAGTATTAATATTACAATATTCTCTCCCTTTCCAGCTTCTAGCCTTGCTCTCTCTCTCTCCTTTCTACCCCTTTGCCTTGCCATTTCCCCCTTTCCCAGCCTCCAGTCTCACTATTTCTCTCCCCACCCCCCACTTTAGCTCACTTTTGACTAGCTAGGGCCCCCTAGTGGCCATTATGTGACTAGCCACATCTTCCATGGGAGCCATTTTGTGGTGGTGCCCACAGCAGTTTCTCAAATCCCCAAATGTTCCCACGTGGGTCCAAAAAGGTTGGGGGGCCCTGCCCCAGCAGATCAAATATGCAAGTCAGAGTTTGTCTTCTCACACAACCTACTTTTCCCTTCTTCCATATCTATATATTTCCAATACTGCTGCTGTAACACCGCACCCAAATTCTTCAAAATAAAAGCATCGCCATCTTGCTTCCTCTGGCTAAGATCGAGAATTGGATGTAGGGTTGCCAACTGACCAGGAACAATGGCCTGGCCTGGTCCTGCACCTTTAAAGGCAGCTTGATGTGTAGAACACAGCAGATGGAAGCTTTTTCACAGCATGAAGATAATCATTATCTCCTAATAAAATCTACATCTCAAGCAAAAAGGCCACTTAACTGTTTTTACTTTTGTAATTTATGTATGTATATTTTTCTGGTAACAACATATATTTTCCCCTGTGTACAATGTATCTGTTTTTTTCAAATTAAAAAAAACAAAACCCCACTAACATTTGGCAGTCTTACACACCAAGAGAGAGGAGCAGTTAGTCATGTACAATCATTTCTTATTTATGTGCTAAGGAAGGTCAATCTGACACGAAATCACATTACGGAAGGGCTATTTACATCAATCAAAATCCATCGTTGAGGATTTCTACAGCTCCCTTAAAACACCAGACTATAAGAAGAAATTATCCCCCAGTAGAAAGAATGAGGAGATATTCTTGTTCTGTTTGTCTTTGTTTAAAGGTTTTGTGTATTGTGTGAACTGGCTGAGCAGCTACCAGACATTCATTAAATAACCTAGGAAATGTCTGTCATGTGTGACTGATTGTCTTGCTTATCATCTACTTCCCAGGAAGAGATTGTGTGTGAGGTGTTGAGTTTGTTCAATTGGCAGCAGGAGAAGATGTTATTGGAGGATGATAGTTTTTCTTCTAGTCTGGACTTTTGTTTTCGGTTGTTGTTGTTTTCTGGCACACTGCTGATGGGTTTGTTTTGCCTAATGTCCAAAACTGTGCCTTGTTGTGACTGACTCCTCTCTGCAACATATCTGACAATTTCCTTGAGCCCAACATATCTTAAGAGAGCCAGTGTGGCGGAGTGGTTAGAGTTTTGGACTGGGGCCTGGGAGACTGGGTCCTAGTCCCCACTTGGCCATGAAGCTGACTGGGTGACTTTGGGCCAGTCACTGACTCTCAGCCTAACCTACCTCACAGGGTTGTTGTGAGGACAAAACGGAGAGGAGGAGCATCATGTATGCCACCTTCAGCTCCTTAGAAGAAAGGCGGGATATAAATGTAACAAATAAATAAAATCTAAGAACTCACTTACACAGGAAGCTCCATCAGGCTCTTGAAAATTGCCCAGAAGTGCTTGGAGTGTGCCTAGCTTCAGGGCTAGCATCCGGTAGGGATGGGTGAGAATTTTGCTCAGTTTGCATTTTCCTGCGAACATACCTAATTCGTACTCCCTGAGCCAAAGCACGAGGTGGAACACACTTGTCTTCTGAAGTCTGCATTTTTCCGAAAGCTGAGCTCAAGTTCGGCAACTAAAAAAGTATGCACACAAATGAGCATATTAGGGGACAGTGCACACAAAATTGTTTTACCCTCTGGGGAAAGATGTGTACATTTGAAAAATGTGCATTAAAAGTCCATGCATTTGGAAAATTGCATTAAAATGTGTATATCTGAGAAAGATGCACATGAAAGCATGTATTTTGCAGACAGTGTCCATTACTTTTAAGCTACAAGTATCTTTAACTAGGGTGCTGCATCCATAGCCCATGTGGAATAACACACATCATAGGTATTATGCAAGGGCAGCATAATAACAACATTGTTGGCTGTTTCTTATTCTATTTTTACTCCTAGGGAGGGGGACGAGGCACTTGTGGAGTTTTCTGCCTCAAGTACAAAACAATTTGACTAGCCTTGAGTTCTGTGCATTTAGCACGGAGGCTGGGTAGGCGATTACATGCAGATGCAAACTTAGATAGAATTTGTATAACTTACATAGAAATACATCTCACTGCAGTGGAGAAGACTGTGGCCAGATGAGCTGTGTGCTCAGTCTGCTGTCCGGGTTCTAATTGCTGATGGGCAGCACCAGCTTCAAGGGCCTTCCCTTCCCTTATGGTCTTTTATCGTTAAACTGGACTTGGACTGGACAGCCCTTGAAATGAAGGATGCCTTCAGAGGACTGACAGCCCTTCAAATGGAGGACTGCCTTCCTGTAAAGTAGGACACAAAGCCACCCTAGGTGGGCACCAATATATTGGTCATATTTTCACTGACCAATGCCACTGTTGACATAGCTCTCTCCATGTGAGAGACCTGGGCTAATTACCAGAGCACATCTCCCTGATTTTTTAATTTTCTATGTGTGCAGACAATGATTTATATAGAGACATATTTGGTCTGGGAGACTGCCCCCCCCCCCGCCACCTGCTGCTCCGTGAAGTGGGACTACCAAGGTTTACCACCTCAGTGAGAACAAGGCCCTAGGAAAAAATACTAATGGCTGACTGTAGCCTGAGAGAGCATCAAGAACTCTACCTTGATTTGTTACCTTGGACACAGCTGTGGTTCAGAATTAAATTTTGTAAGACAGACTCAAGCACACCAGCTGTGCGTGGCTGAGAAACCCATCAAGGTCTCTCCACTAGTCTAATATGTGGTGGGTGCAGTTTCTGAAACATTTTATTCAGTATCTGATCCAAAAATATTATTTCCTGCCCACACAATATTTTTTTTTTACATTGTAGAGCTTTTATATTTAATGTTGTTGACTAGATAGCATATTTTCAATGATTGCTCCTAACCATCTCATTTAAAAATAAAATAAAATACATAACTGGCTTCTATTTGCTCAATGGACCATATTTTGTTTGAATGTCCCACTAATTCTCTATCTTTGACTTCTCTTTCCAAAGTGCAAGTGACCTTTGCTGAGAGAGGGACTGGGGGACTGTGACCCTGTTGATTCTCTTGGACCTCTCAGTGGCTTTCAATGCCATCGACCATGGTATCCTTCTGGATAGGTTGTCTGGGTTGGGAATTGGAAGGTACTGCATTGCAGTGGTTCTGCTCCTACTTGGATGGCCAATTCCAGAAGGTGGTGCTGGGGATTTATTGCTCTGTGCCTTGGCAGCTGTGCTATGGGGTTCCACAGGGCTCTATTCTATCCCCCATGCTGTTCAACATCAACATGAAACCGCTGGGGGAGGTTAACCAGAGGTGCCGGCTCAGGTGTCATCAATATATAGAAGACACCCAGCTTAATCTCTCCTTTACATGATCAAATCCAGGTGAGACAGTGGCTGTTCTGTTACTCACTGATGGGGGACATTTGCCAATCATGGTACTCCCATGTTTTCTGCCTCTATATTCTGGTATTTTGCAGACATGATTTATGACTGCTGTTTTCTTTATTGTTTTGTCACTGTGGTGGTGATATCAATGTAGAGAAGCAGTGTGCTATTTTCACTTGTATCATTGGGAGTGGCTTCAGAATGGGGTTAGCAACCTTTCTTCCTTGCTTTCACTTTTCACTGTGGGTGTGGGGAATGGCTCTGTGGGGAAGAAATAGGGGTCTGTCTTCCATTGACCAGCTGCATGGTCAGCCATTCGTGTTTTTTTTTTTTAAGATGTACTTTCCAGTGGTCACTGGCACAATTCTGCAGCTGTGATATGCACTCCGATCCTCCTCCCCATTTGCAACCTACCGGGAAAGAAAGAACCGCCTCCCCAAGGTCAGGAACTCAACCTCATAGAGGCGGGTAAAGGGGGCAGGGGGCAGGGAAGGGAGGCGTCGGCAGATCCCAGGTCCTCTGCAGCCTCCTTCCCTCCCCCCTCCAAAGTGCCCCAGCTAGATGTCCTCTCGCTCTGCATTGATTGATCATTTAATAGATTTCATAGATAGACTTGGAAGGAGCCTACAAGGCCATCGAGTCCAACCCCCTGCTCAATGCAGGAAACTAGAGGAGGGGTCTCCCATCCAAGTAATAACCAGGCTTGACCCTGCTTAGCTTTCCACGCTCAGACAAACTGAGCCAGCATAAGCCACAGGCCTTGGGCTACAAATCAGCACCCAAAAAGCACGTGGTCCTCATGCAAATCAGCCAATTTTATGCCAAGCGCGCTAGATCCATTTGCTTTTTGGGTGCTAATTGGCACAAAATGTGTAAAATACCATGATTTGCACAAATTGCCTAAATTTTTGCAAATTGCGCAAATAGCAATTGTTTGTTTTTAAAATGTTCTCTTGTTCTGGTTCATACAGGCAATATACTCTTTAACCAGAACTCAAGGATAAATTATTTGGCATAATGCCAGTAATCGCATGTATCAACTTCAGTAAATGATGTTAAAATTTAGCACAATGGCTTGTATCCAATGTTAGTCTAACTTAAGTCCCATTCATTTCAATGGGTCTACTCTAAGTAGGGCTAACATTGGCAACAGCCCAGTATTTTTGCTAATATAGGTTCTTTGCACATGAATACCCAGCAAACCTCAGCATATCAGGGGTGGGCAACTGGTGGTGGCCCTCCAGATGATGTTGGACTGTAACTCCCATCAGCCCTATCCCGCATAGCCAATGATGAGGCATGATGGGAGATGCAGTCCAACAACATTTGGAGAGCCACAATTCCCCAACCCCTGCCATAGCTACTTTGGGAGCATTTCTTTTTTTGACTGAAGAGTGGGGTAAAATGAATGAATGAATGAATGAATGAATGAATAAGCAACACCACACCTCTGAGCAGCATGTGTGAATTAGATGGGACCAGTTGTGTTGGTCTTGTCCAATTGGTTGGCATTCCACCAATAGGTAGGTTGCCAATTGCTTGGGACAGACCCCCACCAATTGGTTTTGGTTCCGCCCACATGGTTTGGATAGTCAAGCACACTTGAGTGGCACGGAATTGTACCCTAGAAAAACAGTTCCCATACCACCGGTTGTGCGTATAGGGCAGGGCTGGGGAGCCTGCGTGCAGCCCTTGGCCTAATTTCACGCAACCAGAGTGAGAGCATGTGCGCGCGAGAGAACGTGTGCATTCTATAATCCTGCAGTGCTGCAAACCCTGCTAATTTTTGACTCCGTCCGAACCCACCCACCCACCACCACCACCACTTAGCTATGATAGTGAACTAAGGCAGTAGTCAGGATCAGCATCGAAGGGGTTCCCGCCGGGCACCAGCTTCATGTGGTCCAACCTGCTACAGAGGCGCGCGCGGCGAGGCGCCCTGCAGCCAAGGAAGATCAAAGGAGCATGGAGGGAAGTTAACAAGGCCATGGGCCACTGCGTGGACAGGAGCTGGAGGGTGATGTTATACAGCAGCCGGACATCTGTTTTGACCAACAGGAGCTGTTTCGGCCTGATGGAGAGCACCTTTTGGACAGGGGCCAGGGCGTTTGGCTTCGTGACTTGCAGAAGGCACTTCTGAGTTGGTTGCCACTGGAGGGAGTTTGGCAGGGGCAGGTGCAAAGCCACCTCCCTCTTGTGGCGGATGCCATTGGGCTGGATCCAAGTCAAAAGGGGAAGGGGGTACACCCCCCTCCCTAACAAGGAAGGGGTGGTTCCTGGGAGTGGGGCCACAGGGCTGCAGCCCAGCTCAGGAGCTGCGTGCCAGCACCACTCCTAGGGGAGCAGGGGAGCATGCAAATGGTACACGTCATGGCAGGACCTAGCCGTGCTCGGCAAAACCTCCCCCGTTAAAGGGCCACCCGCATGTGGGCTGGGCTGCGGATCGGCCAGCAGGTGGGCTGGCCAGTTAAGGGATCCTTCCATATGCCATGTCAAACTGAAGCTGTATGTAACCAATAAAGTTGTGGCCAAGTTAAAACCCAACACTGTCTCTGCATATTGTATGGTTGACTTTCCTGGAACGGCTACCCAACTGGGCACGAGATGCCACCGACTCCTTGCTCACTGGCTCTCTGCCTGTCAAGCAAGGAAGTAGTAGCAATGACGAGGAAGAGGATGAGGAGCTACAGCAGCTGGTGACAGTGGTGGTGAGAAGGTAGCCTCACGGGCGGGGGGCATTGAGGGTGTCTTGCCCAAGGGGCCCACAAAAACCTGAAGCCAGCACTGACAGTGGTATTCCAGGCTAGGCAGAGATCAAAATTCCATCCTACAATTGAGAGAATATTACCTTCGTGTCTGTCTGTCCCCTGAAGGCAACCCTCTAGCCATCAGAAATTTTACTACTCAACAGTAGCACTGTAACCTCTTTGGGCCACACGAACCATAACATTTTGCCAACTTAAGGCCCCCATAAGCATCCCCTCTCAACTCGTCTCCCAGTTCGTGGTCTTCTCCAATTCTCATGCCCTCCACCCAGACAAAATACTTTAGGACACAATCCTATCATGTTTAGACAGAATAATAATAATCATCATCATCATCATCATCATCATCCTGCAGCTCCCAGCATGCCCCAGCCAGCTATGCAAAAGATTGTGCCTTTAGTGATGGAAACACCCCTTCCACCACACCTCTCTCCATCCCACCTTGTACTTCTCTTTGCCCCACTAGCCCTGTTTACAGTTCCCTCACTTTCTCACTCCTAACCCATATATGGCCCAGCAACCATTAATTAACCCACTCTCTGCCACCATTACGTGTGAACCAGGTCAGTAAATAATGGTCACCTTTCTTTGTTTCTGCTTTTTTCCAGCCAGGAAGTGACTCAACACAATAGCAAAGCCAGAGAGGGCAGAGAATAGAGGAAATAAAACAAATGTTTGTGTTTATTCAACAAGCCTGCTGAGACAGTTCCTGACTGATTTCTAGTCGGAAGCAAACATTTCTTGCAACGGTCTGTCTTTGGACATGCCAAATGCTCTGGCCCTGGTGACCTTGTATGATCTGCTCTGGGCATTGTCCCCTAAACCAGAAGTGTCTTGTCCAAGGCTTTGCTGAGGAACCTTATTTTATTTCAAGATCTGGCAACCCTACCCAAGGATCACCTACCCTTCTCAAAGGGCAAACCTACCAGAGGAGCCTATAATAATAGCAGCAGAAATGCATATGGTTGCATTGTCAGCTTCCCCTAGTAGCTTTTTGAGAGAGGGGATTGGGCCCTGGGATCCAAGAAGCTTACCCCTCCTCTCAGAGGTGCTGCTAGGGCTGAACCCCTGCACAGAGGTCCGGAAGCCCCAAATGCAGTCTCCCCCCCCCCTCCGAGGTGGTGTTGGGGTGGCAGCCCACTAGGGCTAGAGTCCCAAATCTTTCATTTGGAGCCCCGAATCCCTGGGAGGCCCCCTGCCCCACCACCCTGCTGTCCGTGGGCACTTGCTGAAATAAAGGTACCGGGGCCCTGATGATCTCTGTGGCATCGGATCCCCCTGGACTAGCTGGCTTTTTGCCCACATGCGCTTCCCCTCCTGCTGCCCCCCCCCGAATCTTTCTGCCTGAGGTTTTTTCCTGAAATCAAATGCTCTCCTCTCTTCTGTCCATACACCCCTTTATACCAATAGGGGTGTCCTTAGGAGGCAGGGTCCTTTAAAGACACACAGAGAGAGAGAGAG
Source organism: Shinisaurus crocodilurus (assembly GCA_021292165.1). NCBI lineage: Eukaryota > Metazoa > Chordata > Lepidosauria > Squamata > Shinisauridae > Shinisaurus > Shinisaurus crocodilurus. Next base: position 22,344,368 of record CM037877.1, on the reverse strand, counting down.
AGAGAGAGAGAGAGAGAGAGAGAGAGAGACTTTAGAGCATATGTAAATTAGTATATGCACATTTTGCATATTTTTTTTGTCCCGTGGGCCTGAGCCCCGGATCTTTTGGGGACCTAGCGCTCCCCCTGCTTGTTGTGCCCACCGGCACACTGCTCACTCTCCCCCCCCCACTCACTTTCCTTCCGGGCGGAGGCACCTTTTCTTTCTTTTAACTTTTAGAACAGGTCAGAGATGCTATGGAGGAAGCTGCAGACATACCCAATACCTTCATTTCTCCAGAAGGCCTCTAGGCTGTGCCATGCGCCCCCCCCCCCCCGCCGTGAGGCACGCTGGGAAAACCAGCATGCCGGGTTTGCTAGTCTGCAGCATACCCAATCCCTTCTAAAAGTTAAAAAAAAGAGAGAGAAGGTGCTGATGCCTTGATAATGGGGGGGAGGAGCGAGTAGGGGGAGAGAAGGTGGGGGGAGAGAGAAAAGGCAGTAGGATGGGGAAGAAAAAGCAAGAGCACTGGCTGGTGGGGGTGCGGGGAGAAGGAAAGAGAAAGAGCAGCAGACTGAGGTGCCCTATTTATTTATTTATACATTTTTATACCGCCCAATAGCCGAAGCTCTCTGGGCGGTTTACAACAGTTAAAATAATAAAATACAATATAAAATATAAAACCACAGATTAAAAACAAACAATAGAGCTAGCAGCAGCAGTTACAATAACGGAATTAGAAACCATTACAAGATTAAAATGATTAAGATGATTAAATCTGTGGCTCACGCTGGCTCAGCTTGTCTGAGCGTGGAAAGCTAAGCAGGGTTCAGGCCTGGTTGTTACTTGGATGGGAGACCCAGGGCCGGCGCTACCGCTAGGCAGACCCAGGCGGCTGCCTAGGGCGCGTGGCGGAAGAGGGCGCAAACTCTGCGCCCCTTCCTCGCCTCCGCCGCGCTCCTGCCCTGCCTGCCGCCTCCGCCGCGCCTTCCTCGCTGCCGCCGCCGCTGCAACCCCCCCCGTGCGCGCGTGCGCGCCTGGCGCGCCCCCCACCTACCTACCTTCCCTCGTAAAGCCGGGTCCCATCGCGTCGGAGGAGGAGGCGGCAGCAGACGGCAGCGGGGGCGTGGGAAGGTAGGTGGTGCGCGGACGGGGCGCAGGGCGCGCGTCGCGACCGCGCGCGGGGGTGTTGCAGAGCAGGCTGCTTGCCGGAGCCCCCCCCCGCACGAGGGGGCGCCTAATATAATTTGGCCTAAAACTTGCACGTGGGGAACCCTCTCTAGTTCCTGCATTGACAGGGGTGGACTCGATAGCCTTTGTAGGCCCCTTCCAACTCTATGATCTATGAAATCTATGAAAATGATTAATGCCTGGGAGAACAGAAAACTCTTCACCTGCTGTGTACACTAAATATGTAGTCCTGGCTTCCATTGCCGTGTACTCGTGGAGGGCAACTTTCTGAAGAGCCTCCTGTATCCACGGGACCCTCCATGTGACTCAGAACCCGGATTTCCTAGCATACTCAATAGCGTGACGCGCCTCCGAGAGACTTTAAAAAAATCCGGTACTTCTAGATATGGTACAAGGCTAAAGCTGCTGAGCTTCAGCGCTGCTTTCCACACCAGGGGCCCTCAGGCGACGACCTTTCTGATTCATGATTGACCTCACATCGAAATGACAGTAAAGGCGCAATCCTATGCATGTTGAGACAGAAAAAGGTCCTACAACTCCCAGCATGCCCCAGCCAGCTGGGATTTGTAGGACCTTTTTCTGTCTAAGTGTGCATAAGAGTGCACCCTTAGTGACTTAATAAGTGGGTCATAGTGGCTAATAATTAGCTAACCTTCATATAAATGTGTTATCTATAAGTTGAACTAAATATTTGCTTATTCATTGTTTTGCAGGAGCCAAGGGTCTCTCAGATCCCAATGAATAGCTTTGTGAACTCACCAGTTTTTGCAGTTTTAGTAATCTCCTGAATTTGATGTAGAAGTGATGAACAGGGGCATTTGGGAACCAGCCCTCACTTTCTGTCATGGGTAGGAGTCAAAAGTGAGCTAGAAGTAGGATGGGCACTTATAAATTACCCAAAAAAGAGAGGAAATGCATCACTAAAAAAAGAGTCTACCAATTTGCATAGAATTTGCATATGCTAATTTATATGTGTAGATGCAAATTTAGAATTATACGGTAGTTTTAATAGAAATACAGTCCATCTCACCATACTGTGGATGACTATGACCAGGTGACCTGTGTGCCTGCCTGTTCAGTCCGCTGTCCGGGCTATAACTGTTGATCGACAGCAGTTCTTCTTAATCTTTAAACTGGAATTGAGCAGGACAGCCTTTCAAATACAGGATGGTTCTCTGTAAAGGAGGGCACCTGTGATGGAAATTGTAATATTGCCTGCTTAAATCAACGAGGTAATTGTAACCACTAGTTAGAGTGGGAGGAAAGGGTTAATTGAACAATCCCCAGGGTGCATGTTTTGTGACCCCTCCCCCCTACTTCTGGCCTCTCTGTGTGTGTGTCTCTCTCTCTCTCTCTCTCTCTCCAACCTGATGGACACACCTGAGCTGGCTTCCAGCCAGTGATCTCCAATGAAGCAGACTCTTAACACCCAAGACTCTAATCTGCCTATGTGCATCCTGCATATATGAATAAACGGACTGTAAGTAAAACTAAAAAAATGTCTTTATTAGTTTTAAACCTTGTATGGACAATCCGTTCCTTTAAAGAGCCTTTTACCAGGGTTTAGCAACCCATGTGGTGATAACCAGTTTCGATAACCAGGCTGCGCATAAGAGGGGAAACTCTGCTTCGTCCTAACCAGTATAGGATCGATTCCTTTCTTATCCTCCAACAACCTGGCCACCTAAGCTAGAAACCGTGGGGCAAAGGTGGTAGTCAGGCCCAAGGTGTGAATCCACACCAAAGGACAAACCAGGAGGCATGGCCAAAGAGCAACAGGAAGCCCACTTCTACTCCTTCCTGTCTAGGAAGATCCAATGGCCAGCCTGGGTGGATGGAATCAGTCCAGGGACTGAAGGTAGTTTATTGAAAAGCTGCCCACTTGCTTTATCACATTGTCACAACCTTCAGTACTGTGACTCACCACACAGGGCGGCTGTCTCCTGGCACTTTTAAACATAATGATGCGCACCAGAGCACAAAACACATGGGTGCCACATACCACTTCAAATGTGAAGGGTATGAGCATATAGAATCAGAGGCACGACTCTTTAAAGATTTAAGCATTGGATCACAGCTTCCAAGGTTGTGTTGTTTTTTTTTTAAAGAGACACACCCAATCCACCTACCCACCCCACCCCCATCCCTCACATTCAAGGTGCATGCAAATTAAAAATGAAGAGGGATTTCATTTCTCAGGGGAGTTACAGCTGTGTTGTTCCGGAGATGTTTTAATAAAAAGCTATCAGATTGTTCTAAAATCATTTACTAGTGATACTATACTTCAGTTCTATGTAACAAAGGCGACATCTGGTGGCTTGTAAGGAGACCTATGCTATAAATACACAATTTTCTTGGGTATAAACCCATTGAACTCAATAGACCCTTTTTCTGAGTAAACATGCATAGGATTGCAGGTTTATGCACACAGAGGTTCTAAGGGTGCAATCGTATGCATGTTTAGACAGAAAAGTCCTACAACTCCCAGCATTCCCCAAGCAGCATAGCTGGCTAGGGAATGCTGGGAGTTGTAGGACATTTTTCTATCTAAACATGCATAGGATTCTGCCCTAAATTACTACATATCCAAATTCTGTTCTTAACGTTTCCTGTACTACAAAGGAGAAAGATTATTCTTTAAAAAAAACAAAACCCCAAAGCTGAGCTGGAGCATGAAGGGGGGGGGAATACAAAATCCAGTTAGGTAATAGCCTTTATTAGGTGCCCCAAAATGCAGTGCACGTTTTGAGTTCTCCAGAAGTCTTCATCAGGCACTGCCTACTTGTGGATTCTGGATTTTTACTTGTGGATATACTGATGGATCAGTATATTTTTACCCCTCATGGACCAGTATTGAGAGCCAGTGTGGCGTAGTGGTGAGAGTGTTGGACTGGGACTCGGGAGATCTGGGTTCTATTCCCCGCTCAGCCATGAAACTCACTGGATGACTTTGGGCCAGTCACTGCCTCTCAGCCTATCCGTATTTTTCGCTCCATAAGACGCACTTACCGTATGGTACCAAAAAAATAAATAATTTTTTTTAAATCAGCTGTTCCGTGGGGAATCAGCTGAGAGACGGGGGCTTCCCCCACCCTGCCCAGGAGTCCTCCGCTCTTCCGGACCAGCAGAGGAAAGTAAATAATAATAATAATAATAATAATAATAATAATAATAATTTTTTTTAAAAAAAATCAGCTGTTCCACGGGGAATCAGCTGAGAGGTGGGGGCTTCTCCCGCCCTGCCCAGGAGTCCTCCGCTCTTCCGGACCAGCAAAGTAAAAAATAATAATAATAATATTTTTTTTTTACTTTATTCGCTCCATAGGACACACAGACATTTCCACCTAGGTTTTTTGAGGGGGGGGGGTGCGTCTTATGGAGCGAAAAATACGGTAACCTACCTCACAGGGTTGTTGTGAGGATAAAATGGAGAGGAGGAGTAGGATTATGTAAGCCACCTTGAGTTCCTTGCAGGAAAAATGTGGGGTATAAATGTAAATAAATAAATAAATAAATAAATATAACTATCTTTGTTTTTTATGAGCTTTGGAGAATACAGTACTTAGCTATTTAGGGCAGAACCTATCACCACAGGATGATTATTTTCTACCACCTGAAGAGGGACTTTGCATTTTGAGAGCTCCATTCTCTCCCACCACTACACAATCGGGCTTCAATTGACTTTTTAATCTAGTGGATCACTAAAATTGATCTCTGGCTTTGCTAATATAGAGACTGCCATGTTTCTCTTGACTTCTGCTTTCTGCCTACCCAATAACCTGTGTATTTCACCTAAAGCAAGAGACAGGTTCTTGATCTATATACAGTAATACCTTGGATTGCAAGCATAATTCGTTCTGGAACCGTGCTTGCAATCCAAAACACTCTTATATCAAAGCGAGTCTCTGGCGGGCAGTGAGCGGGGCCGATTTTGGCCCACTCGAGGCGAGAGGTTACATCCCTACGTTGTATTGCAAGATGTTGCTTGTTTATGAAGTCAAAATTTATTAAAAAAATTTGCTTGTCTTGCAAAACGCTCCCAGACCAAGTTACTTGCAATCCAAAGTATTACTGTAGTGTAAAACATTAAAAACATATTTATATTTATTTATTTAATACATTTTTATACCACCCAATAGCAGAAGCTCTCTGAGCAGTTCACAACAGTTAAAACCATAAAATACAATATAAAATAAATATAAAATTTAAAACCACAGATTAAAAACAAACAGCAGAGCTAGCAGCAGCAGTTACAATAACGGAGTTAAAAACAACTACATGATTAAAATGATTAAGATGATTAAAATGCCTGGGAGAATAGAAAGGTCTTCACCCGGCACTAGAAAGAATACAAAGTAGGCGCCAGGCGAACCTCTTTGGGGAGCTCATTCCATAATTTGGGTGCCACAGCAGAAAAGGCCTTCTTCCTAGTAGCCACCTGCCTCACTTCCTTTGGCAAGGAAAAAAACATATCCCCATATTCAAATAATTCACAAACAGATTCATATTACACAGACAACGGAAGCAATATCCCCATGTTAAGGGTTCAATGGCTCACAGGACAAAAACGACAATTACAAAGGCTCAAGTAATGTGCGCATGAAATTTATTCATAACACTAAAACTTAATTCAATTGTTTTATTGTAAGGCAACAGCTGCATACCCACAAATATGAGGAAGAGACTCACCTGTAAGGGAATAGTTTATAAGAACATTCAGTTACAGGAGGGATACTCACCTGCCAATACTGAACACAGCAGCCAAGCCAACAGACTTTAGTTGGTTACAGGCTTTAAAGGTAGGACTGTTTGTTTTAAACAAATTTAAATGGCTTCCTTTCCAAGCATGTCATTTAGAACAATCTCGGCTACATGCTTTAATGTAGCTCTAATAACAATCGCATGGCAATTGCCTTTAAGTTTGGTCTTTTCATGTTATTGGAGAGAATGAAGAAACATTTGAGAAAGTGTTTTTTAGAAATCCTTGGCTTGTAAGCAGCTGATGGTTCTTTTTTTTGGAAAAGAATTGGAAAAAGTGTGGTGAGTTTTTAGTTGCTGACAGGTCCACACATCACATGTGCTAGAAGGACAACCATCCACCATGGAAACAGTACCACCTGACCAAGTGTGTGGACTGAATCCTAGTCTTAATGGAAGCCAGATGGTGTTCTGTTTTGTTTTTAAAAAAGGAGATTTAGTTGTCGTCGTACTGGGGTCTGGGTGATTCTTGGCTTATTTTTAGTATTTTGTTGTTTTTTCCTTACTGTATCATCAAGAGCCACCTACAGTGAGGAAACAGGCTTCAAATGAACAAATAAAGCAAAATTTGGCATTGATTACCATTATTTAAAACAGGATTTGCAAAATTAGTTAAATCTCTCTCATACTCAGTTTTCCTTTTCCATTTCTTCGACCACTGTTCTAACTGTAGTAAATTTAACCATGATAATCTTCTTCTCCCAACAATTTCCATTATTTGATCTCTAGTCCCCATCTTTTCCACCCAAAAGATGGTCATGTCTAGAGACGGCCTACCAGGTAATGCATCAACAAGAGGTATAACAAGGGATTTATATAGATTGATCCAAAAAGCAAAAGAACAAGAGGATCAGCTTAAGACAGTATGGGATAATGAATTTGAAGAGGTGACCTCGAAGGTGGGGTGGAACAATATATGGGATAGACGGATTGTGAAAATGATGTCAATTAGGATAAAGGAAATTTTTTATAAACTAATTTGGAGATGGTATTTAACTCCAGTAAGATTAAATAGAATAGATAATAATTGTTCTGCATTATGTTGGAGAGGATGTCAGGAAAAAGGGACATATGCTCATATGTGGTGGAGTTGTAAAAATGTATTGGTGTTTTGGCGAGAGGTTTTTACAGAAATATCGAAAATTATTGGTACTAATTTAGAGGTCTGTCCAAAATTAGCATTGTTATCAATAACTGAGAAGCTTATTTGTGATCAAAATACGAAGGAGTTAATTGTAAACTTGTTAACTGCGGCCAGGCTAATGATAGCGAGAAATTGGAAAGTACAACATGCTTTCCTAATAACAGACTGGTATAAGGAAGTTTGGGACATAGCCCTAAATGATAAACTAACTAGTAGTATCAAATGCAAAAAAGGATTGCTAAAGAATAATTTTATGGAGATATGGAATCAATTACTAGACTATGTATTAATAAAGGGGAAGGGTAACATGCCTTGTCAGGATATGCTATATTTTTGGAATTTAGACTTTATTTGATCAAGAGGATAGAAGTATATTAATTGGTCCCTTGGAGGGTGGGGGGGAGCACTTTATGATTTATTGTATGTTGATTATGTTATATTTGTGTAATAATTTTGTATTTTGCTAAATATATTTTCTGTGTTATAATTTGTTTTGAAAAATAAATAAAATATTTTAAAAAAAATTAAAAAAAATTAAAAAATTAAACAGGATTTGCTTTTACCCAACCATTCCGACTTGGTGGCTTCTCTTCCAACTCCACACTGCAGATGTGGATTATTTCCACAGGCCAGAGGACAATGGCACATCTGTACATCAGCTTTCCAATGCAGTAGGGGTGAGGAACCTGTGCCCGCTCCAGATGCTGTTGGACTTCCATCTCCCATCAGCCCCCAGCCAGCATGGCCAATGGCCAGGCATTATGGGAATTGTAACCCAACAACATCAGGAGGGCCACAAGTTCTCCCCGCCCCCGGAAAAAGCATCCCTACCCAGACATTGAAATGCAGGTCATGCACACTCACACTGGTTTTCCTCACAAGTATCCCACGAGCTTTGCGGATAAGCAGGGAATTCTGACCTGTGTGCCTTGGCACCACTGAATGAGGACAGCGGGTCGCTGAAATAATGCACAAAGATGGTACATACAGGAAAACTCTGACTGGGTTAGGATGAGCTGCAGTGCCAGCGGGCGTCAAGCTGCATATCCAACCTGGCTCAGGGGTTGTCGTGTTGTGTGTGAACCCTGGCGAGCATGGGTTATGTGAGGCACAGTGAGGGTTGTTTAATCCTTGCTTAACCCTCGGTGCTAGGTACTTAAGAAGAGATCTGGAGCGCAGGCATGTAGGACAAAGAAACTGCACACATTTGCACGTGCTAATTTACATATACAAATAAATGTGCATAATTAGAAATAATTACTATAATTTAATAGAAGGCAAGCTAATTAACCTCTTGCTTGCTTTCAAGACAGAACTGTGCAATGCCCCAAATTGTTCTTGCTTAAATGCTCCCACACTTTTCCTCGGTCTTTCAGGCCCAAATCCAGATGGGGAAGATGGAGTGCCTGGGACCAGCAAAGAGCTGTACGACACCTTAAGCATTTACCAATTACCGGTAGTGCAAACTGAACATGGCACACTGGCAGGGAAGGGTGTGGGAATGTATTGTAGACTATAATAACCCATGCTCTTAGGCTGTAAATTTACACAATTACTAAGGAGTAACCCCCTCTAAACATAGTGGGATTAACTTCTGCATAAATCCTCACTTGCTTAAGGCCCCTGAGGCAGAAAATCCTACAAGTACCTCTCTCTGGTCTTTCCCCTTCCCTGGCAGTGATAATAAAATAATTAATAATTTGCTGCTTTTTCACATGTCCCAAATCAGCTGGCTGAGGCGCTGCTTCAGTCTCTAAAGTCTCTCTCTCTCTCTCTCTCTGTGTCTGAAAAGGACCCTGTCTCCGAAGGACACCCCAGTTACTAAAAAGAGATGTATGGAAGGGGGGGGGGCATTTGATTTCAGGAAAAGAACAGGCAGAAAGATTCAAGGGAGGCAGCAGGAGGGCAAGCCCATGTGGGCAAATGTCAGCTAGTACAAGGGGATCTGATGCAACAGAGATCATCAGGGCTCCTGTACTTTTATCTGAAATAAAGTGCCATTCTTCTGCAGTTACATGGAAAGCAACATCTTTCAAAATAACTTTCTGTACAGTGGACTCCTGTCCATTAAAGCTTATTATGTCACAGGGCATTGTGGCTTTTGAACACAAAAGAGCAAGAAGCCCCCTATATCCTCCTCCCACATCTATTCACCTTTCTCTAGCCTAGTGCAAACCCCTGATGCCAAGGAGGACCATGCACCCACCAGACACTGGCCACATGGATCATGCAACAAGCAGGTGCACTCCAGGAAGATGATTGCAGACCAAGGAGCTTCAGACACACTCAAGCAAGCCAGGGCAAGCTGTACACTCATAGATGACCTTGACCCAAATTCAGACATTGCTGCTCATTCAAACCCTTTTCCAAGCAAACCCACTTCTGTTTTCCCCAAAGGGGCCTGGGCCAGCTTGGAGGAAGCAACAGATGAGGAAGGCCTCTGGCACTCCATTCGATATGAGAGCAGCCAATGCACCTGCTCTTCCTCTTGCCAGGGCCTTACTTCCTTCAATGGCCCAGGGCGCAAGTGCAATTGGCTGGGCAGGTCTCTGCAGAGTCAGACACACTCCCCTCTAGTTTAAAAGGCTGGTGCCTGCATGCTACACTCCCTATTATTTATTAGCCTGCTAAGGGAGTGAGTCCTAAAGGTCTCCTAGTAACTGCAAAGCTACTGAGTTCAGAGGGAAGAAGCAGGCTTGTATTAAGGGAAGATGGTGGCAATAGGGGCAGCTCTAAAGATCCAGGGCACAGCTCAGAAGATCTGAGCCTCCTTTAACACTGCCCATGTTCGCTGTGTTTCCAGGATACCACAACCCCTGAGCAGGGGCAGCATATTCAAAATGGCGGCCACAAGCGCGCCACAGCGGGCTGTCGTGTCGTGCAAACAGGCCCACCAAGTAACAAGTTATTGTGGTAGACAATATGAGGGAGCTGTTTAACTTTAAGATGACCACTTATAGTAACGAAAATTCCTCCTTGCCACATGGGCAGATGCTTCAGATGGCCCGTATTCCCACATGGATGGAAGTATTTCTACTATGTTCAGCTATCACTTGGTAAAGAATCATCTGTATCTTTCTCAACCAATATAGTACATTTAATTGTTATCAGTCTCTTATATTATCATAGAAATCCAACTGAGCATGTGCATTACGGTCTATAATTACGGTCTATAATCAGATGAAAACCCTGATATTCCAGTACTGAATACTGCTATAAACAGCCTAATCTCAGAATCATAGAGTTGGAAGGGGCCATTTAGACCATTGAGTCCAACCGCCTGCTCAGGGCAGGAATACAGTTCAAAGCATCCCCGACAGATGGCTGTCTGGTCTCTGCTTGAATACCTCCGGCAACAGAGAGCCCACCACCTCCCTAGGCAGTTGGTTCCATGGTCTGACTTCTCTGACCATTAGGAAGTTTCTCCTGATGTGCAACTGAAATGTGCCTGTCACTTAAACCTATTATTTCATGTCCTACAGTCTTGGATGACAGATTGTAGCCCTCTTTTGTGTGACAACCCTTTAGGTACCTGAAAAGTGCTACCACACCCCACCCTCAGCCTTCTCTCCTCAAGGCTAAACATACCAAGTTCCTTCAGTGTTTCCTCATAGGACTTAGGTTCTAGTCCCCTGATCACCTTTGTTGCCCTTCTGTGAACTTGTTCCAATTTATCTAAATTCTTCTTAAAACGCGGTGTCCAGAACTGGACACAGTATTCGAGGTAAGATCTGAGCAGCATAGAGTGGAACTATTATTTCCCTGTGATTTTGAAACGATGCTTCTACTGATGCAACCTAAAATTGCATCTGCCTTTTTTGCAGCCACATCACACTGCTTAATCATGCTCAGCTTGTGTTTGACTACAACTTCAAGATCCTTTTCACACATAGTATTGCCAAGCCAGGTATCCCCCACCTTATACCTGTGCTTTTGATTTCTTTTAATCCTACCCAAGTCTGGTGTTGCCACCTGATATCCTTTAGTATTTTTTTCCCCAGCACTCAGGACTGGGGTAGTTTTTCCCACAATGCTCTGAGGAACACTGTCTGGGGCATTGTGGGAAATTAAAATGGCAGCCACCAAGCTCTGATTGGAGACGCTCTGCCACTGGGGTAAGCCTGCAGAGGGAGAAGGCCAGCTGGCATAGGCTGACCACAGGGTATATCAAGGCCCCCTCAAGGCTGGAGTTGGCCCGGATTCCACCCTCCCTTTCTGCATTTTTAAGTCTACATTTCAAAAAGCATAGAATATGATAGCATAGGTCCTTTTTAATAACAGTCATTTCTTCTGAGACCATATCAAATTAGGAGGAAAATGGTGCCCACATCAAGTATGTCAGGTAAATACAGCATTTAATATATATATATATATATATATATATATATATCGGCGCCCTTAACCATGCCTGATTATTGGGCGTTTTTATGTTCAGTTTGTTCCAGTAGCCACTGAATTCCATCCAACAGTCCAGCTAACGTGGCAGCTTCAGTGTCCTGAACCTGTAAAACCAAAGAAAACATAAGGGTTTCTCAGTGCTGTTTGTCTCCAGCATCTGGTATTGATACTTTATCTATACCATGGAGGCGAACAACCGTCAGTAGATCTATCCTCCATGAATTTGCCCAAACCTTTAACACCCCCCCCCCCAACAAAGCTAGTGGCCAACACTACCGTATCTTGTAACACTTTTGTAACTTAGCCTGTAATCCTATATTCACTCATCTGGGAGAAACCCCCAATGAACTTAATCGGACTTACATATGACTGAACATGTAAACGGGGGGGGGGGGGGGGGAATCCCCGGCCCTCAAGGAAAACGTGGATCTCCAGACCCTCTCTAGGCTATGCCCCTCACTGGCTGGACTTTGGGCCATTGGTATTATTTACGTTGTCCTGCTCTGTCCCCCAACTACAATGATGATGATGGAAACCTTGCACAAGTTGGGGAAGGAGAATGCCTGGATCTGCAAATGTTTTCCCCTCATTGTGTACTGAACAAAGCTAAGAGTCACATCTGGAGGCTGATGGTGGCTCCAATGTCAGCGGGGCTGTGTATCCACTCCGGATTGTACTCGGAACTTTAAAGGAGCTATCCATGGTGCTGAACCCTATCCCCCATGGATAGCTCCTTAAAAGTTTGGAGTAAAATCCGGAGTGGATACACAGCCCCACTGACAATGGAGCCAGCAGCCTCCATTGACTCTGCCCACATATAGTTCTGGGCCCGCCCACTTTTGGCTCAGGCCATACCGACTGCTGGAATGCAGACTCCGACACGTTTCAACCGAGGTAATGAGGACCTCGACAGAAAAGTGGCTCCTTACTCCTGATGTATCAAATTGTGCTGTTAGACATATGATGTGGAGAAGTACTTCCTGAAGTTAACGTCAATCAGTTTCACGATGCAAAGGTCAGGGAAGATACTTAGCAATGAATAAATAAAGGTACCATCCATGGTTGGCCAAGGTGATTTAGTTGCAGCTGATGTGCCACGTAAACACAAGGAATCCTTTCATCCCTGCACAGGAAATGCAGGACAAAACCAGCAGAGGTCTGCCCGAAGGTCCGAGGCTTGGATCAAGCATTGCTGCTATTCGAGCAAATTCAACTTGACGGCTGTGTCCTTCAAAGAGAGAGCCTTGTTTCAGTATCTTCTACCAGCTACACCAGGAAACATCCTTTGAGAAGTGTAGGCATCATTTAGAGGCACTTACTTTTATGAGCCTCAGCATCTGCCACATAGATGAACCCATCAACTAGCCCGCACATGTTTTTAATATGTTCAATTAGACTGTACTGTGTTGTCCCGTCAGTGCTGATCTCTTCGTGGAACATCTTGTTAATGGGATTGGTGTCTTCTTCTCTTGCTCTACGTCTTTCCTTGCTGGAAAGAAAGGAGACAACCAGCTTCTTTAGGATATCTGAGAAAGTGTCTTCTCCCTGCCTGGTCACTGAGGTCATCAGCTAAGGCACTCCTGGTGGTTCTGCATGGACCTCCAGTCCTTTTTGGAGTCTACTCAGAGTGGAGCCTTCAGTGCATTTGCTCCCTCTCTGTGGAACTCCCTTCCTGTTGAAGTCAGGCAGGCACCAATATGGTTTTGTTTTCAGCAGCTGCTGAAGACATTTTTATTTGAACAAGCCTTCCCTGACTGACCAGCTATGATTTTATTGGCATAATTTGATTTGTATTTATTTATTATTATATTTATAAAGAGAGCCAGTGTGGCTGTATTGGTTAAGAGTGTTGGACTAGGAGTCGGGATATCCAGGTTCAAGTCCACGCTCGGCCATGAAACTCACTGGGTGACTTTGGGCCAGTCACTGACTCTCAGCCTAACCTACCTCACAGGGTTGTTGTGAGGATAAAATGGAGAGGAAGATGAGGATTATGTAAGCCGCCTTGGGTTCCTTTCAGGAAAAAAGGCAGGGATATAAATTAAATAAATAAATTTATATCCCACCTTTTTTGCTGTAAGGAACCCAAGGCAGCCTACTGTAATCCTCCTCCTCTCCATTTTATTCTCACAACAACCCTGTGAGGTAGGTTAGGCTGAGAGTCAGTGACTGGCTCAAAGTCACCGAGGAGACTTCATGGTCAAGTGAAGACTAGAACCCAGATCTCCCGAGTCCCAGTCCAACACTCTAACCACTACGCCACACTGGCTCTATGAATATTTAATTCTGTATTTTGATTCCTTTTCTTTCTTTCTTTTTATTGTTCACTGGTTGGGAATCTTATTAGATGCAGAGTGGTAATTAATCCTGTGCTGGAAGGACGCTGTGTTTGGGCGGCAGCTGTGTTCCATCCTTGAGCTGCTGGGAGCCTTCACTCCACCCTCCTCCCCCACCCTCTACTGCAGCCAGCAGGTACATAAGACCGGGAAGGGGCAGCCTGAAGAGTGGGGCCTGTGCTTGGAAGAACATTCCTGAACGCCACCTCCACCCCGCCCTCTGAGAGACTTCAAGGCAACCTGCAGCCAGCAGAGCATAATGTGTAAGGGGGCAGCGATATGTGTTGTGTGGGGCAGAGGGGAGATAGGGCGATGGCAGGGCGAAATGCCATTACAGGGGAAGGAGAGATAGATATATACCGTAATACCCATCTTACCTTCTAATTGCCCTGTCAACCTGGGGAACTTGGAGAACAAACCAGACCACCCACAGAACCTCTCCTTGCTCCTATGTAACGCCAGGTCAGTTAAAAACAAAGCAAGTATCATCCATGACCTCCTTCATGATGAGGAGGCTGACCTGGCAGTGCTTCACAGAGACCTGGCTGGGAGATGACAGTGGCCCGACATGGGCCCAGGCCCTCCCAGCTGGGTACTGTGTTAGTGAGTAGGTGAGGGAAAGTGGGCGGGGGGTGTGGAGTAGCTGTGGTCTATAAAGACAATCTCAACCTGACCAGACTTCCTGTTCGGGAATTGAATCATATTGAGTGTGTGTACCTGAGTCTGAAGACCAAGGATAGACTAGGGATTCTGTTGGTGTACTGTCAACCCCGCTGCCTAACAGAATCCCTGGCCGAGCTCACGGAGCTGGTCTCGGAGCTGGTGTTGGACTCGCCCAGGCTTTTGGTCCTGGGTGACTTCAACATCCCATTTGGGACCAGTTTGTCAGATGCAGCTCGGGAGTTCATGGCATCCATGACAAACATGGGCCTATCCCAATTGGTCTCTGGACCCATTCAGGAGGTCACACCCTCGATGCTGTTTTCAGTTCTGAACAGACAGATCTGTGAGCGGAGGTGATCAATACCTCTGCATTGTCATGGACAGATCATTTTCTGGTTAGGGTTAGTATCGCAGCTACTATTCGCCCCTGCAGGGGTGGCGGACCTATTAAGATGGTCCGCCCTCGAAGGCTGATGGATCCTCTTGGATTCCGGGAAGCCTTAGAGGGGTCTATGGCTGGTACCGTCGACGAACCTGTTGAAGCCCTGGTTGACAGATGGAATCAAGACCTAACCAGGGCTATCGACATGATCGCCCCCAAATGTCCTCTCCGGCCCGCTTCTAACCGGGCACCCTGGTATACAGAAGATCTCAGGGAGCTGAAACGGAAAGGACGACGACTGGAGCGCAGATGGCGGAAAACTCGACTTATATCCGATAAGACACGTCATAGAGAGCATCTTCGCTCCTATGGGGTGGCAATACATGCGTCAAAGAAAGCTTTCTTCTCTGCACGCATTGCGTCTGCGAATTCGCGTCCAGTAGAACTGTTCAGGGTGGTGAGGGGTCTAACGCAGACACCTTCCCCCCTGAACCCGATTTCAGAGCCTACAGTTGCTCGCTGTGATGCCTTTAACGATCATTTCACAGATAAAATCTCTCGGATAAGAGCCGACTTAGACGCCCTCATTGTAGCAGAGGCAGACAATGGAGTGTCCAGTAACTCCGCAAGTAGGATTACACTGGATCAGTTTCAGTTGGTGAGTACCGAGGACGTGGACAAACTGCTTGGTCGAGTGAAGAGGACTACTTGCCCTCTCGATCCCTGTCCTTCCTGGTTGGTTGTCCAAGGAGGAGATGCAGTTGGATTACAAGGAGAAGATGCAGTTGGATTACAAATACAGTAAAACGTATCTGTAATGCATCTTCAGGGAGGGGATTTTCCATATGTCATGAAAAGAAAGGGTGGTATGTGGTACGGCCGCTTCTAACAAAGCTTCCCTGGATCCCTGGACCTTGGCAATTACAGACCAGTGTCAAATCTTCCATTTTTGGGCAAGGTGATCGAGAGGGCAGTTGCCTTCCAACTCCAAGCAGTTTTGGATGACACCAATTTTCTAGACCCATTTCAAACTGGCTTCAGAGCAGGATACGGAGTTGAGACTGCTATGGTCGCCTTAGCAGATGATCTACGCCTGAGTACTGACAGGGGGAGTGTGTCCCTGTTGGTGCTTTTGGACCTCTCAGCGGCTTTCGATACCATCGACCATGGTATCCTTCTGGAACGTCTGAGGGGACTGGGAATCGGGGGCACTGTGCTTCAGTGGTTCTGGTCCTACCTCTCGGGTAGGTTCCAGATGGTGATGCTTGGGGATAGCTGCTCCTCCAAAAAGGAGCTGCTATGTGGCGTGCCACAAGGAGCTATTCTTTCCCCAATGCTATTTAATATCTACATGAAACCGCTGGGAGAGATCATCCAGGGGGCATGGGGCGGGGTGCTATCAGTATGCTGATGACACCCAAATATATTTCTCTATGCCTTCGGCAACAGCGTCAGCTAAGGACAGTGTGTCTCCTCTGAATGAATGCCTGGAGGCAGTAATGGGCTGGATGAGGAAAAATAAACTGAAACTGAATCCAGACAAGACGGAGGTGCTTGCTGTCAAAGGCCACAATCTGGGTTTGGAGGTATGTCAACCAGTTCTGGATGGGGTTACACCCCCCCTGAAAGACTGTGTTCACAGCTTGGGGGTGCTTCTAGATCCGTCGCTCCAAATGACATCTCAGATAGATGCGACGGCTAGGAGTGCCTATTATCAGCTTCGGCTGATACGCCAGCTGCGCCCCTTCCTAGAGTCGGAGGACCTAAAGACAGTAGTGCACGCGCTGGTAACTTCGAGGCTCGACTTCTGCAATGCGCTGTACATAGGGCTACCTTTGTACCTAGTCCGGAAACTTCAACTAGTGCAAAATATGGCAGCCAGACTGGTTACTGGTACACCTAGGGGTGCTCACATCACAACAGTTTTAAAAGCACTCCACTGGCTGCCAATCAGTTTCTGGGCGACGTATAAAGTGTTGGTTATTACCTTTAAAGCCCTACATGGTTTGGGTCCAGGCTACCTACGGGATCGCCTTCTCCCATACAATCCACCCAGCACACTCAGGTCCTCTGGGAAGAATTTACTTCAGTCAGCCAAAACTAGGCTGACGGGTACTACCCAGAGGACCTTTTCTTCTGCTGCTCCCAGATTATGGAATGGCCTGCTGGAGGAGATTCGTCAGCTCACCAGTCTTTTGGAATTTAAAAAAGCCATAAAGACTGATCTCTTCCGGCAGGCCTATCCAGCGGAATTTTAGGTTGCCTTTAAGATGTTTTAAGATATTTTAAGATGTTTTAATGATGTTTTAAATATGTTTTAAGATGTTTTAATAGTATGTATTGTGTATTTTATATTTTTGCTGTTCCCCGCCTCGATCTAGACGGAGAGGCGGGTAAGAAATAAAATTTATTATTATTATTATTATTATTATTATTATTATTATTATTCCTGTAAATAAATACATACATATGGGTGCAGGAGGGGAATAAGACAGAGAAACTGCTCTGGATTTAAGGAATTGAAGACTAGAGCTTTAGGAGGAACAATATGGTCATTTGTTTACACCTAGGCCAGGCTGCAAGCTGTACAAGAAAATAAATAACTCACTTGTTCATTTGGGTCTTGGAGAACTGCCCTTTGAAAACACAACCTCAAATCCTTGCTGGGTGCACGGAAGATTGCAGCCTGCGGCTTCCTCGATAGAAACTTTCATAGACAGAGCACTTAATGAAACAGGCTTTACCTCCCCCTGCAAAAACACACACACTAAATAATCCTTACCTGGTTTTTGAATACAGTGTCAGAATATTGAATTTCTGGCCATTCAAATGAAATGTGACTCCTGATCCTATCCCTGTTTGAAACAAAAATAAAAACAAGGTTTTTTTGAGATGAGTTTAAATCTGACATGCCCCTGGGCGGATCATAAATGGAATACATACAGTATCTAAATAAGCACATTTATTCATCAGTGTGGATCCATTTGTGTCCTTACAAAGGCCAGGATACAAAGAACCACACAACTACTTTAGTGTTGGGTGCCACCACAGAGTTGGCCATCTCCTTTGTAAATGCATAGTATATGTCTCCCACTGATCGTATTTGGAGAAGAGACTCCTCTGAAGATTTTAGTGCATGGGCAGGATAATATGGGAAGAGGTGGTCCTTCAGATATTTGGGGCCCAAGCCATTTAGGGCTTTAAAAGTGACAACCAGCACCTTGAATTGGGCTCAGTAGTGAATAAGGAGTCAATGTAAATCTAGGTGAGTTGTTAAACATAAGGTTGGGATAAAGGATCTTCTGCAGTACCCCTAGAAAAGATCAGGTTCATATGTTCAACGTTGTCCTTTTCCTTTGCTTGCTTAGTAAAAAAACCCAACAACAACAACAAAGGAGAAATTATATTACCATATATTTGTCTACAAGTTATAGCAGCTGGTGGCAAAAGCTCTGGACTAGTCATCATTTTTTGCACCAAAGATTCATCCAGGTCTTCCAAACCTGGCCCAAACATAGCAAAGCGAGGCTCTGCCTGCGTGATCAGTGACTGTAAAAAGGAAGCCATGGCTTTGTAAGTGGATTTCGGACATCTTTTGCGATAGGAGCAGCACTTCTTATACCTTTGTAAAACAAACAAACAAAAAACAACAACACAATAATAAAACCCGATTGGTGAGTCTTGAAGGTGTGGTACACATTTTCCAGCATGATCTATAAACTTGTTAAGTTGAAGGCATCCACAGATAGTATGGGAAAGTACTCAGTACTCTGACTCAACTGAAGTGAAGTACAAATGGACTAGATACCTACAAGGATGGGAAAACACTGGGTGTCCAATATAAACTGCTCTAAGCTTTCTGAGAAGGAGGGGGATATATATTAAACCAAGGGCCACGGGGGGGGGGGGCTGCACCCCCTGCCTCCCAAGATAAACATCATGGCAATGGGGAGACCAACCTGGCACCATACATCAACTAGAGGGAACAGCTTGTTTTGCCCTTCCCTGCCAAAAAGAACATCTGTAAGAACTTTGGGCCTGAGTTTTGCTTTTTTCCTCTTCCCTCCCAATTCCTTTTCCTTTTGTGCCATGTCTTACAGTGTAGCCTGAGGTCAGTAATTGTCTTATTATTAGTCTTTGTAAGCTGCTTTGGGAGTCTTTTTTGGCTGAAGAGTGGGGTAAAAATGCTACAAATAAATAAACAAACAGAAAATACTCAGATTTAAATTGACTTGAAGCAGGGGTGGCCAACTTGTGCCCCTCCAGATTTTGTTGGACTGCAATTCCCATGATCCTACACCATTGGTTATTGGCTAGGGATAATGGGAGTTGCAGTCCAACATCTGAAGAACTACAAGTTGCCGACTTCTGTGTTAGAGAATACTTACGCTGCCATGTAGTCACAGGGGGCACTGTCGTGCAGCTCAGCAAGAGATCTATTAAATATGCATGGATCTGGGAGTGACTTCCAGTCAACAGAATGCCAAGAAGGGAGATCACGAATGAGAAAATATCTCCATAGCAAGGGATCTTGGACTGTCAGCCTCCAGTAGCGATTGGTGCTTCCCAAATAACTCAGATCTTTGGGTGTGAGGAAGGACATGATGTATAACTTTACATCTATCTGAAAATAAATAAAAACAAGAACAAAAAATCTGCACAAATTAATCCCTAAGGAAGTTTTAGAACGTTAGAAGCCAATCAAAATTTCCCCTCCACATGCATAAGAATTTCTTTTTTAAAAATCAAAACAAAACATACATTCTAACTTCTACCATGGTTATTTTAACTACAAAGCTCTGTTGTGTTCTGAAAAATATTCCCCGTTTAAAAGTATGCCTTCTCCCTCTTTTCACATTTCCCCATGAGTCTACCAGCATTGTTCCTGAGTCAGCAACCCTTAAGAACATCAGAAGAGCCATGGTGGATCAGACCAAGGGTCCATCTCATCCAGCACTCTGTTCACACAGTGGCCAACCAGCTGCCCATGGGAAACCCACAAACAGGACATGAGTGCAAGCACCCTCAGGCAACAAGCACCTAGCAACTGGTGTACATAGGCATACTGCCTCGGAGACTGGAGGTAGCATATAGTCATGAGGACTAGTAGCCATTGATAGCCTTCTTCTCCATGAATTTGCCCAATCCCCTTCGAAAGCCCTCCAGATTGGTGGCCATCACTACATCTTGTGGAAGTGAATTCCATCGTTTCAACTATGGGCTGTGTGAAGAAGTACTTCCTTTTATCTGTCCTGAACCTTCCACCAATCAGCTCCATGGGATGACCCAGGGTTCCAGTATTATGCACATTACAGTATATTACTGCAACAGGCATGGACCTCTGATTCGGACCGCCCCTCTCCGCCCCGCAAAGCGGCGAGGCTAAGCGCGCTCGTAGAAACGCGTGAATAACGTCACATGTTGTCGTTTACGGAACTGCAATCCGCGTCACCCGAGGACTCCAGAACAGCGCAATTGAACGACTAGCAGCGGTGCCGTCCCACAGGGTTGCGTCCAATGAGAAGCAGCGGGGGCGGCGTCCAAGGGCGACTGTCCAACGTTAGGCTTTTACAACATAAGCGGAACTGACGCCTGGTTGGAATTTGCCGAGGGAGGGAATGGGTCGGCGACGCGCTTACCGGCAGGGCTTGCAGGGCGCTGGGCTGCCGCTCGTCCTCCTCGCCCCCGTGGGCTGCCTGTGCGCCGCACTCGTCGTTTCCCGGCGGGAGCCTCTCCCGGGGTCCCCATTTGCCCTGGAGGAGGCGGAGGCTGCTGCGCAGCGCGGATTCTAAGCGGCGCCAGTCCCCGCCGTTGCCCGTGGCCATTGCGCCGGGGAGACCACCCCACTTGCTCTTACTGCGCTACCTGAATGGACAGCAAAGAAACGCGCTTAGCGGCAGTGAAAGCTTTTGCGACTTGTTGGAACCGGGCGCTACTAGGAAATGCGCCCAAGATCGCTCTCGATGGGGCGGAAGCAGCGAGCCACCCAACCCCTATACAACCGTGCCGTGGCAGGGCTCAGCTGGCTACTCACACGGGCAAGGCAGAAGCGCTTATAGAGGGAAGCCCGCTCCGCCTCCGCTCCTGCCAGTCACCGCCTTCCGGAGCGTCTTCCGCCAAGCTCGCTCCGCCTAACGCTCCGTCCGTTGCCGAGGGTGCTTACCCCAGTATTGCGCAGCCCTATGTAGGTATAGGCAGAAGAAAAGCCTATAACTCCCAGCATGCCCCTGCCAGCATGCTGAGAGTTGTAGGCCTTTCCCCCCTGTCTAAACACGTATAGAAGTGCGCCCTATATTAATTAACCCCACGGGGCTGAGGAGAAGTGGAGTATAAAATCCTGAAAACCGCGCAGTTTTGGGGCTGGCTGAGCGTTGCATCTAGTAAAATGCAAGGACCTTTAAATGGGCAGTATCCAATGTTAGTCCTACATAGAGTAGCCCCATTGAAATGAATGAGACTGCACTTAGTCACAACTAACTTTAAATCCCATTCATTTTAGTGGGTGTACTCTACATAGGGCTAAAATCAGATACCAGATATCAGGTTTGTCTGTTTAAATTTCTACTCATCCCAGAAGCTCATGCAATCTTTGAAAACACACATTCCAAAATAGGATTTAAACATGGATTAGAATTTGTACTTATTACTCCTCAAAATCCTCTGCACTTGGCCCCCTCCCAGCAAACGTTGCAAGGTAAAATAACTAGTTATTCTCAGCATTTTGTAGATGGGGAGCAGAAGTTGTGGTCATGTGTGCACTTACCTAGGAGCAAGCCCCATTGAACATAGCGTGACTTACTCCCAAGTAAACATAGAGCATGCTGCATAGGAAGCTGCCTTATATAAAGTCAAGACCACTAGCCCAGTACTTCCACCGGCTGGCAGCAATGGCTCTGCAGGGTTTCAGACAGGATTCTTTCCTAGCCCTACCTGGAGATGCCAGGGATCAAACCTGGGACCTTCTGCATGCCAGCCAAGCAGGGGCTCTGCCACACCAAGCCACAGTCCCTCCCCCAAGCATAAGATTGCCAACAACAAAACCTGCAACAGCCTTTTTCTAGACTGATTACAAAAAGACCCCCTTTTCCAAAGCCATTCAGTGGCTATAGTAAATATGGCACTCACTCATGCTTTTCAGGTCCAGCTCTATTCCACAAGGCCCACCGCACTTTTTTTTTTTTTTTTTTTTTAAGGCATTAAGCATCAGGCTTGCCCAGGCCAATATACACACAGATGTGCAGTGAATTTGTATTGGAAACCAGACTTCACTCTTAAACACAATAGCTCTCTTTTGCTTTCATTAATTGCCAATATGATTAGCTGTATACCGGATCAGAACATACCATGGAGGCAAACAACCACCAGTAGATCTATCCTCCATGAATTTGCCCAAACCTTAACACCCCCCCCCCACAAAGCTAGTGTGGCCATAGTGGTGAGAGTGTTGGACTGGGACTCAGGAGATCCGGGTTCTAGTCTCACTCGGCCATGAAACTCACTGGGTGACTTTGGGCCAGTCACTGACTCTCAGCCTAACCTACAGTACCTCACAGGGTTGTTGTGAGAATAAAATGGAGAGGAGAGGAGGAGGATTATGTAAGCCGCCTTGGGTTCCTTGCAGGAAAAAAGGTGGGGTATAAATATAAATATAATAATAATAAATTATAGTGGCCAGCAGTACCATATCTTGTAACACTTTTGTAACTTAGCCTGTAATCCTATATTCACTCATCTGGGAGAAACCCCCAATGAACTTAATCGGACTTACATATGACTGAACATGTAAACGGGGGGGATCCCTGGCCCTCAAGGAAAACGTGGACCTCCATGCCTCTCAGTGCAGATCTCCAGACCCTCTCCAGGCTATGCCCCTCACTGGCTGGACTTTGGGCCATTGGTATTATTTACGTTGTCCTGCTCTGTCCCCGAACTACAATGATGATGGTGGAAACCTTGCACAAGTTGGGGAAGGAGAATGCCTGGATCTGCAAATGTTTTTCCCCTCATTGTGTACTGAACAAAGCTAAGAGTCACATCTGGAGGCTGGGTGGTGGCTCCAATGTCAGCGGGGCTGTGTATCCACTCCGGATTGTACTCGGAACTTTAAAGGAGCTCTCCATAGTGCCGAACCCTACCCCCAAAATGTTTAAAAGGCGGTCCCAATAAAACGGGCTGCTCCTGTAAGGGTAACTGAGAAATGCATGTCTGTTCAGGAGTAAAGTAAGGATGCATAGGATTACAGCCTGCATGCCCCAGAACAAGGCTGAATAACGGTCAAACTACTGTACATGTTACATTAATTACATAATACACAGCTGGCCAGTCTCCTAGTTCAGTGATGGCAAACCTTTTTGAGCCCGAGTGCCCAAACTGCAACACAAAACCAACTTATTTATTTCAAAGTGCCAACACTGCAATTAAACCTGAATACCGAGGTTTTAGTTTTAAAAAAACAACTCATACAGTTGTCCGAACTAATTAACATCTTTTGTCTTTAAAGAAAAACACAATAACAGAGCTTTCAATGAAACAAACTGTTCTTTGTTGAAAAAAAAATCAACTCAAAAAATCATTACAGTACTACATTGTACACATAGCCTAAAGGGAATTTATACGAACTTTTTAAATAATTAGGCACATGTTATTTATTATTTATTATTATTAATATTTATTTATCGCCCATCTGGCGGGCAACCGGCCACCCTGGGCGATGTACACAGAATAAAATACATAAATGCAATAAAATACATTAAAACAATATAAAAATTTTAAAATCTTAACCCACCCCATATTCCCGCCTGAACAACCAGGTTTTTAATAAGCGACAGAAGCTCATCAGAGAGGGGGCATGGCGGAGGTCACTCGGGAGAGAGTTCCACAGTACGGGGGCCGCCACAGAAAAGGCGTAGTAGTAAAGCAGCACAGCACATGTATTTTTGGATAAGGGATTCTCAACTTGTAATATGATGATTATATGCCAGACTGAAATTGTATGGGGCAAGCTTTACTCCGGGTCCTTTCCCTGCTTCTACAGGTGTCGGATTAGTAAAAGTCAACCTGTACTAGGATGAGCAAGATAAACAAGAAAACTAAATGTGCTTAACACATTTAAAACACTTTATGTCTTGGACTGCAAACACTGCATTAGGTAAAAGTTTGCATTGGGCATGCTTTTGCACAATTAATGTGATTTTTGCTATTGCATGCATGCTGATAATTTATCAAACCTTGGCTCATACTCCGTTAGTTTGAGAGCAACACATGCAGCACTCAGGTCAGCTGTTAGGGCTTTACATCCAAGCCGTGCTCTGTGCATCATTCTTCAAAATCTTTTAAATGTGATAACAATGTAGAAAAGAATTCTGTAACAGGAATTCTAGAATAAAATCATTCTGTTCCACACTGTGAGAAAGAACAAGATCATTAGTGTTTTGCAGAAGGGGATGATCTTGTCACGATCTGGTGACCAATGGCTCAAGTGCCCACAGAGAGGTCCCTGCATGCCAGCTGTGGCACCCAGTGCCATAGGTTCGCCGTCACTGCTACATACTAACTGCAAACTCATTTTCCGAGGGTAGGTCCTTGTGTAGTAAAGCAGCACCATCCATGTACAAGAGAGAAATATCAGCAGGCTCAGGGGACCCCCTCCTCCACCCAAAAACAATCTCTAGAACTCCTCCCCCCTGCAAAAGGAGAGGCCCATGTGTGTGTGTGGGGGGGTGCTCAGTGGTCACAGAACTAGAGTGCCTGCTGTGGGGTGGAGCTGGAACAGAAAAGGCAAAGGAAAGTGGGAATGGAATATGCTTGAAAAGGCATGGCTGACAGGCTGGAACCCTGAATAGGAGCATGCCACACACTGCAACCTTTTGTTGCAGCTCCCATTCCTGCTATACTGCATCAAGCAGAAATAGAGCAGTGCCCCAAGCGTGGCAGCAGCACTCTTGCTAAAACACACATGCGGCCTGAACCCCATGATGCATCCTTGGGTATTAGTGATTGCTGCTACATCAGCTTCATGCCAACGCTCTGGCTATGTACATCCAGCCAACTTTATTCCAAATAGCATAACTATTGCTCCCAGTTCCACACAGCTACACAAATGCTGTAGCCAAATGCTTTCTGGATAGAGTGTGGATGGATTCACTGCCCACAACATGACTTCATTTTACTGGCCCAGTAAGTGATGGGCTTATGACAGGCTTATCAGGGGACAAAAGCTACCCTAACTAGATGGTTGCATTGAGAGTCATTTTGCAAATGGGCAGGAATCCCAGCAGCCCTTGTTCTATTCTCACCTCGCCCCTTAATAAAAGCAATGTTTCTGCCAAAGTTTTAGGCATACCTGAACCCACATCCTAAAGTCTATGAAACTAAATCAGAACTACACCAGCAAAAAGTCACTGCTTTGAAGTGTAGCTTTGAAGGATCACTCTAAAGGAGCTTGTATAACTGACCATTTCTGTGCGATTTAAGTCAAGACATGCTCCAAAATGTTGGGTATTTTTAAAAAAGGTACAAATTACACAATTATTTCTTGAGGCATACGGTGTTTTTTTCCATTTAATCATGCTTTGCTTTAGGAATATACCAGTACATCATGTGCTTTAAGTCAATTTAGGCTGTTAACTGTTTAAAATAGTCCAGTATGAGCTTTGCATTTTTTGTATCCCAGTCATGCAATCTTAAGGGTCCTTCGCACACAGCTATGTATTTCAGCAACATTTCCTCTCCTGTCTCTCGAAAGTCCAGAACCTTGATGTGCGAACTGCCGGGTGGTTCACTGTTCAACCCTGGATCTGTGTTTTGCCTTTGTTCCTTTCCTTTTGCACAGTATTTCAGTCCCCAGTAACACATTTCTCCACAGTACATCATAGCCAGTAGATGAGTATCACTAAATATACCTGCCAAAGGGGGAGAAACACAGTTCATGTTGGGCAAATATTTCAATATGCAGAGGTCCTGGGCTACGTCCTACTACGTAATGGAAGCACAAGAACCCCAGATCAAGCCATGGGAATTGCTCCAAAATTTTCTTCATCATAGAATTTCTTTTCGAAAGCAATTTCTTTTCTATCAAACTGAAAGGGAATGGTTGGGGGAAAAAATGTGGGAGAAATTTTCAGCACACGCATTTCACTGCTTATGTGAGCAGATTACATGCACGGACTGAAAATAAGGAGACAAGCAGCAGCTGATAACACGAAAATCAGAACTTGGGATTCATAACTAAAAGAAAAACAGGTGACGAAATCACAGCTGTGCACATTTATCAGTGTGCTTTGCCTTCTGTGAAAGAAGACCCTTTCTGGGTGTGTGTGTGTCTGCAACCAGTGATCTGAAGAGATTTTAGGCCTGTAGTTTAGTTAGCTTTCCCAATGTTACAAGAAAATGCAAGCTTTGCAAACAGACATTTAAGAGCAGTGAAAGGAAATAGAGCAAGGGTTGTAAGCAACAGAATCAGCAGCACAGTTATTCTTAGAAAAGGAGCAGGGCAACATGTGGTTGGCAGCTGGGTAACAAGTAAGAAAGGAAACTTGATTATAAGCATGTGCTAGGATTACTGGCATGATCCCTCCCCACCCTAAAATGTACTTCTTGTTTTGAATTCTGTCTATGCTTGCGTAATAATCTATATAAACTTCAACAGTTCTTGGGTGGGGCAGAGGTGCTTTGTACAGTCACACTGTCCCGTGTGGCGTGGAGCATCCTCTCCCCACAGCTGCGGTGTACTTGCAATAAAGTCTCTTGAGAATTTGGCTCCTAAACTCATGTGAAGAGTGTTTTCTTCAACACTGCCAATGGCCATGCTGGCTGGGGATGATGGAGGCTGAAGTCCAACACATCTGGAAGGCACCAGCTTAGGAAAGACCGGACTAAAGACCCACAAACTACTAATGGGATATGGCAAACTGTGATAGAAAACTAGAAGCTTACTGCTATATCAACTACGGTAGATTCATTTGCTTTTCTGTTAGGATTGTTTAATACAATAGATAACAGATGAACAGTGGGACATGCCCTTTACTCTTTCCCCTCTGGTTTTTTAACACAGTTGGGAATGCTTCCTTTCCACCCACTGCTCTTTCACATAAATCCTTCAAAAGAAAAAAAGAGGGCGAGAAAGCAGAAGATTTACCTTCATGGACCAGTCTAGCCGTGGGTGCAGCCCGAGACAAGAATTCCTCATTTGGGTTATCCGAACATCTAAATTCAAGCATCTTCACCAAGTAATGGATTCCTTCATTAAGAAACTAAAGGAGAGGAGAGACCATTTAGGAGTCCATGCTCTGTATCTGTGATCTTCCCTATGTTTCCAAGCAGGAGCCATTTTGGCTTCAGGCACAGCTACTGGGGGGCCTTTCCTAAGCTGTTGGGGGGGTCTCTTCCCCTCCTTTAAAAGGGAAATAAGAAGATCTGCAGTGCAGTTAATGTGCACTAGAAGAGTGACACTAAGAGAACAATTACTTGTAATATATCAGTTTGGTTCTGGTTGTCCTCCTATACTGAAATCTCCCCACTGTCGTTTATTTTCCTTAGAACACCCTGGAGCAGGGTGCTTTAATGCAGAAGGCAGATCAGGATCTACTGGAAGATGTCTGGGTGATCTGCAAGAGATTGGCAAAGCTTTCAACTCCCAACCGCTTAACAACAGCAACTACAAAAAATGTCATGGCTGGCCTTGTGCTACTGCTCATTTCTCAGCATCAGCATTCCTCACCTGTAAAATAAAGAGTATTAATTGGTTGTTTTTGACCAAGGGCAGTATCCAACCCAATTCAAATTGGGCTACCACCCACTGGCAGTATCCAATGCTGCCCTTATGTGAGCGGGGCCCACCACTGCTTCTGTTCCGCGAGTGGGCAACTCTGCCGATTCCCTTCCACAAGACTTGCCCACCGCTTGCAGAATGGAGATTTAGCACTTCTGGGGGCAAGCCCCGAAAGAAACAGAAACGCTCGTTTCTGGAATGGGCAGGTCGGTGGAGCTCCCTTACACGAGCTCCGCTGGCCTGCCCCATTCAAGAAACGAGCATTTCTGCTCGTTTTGGGTTGCCCCTGGAAGCGCTGAATCTCGGTTCTGCAAGTGGTGAGTGCCACTTGCGGAAGGGAATTGACAGGGCTGCCCGCTCGCGGGTGGTCTTCATTGGATACCGCCCCAGGTCTTTGTGCTGGCCCACGTGAGAATCCCTGATCTGTAGTAACTCAGATGCAATTACCCCAGCACACAGGTTATGGGGTACAGTCAGTAATTGGCTTCCACGATCCACCATTTTGCATTTGGCTCTATAACCCTGTGAAGCACTATTTTTGTACCTGGCTCTGGGTTGATGGACCTCAGGAATCCAGCAAAGGGGGGGGGGGGAGATCCCACAAGCCTAAAGTCTGTCCGCCTATGCCAAGGGCGGGGTCCCAATCCAGCCTTCCAGGGGTTCCCTAACTGGCCCCACCTCCTTTCCCTAGACTCACCCCTTTTCCCCAACCACCGTTTTTTGGTGGATTCCTGGCTTTTGTGCAGTCTTTTCCTCATTCCCAAAGGGTGAAACGCCTCTCCCAAGGCTTAGTTATGAGCTTTAAGCTGAACTATGCTGGTATTTGGGCCCCTATGCCTTTGGTCTCGCCCACCAGTGGAATGCAGCCCCCCTAGCTTTTCTCCGAAATGGAATTCGGCCCTTGGACTGACAGAGGTTCCCCACCCTGCCCTATGCCAAGCCCTGCATGTCAAAGATGCAGCTGGCGTCCCTCTGGGTTCTAGGTTTTTGCTCACAAATGTTAAGCAGGTAAGAGACGTGTTCATAAGGATGCTTTCATTGGGGAGTTATAGCAGTAGTTCACAAAAACAGGAAAATGGGTTTAAAATTGATTTACAAAAGGATGAAGAAGAGGAAGGAGTCTATTGGGCAAGATCTTTCTATGCCGGCACAACATTGGCAAGAATCCCCAAACCAGATCAGGATCACTGCACACCGGGTGGGGAGGTTTAAACATGCCTTCCCCCTGCAGCTACTTGCTTCCTGATCTCTCTCTCACCCCCCCCCCCCTTGCCTGGATTGATGCCAATGGAGGTTTTTTGTCTTTTCAAAACTTCAGCACAGGGGCGGGTAATATCAGGAAGCAAGCAGCTTTGGGGGGAGGTTTAAACCTCCCCTCCTGGTGCATGGTGGTCCCAAGCCAGACCAGGGCTGTAAGAAACTAGGAGACTGGCCAGCTGTGTATTATGTAATTAATGTAACATGTAGTTTGACCCTTATTCAGACTTGTTCTGGGGCATGCAGGCTGTAATCCTATGCATCCCTTACTTTACTCCTGAACAGACATGCATTTCTCACAGTTACCCTTACAGGAGCAGCCCGTTTTATTGGGACCGCCTTTTAAACATAAGGGGGTGTACCTTTTTAAGCAAGTCCGTCTTCTTCATCAACCATTCTTTCCTTCCTTTCACTGTGTGGCAAAACATGTACAGCAAGGCTCCTCTTCTCCAGTAGAGACATTCCAGCAATTCTGTACTAAGCACTGTGAACGGCTAAAAGAAAAGAAAAGACCCACCCACATCAATTAAAATGCTTGGGCCTTGAATAAAAGAAACAAACATAGCATTATCTGGGACCTACTGGTAGAGTTTCATGCCTTCTAATGTGAATGTCTAATGCAGTGTTCTCCAACCTTGGGTCCCCAGATGTTTTTGGCCTACAACTCCCAGCATGCCCCAATAAAACGGGCTGCTCCTGTAAGGGTAACTGTGAGAAATGCAGTTCAGGAGTAAAGTAAGGGATGCATAGGATTACAGCCTGCATGCCCCAGAACAAGTCTGAATAACGGTCAAACTACGTACATGTTACATTAATTATAGCTAATTTTTAAAATACTGCTATTTTTGCCTTGTCACTTCCTGAACTGAGCAGGGGGTTGGACTGGGGCATGCTGGGGCATGTCATTCATTCTCTGAATCTTCCACAAGTAAAATAGATTCATGAAATAGATTCATGTCAAACATTTTTTTTAAAAAAAGCAGTGTAATTTCAGATAATATCCTTTGCGCCGATGGATGTGGATGTGAAGGAACTTGCATCTCATCTATTTCATCTTCAACAATTACTGCTGCACGGAATCACCTAGGCCCACACACTCAGATATCGTACAGCAAACAGGAGGATATGCTGCAATGGATGATGCAGTGAGAAAATTCAAGGACACAACCACACATTTCTCTCAAGATTATTCAAGGCCCCCCTCCTGGATGGTCAGATTTCATTTTTAAAAAAGGAGTGCCGAGCCTTTTATTTGCGGAAATGTAAGGAAAAGCAGGCAGACTGGCTTCCTCTGTTGCAATGCTACGTACATTTACCTGTAACTAAGTCTCACAAAGGGCTAGATATAGACCTGCGTGATTGCAAAGATCATTGGTGGAGGCCTTGCTAGTTGAACCGTGACCTGTAGGTTGCCCTCTGCCACCAACACTGAAACCAGCCTTCTCCGTGGTGGCACTTACCTTTTAGAATCCCCCTCCCCACTGGCATTCAGGAGATGCCAACTGCGCTGTACTTTAGGCATGAGTTAAAGATCTGTCTTTTCACCCAGACACTCCCTGACTGATTGTGCTACCCAGTTTGCTAACTGTTAGTTTCCTGTTTTTAAATATTTTATCTGAGGATGCTTTGCATTTTCATCTTACATTGTAAAGTGCTTCGAGATATCTTTTCAGATATCAGGCTTGGGGCACACACGGGGGTGGACAGGGGCATTTTGCTCTGCCGTCGCCAGTCATTCCACTGACGGAACGACACCACTGGATACAACCCAGGTTTAAATAAACATGCATAGGATTGTGGTGGAAGTAGCAGAACTACTCTTCTGTTCCAGTATTCTAGCAAACAAGTGGAAAGGCACTGGCATAAACCTAGAAGCACTAGGCACTTCTTAAATAGGAATACATACCAATACAATATTTAATTTTAATACAACTCAATAACTTTTAAACATACTAGGCTACATGTATTTAGGTTTGGGCTGTTTACTGACTTCTCCTCCTAACACCATGTAAACCTTAGGCCTCCTTCACCACAAAACATCTAGCTACAGGCAGTAAATAAACTTATGTGGTTCAACTCAGCCGGATACCAAGTCCTTACATACTGATCTCAAGACATGATAATATCAACAAGTGTGATGTTTTGAATTTTGCAACACAAGGAGAATAGGAAAAAGAAACTGAGGGAAGTCACTTGAAGATGGGAGGCGTTTATTTTAGTTAGGATTTTTTTTTGTACTGCACATGAGATTTAAAAAAAACCTGAGCAATTGTGGCTTAGTACTCACTTCTTGGGATGCACCACTTTCATTGACCAAGATTTCTGGCTCTGAAAGCACATGAATTATATCCTCAACTTTCCATAACGAGGACTCCTCTGGAAATTCTTCATCGACAAGCTGGTTTTCTTCAAAGTATGTAATATCCAGCACAGCCTTTAGAAAGGTGGAAAAATACACTCTGTAAGCTGCAACCTGCTTAGTCCCTTCCTGGTTGACAACTTGGCAAGGAATGATCTGTACTAAGTAAAGGTGGCTTTTAGGCCTGGAGCTAGTGCAACCCTCTCTACACTTCCCCTTCTCCCACTATGCAAGGATTCCTAAACCAGATGTAAAAAAAAAAACCCACAGTGCAAAGGATGGGTTTACTAAGCTCAGGTACGGGCTGGACTCAGTTTGTACGAGGATTCACAGGCCTGCATCCTGGAATCCCTTCTCCAAGAGCAGGGCTGCATCATGGAATATAGAAATAAGAAATAAAAGCTTCACTGAGCAGGGCAGGGCACCTTTGCCCTCAACACTCAGTAACCACTACCTGTCATCATATACTTAGGATTATGGATCAGGGCTTCCTGCATGGGTTCTGGGCCAGGGAAGTCCTGATATCCCCTTTTTTAGAATTTTGAAATTAAGCACCCCATTGCTGATGTTTGTGTAACAGGCTCGTTGTTCCCTGCACTGACATGACATACTGATCTGATTCCTTGCATCAACACATCAGCTATAAGGCTCTTCTGGGAGGGACCATAATTTAGTGGTATAACACATCTCCCCCCCTGCAGCAAATAGACTGGAGCAAGGGGGAGGTCACCCCTGCTAAGGATCCTGTTACCCCAAGGGTCCTTGGTGTGGGGTGGACTTTGCCTCCCGTTCCAGCCATTTTTGGCAAGGAAGACTTCCCCTGCCATGCAACTGAATGGAGGAATTGTTCTATTCAATTACAGAGAGGGGAAATAGCTTGGAGCGTGCCTAAGCCTGCCCTTGTGGGTGCCATGGGGCACACAGGTGGCACGATGGAGGCCCCCTGATCAATACAGTTCAACCCACAAAATGATCAAGGCAGAAAATGAGCATGGAAGCAGCTTTAAGCAAATGAAGGCAATTGGGATCACAGTTGCCATCAAACTTATTTTATTTTTAAGTTTGACAACCACAGATGTCAATTGGCCAGCATAAACTGGCTCACGGACTGAGCCATCCACACCTAAGTTTTATTCCTGGTGCCAGTCACTGTAACTCCATTCCAGTTCAACACAGGTGCCATCATGATTCAAGCCAATTGTAAAAACATTCCTTTCATACTCTACAATAAGAAAATATATCTCAAGTCATGCCCCAATGCTAACCATACTTAGTAGGTTTTGAGTTCGATGAGATGCAAAATTGTAGCCTAAGTTGCAGAAAATGCATTACTGCACCATACCTGTGTGTAAAGTTGCACAAGTCTGGGAAGTGTGGAATTTTCTCTGGGTTCCTCGGAAAGTTCTGTCAGTGTTTCCAGTGTAGCAGAAGCCTGTGTTAAGAAGTCATCTGTTGATGAGGGGAGACCAAAGACCTCATTGAAACGTAACTAAATTAACTATGCAACCAATACACGGCCACACTCTTTCCATGCACATCAGGAAAGCCTCTGGCACATAAACCAGCAGTGGTGGAACCATTTGCTGGGGAAAAACAGTGACGGAAGGCTATTGCGCTTATGTCCTGCTTGTGAGCTTCCCAGAGGCATCTGCTTGGCCACAACAAGAAAGAGGATGCAGTATTAGATATGTCTTTTATCAGGTCTAGCAGGGCTCTTAAGGAGTGGGAGAAAGAACCAAAGGATAGAAGCGAGAGACCCAGGAAGTATTGAATGAGCAAGGAATAGAGCAAGGTGATTAATTCCTAAAAGGAGAGCTTTGGGGCCTCCGGACAGCCTGGAACCTACACTTGCACAGGGTAGGCTGTGGTTCTCCATAGACTCGGAGCAGGGCTGGGGTCAAGAGTTGGCACTACAGGGCACCTGCTGATGCTCACAGCCCAACAGAGCGGCCACTGTGATCCCCAGAGCCCACTGGCCTTGCTCCTCCTGCCTGTCGCTGCTTGTTCACTTGCTCTCTCTCCAACTGTATAAGAGCAGTAGAAAGAGACAGCAGCAGTAGCAGCAGCCTCCACTTACCTTACTTTCTCATTCTGCAGTGGTGCATTTGCTTCAATGGGTCAATTTTCAGCGAGGTCAGTTGCAAGGTCCGGGTTAAAGCCCCCTAACCCGCCCACACTAGGGCCTCAAACTGGCCAGGGTCCCTGACACTTCTGAGTAAAAAACAAATAAGAACACACGCCTCCAGCAGCTACATCTTTAAATTCAAGTGTGGTTTGACACACGCCCCCCACCCCCAGCAGGGCAAGAAATCTCGCACCACAAATGGGCAACGGTGAAAAGTGGCAAGGAGGCAGACCAGCCCAGTGCATCTTGCCCCAGCCCAGCCTTCCCCAACGTGGCGCCCCCCAGATGTTTCGGACTCGACGGCAACCAGCGTGACCAGTGGCCAAGAATGATGGGAGTTGTGGTCCAAAAACAACTACGCTGAGAAAAGGCTACTCTAGCCCCTCCAAACCTGTTCCCTGGAATAGAAAAATAGGTTGCGGGGCTAAAGTCTGGCCCGAAGCTCCGAATGGGAGGGATGCTTTGGGAGAGCGGGCAGCGAGGATTTGGAGACCACGGAGCAGGGGACGGGCGGGCCCTCTTACCAGCGGAGTCCCCGTCTTTGCTCCAACGGTGCAGCCTCTCTTTGAGCCCCGCAAGCCGCTCCTGCAGGCAACCTGCAAACCCAGCCCCGGCCATGAGGAACGCCGCCTCCGCAAACTTGCGAGCGCCACGTGACCGCCCCTGCTGGCTCTCTCACGTGACTACGCTCTTCTTCTGCCGCCGCCGCTTCTCCACACCATCACGTGACATGTCCCAGCTGCTACAGAGGTGGGCGAGGAACACATAGAAAGTTCGCGATGTGGCGCCTCTAAATGGAAGCGTTGCAGCCGTAAGAGATAGGAAAGGAAAGACTGGCAGCTTACCCTAATTTCCGGGTTCTCTTCATCCCCCCACCCCATAGTTTAGGAAGGAAGGCTGCCGCTGAGATGTCTATATAGAACTCAGTGAAGAAATTCAGCTTTGGGCAGTGCCTGAGATTGTGTAGCAAAAAACAAAAAGTTGTGGCGAAGACACACCAGTTCTTATATTTCCTAATATGGGTCCTATTTCTTGTGATATATATTTTTTTAAAATTCGTTTTTAAACATTTACAGTGCAATCCTGAGTAACACGTCTACTCAGAAGTAAGTCCCACTGAGTTCAAAAGAACTTTCTTTCGGGAAGACTGGTGACTCCTATGTCAGGGAGGCTCCTTATCCATTGCATCTATTTGTCTGAGCTTTATAGGAGCTATCCATGGTGAACCTATTTTGGGGATGGAGTACAGCACCACGGATAGCTCCTATAAAGCTCAGAATAAAAGCTGCAATGGATAAGGAGCCCCACTGACACAGGAGTCACCAGCCCCCCCCCATAGGATTGCAGCCGTAAAAGTGCAACTTATCTGCATGCAACGCAATGGGACACAACGTTTTTGCGTGCAATTGAGCCCCGGATTTTGACTGGGAGGGCGCTTGAAGGGTGTTTTGTTCAGGGATTCGGTGCTGGAAATTCCAAGCAGTCTCACAGCCCCACAGCTTACTTAATATATTAAGTGTGGAATACATTGCAGGAGTTTTGTAAAAGTCTCTTTCTTATCCACGCTTCACCAACCTGCAGCGAGGGGATTACAGCACTGGACTACATTGCAGGATTGTTGTATGCTACTCTCTCAGCCGTATCCTTATCTCCAACCTAGAATAGGGGATAATATTGGACTACATTGCAGGGCTGTTGCAAACCTCTATCTCAGCCTTAGCCTGACCCCCAATCTGCAGTTGGTCAGCAAGGGTTTCTGACTCCCAATTGTCTAACAATAATAACAGTAAGATGAACCCCTGCCTTAAATTATACTGCTGAAATGAAGAAAGTTGGGCGAGAATGAGGCTGGATTTTTATGTGGAAGTGTGGAAAGTATATAATTTCTATGTTATATGAACATATATTTTGTAACAAATATTTACTATTATTATTCTGCTTGAATGTAATGACTTACTTAAGCTAAGTTCCTGTTCTGACTCTGTATGCAGGAAGTCCTATCTCACATGAAGGATTGTAACACTGGGGTTGTAACACTAAGGGTCTGTAAGGGGCCTCTTGACTTCTCTTGACCTGCTGGAGTTAATCCTGTTGAGATAACTGACTTGCTTAGAGTTCATTGTGTTGAGATAAGGTAAAGTTACTTCAAGAATGTTAATCATGGAAGATTGGCCTTATAATACAGATTTACAAGGACAAGAGGGCAATTAACAAAGAGGTGTGAACTATCTTTCCTCTGTCTCTATTCCACTCCCCACTACACACATGTCAATTAGTTGTTATTTACTGCTGAAAAGAGAAACCAGATATTGTAAAAGCATACATCTGTCAATATAGAAATAAACAATTAGGACACATCAGAGAATTTGTTAGCACGCATGTGCGAGAGCAAGACGTTTGTCAGAAAGGTATAAGAATGGATGTATTTCTGTTGTTTGGTGTCCCACTCGCCTCTTCATTTGAGTGGTACCATATAGCACTGTATTCTAAATAAAGGAATTCTTTTTTTTACCCGCTCTGGCTGGATTATTGACTACAAGTCAGCTGGAAAACGAACTTGGGAAGTGGCTTGAACTTCCTTACCACAGAAGGACTGTGAAGTCCATTCATTTCTGGGACGCAAAACCAATTCCTGGGCTCAGAATTCCTATTCTTTATTTTTAATGCTGCAACCCTATATACTCTTACCAGAGATTCAATGGGACTTACTTTTGAGCAGACATGTACAGGATTGCACTGTGAATGTCTTTTGCACCAGGGTTGGTGGATCTCGGGGTTCTAGAAAAAACAAAATAGATCCTGCAAGTCAGCCACCCCTACTGCAAAGCACTCCTCTACCCCTATGTTTCCAAGAGAGGAAGGTCTAAAACAGAACAGGCCTGTGGCTCATGCTCGCTCAGCTTGTCTGAGTGTGGAAAGCTAAGCAAGGTCAGGCCTGGTTATTACTTGGATGGGAGACCCCTCCTCTAGTTTCCTGCATTGAGCAGGGGGTTGGACTCGATGGCCTTGTAGGCCCCTTCCAACTCTATTAAAGCAGGGATGTAACCGCTCGCCTTGAGCAGGCCAAAATCGGCCCGCTCATGCCCGCCAGAGACTCACTTTGATATAAGAGTGTTTTGGATTACAAGCACGGTTCTGAAACGAATTATGCTTGCAATCCAAGGTATTACTGTAATGGGAAAGACCTTTGCTGGAGACTGGGGCTGAGTAGAAAGGTTTTGTTGTTGCAGTTATATTACTGAGAGGCCACTAGGTGGCAGCAATGTGTTCAGCAAATCCAGAGCTTGATGGATGATTGCCCAGAGATTCCTATATTGAACAGGGATTGAGTTGGGCTAGATGACCTTGAATGTCCCTTCCAATTCTAAAATTCTGTGTTTCTGATTCAATAATTCTATGAGGACAACCATATCAGTGTGGGCTGCATGAGGGCCAATAAACTGAGGCTGAATCTTGGCAAGACGGGAACCCTGTGGGTGAGTAGTTCCAGAGTCCAGGTCCAGGAGATACGCTCATTGCCTGTTCTGGATGGGGTTGCACTCCTTTGAAAGATCAAGTTTGTAGTCTGGGGGTACTCCTAGATCCATCATTGTCACTGGAGTTCCAAGCGACTGTGGCAGCTCAGAGTGCATCTATCATCTTCAACTGGTTTGCCAGGTACGGCTTTTCCAGGACAGGGATAGCTTGGCCACAGTGCTACAGGCACTAGTAACCCCAAGACTGGATTACTTCAATGTGCTCTATGTGGGGTTGCCCTTAAGGCTGCTCCAGAAGCAGGAGCTAGTGCAAAATGCAGCAGCTCGGCTGTTGTCGGGGAGCTGCCCCTTTTCAACATGCATTTCCTTTGCTGAAGGAACTGCACTGGCTCCCTATTCACTACTGAGTCAGGTTTAAGGTTCTGATACTTGTGTACAAAGGCCGAAACAACTTGGGACCAGGTTACCTGACAGAGCGCCTCCTCCCACACCAACCTGCCTGGTCGCTGAGGTCATCAGATGGCATGCTCCTGGTGGTGCCTCATGGACCTTTGGCCAGATTGGAGTCCACCAGAAGAGGAGCCTTCAGTGTGGTGGCTCCATTTCTGTGGAACTCCCTGTCTCTCGAGGTCAGGCAGACTCCGATATTGTGCTGCTTTCGGCGCCTGCTGAAGACCTCCTTATTCTGGGAAGCCTTCTCTGCTGTCCAACCACCATTTTAATGTTCCTTGTTTCTTTGTTTCTTTTTTCTGTTTGTATCTTTTTATTGTTCACCACTCCAGAATATTTACTTAGATATGGAACGGTATACAAATACTGTAAATAAATAAATATCACCAAAATATTCTCCTCGTGGGAGCTGTTTGTATTTTTCAAAACTTTGCATGCACATGTACTTAAGAGAGGATCTATACAGATCAGTGGTAGAAAACATGCTTTGTATGCAGAAGACATCTATGTCTGAGGCCTTGAAGATCCTTGGTCAGAGTAGGCAATTCTGGACAAGATGGATCAATATTTTGACTCAGTGGCCTAGTTTGCATGCAACGAGAGCCCAGATTAAAAAAAAAATTTTTTAATGGGTTATCATGAAGGAGGCAATGCATGCTGCCTGATTCCTCCCACAGCAAACAGGTGCAGCTAACCCATGGACCTTCCATCCATGGTTTGGTTAGCATTATGTGCAAACCTGGAACTCTGGTTTGTCTTTCCCTTGACAAGCCACAGAAAAAACCCATGGCTTATTGTTGGGTTCTTTCTCTGGCTTGTTGGGGAAGCGACAAGCCAGGTTTCCAGGTCTGCACATAACGCTCACCAAACGAAGGAAAGAAGGTTTGTTTAGCAGCTCCTGCTTGCACCGTCTGTTCATGATAACCCACCTTAAAAATAAATATCTGGGTTATCATTGCATGCCAACTCGGCCAGTGTGAGGCTGGCAGCAGCTTCAAATCTGTTACCTGAAATGGGATAGCTTGGAATGTTCTCTCTTAGGAAATCACCTTGAAATCCTTCTGCAGTGAAATCCTTCACTGTTCTGCCTTTCTCTAAGAATCCAACAGATTATCCTCATCCTCTTCACAAATGAGTTTGCACCACGATACAGCATGCATGCAGTCTGTAACACATCTGCCGTGTTAACATGGAGTAGGAATAAGCAAATATTATTGAATGTCAATTTTAGAATCACACAAATCCTGTTCTTCAGTGTGTATTAGACATGAAAGTTGTCCGCTACAGTGCTATAGACTGGGTTCAGACAAAACGATAATCTACACTCAAGGGTTGAGTGTTGGTTGCCGTGTAAGCATTAGCCACGAAGAACCCACAGTTCACAACCCAACAACAAACCATGGGTTCTCTTCATAGGTTGTTTGTGGTTAACAAACCATGGCTTGTTAGTGCGGCTGGGTTCAGACAACACGATAAACCACAGTTCAATGACAACCCACACTCAACCCTTGAGTGTAGATTATCGTTTTGTCTGAATCCAGCCATTGTCTTAGTTTTAATCTCTTCACCGTGTGTACATGTGTTTATACTGTGGTTTTTCCTATTAAAAGCAAACATGCTGTTCAAACAACTACCCAAAGGTAATGATCAGATATGGTTCCTGTCACAGGACAGGCCATCTGTAAGCTAGCAGAGCAAGAAGCAGGATTTTCCTAGTTTATTACCTTTAATCCTGCCTTTTCCCCAAAGAGCTCAATGCAGGATACACGATCATCTCCCTGACCCCCCTGTTATCCTCACAACAACCTTGCAAGGTAGGTTAGGCGGAGAGGTGGTGACTGGCTCAAAGTCACCCGACGAAAATCACAGCAGAATGGGGATGCGACTCAGGGTCTTCCCTCTCGTCCAGTATTCTAATCTCTCCCAGTAAGAAAGCCTGCCCTGGAAGGACCTGTCTGGAAATATCACATGAGGCTCTTTGGTCTAATGTTGTTGAGATACTTCCTTGCTGGCCTAGCTGATTTTCCTGCCATTTCCTCTTCTTGCCACAGCTTGTTATAGAGTTGGAAGGGACCTCAAAGGTAATCTAGTCCAACCACCTTCCACTACCGCCGCTTCCCTGATAGCAGAGGTTGGATGGCCACCTAAAAACCTCTAATGAAGGAGAATCCACCACCTTCTGGGGCAGTCGAGCAGCTCGTACCATCAGGACCTTCTTCCTAACGTTTAGTCTAAATCCCTTATCGTTTGAACCCATTGGTTCAGGTCCTAAATGTTGAACTCCATTCTAGGAGATGAATGCAGGAATGTTTCTGGAGAGATTGCTAATACTTATGCCTAACCCCCTGTTCTCTCTGGATGATTTCCAATATTGCTCTAGCCAAGTGAGTTTTGCCATGGAATTTAAGTGTTTTGGTTAAAAATTAAGTATATTATATGACCAGTGTGCATGAAGTTTAACTGATAGCAGACTTAATGTAGTTCCTTTTGTCACAACTGTGGCAAATTATCCCTGTTCAGCATTAGAAGTTACTCTAGCCAAGTGAGCTTTGCCATGAAATTTAAGTGTTTTGGTTAAAAATTAAGTATATTATATGACCAGTGTGCATGATGATTAACTCATAGCAGACCTAATGTCGTTCCTTTTGTCACAACCGTGGCAAATTATCCCAATTCAGGATTAGAAGCTGAAAATGGTAACTACAGTTTCCTGCAAAATGTTGTACAAAGCGGACCATGTTAAATCATGACTAATGCTGCAATCCCTGTATGTATACCAACTTGGGCATAAGTTTAATTGAACTCGGGGAGATGTACTTCTGAGTAAACATGCATAGGTCAGAGCTGAATGCCCCACTGAAACTTTGAAAGCAATGCAATGGGACGGGTGCAATTATCCAGAATCTTTTCAGTTGCAATGTGATTTAGGACCACATGAGGCTCCTTAGGGCTGCTAATTTGACTGGGAAGCAGCATGGTGGGGAGGTTGTGTTTTATTAATCCCCCCTCCCATTTACCCAATCTTACCGAATCTTATCCAGTACCAACCTATATCCCTCCCTCCCCCCAGTAGGGCTAATAGCAGCATCAGAGGGTCAACAGGCTGGGGAAATGGCCTGGCTAAACATCCCTTTACCAATAGCATTTCTGACCTGCCCGGTTGCTGAGGTCATCAGATGGCATGCTCCTGGTGGTGCCTCATGGACCTTTGGCCCAACTGGAGTCCACCAGGAGAAGGGCCTTCAGTGTGGCGGCTCCACTTCTGTGGAACCTCCTGCCTCTGGAGGTCAGGCAGGCTCCGACATTGTGCTGCTTTCGGCGCCTGCTGAAGTCAAGACCTCCTTGTTCCGGGAAGCCTTCTCTGGTGTCCAGACACCATTTTAATGTTACCTTGTCTGCAATGTATTGTTTTTGTTTCTTTTTTCTGTTTTTGTCTTTTTATTGTTCACCGCTCCGAAATCTGCTTGATGTGGAGCGGTATACAAATACTGTAAATAAGTAAGTAAATAAATAACAAATAAATAGCGCTCTGTGGCCGCTTAGCAGTAAATAAAAACACTGGGTGGGTTCGGATGACACGTTAACCCACACTGTGGCACAAGCCATGCAGTGCGGGTTAATCGCCCACGGCCCCACGATGCGCCCGACAGACGACCGGGCACATTGTGGGTCCGTGCCCACCTCCTCCCACCTCCTCAGTTCCTCGCCACCGTGCGG
This sequence comes from Shinisaurus crocodilurus, assembly GCA_021292165.1. NCBI lineage: Eukaryota > Metazoa > Chordata > Lepidosauria > Squamata > Shinisauridae > Shinisaurus > Shinisaurus crocodilurus. The sequence goes on along the minus strand of CM037877.1, from coordinate 22,303,364 downwards.
GCAGTATGGCTGGCAGGGGAATGCCTAAACATGCATAGGATTGTGCCCTAGGTTGCAAATACTAACTTCCACACACATTTCTGGTCATAACCTGGATAACAGCAGCAGGAAGAGATTGAGAGACAGCATGACACACAATACAGAAAATACGAAGAATCTCCCAGGATTTGCTTCCTCCTAGTGCAACTTTTATTTTATTTTTTTGAAGTAGTAGTTTGTTAATTCTAGAGAAGGAGGGAGATGTATAAGTAAAGGGGATTCAGTGTCAAGTACTAGTTAAAAATAGGGTTGGTACTTCAGTGAGAGCTCATTGAAACCTCTCTCCCAGTGTCAGCTCAGCTCAGCAGACTGGAGCTCTGACTCATCAATCATCACAGGAATTGTGGAAGTAGTAGGAGCATACTCTGGAAAGCAATGGGAAATAGCTAGGCAAGGTCTTTTCACAGAGATTTTTTTTTTTTTTTTTAAAAAGGGAAACCTAGGAGAAAGTGCAAACACTTTAGAGGACAGGATAAACATTGAACTGATCTCAGTCTGGAAGGCTGGGCAGATACCAATAACATGTCCATAGGACGAAAATGCATTCTTTATTTATAACGCCTTTGCAGGCAGAGAGACAACTCCTTTCCGCCAACCACCAATTGTTTGGTGGCTCCCCAGCTTTTGTGCAGTGTTTCCCTCATTCTGAAAGGTTGAGATGCCTCTGCTAAGGTTTAGTTACTGCAATACAAAGGAAACAATATGGTAAATTATAATGGAAACGGCACAAAGGCCCTGAGTACAAAGATTTAGTTACTGGCAGAGAGCCTTAAGCTACAACTGCTATTTTTTGTATTTTGGTCTTGTCTCTTTTGCCTTCAGCCACGCCCACCACTGGAATGTGGCCCCCAAGAACTGTGAGCATTCCAGGGGGTGGGGAGGAGTCAGGTTCTGCCAGCATATGTAATATCCTGGCTCCCCTCCTCGTGCTCCAGGGCAAAAGAGTTAGCCGAAATCGGCTGTCTAAGTCTTTTGCAGGGCGGGAGGAGCATAGAGGGGGTGGCCCCCACGTTATGGAACTCCCTCCCTAGTGACCTTCGTCATGCCCCCTCCGTGATGAGCTTCCGCCGCGCATTAAAAACATGGTATTTCAGGCGGGAATATGGGGTGGGTTAGGATTTTAAAAGAATTTTTTATACTGTTTTAATTATCATGTTTTATTGTATTGTTTTAATTGTACATCGCCCAGGGTGGCCGGGTGGCCGGCCAGATGGGCGATTAACAAATATAATAATAAATAAATAAAGAGGTGATCTTTGCCTCCACGCTCCTTCCACCTTCCATAGGATGCCCGTAATCCTCTGCGTTCAAATGGTCATGGGCAGCCACATTGGATTGTGCTGCCCGCCACTACAGTACACACTACTGATTTGATGGGGGGAAACCCTGAAAAGGAGTCACGCATATGATGTCCAGAGAGGGTAGCTGTGTTAGTCTGTTGTGGAAAAATAACAAAGAGCCTTGCGGCACCTTAAGGACTAGCACATTTATTATGGCATAAGACTGTCCATTTCATCAGATGCACGAAGCATTAATCTCAAGTTGGCACATTTATATACACATGCTTGAGGTGTGGGGGTGGTGGGAAGGGGGATTTATGTTGCGGCTTGTCTGATGTTCAGGAAACTGCCTCTATCAGCATATGGGGGTGGTTCCTCTTACGTTTAGCTGGTGCTTATCATTGCTCATCTATATATATATAAAAAAGCAACATGGGAAGGAACTATGCGACGACTATGTATAATGTGCAGCCATTTAATTGCTCCTTTGTCTTGGCATATTTAAAAAAAAATTGAGTCCTAATTCCCAGTGCTCTTATGACTCCGTCTTTCCCTCAATTTATTTTTTGCCTGTTAACTGAAAAAGGACACCACATGGCGCATGACTAGGCATTAGATCCTGGTTTCAAATGGTCACTTCAGGCTCTCACATGCTCTGCCAACTAAAAGCTGAATGCTTTAAACCAGGGCATGTCCACACTGCATATCCTTGGGGACTGCCCTTTTCTGCAGAGAATAGACGGAGCAACAGAAGGGAATTGTGCTGCACTCTTGTCTTTTTATTGTTGTTCACCGCTCTGGAATCTGCTTGATGTGGAGCGGTATACAAATACTACTACTACTACTAATAATAATAATTGTGGCACCTTAAAGACCAACAAATTTTTAAAGACTAACACCATTTTAGTGCTGTGGGCCCCATTACTAACACTTTCCCCTCCAGGGGATATCTCTTCTTTGGAGAGGTATTTAAGGGCTCTTTAATTCGATGGACAGAAGCAGCAGCAGGACACTGAACTATTTATTTTAGAGCCACTTCTGAAAACGTTAGGTGGCACCAGGGGCAAATGGCCACATTAAAAATTCCCTACCCAGCTTCTCCAAATTAGAAACATAGAAAGTGAAACAAAGACACATTCCTGTTCGAGAAGATTGTCATATGCTGGACAGATTTGCCAACCTATTTCTTTAGCTTTAGCTAACCCTCAGCATTTTTACTCAGAAGTCAGTCCCACTGGATTCAAACTGCACCGCTACATTCCTAGATTTGTGATGTACCGTAAGTCCTCTTGCATTACTATTCAGAAGTCAGTCCCATTGAGTTAAATGAGATTTATACCCAGGGAAGCTTTATAAGATTACACCCTTCGATGTCTTTAAAGGGGGATTTATAGAAACACATTAATGGAGGATAAGGCTATCATTGACCTGGTTCATAATGACAACTCATGATTTAAACAACCCATGGGCTGTTTATTTTATTTATTTATTTAATATATTTATTTACCACCCATCAGCCAAAAGGCTCCCTGTTGTGTATGAACAGGAGAGAGGGTGAGTGTGTGCTGCTTCCTGCATGCCCGCCTCTTCCACTTTTACTCACAATCTGCTCCTTCATAGGTTGTTGAGCATGATGTCTGAATCTAGATCAATGGGTTGTTTAGGGGCTAAACAACCTAGTAGTTACTCCCTTGGTTTGTCCCTCAACAATCTATGAAGGGGCTGATCGTAGGTTGTTGATTAAAAGTGGAAGTGCCTGGTGCACTCTCACTCTCTCCTGCTTGTCCCTGACAGCCCATGGTTTGTTTAACGTACCCAATGACTGGGTTCAGACAACACAATAACCCACACTCAAGGGTTGAGTGTGGGTTGTCGTTGAACCATAGGTTGTTGTTGAAATGTGAGTCATCATTTTGTCTGAACCCAGCTGAGATAACAGACCATGGGTTCTCTTCATGGGTTGTTTGTGGTTAACAAGCCATGGCTTGTTAGCGCAGCTGGGTTCAGACAACACAATAACCCACATTTCAACAACAACCCACGGTTCAACAACAACAGTGCATAGTTAAACTATGGAATTCACTTCCACAAGAGGTAGTGATGGCCACCAATTTGGAGGGCTTTAAAAGGGGCTATCAATGGCTACTAATCCTGATGGCTACATGCTTCCTCCAGTATCAGAGGCATTATGCCTATGTACTCCAGTACTTCTTATGTTCTTAACCCTCGCTCAACCCCTTGAATGTGGGTTATCAGGTTGTCTGAACCCACTCATTGACTACTAATCATGATGGCTATTTGGTACCTCAGGATCAGAGGCAGCTTGCCTCTGAGTTACCAGTTGCTGCGGAACAGCAGCAGGAGAGGCCTATTGCCCTCAGATCCTGCTTGTGGGCTTCCCAGCGGCATCTGGTTGGCCACAGGATGCTGGACTAGACAGGCCAGGAGTGGGAAACCTCTGGCCCGGGGAGCAATTCTGGCCCTCCGACTGGGGATCCCCACATTGCCATACCTCCTTTCCGCCAACCACCAATTGTTTGGTGGCTCCCCAGCTTTTGTGCAGGGTTTCCCTCATTCTGAAAGGTTGAAATGCCTCTGCTAAGGTTTAGTTACAGGCAGCGAGCCCTTAAGCTACAACAAACTGCTATTTTTTTGTATTTTGCTCTTGTCTCTTTTGCCTTCAGCCACGCCCACCACTGGAATGTGGCCCCCAAGAACTTCTCCAAAATTGAAATTGGCCCTCAGGCTGAAAGAGGTTCCCCACCCATGAAATGGGCCTTTGGTCTGATCCAACAGGACTCTTCCGCTCTTATTTCACAACCTTCCTATGCAGCATAGAATAGTGAATGGAAAGGTCTGTTTTCTTTCTAAAATACAGTCTGCAGAAACAAATAGGAGTTGTGGCTACAAGAGTGTATTTTGGGGGGGGGGGTTGTATAACCAAAACCAAATAGGGTTGCCAAGTAGTCAGGGGAAAAAACAAAAACAAACCGGCTTTGTCTGCATCTGTACCTTTCAAAAAGATTTATACACAGAAATCAGGAGGTTAAGCTTTTCTCGCCACGGAGCCAAACTTAAAGTATGTATGCGGATGAGACGCAGCTCTACTTCTCTTTCAAGTCCTCACCGAGGTTGCCGTTGAGACCCTGTCCAAGTGCCTGGAGTCAGTGGCTGGCTGGATGGGAAGGAACATGCTGAAACTGAACCCCGACAAGACCGAGGTACTTCTGGTGGGAGACAAGAGGAGGTTAGGGGATGTTGACCTGGTGCTGAATGGGGTACATCTACCCCTGAAGGACCAGGTCCGCAGCTTGGGGGTCATTCTAGACTCCCAGCTGTCCATGGAGGCTCAGGTGTCAGCGGTGAGCCGGGCGGCGCTGTATCAACTCCATCTGATACGGCAGCTGCATCCCTACCTTCCTAATCACTTGCTCCCATCAGTGGTTCATGCCTTGGTCTCCTCTCGCCTAGACTACTATAATGCGCTCTACATGGGGTTACCCTTGAAGACGGTTCGGAAGCTACAGCTGGTACAGAACGCGGCGGCTTGCCTGGTTAAAGGCAGAACGCGGCGGCTCGCCTGGTTAAAGGCAGGATCGCATCACTCCAGTGCTCAAGGAGCTGCACTGGCTACCAGTTGCTTGCCGAGCCGAATTCAAGGTGTTGGTTTTGACCTTTAAAACTCTATACGGCTCCAGTCCAGTCTATCTCAAGGATCTCCAGCAACACAAAGTAGGCCGCTCATCAAGATCTGCCACAGACGGCCTTCTCCTTGTCCCTTCAGCTCAGCCAGAGCAGCTAGACTGGTGGGGACTAGGAAGAGGGCCTTTTCTGTGGCGGCCCCCGTACTGTGGAACTCTCTCCCGAGTGACCTCCGCCATGCCCCCTCTCTGCGGAGCTTCCGCCACTCACTAAAAACTTGGCTGTTCAGGCGGGAATATGGGGTGGGCTAAGATTTTAAAATTTTATACTGTTTTAAATGTATTTTATCCTGTTTTTATCTTGTGTACATTGCCCAGGGTGGCCAGTTTGCCGGCCAGATGGGCGATAAATCAATGTAAAATCATCATCATCATTGAAAAACCTCCTAATTTCTGTGGCTCAAACTGCTTCTAAAGCAGTGTTCTCCAACCTTGGGTCCCCAGATGTTTTTGGCCTACAACTCCCAGCATGCTACGCTACGCTGGCTGGGGCATGCTGGGAGTTGTAGGCCAAAAACATCTGGGGGACCAAGGTTGGAGAACATTGTTCTAAAGGGACACATACAGCAGCTGGTTCAAAAGTGGGCAACCCTAAAGCCAAACCATCATGCTCCGTTCTTCCATTCAACTGGTGTGTGGAAGTAGTTCATCTGGCTTTAGCCAAGTTGATTCAGAATTCAGCTTAATTGATTTCAGTGATTCTTACTTCCCAGTCATTGCTGTGCAATCCCAAATGCATTTACTCAGAAGTAAGACTCAAATTACTTCCGAATTAAGCATCCGTCATCTTGGAGCATTAAATTTCTTTAATTTTTTTAAAATCTAGTTATTATAAACTACATACAAGACTGTAAAACAAAAACATACAACTACAGTAAATCATAAGGTGCACTCCCCACCCGCCTAGGGACCAACTAATGTACTTCCATCCCCTTAATCAATTGAATTCCACATTCCAAAAATATAACATGTCCTGACAAGGCATACTCCCCTTCCCCTTTATTAATACATAGTCTAATAATTGATTCCATATATCCATAAAATTATTCTTCTTTAACTGTCCCTTTTTGCATTTAATACTACAAGTTAGTTTATCGTTTAGGGCTATATCCCAAACTTCCTTATACCAATCAGTTATTAGAAAAACATGTTGTACTTTCCTGGCAGCCCTATCCTATACTGGCCCTGCAAATGTTTTGGACTTCAACTCCAAGCAGCCCCAGCCAGCTCAGCATGGCCAATGGTCAGCAATGCTGGGAGTTGTAGCCCAAAACCTTGGGAAGGCAAGCTCCGTTCACTTCAGTGAACACAGTGGGACTTACTTCGGAGTAAACCCGCGTAAAACTGCTTTCCCTGCGTGATGGCAATGCTGCCTTAAATCTTCCGCCTCTTACGCCTTTGGGCCTCCTCCGATGGATCGCGCCTCAGCCCTTTCCCCAGCCACTCCTGGAAGGGGTTAAAGAAGACGTCAAGGCCGAGCCCCTCACACCCTCCGCCGGCCTGTGTCATCGCATCGGCTCCCATCCCCTTTGCCAGCCAGGCGGGTTTTTCTTTCCAGCAGCAGCAGCGCGCCGAAGGGGTTGGGCATTAACTGCCGCCGCCTCCTCCTCGTCTCCAGCGCCGCCGATCGCCCGGGCTCCTTCCTCCTCGCCTTGCAAGCAGCCCCACAGGCTCGAAGATGGCGGCTCAGAGCCTCCTCGCCCGGTTTGCCCGCAGCCTCCCCGCCGCTTCCCGCTGGGGGCCCGGACGTGGGACGGTGCAGCAAGTCCTCGGAGCCCAGGCGAAGGTAAGAAGAGTGGCGCGGCGGGGGAGGCGTTTGGAGGACCCCCCCCTCCGCCCCGCGTCCTCGGCTTTGATGTCTACGCGACGGTCCCGATCCGGTGCATAATGCTTACTCCGAAGTAAGCCGCGTTCGTTGTAGCGGGGCTTAGGGGGTAGTAGTATCCAATGTTAGTCCTACGTAGAGTAGACCTGTTGAAATGGATGGGGGCTAAGTTAGTCACGGCTAACTTAAGTCGTTCATTTAAATGGGTCTACTCTACGTAGGACCAACATAGGATACTACCAGGTCGGATGAGCGTGTGCTTGCTTTAGGATTGCAGCCTTAGGTGGTGGTGGTGGTGGTCTGTCCCTTTAAGAGCCGCTCGATCTGCACTAGCGAGCAGGTGGTCCTGTTTTAGCCCCATGCAATAATGCGGAGCTTCACCTATTAAACTCCAACCGTAAATCTTTAAAACTAAAAGGCACAAGAGCAGGCTAGGCTGCACTCCCTCTTCTCCCCTTCCTGGCTAGTTGGCGACCCGTAGCTTGAAATAGAAACGCGCCCCACTGACATTTCCTTGCCCTCCTTCTCCTTGCACACGCTGTCACCCGGTAGCTAGCCTGCCTGACCTGCTTCCCTTTGCTCCTGGCGGGATCAGATCCACCTCCCAGGGCTCCTCCTCCCCCTCCTGGCTAAGAACATTTCCTTGAACCGGAGGCCAAAAGATTCCCCCGCGATCCTGCTGCAGAATGAATGACGCGCCTTCAACCTTGCGCGCCCTCCGGGCTGACCAGGCCGGCGGGTTCGTTGCAGCGCTTCGTCCTTCAGCACTCGCAAATAAAAGGCGCCCGTGCGTCGGGCTGACCTTGAGGAGGAAGGGAGCGGTGTTTCCACGGCCTGTCCTCGTCCAATTGTGCCTGGCTTGGTCGGATGGAGGATTGGAGCAGGGCTTAGTGGTAGTAGTAAGGCAGGCCCAGTGTAGGGGGCGGGCGCCTTGTCCCTTTGAGTAGGTGTTGCTTCAATTCCGCCTCTCTGATAGTCCTTGGAACGGGGGTGCCTTTTTACAGCCCCATCCTAGGTGTGTCTTACTCTGCATTAAGGCATAAACTGAGCTTAATGGGGCTTGCTCCAAAGTAAGTGTGTGTAGAGTTCTGAGTTTAAGGTCACAGTCCTATGCAGGTTTAGACAGCAAAAAGTCCTACAACTCCCAGCATTCCCCAGCAGCCAGCAGGCTGGGAAATGCTGCAAGTTGTAGGACTTTTTGCTGTCTAAACCTGCATAGGATTGTGCCTGAAGTGCAGCTATTTCAATAGGTCTGCGGCCTGTGGCTCTTGCTTGTCTAAGAAATTTTGGGCAAAATTGGCTAGCAGGGTTAGAATTTCTACAGCACTTGCTCTCCTACAGATCTTTGCAGGATGACCCCCCCACAAGGAAAAGACTCTGCAAACAAGAATTTTGGTGTGAATTGGCACCAGGCCCATTTGCTTGGTAATAAGTCATAGAATCATAGAATCATAGAAAAGTAGAGTTGGAAGGGGCCTACAAGGCCATCGAGTCCAGCCCCCTGCTCAATGCAGGAATCCAGGTCAAAGCATCTCTGACAGATGTCTGTCCAGCCGCACCTTGAATGCCTCCAGACTGGGAGAGCCCACCACCTCCCTAGGTAGTTGATTCCATTGTCTTATTGCTCTGACAGTCAGGAAATTTTTCCTGATGTTTAGGTGGAATCTAGATTCCTGTAACTTGAGCCCATTATTCCGTGTTCTGCAAACTGGGATGAAAGAGAAGAGATCTTTGCCCTCCTCTGTGTGACATCCCTTCAAATACTGGAAGAGTGCGATCATATCTCCCCTCAGTCTCCTCTTCTGAAGGCTAAACATGCCCAGTTCTTTCAGTCTCTCCTCATAGGGCCTTGTTTCCAGTCCCTTTATCATCCTTGTTGCCCTCCTCTGAACCCTCTCCAGTTTGTCTATGTCCTTGTTAAAGTGAGGTGCCCAGAACTGGACACAGTACTCAAGATGAGGCCTAACCAGTGCCGAGTAAAGGGGAATTATCACTTCCCGCGATTTGGAAGCTATACTTCTATTAATACAGCCCAAAATTGCATTTGCCTTCTTTGCAGCCACGTCGCATTGCTGGCTCATATTCAGTTTGTGATCTACCACAATTCCAAGATCCTTCTCACTTGTAGTATTGTTGAGCCAAGTGTCCCCCATTCTGTAACTCTGCATTTGGTTTCCTCTCCCTAGGTGCAGCACTTGGCATTTATCCCTGTTAAATTTCATTCTGTTGTTTTCGGCCCAGCGCTCCAGCCTATCGAGGTCACTTTGAATTTTGTTTCTGTCTTCCAGAGTATTAGCTGTTCCACCCAACTTTGTGTCATCTGCAAATTTGATAAGCATTCCCTGTACCTCCTGATCCAAGTCATTAATAAAAATGTTGAAGAGCACCGGGCCCAGGACCGAGCCCTGTGGTACCCCGCTCGTTACCTCTCCCCAGTTTGAGAAGGAACCATTGATAAGCACTCTTTGAGTCCGATTCTGTAGCCAATTGTGGATCCACCTGATAGTTGTTCCATCTAGCCCACTCTTAGCTAGCTTACTAATCAGGATATCATGAGGCACTTTGTCGAAAGCTTTGCTGAAGTCCAGGTATATAATGTCCACAGCATTCCCACAGTCCACAAGGGAGGTTACCCGATCAAAAAATGAGATCAGATTAGTCTGACAGGATTTGTTCTTGACAAATCCATGCTGGCTTCTAGTAATCACTGCATTGTTTTCAAGGTGCTTGCAGACTGACTTCTTTATAATCTGCTCAAAAATCTTCCCGGGGATTGATGTCAGACTGACTGGCCTATAGTTCCCAGGTTCCTCCTTCTTGCCCTTTTTGAAGATGGGAACAACATTTGCCCTCCTCCAGTCGTCTGGCACTTCACCTGTCCTCCATGATTTCTCAAAGATAATAGACAGTGGTTCTGAGAGTTCTTCTGCCAGTTCCTTTATTACTCTAGGATGCAGCCCATCAGGCCCTGGAGATTTAAACTCGTTCAGAGTAATCAGGTGCTCCTTGACCATTTGCCTATCAATCTCAAGCTGCAATTCTGCCCCTTCAGTCTGCATTTCAGGTTTGCCAGGGGGGTCATAGACCCTCTTTTGGGAGAAGACCGAGCCGAAGTAGGAATTGAACACTTCTGCCTTTTCTTTGTCTTCTGTTATCAATTTGCCATCCTCATTGCGTAGTTGAACCACCAGTTCTTTCTTCTGTCTTTTACTGTGCATGTATCTGAAGAAAGCTTTTTTGTTGCTTTTAGCATTCCTCGCTAACCTTAGCTCATTCTCAGCTTTAGCCTTCCTGACACTATTCCTGCAGTTCTGTGCTTCCTGCCTGTACTCTTCCCCTGTAGCCTGTCCTTCCTTCCACTTCCTATACGTGTCCTTTTTTGTTTTCAGGTCATCTTTGAGTTTATTGTGAAGCCACATTGGCTTCTTCTGTTGCCCTCTGCCTTTTTTCCTTGTGGGAATTGTTTGCAATTGTGCCTTTAAAATTTCCTTTTTTAAAAACTCCCACCCCTCCTGGGCTCCCTTTCTCGTGAGAGTCACTTGCCATGGGATCTTACTAATCATTGTTCTGAGTTTGTTAAAATTGGCTTTCCTAAAATCCAGGGTACGTGTTTGGCTACACTCAGCTTTTGCTTCTGTTAGAATCAAGAACTCAAGTATAACATGGTCACTTTCCCCCAGAGTTCCCGAAACTGCCACTTTATCCACTAACTCGTCTCTGTTGGTTAGAATCAGGTCAAGGATAGCCGATCCTCTAGTTCCTTCCTCCACTTTCTGTAGGAGGAAGTTATCAGCAGCACAGCTCAGGAATTTCTTGGAGAGGCCATGTTCCTACATGCACGCACGCACGCACGCACGCACACACACACACACACACTCATGTGTGAACCGGCTAAAGGCTGGGGGGCGGGGCGGGGTGTGTATGGTTCCTCTTGATAGCCCCTGCCGGTGTCCCAAAGTCTACAGTGACCCGGCTTTCATATGCAAATGTAAGTCCCCCTGATTCCGCTCTCTTCCAAGCCTGTGTACTTTAGGATTGTAGCCCCTGCCAGTTCCCAGCTCTTTTCTGATCTGGAGTGTGATGATAGCATGCTTTTAAATATTGGAGCTCAACTGAAAGTTTGAAATAGGAATATGTGGAGGAAGGGGGGGGGGCTGGCTGACCTGCCACACTCCCACCCTTTCCTACCCAAAGGACCCAAGACCCCCAGGGATCTCAAGGTACCAGACTGCCAGCCTTAGCTGTCTGCAATCCTACTTGAATCTCTGTTCAGGGACTTGCCCTTTGTCTGTAACCTGGATTTAGATACTGAAGCCACAGAGCAACTACAAACACCATGTGGGGTAAAAAACCAAAAGAAGGTTTATTCAGGTAGCATATTACAACAAGAATAGGGAAATGAGGGAAGCACACGAAAATGGAGAGAGACGCTTTGGTACAAAGTAATAGAGCTGCAAAATAACAAAACCTACTGATTCCTTATATCTCCCAGGCACACAACTAGTTACCTGGGGGTCAGTTCTCTTCAGGGTTGGGTCCAGCACAGCCTTGCCGCCCGGGAAGCCTACACACCTACCCGAAGGTCCGAGATGGGTAGCCCTCCACAAGGCTTGCCTTTACCCAAGCCCTCATTCAGCTAATTTCACCAGGAGCTACCTGGGGTCGGATCCTGAGGCCGCCCGAAGGCTTGGACCTCTGCTTGGCTTGCTGCCATTGCTCCACAGCAACCATGCGATGACCCAAAGACAAAGAGCAAAACCCACACTTTGGGAAATATACCTTCCCCCCCTCCCCATCTCCTTTCTGTAGCTCCGCTGCTTCTTAGCCAATCAGGATGAACTTCACCTGGCCAGGCAAGGGAGGGGGACTCATGACTCATGACTTACTGGGCCTGAACTACATTTGCATATGAAAGCCGGGTCACTGTAGACTTTGGGACACCGGCAGGGGCTATCAAGAGGAACCATACACACCCCGCCCCGCCCCCCAGCCTTTAGCCGGTTCACACATGAGTGTGTGTGTGCGTGCGTGCGTGCGTGCGTGCATGTAGGAACCCCCAAAGGCTCTTTTCTTCACAGAATAGGATAGTCGGAGTTATGCAGTTTTTAGAATAGCAGTGGGCAATATTTGGTAATGTCAAATCCAGATATTTGATAGGTCCATTCTAGTAGGCACTTTAACCCCCCCCCCTCCCCATGTGCAATGCTGCCTTATGTTAGGGGTCGGCAACCTTTTTGTCCTTGAGCCACATGCAGTGGTGGATTGGAGGTGATGGATGTGGCTGAAGCCAGTGGGGGTGGAGGCCTGGGCTCTCCATATCTTTCTTTTTCTCAGACAGACACATTGACTGGGTTCAGACAACACAATAACCCACACTTAAGGGTTGAGTATGGATTCTTGATGAAACATGGGTTATGTTTTCTGAACCCAGCCGAGATAACAAACCATGGTGAACAACCCACAGTTCACAACCCAACAACAAACCATGGGTTCTCTTCATGGTCTGTTCATGGTTAACAGACCATGGCTTGTTAGCACAGCTGGGTTCAGACAACATGAGAACCCATGTTTCAACAACAACCTATGGTTCAACTGCAACCCACACTCAACCCTTGAGTGTGGGTTATCGTGTTGTCTGAACCCAATCATAGCCTCCCTGCCCCCCCGCCCTCACAGACCCATGCACATGGTTGCCCTTCCCCCCCCCCCCCCCAAATCTCACCATGCACAGATGGGGAGGTTTAAAGCTTCCCTCCTGGTGCATTGCAATTCCATCCTGCCTTTCCCCGCTGCCCAGCTGATTGCCACCGGAAACAGTGTGCTCCTCAACTGTTTTTAGTGCCAATCTGCTGGGGAGGAGGAAGTGTATCAGCTAGGGAGTGGTAAGGGGTCACAGAATCATAGAATCATAGAAAAGTAGAGTTGGAAGGGGCCTACAAGGCCATCGAGTCCAACCCCCTGCTCAATGCAGGAATCCAGGTCAAAGCATCCCTGACAGATGGCTGTCCAGCTGCGCCTTGAATGCCTCCAGAGTGGGAGAGCCCACCACCTCCCTAGGTAGTTGATTCCATTGTCTTATTGCTCTGACAGTCAGGAAATTTTTCCTGATGTTTAGGTGGAATCTAGGTTCCTGTAACTTGAGCCCATTATTCCGTGTCCTGCAAACTGGGTCCTGGGTGCCAAATGAAGATTGGCCAAAGGGTGCATGCATCCTGTGGGCTGCCTGTACATGTGCCTTCTGTGGTCCTGCTTCTAGTCTTCCATGCTGAAAAGGAAGCAAGACTGCATCACTGGAGAAGGAGGAAGCTGCAGCAGCATAGGCCTATATGTGTGCCATAGCCAGCCCTGTGGGGGTCTCTGCTTTTTTCCAGGAGTGCCCCATCTGCTTGTGCCATGTATGGCATTTGTGCCAGAGGTTGGCAGCCCATGCTCTGCAAGCTAGTGAGTAGTCATGTGCTAGTGCCTGGCATCCTCCAGTTTTGGGGATGCTGCCTCAGGTCTTCTCAACACAGCCCCCTCCCCCGGGTTCTCCACCTGGTTCTGGATTCTATGCTAAGGTAATGCAAATCCTATGTTTAAAGCACATGTGGGCAGGCTGCATGCGGCCCTCGGTTGCTATCTGTGCAGCTGCAGAGCCCTGCCTCCTGTTCCCCGCAGCCAGCTGATCAGCCATCAGCTGGACTGTGGGAAACCGATGGCTGTTTCTCAGCTGCTAGAAACAGCAATCTTGACCAGGATTGGCGGGGTGGGGTGGGGAGGTTAAGGCCTCTTCCCCTCCCCCAGCGATCCTGCAGCAGGATCATTTGGGGGTGACAAGGTTTAACAACGCCCCTCCCCCGGTAATCCTCCTGAATGTGTGAATGGGTGTCTGTGAAGGAGCGTCTGCGTGTCCTGGCCCTGCTCACCACTAGCCTTGCCCGCTTGTGCAACCCCTCAAAAGGCTGTTCAGGAGCCAGTGTGCCCGCACCCACCCTAAAAAGAGTGTTCACCTCCAGTTTGAAGTTACCTGCAAGATCCAAAGTTCTTAATGTGCATAATATTAGTTCCTGATCAGTGGCAGTGTTAGGTACCAAAAAGATCCAAGTCTCAGGCCCACTGGGCAATAATACTCAAGTGGGGAGGCAGCAGGAGGTGAAGCGCATGTGGGCAAAAAGGCAGCTAATCGGGGGGGGGGGGATCAGATGCAACAGAGATCATCAGGGCCCTTGTACCTTTATTTCAGCAAGTGCCCATGGACAGCAGGGTGGTAGGGCAGATGGCTCCCAGAGATTTGGGGCTCCAAATGAATGATTTGGGGCTCCAGCCCTAGTGGGCCACCCCCTAACACCGACTCTGCTCCTGAAGTTTCCACTTGTAGACGTTTAGGCTTCCATATTGTAGAATCAATTTGGAGGCTGTGTCGTTCTGTGTGAACTAGTAAAAGACTCTTTGACCTAGACAGCACAGTTTGAGCTGAGAAATGTGTCCTTGTTTAGCGAAAGGTGATGAACCGGTTGCATGGGGCATCTGCTGTTGTACCAGTGTTGATGAAACACGGCATGTGACTTTCCATGCTGGGGAGAACAAACTGTTGGCCGATTTGTTCTGTTTCAAGTATCTTATGGAGAAAGCTGCCAGAAGCTTCTTATTAAGCAATACCATTTCTGCTCCTGTTGTACTTATTAATAAGGAATAAGAGCTGCTTTTTCATATTTCCTATTTTATTTATTTTATTTTATTTACCACATTTGCATACTGCTCCACATCTAAACAGATTCTGGAGCGGTGAACAGTAGCCTGATTACAAACACAGTGCACTTTCACTTAGTAGATCCGGCCAGGAGAGGTCTCAAATACTTCAAAAACTGGGTTAAAAGTGGTGCTAATGTCATAGGGATGCATGGTTTTGTTGATTAGCAGAGTAGTCCTAAGCATGCATGTCTACTTAAAAGTAAGGCTCATTGAGTTCAAAGGAACTTCCTCCCAGGTAAGTCTTCATAGAATTATAGCCTAAAATTGTTGTTATTATTATTATTTATTTATTTATTTCATTTCTATACCGCCCAATAGCTGAAGCTCTCTGGCCGGTTTACAACAACGATAAAGCACAATAAAATACAATATAAAAATGCAAACAATAAAAACATCGAAAAAAATTTCACTAGACATTTTAAAAACAATTTTAAAATTACTTAAATAGCTAAGACAAGATTATAGAAAGTAGACTGGTTAAAAAAGGTGACATAACCACCACCCTGTGTAATATTTGAAGCTGCTAAGTGCCTCAGCATAGAGGGCAGTCTTAACCTGGCACTGAAAGGATAGTAAAGTTGGTGCCAGGCGGTCCTCAGTGGGGAGCCTATTCCACAGTTGGGGGGCTACCACAGAAAAGGCCCTCCCCTTGTTGCCGCCTTCCGAGCCTCCCTCGGGGGTGGCAGTCGGAGGAAGGCCCCAGATGTTGAGCATAGTGTTCGGGTAGATTGTGGTTGGGAGAGGCGTTCCATCAGGTATTGCGGTCCCAAGCCGTGTGAAGTTGCACTCCTAAGTATATTTACTAGTGAGTAAGTCTCACTGAACACAGTGGAACTTACTTCTGAGTAAATATGTTTCCACTGCAAGAAATCGTATTTATTATTCCCATTTTTAAACATCCACAAAGTGACTGACAGCACAATCCAATGAGACTGCCCATAACCCTCCGAACACAGAGGATTACAGGCATCCAGCTGAGGGCAAGAGGAACATGGTGGATAGGATTTCCACTGCGCTCCCCTCGCCCTCAAAAACACTTAGACGGCTGATTTTGACTGTCTAAATGTTTTACACCTCCCGAGTAGGAGAGGCTGAGGCACAGCTACCTTGGAAGCTGGTGGTACCTTGCTCCCCTCCCCCCCCCCCCGGAACACTTCCCTATGATGGAACCGAAGATGGTCTTCTGTCTTCTGTTCCCAGCTGGCACGGAAAGAACTGCACTGGCTGCGAGGTGAGGTGGGCAGGTGGGCTTGGACTCCCCACTGTGTCCCCGGAAGGATTTCTGAGGTCTCCCCCCCCCCGAATTATCCTCTGCCCCCCCCCCCCCCCGGCAAGTTCGGAGGGCCATAGGGTTGTGCCCTGACTGACATACAATTTGATATATAAAAACCACACAGAATCAAACTTTCAATGATTAAGAACCTTGGACAGCTAATGTTTTATGTTGGTTACTCAGATGGAAAAAAATGTTAGGGATGCCACATCTGATTTGGTGTCCGTTTGGCAAGACAGACAAATTTTAGCTCCTATTTTATTTAAAACTTTATACTACTATTTCTGTCACAGTGGTTTTACTCATTTGAAATACAGCAATAAAAACAAATTAAAGCCAGAAAAAAATAGCTGCAAAATATGAGATATAGCAGTCAACTTCTGTCTTCAAAGACCAACCGGAGTAAATAGGATACAGTACTTCCTCTTTCCTAAAGAGTGTTCCTGTTCAGAATTCCAGCCATTTCCTCTAAGCAAGGCATTCCTCACTCCTCTTCCAGCACCCCCACCCCACTCTGATGTTCCAGTTTTAATTTTCCAACTGTTACTCTACATTCCATGGCCAACATGCTGGGTTTTTGTTTTCTGGGTTTTCTTTTTAGCCCTCTTAGGTTTTTAAAAAGGATTTTCTGTACTTGTCCGAAACTTGGGGTTCTCTCATGCATGCTGATACCTTCCTTTTGTTTCTCATGGCTCCATTTTAGCAATAATCCTGTTGGCACTCACTACTGGAGTTTACTATTAGGAGTGCTCTTATGACTGCTGACTCAGACCAAGGGCCTTTCTAGATGAGCATTCTGTTCTCACAGTGGCCAACAAGATTGCCTATGGGAAGCCCACAAGACGAGCATGAGGGCAATAGCTCCCTCTCACTTGTGTTCCCCAGCAACTGGTATTGAGTGGCACACCGCATCCGATAATTGAAGTAATATATAGTCATCCTGACAAATGGCTATTGATAGCCTTATCGTCCATGACAAAGCTATAATGATTAGATAAAAGATATAGGGTTGGTCACCTCTGCTGCTGGCAGTTGATGTTGTCCAGTGGCCATAGCTAGTGTAACACTGGCCTTGGCTTTTCTTTCTGGAGAGAATGACGTTGACAATGTGATCCTAAACACTCTTGCAGCTTGTTTCTTAGTGCGATTGCTTGGAATCGGAAGTGAATTCTATTGTCTTCAGTGGAACTGACTTCCTAGTATGTATGCAAAGGATTGCAGCTTGAACTGGAAGTAAACTAAGGGCACAATCCTATGAGTTTTTAGACAGAAAAAAGTCCTACAACTCTCGGCATGCCCCAGCATGGCTGGCTGGGGCATGCTGGGAATTGTATGACCTTTTTTTCTGTCTAAACATGCATCAGATTGTGCCCTATTCACAATCAATTGCTTTTAAGTAAGGGTGCAATCCTATGGGGTTGCCTGTACTTCAGAGTGGGAGGGAAGGAGCCTGAGATGCCATCAGGATACCTCATCTCTTGGTGGTGTCGGTCACCTCCCTTCCCCCGCCCCTTAAACCCCTTCTCCGAGGTCGCTTTTGAGGCCTTGGAGAAGCAGCTGGCGTGGTTCTTTCTATGCCAGCTGTGTGTATGTGTGGGAGGGCACTCCCGAGTGCAGAGTCCCAGCTCTGACGTCGGAGCTGGGACTCCAAAAATCCTATGGCCCTCTGTGTGCTGTCTATGGGCCATAGGGATTGTGCTACCCATCTTTTAAGGATTGTCATATTAACTCAACTGGTTTGTGGAATTAACTCAACAGGCATTGTGTGAAACTTGAAATATGCTTTCATTGCATGTCTACGGAAAACTTGAAATGCTTTTGTTGCATGTCTACAGAAAAGAAATTTCCTAGGAGTTGCTTAAGATAGCATTGCAATATGATATACCGGTATGTTGTTTTCTTCACTTAAAAATGTGTCCAGATGTACAGATAGACATCACAATTGTAGCTTTTGAGTCTATAAGAAAATCCAAGATTACAACATTTTTATTGCTTAAGATTATTGACATTTGTAACACTTCTCTTTCAGTAACCTTCTTTTCAGTCAGCCAAGTATAAGCAGTTGCATGATAATTTCAGTCTTTCTACTACTCTTGCTACACTGATTAAGAGCTAGCCATTAAAAGCTAATTCATTAATATTTTCTTTTTCATAACCCAGTGAGCAAAACAATATTTTGACACTGTAAAAAAAGCATCTCAAACAGTACCAAGGAAACTCTTACCTAGTACGTATGCTTAATATTTTCAGTAATTAGCATGGTCAATTATCTGGCTTAATCAATCAATGAATTAGGATGCAATCCTATGCAAGTTTAGACTGAAAACCGCCCACAGCTCCTAGCATGCTGGGAGTTGTAGGCCTTTTTTCTGTCTAAACTTGCCTAGATTGTGCCCTTAACACCAAATAAGATCTGCAATATAGGTGTCTCTTTGGAAGGCTGAATAAAGTGTGACAGTTTAACAAAAACAACAGCAATCCCAAAGCTATCACTCATTATTAGAAACAAAGGCTTTCTTTAATGTTGAGGCTGCTGAATAAAGCCCCCGAATGGCTGCTTTGTCATTCCAGTGAGATTAGAAGAAAATTCAGAATATGTGATACCCATAAGTAAAAAAAGATAACCAAAAATGAGAAATATAAGATGGCGACAATGGAAAGAAATAGGTAATAACACTTTAACACTCTTTCCCTCTCCACCCTCCCTAGGTAACTTTAGGTTAAATTGTAAGGATGTATAGATCATCAGTGATTCTTTAATGTGTTCTTATTACCCCTATACAATGTACTTTATTCAGTAAGATCACTCACTAATACTATGGGAAATGGGTTTAGTGGATCACTGGCAACATTCCATTAGATCAAATATTGGATTTTCAAAGTTTGTGGGCAGCTAGCTAAAAGAATCTTAGAACCGAGGAGCCGTAATATATTTTGTGGCAGAAGGGAAAGGTGTGGCCATCTCCTCAAAATTGTGTTCGTGTTCAGACTGTTTCATTCCACATCAAACAAGCTTTAGCTTCATCCGTTCTTTAACTGTTCTAACATTTTGGCCTGTATCTGCTGAGGACATTTGAGTGTGCTCTTACTTTGAACACTGTGCATGGTAAACCTCTGCCAGCGTGTCCTTTATGGCAACTTGTCAAATGACAGTAGTACAGTAATACCTTGGATTGCAAGTAACTTGGTCTGAGAGCGTTTTGCAAGACAAGCAATTTTTTTAAAAAAAGTTTGACTTGATAAACGAGCAAGGTCTTGCAAGACAAGTATAGGGATGTAACCGCTCGCCTCGAGCGGGCGTAGTGGGCCGAAATCGGCCCTGCTCACACCCGCCAGAGACTCGCTTTGATATAAGAGTGTTTTGGATTACAAGCACAGTTCCGGAACAAATTATGCTTGCAATCCAAGGTATTACTGTGCCGGGTTTCTCTTCTAAACTCACCTTTCCTTCTCATTGCTATCCTCTTATCACCTCTACCCATGTAGGCTTGGGTGATTCTTCACCAAGCCATACTGGAGACACAGACACGATGCCTCTCTATGCTAGTTGCTGGGGAACATGAGTAATAAAGTGCTATGGCATTCATGTCCTGCTTGTGGGCTTCCAACAGGCAGCTGTTTGGCTACTGTGGGAACAGAATGCTGGACTAGATGGATCCTTTCCTTGGTCTGATTCAGCATGGCTCTTCTTATTTTCACATGTTTGTGTTCACCACAAATGGCTGTAATGAGGGGGATGCAGGTTTCATGCCAGAAACATTCCAGTGGGGGGGGGGGGGAAAGAGCCAATGGAAATGGAATGGTTTGCATGTAGACGCAGACGCTGTGTTGGAACAATATAAAGTAGCCTTTGTTCAGTGGCTGATGCTGTTCGGCATTGTTTCATGTTTTCTAACACTTAAGTTGAGATCACTTTGAAATTCTGTAGAGAGCCTATTCATCACTATTCACTACTACTACTACGATGACGACGACTTAGCTAGCTTCTCCTTGACCCATGCAGGTAGGGTTTCCAGGGGAAATGATTTGGCTACAGACAGGTTGAAGTTTAGAAATGGTTGTAAGCTCAAGAAGTGTTTAATACCTTTCTAACAGGATGCTGTTGTCAGGGCTCTGTTTACTCTGCGCTTTCTCTCTAAAACAGCAAATAAAAGGTGAATTCTGCACTTTTTTCCTAAAGAGCTTGGACCCGGGTTATCTAAAGGGTCACTTACTTCCATATGATACTGCTCACCAGTTCAGGGGGCTCTGCTCTGTGTGCCACCTAGTGTGGCATAGTGGTTAGAGTGTTAGACTGGGACTTGGGAGATCCGGGTTCTAGTCCCCGCTCGGCCATGAAGCTAACTGGGCGACTTTGGGCCAGTCACTGACTCTCAGCCTAACCTACCTCACAGGGTTGTTGTGAGGATACAATGGAGAGGAGGAGGAGGATTATGTAAGCCGCCTTGGGTTCCTTGAAGGAAAAAAGGCGGGGTATAAATATAATAAATAAATAAAATAAATAGAAGTTAGTTGGTGGGTACATGAGATCAGCCTTCTCTGCAATGGTGCTGAGGTTTTGGAACCTGCTTCCCCTATAGCAGAGTGAGCAATTTTGGTGGGTTCAGGGAACAGTCCCCCCCCCCCGAACCCACTGGGAGCTGCATCCCTCTCTTCCGCCTGAAATGGTTGCACCATCCATTTTGCTGCCAAAATTTGGTGGCGTACTGGCAAGAAACCTGTGATTTCCCTTTAAAACAAGGCACGTGGGGAACACACACCTTGTTGGGACTCAAAATCACGCTTCCAGGAGGTCTCCGGGAGTGTGATTCTGCTTCCTGGTGTGCCTTGTTTTAATGAAAACCGGTGGCCTTTTTTTGGCTGTATTTACTGTGGTGGTGGCAAATTCGGGAGCGGTGGGGAGGCGTTGGGGGCCGCAAAACCAGCCAGGGGCCCGCGTGTTGCCCGTCCCTGCTCTATAGGCACATTTGGTCTCTTCACGTGCATCTTGTTAGAGTACAGTTATAAAACATCCTCTTCTGCTGGGCTTTTAATGATGATTGATCTGATTTGATTGATTGCATTTTATGTCTTGTATTTTCTGCATATACGTATTTTAATTCTTGTACGCTGCTTTGTTGGTTTCTGGGCTGAAAAGCAGTAGGAAGGTAAAGTTTCTTATACGACTTGCAGAAATGATACAGTTTTCAAAAAATGAAAGTTAAGATTTTTGGGAAGCTAGGTATCACATTCTGTGTGTCTCCCCCCCCCCCCCGGGTGGCTGTGTAAAATTGTACATGCAATCCTAACCATGTAGACACACTCCACTGAAGTACTGCTTTGTGTACAGAGCTCTAGGATGCATTTTTGTTTCTTTTAGATCAGCAGAAATTCCATGTGTGCATCTTTCTAAAATCCACTGATGAGAGCTCCTGTATTGTGGTTGAGTGCATAATATTGTGCCCTGATGATGCTTTCCTACTTGTTTTTACTCTTCTAGACTTGTGGCTGCTATTTTTCTACCAGCAGATGTCACAATACCAAATTTTATACCAATCCAGTGGAAGCAGTGAAAGACATACCCAATGGGTCTACTCTCCTTGTTGGTGGTAAGTACTGGAATCTGCTGCTCTTCCCCAAAGAAATTACTTGTTCATTCCCCCCCCCCCATGGGAATAAATGATATCATTGAGGTTTTCAAAGTTTCAGATGGAAGGTACCGAAGGATTTTCAGGCAGTTGATAGGAGAGGAATGGAATTTAACTGGAGTTCCCCATGTCCATCTATTCTTCTATAGGTCTGCTCAGACTTTTTCCCCACGTGTGCACTGCATGCCCAGGGGGAGCCCCCAGTGTCAGTCAGTGGTGTAGTGGTAAATTTTGAAGTGCAGGCACTCATCATGAAAGCCCCCATAGCCACACTACCCAGGAGAGTCCAAAAATCGAAACACACCAGTTCTAGCAGTTTGCATCTTCGGAGCAGTCCTTTTGTAAAGCTAATTGCCCATTCCAGACGAAGCCACCCCAAAATGCTTTGCATTATTACAAGGATAGCTCACAACAATATATTGTTGCTGAGAAAATCCAATCTCTCTCCCGCCCCCCCCGCCCCCCCGCTACAGAGAGGATTGCAGCTAAGCTCAGAGGGAACAGGGAAGTCTGAGCGGGGTGGCAGATGATGTCAGCATCCCTGCTAATCAGAAAGTGCCAGGATGTCAACCCTGCGAACCCTGGCTCCACTACACCACTGGTGTCCGTGTCTCTCCAAGCCATGCCTCTTACGTGTTTGGCAGAAGGTCCGAAAGGACCTTCTGGGCACATAGACTCTCCACACCGTTTTGGACCCGGGACAATCTGGATTCCCATCTTGTGGAGAGCCTACATGTCTACAGCTGTATGCCATGTCTGAAAGGATCCTTTTCAGACCTTCCACCCACTGCGTGGAAGTCGGGGGGGTGAAGGCCGTGGGCATGCATGACCCTTCTCTCCCTCCATGCATTCAGTATTCATGCAATCTAGGAGATTGGAATCTGAGCATCAGTCTGCATCTGTCCCTCAGCATGAGCTACTATGTCTCGTCACCTGCCATCCTTGGCTGCAAGAGCCCAAGCTGTTAGCCACTCCAGTGCTCTTAAGGCTGCAAAAACACCCGTGCGTACACAGGCTTATTGTCTTCAGTGGGTTTCTTTATGTATGGGCTTTCAGGGATGGTAACCATGGCGCTCATCTTTGCCCTGGAAACTTAGAATAGAAAGTTATAGGTGCAATTCAGGGTAAAAGCAAATAACTTTCTAGGACAAGGCGGGTCTTCAGAATGTGGGTGAAGTTCTTATGATGGGTCATAAAAATCTGTGAAGCTTGTAATGTTTCTAGGGCAAGGTGGGTCTTCAGAATGTGGGTGAAGTTCTTACGATGGGTCATAAAAATCTGTGAAGGTTGTGAACAGTCTTGGCTGACTCCAGAAGTATACCTTCATCGCCAAGAGGATGCCGGGGCTATGCATCTCCGGACACTTTTTTTGGCTCCCACCCAGGAGTCCAACCTCTCCCACTTCTTTTGTTAAATTAACACATTTTCTTACCAGCAGCTGTGATTTCTGAGAAACAGGTTTCTGTTGGTGCTGAAAACTGTGGGTTCAAAGGAGTTATTCAGTGTGTCGGGGCTCAGGCCCCTCTGCCTTGTACTGAGTCTTTTCAGCAGGTAACTGGCAGCCATTTTGTGGTGGTTTTTTAAATTGCCAAATGTGCCCACGGCTCAAAAATGTTGCTTGCTCCTGGTGTATGCCAAAGAACTTGGGGCCGCAGGCCGCGGTTGGGGGCTCTTGTGTTGCCTTAAAATTTCTTAGACGCCATTCTCAAAATAAAAAAAAAGTCCCAAGGTGACTTTCAATAGAATTAAAACATGCAGCATTTAAAACAGCTCTAACAATTAGCCATTAAAATACAACCACCCCATAAAATAACTAAAATATCAATGACAACTATATTTTAACTGATGTATTAAATAGCCCATCCTGTGCCATCAAATGCCTGGGAATAGAGGGAAGTCTTAACTTGGTACTGAAACAATGACAATGTTGGCACCAGGCAGGCCTTACTGGGGAGAGCATTCCACAGTCTGGGGGCCACCACCGAAAAGGCTCTCTCCTTTGTTGCCATCCTCCGAACCTCCCTTGTCTGTTCCATGATATCAGAGAGATCTCTCCTTCTGAGTTAGGGGATGGCTGGGGGTGGGTGAGATTTCCCTCAGGCTATACTGAGCAACGGCTCTTGTCTCAGGTGTGTGGATTGGTGGGGTGGTGGTTGCTTTTGTACAACAGACTTGTTCACTGCTGAAACAATTGTGTTGCATAGGTTTTGGGCTCTGTGGAATTCCTGAGAACCTCATAGGAGCTCTGTTGAAGACTGGTGTAAAAGGGATAACCGCTGTCAGCAACAATGCAGGGTAGGTGTGCGCCTGTTTTCAGAATGCCAATTATACAAACTCTAATTGGGATTCTTTTTACACAACTGATAATGCAGGGTGGAAAAGAAGGTACCCTATTTATCCTTCTGAAAAAACCAATCTTGCAACTTGAAATGATGATGCCAAGAGTACCAGCGTTATGCAAGTTTTAACGAGATCTGAACTGCCAAGGACTGTGCCTGGTCAAATTCTTCTCTCTTCCTCTAGTTATTTTGGTGCAGTTAATTTTCGTGGCTATTTCATGGGAGTGCATTCTCGAAAGGTGCTGCTGTTGTTGCTGCTGCAGCACAGGGTGGGTTCTTCATTCTGTTGGATGTATGCTGTGAACATGAATCAATTAACAATACTGATATATCTGAAGGAATGCCTCTCCGTGTATCAGGCTGCCTGTACTCTTAGATCTGTAGGGGAGGCCCATCTGATTGTTCTACCACTGGGGGAAGCACATCACATGGTGACATGAGCTAGGGCTTTCTCTGTGGTGGTGCCCCGACTTTGGAATGCCCTCCTCCAACTGGAACCAACTTTACTATCATTTTGGCGTCAGGCTAAGACCCATTTGTTCACCTGGGCATTTGTGAGTGGTTAGCTGTGCTGTTGATGACTTGAGTTTTTAATATTTTATACTTGGGACTTTTTCATGTTGTTTTTACCCGCCCTAGGGTTGTTTTTAATGAAGGCTGGTGGGACAAAAATGGAAATAATAAAAACATATTCTACAATAAGAACTCCTTTGAAATAAGGGGGCATTTGACAGTAGAATGCCCAAACCTCAATTTTAATGAAGGGTCTTAATATTACAAGCTCTATACAAATACCCAAAGGTGACAGATAGTTTTGTCTCTTATGGGAGCTAGCTTTTTACCGAAGCTTACAAATTGCCCTGAAAAATAGGAAAGTAATGTAGATAAAATAAAGTCATGCATTATAATAGCAAACTCATTTCTTTGACCTTGGATCCTTATCATGCCCAGGGCCAGTTCCAGGTCTGCAAGGACCTTGAGCTTTCCCGCCACCCCTGGGGGGCTTACCGAGCACTGGGTGATGATGATGGAGGAGGAGGAGGAGGAGGAGGAGGAGCTGTCACCTGTGCTACTGTGGGCCCTGCAGCACCCTTGATTTTTTCCCCTTTCTTTCATTCCTGGTGTTCCATAGTAATGTAATATATGGGAGAAGATTGTCTCTTAGACAGTTAAGAACATAAGAAGAGCCCTGCTGGATCAGACCAAGGGTCCACCTAGTCCAGCATTCTGTTCACACAGTGGCCAACCAGCTGCCCACGGGATCCCACAAGCAGGACACGAGTGCAACAGCACCTTCCCCCCTATGTTCCCCAGCAGCTAGAGTACATAGGCACACTGCCTCTGATACTGGAAGAAGCATATAGCCAATCAGGACTAGTAGCCATTGATATCCTTCTCCTCCATGAATTTGTCAGTCCCCTTTTAAGCCCTCCAAATTGGTGGCCACCACTACATCTTGTGGAAGTGAATTCCATAGTTTAACTATGCGCTGTGTGACAGTGGACAAAATCTATACAGAGGATCAATTCAGATGTCCTGGAGATCAGGCATGCTCCCCTCTCATGCACTGATTCTTCTTCTTGGATCTTTTGCTTTAACAACGATTTGTTGCAACATCCAAAGTGGGGCTAACTGTGGTTGGGGCCAGCCAGGATTGCCTGGTTTAACTATGATTTGAAGTGGGCATGCACTGCAGACCATTGTTTCAGGCAGTCCTGGTTAGCTTTAACCATAGCTAGCCCTGATTCAGACATCGCTTTAACCATAGTTTGCTGCAAATGTAGAAGGATGGGGAATCTGTTGTGGGGAACTAGGGCATGATGTCTGAATTCAGCCAGAACTCTGCATGCTTAAGCCTGTTGATGGGCTTAGGCACATTTAATTCTATCCCGTATTGTTGCCAAGTAATCAGTCTTGTGAATTGGAGTACAGGTCATGGCAATCCCTATGTTCAAAAATAACTGAAAGAGCTCTCTCATGTTTATGAGCCAAACCTTTAAAGCAGGGGTGAGGATCCTTCCCTCCCTCCTTGCCCACTCCAATAATCTGATGGGCAGGGCCAAAACCCAAAGTTTGTGGGGCCGAAGTCATCCCACACATCCATTCATTCTCTTTCCCTCCCCCCCCCTCAGGTGTAAGTATGTTAAATGTCATTTATTTTTTATCCCAATTTTAGGAGGGTAAAAGATTGGCATTATTTACCAGCAGATGCTGGTATGTCATGTTAAGTGAAATAATTCGCATGGCTCATTGAAACCTTAGTTAAAAAGGGATTTTATATATCTATATATATAAAAGAAGGTGTCCTGACTGACTGACTGACTGACTCATCAAACCGTTTAATCTAGGAACGTGAAATTTTGAAGGGACATTGCTTTTATGACGTGGGACCCCATTAAGGAAGGATTTTGGGAAATTCCATCCCTAAGGGGGTGAAAAAAGGGGGCAAAATCGCCCCACTCTCATATCTGCAGTTCTGCAAATAGGCCTCACCTCATAATTGCTGCAGGAGCCAATAGCAGCAGTTATGCAAATAGCCCATACAACACTTAGAATGTTCCTATGAATTCCTGCAAGGGCCAATAGGGCTGGGTATGCAAATCTCCTCTAGGCCATTTAGAATGTTCTCTGAGGGGGTGAAAAGGGAGGGAAACATTTTACATGACGGGGTGAAAAGGGAGGGAAACTTTTTAAATGACTGACTGTTGTGTGGGGGGCATCGTCGCATAGGCTCCATCACGTTTAGACGGATCTACCCCAAACTTGGCACGCTCACTCTTCATCACCTGTAGACTCTCAGGATTAACCTGATTTTTCTTTAAGAACAGATATTTCTGTCGGAAAAGATTTCTGTTGCCAGCACCCAGCCTAAACGTTACACTTTCAGTCAGAGACACTGCATCTTTTCCATACATGTTTCTTTTAAAAACAATTATACCAAATCCTAAAATCCACGCAAGCGCAGCCACGGGCAACAACTAGTATATATATATATATTCATTTCTATGCCGCCCCACAGCCGAAGCTCTCTGGGCTGTTCACAAACAATTTATACAATAAAATCTACATAAAATTTGTGTGTGTGTGTGTGTGTGTGTGTGTGTATAAAATCACTGTCTGTGTAAGAGATGCTCTCTCCTAAGATTATACGTAAAACAAACAGGACCTGTATCTTCCTTTAAATTAACTTCGTCCTATTTTATCAGTGTTAGAAAGTGTCTCAAACCAAATAACAGTGGGATTTAGGTGCTTACTTTGTAGTGTGGAAGGCTGGATTCAGGCTTGCTATTCTAAAATGCTTTCCTTGAATGTTACGCTTCACTAGTTAAACATTAGTAACGGTTTTTTCCTCACTTATCAATACTACTATTGACAGTGTAGCTGAAAGATAAGATAATACTGATTCTTCCATCATTCAAACACTTTTGGTCTTTTTTTCATTACCCAAGTTGGATGTCATTGCTGGAAAGCTGATATGGCATACTGAGAATATATGAAATGGTATATTTAACTGTGCTTAAGAAATGATGCTCGGGAGGCTTAAGAAATACCAGATTTTTAAAATTACTTCATTTCCCCCCTTTTTTTCTTGAGATCGTTAGGAACTACTGTAGAATTGAGTAACTAGGTATATTCTGTGCTTCTCCCCCCCCCCCCCAATTCCCTAGCTTTGATACATACTAGTGTTTCTCCAAACCGTTAAGTATGGACATTTGCCAAGAGACTTTTTCTTTCATTGGGAGTGCCAGCCTTTCATCTCCTGATCTCAATTGGATATTTGGGGAGCGGGGTGAGATGGGGGATTAATCACTGGGACAAAAGGTCATGAAATGCCAGGCGTAGCAGTTGGACCTGTTACATTTCCTGCAGCAGAGCTCAAATATATAAGAACATAAGAAGAGCCATGCTGGATCAGACCAAGGGTCCATCTAGTCCAGCATTCTGCTCACACACAGTGGCCAACCAGCAGGAAACCCACAAGCAGGGCAGCAGTGCAACAGCACCCTCCCGCTCATCTTCCCCGGCAACTGGTATACATAGATATACTGCCTCTTGATACTGCAGGTAGTATGTAACCTTCAGGACTAGTCATTTTTACTGTTTTAATATTCGTCTTTTTATTGTTGCAGGGTTTTATTGTTTAAAATTGTTGTATACCAGCATGATGGCTTTTTAGTAGATAAGGCAGTATATAAATGTTAATAAATAGAAGAATGCTGCCCAAACAGACACATGGAAAATATGGCAGCTGGATCTGTTGCAGGGCTTAGCACTTGTCTCTGATAGTTCACCATTGTTTTAGAGCAGCTGTTTTAGACTGGGGGCTGTCCGTAATCAAGGGCAGGAGTACAACCCCAGGCTTGTATTAGAGAAATATTATTCTCTTGGATGGGCTGCTACAGGATAAGCTCAGAAACTAAAGTGATGTGACACCGCCTGTTGCCACCTACAGCTCCAAATGGAAACTTTAAGGGTTCCACCCTTAAAGGTGGCCTAAAAATAATTTTAAATACAAAATAAATGCTCCAATGCATCATTCATTGTCCACAGCTCACCCTGGACAATGACACTTCTTTCTCCCCAAAATCTGAGCTCAAAAAAAATGGCAATGTTCAGAAACTATTGGGGGAACATCTTATTTTCCCAGGACACTCGGCTGCTGACATCAGCCGCCAGTATTTCAATGAAGTCTTCAAAGGGAGGCCCTGACATGAAATTGCCGAACAAGAATTAAACATGTTCGGTTCATCTCAGACTGATTCAGGACTCTGGGTTGCTTTTCTAGGTGTTAAAATAGCATAGTGTAGCTAGTAAGATTGATACACTATTATCACAGTGACTGCTGTTGTGAATGGGTCACACTGTTCTAATCTTGCATACATCCATAGAAAGAGTAGCCTCAATGAGTCTTCCTGATGTTATACATTCGTATACAAATGGGCTTCAAAATGGAAAATATGGTTCAATGTAAGCGAGTGTGAAGTGATGCACGTTAAAATGACATATTTTAAAAGGCTAAATAGAAAATACAGTAATACCTTGGATTGCAAGCATAATTCATTCTGGAAACGTGCTTGTAATCCAAAGCACTTGTATATCAAAGCAAAATTCCCCATAAGAAATTTGTACACATATTTTTAATTTAAGTTGCAATAAAGAATGATAGTGTAAAGTCTTCATTTTTCTTGACCGTACTACAGTACTTGCATTGCAAGATGTCGCTTGTTTATCAAGTTAAAATTTATTTTAAAAATTTGCTTGTCTTACAAAACACTTGCAGACCAAGTTACTTGCAATCCAAGGCTTTGCTGTATGCGTCTTTATACCCTTTCTAATGGCCAAGAGAGTGGGGGCCAATTGTAATTCTTGGGGGAGTGCATTCCATAGTTTGGAGGCAGTACAGGAGAAAGCCCTTTCACACGTGCCCGACAGAAAGGCCCCTGCAGGTAATGTTGCCCTCAAAATGGCCTCTCCTGAAGATCTTAATATTACAGGACCCAACAACATCAGCAGTGCAGTCACCTGCTCAGTCTTCAATGGAATATATGCCATCACCAGTGAATTATGCCCTCCTGCTGTCAGCAGAGGTCTAGTCATTGGTCCACAACTGGTGGGTCAGGACCCACTCCTGGTTTGCGGCTTTACCTACAGGGGGTTGCAATCTCAGCATTCCCGCCCTACAAATACATGGTTAAAACCAAAAAGTAGATTCCCCAAGTACATGTTTAGGCTAAAGATAGGTCACAGGTCTAAAATGTCTGTGACCTATCACAGTAAGATCGCATTATCACATTGGTGTCTGTTTTGAATGGGTCACTCTATTCTAATCTTGCATACACCTGTAGATAGAATGGTGTGAATGAGTCGTCCTGATGTTTAACGTTTGACTCTGTTTTGGAGTACACTGAAGATAACCAAGTTTTACACACTTGACCTGTTTATGTAACACCAGAGTTGGGACTCTATAGCACTTGAATGGAAATTAATGTTGCTCCTTTAGAACTGGGTTTATCATCTGGGTCTCTTATCTGGAACAGTACCCATCTGAGTAGCAGTTGTGTCATCATCATCAGGCGATCACTCGTGACCGAGTAAGATTGTCTTCCGGGATAAAAGGAGGAAATTCTAAAGAAGATTGTGTAGACTCTAGCGATGGGTCCGTAAGTGACTGTGGAGGCCAATTCTAGATCCACACAGCTTCCCACAGTGAGGACACAGGTTACCAGATAGAAGATGGTCCTGTAAAGGATTCATTTGACGTGCTTTTCGCTTAGCACGTTTCTCCCTTTCACCTTGCACTCGGGCTTCTTCAAAGTCCATGGAACCTTTGTGAAAGGCCAACCTCCATTTAGATCGTTCATGGGCCAGAGCTTCCCAGTTTTCGATGTTTATATTGCATTTTTTTAGATTTGCCTTATGAACATCTTTAAACCTCTTATATTGACCACCGATATTCCGCTTTCCATCCTTGAGTTGGGAGTAAAGTAACTGCTTTGGGAGACGGCAGTCAGGCATTCGAACAACATGACCGGTCCACTGAAGTTGGCGTTGAAGGATCATTTTTTCAATGCTAGTAGTCTTTGCTTCTTCCAGTACACTGACATTTGTTCGCCTATCTTCCCAAGTAATTTGCAGGATTTTACGGAGGCAACGTTGATGAAATCTTTCAAGGAGTTGGAGGTGACGTTTATAGATAGTCCATGTTTCGCAGGCATACAATAAAGTTGGTAATACAATGGCTTCATAAACCAGTGTTTTGGTCTTCTTACAAATATCCCGATCCTCGAACACTCTATGTTTCATTCGAGAAAATGCGGCACTTGCGGAGCTCAGACGATGCTGGATTTCACTGTCGATGTTAGCTGTAACAGAAAGATAGCTGCCAAGATAGAGAAAATGATCGACATTTTCCAGTATTGTCCCGCCAAGCTGGATAGATGGCATCACCAAAGGATTGGCTTGCACTTGCTGATGAAGCACTTTGGTTTTTTTGATGTTAAGTGAGAGACCAAGTTTTTCGTATGCTTCTGCAAAAGCATTTAGGATAGTTTGGAGATCATCCTCTGAATGTGCGGAGACCACATTATCATCAGCATACTGAAGTTCCACAACGGAGGTTGTAATTACCTTACTTTTTGCTTTCAGCCTGCTGAGATTAAAAAGCTTTCCATCTGTTCGATATATAATTCCCACACCGGTGGGAAGTTTCCCCTTGACAAGATGTAAAACCATGGCGATGAAAATGGCAAATAATGTTGGGGCGATAACACATCCCTGTTTAACACCTGATCCCACTTTAAATGGAGCACCATGAGAGCCGTTGTTGTCCAAAACCGTTGCCGTCATGTTGTCATGGAGAAGTCGCAAGATATTCACAAATTTATTGGGGCATCCAATTTTCATAAGGATAGTCCAGAGAGCTGTGCGGTCTACAGTATCAAAGGCCTTAGCCAAATCGATAAATGCCATATAAAGGGGTTGATTTTGCTCCCGGCATTTTTCTTGGAGCTGACGTGCAGTAAAAATCATGTCTACTGTCCCTCTAGAGGGGCGGAAACCATATTGAGTTTCAGGGAGGATCTCTTCTGAAATAAATAGAAGACGGTTTGCGAGAATCCTAGCAAATATTTTACCTGCGGTTGCTAAGAGAGAAATGCCCCGATAGTTTCCACAGTCTGTTCTATCACCCTTCTTAAAGAGGGTGATAATTATGGCATCCCTGAAGTCTTCTGGGATCTCTTCTCTTATCCAGATTTTTTTGATGAGTTTATGAAGATGTTGTACAAGTTCGGGGGGCCCTTCTTTAAAGATTTCAGCAGGAATCCCATCTGGTCCACTAGCTTTGTTGTTCTTCATTTGATTAATGGCTTTTTTTACTTCATCCAAAGTGGGGAGTATTGCAAGTTCCTCTTTAATTTGTTTTTGCGGGATTTGCGAAAAAATCTCATTATCCACCTTAGATTTACGATTTAAAAGGTCATAATAATGCTCTTTCCAACGCAGTGCAATAGACTCTTTGTCTTTTAAGAGTTTGGTGCCATCTTTTGATTGTAAAGGGTTTGTACCATAGGTTTTTGGTCCATAAATGGCCCTTGTGGCCTTAAAAAAGCCCCGTGCATCATGAGATTCTGCAAGTTGTTGAATTTCTTCAGCTTTCTTTTTCCACCAAGCGTTCTTTGTTTGTTTGTTTGGGTTGGGTTGGGTTGGATGGGTTGGGTTGGAAGACGCCTGTGCGTGAAACTGTTTTATGTGGGGAGATCGGTGCACAACGAATCAAACTTGACAGAGTACGGCAGAGATCCAATGGCACGGTTACCCTGACGATTGGAAAACCATTCTCTGCTGCAGCCTTCATCCGCCTTCACAGCCGTTGTAATTTAGGTTTAATTATCTTCCGCCTGTTCTGCCGTTGAGGACTTTATGTTTTGGATCGTTCTTTGTCTGGTTCCTCTCCCCGGACCTTACCGCCATGGGTGACTCTACTGGGAGTACATAGCTCCCGACGGCATTGCTCACAGGATTCATCGTTACACGCAAGCCCACTCACCACTTCAAGGTGACGATCCGGCGAGGGGAGCAGTTGTGTAGGACAGAGCTGGAAGGTGGTCTTAGCATGTTTATACCTTGAAAAGATGGGTGCACTCTGGAGATGGTGGCGAATGGTTTTGGGATTCTGCTTTCTTGTTGCTGGTGGCAGATGTGCACCCAGGAATCCTGACAGGCATCATTTTTGTCCCCAAAGGCTCCAGATGCCTTCATGCTGGCTTCACGGTGACACCACATCTTCGTGTGGCATCAACGTGAAGTCAATCTGTGGCCTGCTAGGGTGGAAAATGGCGCCTGTAACCTACCAGGATGCCCAGGAACACAATTGCTAGTGCTGGTAAGTTCATGGTATACTCCTCCCCTTTTTGTCCCGTTGCCTCCAAAATCACAGAAATGCTCCCCACCCCCACTTCCCTGCATGCAAGGAGGGTGGGGGGGATTAGGTAGGCATGTTGTGGCTTACCCTGAGCATTGTACGTAGGGTACCACCTCTTGCACCCCCAGTGCCCACTTAGAATGGAGTTATACTATGTGTTTCTTCTATGGAACTCAAATTTCTGTGCATACCCTTCTCGGGCAGTAGTCCATCCAGGTACTGCCAAGAAATGTTTCATCGTATGCCTTCAGGCCATACCCTGATTGAACTGCATCCTGGTACAGTATCGAAGTAAAAGAACTAAGGTGTGCTTTCCTAAAATGACTTTTAGGAATATTGCATGTGAGTGTGGGACCAACAATGTGCAACAACATGTTGTAGTGTGGAGTCCTCTGTTCAGGATGCCAGCCAGACGTTCATGCCCTTTTTCATGATGCTCCAGTGCACTCTCCCCTGCCCCTGATTTCTGTGTTCCCCCTCCCCCAACAGACACGTGGCATTCTGTGGCCATGAATGATCACTCCTCATTGGTCTGTTTTTGGTGTTTGTTTTCCTCCCCTAAACACCGTAGATGTTGTCCTTCTGCGAACCTTGAGACTTCCACAAGCTTGCTGATGCCTCCCTTTTGTGCCTGGATGTTGATGCTTTGGCTCCATGAGGATGTGTGCGCACTCAGAGAATGAGCTCGCTCTAAGTATGGATGATGATGTCGTGCAAGCAGTGTTGAGCTTCTGCACTTTTGCGCATGATCTCTTAGTTGCGTCCCAAATCCATGATTTTTACTTCTGTGACTTTGCCTTACATCGATTTATATAGTGAGTGAGCCAAAGGGACAAAGGCTGTATGGGGGTCATGTATGGGCCAAGTTTCTGTGTGAACTGTTTTTAATTCTCTAGCAGGAGGTGTGCTGGTTCTAGCTTAAACATTCCTGAGTGCCTGGCTCTGTCCGTTGCTCTGCTGCCCACACTGCACCTGTGTAGATGGGAGGATGATAGAGGCATATGAAATCAAGAATGATGTATAGTACTTCGATAGAGAAATGTTAGAACTCCAGGCCATCCAGTGCCTTCAGAAGCGTATGCAGAGCCATCAAAAGGATGTATTGTTTAATGCGGTGCATATAGTAATTTCTTACATTTTATTCTGCACTTCTTCCAGGCAGTTTCCCATTCAGGCACTTACCAAAGTTTAGATTTGTTTGCCTTGAGCAAGCTTGCTGCATTATGTCCCTCCAAGACCCCGCCCATGGCTAATTAACCACTGAAATTCATTGCCACAGGATATTGTCATAGAATTGAAGGGCGGAGTGGGTGGGTGGGTCTTAGGAACATAGTAAACTGCCTTATACTGAGTCAGACCCTTGGTCTGTCTAGCCCAGTGTTGTCGAGACTGACTGGCAGCGGCTCTCCAGGGTTTGGTTCTTAATGTTCACTAAAGAAAAATCCATTTTAAAATGCCTGTAAGCAGCAAGTGTGTAGTACAGTGTTCTCTAACCTTGGGTCTCCAGTTGTTTTTGGCCTACAACTCCCAGCATGCCCCAGCCAGCTATGCTGGCTGGGGCATGCTGGGAGTTGTAGGCCAAAAACATCTGGGGACCCAAGGTTGGAGAACACTGGTGTAGTAGAAGGGTCACTCCAATTTAAGGTATTCTTCCATATAACAATATGAGAATGTCTTTCTGTCTGCTACTTCAGCCTGAGTAGTAGTAGTAGTAGTATTTTATTTATTTCATTTCTATGCCACCCAATAGCTGAAGCTCTCTGGGCGGTTTACCACAATTACACAATTTTACAGTAAAATACAATTTTACAATAAAATACAATATAAAAATACAAACCATAAAAACATCGAAAAAAATTTCACTAGACATTTTAAAAACAATTTTAAAATTACTTAAGTAGCTAAGACAATATTATAAAAAGTAGACTGGTTTAAAAAAAAAAAGTCATTTGAACTTCAGTGGATTTGTTCATGTTTGTTTCAGCTCAGAATAGCAATAAGAACATAAGAAGAGCCATACTGGATCAGACCAAGGTCCATCTAGGCCAGCAATCTGTTCACACAGTGGGCAACCAGCTGCCCACGGGATCCCACAAGCAGGACATTGATTGATTTATTACATTTCTGTACTGCCCAATAGCTGAAGTTCTGAGTGAAACAGCACCTCCTGCCCATGTTCCCCAGCAACTGGAGTACATAGGCATATTGCCCCTGATACTGGAGGTAGCATATAGCCAATCAGGACTAGTAGCCATTGATAGCCTTCTCCTCCTCCATGAATTTGTCCAATCCCCTTTTAAAGTCATCCAAATTGGTGGCCATCGCTACATCTTGTGGAAGTGAAAGTCATAGTTTAACTATGCGCTGTGTGATGAAGTGCTTCCTTTTATCTGTCTTGAATCTCCCACAAATCAGCTTCATGGGATGGCCCTGGGTTCTAGTATTATGAGAGAGAGAGAGAGAGCCATGCACCTTGAGATTGCTGGATAAATTAAGCAAGAATATGTAAAGGAATCCTCAAATCAGCTCAACTGCGTTGAATCGGTTAAAAAAAAAAATCTTACCAGACACGTCTGTTTATTTTTGAGTTGACTGTGTTAATCCTATACTTTGGAATAGCTCTTTCTAATTTTAGCAGGGAGGTTATTCAATGTTCTGGCAGGTCTTATTGTCCTGGTATTCCTAAAATATGGTGGCTCTAAAGATCCACACTCTGTTGACAAGCTTGTATGCTATTCAGGTTACAAATGAGGAATGGAAACATTGGAGATTTTTCCAAGCTGAAGTCAACTCCTGCATTAGAACAATGTGTTATACAGGAGTGACAAGGAAAGCCAAATCTTGCCTTGTAGTCCCTGTTAGATTTTGTGTGCTAGGCTTGTGATGATCGTGACTTTGTAAGACGTGATGCTTATATGAACATGGAAAAAAGCAACCAACAGCTTCCACAATGCTCACAGTGTCCAAGAAGCAGAAGCTTCTGTACATAGAGTGCACCTAAATATACTGCAACGAGAGGGGGAGATGTTGGAACAAGGAACGTGGGAGATGAGGAAGAGAAAAGAAGGAAATGGGAGGGATGCAGACTTGGCCCCTCCGTCTTTCCCCAGGTCGTTGCTGGACCATGGGCTAGGGTGCTTCTAAACGATGCTTTCATCTACAGTCCTCCTGCTTCATTCCGGGACTTTTAAAGGGGGTTGAGAAGATGTCGTCTTCCATTTGTCACCCTCCTGTGTTTTCCCTCTGCATCTTCTGGTTTGTTTGTTTGTTTTCTTACTAGGAAGAAATATATATACCAGAAACCTAACTGCAGCAGTGTAGGTGGTTTGTTACATCTGTGACATGCAGACATCAAAGTTACGGGGTTATTGTGCACTACAGATGAAATGACTTGAATACGTAGCCTTGCTTCTATTTTCATCTGCATACCTAACTGTTGAGATC
Source organism: Shinisaurus crocodilurus (assembly GCA_021292165.1). Classification (NCBI taxonomy): domain Eukaryota; kingdom Metazoa; phylum Chordata; class Lepidosauria; order Squamata; family Shinisauridae; genus Shinisaurus; species Shinisaurus crocodilurus. Next base: position 22,267,182 of record CM037877.1, on the reverse strand, counting down.
AAATGTTCTAGTATCTGGATGTCTTCTCTTACTCTCTGCCGGTTATTTTATATGGGTTACTCTGTGTTTGGGGTGGTACGGTCTTGCTTACAGGCACTGGGGTGGACTGGATAACACGTCCTGGCAATATGGTTCAGTGATCTTACTGGGTTTCATAAGCACAGCTTCACACATCTAGCCCTGTACGGTGTCCGACAGTAGCTTGTTTAAAATAAAAGCGCAGGGCAATAATGGGAGATATTCCTGTTGTTCACATCCAGCTGTTAAAAGTCTAGAGACACCTTAAAGCCTGCCTGTCCTAGCTAACATCTGTACCTGCCACCAAACAGGTTTCATGTTGAATTGAGGACCTTTGACCCAGCTAAGCACATTTCATGCCATTATGACTTTCCGGCTTGGAAGGAGCAGGAGGTAGGTGTGTACAAGAATACTGCTTGCAAGATAGTCTGGTGGATGGGCTAGTTCTGTAACTTAGTAAGACTGTGTGTGTGTGTGTGAGAGCGAGAGAGAGAGAGCGCAAGAGAGTGCACGCAAGCACCAGAGAGAAAGCAGAATGTCAATCAAAAGCCGGAGTTCAGGGCAGGTGAAGAGCTGAGTTCACTGAAACAGTATGACATTTGCACTGCTGGATGGCAGTTGACTTGCTTCACTTGGCTCTCTGTTTTTTAATATTGTTGGATTTCGGGGAAACACCGTATTATGACCTCAAAAGCCCAAACGTTTGTTCCTTTTTCTTTAAAAAAATAAAATAAAAATAAAATTATTTTAAATTGTAGATTCATCCCCAAATTTCTTTAATTTTTTAAATGGAACCCCCCCCCCCTTTTGGTTTTGTTTTAAACCAGCCATGTCTAAAATAACAGTTGCCTTGGAATTAAGCCGTTCAGTGTGGCGTGGCTAACTCAGGACAATCTCACAATGGCTCCGTGCATGTCTGGTCTACCCTGAGCGGCCTTCCGGGCAGCAGGCTTTTTTTCTGGTTCAGATTTGGGTCAGATAGAGGTCAGTAGCCTGCATCTGCTACTGCAGACATCCCTTTGCTAGTCCTAACACCGTTCCAGGTCCGGTAATGGCCAGTATACTGAGGCAGGCAAACCAATGGATTAGAGGAGCCCTTGATAACACGAGGTAGAAATCTCTAATCTTTGACAAATCTGTCCTTGACCTTCTATTCACTACTACTGTTCAGTAGTAGTGAATACTACTGTACTGTACTGTACTGTACTCTTACTTTTGTCTATATGTGCAGAGCATAATCTCACTATTACAAACACGCTCTTTCGACAAAAGAATAAGCTTAAAACATCATGGCAGCACCCACGGTCAAAGCACTGGCATCTTCTGGATTATGTAATTGTCCGTGTTAGAGATCGCCGCGATGTACTTCTTACTAGGGCCATGGTGAGTGCCGACGACTGCTGGACAGACCACCGACTAATCCGGTCCACAATGGTTATCAACATTGCTCCCCAACGTAGGCTTCAAGGAAGGAAACCAAGGCGTAAAATGAACATCCAAGTCCTTCAAGATCCTATTAAGCAAACTCGTCTTCAATCACTTCTTAAGGAACATCTACCTACGGAACCTCCTGACAACATTGAGGACCATTGGTCTAAGCTGAAAACCTCCATTACTGCAGCTTGTGAACAAACTATTGGATATGAAACTAAGAAACATCAGGATTGGTTTGATGAAAATGATAATGAGATTAAATATATAATTGACCAAAAAGGAAAGCCTTCCAAATATGGCAAAATGATATTAACTGCGCTGCCAAGAAAAAAAACTACGCTAGCGCAAAGGCTGAGGTCCAAAGAAGAACAAGAGAACTTAAGAACGCTTGGTGGAAAAAGAAAGCTGAGGAAATTCAACAACTTGCAGAATCTCATGATGCACGGGGCTTTTTTAAGGCCACAAGGGCCATTTATGGACCAAAAACCTATGGTACAAACCCTTTACAATCAAAAGATGGCACCAAACTCTTAAAAGACAAAGAGTCTATTGCACTGCGTTGGAAAGAGCATTATTATGACCTTTTAAATCGTAAATCTAAGGTGGATAATGAGATTTTTTCGCAAATCCCACAAAACAAATTAAAGAGGAACTTGCAATACTCCCCACTTTGGATGAAGTAAAAAAAGCCATTAATCAAATGAAGAACAACAAAGCTAGTGGACCAGATGGGATTCCTGCTGAAATCTTTAAAGAAGGGGGCCCCGAACTTGTACAACATCTTCATAAACTCATTGAAAAAATCTGGATAAGAGAAGAGATCCCAGAAGACTTCAGGGATGCCATAATTATCACCCTCTTTAAGAAGGGTGATAGAACAGACTGTGGAAACTATCGGGGCATTTCTCTCTTAGCAACCGCAGGTAAAATATTTGCTAGGATTCTCGCAAACCGTCTTCTATCTATTTCAGAAGAGATCCTCCCTGAAACTCAATATGGTTTCCGCCCCTCTAGAGGGACAGTATACATGATTTTTACTGCACGTCAGCTCCAAGAAAAATGCCGGGAGCAAAATCAACCCCTTTATATGGCATTTATCGATTTGGCTAAGGCCTTTGATACTGTAGACCGTACAGCTCTCTGGACTATCCTTATGAAAATTGGATGCCCCAATAAATTTGTGAATATCTTGCGACTTCTCCATGACAACATGACGGCAACGGTTTTGGACAACAACGGCTCTCATGGTGCTCCATTTAAAGTGGGATCAGGTGTTAAACAGGGATGTGTTATCGCCCCAACATTATTTGCCATTTTCATCGCCATGGTTTTACATCTTGTCAAGGGGAAACTTCCCACTGGTGTGGGAATTATATATCGAACAGATGGAAAGCTTTTTAATCTCAGCAGGCTGAAAGCAAAAAGTAAGGTAATTACAACCTCCGTTGTGGAACTTCAGTATGCTGATGATAATGTGGTCTCCGCACATTCAGAGGATGATCTCCAAACTATCCTAAATGCTTTTGCAGAAGCATACGGAAAACTTGGTCTCTCACTTAACATCAAAAAGACCAAAGTGCTTCATCAGCAAGTGCAAGCTAACCCTTTGGTGATGCCATCTATCCAGCTTGGCGGGACAATACTGGAAAATGTCGATCATTTTCTCTATCTTGGCAGCTATCTTTCTGTTACAGCTAACATCGACAGTGAAATCCAGCATCGTTTGAGCTCCGCAAGTGCCGCATTTTCTCGAATGAAACATAGAGTGTTCGAGGACCGGGATATTTGTAAGAAGACCAAAACACTGGTTTATGAAGCCATTGTATTACCAACTTTATTGTATGCCTGCGAAACATGGACTATCTATAAACGTCACTTCCACCTCCTTGAAAGGTTTCATCAACGTTGCCTCCGGAAAATCCTGCGAATTACTTGGGAAGATAGACGAACAAATGTCAGTGTACTGGAAGAAGCAAAGACTACTAGCATTGAAAAAATGATCCTTCAACGCCAACTTCAGTGGACCGGTCATGTTGTTCGAATGCCTGACTGCCGTCTCCCAAAGCAGTTACTTTACTCCCAACTCAAGGATGGAAAGCGGAATATCGGTGGTCAATATAAGAGGTTTAAAGATGTTCATAAGGCTAATCTAAAAAATGCAATATAAACATCGAAAACTGGGAAGCTCTGGCCCATGAACGATCTAAATGGAGGTTGGCCTTTCACAAAGGTTCCATGGACTTTGAAGAAGCCCGAGTGCAAGGTGAAAGGGAGAAACGTGCTAAGCGAAAAGCACGTCAAATGAATCCTTTACAGGACCATCTCCTATCTGGTAACCTGTGTCCTCACTGTGGGAAGCTGTGTGGATCTAGAATTGGCCTCCACAGTCACTTACGGACCCATCGCTAGAGTCTACACAATCTTCTTTAGAATTTCCTCCTTTTATCCCGGAAGACAATCTTACTCGGTCACGAGTGATCGCCTGATGATGATGATGATGATGATGATGATGATGATGACTGTACTACTGAGCAGGCTGAAGCAGTGTACACACGTCATTTGCTTCTGGTCACAATACGATTGACATTGAGGGTTAGCTGAAGAATTATTCCTGGGCGGGGGTTGTGTCTCTTTTTCCCCTTGCTGCCCTCTGCCTCTTTGATTTCCCGTTACATTAAGACACCGGCCCCTCCCTCTAAGAGTGATAAAACGTTAAAGTATAGAATATCTCTTTCCTTATTTCTTTCAATTTGAGAACAGTACCTTACATGTGAAGCTGTGGGCAAGCTTTTTTACCACATCTTGTTTTAGAATTCGGTAGGGCTACTAGGGACTGGATACAATGGCTTCTGAATACTGGTCATGGCCCACTCGGTAGCCACCACTGTATTGTAACGGGTGGGCAACCTTTTCGGACCTGTGAGCACATTTAGCCATTTAAGAAACTCTCCTTGGCACCACCACAAAATGGCTGTCATGGGAGGCATGGCTAGTCACAAAGACAAGTAACCTGCCCAAAAGACTGAGTACAAGACAGAAGTGGGTCTGAGTGCCCCCCCCCCCCCATAAACAACTCCTTTGAAACCACCGCTGGTAAGAAAACGTGTTATTATTTAAATATTTTTTTAAGTGGGAGGTGTAGGGCACCTTGCCGGGGTGGGTGGTGGGTAGGAAAGGTGTTCAAGGGTGCACTTGTGCCCATGGGCATCACACTGCCTACCCCATAGTATAATGAAGAGGCAGTTTTTAGTAGGTTCTGTACAGTCATTCTCCCTCTTGCTCTGCTCGGTCATATTTTCATTTTTAGTCTTTGGGAAGAATAAGTGAGCTGATGCTATTGATTATCAGTTACTTTTGTTGGACATAATGAGGCTTAATAGCCAGTATGGGGGGGGGGGGTTAAGGGGATAGGAAATCATAAATGCATTTAGTTCAGTATCAGTATCATGAAACTCACTGGGTGACTTTGGGCCAGTCACTGACTCTCAGCCTAACCTACCTCACAGGGTTGTTGTGAGGAAAAAATGGAGAGGAGGAGGATTATGTATGCCGCCTTGGGTTCCTTGCAGGAAAAAAGGCGGGGTATAAATATAATAAATAAATAAATAAATACAGGTAGTTCAGTATAAACGTGCATTTAATTGTATTACTACTTTTTCACACCTCCCAAACCTATAAGCAGACCAGAACACACTCGGCTCATCGAAATCCACGCTTTTCAGAAATTTCCGAACCAGTTTGCAACTGCAAAAATGTGCACAAGGATGTGTATACTGAGGGAAAGCGCACATAAAAAGGCATATATTGGGGAAAATATGCACCAAAAATATATAACTGGGGGTGGGGGAGGGAATGCTTGCACAGTCTAGGAAGAGTGCATACAAAAATGAATATACTTGGAGAAATGCGCACGGAAACGCATACAAATTTTCATGCTGACTTTTTTCTGCCAAATTACACAAACGGCTGTGGAACAGGCTGAAATGGACTTACAGTCGGGAAAATGAGGAACTGAACAAAACTGAAATTGACATATTCACCCATCCCTACGTTACGGTCGTATAAAAATTTGGACTGTCTGCACACTTTTCTTTACATCCATATATGCACGCGCATACACACAGCCAACCATTCATGAAAGAGGCAGAAACTAGCGAGGGACCATAGCTCAGTGTGATAAAAGCACATACTTTGCATGCAGAACAGCAGGTCCCAGGTTTGATTCCCGATGTCCCCAGGTAGGGCTAGGAAAGAACCCTGCCTGAAATCCAGGAGAGCTGCTGCCGGTCAGTGTCGGCAGTATTCAGCTAGATGGACCAATGGTCTGACTCGGTATAAGGTGGCTTCCTATGTCCCGAAGGGAATGTAGGTTGAGGTGAGACAACCAGTGTGACTTTCCAGTACTTGGAGTAGGGGAGGCAGGGTGTCCCCACATGAATTTGCATGACATTGTGTGACTAGCTTTGTAATAACTGTTTTCCAATAATGTTTTCTGTGCAGGGTAGATAACTTTGGACTTGGACTCTTACTTCAAACCAAGCAGATCAAGCGCATGGTGTCGTCCTACGTTGGAGAGAATGCAGAATTTGAGCGGCAGTATTTATCTGGAGAGCTGGAAGTTGAGCTTACGCCGCAGGTAAAATGCTTTCCTTACTGGGCTAGTTAGTTCTTCTTTCGAGGGTCTGTTAGTGCTATTAGCTATAACTTTGGCTTCAGTCTTTGGCCCAAGTTCCAAGGCTTGCGGCACCAGCAACTGCGTAACTAGCATGCAGGGTATCGAACACTGCTAGCAGACCGTTGCAAGCCATAATGTTAGGATGGCATTGTAGACAGTATGCTCCTAATGCATATCCTGGGAACAGGTTGCTAAAACATTAAGTCGCATCCTATGGCCCCCTAGACAGCATCTTGGAGATCATAGGGTAGTTTGGCTCTGACCTCAGAGCTGGGAATCGGAGCTCTGACTCCCTTCCCCCGCCCGCCCCCTTGCAGCCGGTGTGGAAAGAACCGCACCGGCTGCTCCCCGAGGTCAAGAAAGCAACCTTGGAGAGGGGGAAAAGGGAGGTGTTTCGGGGGGGGGGGGAGACTGGAGAGGCCAGGATACAAGGTATCCCGCAGCTGCTCCAGCCTCCTTCCCTCCCATTCGGAGACGCTCCAGTCAGATAGGTGAAAAAGATCAGGGGCTTGTGGGCATTGCCATAGGATTGCACCCTTAATGTTTTATATGGAACTTAGGGGCTCTGGAATAGTGTTGTGTTTTTTTTTGCTTAAAATGATTTATTTATTTATTTAGTTTTGATACCTATATACCGCTTAAATATAATAAAATCCCTAAGCGGTTCACATACAAACATTGAAATCCCATTTAAAATACAGTTAAAATACAATATTGAAAACAATTTAAATTACAGAAATGCAGAGCAATACATGAGCAGTAAAAAATGGGGCAGCATGATTGATTTAATTATAAGCCAGGGAAAGCTTGGGTGAACAAGTGCCTTTTCAGGAGGCGTTTGAAGCATGCCACATTCCCTGCCTCCCGAACTGCATGGGGGAGGGTTTTCCAAAGGGTGGACGCTGCCATGGCGACATTCCATTAATTTCGGAATGACCAGCAAGGCTTCCTCTGATGATCTTAAATGTCAGCTGGGTATGTATAAGGGAAGCGGTCTGCTAGGTATCCTGGTCCCAAGTTGTTTAGGGCTTTGTATGGCAAGAACAGCCTTGAACATTGCTTGGTAGCTAATATGCAGCCAATGCAGTTCCATTAACACAGATCGTATGTGAGCATAACTGAGTGTCGCAGTGAGTACTTTAGCTGCTGCAGCTTCTGAACTAGCTGCAGCTTCTGAACCAGGCACAGGCGCAGCCCCACATAGAGTGCATTACAGTAGTCTAATCGTGAGGTTACCAGTGCATGGATCACTGTGGCTAGGCTATTCCTATCCAAGAGCAGGCATAGTTGGCATACCAACCGAAGTTGGTAATGGGTGCTCCGGTCCGCTGAAGTCACCTGGGCCTCCAGTGACAGAGATGGATCCAGGAGTATCCCCAAACTACGGACCTGCTCCTTCAGAGGGAGTGCAACCCCATCCAGAGCAGGCAAACAGCCCAATTCCTGGACCTGGGAACTGCCAACTCACAGGGTCTCTGTCTTATTGGGATTCAGCTTCAGTTTATCGAAGCCATGACTACATCCAGGCACTGGCTCAGAATGTGGCCTCCCCCGATCTCACAGAGAAATAGAGCTGTGTGTCATCAGCATACTGGTGACACCTTGTCCCCAATCTCCTGATGACATCTCCCAAGAGGAGTGCAACCCTGTTAGTTCTCTTGGACAGCTTTGGCTTTAGATACCATTGACCATAGTATCCTTCTCTGCTACCCATCTGAGATGGGGCCAGGAGGTACTGTACTGAGGTCATAGAATAATAGAATCATAGAAAAGTAGAGTTGGAGGGGCCTACAAGGCCATCGAGTCCAACCCCCTGTTCAATGCAGGAATCCAGGTCAAAGCATCCCTGACAGATGGCTGTCCAGCTGCACCTTGAATGCCTCTAGAGTGGGAGAGCCCACCACCTCCCTAGGTAGTTGATTCCATTGTCTTATTGCTCTGACAGTCAGGAAATTTTTCCTGATGTTTAGGTGGAATCTAGGTTCCCATAACTTGAGCCCATTATTCCGTGTCCTGCAAACTGGGATGATCGAGAAGAGATCCTGGCCCTCCTCTGTGTGACATCCCTTCAAGTACTGGAAGAGCGCTATCATATCTCCCCTCAGTCTCCTCTTCTGAAGGCTAAACATGCCCAGTTCTTTCAATCTCTCCTCATAGGGCCTTGTTTCCAGTCCCTTTATCATCCTTGTTGCCCTCCTCTGAACCCTCTCCAGTTTGTCTACGTCCTTCTTAAAGTGTGGTGCCCAGAACTGGATGCAGTACTCAAGATGGGGCCTAACCAGTGCTGAGTAAAGGGGAATGATCACTTCCCGCGATTTGGAAGCTATACTTCTATTAATGCAGCCCAAAATAGCATTTGCCTTCTTTGCAGCCACATCGCATTGCTGGCCCATATTCAGTTTGTGATCTACCACAATTCCAAGATCCTTCTCACTTGTAGTATTGTTGAGCCAAGTGTCCCCCATTCTGTAACTCTGCATTTGGTTTCCTTTCCCTAGGTGCAGCACTTGGCATTTATCCCTATTAAATTTCATTCTGTTGTTTTCGGCCCAGCACTCCAGCCTATCGAGGTCGCTTTGAATTTTGTTTCTGTCTTCCAGAGTATTAGCTGTTCCACCCAACTTTGTGTCATCTGCAAATTTGATAAGCATTCCCTGTACCTCCTCATCCAAGTCATTAATAAAAATGTTGAAGAGCACTGGGCCCAGGACCGAGCCCTGTGGTACCCCGCTCGTTACCTCTCCCCAGTTTGAGAAGGAACCATTGATAAGCACTCTTTGAGTCCGATTCTGTAGCCAATTGTGGATCCACCTGATAGTTGTTCCATCTAGCCCACTTTTAGCTAGCTTGCTAGTCAGGATATCATGAGGCACTTTGTCAAAAGCTTTGCTGAAGTCCAGATATATGATGTCCACCGCATTCCCACAGTCCACAAGGGAGGTTACCCGATCAAAAAATGAGATCAGATTAGTCTGGCAGGATTTGTTCTTGACAAATCCATGCTGGCTTCTAGTAATCACTGCATTGTTTTCAAGGTGCTTGCAGACTGACTGCTTTATAATCTGCTCCAAAATTTTCCCTGGGATTGATGTCAGACTGACTGGCCTATAGTTCCCAGGTTCCTCCTTCTTGCCCTTTTTGAAGATGGGAACAACATTTGCCCTCCTCCAGTCATCTGGCACTTCACCTGTCCTCCATGATTTCTCAAAGATAATAGACAGTGGTTCTGAGAGTTCTTCTGCCAGTTCCTTTATTACTCTAGGATGCAGCTCATCAGGCCCTGGAGATTTAAACTCGTTCAGAGTAATCAGGTGCTCCTTGACCATTTGCCTATCAATCTCAAGCTGCAATCCTGCCCCTTCAGGTTTGCCAGGGGGGTCATAGACCCTCTTTTGGGAGAAGACCGAGCCGAAGTAGGAATTGAACACTTCTGCCTTTACTTTGTCTTCTGTTATCAATTTGCCATCCTCATTGCGTAGTTGAACCACCATTTCTTTCCTCTGTCCTTTACTATGCATGTATCTGAAGAAAGCTTTCTTGTTGTTTTTAGCATCCCTCGCTAACTGTAGCTCATTCTCAGCTTTAGCCTTCCTGACACTATTCCTGCAGTTCTGTGCTACCTGCCTGTACTCTTCCCTTGTAGCCTGTCCTTCCTTCCACTTCCTATATGTGTCCTTTTTTGTTTTCAGGTCATCTTTGAGTTTATTGTGAAGCCACATTGGCTTCTTCTGTTGCCCTCTTCCTTTTTTCCTTGTGGGAATGGTTTGCAATTGTGCCTTTAAAATTTCCTTTTTTAAAAACTCCCACCCATCCTGGGCTCCTTTTCTCATTGGACTGGAGGTGGCTTCAGTCTTTTCAGATGGGTTGGTCCCACAAGGTGGTGCTGCTTTGCCCTGTGGCCTTTGGCATAGAGTGTTGCAAGGATCAATCTGGTCTTCCTTTCTGTTCTACATAAAACTGTTAAGGGAGGTCATCTAGCGATGTGGGCATGGATGTTCCCAGTATGTTCCCATCTTCTGATCCTGGGAAGGCAGTAAAGTCCTGAACTGTTGTCTAGTGGTTGTTTTGGATTGGATGAGCATGAAGGTGAACAAACTGAAGCTTAATCCAGACAAAATGGAACAACTCTTGGTTGGGGGTTCTGGTGATCTTGCAATAGGTGTTCCCCTTATCCTGGATGGGGTTGCACTCCCCTTGAAGTATCGGACTTACAGCTTTGGGATTCTCCTGGATGTGCAGCTGGCACCAGTAGCCAGGAGCACCTCCACCCCCCCCACCCCCCGTGTGTGTGTGTTTGTAGGAGCCAATCTTTCCCGGGACTGGCAGTCCTCATTGGATGGAAAAAAGTTATTGCTATTTGTGTGGCTTTCTGGAAAAGAATTGGATGTCAGAAACAAATGTGGAAGGTTTCAATGAATAGGACGAGGTTATGAGATATGATAGTGCACAAGGCACACTTTTATACACATGTATTTGGGAAATGGGATAGATGAGAATCCTCCAGTACTGAGGTTTTTTTTATGTTAGACACAAAATAAACGTAACTGCTGCCATCTTGTGGATAAAACTGACATAGGAAATGAATACAAGTATTTTCTTATTTGGCCATTCTCTTGAGTTTTCAGGCCTTATTTAGGTAAAGAAGTATATTTTATGAAAGTATTCAAGTTTGCAGGCATGTTGAAGGTGCTAGCAACAAAAGGAATGGATTTTAAATCCGCAAAATAAGTCAACATTCAATTCTTGCGAAGGACAGGAACAGTGGAATAATGGAATTATAACAAGACTAGCACCAGATTGTCATTCTGATGGGCTATAGTTTCATTCTCCCATAAAATATTATCTTTGGCTATTCTGCCTCTCTTGATTATCTCTGGGTGATCTGCTTTCATGTCACAGTGGGCTTGAGTAGGCAAGTATTGTCACTGCCTCTTTGGCCTGGCACCTAAACTTGATGTTTTCGTGTTGTGTTTTATGTTGCTTTTGATTTTATGGTTTTATGTTCTAGCTTGTATTAAATTATTTCTATGTTTATTGTAAGCTGTCCAGAGAACTTAGTGTTATGGTCCATAGGTGGCATACAAATGCAATACATTAATAATAAGATGGACTGTGACATCAGATCAGGTCAGCCAATGGAATTAAGAGGCTTGAATTCTATGGTCTATGAGTGACTTTTGCGAAACTAAGCCCCTTAAGTTTTGTTTGTACACCACTGCATTCAAATGGTAGCTTGTGAGTCTATACCACTTGGAGTGGTATTGGAACTGCTTGATGATGACAGGCAGAAGTCAAAGGAGAAAATTAGTGGAGAGCTTGCCATTGTAGCTTTTTCTTTTGTTTTGTCCCGCAGACTTTTATTTCAGTCAACAGGCTTATTGTTTCCTTGTTATCACTGCCTGCCCTTATAGCTTTCTCTTCTCTTCTCTTCTCTTCTCTTCTCTTCTCTTCTCTTCTAGGGCACCCTTGCCGAGCGGATCCGAGCAGGAGGAGCAGGCATTCCAGCATTTTTCACCAGCACAGGCTATGGGACTCTAGTGCAGGAAGGAGGGGCTCCGATCAAATACAACAAAGATGGTACTGTTGGCCTTGCCAGTGAGCCAAGAGAGGTAAGGTACCCGTGGACTTGAATTGGGTTGGGACTAGGCAGGGGTTGGCAGCTTGTGGCCCTCCAGAGGTTTTGGCCTACAACTCCCAGCAGCCCTCAGCATTGGCTATGCTGGCTAGAGTGGATGGGAGCTATAGGCCAAAAATTCTGTAGGGACACAAGTTGCCCACCCCGAAACTAGGAGTTTGAGGCTGGCAGGGGGTGAGATTTGCCATTTTTTGCATAAGCCTTTTCTGCAGTTTTGTTCTGTGCAATGGCTCTCAAGACCAAGGTAGGTGGAGTTCAGGCCATTTCAAGACAGCCAAGAGTTCCGCCTCCACAACAAAGAAATGACATTGTTGACCTCGTGGACTCCTGGTTTTATTCAGGCAGGACACTTCAGAGGGGGCACTATTTTTTCCTGCCTGTCTTTAAAAAAAATTTCCCTGCATCCCCACTTCTCTGCCATTTCTCAGTCTCTGTGGCTTGGATCCTCCATATCTGTGAGACTGCCTTCTTTCTTAAACAATCTTTACAATTTACAGAGATGGCTCTCTTAAGACCAGGGGTGGGGAACCTCTTTCAGCCTGCGGGCCGAATTCAGTTTTGGAGAAACTCTCAGGGGTCACATTGCAGTGATGGCCAGGGCCAGAGGGGAAGTGGTGAAGCCAAAAATACAAAACACCCATAGCATATTGTAGCCTAAAGCTCTTACTGCCAGTAACTAAGCCTAAGGAGAGGCATTTCTAGAATGGGGAAAATGCTGCACAAAAGCGGGGAAGCCACTAAACTATTGGTGGTTGGGGGAAGGGGCCATGCCAGGGGAAGGAGTCATGGCCATCTCAGGAACCCCGGAGGGCCAAATCTGGCCCCTGTCTTGAGGTCCTCCACCCCTATTTAAGATCATCAGAATGCGGTAAACATACAGAGAAGAGTTTTTAGTCCATTGTAAACTTCCCCAAGCTTAATTGTTGTAAATCATTCTTATTTTGGCCTGGTTTTTTGCTGACCTTTGGGGTTTATAATAATGTTCATGTTCTTGCCTCTCTCCCCACCTCCACTTGTGTACGTGGGTGTGCACATAACCTGCCTCCCCGTTCCAACTGCAGGATTGCCACTTTCTGGAAAGTCAGGGAAATAGAAGTTGGTCAGGAAAAGTCAGGGAAATTGGTCAAAAGTCAGGGAAACTGTGATTAAGATGCCACTGCAAGAGGACAGTCTGCACTTGAGGCAGTTGGAGTAGAGAAGCGGCAGAACACAAGTGTAATGTAATGATGCACACGTATTCCATAATATCATTATATGATTTTGAAAATGTTTATTGAGATGGTTCTTAGAAGTAAAGCAGAATAAAATGAATCTGCATGTGATGGCATTATTTTCTTATGGAGAAGCTGACTGGTTTCTTGCACCTGAGTAATTTGTGAGTTCAAACAAACGAGTCAGTTTCAGTTGATTTGAAGATGTGAATATTTTGACCGGGGTCAGCAAATTGTGGCTGGCTGTACTTAATAGCTAGCCATTATTTCTTCTAGCCAGCTGTAAACTCCAGTCCTGCCACAGTTTGTCTCCCAGCAAGTGTAGCTGCCAAAAATGAAATAGACCTGTGGCTCACGCTGGCTCAGCTTGTCTGAGCGTGGAAAGCTAAGCAGGGTCAAGCCTAGTTATTACTTGGATGGGAGACCCCCTCCTCTAGTTTCCTGCATTAAGCAGGGGGTTGGACTCGATGGCCTTGTAGGCTCCTTGCAATTCTATGAACTGTGAAACATTGTAGCACTTTGCAAATCCACTTCGCAAGTGCTGGAAAAAAAGGAGGTGGGGTGTAGAAAGAACCCTTAGCGGCAGAATCTGGGGGTGGGGGTGGTTGGGTGCTCATGTGTCCATGGGCTGCCCTTACTTTTCCAAATGTGGATAGCGCAAGGGCACACGAGGTCCCTGATGGCGCGTGAGTGACAGCAGAGCCCCGTGTGTGCGAGATAGGAGATTAAAAATCCTGTTCTGTTCTGTAGAGGCCCATTTATCCACACACAGAAATCCAGATCTTTCTCCCCCTCTCTCTGCGCAGCGTGCAGCGTTTCGGATGCAATCAGCCAGCCAGCTTTCCAGCCTGTAATCTGACTCCAGCAGCCAGCTCCCCCGTTTGCAGATAGCAAGGAAAAAACTCTGTAACTCCACAGGTCTATTCTACCTGTTTATTTACTTAGCAAAGTAATATTCTACAGAGTATACATTTCCTAGTTACAGTCCATGTGCAGAGTACAATGCATAGCAAGCATTTATTCCAGTGGAGCAAGTTGAGCTTTACCCCACCTCAGCAAAGACGCTACATTGTTGCATAAGTCCAGCAAGCAATAGTCAGAAGAAAAGAGTGAAGAGAGAGAACAGTCCTGCTCCTCTCTAAAATGGCTCCAGACAGACAACAAGTTAATACGTCACCAGAACATACAAACCATGTGACCAGCTCATATTGTTCTCACACTTTAGTAACCCCTGCGAAAACACGAGATTCTAGAGAGACATAATAAACCTGTTTACCCGCCATTCTGTCCCTTCCATGTGTAAACAATGTGCTCCAGCTTGTGAATGTGATACATATCACAACAGTCCCTCCCAAAAATCCCAAGGATCATGTGGAAAAGGGTGTTTTGGGGGCCACCCCCTCAATTCCCCCCCCTTTTCCAGCAGGATCCCGGGGGGGGGGTGGTTTGGCGGGGTGATCACAAGTCCCAAGTGTCCCCTTGGTTTTGCCATTGACCCTGAGTTGCTAGCACCTTGGGGAGCGGCAAAACTTGGGGGGATTCCCAGTGCCAAGGGTACGTGAGTTTTACGTTACTTTGACACATGTCAAACCAAGCCCTTCCTCCTGTCAGTGGGAATGCCCTCCAGTTTTGAAGGTTCCCCCAATGCTAGCAGCGGGGGACACTTGCAAAACTGGGGGCCGCTTGGGACACCTGATCTCCCACAAAGAAACCAAGGGATGGTGCTGCAAAAGGGGGGAAAGAGCCCCTTTCCGCAAGCGTGATCTCTCAAGGCTTTGCAAGGAGCTGACAGGTCCAGACCTATCAAACCTGTCGGCTCCTTGCAAAGGGGGAAAAATACATACTTATAGCCTGGGCTAGGCACTATACCGGGTGGATGCCTGCTAGATTTGGCCAGCAGGCACCCAGTGGAATCCCTTGCACTAACCCACCCTGCCCGATTTACTCAAATCGGGCAGGCTGGGTGAAAAACAAAATAATGAGGGCAGTTATTTGTGCACGTTATCAGCACAACAATCTTTTTTTAAAAAGGGGGTGACCACAGGCAACCCCTCCAATGTACTCTGGGGGATCCCATAGGGATCGCAAAAGTCGACTTGACAGCAAGGCTGTGGAGTCGGAGTCGAGGAGTCGGAGTCGGAGGAAATTTTGGGTACCTGGAGTCGGAGTCGGCAAACAATGCACCGACTCCGACTCCTACTGAATTTAGATTGGAATTTAAAAAAAAGCAAGTTTAAATGTCCCAATTCACAAACAGTTATAATTAATGACTTCTGTTTTATAATAAATGCCCCTCCTGGATCCTCCCACTGCCCTATCTTCAGCAGCAGATCAGCACACAAAAAGGAGAAGGCAGCAGCTTCTGCCCAACTACCTTGCATATTAATTAATTAATTAGCATATTAATACAGAGGAGTCGGGGAGTCGGAGTCGGAAGTACAAAAAACTGAGGAGTCGGAGTCGGAACATTTATCTACCGACTCCACAGCCCTGCTTGACAGCTGGTTTTCGTGGTCTCCCCCCAAAAAAGGTTAAAAAAAAAGTCAAGCCATGGTGAGCCCAAAATGCCTTGCAGTGGGGAGGGGAAGCCTTTGCCAGCTGCCCCAAAGTGCCGCTTGGGCACTTTTGGGGTGGCTGGCAATGGGGTTACCCCCTAGCTGCTTGGCAAGAGCGGCAAGAGTTTTTTTGCTGCTCTTGCCAAGTGGCTCACTTGTAGTTGGGGTTGACCCATGCTGGGTCATGTTGTCTGGGTTCAGACGACACGACAACCCATCATGGGTCAAACAGACCCTACCGCAAGCTATGGCTTGTCAGGTTGGCTTATAACCCCGAAATAAGCCACTCTAGCAAACCCGTTCCAGGTTCACACGATACCGCAACCCACTGTGGCTTATAAGCCATGGTAGGTTGTCTGGTGATGTGAACCCGGTCTCAATGTTCAAAGAAGCTCACATTGAAGCTTCTATCTTGACCAAAAAAAAAAAATGCTTTTCAGTACTTCTGTAGTTTTAAACCATTTAATAAAACCATTATTTAATGTAATGTAACCTATGAATTCTTTTAACTTGGGTTTATTTTTGAATGGGGGTCAGCGGAATTGACAAAAGTTTGTTAGGGAAAGTCAGGGAAATGGAAAATGAAATTTTAGTGGCAACCCTGAACTGTTTCCTGCTCTCAGCCTTCAGAGTGGCGGAAACCACAAGTTTTAAATGGTGTACCTTTTTAAATAAGTGGTTTATTTAAATGTGGCCTTAAAATAAAATACCGCTGTTTCTTTCTACAAACCAGTGTAATCTTAAAATCTTAATGTGCTAGCTTGGTTCTAGAATTTATTTATTTATTTTATTTGTACCCTGCCTTTCTACCAAAAAAAAAAGGCACCCAAGGCAGCTAGATTGATTGGTTCATGACACAAGGACAACAGAGAATCTTGAGTACCTAATAAAGACGTTTATTATGCATGATCCGTTTTGGAAAATCACTATTTCTTCATCAGGGGCCGCTTACGTATCTTCTTTTAGATGCACTGAGAAGAAAGCCCTTTTAGATTTGTTGAGAAGAAACGTTTCCATGTAGAAGAGATACCTGAAGGACTTTCTTCTCAGTACATCTAAAAGAAGATAAGTAGCCCCTGACGAAGGAACAGTGATTTTCCAAAACGCATCAGGCATAATAAACATCTCTAATAGGCACCCAAGATTCCCTTTTCTCTCCTCTGTTGTTTCTGTCACATGCAAGTGCTTTTCCCTCTTGTTGCTTTACCTGAACTTGCACAAGGCCACCTGGTGAGAGAGGATTTGGATCCAGGCTTTTCCAAGTCCAAGTGTAATTCTCTGTGCTGGCAGTCAACCATGTTGACTGCCAGCAATTATCACATTATCAGAATGTTTGCCCATAGAATAATAGAAAAGTAGAGTTGGAAGGGGCCTATAAGGCCATCAAGTCCAACCCCCTGCTCAGTGCTGGAATCCAAGTCAAAGCATCCCTGACCCATGGCTGTCCAGCTGCATCTTGAATGCCTCCAGTGTGGGAGAGTCCACAACCTCCCTAGGTAATTGGTTCCATTGCCGTATTGCTCTAACGGTCTGGAAGTTTTTCCTGATGTTCAGCTGGCATCTGGCTTCCTGTCACTTGAGCCCATTGTTTTGTGTCCTGCACTCTGGGATGGTTGTGATCCTGGCCCTCCTCTGTGTGATGAACCTTTCAAGTACTTGAAGAGTGCTATCATATCTCCCCTCAGTCTTCTCTTCTGAAGGCTAAATATGCCCAGTTCCTTTAATAGGAGTTGAGCTTATTATGATGATCATCATCATTATTAATTATAACATTTATATACCATTCCACATCTAAACAGATTCCGGAGCAGTGAGCAATAAAAAGCTAAAACAGATAAAAGAATAAAACAATACAGTCATGCCTTGGATTGAGAGCATAATTCGTTCCAGAAACGTGCTTGTAATCCAAAACACTCTTATATCAAAACGAAATTCCCCCAAAAAATTTTGTACAGAGATTTTTAATTTAAGCCGTACTACAGTACTTGTATTGCAAGACGTCACTTGTATATCAAGTCAATTTTTAAAAAATAAATATTTAAAAATTTGCTTGTCTTGCAAAACGCTCTCAAACCAAGTTACTTGCAATCCAAGGTATTACTGTATGTTAAAAACAGGATATCAGTAAAACTGGCTGGTCAGTCAAGGAAGGCTTTCTGAAATAAAGATGTTTTCAGGAGGCGCCAAAAACAACACAATGTTGGTGCCCGCCCAACGTCCAGAGGCAGGGAGTTCCGCAGAAAGGGAGCCGTCACACTGAAGGCTGTTCTCCAGGTGGACTTCAGTCAGGCCATGGGTCCATGTGGAACCACCAGGAGAATGTTCTCTGATGACCTCAGTGACCAGGCAGCTTGTTAAGGGAAGAGGCACTCTCTCAGGTATCCTGGTCCCAAGTTGTTTAGGGCTTTATACACTCGTATCCAAACCTTAACTCTGGCCCAGTAGCGAATAGGCAGCCAATGCAGTTCCCTCAGCAAAGGAGTTGCATGCTGAAAAGGGGAAGCTGCCGACAACAGCTGACGACAGCTTACTGAATGGTAAACTTGTGGCGGTCTTCTTACTGTTGTCTGTGAGGCTGGATTAGAGCTTTTGCCATTCTACTTCCCCCCTAAAATACACACCCAACTATTGATTGTGATTTGCCACAGGTGCTGTTCTCTCTCTCTTCCGCCCCTTTGCATGGCAGTCTGGAAGAGGATCATTCTTTAACTCCTAGTATGGGCGCAGATCATTTTAGTGAGGAATCATTTTACATGTCTTTCTCACCTGCCTGTTTCCCTATAGGTGAGGGAATTTGATGGCCGACACTATATTATGGAAAAGTCCATAACAGGAGATTTTGCCCTAGTGAAGGCATGGAAGTCTGATCGTGCTGGGAATATTATTTTCAGGTACAGTATGTTCACAGAGCTGACACAGTTTTCTCTGAAGCGTGGCTTTCAAACAGTTTTCCAGGAAATCTTGAGTTTTCCAGGAAATCTTGTGTGGGCATCCTGGATGAGAAGATAATCAGTGTTGGGCAAAGAGAGCTTACCAGCGCACCACTGATATTATTATCCTGTAATGCAAGAGTTGGGCAACGTGTGGCCATCCAGCTGTTTTGTCCATCATATCTCGCCATTGGCCAGGCTGACTAGGGCTGATGGGAGTTGTAGCCCAAAACATCTGGAGAGCCACAACTTGCCCACACCAGCTGTAGCGTGCAGCTCTAGGGTTTTTAAATTTTATTTTATTTTTTATATTTATATAAATAATAAATACATATCCTGCCTTTTTTCCTGCAAGGAACCCAAGGCAGCATACATAATCCTTCTCCTCCTTATCCTCACAACAACCCTGTGAGGTAGGTTAGGCTGAGAGTCTGTGACTGTCCCAGAGTCACCCAGTGAGCTTCATGGCCGAGTGGGGACTAGAACCCGAATTTCCTGAGTACAACACTCTAAACATTACACTACACTGCCCCTCTCTTTGGTTTGTGTTAGGATGTGCCTTCAGCTCACATGGACCAACTGTCGAGGTTTCTGTGGCCCGGCCAACACTGTGTATATTTAATTATAAATAATGCATTTCAAATATTTTTGTCCACCCTGCCAAGGCAACACACAGAATTAAAAGTCAGTGTCAAAAACCACACAGCTGGGAAAAAACTCACAGAGTACCTTAGAATATTACCCAGAATCCTGTGCAGCAGTGCCGGGGTTCTGGGTCGGACACACAGACGCTCTTCTGCAAACAAGTTGAGGAAAGGGTTCCCTGGAGGGCACCAGATCAGGGAAGTCTGGCAAGTGGCTCCCCGGGGTTTCAGACAGGTAGATTTTTCCTGATGTTCAGCTGGAATCTGGCTTCCTGTAACTTGAGCCCATTATTCCGTGTCTTGCACCCTGGGATGGTCGAGAAGCCCTATCCCAGCCTTATCTGGAGATGCTGGGGATTGAACCTGGAACCTTCTGCATGCCAACCATGCGCTCTACCACTGAGTTATGGTCTCCCTCTCCTGTTTTTCACCCCTGGGCCCTTGAAGTTGGGTACTAGACCAGGAATGTAGTAGGTGGGAAGCCCTGCTCCGTTGGTCAGGTAAAGGTGAAAGCCCTCAGGATGCTCCTGATACTTAAGTCAGGCCTGGACAATCAGAGCCTAACGATGCCTGCCAATTGTATGGCCTGATTTTACCTTTGTGCATGACAAAGGCCATCTGAGTGCACACTGTCCCAGGTAGCATGCTAGGCTCGGTCCCAGACACACCTCCCAGAGTTCCTCCTCAGAATCTTTGAGTTGGGCTACAAAAATAAGTTGATTTATCCTCTATTTGGCTGCGTCAGTGCACACAGACAAGTTCTTTTTTTCCCTTTCTCTTTTTTTGAACAGCAGGCTGCTGTAGTTACCTGAGAGGTGCCTGAGAAGCAATTTGCAGGACAGAATGTGGTGGAAAGAGAAATATGGGAAAGAGAAATATGGGAACAAGGAACAAAGCTCCCTTGTGGGTTTCTTGAATGACCTTGAGATCTTTGGGCAACATCAAATTTTGAAGAGCCTCTAAGGCAGTGTTCTCCAACCTTTGGTCCCCAGATGTTTTTGGCCTACAACTCCCAGGGCTGGGGCATGCTGGGAGTTGTAGGCCAAAAACATCTGGAGACCCAAGGTTGGAGAACACTGCTCTAAGGGTACAATGCTATGCATGTTTAGACACAAAATTCTACAACTCACAACATGGCTGGCTGGGGCATGCAGGACTTTTTGTGTGTCTAAACATGCATAGGATTGTGGAGAGGTTTCAAACATCATGTCCTGTGAAATCCCACAGCATAGCAAGGACAGTCTCTGAAAAAATGCACACCTAAAATCTTCTGCGCCTCCTCTACAGGATGGAAACTTAGTTACACCTGGTGATTTATTTGATAATATAATAAAAAGGAGGTGGGAACTTGACATTTCATTGGGGTTTCGAAATGCTTCATCCTAAATGTTGAATTCAACCTAAATGTTGAATTTGCTGATGGCATGGATTCATTTAGTATTTGGCAAAATAAAATATCCAGGAGGGGGCAGTAGAAGCCCAACATTTTCTACATTGTATGAGGATTGAGAGAGAAATATCTAGAAAATAGCATTCCTTGGTTCAATTAATATTGTGAGTCTTCTCTGCTGAGGCTTATACCATCATTGGAGACACGTTATCAGAAAAGTCCACATCCGTATGACTACAGTGTTCAAGAGAGATAAAAATTATTCATAATAACATTAGATAGATATCCAAACTGGGACATGTTAGGAGGACCTTGGAGGAAAACTTGCAGAGAAACAGCTTAAGTATTCTTATGCCAGTAATGCAGTGAAAATGTTACTTTTTTGAAGAGTGTCAGCATATGGTTAAATCGATTATTGGTTACGTTTATGTCCTGTCTTTTCCTTCAAGGAGCCCAAGGTGGCATACATGATTCTCCTCCTCTTCTCCATTTAATCCTTACAACAACCCTGTGAGGTAGGTTAGGCTGAGAGTCAATGACTGGCCCGAAATTACCCAGTGAGCTTCCTGGCCGAGCGGGGACTAGAACCTGGGTCTCCCCAGGCCTAGTTCAACACTCTAACCACTACCCCACACTGGCTTTCAGAGCTGAATTCAGCCTGGAGACCAGAATTTAAAGCTTTCTTCCTGGTGGACATTTTATCCCCAAAACTGAAACCCAGGGCTGTGATCCAAAGAATCATGAAACTATTTTGGTGGCTGGTTCCAGATGATGGCAAGGTGGAGCAATTGCCAGGGCCCAGAGGTTATGGCCTGAGTGCACAAAGAATCATAAAATCATAGAGTTGGAGCAGGTCTTGTATTTATTTTTTATACAGTATTTATATCCTGCCTTTTTTCCTGCAGGGAACCCAAGGCGGCTTACATACAGGGCCGGCACTACCGCTAGGCAAACTAGGCGGTTGCCTAGGGCGCGTGGCTGAAGAGGGCACAGAAACGCTGCGCTCCTCTTCGCTGCCGCCGCCGCCGCCCCCCGCCACCTACTTTCTCCGCGCTGCTTCTGGAGCCCCGCCCGTGTTGTTTTGGCGGGAGGAACCAGGGCAACAGGGCTTAAACAGCCCTGGCTGGTTTCCCCGGCCAAAAACAGAGCGCGGGGGTCCCTCCTCCGAGGAGGCGGCGGCCAGGGCGGGGGGAAGGTAGGGGGTGGGGGGTGGCGGGGGTTCGGCGGGGGCGGGGTGCTGGTTTGCAGAGCAGGGCTGCTTTGCTCCGGAGCCCCCCCCAGCACAAGGGGGGGCGCTAAATATAATTTCGCCTTGGACGCCAAACTGCCCTGCACCGGTCCTGCTTACATAATCCTCTTCCTCCATTTTATCCTCACAACAACCCCGTGAAGTAGGCTAGGCTGAGAGTCAGTGACTGGTCCCCAAAGGTCCACCCAGGTGGCCTTCATGGCCAAGTAGGACTAGCACCCGGATCTTCTGAGTTCCAGTCCACATCAACCATCTAACCCCAGATGTGGCCACAACTCCCAGATGCCCACCAGCTGTGCTGGGGGCATGCTGGAGTGAGCAAAACTCTGGGACCCGGTTGAGAAACAATGCCAACCCCTGCCCAATGCTAGATAATGGTCAAGATCACCCCACTGCCCAATGCAGGAAATCACAGAGGCTGCAGCCATCTGTTGAAGACTTACAGCTCAGGAGAGCTTCTCCACCTCCAAAAAAATGGGTTTCGTTGCCGAACTGCTCTTACAGTTGAGAAGTTTCTCCTAATGTTTGACCAAAATCTGTCATCCTGTAACTTAAGCCCATTAGATCTAGTCCTGTCCTCTGGGTCAGCAGAAGACAGGTTTTTGCTGTCTTCTGTGTAGACTCTGGTGTTGAGTGATAGTAGAAACCTTTAGTGTAGCTCTACATATTTCGGAGTAAAAACCTCTCCTTCAGGAGCTTGAAAGGAAAATGCAGAAATTCCAGAAGGAAAAGACTTCCTTGCTCTCTAGATCTGTGGAAAAATTTAAACAAAAGTGCAAAGCTTTCCTGTTCTCTGCATTTATAACATATATATAACGCCCCTTTGGTGTAAGGGGCGTTATAAATGTTTATTATCTATTATTATTATTATTATTATTATTATTATTATTATTATTATTATGATACACTGGTTGTCGAAAACAGGAAAACTTTGTTCCTTTGTTTTAGATTTCCCACATATCCAGAGAGCAAGTAAGGGTGCGATCCTCTTAAAGTTTAGACAGGAAAAAGGCCTACAACTCCCAGCATGCCCCAGCCAGCCGTGCTGGCCGGGGCATGCTGGGAGCCGTAGGCCTTTTTTTCTGTCTAAACTTGCATAGGATTGCGCCCTAAGCCTCTTACTTCTGGAATTTCTGCATTTTCCTTTCAAGCTCGTTTCAAGAATGAGTTTTTACTCTGGAATGTGTACAGCTGCATTAAAGGTATCCACTATCGCTGAGCACCAGAGCCTCCTCCTTTCTGGTCCACCTTTTTGAGGTGCTGTTTTTTTTCCTTTTCATCCCAGAGCTATTTTCTGTATGGCAGCTCTTCTAATATTTGAAGGGTGTTCACCATGTCCCTCCTCAGTCTCCTCTTCTCCAGGTGAAACATCCCCAATTCAACCTTCCCTTATAGCAGGGCTCTCCAACCTTGGGTCCCCTGATGTTGCTGGCCTACAGCTCCCAGCATACCCAGCCAGCATGACTAGTAGCAAGGGATTCTGGGAGCTGTAGTCCAGCAACATCTGGGGACTCAAGGTTGGAGAGCCCTGCCTTATAGGATTTGTTTTCCAGACCACTGGCTATCTTCATTGTCCTGCTCTGAACCCATTCCAGTTTTTCCTTGTCTGTCTTGAAGCGAGGCGCTCAGAACAGATGCAACAATCTTGAAGAAACAAAACAGGGCTGGTTCTGGTCAGTACATGGAGGGGAGATTGGGAGCTCCACATAAACTGTCCCGAGCTCCATGATGGAAGAAAGGCAAGATATTGATGTAATAAATACATAAATACACAGGGGACCTAATGAGGAATCTAGATGAAACCTGCAAGCAAAAGTGCTACTGCATGGTCTTGCTTGCCCTTCAAGTCTTTTCATTGCTCTTGGGTGACAGAAAAGTATGCCCAATTTGTGCATATAAGCCTCCAAAACAGCACTGCATCTGGCACGTGGCTCAGGTTTCATTTCAATTCTTTTAATTGATTACGTTTCTAGTAAAGCTCTCTGGGCAGTTTGCGAAGATTAAAACCTTTAAAAGACAACATAGTAACATAATATTAAAAACTATTTAGGTACAAAAAATATAAACAATTTTAATAATAAACAATAAGAAATTCCAGGACCCTTTCATATGTTGTCAAATGCTTGGGAGTAGAGGAAGGTCTTAACCTGGCACCGAAAAGATGACAATGTTGGTGCCCAGTGGACCTAACTGGGGAGAGTGTTCCATAATCGGGGGCCACCACCAAGAAGGCCCTTTCCCTTATTTGCTTACGGGAATAATCTGAATAGAAGACAATGGAGTGCTCCTCAGGTTGTTATGTCTTGCTCTTCCTCATCACAAGTTTAAAGGGTTTACTGTTGCTTGGAACCTACCCCCGCCCAAAATCTTGAAACCTGCCCTGACTAGTTCTATGAATCCATAAGGACCTTTAGGCTACAATCCTCTGCCCATTTACCTGGGAATAGCTCCCATTGAGCTCTGTGGGACTTGTATCTGAGTAAGCATGTCTAAGATGGCACTTGTTAGACGTGCTTCTTTTCTTTCCAAGCACACCCTCGTTCCCCCACCCCCAGCATGGAAAACTCGTTTGTAGTTTGCCATTTAAATATGTTCTTTAATCCTATTACAGGTACACAAATGTATTTAAATATTATATATGTAATATAAAATAAAACACCCTACTGCAGCTTTCGACACCCTAGCTGATGTGTTGGACTGCAACTCCCATAATTCCCGGTCAGCATGGCCTACTGAAATTTACTCCCTAAGGGTGCAATCCTATGCATGTTTCGATGGAAAAAAAGTCCTACAAGTCCCAGCATTCCCCAGCCAGCAATGCTGGCTGGGAAATGCTGGGAGATATAGGACTTTTTTCCGCCAAAGCATGCATAGGATTATGACCTAATTCTGTTAGGTTGACATAATGTTTTTTCCGATATTGCAGGAGCATATTAAAGCAGCCTGAACCTGAACATAATGTACTCTCATATCTGTTATCTTCAGCCCCCTTAACTCTTCCCTCACCCCTTCTCTTCCTCAAATAGGAAAACGGCAAGAAATTTTAACCAGCCCATGTGCAAAGCCGCCAGAACAACTGTGGTAGAGGTAAGCTAGAACAGATACTGTTTCTTTCCCCCCCAAGAGCTGTTCATATGCTTTATTTCAAAGTTGAAGGGCTGTCATTGTACAATCTATTAATAGGACAAGAAGTCAATGTGCGATTTCGTGTTATGGTGCAACTGCTGCCCGTTGTGTTTGTGACTTTGTGTTGTGCCCCACCGCTCCCTTAGCCTGCCACTTGAAGAGTTGCGTCTCTTCTTTTACTTCTAAAAAAACCCCCTCTGTCTCACAAACGCTGCCTTCGGTTACACTGGGAAGAGGTGTTTGTCCATATGTGAGAGTGTGTTGTTCTTTGCCTTCCTTTGGTAGACCTTCAGGCCTTTGTGAAGAGCTCAAAGAGCATTGACACATGATATACATGCAGAATTGACAAGAAACCACTGCTGACGGGGAAGTTGTTGATATTGCCTTCACTTACAGCAGGAATGGAAAGATTAAAGGCTGCTTAAACATAGAAACTGAACACTGGTTTCCAAGAATAAGTAAGCCCTTCTCCTCACCTAAAGCCTAAGCTGTTCCACTACAGTGCAGGAGGGGGACTTCTTTCCTGTCAAGGTCTGCATTACCTCAGTCGAAGCCTTTCAGGCTCTTCCGTTCCAGCAGCGGGCAGGGTCAGAGCCAAAGTGGGTGTGGTTTACAAAGTGGGCTGAGGTCCACATGAAACTAAACCGAGGTCCGCATACGGCCCTTGGGCAGCAGGTTCCCCACACTGCAGGCTGCAGGTGGAGGCCAACATGACTGAGTGTTCTTCCACATACCCAGAAATCCCTTCACATAGAAAACTCGCATGACTTCAAGAAGGCTAAGCTAGAACTTTTCTTGCTGATGTTTTCTGGGTGGAGGGATTTATTTTATTTTATTTTTTGTATGTTTATATATTTATTTACATTTATTTACATTTATTAATCGCCCATCTGGACGGCAACCGGCCACCCTGTATGTATGTGGAGGAACAGTGTTGGCTAGAAGGGTTCTAGCCTCACGTGTGCTAGTTTTCTGTGTGAAGGTTTGTGTGCTGTGGGTGAGCATCCAGTCACGTGGCCCGCTAGCTGCAGTCTGAAGTGGTACCACACAGTTCTTGTCATGGCAAACTATGGTTTAGTGTTATGCCTGAACCCGCCCTTGAATTGCCGGATTCACTGTTCAGGCCTGGAAACTTGAAGGATTTCATGAAGTTTCAAATAGCCGATTGTCAAGCTGACGATCTGTAGAAAGCATTCTTGTCCTTTTCATATACTGTTTTGTGTCACTTTTTAAAATATTTGTTTGCTATAAATGGTTATTTATTTATTTATTTCATTTATTTCAATAGCCGAAGCTCTCTGGGTGGTTTACAGCAATTAACAAGACAGTCTCTGCCCGCAGGCTTACAATCTAAAAAGACACGACATACAAGGAAAAAGGAATGGGGAGGGAAGAAGGGGACTTTTGGTTGACCAGTACATGGAACAGAATGGAAAGCAATACATTTTAGCTATTAAGAACACAAATCTAAACTGAATTGATAGGGTATGATCCAGAATCATGCCTTGTGAAAGCTAGGCCCCAAAACAGACTTTGTTTTGGGGAACAAAGACAAACAGAATTCTCTGCACCGCCTTTACAAAGCTTGTTATCCATTAAAGTCGTCCCCAGGGACTGTTTCTGGCATGAGAATGGTGAACGTACGTAGCCAGGCTTTCTTGACCTTGGCCCCCTGGCATCACCAGTTTTTAAAAAGGATCGTGGATAGTAGAGCTGGGGAAGACACGCTCCCTCGGATGCTGGAGTGCTGCAGCCACTTGAACTGGACAATACTTAGCTGGATTGACTAATGAGGTTTCAACTTGGTATAAGGCAGTGTTCTCCAACCTTGGGTCCCCAGATGTTTTTGGCCTACAACTCCCAGCATGCCCCAGCCAGCATAGCTGGCTGGGGCATGCTGGGAGTTGTAGGCCAAAAACATCTGGGGACCCAAGGTTGGAGAACACTGGCATAAAGGACCTTCATATGTTCAGTATCCTGATACCACCTCTGTTGCATCTGCCTCTTCCCTCTCCACCCTTTTCACAGTCCCCTCTCCACCCTTTTCACAGTCCATTCCGTTTCTTTCCCTTTCCCTTCATAGCGTACTTTTTAAATGGAAAATTTCCTTGCCGAAGAAAGAGGAAGCTAGACTAAGTTCTCTTTGTTTTTTGAGACTTAGGTTTATTATGGAATAGTCAGGGCTGTAAGATGGCTTTTGGGTTAGCAAGAAAGAGGAATGTGCGGGGGTGGGGGGTTAGAATTATGTGCAGAAATGCTCGCTCGCCCATAACTAATTAAGCAAATGTAATTAAAAACCCTACAATGTATCCCTGGTTGCTTAGCAGCAACACTCTGGCTCCATTATCATTTTGCTATTGGTACAATGAACCTTGTTACATTGTGGGACAGAAATGAATGGGATCCATTAGTCACCTAGCTTTTTGGCATTTGTTTTTATTGTTAGCATTGAGGCACTGAGAAATGGTCATGCTTATAAATGTACACTTATCGTGAAAAATCTTAGCTCTTGTGCCTTCTTAATTCTAATTTTACCTTGCAAGGTAGAATTCTGAGAAGTGCCCATGTCCCACTTTCTAAAATGATTAAAGAAGGATAATTTCAACCCCCTCTGAGATAGCCTTGAGAAGATGCCCAGAAATGCTGCTAGCCCACATAACGTTAGTCTGCCCACCCACCCACCCCTGTGTTAGCACAGCAGTGTTGACATAGCAGAGATTGTGGATCATACCCTATCAGTTCAGTTTAGATTTGTGTTCTCAGTAGCTAAAATGCATTGTTTTCCATTCCGTTCAGTTTATCGGTCAACCAACCATTTATAGCAAACAAATATTAAAACGTGACATAAAATACAATATAAGAAAGTTGTCAGTGCTTATGACAGATCGTCAGCTTGACCATTGGCCACTTGAATCTTCATGAAATCTTTCCTAACCTGGAAACTTTAGGACCTAAAGTTTCCATTCCTGAGCAGTGAATCTGTCCACTGTAAGGGCTGGTTCAGGCATAACACTAAACCAGTGTTCTCCAACCTTGGGTCCCCAGATGTTTTTGGCCTACAACTCCCAGCATGCCCCAGCCAGCTATGCTGGCTGGGACATGCTGGGAGTTGTAGGCCAAAAACATCTGGGGACCCAAGGTTGGAGAACACTGCACTAAACCATAGTTTACCATTACGAGAATGAGCCCACCCTTGTCCCAGGCTTGTATCCCATTTGCGCAAATTTCAAGATTCTGCCCCCCCCCCCATCTAATTTGTGCAAATTGCTGCCATTAAAAAATATATCCACATATTGGGTCAACTCGCTACAGATAGAATCGATGCCAGTAAAAAGGGGGGGGGGAGGGATGGAATGAAATCCACCAGAGTCAAACCAGAAAAATCTATTGAATTTTCACCCTGCAAACGTTTTCTCATATATCCCAGCCCCCAAGTCAAGGTGCATAGTACCCAAAGCCAGCCAACTGAATCCCGAAGAACTTCTCCCCATCTCAAGCAGTAAAAATATAACAACAAAGTAAATAAACTATCTGCTGCCCTTTTATGACACCCAAAATCTGCAGCCTGAGCTGGCTGCCTCATTTTGCCTAATGGTAGGGCCAGACCTGCTTCCAGGCAAGTGTCCTAAGAATTCCAACCAATTTTATTTATTTTCAATTGAACTGTACAATGCCCAGAGTTTTATTTTAAGTAAAGGATACAGCTCCAGAGTCTTTAGCTGCTTTCATAAATTGATGTTTATTTGGTCCTGGGGAGGAGGTATTAAAGCAGGGTTGGGCAACTTTGGGGGGGGTGTCTGAGGGCCACTTTCTACCCCTGCGGGCTGCACTCCTGCTGCCACACCACCAAAATTCAGCAGTGGTGTAAAAAAATAATCTGTGGTTTGCCACTGAACTTTGAGACTTAAAAGGGACACATGTAGCTTGTTTTCAAGTAGCAGGAGTGGCAGGGGCTGCACTAGAGGCTTGGGGGCCTGCATGTAGCTCACAGGCCGCGTTTTACCCCCCTCTGTGCTAAAGCTTGGAGCTACTGTAACATCTTGCCTCTTTCCATACTTACATTCTCAAAGGCAGCTGAAGGGACCCAGTGTGTTGCTTTCTGCTAATCCTGGCATGAATCCTATTGCGCACACACTCTGATGGCAGCATTCCTGTTTTTCATATTTGTCCAGGTAGAAGAAATTGTTGATGTAGGGTCGTTTGCTCCAGAAGATATCCATGTCCCCAAGATCTATGTCCATCGCCTCATCAAAGGGGATACGTTTGAAAAGAGAATTGAGGTAAGTCGAAATGAGTTTGGGGCCGTCCTGTGAGTTTGTCCGTACGGGTACGGGCACATTTGTGTAATTTCTCTTTAGTTTGCAAAATTTATTCTGGTTTTCCTAGAATAAAGGAGGGAGGGATAAGGAGCTGTGCAGGGCACTGAAGCCATGCCCTCAAGCACAGGAAATCTTTCTTAGCCCAACCCCTCTTGACTTCTAAAATTGGAGCAGGCACACATGCTTTCAGGCAATCCTTCAGGGCTGGAAACTTGCTTCTCTTTAAACCACTTTCTCATTACACCGCTTTCTGTGCTCCCTCTGCATACACAATGCCCTATTTGCACACAGTTCTAAATTAAAGGTGAAGCTTGATTCTGCCCACTAAACAGAACACCCTCTCCCCAGCTCTTCATTAGTCATGTCTGACCTCCATCTTCTAGTCCCCCTACGCACAGCTGCATCAAAAGTCAGTTGATAAGACCTGTCGGGTGCATTTGAGCTCATGCTTGAGATCTGATCGCTATACGTTGGGCCACAAAGAAAGCTGGCTAGTTACCCTAGGATAGGGTGGTGGGGAGTTTATTGTTTGGTATGGTGTGTGTGTGTGTGTGTGTGTGTGGCCACCCCTGGGTCTTTTGACTGGGCTACTTACTCTGCAAGCATATTTGGACGGTGCACTTGTTCTCTGTTGCAGACACAATATCATTTGGATGTTCTAGGGCAGGGGTGGGCAATTTGTGGCCCTCCAGCTGTTTTGGCCTACAACTCCCATGATCCCTCATCATTTGCTGTGCTGGCTAGGACTGATGGGAGTTGTGGCCCTCCAGATGTTTTGGCTTACAAGTTGCCCACCCCTGGCCTAGGGTGATATGTGAGGAGTCTATTGACTTGATGATCCTGTTTCATAGCAAGAATGGGACTAGGTGGCCTTGCATTTCTTCTGACACTTATTTGACTGAAATTTAATGCCTGTAAGTGGTTTTCCCATGGTTATCTGAGGGCTCCTGGGACTCCTTGGATAGCAGGAGTGCCTCAATGAGAAGATCAGTCATGGTGGAGAAACTCCAGGCCGGCGTCCTCCATCAATGGAGTGTACCCTCTAGAGAATGTTCCCCAGAATCCTTTGCAAAATACATTTTCACACTGAGCCTGGAAGGGTTCTATAGCAAACATGCGGGCCTTCTTTAGCAGACATGTCAATATGGCAAGTTTTGCCTGAAGACAGAAAGCTTGAAATCCATTTCCCTTATTACAAAATTTGGTCTCTGCATCTGCTTATGAAGTGCCACCTTTCCCAATAGGTACTTTTCATACTAGGGCAAGGTCTGAGGGTATATGACGTAGCTACATGTTGTTGCCGCTAAGCAGGTCTGGGTCTAGATGGTGCCCGGATGGGAGACCGCTCGGGAGCATGCAGGCCACTTGGAGTTCCACAGAGGAAGAAAAGGGGGAATATAAATGTAATAAATAAAATACATATTTTGTGTGCTAGGCGAATAGTTCTGCTGAAAAAGTGTTTACCATGATTTATTTTAAGGCTAGTCCTCAAATATTGCTCCTGGTTCTTCTTTGACTTGATAGCTGTAATGGAGTCTTTTTCTTTGGATCAGAAGGTTGATGCAGATCTTTTTCATTGTATATTCATTATACAATCCATCTATTGTTTTCTATTTTTTTCCGTTTCCCCAGCTCTGCTTTCCTTCTGTCTTCAACTCCCCCCCCCCACACTTTTTTTGCAGTCTCATTTTTAAGTGTTTTATATTGTCTAGACCAAAGTTACAGCAGGGATTAATTTTGGTCTGCTGAGTTTTGTAATCCTGCTAGGGATCTGTCGTGTCAAATAGACGACGAAACCGCAAGCTTCTCTATTTACTGACTTGAGCTGGTGGGGAGAATAGCGGGAGGGAGGGACTATAAAAATAGCCTCCGTCTAGGAGGTTCTGTCTGCGTTTTCCAAACGTAAATTGTATTGGATGTAATGCAGTTTTCCACCAGAGTGCTGGGCAAGGAATCCAGCATAAAACAGATTTATCTTAGAGTGCCTGGAGAAGGAAGACACGCTCTTATCGTATTAGATGAGGAATAATTATAGTTGTATATCTGGCCTGGCTGTGGTTGAGAGAGCAAAACGGCCAACGGGAAACCTAATTTCTTTTAAAACTTTTATTAAATATCTCTTTCAGAGTTATTGAAATTCTCCTCTAAAATGAGAAGCAGCAGCGGCTTTGGGGTTAAGGTACATGCCACAGCGGTAAACCCAGGAGCCTTGTCCCTGGGCCTTTGACGTACCAAGACAGGGGCAAAAGTCGTGGTAGTGAATTGGCTCCTGCCATGTCCCCACTCGTGGGTCTGTGGTGCATGCAGGAATGCCCGTGGCTTCTGTGGACAGGGGTTCTTCCATGCCTGAAGGGGAGCAAGCTTAGTTTCCCCACTCCGGCCCCTATTGAAAACATGCTCTGCTAAATCAGAGTTTGTTTATTTATTTATTATATTTATACCCCGCCTTTCTTCCTGCAAGGAACCCAAGGCGGCTTACATAATCCTCCTCCTCCTCTCCATGTTATCCTCACAACAACCCTGTGAGGTAGGTTAGGCTGAGAGTCAGTGACTGGCCCAAAGTCACCCAGTGAGTTTCATGGCCGAGCGGGGACTAGAACCAGGATCTCCCGAGCTCCAGTCCAACACTCTCACCTTGAACCTCTTTGAGGGGCATTGAACCTCTTTCAGCCCAAGGGCTAAATTTCATTTTAGAGAATCACTCCAGGGGCAGGTGGGGCAAAAGGGGTGGGGCCAAAATACCAAAACGACCTGCATATTATAGCTTAATCTCTCCCTGCCAGTCACTAAGCCTTAGGAGAGGCATTTCAACCTGTTGGGGCGGGGGGAGAGCGGCACAAATGTTGGAAACAATGGGTAGTTGGGGGAAAGGGGTGTCCTCTGGTGAACCCTGGAGGGCTGGAGATTCTGCACCCCTGCGCTACGTCAATCCACAGGGTCTGGGGTTCAAGCAGAGCAGTGTTTCATTCAGACAATGTCCGGGAAGGCGGATTGCAAAGGATTTTAGAACCGTTGGTCCTAGGCGGAAGCACTTGATACAAGCCAATGTTAGTGGGCCCGTGCTGGCTCTAATCGAAGCACTTGGTTTGGCTCATTGGACCAATTCACAGCCCGTTTATCTTTCCAACCCAAGTCCACTTTAACTTGAGAGCTGCTGAATGTTTGCCTGGGCCTCCTTGTGAATCAATCCGTGTAGATGCATGCCAGCAGAGGTGCTATCTGTGGAAGGAGACAAAAATCAGCAGCATTGCTGAATAATAAAACTGCTTTCACATATTCAGTCTGTGCCTGATTCATTTTTTGTGGGGGGTGGGGGGGTTAGTTCATTTTCACACTGAGCCTGGAAGATTACTTATCATATCATTGCTCGGCCTCTGCTCAATTCTAGCAAAGGTTTCCCCTGGGCATTTGGTTTCAGAGAATGAGGGTGGCGGCTGTGTGTTTTTCTTCCCTCAATCCACCATTTGAGAATGTCTGTGTTGAGAGGCTGGCCAGCGCTCCCTTGGGCTAGGCAAGGGAAGAGAATGCTATACCAGGCTCCTAGCAGCAGATGGCAGGCTGGAGCAACACTTGATGGAACAAAGGCTGGAAGAGGCTCCCTGTGCTATGCTTGGTGGATGTGCTGCTGCTGTTGCTCAGGAAGAACCTGATGATACAGAAGGGAAAGGGAGAATCAGGCAGCTGCATTGTCCATTCGCCCAAGCAGAAGGCCCCTGATAAAAGTGCATTTCCAGTTAAAATGTTGCTTGCCGAGCCGAATTCAAGGTGTTGGTTTTGACCTTTAAAACCCTATATGGCTCCGGTCCAGTCTATCTCAAGGAGCGTCTCCAGCAATACCAAGTAGGCCTGCTCAACAAGATCTGCCACAGACGGCCTTCTCCTTGTCCCTTCAGCCAGAGCAGCTAGACTGGTGGGGACGAGGAAGAGGGCCTTTTCTGTGGCGGCCCCCGTACTGTGGAACTCTCTCCCGAGTGACCTCCGCCATGCCCCCTCTCTGCTGAGCTTCCGCCGCTCACTAAAAACATGGCTATTCAGGCGGGAATATGGGGTGGGTTAAGATTTTAAAATTTTATACTGTTTAAAATGTATTTTATTCTGTATTTTATCATGTTGTACATCGCTCAGAGTGGCCGGTTTGCCGGCCAAGGTGGGCGATTCATAAATACAACAAACAAACAAATAAATAAAAGGGTTACAGAACAGGTGATATGAAAGATATGATATGTGTTTGGTGTGCGGAACAGACTGATGGTCTTTATGGTCCATCCTATCAATATTTTGAATTTGCCCACTTTGAGAGAAAATGGTTACTGTTCTTTGACCATCTGATGTGGAACTAAGGACCGTGCTAGGGATCTGTCTCATCAAACAGGCAATGGAACTGGAAGCTTCTCTACGTACTGATTTGGAGAGTAAGAACAAACAAATTTAGACTGCGCAGCAAACAAGGCACACGTGCCTTGGTGAAGTATAACTCAGCCTTCCCCAACCTGATGCCCTCCAGATGTTTTGGACCAGTTCCCATCGGCCCTCGCCAACATGGTTAATGGTCAGGAATTCTGGGATTGTAGTCCAAAATATCTGGAGGGCAACAGGATGGGGAAAGCTAGTCTAAATAATCAGACCTTAGCAGGAGATCCTTCTTAGATGGGACCTCTGTACAATGCAGTGGTGCTGTCAGGAAAGGTTTTTGGGGGGCAGATGTCCAGGGCCCCAATTGTCAGAATGGGCCCCCAAATGCAGCAGGGCTGGAACCATTACCATATGCACATTGCCATCTAAATGGGCGGGGTGGTGGTGGAGCTGTAAAACACTTACCGGTAAGTCCTGACTCTAAAATTACCTAACTGTTCCATTGATACAGTGCCTAGCATATTTCAGGCCAGCCCTTCTTGACTGTATTTCTTACTACTACAAGGTGCCCGAAACCGGCCATGGCTCTAAAGAAATGCCAGTTTGTGTAAGGCAGTGTTCTCCAACCTTGGGTCCCCAGATGTTTTTGGCCTACAACTCCCAGCATGCCCCAGCCAGCTATGCTGGCTGAGGCATGCTGGGAGTTGTAGGCCAAAAACATCTGGGGACCCAAGGTTGGAGAACACTGGTGTAAGGGTTATGATATAATATACCGGTATGCCTATCCTTAACATTCCATTAAAGGGTGTAATAAATGCCACCATTTTGGCTCTGCTTGTTTTTTTCTAGCGACTGTCGCTCCGCAAAGCTGAAGATACCCAAAGCAAGCAGAAGAAAGCGGGCGATAATGTGAGAGAGAGGATCATCAGGCGAGCGGCACTTGAATTTGCGGATGGCATGTATGGTATCCTTTGGCTGCGTTGAGTGTCCTTGCCTTTTTTTTTTCTTGTTTTCGAAAGCACAGATGCACGAATAGAGTTCTGTGAAGGATGAAGTTGACCCCTTGACTAATTATCTCAAGCTAACCTTGGTATTGGCATTCCGCTGCTTGCCAGCAACTTCATTAGTCCAGACATCACCGTTCATCTACAGAGTGAAAACGGAGTCCTTGGCTTGGTAAGAATGGAATATATAGATGCTGTTACATAAAGCAGGACGATATGGGGAGGGAGGAGCATTTCTAGAAGATACCATTAAAATGCTTGACTGGAAGGTTGATTCAGTATATATGTATTTTTAAACTAGGGACCTTATCCATCTGAAGATGAAGTTGACCCTGACCTCATCAATGCAGGTAAACCTGTTTTGTCTGTCATTCACAATTCTATCTGGCCCTTCCTTCAAGTAGTCCAATGCAGCGCACTGCCCTTTTCTGGGTAGAGTTCACAGGGAGGACCAGGAGAGCGGAGCAGGGGTTCAGGCCAACGGGAGCAGCAGAGTGTTCTGTTCGGGATGAATCATCCCTAGAGGACAAGGGAGAGAATGTTTTTGATAGCCCAAATGGGGTAGAAATATTCCATGAGCATACAGTAGAACATACAGATAGACTTCCAAAGGGCCACAAGGAGAAAATACACATGCCGGAGACATTTAGAGAAGGTGTTTTTATGCTAATGCTTGAAGCTTGCAAGCTAACATGTGGGAGCTGGTATGCTTAGTTTTGAAGGAGAATGTGGATCTAGTGGGCATAATGGAAAACTGGTGGGATGGAGAGAACCAGTGGGATATGGTCATCTCTTGATACAAACTCTATACAGTCATGCCTTGGATTGAGAGCATAGTTCGTTCCGGAAACGTGCTTGTAATCCAAAACACTCTTATATCAAAGCAAGTCTCTGGCGGGCGTAGCGGGCCCCGATTTCGGCCCGCTACACCTGCTCGAGGTGAGCGGTTACATCCCTACAACTACTTGTCTTGCAAGACCTTGCTCGTTTATCAAGTCAAAAAAATTTAAATTTTTTTGCTTGTCTTGCAAAACGTTCTCAGACCAAGTTACTTGCAATCCAAGGTATTACTGTATATCAAAATGAAATCCCCCCCAAAAAATCTGTACAGAGATCTTTAATTTAAGCCGTACTACAGTACTTGTATTGCAAGATGTCGCTTGTATATCAAGTCAATTTTAAAAAATAAATATTTAAAAATTTGCTTGTCTTGTATATAGGGTTGATGCCACTTTGTACGTCAAAGGGGGAATTGTGTCAAACTAATTGGAATCCTCGCAGAAATGCTCAGGGGGTGATCTTGAGAGGGAGAATGAAATCAGGGAGGCATCCAA
Organism: Shinisaurus crocodilurus; assembly: GCA_021292165.1. Lineage (NCBI taxonomy): Eukaryota > Metazoa > Chordata > Lepidosauria > Squamata > Shinisauridae > Shinisaurus > Shinisaurus crocodilurus. The sequence continues at coordinate 22,231,305 of CM037877.1, read as the reverse complement.
AGGCAAAAGTGTTGAAATAATGGGTGACTTGAGTTACCCTCAAACAGACTGGATAAGTGCATGTTCTGGCCATGGCAAAGAGGTACTGTGTCTAGGTACCCTAAGCATTTGTGCCCTAAAGCAGTTGGCTAGGGGTCACTGTGGGAGGGGGGGAATGCTGGACAAGATGGGTGTTGATCTTGTGATCTTAAGCAGAGAAGCAGGACCATGGACAGCTCCAAGTAGAGCTGGACAGGTGAGATACAGCCAGGTGTCCAAGGGCAGCAGACTAGGTAGGATGTTGCTCCAGTGAAGGTTAATGGAAGTTTTAAATACGAGCCAGTGGAGGTTTCAAATAGGCTGTGGGCAAGTCAGGATTTCTAGCTCTGCCCCTCGCTTGGGAAGCCCTTAAAGGGGCTGCACTTGCTTCTTCTGGTGTTGGCTCCAGTGGAGCTGCACTGTTGGTGGTGGGTCCTTTAGAAGTGGAGTCTTGAGATTCAGAGGAGGAGGGTAGAGTGACCTCCTTGGGCCATGGACGGTGGTGGCGGTGCTAGTTCCTGCAGTTCTGCCCTGGTCAAGGTCTCTTGCTGAGCAGAGTCTCCGAGGGTCCGTTCCGGGGGCATTTCCAGCATCCAGTCTTCCCCTTCCTTGGTGTTCTTGGATCTTTCTCATGGTTCTAGGTCTGACCCCTGGGTCATGATGACATATACCGAACATTCCCCTTTATCCTCCCATCAAACCCCTGAGGTCAGTTAGCGTAAGAGAATGAGTACCTCACGTTCTTCCAGGATGCTTCATTTCTGATAAGGAACTTTAACCCAGGCCTCCCTGATTGAAGTTCAGCCCTTGATGTGCTACAGCAAGAGTTGGGAACCTCAGGCCCAAGAGCCAAATCTGGCCCTCCTGGGGTCTCAATTCAACCCTCTGGGGTTCCCCTTTCCCCTTACTTCTGACTGTCTGCCAAGTGTTTGGTGGTTTCCAGCTTTTGCATGTTTTCCTCCCCGTCTGCTCCGAAGGCTTAACTACTGGCAGTAAGAGGTTGAAGCGAAAATCCATTGGTTTTTTGGGGTGTGTTTGTCTTCAGCCCCACCCACCACTGGAATGCAGCCCCCCCAAAGCTTCTCCAAAATTGAATTCAGCCTTTGGGCTGAAAGAGGTTCAACTCTCCTGCATTATAGCACTCTGGCTCTTAGACAAGCTTTCCTTTCATAGATTTCATAGATCATAGAGTTGGAAGGAGCCTACAAGGCTATCAAGTCCAACCCCCTGCCTTTCTGTGCAACTTTTTAAAAAATGTTAAAGATCTTTATGTAAAGGCATGCTGCGTAGCCATGACTTTCTCTGAGTCGCTGATATGGATCTCTGTTCTCTAACTTCTTCTACTGGAATATTTCCCTTGAAGTTGGTTGGACTCTTGTCATTGCAAGATAAATGTTCGTTTTAATCAAAAATGCACCAATCCAAAACGATAACAGCTTTGCAGACCCATGTACTTCAAGAAAGTTGTTATTGACACTGAAAGAATAGATATTCGGTGCCACCCTGGCCCAGTTGGCCATTTTAAGCTTAACACCCTGTTTCTTCTACAGGTAAAGAGACGGTCACTGTGCTTCCAGGCGCTTCCTACTTCTCTAGTGATGAATCTTTTGCAATGATTCGAGGGTACGTGATGAAAAGACCTAATTTGCCAGATGTCAAGAGCACAGGCCCAGCTGGTAGTTGAACTTATTAGTAGTCCACTGCAAAGTGGCTATCTGTCAGTCTTTGGCAAAACAGTCGTGCAATTAGTAGCTGGCCGTTGGAGCTCAAAACAGTCAACTCTGCTATCTCTAATGGTTATCAGACTGACACTTGTTTCTTTGAATACTTTGCATTATATCCCATGGGTAACACGTGGCCTTTAGGCCACATGAGCCCCCCCCCCCCCCAGCCATAGGTGTGCTCCCACCAAATTTGCTGCTGCTTAAAGCTAAATTTGGGCTTTTTAGGCCGTTGTTGCAATTTGCTGCTGAAATTTGGCAGCAAACCACTGATACTTTTGATGCTGTTGCTGCCGAAATTTGGCAGTATGCAGCAGGAATGCAACCCCCGTAGAGATGAAATTGGCCCCCCGGAGTCCCCAGTGTTGCTGAGCCCTGCATTATATGAACAGGATAACCAGCTAAGGATGCTTTTATTTATTTATTTATTTTTATTCATTCATTCATTTTCTATACTGCCCAATAGCCGGAGCTCTCTGGGCGGTGTACAATAATCAATTAAAAAATACAATAAAATTGCAACATATCCATGCAAATTACAACTTTGCAACGTATCCATGCAAATTATGACTTTGTTGTAATGTTGTTATAATGATTATATTTTATGTGTTCAGTGAATTTCAAGTGTTCCAAGCTTAGCCTGTAGATAACGAGGTCCTGAGCCACTTGAGTTTAATGTCACATATTCCCAATGGAATTGGTCTCACATTGATCCAGCTGCACTTACTATGGATACAGAGTTACTATTCAAGAAAGTTTAGCATGCTTGTAGAGAGAACTAAAGAGTGTGCCAAAGTTCTTGATATTGCTCTTCTTCCAAATGTGTGTTGATTATCTGGTTTGCTGTTTTAACAGGGGGCATGTTAATTTGACTATGCTTGGAGCAATGCAGGTGTCTAAATACGGTGATCTAGCCAACTGGATGATCCCTGTAAGTAGATGGAGAAGGTTTAATATTTTACCTTTTTCTCACTGCATTTAATTTGTAGTGATTTATAAATGTCTTTGCAAAAGGTGCTTCACTGAAATCTGTGTTTGCAACAAATACTGCCAATAAAAAAAGATGGTTACTTTTGGATGCATACACATTTCATAGTCATGGGCTGTCTCCACAATTTGCCCAACAGTGATCTCAATACTGGGTTTTTTGTTTCATAATTGAGGATCTTTGTTTAAAAAAATAAAATAAACTCCAGCATCAGTTCATGAAATCTTGCCAGAGCAAGATGGATACTGGTGACTCATTCCAACAAAACATTTCCATCATGTAATTAAAGTAGCTATTCTAAAAATCATCCCATACAGAGAAAGTTTGTACCAACACTTTAAGCCAAGGATGGGGAACCTGTAGCCCTGCAGCAGAGGTTGTTGGGCCCCAAAATCCCAACCCCAGCCAATATGGCCAATAGTCAGGGGTGATGGGAGTTGTAGTCCAGCAACATCTGGAGGGGCACCCCTGCTTTCACCTGCCCAACCTCAAATCTGGAAAGAGAGAGTACGGTACTTGGCTATAGTTGAACTGCTGGTCATTACTTTATTGCTGCCAACCTGTAGTAGTATGCATGAAGGGTGTTGTTTCTCGCCACCCCTGCTTGGGACTGCTCCCTAAGACAAAGTTCCTGTCCACTTTTTCACTTTTTGATACAGTTGGTTGGTTAGAAATCTTCACCTACCAACTAAAGCATCTTTGATTCTCTCATTCGTATTCTTGTTATTTCTAGGCATACTAGTGTTTCCACACACCCCCAAGCAAGGAATCCAGCTGTTCATAGCCAAGCTGGCAAAAGCCTGAAATATAAGTGACTAGAGGAATTTAATCAGTTTCCATTGGTAAACACATTTGTAACAAAAGCAAAAAGCAAAAGACTTTTAACCCCCATCTGACAATTTTTCTTCTTGCAAGAATTTCCTTTTATTACTGTGTAAGACTGGAGCTCAGAGTCAATTCACTTCCCGCTGTCAGCCTGCAACCTTGTGATATTTCACTGTTGGCACTTATGCCTTTATGCATCATCACCTGGCACCAATTTAGGGATTCTGAAAAATGCTCTGGTTCACTCTCAAGACTTGTCAAAGCAAAGGTGAAGATAACCTAATGTTTAGGCCCTCTCTTTGCTTTGTTTTGTAGTTATTTCCAGGCATGCTTCAGATCCGAAGAGAAGCAAAGATGATGGGGGTTGTAGCTCAAACCATCTGGAGGTTGGGGAAGGCTGGTTTAGCCATTCTCTGGAAGGCTTAAGGTGCAATCCTCTGCCTGGGAGTAAGTCCCATCAAACACAATGGCACTTGCTTCTGAGTAGACATATGTAAAACTATACTGTGACAATGCAGCTGTTCTTTTCTTATTAGACTAAGCTCTGTGTGCACAGTGGGGGTATTGTTATGATCAGTTTAAGTCCCCCACTAGATGGAAGGCACAAGCCATTTTGCAACACAGCATCGGGGGCTTCTGTCTGAAAAAGATTAGTCTAAAGCAGCCTTCCCCAACCTGGTGTCCTCCAGATGTTTTGGACTGCAGTGTCCATTAGCCCCAGCCTGCATGACCAATGGTTAGGGGTGATGGGAGTTGTAGTCCAAAGCATCTCAAGGGCACCCGGTTGGGGAAGGCTGGTATAAAGCCATAGCGTATGGCACTCATAAAGCCAGTCAGCACATCTCAGAGAACCCTCTGGATCAGTGTTCTCCAACCTTGGTTCCCCAGGTGTTTTTGGCCTACAACTCCCAGCATGCCCCAGCCAGCATAGCTGGCTGGGGCATGCTGGGAGTTGTAGGCCAAAATCATCTGGGGAACCAAGGTTGGAGAACACTGCTCTGGATCGTGGCGGCGGAGCAGGCACTGTTGGGCGGTTGCCAACAGCTGAACCCTCCGGAGGGCCCTCCACCAAGTTCGCTGCTGACCCAAACTGTCATCTCCAGCCACCCAGGCCCAGTGGTTCTCTCAGTACGCCTTCATCCAGGGCTGGAATCCAGGTGGATCTGGATGGCACCTGCCATTTTAATATCCCCTCAGTGTCTACATTAGGGCCCCAGAGGCATTGCTGAGGATTTATTAAAATGGCAGACAGCAGAGCTTGCCTGAGTAGACCGGCTTTTTTGCTGCTGCTGTGCCTCTTACTCTGGTGAGGGAAGGAGTGAAGGGGTTCACCCAGGGCAGGGGGTGCTGAGGACCCACAAAACCTGGCACTAGTCATGCTGCAAGGTGTTGGTTTGTTTTATATAGTCACTGATAACTGTAGCCAATAAATGGCCATCGGAGAGAGGAACTGCGTGAATGAATTACCGTAATGGTATTTGGCGATATTGAATGGGAAATGTTCAGACTTAAAATACAGCCTTATTTAAACAGGAGAAAATAGGAGAGAGCCAGTGTGGTGTAGTGATTAGAGAGTTGGACTGGGCCTCGGGAGGTCCGGGTTCTAGTCTCCACTCGGCCATGAAGCCCACTGGGTGGCTTTGGGCCAGTCACGGATTCTCAGCCGAACCTACCTTACAGGGTTTTTGTGAGGATAAAAAAGAGAAGAGGAAGACCATGTAAGCCGCCTTGGGTTCCATGGAGGAAATGCAGGATAGAAATATAACAAATAAAATAAATAAAAATCATACAATTTGATACAGAGTATTCTTAAGTAATTAGCTCCATGATTTATACTGTGCGCCCAATTCCCTGGTGTGTCCGTTTTGGAAAAACTGGACATTCACTGGCAATGCTATTGGAGATGCTAAATAATGTTGATAAATATTTTTTAGCAGGAAGTCAGGACCCACATTTTAGAAAAAGCAGCACACCAGGGAGGGGTTTTTTTTGTGTGTGATTGGTTTAGTTTGCCTGGAATCGCTTCATGCAACATAAACTGCAATGAGTTATGTTGCCTTCTTGGGGAAAAGGAAGTTTGGGGGGTGGGGAGAGAAGTGTTGAATATGATATTGTAATTTCTTTGACTAATGATGCTTTTATATTGGGAAAATAGCCCTAAGCCTTTGAAGATCACACTTTAAGAGCAGAGGGGCAGGAGGTGGAGGAGAGATTAAAAGTGATGGATGACATCTCCTAGGGACTTATGAATATTAATATCATAAATACTGGTGTTGCTGATTTGATGCAACGGCGAATAAACCACCGAACCAGTGACAGATGCCCTGAGGCTAATCGTTGATAAATCCTAAAGAATAAATCTGGGGAAAGTCCTACCGTTAGCATATGAATATACAGAAAATTGCTGCCAACTTTTATCTGCTGCTCTTGTATTCCGAAATGGTTCTTATGAAATGCGCGCCTCTGGTAGCTTATCCTGAGCGAACTCTGAGCAAAAGAATGGTAGATTAAATTACCCCCCAAAGTAAAGAGCAAGAGGAATGTGCAATTTTTCAGGTACCAAGAGAGTCCCCATTTAGAAAAACAAAAAATAAGACTACACCGGGAGCACGTTGGGGGTTTGATCTGTGCTATCCTTCCTCCCAGCTTCATTGTAACTAAAGTTGCACCACAGTGAGAGGGAATAAGTGGTAGGTCAGGTTGGATAAATCTACCAGGATTGACTGGTAGATATCCAGGAGATTTGCTGTAGATCAGCAAGCAGTTCCAACTCCCGATGGTTGAACAATAGCAACAGCAAAAGGCTTATTTTTTTTCTTCCTAAGGTGGCTGAAATCACAAAAGCTTGCACAGGAGTCTGTACAAAAGGGTTTGTGTGCAAGCTTCAGTTCTGGTTCTGAAAAAGAATTCTTGGGCCAAGCATGTGCTAAGAAGGCGCCTTGTTCCCCAGGTGTATGTCTCCTTCCTTAAGCCACTGTTTTGCCCATTTCTCTGGCTGGTGGGCCTTGGGATTCTAGTGGAAACCAAAGTCGATCCTGCAAGCCTAGCGTCTGCCCATCCCTGAAGCACATCTACATTTACATGGTGCCCTTCGGATGTTGTTGGACCACAGCTCCCATAAGGCCCAGCAGCATGGCCAGTCGTCAGGGATTATGGGAGTAGTGGTCTAAAACATGTGGAGGCACCAGGTTGCCTCCCCGTGAACTAAGCAATGACAGAAGTGAAATCTGAGGAGTTGCAAGGCAGAATGCCCCAGAGATGGGAAGGTTGGATGGAGGATGGTGGAGAAATCTGCGGAGTAGGAATCTGGGAGAAAGGAGAGGTGATAGAAGGTCTTCGCGCTGGCCAGATGGACGCTTGAAAAGGGGTGGTGGACTAAGGACCTAGGATGCAGTCATCTTGCTGAAGCTCAGCAAGTCTGGATCTGGTCAGTGCCTGGTTGGGAAGCCACTTGGGAACCCCCATGTATGAATCATGATTTCCATGATGGAAGAAAGGCAGGGGAAAACACACACATAATAAATAAGTAAGGAATAAGTACATGGCTGTCAGGAACTGTTGCAATAGGCAGCATAGTCTGCACTGAATCGCAGGGCATGCTTATATGTAGGAAATGAGCTCTTTCTTTAATCTGTTGCTAGCTGCGATCATAAATTGCTTTGTTCTGGTATATTCTGTGTCAAGGTTGCAATCCCCCCCCCACAGTTTTTTTTAATGGATCTGCCTGCCCAGACAGACATATGTTAGTTATATTTTTATTTATTTTATTTTATTACATTTGTTAATCGCCCATCTGGCTGGTCACCCGGCCACCCTGGGCGATGTACAATTAAAACAATACAATAAAACATGACAATTAAAACAGTATAAAAAATTCTTTTAAAATCCTAACCCACCCCATATTCCCGCCTGAAATACCACATTTTTAATGTGCAGCGGAAGCTCATCACGGAGGGGGCATGGGGAAGGTCACTAGGGAGGGAGTTCCATAACGTGGGGGCCGCCACAGAGAAGGCCCTCTTCCTAGTCCCCACCAGCCTGGCTGCTCTGGCTGATGGGATAAGGAGAAGACCATCCATGAGAGATCTTGTTGAGCGGCCTACTTGATGTTGCTGGAGGCGCTCCTTGAGATAAACTGGCCCGGAGCCATCTAGGGTTTTAAAGGTCAAAACCAACACCTTGAATTTGGCTTAGCAAGCAACTGGTAGCCAGTGCAACTCCTTAAGCACTGGCGTGATATGGTTTCCGCCCCTCTAGAGGGACAGTAGACATGATTTTTACTGCACGTCAGCTCCAAGAAAAATGCCGGGAGCAAAATCAACCCCTTTATATGGCATTTATCGATTTGGCTAAGGCCTTTGATACTGTAGACCGTACAGCTCTCTGGACTATCCTTATGAAAATTGGATGCCCCAATAAATTTGTGAATATCTTGCGACTTCTCCATGACAACATGACCGCAACGGTTTTGGACAACAACGGCTCTCATGGTGCTCCATTTAAAGTGGGATCAGGTGTTAAACAGGGATGTGTTATCGCCCCAACATTATTTGCCATTTTCATCGCCATGGTTTTACATCTTGTCAAGGGGAAACTTCCCACCGGTGTGGGAATTATATATCGAACAGATGGAAAGCTTTTTAATCTCAGCAGGCTGAAAGCAAAAAGTAAGGTAATTACAACCTCCGTTGTGGAACTTCAGTATGCTGATGATAATGTGGTCTCCGCACATTCAGAGGATGATCTCCAAACTATCCTAAATGCTTTTGCAGAAGCATACGAAAAACTTGGTCTCTCACTTAACATCAAAAAAACCAAAGTGCTTCATCAGCAAGTGCAAGCCAATCCTTTGGTGATGCCATCTATCCAGCTTGGCGGGACAATACTGGAAAATGTTGATCATTTTCTCTATCTTGGCAGCTATCTTTCTGTTACAGCTAACATCGACAGTGAAATCCAGCATCGTCTGAGCTCCGCAAGTGCCGCATTTTCTCGAATGAAACATAGAGTGTTCGAGGATCGGGATATTTGTAAGAAGACCAAAACACTGGTTTATGAAGCCATTGTATTACCAACTTTATTGTATGCCTGCGAAACATGGACTATCTATAAACGTCACTTCCACCTCCTTGAAAGGTTTCATCAACGTTGCCTCCGGAAAATCCTGCAAATTATTTGGGAAGATAGGCGAACAAATGTCAGTGTACTGGAAGAAGCAAAGACTACTAGCATTGAAAAAATGATCGTTCAACGCCAACTTCAGTGGACCGGTCATGTTGTTCGAATGCCTGACTGCCGTCTCCCAAAGCAGTTACTTTACTCCCAACTCAAGGATGGAAAGCGGAATATCGGTGGTCAATATAAGAGGTTTAAAGATGTTCATAAGGCTAATCTAAAAAAATGCAATATAAACATCGAAAACTGGGAAGCTCTGGCCCATGAACGATCTAAATGGAGGTTGGCCTTTCACAAAGGTTCCATGGACTTTGAAGAAGCCCGAGTGCAAGGTGAAAGGGAGAAACGTGCTAAGCGAAAAGCACGTCAAATGAATCCTTTACAGGACCATCTTCTATCTGGTAACCTGTGTCCTCACTGTGGGAAGCTGTGTGAATCTAGAATTGGCCTCCACAGTCACTTACGGACCCATCGCTAGAGTCTACACAATCTTCTTTAGAATTTCCTCCTTTTATCCCGGAAGACAATCTTACTCGGTCACGAGTGATCGCCTGATGATGATGATGATGATGATGATGATGTGATCACGCTGGCGGCTGCCCTTAACCAGGCGAGCCACTGCGTTCTGTACCAGCTGAAGCTTCCGAACCGTCTTCCAGGGTAACCCCACACAGAGCGCATTACAGTAGTCTAGGCGAGAGGAGACCAAGGCATGAACCACTGATGGGAGCAGATGATTAGGAAGGTAGGGGTGCAGCTGCCATATCAGATGGAGTTGATACAGCACCGCCCGGCTCACAGCTGACACCTGAGCCTCCATGGACAGCTGGGAGTCTAGAATGACCCCCAAGCTGCAGACCTGGTCCTTCAGGGGAAGATGTACCCCATTCAGCACCAGGTCAACATCCCCTAATCTCCCCTTGTCCCCCACCAGAAGTACCTCGGTCTTGTCGGGGTTCAGTTTCAGCATGTTCTTCTTTCCCATCCAGCCACCCACTGCCTCCAGGCACTTGGACAGGGTCTCAACGGCCAACCTTGGTGAGGACTTGAAAGAGAGGTTATATATAGTAGGTTATATGTGTAGTCACTTTGGGCCAGTCACTGACTCTCAGCCTAACCTACCTCACAGGATTGGTGTGAGGGTAAAATGGAGAGGAGGAGGATTATGTAAGCCGCCTTGGGTTCCTTTCAGGAAAAAAGGCGGGGTATAAATATAATAAATAAATAATAAAAATAAATGTAGTGTGTTGACATTTGTGGGGGGAGTGTTCAAGTAGGGCAGCCTTCCCCAACCTGGGTTCCTCAGATGTTTTGCCTACATCTCCCATCATCCTCAGCAAGCATGGCCAATTGCCAGGGATGATGACAGTTACAGTCCATAACATCTGGAGGGACCCAGGTTAGAGAAGGCTGAGCTAGGAGCTTCCCTGATTTCTTGGAGACTGTTTTTGCTGGCTGCAGGCTCTTTACAAGCTTGATCTGTGTGGAGGAGACACCGGCAACTCCTTAAGATAGCTCAGTAGAGTTGTTATCACAACTACAAGGAAAAAAATGCACGATGTGGCTCAACGAAAAACACTGACAGATGTGGCTAAAAATACAACTTGCCAGAGGTTGTGTGAACTGGCCTCTGTGTGTGTTTTGTTTTCCACCAAAGCCACAAGACAGGCCAAGTTAGATATATTAATCGCTTCAGTTTGCTTTACTTATCTGTAGAGGTCAGTGTAAGCCAAGACATTAAGGATGAAAGCAGGAAATTAGGGATGTGCACGGAGCTGGATTGGGGGGGCGGAAGTCAGGCAGACTCGCCGGGCTTGACCCCCTGAGTTCCGCTCGCCCTACCTTTTCCCCGGCTCGACTCGTATTCCCATAAGCCGAGCTGCGAAAAGCGACTTCCGTGTTCCAGTGCTACGTTGTTTACGTAGAAAATGGCCAAATTTTTGTGAAAATGATGTCAATTAGGATAAAGGAAAATTTTTATAAACTAATTTGGAGATGGTATTTAACTCCAGTAAGATTAAATAGAATAGATAATAATTGTTCTGCATTATGTTGGAGAGGATGTCAGGAAAAAGGGACATATGCTCATATGTGGTGGAGTTGTAAAAATCTATTGGTGTTTTGACGAGAGGTTTTTACAGAAATATCGAAAATTATTGGTACTAATTTAGACGTCTGTCCAAAATTAGCATTGTTATCAATAACTGAGAAGCTTATTTGTGATCAAAATACGAAGGAGTTAATTGTAAACTTGTTAACTGCGGCCAGGCTAATGATAGCGAGAAATTGGAAAGTACAACATGTTTTCCTAATAACAGACTGGTATAAGGAAGTTTGGGACATAGCCCTAAATGATAAACTAACTAGTAGTATCAAATGCAAAAAAGGATTGCTAAAGAAGAATAATTTTATGGAGATATGGAATCAATTACTAGACTATGTATTAATAAAGGGGAAGGGTAACATGCCTTGTCAGGATATGTTATATTTTTGGAATTTAGACTTTATTTGATCAAGAGGATAGAAGTATATTAATTGGTCCCTTGGAGGGTGGGGGGGGAGCACTTTATGATTTATTGTATGTTGATTATGTTATATTTGTGTGATAATTTTGTATTTTGCTAAATATATTTTCTGTGTTATAATTTGTTTTGAAAAATAAATAAAATATATATATATATATTTTAAAAAGGCCAAATTTACGCAAATTAGGCTGTCTTCTATGTAAACAATGTAGAGCCGGGGACTTGGAAGTCCAGCGAGCGCCTCAGCTGGCACTCGCGCTCGGCTCAGCTTGTGTGGCAGGAGTGCTTGGCTCGCGCGCCGTGAGTTGAGTGCTGTGTGGGTTGCCCATTCCTATAGGAATTAATTTCACAACTTGGGATGCAAGTAAGAGTGGTTCGGCAATGGAACCAATTCTCTGGAGGGCTGCTGGATTTCCTACATTGAGCAGGGGGTTTGACTAGATGACCTCCAAAGCACCCTTCAACTCTATTATTCTAAGTAGCTTTTGGATATGCATGGTTGTGATTCTCTGAGCCCCCTTATGTGTACGTAATATCTCCTTCCCCTGTTTCCATCATGCTCATGCTCCCTCCCTCCCAAAGCTCCTCCTAAGTGCTATGGATGCCCTGTCACGCAGCACAGGGGCTGGATTATCAAGGAAGAGAGATGTTGCATGCTGCAGAGATTTTCCCCATGCATTTTTTTCTAGGTTGTGGCCTATGGCCACACTCTGTCTGCGGTTCACACATGCAGATCTTTTGAGGTTTCGCTACAGATCAAGCAGAATTACTACTAAAGCAGGGGTAATCTGGTCTTTCAGCCCGATGGCAGAATTCATTTTAGGACCAGCTCTAAGGGGCTGCATTCCAGTGGTAAGTGGGGCTGAAGGCAGAAAGAGCAGGGCCAAAATATCAAAAATACTGGCATATAATGCTCTTACTGCCAGTAACAAAGCCTTAGGGGAGGCATTTCAACCTTTTAGAATGGGGAAAAGGCCAGGAACCTACTGAATAATCAGCAGTCAAGGAGAAAGGGGTGGGGCCAGGGAAAGGGGTGTGGTCATCTGGTGAACCCGGGATGGCCAGATCTAGACTTCAGGACGGCCAGATCTGAGGTTCAACACCTCTGTTCTAAAGGATGCATTTTAAAATTGGAACTGTTGCTTGCCTCTTTGTCCGCAGGAACACGAGTGGCAAAAATGTCAAAGCAAGCATGCCGGTTTTGTGCATACCACGTGCAATTAAATTCTGTGAATGGTGGCAAGCGTGGTTGTCAGGGGTGCATGGAGGTGTCTGCAAATAACTGCCAGTTGAAAGGCAAGGTTGCTCCAAAGGCTTTGGAAAGAAGGGTGGAAGTGTCAAAATGGGTGTCCCGTCTTAACCAAAGCTTTGACTGTGCATGTGTTCGGCTTGGCCTGTGTAGATCTTTCTGCATCACATTTCAAGGATCCTAGGGAGGTCATGGGCTCTCCCACACTGGAGGCATTCAAGGTGCAGCTGGGCAACCATCTGTTAGGGATGCTTTGACTTGGATTCCTGCACTGAGCAGGGGGTTGGACTCGATGGCCTTAGAGGCCCCTTCCAACTCTACTCTATGATTCTATCTTTAACCAGTTGTCACTCTGTGGTTTCTTTTATTCTTTCTCCTGCAGGAAAAAAAAAGATACCGTTAAAGTAATTTCCTAGCATTCTTTGGTGATGTTCCTTGGGTCCTTCTTTCCCCTTTTCTCTTCCTTTTCCTTCTTCCAAATCTAATCTAGCTGTCTGAGATGGCAGTATGATGATAATAATTCTGTAATTGTACCATTTTGCAACCGGTAGTCAATGGGGGCGGGGGGGGGGGATGATAGAGAAAATATATTTCAAAAGCAATTGGTTTTTGGTTCTGTTCAGCCATGTACTTTTTATTGAGGAAATGGAAAACAAAGTACTGGAATAGGTGGGGGCTGTTTTTGATGGTGATGATGATGATGATGATGATGATCTCAAGCTGTAATATCAGTCAATGGATATTAATGTTCTTTAAGCTTTACAGAAAATGCTCTGTTTGAAACATACTCACTTGGGGAAGAAGGGAAATTGTTCAGGGCCTCCTAACAGTTAGTTGTTGACAACTTTAATGATTTCTGACAACTTTAATGATTTCTAAACCTGAAGAAATGACATCTTGTTGAGCACTGGTTTTTGTGCAGTTATTTTTAAGCCTTTTACATTTCTTCCGCGGCAGAAAAGTATAAATAAAATCTCACTTAACCCATTTTTGGGTACTTCTGCGCATTGCAAAGCTAGCTCTGTTTAACTACCACTTAGAGGATGGCCATGTGTCCACCTTTACAGAGGACTGTCCTCTGTTTAAGGCATGCTCTATTTGAAGGGCTCTCCTGACCAATTCCAGTTTAAAGATAATGAACCATAAGAACTGTTGCCCATCAACAATGAGCACCTATGTAGCAGGCTGAACAGGCAGGCATACGCGTGACCTGGTTACAGTCTCACCACAATATGGTGAGATGAACTCTATTTCTATTTAATTTATAATTATTATTTCGAAATGTGCATCTCATATAAATCAGCATATGCAAATTTTATGCAAATTGATGCCCTCTTTTGTCCTCTCTCTTTTTTTGAGTGATGCATTTCCTCTTTTTTTGGGCAATTCATAAGTGGCAACCCTATTATTAAACAGGTTTACTTGGGTATGGGGTCCTCTTGGCATGTGATGAGGCCAGTGTGGTTGTTGTTGATGAAGCCAGTGCTCTTTGAAGACCTTCAGGACCAGCTCCAGTGTTTTTGGAAAGCTTTTGGGTAACTTCTTGGCCTAAGAGAGCCCCTTCACTGTCAAAAGGAGCAAAGGCAGAGCTGGTGAGGGATGGAGGAAGTGGGTACTGTGAACTCTGAGAATATTCTGGAGTGCTTACGCTGGTTCAGCTTGTCTGAGTGTGGAAAGCTAAGCAGGGTCAGGCCTGGTTATTACTTGGATGGGAGACCCCTCCTCTAGTTTCCTGCACTGAGCAGGGGGTTGGACTCGATGGCCTTGTAGGCCCCTTCCAACTCTATAATCTATGAAATCTATGAAAATCACAGGAGACTCAGGCTGGTCCAGCTGGAAGGAGTGTCTGCTGCCTTGATGTAGCTTGGACCTCTAGCCAAGAGAGAACCGGAATGGTGGTGCTGGCTGTTAGTTGATGGGTCCGTTAAGAGTCCTGGGCCCTAGCAACTGCTCAACCCTGTTGACCTCTGATGCTCACCATGGAGACCTTCCGCCCAGTCAGACCAGTCCTCAGGATGAGTTATCCACATATGGTAATGCAGACACATGGGGGTTTCGGCAGCAGTCGCACAGCTTGTGTGACATGAGTGGTAGATCTCTGTTTCAGTAAAATAATGGGAGTTGACTTCCAGGCATGTATTTCATTTAGTATTTATTTTATTTCTCAATATTGATATACTGCCCAGTAACAAATGTTCTCACGTTGACAAGTAAAATATTAAAACCGCAATATTACAAAACCACAGTGTGAAAATAAAATCTAGAACAGGATAAAAGAACAATAGAATCAAATCAGCATAAGCAGATAAGTGTTTAGGGTTGTCATCTGCACATTTTGAAAATACCTAGGCCTGCTCCTGAATAGTTAACATCACTGGTCCTAGGCAACAGGAAGGATTAATTTGAAACTAGAGTTTTCCATTGTGAAATTCATGTATTTCCTGAACAAGCATGCACACTTAAGAGTTTTCCGGCACAAAGTTTATCCGTATTATAACCTCCCCAAAACGGGCAACTATAAAATGGAATGTTAATGACCCATCTCACATGGTGGTTTTGGGGATGATTGAGGTAAGAATGTAGAGCATTTTTGATACATAAAGACCTGGAAAAATGATTAAGACTTAACGATTGCTTAATTGTGTATTTTGTGCAGGTTTGGGGCTTATTTAAATTATTTTACAGTATTAGTGGGAGAGGGGAAGCAAACAGCATCAATATATTTAAACTTGTTTTGCTTGAAATTTGTGCTTTTTAGGGTAAGATGGTGAAAGGAATGGGTGGTGCCATGGACTTGGTGTCCAGCGCAAGAACTAAAGTGGTTGTCACTATGGAGCACTCAGCAAAGGTAAAGAAAATAAATAATAATATCCTCTTCCTGATGTTTTTTTATTGTGTAGTACCCTATTGTGCCCACACCCTTGTGGGAGCGACAGCTCTCACAACTGGGCTTTCGCACTTCTAAAAATAACCTGAAATGAGTGGAAGCGTTCATTTCCAGAATGGGGCTAATCAGCAGAGCTCGCAGAAGGGAGCTCCGCTTACCTGTCCCGATCCACAAACTAGTGTTTCCGGGGTTATTTTTAGAAGTGCAGGAACCCCATTGCACAAGCAGCCACTCCTGTGAGCACATCGGCAGAGGCGGAGTAGCCCCATCGGATACTGCCCCTAGATTGAAAACATACATTGTTTCTGTATGAACGTGTCTGTTGTCTGCTTCCTTGGGCTTTCTCTCCAACTCCTTTCTTGTACTGTATCTGTATGTCACAGCAGTATATGAATGGCACACCATGTGAAACAGCTGCTCTCCTGTGGCCGTTCCAGTGGCATTGATATATCTGCCATACTGAGAGAAGTGGCCTTAAGAACGTAAGAGCCATGCTGGATCAGACCAAGGGTCCATGTCCATCTAGTCCAGCATTCTGTTCACACAGTGGCCAGCCAGCTGTCCACGGGAAACCCACAAGCAGGACATGAATGTAACAGCATCCTCCTGCCCATGTTCCCCAGCACCTAGTGTACAGGCTGGAGGCAACATAAAGCCTTCATTAGCAGAGGGGCTGCCAATGTGTATGAAGAAAAGTTGAGGAGCTGTTGTGGTCAGCGAATCTGCAGGGGATGTGTATGAAAGAGGCAGAAGAGCCGCAGAAGAACCATGCTGGATCAGACCAGCGGTCCATCTAGTCGAGCATTCTGTTCACACAGGGGCCAACCAGGTGCCTATGGGAAGCCCACAAGCAGGACACGAGTGTAACAGTGCCCCCCCCCATGTTCCCCAGCAGCTGGTGTACAGAAGCATACTGCCACCTCTGATACTAGTAGCCATTGATAATCTTATCCTCCATGAACGGTATCAAGAAGAAGGCACTCACGCCCCCATCCTTCCCGCACTGCCGTGTTTCTGACTAAAATGTTTGGTGAGGAAATGCTTCCTACATCACGGCAGTGACATGGGAGTCGCTTGGCCGTGGCAAGATCTTGTGCTGCCAAAGCTAGCTCTGTATTGCAGAACCTTTCTTTCAACTTCAAAGGGGCAGTGGATATCAGTGTTTTCTTAAGTCTACGGAAAATGTATTTGAAACCTGTTTGCTCGGGGAAGAAGTGAGTGGTTGAGGTCCTCCCTTACAGTTCTCTGTTTGCCCATGTTGATCTGGTATACAGCTACAGCTGCCTACCGCAGCAACCCGGTTTTGTGCATACTCGGCCTTGCCGAGAAGAAGCAGGCATCGCATTGCTGAGGTAATATGGGAAGGGGCCTCAAGGACCTAATATTTCTCCCTCTTGCCGCTGTGTCAGTGCAGACACAATCCTATTTTATTTGTTTGTTTATTCGGTGATTTATAAAGCACCTTTCAGGGCATAGCTGCCTTCATGAGCCGTGTACAAAATTTCATTAAAAACACAATCATAAAATATAGCCATCCAATTAAAAGCACAGTACACAAACCGTGGATAAGCGGCTAATTAATCCCAGGAATGAGTAAAAAGCGGACTGAAATAACAGTGTTTTCAACATTTTAGAAATAATAAACCTTGCAACTCTTGATCCACCAAAATTGGGCTGGCTGTGTGGTTCAGGGAATAGAGTGTGTCTTCCCCTACTGTTGGGTCATGTCTCCACTGGGAGACCTCACATCCACTTTGCAAAGACTTGGTACTGGCTGAACTCTCCATTTTGATGGCTTTTGGTAGATACAGCTTTTGATAGGTTTTAACCACTGCTGTAATAATAATGGGGTGACAGCAAGATAATCTTTAACTGCAGCATTGTGTAATGTTGTGGTCACGGCGGCTGTCTTGAAAGCCATCTCTTTCCACGAGCCTGTGCGTTTCGATCTCCGTGGGATGCTTCGAGGAGATATTACATGACCTTACAGGTGTACCTGACGGGTTGATGGAACACTTAAAATAGCACCGATAAATCATTCCTGTGCCAGGAACAGAACTTGAAAGGTCCTTGAAGTAAGCATTGTTGTGCTCTTGTAGTCAGTTTTCCTTAATACCAGTCAGTTTTATTGAGGGTGCTAGCTGTCTTGATAGCAGATGTAGATATTAACGGGTATAAATTAGAATGAAACCATTATTCCCTACAGAAAAGGAAAAAAAAAACAGGTGGGAGGAACTCCCTCTTGAGAATACCCGCTGCTCCTCCACAGATAAGCAGAGCCATCATTAGTATGAAATCCATGAAATTCATCACTGATTAATATAAGCTTGCAACATTCTTCCAAGTTGCCTCTTGAAGTACAGAAATGCATATGAACAATTGGAGATGAAAGTAAATGGGGCGAAATATTACCAAAGCTGTTCACCTACTGTTAATTAACACATGTAAATGCAGACTTCTGGAAATTTTAAAGGGGCCTCTCTATTATGTATTTGACTTGTAACTCTTTGCAGCCAGATTCAGAGACTATAATCTTTGCAACTTTTACCAAGCACTGGTTTTATAAGGAATATAGGTTTAACACCCACCTTACCTGGGTCGTGTGTAAAAATGCCCCTAGATATCTATCTAGTTTTTAGACTAAAGACTTTCAGAGTGGCCTACGATTTTTAAATCGCTCTGGTGTCTGTAACTAATTCGGGGCTTCTCTAGGGAAGGCCACGGAGTCAGGAGTGGGCAAAGGGACAGTGCTTGTTTATCCAGAAAAGCTGGGTTTGGAGCAGTAGGGACAACCGCCATGGAGTTGGAGAGTGGGTCAGACGTTGAGAAAAATATTAACTTCTCATCCCTGTTACTTTTGTCCTTGAAGTGTTCCCTCTTCCTGGGTACAGGATAACATACTGTCACAACAATATATTAGATCCTATACAGTCATGCCTTGGATTGAGAGCATAATTCGTTCCGGAAACGTGCTTGTAATCCAAAACACTCTTATATCAAAACGAAATCCCCCCAAAAAAATTTGTACAGAGATTTTTAATTTAAGCCGTACTACAGTACTTGTATTGCAAGACGTTGCTTGTATATCAAGTCCAAAAAAATTAAATAAATATTTAAAAATTTGCTTGTCTTGCAAAACGCTCTCAAACCAAGTTACTTGCAATCCAAGGTATTACTGTACATCTTTTGGATTACAAAAAGATAAGCACATAATTGCTTCTTATTTAGGCAATATGACTAGGATACTTAAATATTCCTAGACAATGTATTGTAGCTTCAGTTTATAAATAGGACATTTGCCCAGTTAGTTTTAAGATGCCAAGGTAACCACATCGTCTAATAGCAGCTTTGTGAGCTGCTTCTCTGTGGTCCAGTCCCAGAATGGATCAGTAATGTCTGGCTTTTGTTATTTCTCCCACCAGGCAACTGGCATAGTTCCTTCTGACCACCACTATTGCTGGTATAGGAAAGAAGTACATAATATGCCAAACCCATGCGATTCGTCTGTGTATTGGAAGTTAATACATAGGAAGTTAGTAGATTATGGGCACAATCCTATGGATGTCTAGACAGGGGGGAAAAAAGGCCTACAACTCCCAGCATGCCCCAGCCAGCTATGCTGGTTGGGGCATGCTGGGAGTTGTAGGCCTTTTTTTTCTGCCTAGACAACCATAGGATTGTGCCTTGTGTGCAGGAATTCGAAAAGTAAGGCAAATGATTCTCAATCTGTAAGCCAGTGTATAGAACTCTTTAACTGTTGAGTAAGCCATATTTGTGCCATGAATAAGTGAGCCTAGAATGGCCTTCCCCAATGTGGTGCCCGCCAGATGTTTTGGACTTCAACTCTCATCAGTCTCAGCCAGCTTGGACAGTGGTCAGGGATGCTGGGAGTTGTAGTCCAAAACAGTGGAGTGCTCTAGGTTTACCTAGCATATTTAAGCAATAGGTCAAGGGGTCTTCCATAAAAAGCTTAATGAACCACCGTGGAAGCTTTGCTGATGGAATCTCTCTATATTTGTGGTGTGTTTTGACGTTGTTTACTGTGAGGCCTTCTGAACGAGCGAGCAGTTTGTTCTTGGAAGATGGTTGCTCATTTGTGTGTCTTCTTTCATTATAGGGCAATGTCCACAAAATTTTGGAAACCTGCACTTTGCCGATAACTGGGAAACAGTGTGTGAATCGCATCATAACAGAAAAGGTAGTGTATTTTACTTTTGTTAATCCCATTTTTTTCCTAAGATGCTCAGAGGAGCATTTTTATCTTTACAGCAGTAAGGTCAGTAAGGTAGGTTAGGCAGTGAATTGCCCAAGGCAAACTCTGGAATGTTAATATGCCAGTGTGGAGTAGTGGTGAGAGTGTTGGACTGGGACTCGGGAGATCCAGGTTCTAGTCCCCACTTGGCCATGAAACTCACTGGGTGACTTTGGGCCAGTCACTGGCTCTTAGCCTGGCCTACCTCACAGGGTTGTTGTGAAGATAAAATGGAGAGGTGGAGGAGGATTATGTAAGCCGCCTTGGGTTCCTTGCAGGAAAAAAGTAAGATCCCTTTTTTTTACAAGCAAGTTTCTTTCGTACCTCCCCTCAAATATAGGAAATCCCCCCCCCCCCCCAATCCTCACAACGGGGTCTTTTGACATTGCAACCTTAGCCCTGTTCAGGCATTTGCCTGAACACGTGGGGCTTAAAGTGAGGGCCGTGCACGCTGGCCCCAGCCCTACATCTCCAGGCAAGTTGGCTCCATCCACCTCAGTTAAGACTTTTCTGTGTTGAATCAGCAAGCTCTGAAGGGAGTTCTAGTCACGTTTGCTTGAATGCAAGTAGAAATCTCCACGCGATCGCCTTACCAGGGTCCCCAATCGCGCGGAGAGTAAATCACCCAGAGAGCTTTGGCTATTGGGCAGTAGAGAAATGGAATTAATTAATTAACGATGCACAGTGCAGTGGAAGTAGGTAGAGCTCCCATGATATTGGAACAGCCTCCCTCCAAATGCTTTGAACTACAGTTCCCAGAATTCCTGACTATTGGCCATGCTGGCTGGGGCTGATGGGAGTTGAGGTCCATAACATCTGGAGGGCATCAGGTTGGAGAAGTCTGTGCTAGAGCGTTGGGTGGGGGTAACCCAATGAAATTGATGGACAGTAGGTTAAGGCAGACAAAAAGGAAGACTTCACACGAGGCATTGTGTTTCCACCTTGAAAGATTGGCTGCAGGCCTCTAGCTTAACTGGTAAGGTTCCCTTCTTTCCTTTTTAGACTAAAACTATTTTACAATTCCTTTCAATCCTGTAGGCTGTGTTTGACGTGGATAAGAAAAAGGGGCTGACTCTGATTGAAATCTGGGAAGGCCTGTCGGTAGATGACATCAAGAAAAGCACCGGTGCTGAGTTCACAGTAAGTCGTTGGCTGCTTAACTGCAGTTCAGCGGCCATACATGCTTATTTCCACAGCTCCCCCCCGCCCCGAAAAAGCATCTTCCAGGCAACATATATGCAGCAGCCCCATAACAAGAGAGAAGTGATTTAGAGTTAGAGCCACCCAGCACTATTTCGAAGGTGGCATTATATCAAGAATAAATCCACTCTGGCTTTTGTTCGGCTACAAAGACAAACTTCGTTTTGGTCTGTTTTTTTGTACCCTTGAATCAGATCTGCAGCTTAACTTGTAGATCATCCTGGTGGGGCAATCTGTTCTGCTTTACAGGACAAATTTATAATCAGAATTATAACAACACCGTGAAAAAACAGAATGGAAAGCCATAACTGTAAATTTGTTCCATTATAAAATAATAATAATAACAATCAGGTAAGTTCCATGCACATCAAGATTTAGCTGCCTTGTCTTCCTGTGCAGGCCCTTAGGGGACACAAAAACACATTAAGGCTGCAATTCTATATAACCAAATGCCTTGTTGTGCTGTAGTACTGGCATGTAGAATTGCTGGTTTTTTTGAGTGCTCTTGCCTGCTGCCTTGGTGAAACAATCCATAAATAACCCATGGTTCTGGGTTCACATGTGGGTTCTATTTCTGGATTGTTCGTGGTTAACAAGCCATGGTTTGTCGGTGCAGCCACGTTCACACATCACAACAACCCAGAATTCAACAATAGTGTTATGTGCGAACTAGGCCATTGTGTCGGTTTTTATTCATGGTAATTGTACTGCGCATGCAAATCAAAAAGAGCAAGATGAAATCATAGAGGTGAGGGGGTGTATCTTCACTGGGCATAGAATACCATGCTGCCCAATCCTAAGCCTGCTGAGACCTCAAAAAGCATAATTTGCAAGGGTCTTTTCTGCAAATTAGTGTGTGAAAATTCTGATAAGATCCAAGAAATGTATTGTGTTAATCGTATGGCTCTGCCTTCTCCAAAATGCTATGAAATCCCAAACTCTGACCATCCAGTAAATTGTGCCACTGAGCTCTCCATCCCAAATGGCATTTATATTTTTGTAGACTGCCTGATACTCACTCTCAGAATTCCTACATGACCGCTTCTCTCTCTCTCTCTCTGCTCAAATTCCTCCTCAAAATCCACCTTTCTTCTTCTTCTGTGAAGCCTTTAGCTTAACCGTTGAGTCCTCATCTCCATCCAAATTTATACAGCACTTTTCAAGTGTTCAAAGTGCTTGACTTTGTAAGATAGGACGTTGTTATTATCCCTGCATTGCTGGTGAGGTCATGTTGCCTGAACTGGTTACGCCATCATCAGGCCTCCACCTTTATGGTGCAAAGGAGCCATCTTATGAAGCCAGGGATCCATCTTGTCAGAAGGATGGAACAGCACAGCAGAAGCAGTGCCTTCATGTCTAGGACCAGTGAGATGATGGAAAAGAAACTCCACTGCATGAGGAAATGTTTCCAGGAAGATGGAGTTTCCAAGACCCAAACGTGCAGAGGTAGAACTAGGAACCGGCTCTCGTAACATGCCCACTGTCTTCTATTCAGAACCTAACCTAATCAGAACCTAACCAAATGACAAGACAGCTTGGGAAAACCTTTCTTTCCAAGATGAATGATTAGTTGTTGTTGCTGGGGGAAGGTTCACCTTTCTGCCTGGCTCATAGTGTTAGCCTAGCAAGCTTTTGTGTTTGAGCATCTGATGCTTCAAAACTCATGGACACCTCCTTTTCTGGGCCAGCTGCTGTATTGACCTGTTGGGAACTGTCCTCAATAAATGTTACATTTTATTAGCCTAGTAGCAGTATGTAACTGTGTCTCTGTGGGTGAATTCCTACTCTCCTTCGGTTCCTTTATTGATACATTTTTGGGGCTAGCAAAACTGTCCACTGTATATCAGTAATTCTCAGAAGTGCTGATATCCATCCCTTGTTAGCCTTGTCTCTGCCTTCCATCCTCTCTTTTGTTATTTCTTTCAGTGTTGAAGTTGAGATAGGTCTCTGCCTCTAGCAGTTTCCAACCTTTTGCTTCTGTTCCTGTGTGATACATTAATGCTGCTGTTACCTATCATTACTAAAAGCTACTTCATACAGCTACAAGTCTGCTGGAAATCATTTATTTATTATTTGCCCTTTCTCCCCCCCCCTTTCTTCTCTTTCAATCTAGGTTTCACCAAACCTCGCGCCAATGAAGCAGATTTCAACCTGAGAAGTAGACTGGGCCTATTATCTTCCATGCTTCTAGTGAAGGGGAATCAAATGTCTGTTTTGCAATTATGCATTTTAAAGAGGTCTTTGTAAGTAGTTTCTTTGGTAGTTAGCATCAGGCTGACTATGTAACTATAACTCTGTAAATGTTTGTTCGCACACAACAGTACAGTTTCCAAAAATAAACTCAATTTTGTACCTAGATATTTATAACTATCATACTGTAGGTTTGATAGCATAGGTTTGTCAGTATGCAGTGGCGAGAGGCACTGGCCCGGTTTGGATGATCGTATCTCAAGTTAAGCGCAGATACACACACATGCAACTCTTTTGCACGAGCTGCAGTTAAACCAGGGAGTCTCTTAATTAACCATGGTTTCCATTTTGTCCGAGCCGGGAAACCATGGTTACTAGCCTCAGAACAATCCAGGATCTTAAATCAACTCCAACCCATCTGAATGTGGCCAATGCCTTCTCGATGTGATCTTAATGCTGTCATTTTGGGCGGGGAGACCACTTTCTCACACCAACCATGCTAACTTGCAAGTGCCTGTACATCGACTGCAACTGCGCACACACAAAGAGGCACGGAACAACATGTTGTTGACCTACCCTATGTGAATAATCAGAACTTTGGATATTTGGGTGTTCTAATTACAAAAGGTCACTTCGATAAAAGGCTGTATGCAGAGCTGTTTATATTCTGTGATCAAAAGTCAGCTTTTTTTTTTTTTTAAACACCCATCAAGTTTCTAGTCCTCAGGGCTGCAGAGAAGAGAGGCCCGAACATCTGTGGGGTATGTGTGATCCAATTCCAGAAACTGAGGAAAGATGCTTGCTTTTGAGTTTTCCAGTGGGGAGGGAATGGGGCTTCTGTGCTCTGCGTAGCAGCTTCCCCTCCCCAGGAGCAGCGCCGAAAGCATTTATTTGCTGATGGTACAGGTTGTACATAAAATATCTAACAGGTTAAAGCATGCAAAGTAAGCATGCAGATTTGCTTAATTTGCATACATCATTATTTCTTTGTGAAAAGTGTGGATTGCCAAGGCATAGGATGTTGATACTTTAAAAGTGCAATCCTATGCAAGTTTAGGAGGAAAAAAGGCCTACAACTCCCAGCATGCCATGCTGGGAGTTGTAGGCCTTTATTCTGCCTACACTTGCATAGAACTGCACCCTAAGCCCCGAAATATACACAGCCCTGGGTTGCATATGAAATGTACAATGCGTTGCTCAGCTTTTGCATAGTGAAGGTTTTGTTGCAATGGAAGTTTATTGTCATAATGATCTTTTGCTGACTTTTTTTTTTTACTGACCTTTTAATAAATGCATACACAATTGCACATGCACATCTAATTTATCGATTCTGCCTTTCTATTGTTAACAATGAATCATTCGCACAAATGTTTGGTGACATCAATGGTAGCAAGGCAAGGTCTATTTTTCCCCGCTGCAATTGATATGCCATCTATGTGTTGTATAGTTATTATACCATCTGAAATTGGAATTAAAACAGTGGCAGATAATGTCTTTCTTTCTTTCTTTCTTTCTTGGTCTGGGCAGTTCCAAAAGTCTGAACCCCCCCCCCCCCCAAGAGCTTCTTTAAAATGAGAGATTAATAAGGTGGAAATGTACAAATTAGGGATGATCTGACACTTGATCAGTTAAAAAAAAATACATGAGGAGAGCTGCATATTATAACTGGTGTCTGATCTAAGTGAGGTGGCTTGCCTAAGTTGAGAACCAATGTGGTGTGTAGGTTTGGATGTGGTAACTTGGTTTCACGTCCCCGTTCAGCCATTAAGCATTTTGGGTAGTCTTGGTGCAAAACAATCTCAACCTGCCCTACCCCACAGGGTTGTTGTGCTGTTCTTGAGCATCTTGGGGGAATGTTGGAACTGCATGTGCTAGTGTTCTGCTCCATCCGTGCAGACACTCCTTCAGTTGCGTGCATACACTGAGGTGTCCTCGAGAAGGGCTTGCCCTCCATCTCTGTCTTCTGCCAGACCTTGCTTCCTTATTAATGGTGGGGAAGCAGGAAAGAACAAGGGTGGAATTTTTTTGTTCACGATTGCCTGCTTTGTCCTTGTAGGATTTCTTGGAAAGGTTATTTTGAGCTTGGTGCTGAACTAAATCTTTAGGTTCTTCTAGCCCTTTACACGACTTGAAAACTTATGCCTCAGTCCATTCCATCCCCATTTTCCAGTCGCTGTTGCCACAAGCCATCACCTCAACTTGGAACCAGCAGTGGTTTGGGCTTCCAACAGGTTGGATCCAGACATAGTCATGCTTCGTCTGCTTCGAGTAGACCCAGCAGAATCAATAGAATCCTAGTTAGTCATGACTGATGTAAGTCTCATTCATTTCAGTGGGTCTACTGTAAGTATGACTAAATCTGGATCCAATCCAGTATTACTAGCTTCAGGGCAAGTAGCTAATTACTATACGTTTTCCCCAGGATCCTTAAAACCAAGGGTGGATATTGGCCTTCATTCATCAGTGCTGAATGAGATAGTTTATTTTTGATTTATTCAATTTATATCCAGCCTATACACAAATACCCTAGGCGGCATACAAGATCATAATCAATTTAAACAGAACAAATATACAGTAATATACAATTAAAACTGACTAATACAATTAAGCATAAAAACAAAATAAAAATTCCATAAAAATTGATAAAAGTTCCATAAAAATGTATGAGATCGAGATCATATCGATATGTGCCCCTGCTGTGCCGTTTTTTGTGTGACAGTGCAAATGAATCAATTTGGCTTCGCAGCAGGAGATGCCCACCTCTATGAACAATTGGATTCATGTAGGACACTGTCCCCCTTCCACCCCACCGCAATACTGGGTTGGACTCCTTCGTTCCTGAAATATATAAATTAGGTAGCTGCCATGACAGGCCTTTGAAAGATGAGAACTGGAATTTTTCATTTCTCCTTCATGGTATTTTAAGATCTGGATGCCTGCAAAAGGACTAGTGGATGACATATGTCACCTTGGATGGCAAAGCATTTCACAAGAGGAGGAGATGGTGTTTGCGGCATCTTAGTTCAGAAAAAAAGTTGTCGGATGGTGGGGGACACGTGACATGTTAATGAAACTATGCACAGTGCAGTGGAAGTAGGTAGAGCTCCCATGATATTGGAACAGCCTCTCTCCAAATGCTTTGAACTACAGTTCCCAGAATTCCTGACTATTGGCCATGCTGGCTGGGGCTGATGACCGTTGAAGTCCATAACATCTAGAAGGCATCAGGTTGGAGAAGTCTGTGCTAGAGCATTGGGTGGGGTGGGGGGTCACCCAGTCATGAAATTGATGGACAGTAGGTTAAGGCAGACAAAAAGGAAGACTTCACACAAGGCATGGTTAACTTAAGGTACAATTCTATGCATGTTGAGACAGAAAAAAAGGCCTACAACTCCCAGCATGCCCCAGCCAGCATAGCTGGCTGGGGCATGCTGGGAGTTGTAGGCCTTTTTTTCTGTCTCAACATGCATGGGATTCTGCCCTTACAGACTTTAGTGGCAGGATGTGGGGTGATGGCCGCTGGTTTAGATGGATTTAAAGGGGGATTAGACAGATGAATGGAGGGGGAGGTCTATCGACAGCTATTAGCTAGGACAGCTTTATACACCTTCCACTTTCATTGATTGAATACCAGCTTCTGGTGGCAACAGCAGGAAAGAATCATTGCAGCCTCCCCCAACCTGGCGCCCTCCAGGTGTGTAATTCTTTAAATTGGCTGTTGGCTATGCTGGCTGGGGATGATGGGGGTTGTAGTCCGACACATCCGAAGGCTACCAGGTTGGGGAAGGCTGATCTATTGCCTTAAAGCTTTGGTTGCGGGCTTCACCTAGTTGACCAGTGTTGGGGGAACAGGAAGCTGGGCGAGATAAGACTTTTGGTCTAATCCAGCAGGGCTGTTCTTGCGTTTTTACAACACAAAGAACCTTCTGTTCAAATTTCAGGTGGTGTATACAGAATAACGACAGAGGTGATGCTCTCCCCCCCCCCCCCCCGGTCTGCTAGATTTTACTTTCATGTTTTGTACGTCGTCATACTTTTGGTTCTGTCCGTTGACAAAGGAAAAAAGTGAACAGTTGACAGAGCTAATGAATGTACTGTAAGCTTTATGTCCAGGTCTCTTTTATATGTACTTGCAAATAGTCAATAAAACAAATCACACAAAGGGAGTGTGTATTGCTGTCAGTATTGTTAAGGAAAATGTGACTTGTCAGAAACAGAGGTGCCCTGTACGACACCTTTGGCGTGGGACCATAGCTCAGTGGTAGAGCATGTGCTTTGGGTGTAGAAGGTCCCAGGTTCGATCCCCGGCATCTCCAAGTATGCTTTTGCAGAAGCATACGAAAAACTTGGTCTCTCACTTAACATCAAAACCCCCCAAAGTGCTTTATCAGCAAGTGCTTCATCAGCAAGTACAAGTTAACCCTTTGGTGATGCCATCTATCCAGCTTGGCGGGGCAATACTGGAAAATGTCAATCGTTTTCTCTATCTTGGCAGCTATCTTTCTGTTACAGCTAACATTGACAGTGAAATCCAGCATTGTTTGAGCTCCGCAAGTCCCGCATTTTCTCAAATGAAACATAGAGTGTTCGAGGATCGGGATATCTATAAGGAGACCAAAACGCTGGTTTATAAAGCCATTGTATTGCCAACTTTATTGTATGCTTGCGAAACATGGACTATCTATAAACGTCCACCTCCTTGATAGATTTCAACAACGTTGCCTCTGGAAAATCCTGCAAATTACTTGGGAAGATAGGCGAACAAATGTCAGTGTACTGTGAGAAGCAAAGACTACTAGCATTGAAAAAATGATCCTTCAACGCCAACTTCAATGGACCGGTCATGTTGTTCGAATGTCTGACTGCCGTCTCCCAAAGCAGTTACTTTATTCCCAACTCAAGGATGGAAAGCGGAATATCGGTGGCCAGTATAAGAGGTTTAAAGATGTTCTTAAGGCTAATCTAAAAAAATGCAATATAAACATCGAAAACTGGGAAACTGGCCCATGAACGATCTAACTGGAGGTTGGCCTTTCACAATGGTTCCATGGACTTTGAAGAAGCCCGAGTGCAAGGTGAAAGGGAGAAACGTGCTAAGCGAAAAGCACGTCAAACGAATCCTTTACAGGACCATCTTCTATCTGGTAACCTGTGTCCTCACTGTGGGAAGCTGTGTGGATCTAGAATTGGCCTCCACAGTCACTTACAGACCGATCGCTAGAGTCTACACAATTTTTTAAGAATTTCCTCCTTTTTATAATTTTCTTTTTGTAATGTTATCCTGGAAGACAATCTTACTCAGTCACGAGTGATCGCCTACTACTACTACTGGGCTAGATGGACCAAGGGTCTGACTCCGTACATGGCAGCTCCCTATATTTCTGACTTCTGAGATTAATAATAATTCATTAATAATAAACAGCTGATGAGAGCTGGGTGCTGCATATTGGGTAAAAAGATGGTGGTTCTGCTTGCAGGATTACCATTCATAACATGGCGCCATTTGCACTTCACAGAAGGGAAGGGTGTGATCTTGAGCAAGTTCTGTGGTAATTGGATGCATGCGAACTCAGAAGTAAGCTGCCCCACCTTGAAATGCCTCTTCCTGAGCTCTGCTGCATTTTTACTACCAAGTGTGCTCCAAGTAAGGTCATTTTAACTACTTTCTGATAGAAAATGGCTTAGATTCAAAGAGTTGATGGCATTCTGCTTGCTCGCGGGACTTTTCTGCTGCCCCTCACTTCTCCCCCACCCCAAGTCATCCTTGAGGGAACAGACTCTGATTTCATAGGAAGGACAAATTGGGTAGCCTCCCCCACGCCCCCCCCCCCTGAAGGGGTTCTTTTAGATCCAAGCCACTGAGTATAAAAATGAGAGAGAGAGAGAGAGAGAGAGAGACCGACCGGTGATACTACAAAGATCCTCTCAGTAGCAAGACTTTGTGCAACCTAAAAGTTAGCAATTTTGATTGAATAGCTTCCCAGTGCTGCAGGCGTTACCAACACTACACAGTCATTCCAGCTACAGACCATAATAGATAATCATTGAGAAAAATATGGTTATTCTCTAAATATGTATAGGAAGGATAATAAAGCAGATGGGTTTTTTTGTCTTGTCAGTGGAAGGGCTCCAAATTGATTCCTAGCAACAATAAAGGCAGTAAGCGTTGCCTTGTTACCTGTTAATGAGTTTGGCCAGTGGTGGTGGCGGCGGCAGTGTTGGGAAGGGACTCTCCTTATCTCGTTGGGTTGATTGATTTTATGTCAAAGTGGAGCTGTTTGAGGCTGCCGGCCCCGTTGCTTAATTTGCTTGGTAATAAGAGTGAGCTCTGTGACCGCTCAATTTGTAATGCCAATTTCACATGTACTAGGGATCAATTGGTAGCGGGACATGATCACATAAAAAAGGTTTGTGCCATTTTGCATAATTCTCCTGTGATGACTCTAGATGATTTGGAGAGTGTAAAAATCAGGTAAAAATGGTGACAGTGGGACTGACAGAAGTGCATCGCTTGTTCAAGAGCGGTCCTTGGTCAACATCATTGACCACAAACGGGTTATTCACAAAATGCTCAGGTTGTCAAATGTAAAAGGATGGTGTTCAGTGGTGTAGTGGTAAATTTTGAAGTACAAGCGTTCATCATGACAGTCCCCATAGCCAAACACACTAAGGGGAGGGCTGTGGCTCAGTAGTAGTGCACATGCTTTACATGCAGAAAGTCCTAGGTTCGATCCCCAGGTAGGGCTAGAAAAATTCCTGCCTGAAACTCTGAAGAGCCGCTGCCAGTCAGTGTCAACAATTCTGGGCTAGATGGACATGGACCAAAGTTCTGACTCAATATAAGGCAACTTCCTCTGTTCCACCCCCAAGGATCACTAACTTAAATCCCGTTGATTTCAAGGGGTCTATTCTAAGTATAACTGAAGGCTAAGTGTGGGCAACCGAACCTGGTCCGTTGCGCGGGTTCAGCACCTTAAGGGTCAACCAGCACCGAAGAGGTGCCCTGTATGCCAGTTTCAGCTGCGAGTGATATTGAAATGGAATCCCCTCCAAAACCGAAGCCCCACTCTGGTCAATTTCAAAGAGTTTAATGGAGCGGAACTAATAGACTACAGGAATTTCACAGTATAAACATAGCAGTCAATGCAGATAGAGGAATGGAAATACAGTAATACCTTGGATTGCAAGCATAATTCGTTCCGGAACCGTGCTTGTAATCCAAAACACTCATATCAAAGCGAGTCTCTGGTGGGCGTGAGCAGGGCCGATTTCGGCCCACTACGCCTGCTCGAGGCGAGCAGTTACATCCCTACAGTTGTCTTGCAAGACGTCGCTTGTTTATCAAGTCAAAATTTATTTTAAAAATTTGTCTTGCAAAACGCTCTCAGACCAAGTTACTTGCAATCCAAGGTATTACTGTATTCAATTTGCTTTCTAGGTAGGCTTAGCTCGAATGCAGAGAATTACCTGGCATCAGAGAATCTGACTCTTAAGATCTAGCGTAGCGGTTTGATTTGCCGGGCGCCCTGTCCGGGGTTGGAAATTGCTTGGCCCTCGCCAGAGCTAGCGACCTGATCCGTGCAAGCCTGCACCGTATTCCCAACAACCCTTTGTCCTTCGGCTCGTATCTTTTCTACCCTCCCTCGCCCCCTCCCCGCCCTTGATGATCAGGTGGGCTGGTCCCGCCCCGCGGAGTGATGGCGCCTTTCGGGTGCTGGCATCTCCTGGGTGCTTCCTTGAGGAAAGTGTAAATGTGCCCCATTGAAGGTATGCAGATGTGACCTATGTATAACTGGTCTGCCTAGAACTGTGTCTCCTGTGCCCCGGGTGGGGATTATGCAGACGGGTGACAGCGAAAAGGGGGAAACATGTCAGGGTTCAATGTGTCAGGGTTCAGCAGTGTGCTCAGGCTTTCTCTCCAAACTAAGCTATATGCTACATTGAACATGTAGTGTGTAGTGGATCCTGACTTTTAAAACTTTTGTTTAAGTGTGCAGGGCCCTGATCCAGATGTGGGGCTACCACTGAAAATGGCATCTCCACCTCCGGTTTTTCCTGTAACATCCCCCAGTGCACAGCTGGAAGTCAGTGTACTTTCCCCCCCACTCATGCTGCAGATGACTGGTGGCCACTTTTGTGGACTACAGTTCACTTCATCAGATGCATGAATCATTATCCCAAGTTGCATGAATATATATGTATATACACATGGCTGGGGGTTGGGAACTGTAAATTGTGAGGTCAGAGGAAGATGAAATGCAGAAAATATAGACAGTGACAATTACGTTATTAACCGTGACCACTCATAAAACAACCAGTGCCAAGATACCTGTGTTATCACTGACAATGGTTTTGTGAATGGCCCCTGTTCTATCTCATCAAATGGCTGGTTTTGATCTGAAAATCAAAACTGGAGAATGTTTGATGTGCCTCAATCATGAATACGTGGCCTTCGAAGGGTAGCCAAGGAGGGAAATGTGCCACTGTTGCTGTTCCCTTCCCACCTGTCTTATTTAGTCTTGTCTCCGCACAAGTTCCCTTTTCTTGCGACCCCTGAACATTCAATTCCTCTTCCCCTTTCACAGATACCGAAATACACATTTGAATGGGTTTGCCTATTTGCTGTTCAGATCAACTCTGTATTTTTATCTGCTCTTTTGTACATGCTCTGCTCGAGCCATATTCCAAGGCATATTGTGTTTAGTTCAAATTAAAATTTCATGTGTTCCTTGATAGATGTATATTGCAAGAAATGTGGTATTCCATATCGGGCACACAGCTTGTCAGATTGTCTCCTCGTATCAAATTTCTGGAATACAAGAATCCAATTCGAGCTGCTATAATTGAGAGAGCATAAGCTTGCCAGGAATAGCAGCTGCAGGACTTACCCGTTGACAGGCATCTTACTTATAAATTACTGCGTCTTTGCTATACTTGCTTTGGTGCATTTTAACCAAACAGGCTGCTATTCCTAATGACCATATTCTTATAGCTTAATTCAAACACAGATTTGGAGGGCATATCATTCATCAGTGCCCCTGTAGCAGTACAAAATATACTGAATATGCTAGTCTTTTTATACACAAAAAAGCTGGCTAAAAGGGGAAATTATTTAGCTCTACCTAGCAGTTGCTCAATGCCCCCACACCCTTGTGACTGATACTTGCACCCAGGCTCTCTGATGCACCCAGAGCTGTTAATTAGCTCTGCACCCTGAGTTAACCCTGTCATGACACCTACTAACTGCTTTAAAAAGCCCAAGAGCAAATTAACCCTTCGCTTGCACCTTTTGGCCTTGGGGGTGTGTGTGATCCCCTGCCATTGCTATTCCAACAATGCTTGCGTTCAGAAGATCCCAAGTTCTAGTGCCACTGCGCCAGCATCTCCAGGTGCAGCTGGGAAAGAAAGACTCCTGCCTGAAATCCTGGCGGGTGGCTGCCGGGCAGTATAGGCAATACTGAGCTAGCTGGATTAATGTTCTGACCTATATGGCAGCTTCCTAGGCCAGGGCCAGTCCCCACTGGAATAAGAGAAAGGCCAGAATGGGCCAGGCAAGTGCAGTAATAGATCAAGACTGCAGAAGACCATAAGATGTCCATCATGTAAGCCTGGTAAGTGTACCACACTTCCTGTTTATCTTAGGGTTTTTCTAGACAGTGCTTTTATTGTGCTCTTGCCATTCCTCACTCATGGTAGTTTCAGATGCTTTAGACAAAATCGTCATCTGAATCCAGGGCCTCTCCTGTGCTTTCCAAGCATTTTTGAAGTTTGTTTGTTTTAGCTGGGGAAAATCTGGCATTTTAGGGAACAGCAGAATGAAATGCCACCGTAGTCGTGCAATTCCACTATACCACAGCATCGCCTAGAGGTTATGTAGCAGAACATACAGAAAGGCAGAGACGGTGAGGGGAAACCAATGTGTACAGATCCGCTCTTAATCCCACAAAAAATCTGGAAGCAGAAGCAGCGGTAAAGTGGCGGATTAAAAGCCTTGTCTAGAAAAGCCCAGGGTGTGATCTGAAGCCTCAGGTAGGTATACTATTTAAAAGAAGTCTCTAAGCAACAGAATAGGAGTGGATGTATGGAATCCAATACTGGAAATAGGCAAAGGTGAACCTCCAGAGCCTCTTAGCCCCATCTCTGGCTACACAGTCCAGGGATGCAGGTGTAGTAGTCACACACCCTGGTGGCAAAGCTGGTGCAGAATCAGTGCTGTGTGGAAGGAAAGGAGGAAGCAGTTGCTGCTGCACTCTCCTTCATGGTAATCCCTGGATGGTTCTTTTTTCCTCCCTTCCTATAATCACATGGCATAATTACACTATGATGATTAATTACACAATAATTATTAATAATAACAATACAATCATATTAATTACACAATAATAATTACACAATAATTATGCAATTATCCTAATTATAGTGGTTAGCAATCATGTCATTGATTATTATTATTTTTTAAAATAGGCACAGGTGTGTGTGTGTGTGTGTGTGTGTGTGTGTGCACATGCTGATAGCCATTGGCACCACAAAGCACATGGGGAGGGGTGTTTTAAGCCTCCCCTCTCCAGTTGTGACCCTGTGCCACAATTAGTTTTAGGGAACACCCCCCCCCCCAAACACACACATCAGAGTATTTAATTCACAAACAACATCGTGATTGCTAATTACAATTTTAGCATCATCAGTAGTGAGGCCCCCAATCTCCCTCCAGCCTTCTTCAACTCCTCTTAGAATCACTATGGCTGCTTCTTTGTACCAAAAAGGGCTGTGCTCCAGAAATCACACAGTGGGTTACAAAGCACAACAGCGTTGTGTGCCTATTTATTTGGTATTTATGCAGTGAACAGCGTGTGCTGCAAGCGAGCGTGGGCCGTGCATTTGTGGAGCCAGATGCAGTGAATGAACAAGATTCCAATGGGAAATTCAGGCCAATTAGAATTATGATTCACATAGTTTAATAACAAAACTGTATTCATCTGAAACAACACAAATGATCCCACTATAGTTAGTAAAGTCCAGGACACTAATTGGTAAACTATTAGCTCATTGGAATAGTTTCATGTCATGTACTATATCTGAGCAGTGAGAAGGTACAAGGGAGATGCTAAAGGGTTTATTTTCCTTTGAATGAGAGAATGCTGAAAGCGTATTAATATTAATTTTATTTACAAATATACAACAGAACATAATGGAATCAAACAGGCATTCACATAGCAGGTACTGTAAGCGTATTGCCAGCTTCAGGTTTTTGAGGGCCCTTGGGCAAGACACCCTGAATGAGTCCCCACCCTCAGTGAGCCTACCTTCTCACTGCCATTGCCAAGAGCTGCTCTTGCTCCTCATCCTCTTTCTCATCATTGCAACTACTTGCTCTCTTGACAGGCAGAGAGCCAGTGAGCAAGCAGGCGGTGGCATCTCCTCCTTCTCACCACCATGGTTGTCTGGGCCAGAGCGAGAGGCAAGTGAACAAGCACGTTGCAATGATGAAGAGAGGGGCAAGTCCAGGAGGCTCTTCTCAGTGGGCCCCTGCTGGAGTGTGGGCCCTCGGCAAGTGCCTGACCGTGTCTACCTTTGACACCAGCCCTGCTTAAAAGCAACTAAAATGCAGCAGCTAGAAGTCTTGCGAGAGCTAGGTGTTCAGATCATATTACTCCTATGTCATATCATTTACATTGCCTGCTAGTTATTTTCTGGTTGCAATTCAAGGTGCTGGTTTTGGCCTTTAAAGGCCTAAATGGTTTGGGACCACATTATCTGAAGGACTGTCTACACCTATATGAACCTCCCCAAGCATAAAGATCAGCGTCCGAGGACCTACTCTGTGGCCTACCAGCAAGAACCATTAAGTTAGTGGGTGCATTGAATAGGACTCTCTCAGTGGTGGCCCCACACCTTTGGAACCCCTCCCCAAGGAGATACCTATGGCCTCATCACTGCTGGCTTAAAACAAACAAACAAACAAACAAGATCCCTGAAGACACATTTTCCCCAGTCTGCATTTGGTGCTTAAAAACCATTAGCTTCCACTGCTATTGTGTGTGTGCATGTGTGAGTCTATTGCACTGCGTTGGAAAGAGCATTACTATGACCTTTTAAATCGTAAATCTAAGGTGGATAATGAGATTTTTTCGCAAATCCCGCAAAAACAAATTAAAGAGGAACTTGCAATACTCCCCACTTTGGATGAAGTAAAAAAAGCCATTAATCAAATGAAGAACAACAAAGCTAGTGGACCAGATGGGATTCCTGCTGAAATCTTTAAAGAAGGGGCCCCCGAACTTGTACAACATCTTCATAAACTCATCGAAAAAATCTGGATAAGAGAAGAGATCCCAGAAGACTTCAGGGATGCCATAATTATCACCCTCTTTAAGAAGGGTGATAGAACAGACTGTGGAAACTATCGGGGCATTTCTCTCTTAGCAACCGCAGGTAAAATATTTGCTAGGATTCTCGCAACCGTCTTCTATCTATTTCAGAAGAGATCCTCCCTGAAACTCAATATGGTTTCCGCCCCTCTAGAGGGACAGTAGACATGATTTTTACTGCACGTCAGCTCCAAGAAAAATGCCGGGAGCAAAATCAACCCCTTTATATGGCATTTATCGATTTGGCTAAGGCCTTTGATACTGTAGACCGTACAGCTCTCTGGACTATCCTTATGAAAATTGGATGCCCCAATAAATTTGTGAATATCTTGCGACTTCTCCATGACAACATGACGGCAACGGTTTTGGACAACAACGGCTCTCATGGTGCTCCATTTAAAGTGGGATCAGGTGTTAAACAGGGATGTGTTATCGCCCCAACATTATTTGCTATTTTCATCGCCATGGTTTTACATCTTGCCAAGGGGAAACTTCCCACTGGTGTGGGAATTATATATCGAACAGATGGAAAGCTTTTTAATCTCAGCAGGCTGAAAGCAAAAAGTAAGGTAATTACAACCTCCGTTGTGGAACTTCAGTATGCTGATGATAATGTGGTCTCCGCACATTCAGAGGATGATCTCCAAACTATCCTAAATGCTTTTGCAGAAGCATACGAAAAACTTGGTCTCTCACTTAACATCAAAAAAACCAAAGTGCTTCATCAGCAAGTGCAAGCTAACCCTTTGGTGATGCCATCTATCTAGCTTGGCAGGACAATACTAGAAAATGTCGATCATTTTCTCTATCTTGGCAGCTATCTTTCTGTTACAGCTAACATCGACAGTGAAATCCAGCATCGTCTGAGCTCCGCAAGTGCCGCTTTTTCTCGAATGAAACATAGAGTGTTCGAGGATCGGGATATTTGTAAGAAGACCAAAACACTGGTTTATGAAGCCATTGTATTACCAACTTTATTGTATGCCTGCGAAACATGGACTATCTATAAACTGTCACTTCCACCTCCTTGAAAGGTTTCATCAACGTTGCCTCCGGAAAATCCTGCGAATTACTTGAGAAGATAGGTGAACAAATGTCAGTGTACTGGAAGAAGCAAAGACTACTAGCATTGAAAAAATAATCCTTCAACGCCAACTTCAGTGGACCGGTCATGTTGTTCGAATGCCTGACTGCCGTCTCCCAAAGCAGTTACTTTACTCCCAACTCAAGGATGGAAAGCGGAATATCGGTGGTCAACATAAGAGGTTTAAAGATGTTCATAAGGCTAATCTAAAAAAATGCAATATAAACATCGAAAACTGGGAAGCTCTGGCCCATGAACGATCTAAATGGAGGTTGGCCTTTCACAAAGGTTCCATGGACTTTGAAGAAGCCCGAGTGCAAGGTGAAAGGGAAAACGTGCTAAGCGAAAAGCACATCAAATGAATCCTTTACAGGACCATCTTCTATCTGGTAACCTGTGTCCTCACTGTGGGAAGCTGTGTGGATCTAGAATTGGCCTCCACAGTCACTTACGGACCCATCGCTAGAGTCTACACAATCTTCTTTAGAATTTCCTCCTTTTATCCCGGAAGACAATCTTACTCGGTCACGAGTGATCGCCTGATGATGATGATGATGTTTAAGTATAATTTGTATGTTAATGTTTTTGTAATTTTGTAAGCCATTTTGCGAGGGCACTGCAACCCCCGAACCTAACCTTGCTGCTGCTTCCCCAGTGCCGACTCGCCACTCGCGTTCTTCCAAGTCGATTGGGGGAGGCAACTTCCATTTTTAAAGCGGGACCGCTGTTTACATAGAAACTGCAGTAACCTACACCAAAAACGGCCATAATTTCCACAATCCATGCAAATTACTGGCCATTTTCAGTGCGTTCTTGGCATAGGTGATGGCGGTTTCTACGTAAACAGAGGTTCTGCTTTGAAAACAGAAGTCGCTTCCTGGGCTCAACTTGGCCTGCTTCCGACTTGCATGGCGGCAAGATCTGTAGAGCCTGCAATATTGAAACCTGAGATGGCATCTTGGTGCAGGTATCTTTGCACCAGATCCTATCCACCTCTTCTTGCTTTGCACTAAAGACCATAGTTTATATAACATCCAGGTGATAACACCAAAACAAAGTCCTTGAGAGGAGAACGCAGCATCACATCTATAAAAGTAAATGCTTGTAATATAAACTTACCACATAGTGCTATGCACTGCCGGAAATATTTTGCCAGAGGATTGAATGTCATTAATGTCTAGAAGAAGAGTTGACGAATACCTTTCAGAGAACTCTTGGTGTTTTCAAATCAGATCCATCAACTTACAAATGTAAATCATGATTTCAGGTTTTTGATCACTGATCTATTATTTAAGAGGCACATTCATGTGAAGAACTTTACTTTCTGCACAACAATTTGATCTTCAGCAATATGAATCTTTGATCGATCATAGTTTAATCCTTTGCAGCTACATATATTTGGACTAGTCCTGTTCTGATAATTTTTGCCAAGTTTTGTCCTCCCCCAGCAATTCCTGGGGGAGGAGAGGGGTAGAAAAAAACCACACCCCCAATTGGGTAGGGGTGGATAAATGTTAGGGTTGTGGGGGTTGGCACTCACTTTACTTAATACTTGTAAGAGCAGGCTGATGGTCTACAGAGCAATCCTATCGCTCCTAGAAAGTATCTGGGGGGCCATAGGGTTCTTCGGATTCCCAGATCTGAGGTCCGAAACAGCTCTAACCTCAGAGCTGGGTGTCTGCGCTCAGATCCCCCTCCCTGCCACAGCCAGCGCAGAAAGAACCACGCTGGCTACCTCTCCGAGGTTGGAAAAGTTACCTCTGAGGAGGGGTAAAGGGGGCATTCTGGGGGGCAGGGAGAGGAGGAGACTGGGTCTGCCAGGATACAAGGTATCCTGGCAGTGCTCCAGCCTCCTCTGCTCCCTGTCTGAAGCACCACAGCTAGATGGCCAAAATCAGCAGTCTAGCTGACTTGCAGAGCAGGAGGAGCGGGGAGGTGGAGATCGCTTCCCCTGCTCTGCAGAGGATGCTCATAAGCCTCCGAGTTCAGAGACTTATGAACACCGAGGGTGCAACCCATAGGATTGCACCCTTATATTCTTAATTTTATTCTTTGAGCCTTAAAAAAACCAAACATCTGCCTTTTGCTGCTGGCAGCAGTGCAAGGAACACCACACCCTCCTGGGCCCAAGAGCAGCACTTCCTGGATTACCCATGTAAATTCTGCACAAAGAATCACAGATTCGATGAAGTTCTTCTAGCAACGCTTCCAGTTTACACAGCTGAATGTGGCGACTGTGAAGAATCTTACACTTAGGCATGTTCAGTTGGGAACCACAAGTGTCACTAGAGCTTTGTTGAGTCTGTGACCGCATTGGATTAATTAAGAGTTCAGTATGTTTATTAAATAAATCACAAATCTGGACTTGCCTGTGGGGGTGAAGAACATACTGCGACTCTCCCCCGCCCCCCGTGTTATGTCTGTCTTCATCCCAAGGTCTATTTTTGTTCTGACGTGAGTGCACAAAACGCATGCAGGTTGCATCTCTACCTGGGCCTGTTGAAAGTTAGCCCACAGGAATCAATTATCTGGGCCCACAGGGAGTTGACTGCCAGTCCAACTGTCTCTATTTACCAGATTCAGTCCCTCCGTCGTTTCTAGCTTCCCTGCTAAAGCACTGTCTCTGTTTCTGCCTTTTGCACAGGGCCAGCTCCAGGTCTGAGGCGTGGGGATGGACAAAACGCAGTCTGGTGGGCCTTGGAGGACTTACCTGGTAGCAGTGGTGGCACTGGGCGGCTGCGAGGACTATTTCCCACAATGCCCCAGAGTGATGCTACGTCAGGGGAATTGTGGGGAAATTAAAATGGCAGCTAGACTCAGCCACTGGCTGCTTCTCTCAGTGGACTGGGCTGGAAGGATTTCCCAGAGCAGGAACAATATGCAGAGGAAAGTTGTGATGAGAAATAAGAATATAAGCCACTTCCTTACAAAGTATTGTGCTAAACAGACAAGAATGACAAGGGGAGCCTTGACTGGAAACGGAAAGTCGCTGACCTACTTTAATGGTGGAATCTCTTATTTCTTTTAATTAAAATTATTTCTTTTCTCTATTTGGTTTATTGAAACCTGCCGTCATGAGATGTGAAGGTGGGGAGGGTCACCTCTTGGGCTGTACAAATTACAAATACTTACAAATACCCAAAGGGAACGGTGAATGCATGTTGGTGAAGACTCTGCCACCACTGCTTTGGATTGTGTAAAGCAGTGTTCTCCAACCTTGGGTCCCCAGATGTTTTTGGCCTACAACTCCCAGCATGCCCCAGCCAGCATAGCTGGCTGGGGCATGCTGGGAGTTGTAGGCCAAACACATCTGGGGACCCATGGTTGGAGAACACTGGTGTAAAGGTTCAAGAAGTGCCTATAACGTAGCAGTATAGCAGTACCGCATGAGGAAAAAGGGGAAGCTGCCCAGTGTGGTGACTCCGTGGGCTTGTCTCAGCATTGAAAGGGGGAAAGGCTGAACCTACAACAAGGCCCTCAGTGCCTGACTTCCCGCAGCAACTTCAGATGCTGGAAAAACGTCCGTTTCCACCCCAGTGTGGTACAGTGGACAGCGTCCGATTTGGACTGGGGAGACCAGTGGTGGTGCTAGCAGGTACCAAAAAGATCTGGGGCTCAGGCCCACAGGACAAAAAGAAAAATGCACACATTTGCATATGCTCTAAAAGGTCTGTGTGGTTGTGTGCCTTTAAAAGACCCTCTCTCCGAAAGACAGCCCTATTTGTAAAATGAGATATATGGACAGGGGAGAGGAGGGCATTTGATTTCAGAAAAACACCTCAGGCAGAAAGACTCAAAGGGGGGGGGCAGCAGGAGGTGAAGCACATGTGGGCAAAAAGCCAGCTAGTCCAGGGGGATCAGATGCCGGAGAGATCATCAGAGCCCCTGTGCCTTTATTTCAGCAAGTGCCCATGGAGAGCAGGGTGGTGGGGCAGAGGGCCTCCCAGAGATTCCGGGACTCCAGGCCCTAGTGGGCTGCCCACTAACACCACCTCTGGGGGAGACTTTTCTTCACGTCTCCCCTCAGGCTTGAAGCTCACAGGGTGAAGGTTAAGCCAGTTGTCATCTCTCAGACCCGCTGA
The DNA here is from genome assembly GCA_021292165.1 of Shinisaurus crocodilurus. Classification (NCBI taxonomy): domain Eukaryota; kingdom Metazoa; phylum Chordata; class Lepidosauria; order Squamata; family Shinisauridae; genus Shinisaurus; species Shinisaurus crocodilurus. The sequence continues at coordinate 22,190,741 of CM037877.1, read as the reverse complement.
CTTCACAGGGTTGTTGTAAGAATAAAATGAGATATAACTCGAGGCTGCCCAACTCCCCTTGGGATAAAAATGTAAGAAATGAAACAACAGGGAAAAAAGTATTCTTGCTTCTCCTGAGGACTCACAGGCAGCAGCCACTTATTCCCCCCCCCCCCAGTGTGAAGTAGCTCCATGGTTGCGCTGAAGGAACTAGTGCAGGGGTTCTTAACCTGTGGGGTACGCCTCCCCAGGGGAGGTTTGGACTGACTCCAGGGAGGGTGTGAGTAGCCCCTCAACTATAAATTGTTTATTTTACAAGTACATAGCAGCGCAGCTTGGCGGTTGGCCCAACCTTATTTCTTTCTACTAATCTTATTTATTTATTTATTATATTTATGAATCGCCCATCTGGCCAGACAGATCCGGCCACTCTGAGTGATGTACAGTCCAATAATCTTGGGAGCTACGCCGCTCATTTAATTGAATATGCTTTTTTTTTTTAGTCCAGAGACAGAGCATAAACTAAAAAATGCAAACTCGTCCTGCCTAAGCCTAAATTTTGGGCCATTAACACATGGGAGGCGTGGGTCATAAGATTTTTCACAAGGGAGGTGTGACACCAAAAAGGTTAAGAACCACTGAACTAGTGTTATTGGGCATGATAGGAACACATTTGCATCTGTGCACATATAAATTAACACATGCAAATCATATGCAAATCAGCACCCTCTTTTGTCTTGTTCTTTGGTGACGCATTTCCTCTTTTGTGGTGATTCGTAAGTGGCCACCCTGTGACCCGACCCCCCCGAAGGCCCTTCTACCACACTGCCCATTTGTCTGTAAAGGATAAGCTTGCTGAATGAACGGAGATTCTCCCAACAATTGGGGACCCTGCCCCATTTTAACCATGTCAAGGGAACAATGCCCAAACAGGTCTATTGTTTGGATGGATTGTATCTGCAATCCAAGGGAGAGGAGCCACAGACCCAGCGAGTCATTATAACCTTCATGCACCTATAGCCTTTCTCTGAGACCAGCACCCTTCGGTATATGGTGTCATTTCTATCCACACCAGTCACTTGATATGCTGAAAAATAAAGGCATTTATCTCAGCGGGATGCTCCTCATAAATGCCTTGCCATTTACACATACTACCCAGAAAGACATTAACTCATGTAAGAATTGCTTTCCCTTGGCATTCTCTGACCCAATTAAACCTCTCCTTACCGTTGCCACTGATGTGCAGATGTAACCATCAATGTTTTCTAATTCTTTGATCCTATTAAGCAGAAGTTCTTAAGGTGGCAACAGTTGTTAGACCAGAAGTCAGATGGCCATCTGTCAGGGATGCTTTGACCTGGATTCCTGCACTGAGCAGGGGGTTGGACTCGATGGCCTTGTAGGCCCCTTCCAAGTCTACTTTTCTATGATTCTATGATTCTAGAACATACAGTGATAGCCCCTGGCGTTTGTCTCCCACCTCAAGCAATGACCAGTGGCAGACACTTCCAGTAATGGCAAGAAGTTTAATGATATTCCAATTCTTTCACTGCAAGAGCAGTCCCATAGGCATCTGGTTGGCCACTGTGGGGACAGAATGCTGGACTAGATAAACCTTTGGTCTGATCCAGAAGGGCTCTTATGTTCTTATTCATTGTCAATCTTTCTAATGAAGTTCAATAACACAGTCTTTTAGCTTCTTTGCAGGAGGCTTCTAACCCACCACTTTACCGAGACTTCTGCTTCCAGATTCTTTGTGGGATTAAGATCAGCTCCTTTACACATGTCTCTCCCCCCCCCCCCAGGTTTTCTTTCTCTACCTTTCGATAGATTCCATTACATGACCACAAGGTGGTGCTGTGGTATCATGGAATTGTGAAAAGACATAGATTTCATAGATCATAGAGTTGGAAGGAGCCTACAAGGCTACTGAGTCCAACCCCCTGCTCAATGCATAAGCTTATTCTGGTTCATTCCATCATTTCCACATAACATTACATTTTTCTTGATCTAAAAAAAGCTGCGGAAATGCTTGGAAAGTATGAGACAGGGCCCTGGAGGATGATGATGTTGTGTAAAGCACCTGCAAACTACTGTGAGTGAGGAATCATGAGTGCACAACAAATGCCTTGTGTAGAGAAGCCCTTTGAATAGGACTTTGACCAGGTTCGCACCATCAGCAGGGCAAAGAAGTCACGGTGGCCTATTATGATGGTCTGCCCCAGGCTTCTTAGGGATCCGGATGGATTCCTGAACGTGCTTGAGGAATTGGAGCACGCAAATGGTAGCTCGGTCGAGACCCTGTTGGATGACTGGAATGCTGCAATCACCAGGGCATTAGACCAAGTTGCCCCTGAAGCGCCCTCTTCACCTGAACAGAGCTCGCACGGCACCATGGTTTACTCCATTGTTGCGAGCTCTGAAATGGGAGGCGAGAAGGCTAGAGCATCGATGGCGTAAATCCTGCTCCGAAGATGATCAGACACAGGTTAGAGCTGCATCCTTGGCCTACCAGGTGGCGGTGAAGGCAGCAAAAAAGAATTTCTATGCTGCCTCCATCGCGTCTGCGGAGTGCTGCCCCAGGAGGCTAGTTCCAGGTGGTCTGGAGCCTGATCGGTCCAGTTGCTCCGGATCTGTTGGAACAGTCTAAGGCCTCCTATGAGGCTTTAACGAAGCACTTCACAGATAAAATGGATCGGATTAAGAGTGGGATTTCGTACGTCGTGGACACAGGGAGTGAGCAGGAGGAGGCCAATGGCAGACCGGTTTTCTGGGATTGGTTCCGGCTTCTTCCTTCTGATGAAGTGGACATGGTGCTTTCATCTGTGAGGCCGACCACCTGCTTGCTTGACCCTGTAATGGTTTGCTGCTGAATTCTGCAGCAATGCACCAAATCTTTTGTCTTTGCGAATTCCAGAAACACGGCAGCAGAGGTGGGGAGGGTGGGGCATGTATAGCGCAGGGGCCACAGTTCAGCATAGAGTTAAGTGTGCTGATGATTAAGGCTGCAATGCAATGGACACTTATTTGGGAGCAGGTCACGTTAAGCACATGGGACTTACTTCGGAGTAAACATGCATAGTACTGTGCTGCACATTCAATAGTTGTTTAAGCACCCCCCCCCTCCGATCTGTACTGGATTAGGCTAGACCGTGTTAATAGAGGAGATTAATACCGGGGGAAATAGGACATGCATAGAAGCAGATGGGAGGTGAAGTCCAAAACAGATTTATTTATTTATTTATTTATTTAATTATATCTATACCCTGCCTTTTTTCCCTGCAAGGAACTCAAGGCGGCTTACGTAAAAGGGGTTTGTTGGGAATGGAAGTCTTAGAAATCTTTCAGCAACTATTTCTGATTACCTTGGAGGGTAATCACAACTTCTCAGTAACTGCAACAGCTTGATGTTCCTTCAGTCTTTCCCTGCTGAACATCGACAACAGGAACTTTAGCTATAGTCTAGGCCAGTGTTCTCCAACCTTGGGTCCCCAGATGTTTTCGGCCTACAACTCCCAGCATGGGGCATGCTGGGGCATGCTGGGAGTTGTAGGCCAAAAACATCTGGGGACCCAAGGCTGGAGAACACTGGTCTAGGCTTAGCAGCAATTACAGAAGCTTTTCTACCCAGCAGTGCTTATTAGCAGTTAGGTACATTTTTATGCCTTCCCTCTGGCTGAGGAAAACTGGCCTTTAATGGGCTTCATGTCTCTCCTGAACAGCCCTAGGCCTTATCTGTTTTCTCTAAAAACTGCCCAAGTGTAATCAGTCCAGAGAGCCTTCTGGCCAGTACTTGCTTATGCAGCTTATGATCCCAACAGCTTCCTTCCCCAGGCACAAAATCACTCGTCATCTTTTCTTCTCAAAACAACAGCACACAAACAGTTTCCAACATTATGATTGTGTGTGGCAGCTATTGTCTGTATTTCTGTATCTCGGTTTGGATATTTTTAGTGGGGGAGATAGGGTGATATTGGAATGCGTGTGGCTCTGCTGGTTTGGCAGAAGTGTTGCGAATGAAAACCACTGATATTAGAAGAACTAGGAAGCCTATTATGAGCAAGGTATGCTTTAAATCATATCACTATGGCATCCAAGGCATACTGTCCCTAACATGTTTCTGCTCCCCAACTTAACTCCACCCCATAACTAATCCCCAGCTCAGCAATATGTCTTCCAGGGATGGGGACTCGGACTCGAGGACTCGACTCGTGAGTCGGACTGAGTCCCCCCTTTGACTCGAGTCCCAATATTTTTAATGGGACTCGAGACTCGACTCGGGACTCGAGACCAAGGACTCGTGTTCCTCAAATGCAACATGGATAGGTTTTAGGAAGTACAGCAATTTATTTTTTAAAATCATTTTCCTAAAATGCAACCTTTCAGACATTTTGGGTTTGGCTGCCTCTGCCTGCCTGTTTGGGGTTCCCTGCCTCCTCTGCCTGCCTGGTCTCTTCTTAACCAGTGCAGTTCCACAGTTTGAATTGTCCAAGACAAAGGCCTCTGCCTGCCTGCTTTGGGGTTCCCTGCCTCCTCTGCCTGCCTGGTTATTTTGGGTTTCTCTGCCTGGTCTGTTCTTGCCAAAATCAGTGGCAGAGTTTTGAGATAAAAAGGCACACTTGTGCCTAGAATTTATTTAAGCCACACATCTGAAGTAGCCTTATTTTGTTGGGGGAAAACCCCCATTGATTTTAATAGGGACTTGTGGAGTCAGCTTTGGGAGTGACTCGTGACTCGTGAGTCACCATTTTGGACCAAGGACTCGGACTCGAGACTCGGGTCCAAAGACTCGTGACTCGACTCGTGACTTGAGACCAAGGACTCGTCAACATCCCTGATTGTCTTCATTGCCCTTCTGCCAGTACTGTGGGGATAAAGAGGCAATGGGTAGGAAGAGACCTTGATACCTCCTATATGCGAGCATTTTCTGATATCTATCCCCATCTCACCCAAGCTGTCCAATGGCCATTCCACTAGGCAGCTGTTCTGCATCAAAGCTGGGATTGACTCACCAATGCAGCGGCACCAAAAACAGTCACTGCCACTTCAGAACCTATGAGCTGCTGCCATTATTATTATTATTATTAATATTATTATTATTGCATTACATTTCTATCCCGCCTTTTTTTCTCTTGCAAGGAACCCAAGGCGGCTTACACTAGTCCTCCTCCTCTCCATTTTATCCTCACAACAACCCTGTGAGGTAGGTTAGGCTGAGAGTTAGTGACTGGCCCAAAGTCACCCAGTGAGCTTCATGGCTGTGTGGGGACTAGAACCCAGATATCCTGAGTCCCAGTCCAACACTCTAACCACTATGCCACATTGGCCTTACGTTCAGAAGTCCACAAAAACAGGATTTCACTCCCACTGAAGCTAAGGAGAATAAGGCTGCAATCCTGTATACCCTTACCTGAGAGTAAGTCCCATTGACCTGCATAGGACTTACTTCTGAGTAGATATGCCTACAGTTGCACTGCAAGCTGGCTTAAGTGGAAGTGATCCGTACTAATAACTGAGACCCCTGAATCAGTCTGATGTAACCCATTTCACGCTGAGCTCCAGAGGATGCATAATCAAACCACTGAGATAGGAAAGGAAGAGATTCAAGCTCTTTGCTTTTATTTGACAATCCAGAAAGTGTGGCTTCAGTAATTCCTTGACTTAAATGGATCTTTACAAATTTCCTTTTCTTGCCAATGTCTCCCCTGAAATCTTGCTTAAACCTGCTGCCAATCAAAAAGCCCAGGTGTTGTGTACATTAACTATCATGATAGAGCTGGAACACTTGCTGTGCAGTGGGAACATCATTTGACAGGGTTATTACTAAATTTATTCTGCACTGACACATAATGTCAGAGCCATTTGGCTATATTTTCAATCATCCTTTTCCTTTCCTTCTTTTTTTAAAAATGGGGGGAAGTCTGGTTTTTTCCCCACTCTTAAATTCTCAAAGAATTTATGATTGAGATGTCTATGTCTCTTGTTGATGTTCATCAGAAGTCGTAGTTTTCCATTGTGGAGAACTTTATGAAATTAGTTGTTGAACTTGGTCTGTTCCCTAGGAAGCAGCAGTCTTATCACAAAACTGAAACAATCCTGCACACCTAACTATGCCATATTCAGGACTAAGTCCAACTGATTTCGGTGGGATTTATTTTCAGGTAATAGCATGGGATTTTGGCCTAATATTGCAGACATGGCTTTAAAAACATGGCTTTTCAGGCAGGAATATGGGGTGTGTTAGGATTTTTTTATTTTTTAAAAACTCTTATATTGTGTTAATGGTGTGTTAATGGTGTGTTAATGTGTTATTTTATCTTGACTGTACATCACCCAGGGTGGCCTGGTGACCACGATCAGTGGAGAAAAGAAGCTGCTGTGGCTTATTTTCCTTGCCCCGCGTGTACCAGTCGCACACCACGTGATTTGCCTAATTACCCTCGTGGTGCGCAGCTTCCCGTGTCATCCAAACCTGGTGAGATGCATGGCAGGAGGCAGCTTCAAAGCCACCCCTGCCACACACCTTGCCAGGTTTGGATGACATGGGAAGCATTGAGCAGGGGGTTGGACTCGATAGCCTTGTAGGCTCCTTCCAACTCTATGATCTATGAAATCTATAAGCCTCGTGCCACAAGGGTAATTAGGCAAATAGCGCATGACCAGCATGCGCAGGGTGGGGAAAATGTATTTATTTATTTATTATGTTTTTAAATCGCCCATCTGGCTGGTCACCAGGCCACCCTGGGTGATGTACAGTCAAGATAAAATACAATAAAACACCATTAACACACCATTAACACCATTAACACAATATAAGAGTTTTTAAAAAATAAAAAAATCCTAACACACCCCATATTCCTGCCTGAAAAGCCATGTTTTTAAAGCCCGGCAGAAGTTCATCAAGGAGGGGGCATGGCGAAGGTCACTAGGGAGGGAGTTCCATAACTTGGGAGCCACCACAGAGAATGCCCTCTTCCTAGTCCCCACCAGGCCTGGCTGCTCTGGCTGATGGGTACAAGGAGAAGGCAGACCTTGTTGAGCGGCCTACTTGGTGTTGCTGGAGGCGCTCCTTGAGATAAGCTGGACCGGAGCCATATAAAGTTTTAAAGGTCAAAACCAACACCTTGAATTCAGCCCGGCAAGCAACTGGTAGCCAGTGCAGCTCCTTGAGCACTGGAGTGATGTGATCCCGCCAGCGGCTGCCTTTAACCAGGTGAGCCGCCGTGTTATGTACCAGTTGTAGCGTCTGAACCGTCTTCCAGGGTAACCCCACGTAGAGCGCATTACAGTAGTCTAGGCGAGAGGAGACCAAGGCATGAACCACTGATGGGAGCAGGTGATTAGGAAGGTAGGGGCGCAGCTGCCGTATCAGATGGAGTTGATACAGCACCGCCTGGCTCACAGCTGACACCTGAGCCTCCATGGACAGCTGGGAGTCTAGAATGACCCCCAAGCTGCGGACCTGGTCCTTCAGGGGCAAATGTACCCCATTCAGTACCAGGTCAACATCCCCTAACCTCCCCTTGTCCCCCACCAGAAGTACCTCAGTCTTGTCGGGGTTCAGTTTCAGCATGTTCTTCCTTCCCATCCAGCCACCCACTGCCTCCAGGCACTTGGACAGGGTCTCAACGGCCAACCTTGGTGAGGACTTGAAAGAGAGGTAGAGCTGTGTGTCATCCGCATACTGATGACAGCGCACTTCAAACCTCCTGATGATAGCTCCCAGCAGCTTTAGGTAGATGTTAAATAACATCGGGGAGAGGATGGAACCCCACAAGTGAGCGGCCGAGGGTCCGAAGCCTCCTCCCCAAGAACTACCCTCTGGTACCTTCCAGAGAGGAAGGACCGGAACCACTGCAATACAGTGCCTCCCAAGCCCAAGCCCTCCAGGCGGTCCAGGAGGACACCGTGGTCAACGGTATGAAAAGCCGCTGAGAGATCGAGGACTAGAAAGGAACATCCTAATAGGTCCCTCACCCCTGCAGAGGGGTTGTGGCACCAAGAAATCCAACCCCACCAGATAGTGATCTGACCATGACAAGGGGGTGGAGGATATACCCCTGATTTCCAGAGCATTTTCCCCCCTCTCCAGAAAGGAAAACCAAGTCCAGTGCCTGACCGGGTACATGGGTAGGTCCAGTTAATGCAGGGTGCAACTCCCAGGAAGCCATGGTCTCCATGAAGTCCCGAGGTGCCCCTGTGAGGGCAGCCCCCGAATGCACGTTGAAGTCCCCCAGCACCAATAGCCTGGGGGACAACACGCGCACATCAGAGATCACCTCCAGCACCTCGGCCAGGGAGTCTGTCGTGCAGCGGAGTGGACGGTACTCGAGCAGAATCCCCAGGCTGCCCTTTGGACCCAACCTCCAGTACATGCACTCAGTAAACTTGGTCTCCCGGAGAGGGAGTCTGGTAAGGACCAAGGACTCCTGGTAGATAACAGCCACTCCCCCTCCCCGTCCCCCAACCCTTGGCTGCTGGGCGTACGAGAAATCAGCCTGGACACAAGGCCGCCAGAGTTGGAGCAGCGGCCTCGTCCAGCCAGGTTTCCATAATACTCTTCCAGCCTTCCCCAACCTGGTGCCCTCCAGATGTTTTGCACGACAATTCCTGTCATCCCTGACCATTGGCCATGCTGGCTGGGGCTGATAAGAGTTGTTGTCCAAAAAATCTGGGAGCTGCCAGTTTGGGGAAGGCTGACAGGCAGCTCCCCAAGGCTTTGAGCCTAGCACTCCTACTGGAAATCCTTTTTTCTGGTGTTTCCATGAAATGAACCGGGGATCTCTAGTGTGCAAACAAAGCATGCATTATTCTACAGCAGTGTTCTCCAACCTTGGGTCCCCAGATGTTTTTGGCCTACAACTCCCAGCATGCCCCAGCCAGTTGTAGGAGTTGTAGGCCAAAAACAGCTGGGGACCCAAGGTTGGAGAACACTGTTCTACAGCACTATGGCCAGAGCTTCTCTCCCTCTCTCTTTTTAAAATGTTTCTCAAAAGCATTCACATTGTTGGTGAAAACACTGCAGGGCTACGCTGCTGTAAAAATGATTTTTACAACCACACCATAAAGCTTCAGCCTTGGACCTCCTTATATACAGAACAAATGTTTGGGCTGAGAATTGGTTCTTAGCAAAGGGTTCAGACTTGAAGTAACCATTAGGGATGTAGACACACAAGCCTAAAAATAATTTTGGCGTGATCCCAGTCCACATGGTTCTTAATGGATTGAAATCTAGCCACCTTAGGGACTACACTACCTCCACAGACTGTTCAAAAATAATCTTGCACTTCAGGATAATCTAGCTGTAGTATAGATTTTTAGCTGTTGGGGATGTAGTGTTTCTCACTGCAGAATCTCCACTGTGAATTCCTTTGCTAGAAAAGCTTTTCAGCTAATGGTTTCCCTCCCTGAAGCAGGATCATGAAACAACATTATATCGGCATTCAAAATCGTCAAGGATTCAAGGGCCAAGCAACACATTGTATGTGTGTGGGCAGGGTGGCTAGGTGTCCTCTTTTACAGAGGACAGTCATCTATTTGAATGACTGCCAGAGGACTGTTTGAAGGAATTCTCTATTTGAAAGGCTGTCAGTAGTGAAAAAGGCTACTTCATGTCAAACTCTAAACCCCGTTCCTTTTCCAAAAGCGACAGGTGGTCATGCTCCTTTTCAGTCTGGAAGTCCCACCCTAGCCAGAAGTCCCACCTCTAGAAGCCCCGGATGTAGGGAATGTCTGACTGGGGTCACGTGACCCTACCACAAGGATTGGAGCCTTGGTCATACCTCACTTGAACAGGACTGCGGCCAAGGTTTCTTGCTGCAACTAATTGCCCCAATAATAAACATTGATTATTCCTGATCGATTATGAGGCTATACTGACTCTAGAGAGAGGCCTTTCTTTCCACCTTGCATAAGAGAACAGAATAGCTCTAACAGCATGATCAATCATGTCTTGATGGCACAGCCTAGACCCTCAGCCTGCTATTCATTAAAATGCAGCTGCTGCTACCAGAGTTACCCTTGAGTGTTGAATTCCCAGTCACTCTTAAGACAGCTCTTTCCACACAGAAGCCTCCAAACTTTTCAAGTCTAGCTATTCATCTTCTCCTATATTTCCTCCAGGAATTGTCCTTGTCCACCAAGTTCCCAGCACGATCCTCTGTCAACAGCTGAAGATCAATTTTTGGCAAAGGTGATTCTTATCTAGGTCTTCTCGTGCTTTTGATTCCATTAAAAAACAAACAGACAGACACTTGGCTAGTAGCAGTCTTTTTAATTGCCACCAACCAGTGTTGACTTGGATTGCTGAAACATTTTAAAGGACAATCAGACGAAGATCAATGAGGCCCAGCATTCTGTTTCTGACAGCAATCTCTCTGGCTGGAGTCAGAGCATTGTTTATAAGTGAGAAAGTTGAAAATGGTTCAAGAGAAGCATTGCTTTCTATGGTGTGTACACCCATTTCTTTATTTGATTTTTTTGCTACACAGTCCAACAGGTTCTCCAGGTTTTTCAAACAAACCCAGAACCTGCAAAACCTGTTTACCAGAGGTAGAAGTGGGATGAGTATGCTGTTCACCTAGGCTCTTCTGCCTCTGATAATATATCCTGCTTTCTAAGTTCAAGTGTGTACCCCCCAAAACACTCAGCCAATTCAATTCTCCAGGATCTTATAAGGCCAATTTTCTTTTAAAAAAAATCAGTAGAGTTAAGTTAAAGTTTAACAAACTTTACTAACAATTTTGAAACATACCCACCTCAGGCATGATGAAAAATGTGTTATTTTGTACAATACTGAAGGGGGAAAAACAATTCACACAGCTAACAAAATATAGTGCTGGACCACTTACAGACAAATCAGACAGATCTCATTCAAAGTAAAAGAATGTATGAAACTTTGCTAAGGGTGCGATCCTATTGCTGCTAGATAGAGTCTAGACCAGCCTTCCCCAATCTGGCGCCTTCCAGATGTTTTGGACTACAACTCCCATCATTCCTGACCATTAGCCACACGGGCTGGTGCTGATGGGGGTTGTAGTCCAAAACATCTGCAAGGCACGAGTTTGGGGAAGGCTGGCCTAGACGGCCATAGGAGAAGTCAGAGTCCCAGCTTCAACCTTGGAAACGTGCTCTGAGGTTGGACTGGAACTCTGACTTTGGAGTTCCCTCCCTCTGCCGTTGCAGCGGGTGTGGAGAGAACTGTGCCGCCTGGAGCTTTGAGGTCGTAAGACTGAGCTGGAGTTCGGTGGGCATTCCAGGGGCGGAGAGGGGAGGAGTCAGGCTCTGCCAGTATATGTAGTATCCTGGTGGTGCCTCAGCCTCCTCTCCTTGCGCTCTGGGGCAAAAGACTTAGATGGCCAAAATCGGTTATCTAAGTCTTTTGCAGGGCAGGAGAAGCCCGGAGACGACCTTCACCTCCACACTCCTTCCGCCCTCTGTAGGATGCTCGTAATCCTCCGAGTTTAGAAGGTTACAGGTAGCCGCATTGGATTGTGCTGTGTGAGATCTGAGCTGATAATGAGAAAAATGAAAATGGTGAATTAAGAATGTACGGGTTACACTGAAAGAACAAGAAAGAAATCTAGAATTTCAAAAAGGAGATTAGGTATTGCCATGAGCTAGTCAGGTTGTGGCAGGCCTTACTTACAGATACCATGACAAAAAAAATGACCCAGACAGATTCTCCTCAGAGTGGCTATCTGACTAGTGTTGACTTTCATTTTTATTGGGGGGAAACCACAGATATTCTTGATCAATGTACATGAGAACATCAGTCAACAGAAAGATGAAAACACCTTATCTAGAACCCATATTTGGTTCCATATTGTCAGGTCCCAGTGGTTGAGAGGCAAATTGTGTAAACTAGGACATGCATGCGTGAAACCCGAAATCAGCAATTGAGAGTTTGAAGGGCCAGAGGCAGACACTGTATTTATTTATTATATTTATATCCCACCTTTTTTCCTGCAAGGAACCCAAGGCGGCTTTCATAGTTCTCCTCCTTCTCCTCTCCATTTTATCCTCACAACAACCCTGTGAGGTAGGTTAGGCTGAGAGTCAGTGACTGGTCCAAAGTCACCCAGTGAGCTTCATGGCCGAGTGGGAACTAGAACCCGGATCTCCCGAGTCCCAGTCCAACACTCTCACCACTATGCCACACTGACTCTCAGTGTAGTCCAAAGCAGACCAATGGTCAGATTCCAGACATGTAGACAAAGATCAGAGGGGCCAGAGGTAGGCAATGTGTTCCAAGAGAGGCAGATGGTCAGCTTTCAGAAGGCAGCGGAAGTGAGGCAGGGCGAGATGAGGTTTCATAGATTTCATAGATCATAGAGTTGGAAGAAGCCTACAAGGCTATCGAGCCCAACCCCCTGCTCAATGCAGGAAACTAGAGGAGGGGTCTCCCATCCAAGTAATAACCAGGCCTGACCCTGCTTAGCTTTCCATGCTCAGACAAGCTGAGCCAGCGTGAGCCACAGGCCTGTATACTTGCTGGGCACCGCCACCGCTCAGCAGGAGCCTGTATAGCTGCTCAAGGAACTGGGAGGCCAAGCCAAGCCAAAGACCGTTCTTACACAAAGCCAGCAGGGCCCTTATTGGCTCCCCAGGTCACCTGATCCCTCTGAGGTAGCTGCCTGCAATTTCCTCTTCCTGCCAGTGTTATGGTGGCACTGTGTAGCAGGAAGGCTCAAGTCAAGCATTCCCTCTATCTGGAAGTTGTTCTGGTGGTCTGGCTGGAGTGTCAGATTCCCTGGTTTGAGCCCACAGGCACGTCACACATTTGTAGCACACATCCAGATGTATTACAGTCCATGGCCAGATTGAGAATACAAAATATGCAACATTTGTAGTCATTATCATCATCAACTTATTTCTATGCCGCTTCTCTGTGGTAAAGGCATGCTTAAAGCGGCTTGCAGCAACATCAGGAAAAATGACACAATAAAATACAGCAACATTTCCAGATGATTCATTAACAATTATTATAAGTCATGGCAACATTTAGTTAGTCATACAAATAGGGTAAACACCTCACAGTAAATATATACTAAGATTAAGCAATCCAATAATAGTTCATATGAAGGCCTAAAAAAAGAGAAATACAAAAATAAAAATAAAAGGGAAAATAATACACTGCAACCAAAGCTAAATGCTATAGATTGATCTAAGTATGCCTACTTCAAAATGATATTTTTCACCCTTCTCTGAACTTTTTATGCCAGGCATAGGTGGGAATCTGACTATCGCGATAGCAAAGCTTTTGCGTGGGTAAAGTCTCCAGTAATGGGCAGCGCAATCCAATGTGGCTGCCCGTAACCCTCCAAACTTGGAGGATTATGGGCATCCAATGGAGGGCAGAAGGAGCACGGAGATTAAGGTTGCCTCCACGGTCCTCCCACCCTACAAAAAGGCTTAGATGGCCAAAATTGGTCTTTTCCCCTGGCTCCCGAGGAGAGGAGGACGAGGTGCCACCGGGATACATCGTATGCCTTCATCCCCACAGAACACCGTCTCCAAAGTTGGTCTTCCAACCTTGGGACTGCAGCCAGTACAGTTCTTTCCAAGCTGGCTGTGGGGGAGTAGGGAGGGCACTCCGAAGTTGGAGTCCCAGCTCTGACCATGGAGCACATTTTCAAGGTCGGAGCTGGAACTCTGACTTCTCCTATGGCCGTCTAGACTCTTTCTAGTGGCCATAGGATTGCGCCATAAGACACCATTGCAATTCTTTGCTAAAGATGAATCCTCCTTTTCTAACCCTGAACCACCATGTCCCCTATTTTGGTTTCCACCCTTCTATTTCTGGCCTAGATCTTTCCTCAGTTGTCAAGTATAACTTCCCTCTAAAATGGCTAGCTTTTGCCCAAGGCCAACAGTACACACAGCACCACGAGCAGCGATCCTATCTTCAAACCACCGTAAAATTAGGGTGGCCATGTGACCACTTTTTCATAAATGAATAATGACATGAATGAACTTTTAAGTCATGGAGACAAATGGAATAATGAAAAGGGGAAAACATTGTTGCACACACACCCTGGCCACAAATAGGAACACAACATGTACACTTCCCTCTCCCCGCCCCCAGATCAGGACTGTCCTTGGTAAATAGGGACAATAGGAATGTATCATATTATCATCATCTCCATATTGCAGATTGAGTGGGGGGGGAGGGGCTTGCCACAGTTTTGTGCAAATCAGTTTTGCTGAAATTTGGGGGCAGTGTTTTGAAGCTGCTTTTGTTAACCATGACTGTGCCCTGTCTATCATACAGAATGAAATCTGGCTGTGATTCAGGATTCCTTTTACAAAGAAAAAGAGGGAGGCCAGAGGAAAGATAACCAATCTACAGTGCAATCCTATCCATGTCTATGCAGAAGTAAGCCCACTGAGTTCCTTGAGTATAGGATGGCAGACTTAAGGCACAATCCTATGCAAGCTTAGATAGAAAAAAGGCCTACAACTCCTAGCATGCCCCAGCCAACATGGCTGGGGCATGCCGGGAGTTGTAGGCTGTTTTTTCTCTCTAAACTTGCATAGGATTGCACCCTAAGAGTGGCAGACCAATGAGTTACCATTTAATAGAACTTTAGGGGTCCATGGGTGGCTGGTGGCTTGGGTGCATGGGCCAATGTGCTTTAAAAAGGATAATTAACCCTTTCACTATCCTGTAGTTTCTTTCTTTCTTTCTTTCTTTCTTTCTTTCTTTCTTTCTTAGGCAGTTCCCATAGGGAGGGAAGCTCTTTCCCGGATGGTACCATAGAAATATATTAGTCACCATGTTTATTGGATGTGTCATGCCATCTCCCAGATTAGAGAAAGGTTTATTATGTTACCGCATATCTTATGTTTCTATTTTTCTCTATTTGCAGCAATAACAAGATTTGTATTTATAATCTGAATGATATTTTCTCCTCACCACTCTTAAGGATGAAAAGAGAGAGCAGTGAGAGGAGTACTCTGGAGCCATTTTTGGAGCAAAATACAGAAACAGGCATAGAAAGGCCAGGGGTAAGCCAGGTGCTGAGTAATGGGGGGGGGGGCAGGGAAGAGAATTCACAGGTGATGTCTTTCAGTTCCCGCAACTTGATTAGTGTAAAAACATAATGTGAAAATGAAAAATGCAGGCAACTTGCTTCCCAAGTCTTGTGAAAAATCTATAGACCACTGAAAGTTTGCCATGGATGGACTCGCCAGTACTGTCCCCTTCTGACATTGTTGAGGTCACATCGGGTGTCCCTCCTTCCACTTCCCGCCCCACCTGACCAGGTCCTGGCAGAGCCGCTGCCTCTGCCAACTCCTCCTCCCCCCCGAGATGGTGACCGCGCGAGGCCGACGGGATTGCTTCCGCTTCCGGGAAACGGAGGAGAAGGGCTCTGTGGAAGGAAGGAAGGAAGGAAGGAGAGGAGAGGGAGGGAGGGAAGGTTACGGCTGGTCACCCTGCGCCGCACATGGCTGCTTCCCCTTTGATAGGTATTCTCAATTTGGGGAGCCACATGTTGGAGTATACATTGTTCACAGGGAAATGGGTTGGATACTTTGGGGCTTCCCTCCTTTAATACATCACATCAGGTCATCGCCTTATGGCCAATTCATTCAAAATCACACAGTACAGCTTTTCTGGGACTAGAGTGCTTCAGGCTGGGCCAGGGGTGAATATTCAGTGCATCCCTAAGGGGCTGGGGGTGGAAACCCTGCCTACACAGACTGCCTACACAGTCAAGATGAAAGCCAGATGAAACCATCCTGACTGTCTAGTCCTGGCAAAGAAGAGCCCATGGAACGGTTAAGAAGTAGCAGCAGATCCCGTGAGGGGTCTTCAGCGGAAGGCGGGAGCAGGAGCTAAGCAGGCAGGGCTGCATTCAGCCCAAGGTCAGAAGCCAGAGATAGGAAAACAAGGGAGGGAGAGAATGGACAGGCCCTTCAGCACCCTGGACAGCTTCTAGGGAGCAGACAAATTGTTCTGATGGGTTCCTAGGGCTAGATGTACCATTAACGTGCCATTGTCTTCCTCGTCCCCCCACCCCCAGAAAATAGCAGCTCAGGGGGAGGATCCAGATTGGGACCATGGTGCAGCAGAAGTTTTTTTTAACCCTTTCTCCAGTGCCATTTTCCTTCTGGCAATTGCCCCGGAATCTGCTGTTTGCCCTTGAAGGTGCCCCTTGCTGCAATGGTATCTTTGGGGGCAAACTGCAGCTTCGGGGTGTGTATGTGGCATTTTCAGCAGGAAAATGGCATGGGGGAAAGGATTAAACCTTCTCCCTTTGCACCTTAGTGCCAATGTGGATCCTGCCCCTGAACCCATGGCTGCTGAGGTGCGAGGGAGACAGGTGTAGGCAAAGGGAATATCAGGGCCTGCTCCAATCGGACTCTCCCTGTCTCCCCACCACCACACTGGGCCAAGTGAGATCAACTCCTTTTGGGAAAGAAAAATCAAATGCTGGTTCTTGCTCCAGTGGAGCTGGTTGTGCTGTTCAGTTTTGGGGTTTTCCTGAGTATGTGGTTTTTGATGTATCAGTTGTATTGTAAGCTACTATGAGAATTCTAGTTGATAAATGTACTACTACTACTACTACTACTACTATTATTATTATTATTATTATTATTATTATTATTATTATTTAACGTTATCACTAGTCCGGCCCTATCTGAGCCCTTATACCTTTCCTCCACCTGACTATCACTACTGGGCTCTGCTTCCTTCCTTCCAGAGGAGTGGATAGCCTTAAAGGGGCAGCCCCCTGGGTTGGAGTCTAGCACTCCAGCCTCTCATTAGTTCCTGCTGGGTGCACTGCCTCTATTGGCAAGTGGGCACTGATAGTGCATGATTGGGCAACTTGTGGCCCTCCTGATGGTTTGGCCTACAATTCCCATCACCAGCGTAGCTAATGGTGAGGGATCATGGCCAGAACATCTGGAGGGCCACAAGTTGCCCATGCCTGAGATAGCACAAGGCCATTGGTGCTGAGGTTTCTAGTCCCTGAGAGGAATCCAGCCTTGGGCTTATGTCTACAGGGATCCCGGGTCAGGAATTTCTGATTTGAGGAGCTCCTAGATGTTGGGTCCAAGCTCAAAATCAGCGCCCAGGTCTAATGCCTCCATGGCTTGCACCACTGGCTCTCCTGAGCTGGCCGACCCTTTACTCGGCACTGGTTAGGCCTCATCTTGAGTACTGCATCCAATTCTGGGCACCACACTTTAAGAAGGACGTAGACAAACTGGAGAGGGTTCAGAGGAGGGCAACAAGGATGATAAAGGGACTGGAAACAAGGCCCTATGAGAAGAGACTGAAAGAACTGGGCATGTTTAGCCTTCAGAAGAGGAGACTGAGGGGAGATATGATCGCACTCTTCCAGTACTTGAAGGGTTGTCACACAGAGGAGGGCCAGGATCTCTTCTTGATGATCCCAGTTTGCAGGACATGGAATAATGGGCTCAAGTTACAGGAACCTAGATTCCACCTAAACATCAGGAAAAATTTCCTGACTGTCAGAGCAATAAGACAATGGAACCAACTACCTAGGGAGGTGGTGGGCTCTCCCAATCTGGAGGCATTCAAGGTGCAGCTGGACAGCCATCTGTCAGGGATGCTTTGACCTGGATTCCTGCATTGAGCAGGGGGTTGGACTCGGGCCTTGTAGGCCCCTCTACTTTTCTATGATTCTATGACCCATCTCCCTCTCTGCTCTTGGTTGTGGCATGATCAGGGGCATTGCTAAGCACTTAAAACATCTGGGGCACAGGCCCATGACATAGATTTGCATGTGCTTATACACACACACACACACACACTTACTAGAATTTATTTACATTTCACCAACATTATCAAAAATGGCAGTGAAATAAAAAGTGCCTCTGAACATATGCAGAATGTTTCTCTCTCACCGCTGAGCAATTATAGCCTCCTCCTGCCCATATGCTGAATAGTGATGGAATATATCCCACTAGATTAAAGCCTCAATTTTCCCTTTTCAGAGATTAAGCACTACTGACCATACCTGTTGCAAGGAAACTACAACAAGATGACGTATGTTCTGTTCCCCTCCACTCAACAATCCCTTCTCATTTTTCCATCCTCCAGCAACTCTTCATAAAAAGAGATATTTTGTGCTTGTTTTTTTTTCTTTTTGCAACCCTCCTCTACCTCTTCCTTGTTATGTGCAAGCTCTCATTGTCTCCCCCCCCCCCCATAATTTCATTTGTGCCAAGACTTCCCCAGGATTAAGACAAAGTATTGGTTTTCAATACTAGGGCTAAGTTATGGAGACAGTACCTCTGCACATATACCAAGGGCCTTTCCCTCACCACTGAAGCTAGAGTCCATGCCAAAAGGACACACACACACACACACACACACACACACACACAACACACACACACACGACAAAACATGCTCAAGATTGGGCTCAAAGGGTAGCCAAGTCAGTGGAGTGGAATGGGTTGGGCAGTGTCTGAAGACTGCAATAACATGCAATACCACCAGCAGCTGAGGAGTGGGGTGAGGTAATGTGCCAATGCCATCTCCCCTCCCCCCTGAGGGTTTTTTCCCCCCAGTGATGGTAGTTCTTTGCATTTTGTACAATTTTTGTATTAATTGGTTGTGCCTGGTTTGATTCCTGCTGATTACAGGAGGATTTGTCTCTTTTAATGGTGCATCCAAACAGCTTACTATATTGGTGTATTTGTTTGGTTAAAATATGGATTGTATTTTATTATCCCCTTGTTTGTTCAATATACTTATGAATCTTGCATTTATTGATTTGATGTTTAAGTTATGAGTTGAAAGTTTGGTAAGAGGTTCATTGTAGTGTTTTTATTCTTCCTTTCCAGGGGTGGGGATGGTGGCTGAGAAAGGCCTTTAGA
Organism: Shinisaurus crocodilurus; assembly: GCA_021292165.1. Taxonomy (NCBI): domain Eukaryota; kingdom Metazoa; phylum Chordata; class Lepidosauria; order Squamata; family Shinisauridae; genus Shinisaurus; species Shinisaurus crocodilurus. The sequence continues at coordinate 22,171,901 of CM037877.1, read as the reverse complement.
TCTGGCAGATCCATGGCCTCTCCCCTCACCAGCCATCCCTCCCACTTCTCTCAGGGCCCAGTTTCCTTGAGCTCTTGTCTGTGAATGCTGGGAAGGCTTTCCCCAGGAAGCATCCCAGTCCCTTTCCTTGTACCCTGAGCCGCATGAGACCACAACAGGGGAAACCAAGTTGTATGAATCTCTGATATGGTGAAGTTGTTGATGTTGGAATATTGTGGAATTACCGTACGTATGGCGGCACCAATAGCAAAATGTCACCAGCTATATGACTTCTTTTATTATTATTATTGAATTTTCCAAAACAAAAACAAATCATATTTGGCTTCCGCCTCTTTGTCTGACAAACATTACCAATCCTTATCCAATCTAAGTTTTCTCTATTTTCACAGAAAGAATTTCTATCACCTTTACTAATATTCAAAAATCAAACCCCGAAATCATTACCGGTAAGTCACTTTCCCTCCTCCCCAAAAAGTGCACCAGAGGTTTCCAGTCTTTCTTAAATGAAGATATATTTTTTTTTCTCTAATTAAACAAGTCAATTATTTTGCCATCTCTGCTAAGTCCAAGATTTTCAACAGCCAGTCTTCTATAGTTGGTATTGCCGCTTCTTTCCATTTTGGAACATAGATTATTCTTGCTGCTGTCATCATATATTGTAATAATGTTCCATGGTCTTTCTCAAGTTGTAAATCCATTATACCCAATAAAAACATTTCTGGTTTCAGTTGAATATTCACTTTTAAATTCTTTTGTATCCATGTGTGTATTTGTACCCAATATGTTTTCACTTTTTTACATGTCCACCAAACATGATAAAATGTTCCTTCATGATTTTGACATTTCCAACCTACATTTGACACATTTTTATACATCATAGCCAATTAACCAGCTATATGACTTCTGAAGCTATATGACTTAACCAGCTACAGTAATACCTTGGATTGCGAGCATAATTCGTTCCAGAACCATGCTTGTAATCCAAAACACTCTTATATCAAAGCGAGTCTCTGGTGGGCGTGAGCGGGGCCGATTTCGGCCCGCTACGCCCACTCGAGGCGAGCGGTTACATCCCTACCAGACCTTGCTCATTTATCAAGTCAAAATTTTAATTTTTTTTTGCTTGTCTTGCAAAACGCTCTCACACCAAGTTACTTGCAATCCAAGGTATTACTGTATATGACTTCTGAAGAGAGTAACTGTTAAGCTTTTGCCATGGGATTTACTGCAATAAAAGAGTCTCACTGAATGCTAGAGTGTGTGTCTGCAGGACTGGGGCCTCGACATCTTCCTCTTCCTGAGGTCAGAGCTTTGACCTCAAGAAAGTGAGCCAAGGAGCTTTCCACAACAGCTGGGAGGGGCTTAGGGGAAAATCCCCACTTGGATCTCTCCCTTTGAGGTGGCAGGTCTGTTTACAGCCTTGGAGGGGGAAATCCTTGGGATCCTATGGTCCCGCAGATGCTGTCTAGGGGCCCATAGGATTGCTCTCTAAAACTCATAAGGTACATTGACCTCAATTCCATGAATTAGGCGACAGATAATGTTGAAACCATCTGAATATTTCAATACTTGTGGAATTTGGACAATATAAAAAGCACCTTATACCAACTCTTGGTTTCAATCTGGAACAAATTCTTTTATACTAAAAGCATTTTATTTTGGGAAAGGTCAAACTATAGCTCTTTTAACTGAATATTTTTTTTTTAAAGCAAGAGCCAAGCTGCCATCTTCCTCGGCATAGCTCACTAAAAGGACTCTTTTAACTACGGCTATTTCAAATTCCAGCTGACGTTTCTCCATTCTTTGGCTGCAGAAATAAAAAGGTCACTTCCCTCTAACTCTATTTCTTCTCACAGCTCATGGAACATAAGATGTCCCACAGGGGATTTGGAACCTACTTTTGCAAGTCTCCGGTTGTTGGTTGTTGCTCTTTTCACATAAGCAAATAATAAACAAGGATGCAAGGTGTGTTAAAAATGCAAAAATCTTGTACCAAGGCTATAATTTGTGGTGTGAATAGCTGGCCAATTAACTTACTGCTGACTCCTAGAGGGAACGGGTGCTGCTTTTTTTGCAATCCCTTATTTGTATGAGGGTGCTAAAAATAGAGTGTGGATGGAAAGTATGAATGATTTAATGAGGAGAAAGTGGGCTTACCTATTAGCAGGCTGATCCAGAAGGCAGGCAAGTCAAACACTTAGGACTTAAAGACTGTTGAGTCGCCTCTATTAAGCAAGGAATTCATTAGAATTGACTCAGACAAGCAAAAACTTCATTGGCTCAAAAATAAAAATATGGTAAGTAATGGTAGAGTAATACCTTTATTAGGGTCAACTAAAGAAGTGAGCAAGCTTTTGAGTTTAATACATTAACGCAGGGGTGAGGAAATTGTAGGCCCTCCATATGTTGTTGACCTACAACTTCAATCATCCTTGACCATTGGCCATGCTGGCTGGGGCTGATGGAATCTGGACTCCAACAACATTGGGAGGAAAAAAGGTGGGGTATAAATATAATAAATAAATAAAATAAATAAATTCTTCACCCTGTAGTTAATGGGCACAGCACTCCAATCTAACTGGTAGGTAACTGGGATTAAGTTCTCTTTTCTGATAAGGCTGTTGATCTGTATGGCTGGCTGGCTGGCTGGCTGGTTGGCTTTAGGGGGATGTCTCTATTGCTCTCCAGGCTCAGAGCGCTTTTGTTTTGAAGAGAATACAGAAGCAGTAGGGCCTGAAAATGGAGTGTTTTCCTGATCCGGACTGGGGCCTTATACCCCCTCTTCTGCTATTTGCCCCAAAGGCAAAAAGCATCTTGAGAGCCAATAGAAGCGGGGTGGGTTGAGGATTGCTGCAGGTCCCTGATCCAGATCTGGCACAGATTTTGGATTGGGGTCCAGTGGATGTTTTTTCTTCAAAATAAAAGTGGCCAGTTTAAGCAGACTTTTATAAAAGTATGTTTATCATAATCTATAGTTTTTGGCCTCATGTGAAATACAAAGAGTTTTTTTTTTTAAATTCATCCTTTACTCGCAGTGAATACTTGTTTGACTGCTGTGAACTACATGGACTGACCAGGCCTACCTAAGTAGCCTTTTGTTTGGAGAATATCTTCTCTATTTGGGTCAAAAGTTTCTTGAAGACAGTTGATGTGGTTCCTACCCTCCCATCCATATATACCAGGAGTGCACAACCTTTTCAGTCCTGAGGGCTGCAATGCATCGAGTGTCTGTTGGGGGGGCAGCGGCCATACATACACATACATTCACATGCAACTCACATACAACTTTCTCACCCCTCTCTCTCTCACACACACACCACTCAAATCTAACTCCTGTCCAAAAGCATTTTAGAGGCCTTCCACCTGCTTTGAGCAGATAAAACCAACACTCCTCTGAGGAACCTGCATTCTCAAACTGTCCAGCCATCGAGGGATCCTGGCTTCTAACCCTTCTCACTCCCCTAATCCACTCTCTTGCTGAAGGATTCATGACATCCCACAGTTTTCAGGAAAAAAAGAGGAAACAACTTTCTAGAAACAAACCCTATGGTTCCGGCCATAGAAACCTCATTTCTAGAGTGTCCTAGAAAGCAGGCAGGAGCCTTCGAGCATTGATTTCTACGATGCTCTGGGGATGTTCTAGGAATGCTCTAGGAGTGGGGCTCCAGTAGTAGGAACCACAGAGCCTGTTTCTAGAGCATTTTTCCTCCAAACCCCCCTCCATATTTTTTCTTTCCTGAGGAGTCTGGGGGCCCACCAGACAGGCCTTGTGGGGCTGCCTGTGCCCCTCAGGCAACAGTTTTTGCGCCCCTATAGATACAGTCTTATTCTCAAATATATTTGTTTTGTGAGGAGAAGGGTTGAATTTCCAAGGAATTTTTCATTGTAGCTAGTTTTGGGAACTAGAATTCCAAGGAGGTAATATGATAAGGTGATAAGATAATATGCCGAAACTTGCATGTAGCACCTCCAGGAGAGAACTCTCTGTCTGAAAACAGTCCCCCCTCCCAATGTTCATAAGAAAACTCATAATAGGCAAGCTAGGTGGCAAGACAGTAGAGGCACATATTTCCTTACCTCTTCAAATCTGGCAAACGGTATAGCATATCTTAAGTGAATTAAATGAAACCTGCCCTTAAAAGACTGGGATTCATGTAAATGAAGTAAGAAGAGATCAAGAAAGGTTGCTATGCAACTAGGTTTAAAAGCAGGGGGGGGGGAGCATGCTCTTGATAATGGATTTGGCCTAAAAAGTAATCAGTTTAGAAGTGGTCCTATTGAGAATTCCTTTAAAAATTATATTGTTTCTAGTCGAACTACAGTAAGATTTCTTTATTATTTTACAACATAGCCCTATTGCTACTCTTTAATCATAAGAGCTTTGGCAGCCAGGAGGGAAGACAAGCGATCAGGAGGACGAAGAGAAAATGGATGGATTTAATGCATCAGAAACACAAGGATAACAGTGAGTTTGGGAAGCACACGTGGCTCTCACCATTCAATGACTGCTCCTGTGCAAAGCCCATCAAAATGATTGGGAAGCTTGTTAGGAAAATATATGGAAATAGGCTTGTGGCAGGAGCGTTCCTGAGTGGTTTGGGCCCCTTATTAATATTGCAGCCCAAGCACATTCTGCAGTGTCAGGAAGGTGTGAATGTTTGGCCAGTCAAAGATGAAATGGGTACTACTTTGCATCAATGACACTAGCTTTAAACTTGCTTTCATTCAAGAATTGAAAAGACTAATTTTGTATTCTGTAGCTGTTGCCTGTTTAACTTTGATTAGCATAAACATGAGAATAGCGGACAGAAGATTAAAATGGAGTTAGAACAGTTGCTTCAGTGTCCAAATGGATCATAGAATAGTAGAGTTGGAAGGGGCCTATAAGGCCATTGAGTCCAACCCCCTGCTCAATGCAGGAGAACAGATGTGGGCAGCCCAGGCAGTCACCCATCCAAGCACTGACCCGGCTCATACCTGCTTAGCTTCAGCATGTGGCCTGCATTATGTGCTCTCTCGATGTCGACAACTTAGGTGTAGGCTTGGATTCATAGACTAATTGAATTGGATTTCTGAGATGTTACTTAATCTAGCCCCACTAGGGAATAATAACATGCCACATTTTGCACATTCCCAAAACTGGGAAGAGAGAGATGCCTTTATAGCAGGTGTTTTCTGGTCAATTGACAGCAATTGAGGCAGTTATTAGAGTCCCTGATTGGAACTTTTATGCTGTCATATTGGAGGTTGTTGGCTCCAATGTCTGTGGGGTGGCGTATCCACTCCGGGTTGCAGTCTGAACTTGCAGATCCTGCAAGCCTGAAGTCTCCCCACTCCTGCTGTAGCGAATTAGAGAGAAAGAAAAAGAAAGAAAGAAAGAAAGAAAGAAAGAGAGGAGAGGGAGGGAGGAAGGAAGGAACATGAGCCTATTTACTGAGTGGATAGTATTTTTTTCTTACCAATAAAAATTTAAAGGATCGTGTCTTCATAGAATGCAATGACACTACATGACAAGAGCACTGTGCTGTCTTTCTGTGTTAGTGCTAAATGCTCGCCTGCCCAGCTGTAATACGTTCTATCAGAATGGAGAGCCCTCTTCTTACTTATCTCTGTCAACAGGATATAGAGAATTGTGTGTGCGTCTTCTGAAAGGACACCTCAAGAGAATGGCAAATGTCATGATTTTGCTTTTGTATCTGACTGAGCCCAGGGAACCTCTTTCAAATACCAGCCCCCAAGGACAAGCTTATTGTTTTGCATTTTAAAAATTAAGCTTGAGGAAATGGCAGGGGGCAAGCAGGGCACTGGAACTACCTTTAAAGCTTCTCTATTATTGCCACTAAAGAGGGAAATCAGTGACAGAGCACATGCTTCACCTGCAGAAAGTCCAAGGTTTGTTTGTTCATTAGTTCATTCCCTGGTTAGAGTAACAAACAAAATCCAAGAAATTGGTTTTACATATGTGATTTGTGTTGTAGTACCTCCCACTGCCATAGAGACAAGCCATCTTTAGAGCTATTGGTGGCTTGTCTCTTTGACTGTGGGAACTGTGGTGTTGCCCATGTCTGACATGGAGCTTTTCTGTAGGAGGCTGTTAATCGCTGTATCTACTTTCAGTTTTGCTGCAGAATTGAGATCTGAGCTGTACTATACAGAAAGAGCTTTTCCTTTTCTGCTACATAACCTCTAGGTGGCACTGTGCTACAGTGGAATATCACAATTATATAAGTGGGAAATACTTTTTCTTTCACTTTCAGAAATAATACACTATTTTCCTAAAGAAACCCAGGAAAGTGCTCTTACAAAACAGGAGGATCATATTGTTGTCTAAGGAACCCGTAAACAACCATGAGTAAGGAACCATGAGTAAGTAAGGAGTGCACAATAAATGTCTCATGTAGAAAAGCTCCTTGACATCTTCTGGGATGACTTGTTAGACAAAGAGCTTGACCCAGCAGACCGCACATTCCCCATGGGACTCCCTAATGTTAGTGCAACCTCACGTACCTCTGGCATCAGGAAAGAAGATGCATTGGCCCGTTGTGCAGTAGCAGACTCTGAGGGACCTCCTGAAGACCGTATCTCACTCACGGCAGCAGAAGAGGAAACTGAGTGCCAACTCAGCCCTCAAGTGAGCTGGCCCAGAAGGTGAAGGCACAGGTTGCCATGTGGAGATGAAGCATGTACCTCAAGAATCATAGTAACTGGACTCCTCAAGAGTAAAGGTCTACTAAGGAATAAAGGTACTCCACATGGGTAACACGATTATGTTTTAGCCTTTGGTGGTTGTGGCTGTACCATGAGATTAATGCTGTTGGTACCTCTAGATACCACAGGGCTCTCTGCATCCTAGATAATGTTTTTTTAGTTCATTCTCATACCAATTATGTGAAAAGATTGTGATCTCTCCTTTTAAAGATAGGGAGCTGAGCCCGGGAGATCATGATTTGCGTATGGTCAATCACTCAGTAAAAGCTGGCTGAGCATAATGTGAACTCCATTTTCCAGTAATTTGACCACAAATCCATAGTGGCACTCAATAACTAACTTGTGAGATTAAAAACAGCCTGCAAACATAGATTGTAAAACGGCATCTATGAACAAATAGACTTTTCTCTGGCCCTTCCTTCAGGGATCAATTTCACCCTTAATAAAACAAGATGTTTTATTATTCTGTGGGGTGTCATTAGAACATTGCATGGGGGAGAAATCCAAATACAGCAATGACATTAATCAGTTACGGACATCTATTGATTTGATTTGCTAAATGAGGATGCGTGTAACTGGGAAGGTACAATATTAGCTTGGTAAAAGATGGCAATTTTATTGACTACATGGGCTAAGAATAAAAAGAGGCAGGTGCACATGGCTCTTTTGATGAGAGAACTGGGTAGGAAGTTATTCTCCTCTGTGTTAAAAAGTGCTGATAAATAGGCCAATTTAATGCATTTATGACACCTGTTAATCAGATACATAGAATTACAGGGTAAATTCATAATGCTTTAGCACTGTCCAGGGAAATTAATATACATAGAACCTCTATGGCCCTTTATTGGTTATAGCGCTATTTGGGGGCCTTGGTTCTTGAAAACAATTGCTACAGGCAGATAACAATAAACAGGTTGGGGTTGCTTACTAATCATTTGGGAAAGCTGTTGTTGATGGATTAATTGATACAATGACTGGGTTCAGACAACATAACTCACACTCAAGGGTTGAGTGTGAGCTGTTGAACTGTGGGCTCTTCTGAAATGTGGGTTATCGCATTGTCTGAACCCAGCTGCACTAACAAGCCGTGGCTTGTTAACCACAAACAACCCATGAAGAGAACCCATGGCTTGTTGTTGGGTTGTGAGCTGTGGGTTGTTTGTGGTGAACAAACCATGGGTTGTTAGTGCAGTTGGGTTCAGACAATGTGGTAACCCACATTTCAACCACAACCCATACTCAACCCTTGAATGTGGGTTATTGTGTTGTCTGAACCCAGCTATTGCCTATGGCTAAAATCTACCTTTGTTATTGTAAAACAGGTGTGAGAAACCTCCAGCCCATGGGCCAAATGCAGACCTCCAGGCCTCTCAATCTAGACCTCTGGCTTCTCCCTCGGCCTTTAAAAGAAGCTATTTATTTAGATGAGAGAGCCAAATCTAGATCAACTAAACAGCAATTCAGTCAGCAGCCAATAAATAAACAAATTTGCATCCCACCCCTTGCTGGATCAGATCAAAGTCCATCTAGTTCAGTAGTCTGTTCACAAGAGCACACATCCAGATGCCTGTGGTATGTTCACAAGGAGGGCATGAAGTTGATGGCTTTCCTCAGTTATTTGTCCCCAGCATCTGGTATTCTGAAGTTTACTGCTTCTGAGCCGGGAGGTTCCATTTAGCTGATCTGGATAATAGGCATGGATAGATTTATCCCCCGTGAATTATTCACATATTTTGTTAAAACAAACAAAAAGACACAAATATATCTAGTAGTCCATCAGCATACCTTGTGGTAGTTAATTCTAGAATGGAATTGTACATAATGGGTTTGATCCAGACTTAGTTATACTCAGAGTAGATCCACTGAAATCAATGGAAGTATGCCCAACCTAAATTTCATTGATTTCAATGGGTCTGCATTAAGTATGACTGAGTCGGCATCCAACCATATTAAAGAAGTACCCCCTTGTGTTTATCCTGAACCCACCACCAATATTGACTTTATTAGAGCCCTATTCCAGTGTTCCAATTACACATAAGCTCTACATAGGAGATGGGGAGTGGGGAGGAGTGGACTACCTCTGCCCCTCTTCTGTCTCTCATTGCCCTGTACACATGGAAGGCAACTGTGTGCAGGGGAGAGCCCCCTCTATCCATGGAGGCCATCCTCATGATTTAGAACCCCATAGCAGCATCTTGCCATAGTAAGTTCCATAACAGTGTGAATCATATCTTGGAGAAAAAGAACTTGTGATTGTGGAAAACAACAACAATCCCGAATGTGGGAGAAACCAAAGGTAACCGATTCATCTGTCTGAGCCCAGGGCTTTGATTGCTTAGCTCTTAAAAGTCTGGGTTTGAATCCTTGCATATCCAACCATGTTAGTTCTGAATTAGGGTTGCCACCTCTTTTTTCTGATAGGCTCCTCATTTTTAACAGCTGTAAGGCAAGCAGGTACATATCATGGTCCTCTCCATGCTGGGAATAGCTTTACGTATTGAATTTGGTTGGTGCAGATGGATGAGAATTTTATTTCAGTTCATTTTTGTTAAGAAGTTACCAAAATATGCAAACTTCTTCATATTCAGGAGAGGAAGAGCTTGAGATTGAGATCACCAGACTCCTGATGATGTCATAGGAGGGGGCCTGGTAATGACACAAGCTTGCCAGCTCTTAAAATGACAAAACAGGGTGCAGCCCAGCAGAAAATGCTGTTTGTTGAAGGCAGGGGTGGGCAACTTGTAGGCCAAAACGTCTGTAGGGCCACAACTTCCATCGTCCCTCACCATTTGCTATGCCATACCCTCTAACATTTCACAGATGAAAATAGGGACACACGTGTGAATTTGTAAGAGGTATGGTTAAGCAACATGAAGGTGTGATCAAGAGGGCGTGGCCAGGCAACATTGAGTTCTCAACTCTAAATACAGAGGACATTCCAAAAGAAAATGACATAAGTCTTTATCTTTCTGCAAGCAATTGGGCACTGTCTGTCTACAATGGGCACACCTTCATAGCGTCCTTTGACCTCCATTAGAGGCAGGGTATTCAGCCTGCACTTAATTAGTAGAGTCTTAAGATTATAAGGGCAAGAGGAGGCCAAATAAGGGGGCAATTTTCCAGGATATACTGTAAATGTCTTATACAATATAGCAGAACGACAATTGGACACTAGTGCAGCATTTTTCTGACAGTCAATATCTGCTAAATGCTCAGCAACTTCCAGACGAGCATACTTACCTGGCAGGGGAGACACCATGATCATCTCCCTTTCAGAGTCAACATAATGGTGCAAGGCAGCCCTAATTTGCATATACATTTTGTCCATTATAAACAATATCCATACTTTGTCAAACCTTTATTATGAAAATATTGAGTCAGACCTCTCTTTTCTAGCCCTGCTACTTGAGTTCATTTAAGTGGGAATGTCAGGGATTGTGCCCTCTGGTAGCACACAGCATACCTCCTATGCAAGCCCATTTAATAGCATGTGTAGAACTGTTGCATTTGCCAGAGCTCCTGTGGATAATTATATGTGGGTGGAAATGTAGTGGGGAGAAAAGATGCTTCTTGCGCTCTCTAAATGACATCCCTGGTAAGACCAGATTAACTGGGAGCAGAAAATAAACTAGAGATTCCAAACGAGTTTGTCTAAACAATGGACAATGTTATGTAGCGACCTCAGCATGAGGAAAAATGAAGGTTAATGTTAACTTTCTCCATCCTCGGCACTTTCCTCTGAGCTATGTATAGGACATAACATTTCACAGAATACCTCAGGTTTAGAAGGAACATTAACAACTACTTTCAGAAATCTAGCATTTTGCCAACACTGTGCCCTATGAAATGAGCAATTCCTTTTATCCACAGCTTCCTTCTGCCTGAAGACTTTATATTTTGTAAAAGCGTGCATGTGTGTATGTGTGTGTGTGTGTGTGTGTGTATATATATATATATATATATGAGAGAGAGAGAGAGAGAGAGTTGATTTGGTCTATAAAGCAGGAGTTTATTGGGGGCATGCTGTGAAAATTGCAAACTGTTGGCTTTCTTACCTTTCTGCCTTGGCTGGACTTTTCGACACTGCGTGTTGCCCAGAAAAGTCAAGCTTATTGAAAGTACCGGTAGTTTTTTAGCTAGAGTGTTTTCATACTTAGACCTGAAAGGCAGTTGAAAATTACACTGGGTCAAACTGCAGCTGACATGGGAGCTCTGGGATCAGATTTCTCAGCTTTTAACTTTTTATTTAAAACCAGCCATGGCATGGGTGTGTTCCAGTACCAGAGGCTGCATAGATTTCATAGATCATAGAGTTGGAAGGAGCCTACAAGGCTATCGAGTCCAACCCCCTGCTCAATGCAGGAAACTAGAGGAGGGGTCTCCCATCCAAGTAATAACCAGGCTTGACCCTGCTTAGCTTTCCACGCTCAGACAAGCTGAGCCAGCATAAGCCACAGGCCTGTGTACACCAGTTGCTGGGGAACATGGGTGGGAGGGTGCTGTTGCACTCATGTCCTGCTTGTGGGTTTCCCACGGGCAGCTGGTTGGCCACTATGTGAACAGAATGCTGGACTAGATGGACCCTTGGCCTGATCCAGCAGGGCTCTTCTGATGCTCTTACGTCTGGGAGAAGGGGGCTCTGAATTGGAGAGGAGCTTGGGAATGGGGACGGGATCACCCTTTGTGCCTGCACTGTTTTCCAAATCCAACTCCCCACCCCCTGAAGCTCCTGTTTCCCTGCTGGGGGAAATAATTCAAGTCTCATGCCTACATATATATCCCCTGGTGGGGCTTTGGGAGCCTGCAAATGGTTAACACTCCAACCCAATTCAGAGCCCACCTCTCCACCTGCAGTTGATCTAAGTAAAAATATGAATGTGGAGCGCTCTGATCATGGCTCTCCCTTCGTCCCGTATATTGCAAGGTCATAGTAAAATGTTGGTGCACTGGCTGGAGCAAGCTGGTAGTGCTGGTGGGAAGCCTCACCTGCCCGTACTTACTGGGCCTAGGCGAGGAAGCCTGGAGAGAGGACTAAATGTGCTGGCTAGGCTGGACTTCTCAGAATCTGGAATCCTCCGATGGCTGGATCCAGAGTGGCCTCTGTGGGGGCTGGTGGCTCCAAGGTCAGTGGGGCGGTGTGTCCACTCCAGGTCTTAGCCTGTACCTTTAAGGAGCTATCCATGGTGCTGGCCCCTAGCCCCAAAATAGGTTCAGCACCATGGATGTCCCTTTAAAGTTCAGACTGAAACCCAGAGTGGATACACCGCCAAACTGACACTGGAGCCACCAACCACTGCTGCAAAGCAACTGCTAATCGTTCTCAGATCATATGCAAATAGTGAGCAAGATTAGCATCTTAATTTCGATACTTGAAAAAAGCTCACAATCAGTGAACAGGGGCTAATTCGAATAGAAAATCTTGATCGAGAAAAATGGTTACATCACTACGATGCCAATCCAGACAATTCTTCCACCGTGCCTTGATGCTGCTAGACTAAGATGGGGCATTCTGCCAGAGCAGGCAGGTACTAAGCTAGAATCGGTCTGAAGCAAGTAATGGGTTTCAGGTTCTGTGTAACAAGTCCAGAGTACCTAGAGCCACTCAACAGAAGCAGCAGCAGACTCAGCCTTTGTAAGACCCATCAGAGATTCTAGTGGGAGCTCCTAGAGAAGGCAAATGCTGATCCAACAAAACCTAGAGCTTAGCTGAGTCCTTATGTCCAACAGTGGGGTGGGGTATGATGCCTGTCACTGCATTCCCCTTGAGCAGAGTTCCAGGGGCTCTAAAAGGTGGTATGCTAGCATAAAACCTGGCAGTATAGTGCCATTTTGTGTTCTAGTACTATCCTCCTCCTTCTGCACTGTGAATCTCTTGGACAAGAGTTGATGGGTGGTTTGATTCATTCTCCACAAGGTCAAACTGCCTCTCTCTGGAGAGCCTGAAACTGAAACACAGTCAGAACAAAAATAGAGGTCTTAATCCGAATCTGGAAGGATAACATGAAGACAGCCATAACACCTCCCCCATGGAAGGGCACTCCAGAGTTCTGGGGCTACAATTAAAAAGGCCCTGCACCTCCATGTAAGATATTGTAATAGTTGCTTAGAGACTTTATTCATGACTTGCAAATTATCCAAGCAGCACAGCCCTCCAGCATAGATCTGCACTTTTCAGGAGCCTCTCCAAGAAAAAAATATATAGAACCTTAGCTTAGCACAAAGGACATGGAACAGCACCACTTATTGGTTGGAGGTGTTGCTTATTTTTCAGGAACTTCCCCATGACGAAACAACAACAAGACAAGTTACAGATACACCACCTATTGGTTGTGGGTGTTGTTTTAAAAAAATATTTTTATTTTATTTTATTTATTATATTTATATCCCACCCTTTTGCCTGCAAGAAACCCAAGGTGGCTCACATAATCTTCCTCCTCCTCTCCATCTTATCCTCCCAACAACCCTGTGAGGTAGGTTAGGCTGAGAGTCAGTGACTGGCCCAAAGTCACCCAGTCAGCTTCATGGCCAAAATCATTCTAATACTTTAAATGTTGGGAGAGGTGTTTTCCATACTGGAGGAGATGCTCCCTGAGAAAATCAGGACCCAGGCCATTTAAAGCTTGATAGTGTTCCCAATGAGAGAACTGAAGGAGAGTGGTAAATCATCCACTAGGGACACAATGCATAGTGTCAAACAACGAAGCTGATTCATTGAGATAGTTTTCAAAGATATAATATCAATGCTGCTGGCTGAGTCTTCCAGAGGGCTTTTGTGCAGGCCAGGCATAGCTGTCCTCTGGAGGAGATCTTTACTGCCTCAGCATCCTCAAAGCATCATTCAAATACAGAGTTCTAGGAGTCTACACATTTCTACTAGCCCCTCTTTGGGAGGAACCTCTACCCCAGCCTCCCCCAATTTGGTGCCCTCCAGATGTTTTAGACTACAACTCCCATCATCCCTGACCTTTGGCCATGCTGGCTGGGGCTTCTGGGAGTAGTAGTCCAAAACATCTGGAGGACACCAGGATGGAGAAGGGTGCTGTACGCTTTGGGCCATTTCTCTTGCCCCAGCAACAACAATTAATCCATCATATTCTCAAGAAAGGTTTCACAGCTTGTTCTCAGGTGCAGAAGCACCTTCCTCCAATCCTCTCAGGAGACGGTGACTCCATCTAGTACAGGTAATACCCCTGCTAGCCAACCAATCCCCTGAATCCCGCCCAATCAATTTTATCTTACCTGGCTTGAGCTCTAAATCATGCACAGTATGATTGCACATGCTGAAAGCATTGATTTATAGCTCTCCCCTGTGCTTTTCATGTAGTTTAGACACAGATCTGTTTTTTATAAATATTTCACTCTCATCCGAACACAATCCCCTTAACTCTCTCTCTCTCTCTCTCTCTCTCTCTGCCTGCTATATTACTTCTTCCAAAACGCTGTACATCTTAAGACGGTAATCCTTCAAAGCATACTCCATAAGCTTCTGTTTCAAGCTTTTTTTTGCAGGGGGGAGGGGGAGGTTTTCCCTAAGAAAACAAGATTCTGAAAATGAGAGAAACCATATTGTATTTTTCCACATCGAGCAACTGGATTAACAGAGAAATGTTTCTCCATGTTTCAGAGAGCATATGTTCCATGAAAGACACCACTAAACCATATCAGTCTATTTCGGTGATTAGCTTGTTTTAGCAACCTATCAGTTTGGATCCAAGAATGTTAACAAAACACTTGTAATGTACCAGTTTAATGGGCCAATACAATGAACTGTGGCTTAGAGGGGGGGAAAGCACATGATCATCTTTCATACATAAAGAAAAAACTCATTCTCCAGCACTGATTCTGACAGTGCCGTAACTGTTTCTTTTACTCACAGTAACTTCTCCATTCTCCAAAAAAATCTTAAGTTCTTTTTGTCCTGAATATGAAGAATTTTGGTAAATTTTTATCAAAACCAAATTGAAATAAAATTCTCACCCATCCCTAGAAGGAGGCTTGACTGACTGAGTAAGGAGTGTGGCAAATGCATCTTTTGAAAAAAGTGTACTTCTATCCATCCTTAGATCTTTATAGAAGAAACCCTCTCCAGATCGCGCCATGTTGGAGAATTTCCATCCAATTTCGAATATTCAATTTCTGGGCAAGGTGGTATTGGCAGATCAGCTTCAGGGATTCTTGGATGGAACGGATTATCTAGATGCATTTCAGTCTAGCTTCAGGATTGGTTATGGGACAGAGACAGCTTTGGTCACCCTGGTAGATGACCTACATTGGGAGAAGGACAGGGGGAACAAAGCTATTTTATAATCTCTCTCCCCCCTTTCCCCTATCAAACTGCATTGAATTTATTGGATGCAAAAGCAAAATTAAGCATTTATGGAACCCCAAACACATAATTTTCAGAGAAGGAAATGCATATGCACGGAGAAGTGTAAGAAAATAAACAAAAGGACAAAAGTGAGAAAGAATGCAATGGGCAAGGTACTGTTCTGGATGCAGCCATTAAAAAAAAATATCACCAGAACAGCTTTCCCCAACTTGGAGCCCTCCAGACATGTTGGACTGCAATTCCCATCAGCCACAGAGGCTGTCATTATGAGCTCCTGCATTCAAAATGTACCACTACACCACTGGTTACAAACAGGTTGACAAAAGAACAAATGGAATGCTGTCGAACTGTCAAGTTAAATCAAAGGTAGGGATGAGCACACAAGCAAAGTTTGAATTCCTTGAAGTTCTCTAAATTCCACTTCAAAGCTTGTTCTGTCTTGTGTCCATATCAGAATGTGACCATTTCTTCTTTTCCCATTAACATTTGTGCATATTTTCATGCACATTTCCCCAAATGTACGCATCAATTGTGTACATTTTTGAAACGTATGCATTCTTCTCCCATTGATGAAAACACATTTCTGCACATTTCTCAAAAATGTGCATTTTTTCATAACCATTTTCCAAATGTATACATGCTGTCACTTCTTTAAAAATAAAAATTGTCCACGAATCACATTTGCAAGCTCGGAAATCTACAGACTTCAACCGCAGATTGCTGTCGAGGCCGTACTTTCCCTCCTTCTTCCACATGGCTTCTAACCGAAAAGCTTTATTAGTACAGGGGCCAGCCTAGCAAACTCGCTTAAAATGACAAAGAAGTGATTTGCAGAGTCAATCACAAAGGAGACAAGCTTAGTTAGAATAATAGCCATTAAGGAAGATTGCCCTATTGTTGAAAAGTTGAGTCCAAACTGGGAACCTCTCCTCCCTTCCAGACTCAAACTACCCACACCCACGCCCCCTAAGGCGGTTCCTTATTCTTAAGAACCAATCTCTTAGAGCGCCTGACATTTGTCAGCTGTTCCCTCCTCCTTAGCTGATGTTGGATGGGTTGTTTGTTTTTTTTTTAGTGATGCTTAATTCACCCTCCTCCTGATCCGAGAGCTCAGACTGTGTTCCCACGGAATTTGACACAGATTGTTCCTCCTGCCTGTACAGTTTATCTCCAAGGCTCCTGGTCTTGGAGGTTCATGTGCCTCTCCCCCCCTTCCAACTCCACCTTCCCCCCTCTTCCCCAGAATATGTTCCCAGATCTTCTGCTGTAGGAAGAGTGGGCCCAATCCCTACAATTGTGTTTGAGTCAGTGTTCTGTATGGAAGGTGTGTGAACTCGGTAAAACTACTGGATCAAAAACAAACTGAAACAAATTTCTCATATATTCCTAACCAAACTAAGGCCTCATTTTTTCTCAGCCTATTATCCATCCTAACTTCTTCATTTCTCTTGGTAACCAAATAAGTTTTACAAATGGCTTTTGGATGGATGGTTTCTATGAACTTCAGGTGTATCTGTTGTATACATGCCCCATTATGTACTTGAACTCAGTGGTAACACATAGAGCAATGTGGAGTTAACACATCCACTTAAGAAAAGGAATGCTGTGTCAATTGATGTGGCTGATTAACAAAGATGCTATGAAATGTCATTGTAAAAAGAGAGTCTCTTTATTTTCTCACAATCGGTTATAGAGAGGGCTGGAGATTTCAAAACAGCAAGCAAGTTAGAGAAGCACGTAGAGTCTACAGGCGGTCAAGGACAGTGCTGTTGTGATTACGCAAGAGAAACTACTTTAAAACAATCTGAAATAAGCAGGAGTTTTCATTTGAATTGTTTCAAGCTTATTATGGATCAGAAGAAAATAACTTTACACAGCTTTTCTTTTAAGATGATGATGATGATGATGATGATGATGATGATGATGTCCTTTCTCTCTACTAGAACCAACCAAACATTACATCACCATGATGTGGGGGAAAACAATTCTGACTATGGGTAGTATCCTAGTGTGCCTGTGTGCTCACACAGGAATGACTACTTGTGCTACAGGGCTTTTGTGCTTCTAAAATTAACCCAAAATGAGCAAAAATACTCATTTCTAAAACAGGGCAGGTCAGCAGAGCTTGCAGAAGGGAGATCCACTGACCTGCCCCAATCTGGAAACAAGGATTTCCACTCAGTTTGAGGGGTTATTTTTAGAAGTGCAAAAGCCCCGTTGTGGAAGTGGTCGCTCCCATGAGTGTGACAGATCCAGCAGAGGTGGAGTGGCCCCGTTGGATACCGCCCAATATTCACACTGTAATGATTTTTTCCCTTCCAAAGAGTCCCTCACTAAGTGGACTCTTGCGTCAATCATCTAATATATGTTCAAATTTTGGTAGTTAACATTTGTATTTGATATCCTGTGTTTGAAGTTGGATATACTGTATTTAGCTTTTGACATCCAGTGTTACATATATCTAAAGGCCATAATTATTTTGTACATTTTGAACTTGAATCGTTCTTCTAGTCTATTTCAATTTAAAATAAATCATAGAATCTTAGAATAGTAGAGTTGGAAGGGGCCTACAAGGCCATCGAGTCAAACCCCCTGCTCAGTGCAGGAATCCAAGTCAAAGCATCCCTGACAGATGGCTGTCCATCTGCATCTTGAATGCCTCCAGTGTGGGAGAGCCCACAACCTCCCTAGGTAATTGGTTCCATTCCATGTCAGTATTGCTCTAACAGACAGGAAGTTTTTCCTGATGTTTAGGCGGAATTTGGCTTCCTGTAAGTTGAGCCTGTTATTCCATGACCTTCACTCTGGGATGGTCGAGAAGAGATCCTGGCCCTCGTCTGTGTGAGAACCTTTCAAGTACTTGAAGAGCGCTATCATATCTTCTTTCAGTCTTCTCTTCTGAAGGCTAAGCATGCCCAATTCCTTCAGTCTCTCCTCATAGGGCTTTGTTTCTGTCCTCTAATAATCTTTGTTGCCCTACTCTGAATCTTTTCCAGTTTGTCTGCATCCTTCTTAAAGTGTGGTGCCCAGAACTGGACGCAGCACTCAAGATGAGGCCTAACCAGTGCTGAGTAGAGGGAAATCAGTACTTCACGCAATTTGGAAGCTATATTTCTATTAATGCAGACCAAAATAGCATTTGCCTTTTTTTGCAGCCACATCACGTTGCTGGCTCATATTCAGCTTGTGATCTTCAACAACTCCAAATTCCTTCTTGCTAGCAGTATTGTTGAGCCAAGTATCCCCCATCCTGTAACTGTGCATTTGGTTTCTCTTTCCTAGGTGCAGCACTTGGCATTTATCCCTATTAAATTTCATTCTGTTGTTTTCAGCCCAGAGCTCCAGCCTATCAAGATCACATTGAATTTTGTTTCTGTCTTCCAGAGTACTAGCTATTCCACCCAATTTTGTGTCATCTGCAAATCTGATAAGCATTCCCTGCACCTCGTCATCCAAGTCATTAATAAAAATGTTGAAGAGCACTGGGCCCAGGACCAAGCCCTGCGGCACCCCGCTTATTACCTCCCCCCAGTTTGAGAAGGTACCTTTGATAAGCACTCTTTGAGCCTGATTCTGTAGCCAACTGTGGATCCACCTGATAGTTGTTCCATCTAGCCCACTTTTAGCTAGTTTGCTAATCAGGATATCATGGAGAGTCTATGTGAAGAGTGCCTCAAGAGGCTCAGACAGTGGTAAGTTCAAACCGAGAGGATTTGGGGCAGTAAAGATGAAAATGTTCCTAGCAAAGGCTCCCAGCCTGGGCATCTGCTTAAGGATACAGGCCTGTGGCTCACGCTGGCTCAGCTTGTCTGAGCGTGGAAAGCTAAGCAGGGTCAGGCCTGGTTATTACTTGGATGGGAGACCCCCTCCTCTAGTTTCCTGCATTGAACAGGGGGTTGGACTCGATGGCCTTGTAGGCCCCTTCCAACTCTATGATCTATGAATCTATGAAGGTCTGGCTGTGATAGCCCTCCTCCTGAATAACTAACGGACAAGGGATCTTAGCCCATCAACGAGGCCCCTGCTAAACAGGGTGTCTCCATTCTGCCCTCCTGAATTGACACTTCAACCTGTGTGACACCTCTGAACCACCCCCCCTCTTCTGTTAGGTTCTCACAGAGAAGCTGCCAGCTGCGTGCCCTTAGCTGTCAAGGTCAAAAGTAGCAGCTGGATGGGAGTAACTTAGCTCCTGCCTGCTTTCCTCTGAGAACACTGACAGAGATAAGCTCACACTGATTCTGACATTCCACAGGCTGAAAAGGCCCAAACCCTTCTAGACCACCTGATCAGATTCCGGTTCTAAAGTATAAGGCCCGCTACAACGCGGGTCCACAACACCTTCCAGCACTAGTCTCCAAGCAGCAGGCGTTAGCCGCTCCAAGGTGGCGGGTCGGGTGAGGCAGGTGAAAATGTGCATCCCCTTGATGTTAGTCCTTCTAACGTCAAGGGAGTTTGCATGGACCTCCTTCTCAACCATCCTTCTTTCCTCTTTCTCTGACCGTCCCCCCCTTTCTTTTGCAATCTTCCCCTTGACTTCTGATCTCTCTCTACCTGCCCCAACTCTCAGTGCTAACCTGCTCTGATGTTCATAGGCAGGGAAGTACATATAGACAGCAGTTGGATCTATGCTCTGCTGCAGGACTGCAAGATTTGCGGATTGTGACCCATCAAGCCAACATTGGCCCATCAGCTCTGTAGGGCAGCCTGCCAGTTGTGTGTGACAACCCCATGGTCTTTTCAGAACCAAGGCAGGCAGGCAGGCAGGCAGGCAATGACAAAACGTTGCAGCGTGGAGTCAGTGCTGGCTCCATGATTTGGGGGGCCCTTGGACAAGACGCCCTGAATGGGGCCCCCTCCCTCAGTGAGTCAACCTTCTCACTGCCATTGTCACCAGCTACTACTGCTCCTCATCATCCTCACCATCGCGACCACTTGCTCGACACAGGCAGAGAGCCAGGGAGCAAGTAGGCAGTGGCATCTACGGCTCCTCCCTCTCACCATCACCGTTGCTGCTGGACCAGAGTGAGAGGAAGGTGAACAAGTAGGTTGTGCAATGCTGAAGAGGAGGAGCAACTCCAGGGGGCTTTTGTCAGTGGGCCCCTGCTAGGGTGTGGGCCTTGGCAGGTGCCCCACTATACCTACCTTTGATGCTGGCCCTGTGTGGAGTGCTCTGTTCAGGGCTCCAGACAGCAGGGATGTTGAAGAGTCCTTGGTCTCGAGTCACGAGTCGAGTCATGAGTCTCTGGACCCGAGTCTCGAGTCCGAGTCCGAGTCCTTGGTCCAAAATGGTGACTCACGAGTCACGAGTCACTCCCAAAGCTGACTCCACGAGTCCCTATTAAAATCAATGGGTTTTTTCCCCAACAAAATAAGGCTACTTCAGATGTGTGGCTTCAATAAATTCTAGGCATAAGTGTGCCTTTTTATTTCAAAACTCTGCAACTGATTCTGGCAAGAACAGACCAGGCAGACAATCCCAAAATAACCAGACAGGCAGAGGAGGCAGGGAACCCCAAACAGGCAGGCAGAGGCAGCCAAACCCAAAATGTCTGAGCCTAACCCTAACCCCACACAACAACACATCAATCAAAATAAATCTCAACACATCGTTGGGGCTGCGCTCCTAGTAGCTGTCCATACGCTGGCTGCGGCATGCTGGGAGTTGTAGGCCAAAAACATCGGGGGACCCAAGGTTGCAGAACACTGGCATATAGGATACAGCCTGTCTGTCAGGTGAGCACTCCTGGAGTTTTAACTGTAGTGTTTGTGTTTCATTTTTCTCCTTCATTTATTTTAATTTCCAAACAAGATTCTTACACTTATAGGGGGGAAACTGAAGAAATCTCCCAGGGCTAACTCCTTATTTAATCCATCTCTGCTAATCATGATACGTTTACATTTCAAGACCCCCATAGCTAAACTTTATAGCTTAAATTGAAAAAATAATGAGATCCAATCCCATGGGGATTGCAGTTTTTATTAGCGATTCGTCTCTTACTTTCCCTACTGTTGTTACATTTTCAGCACCTAATTATCTTTCTAAAACAAAACTATTTTGAACTTAATGAAAATATTTCAACATATGCATTTAAACTGTTTCCACATAACTGCAACTTTTTTTTGAGAAGTACAAACAGAAGAAGAAGTAGGGAAAAAAAGAAAGAAAAAAAAAGTTAAGGCTGAAATATGTTCAGAAGCTATTATTAGGAAGAGAGGATGAAGAGGCAAAAAGGAAGTGCAGAAAATAATGGCTTGTTTTAAGGAAGCAGACTTAAAATAACATCAATGGTTTGCACAGAAGCTCACGGTCCACCATGGCTCAGGCAATGGTGAGTGTAGACATTTCTGTTGCTGCTATCAAGCAGCTAGAGCTGAAGGGAAGGGCCGATCTTTGCACTACATGGGCTGTGATGATTTGCCACACATAGACGTATAGTGCAGGGGTGGGGAAGCTCTTTCAGCCTGAGGGCCAAGTTCAATTTCAGAGAAGCTCTTGGGGGCTGTATTCCAGTGGTGGGTGGGGCCAAATGCAAAGGGGGTGTGGCCAAAGGCAAAACAGGTGGGGCCAAAAACAAACAAAAACCAGCCAATTGTAGCTTATTTATTTATTATATTTCTATGCCACCCAGTAACCGAAGCTCTCGGGGTGGTTCACATCAATTAAAACCATAAAATACAGCATAAAATACAATATAAAAGTTTAAAAATTTAAAACTACAGTATAAAATAGAAGTAAAAGCCAAAGTAAAACCTAGCAGCAATGCAAAGATTTCAAATACAGTAACAGATTTAAAACAACAGGAACCAAAAGGCCTGGGAAAATAAGAAGGTCTTCACCTGGTGCCATAAAGAGCACAACGTAGGCATCAGGCAAGCCTCTCTGGGAAGCTCATTCCACCAACGGGGTGCCACAATAGAAAAGGCCCTCTTCCTAGTAGCCACCCACCTCACTTCCTTTGGCGAGGGCTCCCAGAGAAGGCCTGCTGAGGAGCTTAAAGGAGCTTAAAGCTCTTTCTGCCAATA
This sequence comes from Shinisaurus crocodilurus, assembly GCA_021292165.1. Taxonomy (NCBI): domain Eukaryota; kingdom Metazoa; phylum Chordata; class Lepidosauria; order Squamata; family Shinisauridae; genus Shinisaurus; species Shinisaurus crocodilurus. Next base: position 22,149,841 of record CM037877.1, on the reverse strand, counting down.
ACGAAGCCTAAGGAGAAGAATTTCAACCTTTTTGAATCGGGGGAAATGCATAAAAGCTGGGAGACTGCCGAACGATTGGGGGGAGTAAGGGGATGGGGCCAGTGGAAAGGGTAGCGATCAGCTGAGGAACCCCAGAGGGCCAGATTGGGACCCAAGGAAGGCCAGATTTGGCACCCGGGCCCGGGGTTCCCCACCCCCACTTACAGTGGGAGCAAAAAAACAAACAAACCCAAACCCCTTACGGAAAAAGCAGTGGAGACCCATGGCTCCAATGTCCGTAGGGCTGTGTATCCACTCCGGATTTTACTTGGAATTTTTAAGGAGCTGTCCACGGTGCCAAACCCTATCCCCAAAATAGATTAGGCACCATGGGTAGCTCCTTGAAAGTTTGGAATAAAATCTGGAGGGGATACACAACCCCGATGACATTGGAGCCACCGGCTCTTGTATATACCCCTTACAGCTAGGCTGGCTTCTCAGTCTAAGCAACTCTATTGATTGCCTTCCTAGTCTTCCTTCTTCAGAATTTGCTGATCAGCCTGCCTTTGACCATGTCCTCTGGCTCTTTGGAACCTTGGTTGCTGTCAACAGAACCGGACTCCCATTTACATTCTGTCTCAGGACTTGGCCGAGGCCGGACACAGGCTGCTTAAGGCCTCTGGGCAGGTGTTGCCTCAGACTAGCTGCAGTAGCTGAACTACCCACCCTTTTGCATAGTCACTAGCTAGTGGTAACAAGTGGAAAATGCAGCATGTGCACCGCCATGGCTTGCTATAAACCGTAGCCCTCAATTCCCCATTTTTAGTTAGAAGCTTTACTGCTAAATGTACTGGTGGGCACCCACTACTTCAAAAGTGGTTTAACTACAAGTACTAATGAAAAAGTGGTTAGCACTACTGATTATCTACATTACAGTAAAAATAATTGGAACTACTTGAAGTACTTAAGTGGTTTCAACTACATTTTTATAACTCCCCACTTGTTTTGTTTTAACAGAATTTTGTTTTGTTTGGTTAGATAGCTCAAACATAATACTTTACTAGAATGTAGGGCCTTCATAGATATTTACTTTTCTCAAATAACCTGTGCAAATTGTTCTGTATGAGCTGAACTTAACCCCCCCCCCAAAATATTCTAGCAATACTACACACACTAATTATATAGGTAATTAAATATTGCCACACCTTCAGACCATCAGCCGGCAATCCTATATCTATTTACCTGGGAATAAGAGACCCATTGAACTCAGTGGCACTTACTTCTGAGTAGAGATGTATAGGATTGCACTGTCAATAGCTTTAAAAGTATATATTACAACATCCTGATGGCATGCCCTATCAAGGCCCAAAATGACTAACCAAAGCAACATAGCATTTAATTATTCATAAAAGAACAACTTCCTCTACACCCCTTTTGGAAAGATCTCTAATTAACTGTGCAATCCTATACATGTCTACTCAGCAGTAAGTTCCATTGAACTCAATGGGGCTTACTCCCAGGTAACCTAAGACTCTGAACTCTGATCCCTCCCTGCACAATACCAGTACGTAGCAAACTCTACACAGATCTTTCCATCCTCTCTGCTGCAACTGCTTTTGGCCTGGGCCAGGCTGAACTGCTAGGATATTCTGAGAGCGGTGAGTCCCATTAGAAATGTTACACATGGAGCCTGCTTCTAGCATATAGCTGTAGGTATGGAAGGTGGCTGCTGTACCCTCTGTTGGTAATTGCAGGCACTCCTGTATTCTTCTTAGTGATTTATATTGTATTTTTGTTAGTGTTTATACCAGGGATGGGGACTCGGACTCCAGGACTCGACTCGTGAGTCGGACTGAGTCCCCCGTCTGACTCGAGTCAGACTCGAGTCCCAGTATTTTTAATGGGACTCGAGACTCGACTCGGGACTTGAGACCAAGGACTCGTGTTCCAAAATCGTGTTCCTCAAATGCAACATGGATAGGTTTTAGGAAGTACAGCAAGTTTATTTTTTAAAATCATTTTCCTAAAATGCAACCTTTCAGACATTTTGGGTTTGGCTGCCTCTGCCTGCCTGTTTGGGGTTCCCTGCCTCCTCTGCCTGCCTGGTCTCTTCTTAACCAGTTCAACAGTTTGAACTGTCCAACACAAAGGCCTCTGCCAGTCTGGTTATTTTGGGTTTGTCTGCCTGGTCTCTTCTTGCCAAAATCAGTTGCAGAGTTTTGAAATAAAAAGGCACACTTGTGCCTAGAATTTATTTAAGCCACACATCTGAAATAGCCTTATTTTGTTGGGGAAAAACCCCATTGATTTTAATAGGGACTCGTGGAGTCAGCTTTGGGAGTGACTCGTGACTCGTGAGTCACCATTTTGGACCAAGGACTCTGACTCGGACACGAGACTCGGGTCCAAAGACTTGTGACTCGACTCGTGACTCAAAACCAAGGACTCTTCAACATCCCTGGTTTATACAGAGCTCTCAGTATGATAATTCATTATTTAAATTATGTGTGTCCCCCCCCCCGGGAAAAAGTAATCATTATCGTTAGTAATTCAACATCAGTGGTTAATTACTGACAAAAGTAGTTTAGCTGCATCATTTGAACTACTTTTCATAAAGTAGTTGCAGTTACCATTCAACTGTATAAAAAGTAGTCTGGGCACCAAAGTAGCTCCCTGTAGCCCTCGGAACTCGGAGGATTACAGGCATCCAACGGAAGGCGGGAGAAGTGCGGAGGCTAGAATTGCCTCCGTGCTCCCCTTGCCTTCCAAAACATTTAGACCACTGATTTTTCAGTTCTGAGGCTGAACCCTGACTCAAATTGCCACACTGCCCAAATCGCCCAAAGCCAGTGTGGCGTAGTGGTGAGAGTGTTGGACTGGAACTCAGGAGATCCGGGTTCTAGTCCCCACTCGGCCATGAAACTCACTGGGTGACTTTGGGCCAGTCACTGCCTCTCAGCCTAACCTACCTCACAGGGTTGTTGTGAGGATAAAATGGAGAGGAGAAGGAGGATTATATAAGCTTATATAAGGATTATATAAGAATCCAGTAAGGGGGTGAACATCCAATGGATTTTCACAATACAGCCCCCCAGATTTTTGTTCGCCAGCCCTGCGCTGGCACCAACTTGATATGGTGCGAGTCAAACCAGCTTGTGGACATCTGTCACTAAGACAGGCTGCGATTTGCACATTTAAAAAAATGCTAAGGAAATTTGCATAAATTTACGCAATTTGCGCAAATCAGCACCTTAAAAGCACATGGATCTAGCGTGCGTTACATAAAATCGCCCAATTTGACTGCCACTGCCACAATCTAAATGTTTTTCCCCTGCTCGTGCAGAGGAGGGGCTGAGGCACCACCTGGGTTCCTCGGAGGATGGCAGTGCCTCCTCGCTCCTCCCCTGGGACGCCCCCACCAGTGCCTACTCCGAAGATGGTCTTCCGTCTTCAGAGCTGCAGCTGGCACAGAAAGAACAGTACTGATAGCAAGGAAATGGAAAGTTCAACATCAGTATTTAATTATAGATTGGTATAAAGAGGTGTGGGATATTGCTTTAAATGATAAATTAACATGTAGTATTAAATGTAAAAAGGGACAATTAAAGAAAAATAATTTTAAGGATATATGGGGACCATTTTTAGATTATGTTTTAGTAAAGGGAAAAGGGAGTAAGCCATGTCAAGATATGATGTATTTTTGGAATATAGATTAATAATGGATTATGTGGATAGAATTGTTTTTTTTGGCCCCGTGGTGACGGGTGCACTTTGGAGTTTATGATTTGTGGGTTTATGTTTTTTTGTATGTGTGTTCATTTAAAAATAAATAAATAAAAATTGAAAAAGAAGAAGAAGAAGAAGAAGAAGAAGAAGAAGAAGAAGAAGAAGAAGAAGAAGAAGAAGAAGAAGAAAGAGCAGTGCTGGCTGCGAGAGCACGGGGGGCCTCCAAAGGAGAGCTTTTACGAGGTCAGAGTGGGGACTGTGGTTGGCCAGATAGTGTCTACTGGCCATAGGATTGCACCCTTAACTACTTGTAATTTAACTATTGCCCACCACTGGCTAAATGTATGCTATGTGTCAGTCTTGAGACTGATCTCTGTTCTCCAATTCCTCTCTGTTCTCCAGTTCCTCTGTTAGTATATCCCTGAAACCATTCTGCTACACAACTGAAGAAGATGAAACGTTTGCGAGTAACAGGTTAACAATAGCCATGTTTCAGGCAAGTGCGCTTCTGGGGAATTGAAGCTACTTTTTCCGCAGTTACAGTTGCCACAGTCCAGACTTGCAGAAAGCTTTTAGTGTCTCGAAATCTCACCCTCTGCCTTGGGAATTCTTTCTCCCTAATGTGGGAGCTGGTTATAGCTACTCAGGGATAGAGAAAGGTACTCTTCACATTCTCGGAAGCACTCTGTTTCTTGACAGAGCATATGGCAAAGTCCTAACATTAGAAATAGGTTCTGAGGCTGAACCCTGACTCAAATTATGCTATGCCTAGCAGACCTGTAGCTGTACACTCCCATGTGTACTTACATAATTCATCTCTGTACTTGGGCTTACTCCCAAGTGAACATGCAGTGGATCGGGCTGTGCAGAACCTCTTTTCAGTCTGAGGGCCTGTGGCGTAACCCCACAATTCAGTTCCCCTGGTGTATGTCTGTATTAGTATGTTTAGTGAGTATAGACCGTTGAACTGAGTGGGTGTGGTTTGTGATGTCTTGGAAAGGGTGGGGGGAGGAGTATATAAGGTGTGTTTGAGTGATGTCAGAGTTAGTGGAGTAGAGTGTGTTGGGAGTTAGGAGTTAGGTTAGTTGGGTTATTCCTGTCTTGTCTGTCAGGAGTTTTGAGAGAAATCAGTGCTTGTATGAGGAGTGAGAGTATTTAGAGTTATAGGGACTTAGGTTAGTTACAAAGTGTTGGGGTAGGCAGGTTTAAAGTTATTTTCTGGAACTTAGATTTTGAGAAATAAAATAAACTTATTTTTATTTTGTTTGTTACCCAAATCCTACGTGTCAGCTTGGCGTTATTAACCTGCATTACTTTTAAATCTACACACACACCTTTGCACCCACAGTATCATAAATTTAAAAATAGATCCTTAATGATCTGTATTAATCTTTTCCCTCATTGGTAGGGGAAAGGTTTCATTTGACCCTCCCCTCGGGTTTTTAAGTGTTTTAAGTGCTTAGCCTGAGAAGGGTTTATGTGGCGGGTCCTAAAGTGTATGGACCGTGTCATCGCAGGGCCCAATTCCGTTTCAGAGAAGCTTCTGGGGGCAGCATTTCAGTGGTGGGCAGGGCTGAAGGCAAATGGGGACAGAGCCAACCATAACAAAATTACCAGCATATTTTAGCTTAGAGCTCTTATTGCCCATAACTAAGCCTCAGTAAAAGGTGAGTTAGGAGAGGCATTTCAGCCTTTTAGAAGGGGGAAAATACTGCACAAAAGTTGGGATAGGGATGTGTGAGGAATCCAGTAAGGGGGTGAAAATCCAATGGATTTTCACAATACAGCCCCCCAGATTCTTGTTCGCCAGCCCTGCGCTGGCACCAACTTGATGTGGTGTGAGTCAAACCAGCTTGTGGACATCTGTCACTAAGACAAGCTGCGATTTGCACATTTAAAAAAATGCTAAGGAAATTTGCATAAATTTACACAATTTGCGCAAATCAGCACCTTAAAAGCACATGGATCTAGCGTGCGTTACATAAAATCGCCCAATTTGCGCAAATTTCCTTAGCGTATTTTTTAAAATGTGCAAACCATTTTGTTTGTTTGTTTGTTTGCTTATTTATTACATTTATACCCCGCCTTTGTTCCTGCAAGGAACTCAAGGCAGCTTATATAATCCTCCTTCTCCTCTCCATTTTATCCTCACAACAATCCTGTGAGGTAGGTTAGGCTGAGAGGCAGTGACTGGCCCAAAGTCACCCAGTGAGTTTCATGGCCGAGTGGGGACTAGAACCCGGATCTCCTGAGTTCCAGTCCAACACTCTCACCACTATGCCACACTGGCTCTCAAACCATGGCCTGTCTTAGAGACGGACGTCTGTGGAAAAAAAGCCGACTTGGCCCACTTCCGATCATTGGATCAGAAGCGGGCGGGAAGTCCGTCAAGCTCAAATGAGCTGGCTTCCCAGCGCCAGCCAGCACATCCCTAAAACCACCAAACAATATGTAGCTGAGGGAAAGGAGTGGTGTCAGGGGAAAGGAGAATCCCAGAGGGCCAAATTTGACCTGGGCCAGATTTAGACCACAGGCCTGCAGTTCCACACCCCTGCAGTAGATAAATGCGGATCAGTAACAGTTCTGAAGTCGCCATTTACCATAAAGAGATCAGCGGACAGTAAAATCAAGAGGGGTTGGCTAGATGCCCAGAAAACCAGAGTCATGTGGAAACAACTTGATTAGGCCTCTCTGGCCTTCATGACTATAGAGCACGCATTGTAGAAGGCATCATAACCTACCCTCCCCATCACCAAGTTGTGCTCTGGACTGAAACCAGCATATTGATTTAAGCAGTTTTCATAAAATCTCATTAGGCTCATTGAAGGCACTGTCAACACCTTTGGGGAGTGCTTCATTACCATGTAAATAGAGATAGCCCCTTTGGGTATCCAAAATTAGGAAAGAGTGGAAGCTCATCAGCCGTGAAGCAAAGCCGTAGAAAAACATGGAGAAAGCCTGAGCAAGATTTATTGCGGTGTTCTAGGTTTTCCAGTGTTGCTCTGTGGCATTTGCATTCTGCTTTCCCAAAACTCTTTGCCATCTTTACACTGTTTGATGTTCCTCAGAATAAACCAGTGAGGCAGGTCTCTAATGTTTCATGCACATGGGCGAGGACCTCCAGAGAAGGTTCTCAGGGGTCAATTTCCTCTGGAAGACAGAACACTAGAGACTTATAGTGCTTTGTCAAACCTGTTCCTTTACAAATATACGGGTTGAACAGAGGTGAGCAAGCAAATACACTTAGGCAATGCTCGTTCCAAAGTAACATCAACCCCGAAACAATGGCAGCATCCCTTAAGCTGGGGTAGGGAACTTATTCTGCCCCCCCCCGTGGCCAGAAGACATTGGGGGCAGCCCCCTCTCTCCCAAACCCCTGCCCCCTGAAATCATCAGACTCCTTCCTCTGTGTAGACACTACTTTGTAGAAGGAGACACAGATCAATGACTCTACACCCCTCTCTGCACAGAGAAAGGGACTGCCTTTCCCTGCTCAGTACTAGAGAAAGGCTGCCTTTCCCCAGGTTCAAGCATTGGACAGGACCTGGGGGAGAAGCTGGCAGGCCAGATGTTGGCCAGGTCTAGGCCACAGGCAGGAGGTTCCCCATCCGTGCCTTAAGACTTTAACGCTGCAATCCTATACTCCAGGTTTCCCCAATGTGGCAACCATGGGCACCTCCAATGGCGCTCTACTCCCTGTACCCTTTAAAAAAAAACAACTAAAAAAAAACAAACTTGGGAGAAATGTTAGGGCAGTTTTCTTTCTCTCCCTTTCAAGCCTCTAGGGTTACTTTTGTACTTTCTCTCCCATCTCCCCCTTTGCCTTGCTATTTTTCCCTCCCTCCCATCCTCTAGGCCAGTGTTCTCCAACCTTGGGTCCCCAGATGTTTTTGGCCTACAACTCCCAGCATGCCCCAGCCAGCCCCAAGGCTGGAGAATACTGCTCTAGGCTCACTATTTCTCCCCCCCCTATGTTAGTTCGCTTTTGATGAGCCAGGCCCCCACAGCAGCCGTTATGTGGACTAGCCACATCCTCCATGGGAGACATTTTCTGGTGGTCCCCACAGCAGTTTCTCAAATTCCCAATCATGTGCCCATAGGTCCAAAGAATTACAGACTCCTGCTGTACCCACTACTAGAGAAAGAGATGGCATCTCCGGTACTGAAAAATGACATTAAATAAATAAAATAAACAAATTAACCTTTATTGTGTTAACATCAGCACTGGAAACATCCTCTCTTTCTTAGCTTGTGCATTGGAGGTGCCATTGTTCCCCACTACCAGGGAATGCACATATGTGGACAAATGAAGCTGTCAGACCACGGACCACCTAGCTCAGGATTGGCTGTACTGATCAGCAGTGGCTCTCTGGGGTAGGGATGTGTGAGGAATCTGATAGGGGGCAAAACTCCAATGGAGTTTCACAACTCAGGCCCCCAGATGCTGGTTTGTTAGCCCCATGCAGGTGCCAACTCACTGTTGCGGACTTCCGTCTCTAAGATGGGCTGCGGTTTGCACATTTTTTTAAACACTAAGGAAATTTGTGCAAATCACACTATTTGCCCAAATAGGAAGCTGAGAATGATGCAGTTCTACAGTGATTTGTGCACATTTGCTTTTTTAAAAAAATGTGCAAACCGTGGCTGGTCTTAGAGATGGAAATCTGTGGAAACCCCCCCCCCCCCACACACACACACTCAGCCTGCTTCCGATCACTGGTTTGGAAGTGGGCAGGAAGTCTGTCGAGCTCAGACAAGCCAGACTTCCCAGCGTCAGCATATCCCTACTCTGGCATCACAGGCAGAAGAAAATCTTCTCCGTCTCCTGTGACTTGATCCTTTTAAGTGGAGGTGCCATGCATTGAACCTGGGACCATCTGCATGCAAAGCGGGTCCTCTAGCCCCTTCTCCAATAAATCGCCATCTACACCAGAAGTTTACCAGTTTTTGTCGAGTATGTGTAGCTGCTTGTACAAGTGAGGTGGACCATGTATCTATTTTTAGCAGATGGTTGATCTCTACTCTGAAGGGTACTGATCTACAAGGTAGCCTTTCCATTAATGGACCTTGAATCAGGCCTCAAAAGACCAAGAAGTAGCAACAATCCATTTTGTTATTAAGCATCCTTTTGGTCTGTTGTTCCATTCAATAACTTTTGGTACATAGATGTGAATCCCGTGTCAAGAGTCTTTATCCACAGAGTTAAATTCCATCTGGCTAAGCCTCCTTTACGATGTTGCCACTCAGATAATAAATAAAACAAGGATCTCTCTGGGGATTTGGGGCTGCCGGCCTTTCCTATGACCCTGGATAGAATGAAGCAATCAGAAATGCATAAAGAATCATGGCCTACATGGCATTCTGTCATAATTAAGATGAATGGCAAGGTGTGGCAGCAAACATCTTGCGGCACAATCCATCTGAGCTCTCATGGATCAAGAGGACCACTTCCATAAGCATGGAGAATGTATTATTTCCCAACTCAATCAGAGAGAGAGAGAGAGAGGGAGGGAGTGAAGTATGTTGATAACGAAGTCTCTTCTTCAAAGACTTTTGTCACTTATGCTTTAATGCTACAGATTATGTTACTGGAAAGGGATCCAATGGATCAACCAGATCATCACTTTTCCAAGAGAATATTATACCTACAGCCACACTGAAAGTTGCCTGGACACAGGGCCAATCATGAACGACATGGCAAGGGTAGTCAACCTGGCACTCCCCAGGTTTGGCCAATGATCGGGGCTTATGGGAGTTATAGTACAAAACAACCGGAAGGCACTAAGTTACCTATGCCCTGCCATATGGCAACCCAGGCAAGGAGTATCTTCAGCATCTCCCCTTTCATTTGCTCTGCTCTTGAATATCTTACTCTTTTTTTACTGCTCTTGTCACACATTTTGTGACTTTGATGTACAGTATGCGTGTGTCAGTTGTTCCTGCCCTAGATGATAATTTTGTATGTATATTACACACACACACACACACACACACACACACACACTTGTTGAATCAGTACCAACATAAGTTTTCTAGCAAACAACATCATAACCATCCACAGCATTAGCAGAACTAATAGCTCAGTACTGTCCGCTTTAGGAATGAGAAGGAGCTACTTCTTTCAGAAATTGAATGGGTAGTTGAGAAGGCAGTCCATGACAGGTGTTCCCCTGGCCCTGAGTTTGGTGCCCCCTTGAGCCTGGTGCCCCAGGGGGGTGCTTGGGTCACCCCCCTCTACATCCAACCTTGTCTGCCTGTGCAGCCTCCTTTTGAAACCTTAAATGAAGATTTATTAGCGCTTTATTTGGTTTATTTGGCCAGAAAGACTGCAGCTAGCATGGCCATAGGCAGTGGCATAGTGGTAAATTTCGAAGTGCAGGCACTGATCCTGGCAAGTCCTCATAGCGGCATCACCAAGGAGAGTCCAAAAATTCAGGCAGCTGTGTTGATCCATATCCACAAACTACTTCTAGCACTTTGCATCTCCTCCAGAAGCAGGTCTTTTTGTAATGCTAATGAGTCTTAATTGCCCATTCAAGAGTAAGCCATTCCAGAATACTTGGCATTACAACAGGGAGCAATATGTTCTTGTTGTTGTTGGGAAAATTCATCCCCCCCCCCCCCCAGCTACTGTCAGGAAAGGTTACAATATCTGGGATTGTGCAGTTTAGATAAAAGGTGAGTAAGGGGAGACATGATAGAGGAGTACAAATTTATGCACAGTGTGGAGAAAGTGGATAGGGAGACATTTTTCTCCTTCTCTCATAATACTAGAACCTAAAGGGATCATCCCATGAAGCTGATTGGTGGGAGATTCAGGGCAGATAAAAGGAAGTACTTCTTCACACAGTGTATAGTTAAACTATGGAAATTGCTACCACAAGGTAGTGATGGGCCACCAATTCAGATGGCTTTAAAAGGGAATTGGACAAATTCAATGTGGCTTACGCTGGCTCAGCTTGTCTGAGTGTGGAAAGCTAAGCAGGGTCAGGCCTGGTTGTTACTTGGATGGGAGACCCCTCCTCTAGTTTCCTGCATTGAGCAGGGGGTTGGACTCGATAGCCTTGTAAGCTCCTTCCAACTCTATAATCTATGAAATCTATGGAGGAGGACAAGGCTATCAATGTCTACTAGTTATATGCTACCTCCAGTATCAGAGGCGGTATACCTATGTACACCAGCTGCTGGGGAACATGGGCAGGAGGGTGCTGTTGCAGACATGTCTTGCTTGTGGGATCCTGTGAGCAGCTGGTTGGCCACTGTGTGAACAGAATGCTGGACTAGATGGGCCCTTGGTATGATCCAGCATGCCTCTTCTTATGTTCTTATTGCAGCTAAGATCAGAAGGGGACAGGGAATTTTGGAGGGGGTGGCAGATGACATCAGTGACCCTGCTAATAAAAAAAATATGCTGGTACTTAATCTCTGCGAATCCCTGACTCCACTACACCACCAGCCAAAGGACACAGAGAGAGTGGGATTAAACAAAATAAGAGCAAGTGGTGAGCTGCATATCTCTAGGGAAGGCTTGGGACTCCTAGCATGAGATGAAACCCTGACGTCTGACCCAAGGCTGCCTCTATTGCACCCCCATAATGTCCCATTTGTACAAAATATTTGGTTAGAAACCCCACCACCACCCAAGGGGTGTGATGGCAGAGCACAATAGCAGCAGCAGACTTCACCCAACAAACACACACAGGCTTGTTTCTAAAGTAGATGCTTTTAAAGTAAATAACAATAGCATAAGATTTCTTAGGTACTATAAGCTTGATGGTTACAGACTTTCTAGTAAGTGCAGTTTCTTAAATGTTACTCATACTGGGAGGTAAGGAAAGCCACAGAACATCTCTCTTCTGCTAAACCCTAGCAAGTATCTGTTAAGTAAGTTAATTGTTAGAACATCCTTATTGTTAGAGAGTGGTAGAATGGAATTCTGTTGGAAGTTGTAATATTGCAGGCTTAAAATCAACAAAGTGATGATAACCACTGATTAGAGTGGGAGGAAAGGGTTAACTAAAGAATCCTCTCCTCCCTACTTTCGGCCACTCTGGCCAGAGCTCGCTGCTTTCTATCTACTTCCTGCTTCTTTGTGGAAGTTAGGTTGCTCTCCCTCTCCCAACATGGAGGATGCAAATCCTGGCTGGCTTGTAGCCAGAGATCTTCTACAATGAAACTAATCTGTCTATATGCATCCTGCATATATGTGAGTGATCTGTAAGTAAGAACTGGCAAATGTCTTTAGTTTAAACCTTGTGTGGACATTCCATTCCTTTAAACTAGCCTTAAGAGACAAGCATTTAGCAACTCACGTGGTTTCAATAAAGCAGGCTACGCTTAAGGAGGAAACTCTGCTTTGTCCTAATCAGTTTAGGACTGACTCCTTTTAACCATATCCTCCAACAAATTCTAACCTGTTGCTAGGCAACATTCAGCATTCCCTCCCCTGAACCTGCTAAGTGGTTCTACTGAACCCTGCCCCCTGATTTCTCAGAGAAGCTTGGTTTCTACCTTTGCCCTTTAACTAGACTATAACTATCTTAACCTTGTAGGCCCTTTCCAACTCTACTTTTCTATGATTAACCCTTTACTGGGCAGTCAACTTAAAAAACCCTTCCTGCAGAGTTGACATCTTCTCATCGCATATTCCAATGGGGTGTACCCCCAGCCCCAAACAGCTCAATTAGGACAAAGCATGTTCAATAGCCATGGAATATTGACTGACAGAGAGCCCCTCCCTCAATAACCAGGAGGTAGGGGGAATGGAAAGGAATATCTTGAAGGAGGTCATAGCTGACTGACTGGAACACTTCATGCTGCAACATTTTGTTACAGACTTGTAGTAAATAAACAAACTAATGACAGAATTCAGCCCAGAACCAAAATTTCAAAATAATATTGAACATGTATTAGTTATAGTGGAAACTGATCCCTATACTATGAGAGATCTTAGGATATCAGACAGTATAGAAGTGGTTTAAAGAAAGAAAGAAAATACATATTGGCATCTATAAAAGTGTTTCTTTAAAGTCTATGGTAGACCTGGAGCAGAGCAGCATGGTAGATACAAATGCTGGGGGTTGTGTGTACATTTCTGTAGAGCAGCAGGATTGGCTCCCCCTTCATTAGTACTATCGTGATAGCCCTAATCCAACACTGGCAGCTTAACAGTGGTACAAAATTAATGGACAAAGTCTAGGTAACTACAGACACTTCCTCCTAGTCATATGCAAGTTAACAGTGTGGTGAAATTGATTAGGCTGAGTTGAAGCAGCTTCTGGTCTAATCAATTTCACTTCGGAGGAAAACTTGCAAAGAAGAGCTCTTTAAGGATGGGCTAATGCTGAGAGGAAGACACAGCCTTGCACTTTCTTTTAAAAGCACTTGACAAGTGCTGATCTAGCATAAGAAAAGTTGCAAAACTTCAGAGAAGCACAACAGAAGTTGATACTTGCCTTGGAGTTGGTCCAGTAGGGTAAAACTGTACACATTCCAGCATTACTAATGCTGACAGTGCTAGTTGGGGAAATCAGATTTAGAGGCCAGTCATCACGATTTGTGGCTTGGATGCTGGTAAAAGCTGGGATACTCAGCTATTTGGGGCTCAGACGGATACAAAGATGTTTGTGTCCTCTGCTACCAAACATATTTTTTTTAAAAAACCTGATGTCTGTGCGAAAAGGGGGAAAGAAAACATATCGGTGCAATGCCTTTATAAAAGGAACGGCACTCAGCTAAAAAGAATTCTCCCTTTCTAGTAAAAAGGAAAAAAAGATTCAAATTTGTGCAAGTTGAACATCCTAATTGGACAGACCATGAGGGCGATGAGATCATAAGCTACACACAAATAATCTTCTCGTAGAGGAGTGACAAAAGCACGACAATAACCATGTCCGCCAGACCAAAGACCTATCTAGTCCATCATCCTGTGTTCCACACTGGGCAATCAGACACATCCAGGAAGCTGGCAAGCAGGGCACGAAGATGATAGGCCTCTCCTGTTTTGTTACACAGTAACCAGGAGGTGGGATACTGCCTCGGGACCCAGAGGTTCCATAGAGACGTAAAGCCATATGAACAGCCCTGAACAGCCTGATCTCGTCTGATCTGCTAAGCAGGTTCGGGCCTGGTTAGTTCTTGGATGGGTGATTACCAGGTGCTGGAGGGAGGGACCAGAGCTCAGTGTGACAGAGCACCTGCTTTGCATGCAGAAGATCCTGGGTTCAATCCCCGGCCTCTCAAAGTAGGGCTAGGAAAGAATCCTGCCTGAAACCCTGGAGAGCTGCTGCCAGTCAGTGTCAACAATACTGGGCTAGATGGACCAATGGCCTGACTCAGTATAAGGCAGCTTGCCTATGTTCCTAAGCCTGCTAGTAGCCACTTGATAGCTTTATCCTCCACGAATTTGCCTAATCCCCTTTTAATGCAGGGATCTCCAGATTAGCCTTCTCCAACTCAGGTAGGAGAAGGCTGATCTGTAGTGTCTCCTCCAGAGGATGATGGTGGATATTGACAATGGTGTATAGATTGAAGCTAGTGGACATTGTCACATTTTGTGGCAGCAAATTTAGTGGTGGGTGACTGGCTGGTGACCCGAGCTACCGCTGGCTTGGTGGATGCTGCTGCTGCTGCTGCACCCACCGAGCCAGGCCAAAAGCGGATGCGCACTGAGCCGCTTGGAGGACTTCCGGGTTATACCAGCGGGCCGCTTTTTACATAGAAAATGCCGTAAGATACGTTAAAAGAGTGGCCACAATCCTCACACATCACTAAGCAAATGCCATAGTTAAGAAGCCCTTCCTTTTGACTGTCCTAAATCTACTGCTAATTAGCTTCATTGAATGACACCCCCCCCCCTTCTAGTATTGTGAGAAAGGGAGAAAAATGTATCTCAGTCCACTTTCTCCTCATTATGCATAATTTGATAAACAGTTGTCATTCCCCCATCATATGCTAATTTTGTGCAAATGCGTGCCCTCTTATGTCCTATTGTTTGGCGATGCATTTCCTCTTTTTTTGGCAATTCATAAATGGCCACCCTAATCCCTTTTGACACATTTCAAGTGTGGCCCATTCACCAAAGATTTGTACAAGGGCATTATGGTACTAGCAGTTTTTAAAAATTTTCTGTCCCTTTTCTAATAAGAAGAGAAATGCCACAGAGTACCGACACATGCAGTAAATCCCATTGGGACTTACCCGGTATATATAAGTAAACATGCTGAAGATCAGTGCCACACTAGGCAGGGTGAAGAGGAAGGGGGCAAAGTATGACTGCATCTCCGTCTCCCCCCTCCCCCCCCTCTTTCATCCAAATAGCAGGCATAGGTTTCTGTCAGCCCCTGGCATTTTGTCTCCTGCTGTGGAGTTCAAATTGTGTCCCATCCCATCTCCCTGCTGGTATGCCAACACTTAAAAATAAAATCTTGTTCCATCATTGGGACACAAATTCCCGCCTTCACAGTGGCACCTCAAACAGGTAGCTTCACCCTTCTGCCCTTGCAGCTCTGTGTGTGTGTGTGGTGTGTGTGATGTGTGTGTGTGAGAGAGAGAGTGTGTGTGTGTGTGTGTGTGTGTGAGAGAGAGAGAGAGAGAGAGAGAGAGATCTGGATCTGGATCAGGGGCGTGACATGGGTGAAAAATACCCCCCCTTCCCAAAGTTGCTCTTTTCCTAGGAGTAAGAACATATATATGATGCATGTATCAGCCTTCCTCAACCTGGTGCCATATAGATGTGTTGGACTACAACTCCCATCCTCTCCTAGGGATGTAAAGATTTTGTTAAATCCATTCCATCTGTGTTTTGTGCATTGTCAGGCATCTTTCTTTCTATCATCCACTCATTGACAGAATTTGGTGTGGGGTTTTTAGGGATGTACGAAAAGTTCATTCCACTTGCTGGTAGGGCAAAAACATCTGGGGACCCAAGGTTGGAGAACACTGGCCTAGACACAGCATGGCCAATATATGCTCTCCCTCCAAAGGCAATGGCAGCTTGAAGAGGACAGTAGATTTTCACCGGGAATATGTCACAGAGAGAAAGGGTTAAACCCCCTTCTACCTGTGCCTCAGCCCCAATCTGGATTACAGTCTCCTCTGGCTGATTTTTGTTTTAAAATGTTCAAAGACTTGGAATTGAAGCTGCACACTTTTCACCTTGTCTCACACTACAATGCTAAGCATACTTACATAAAGGTGAGCAGAGCTGGAATCAATTTGGACTTTATTCCAATCAAGGACACCGGTTTTATAATTGGGATTAAATAATTGCCTCGGTTGCCTTCTTCATGGCTTTCTTTTGCTTGTTCACTACATAAACGTATCCTTTAAAAAAAAAAAAAAAATCTGGAGTGAGCTGAATGTTGCATTCCTATTTGAAGTATTGCTATCAAATTAAAGCTAAATGTGAAAGAGACAAAGGGGTGGGGAAAAAAACTCCTCTAGGTTCCATCCTACACATCATCTTGGTGATTATGTAAATATGACACCTTCATGTTCAACAGGATACTTCAGAGATAAAAATACTTCCTTGGTTCCTTTTAGCTGTGCTGAGCAGCACGGCTAAAAAGTAACATAGCTCAAAATGGAGGTGGGGGGGAGAGAGAAAGAATTCAGTATCTTGTTCAGTAACACCAAAGCAAGAACTGATTTTGCTCCAAAAAACATCAGCATGAGCTGCTTGTGGTTGTGGTTGTTTTTCCATACCCATCCTTTGCAGGGATCTATAGCCATGTTTTCCTACCTGGTGTCCTCCAGAGGTGCTGGACTACAACTCCCAGCATCCCCCAGCCAGCAAAGATGGGTGGATATATTGCCGATGGTGTATATATTATTATGAAATGTTAAGGACTATCATGTAGATCACTGGGTTTTCTGTCATAAAGTTAGGCCCCTGGCCTGAGATCTGTACACACAAGCTCTTATCACGAGTCCCTTATTGTGCCTGTTGCATGTGCGGGGTGGGGGGGAGAGGAAATTAGGTGATATTCCCCCTCATGTGACTGGCGGCTTGCTGTACTGGGTCACTGCCCAGTCATGCCATAGCTGAAGCCCCGTCTCCAGAGCAAATTGGCTGTGCTGTTTGTTTCCTGGGGGTGTACTGGAGAGGGAACATCATAGTCTCCAATTGCCACGAAAATGCCGGGACCATCACGAAAACCCTTAAGCCATCACGGCTTCTCACTTGGTCATGCTGAGTCCTGAATTCCATTCCCAGCTACTTTAAGCCGCTCTTAAAGGGGGCAAGGGCAAAACTGCAGCTAAGCTTGCAGTTTTAGCTTAGCTGCAATTGAATTTTGCCCATGGCCCCTTTAAGAGTAGCTCTGGTTAGGCTCGAACAGCCACAGGGTCTCCACCTGAGAAAGGTGGCCTGGCTGGGAGGGCCAGGCAAGGATGTGTGTGTGTGTGTGTGTGTGTGTGTGTGCAAACATGCATGCTCTACCTGCTGCCTCTGCTGCATGTTGCTGTGGGGAAGGGATTAGCTGGGTGAAAAGAAAAGGAGGTGGAGACTGTTCCCACTGATCTGGACTGAGGGAGAGGTAAATGAAGGAATATAACAACAACAACAACAACAACAACAACAATAATAATAATTTATTTCTTACCCGCCTCTCCACTCAGATCGAGGCGGGGAACAACCATAAATATAAAATACATAACTAGTTAAAAACATAGTAAATATTATTAAAATATTCTTAAAAACCTTTAAAAGTATCCTAAAAACTCTTAAAATTCCACTGGGTAGGCCTGTCAGAAGAGGTCAGTCTTTATGGCCTTTTTAAAAGCCAAGAGACTATCTAGTTGACGAGTCCCCTCCGACAGGCCATTCCACAGTCTGGAGCAGCAGAAGAGAAGGTCCTGGGTAGTACTCGCAGCCGTTTGGCGACTGGAGTAAATCCTCCCAGAGGACCTACGGGTTAAGTGTGTGGGGGCGGATTGTAAGGGAGAGGAGAGAGCGATCTGCAGGTAACCCGGGACCCAACCATAAGGACTTTAAAGGTAATAACCAACACTTTATAATCGCCCAGAAACTGATTGGCAGCCAGTGTCAATGCTTTTAAAGCTGTGCTTATGGGGCAACTCGAGATGTACCGGTGACCAATCTGGCTGCCATATTTTGCACCAACTTGAAGTTTCCGAACTAGGTACAAAGGTAGCCGTAGCCCTATGTCCAGCGCATTGCAGAAGTCAAGCCTCGAAGTTACCAGCGCATGCACTACCGTCTTTAGGTCTTCCAACTCTAGGAAGGGGCACAGCTGGCGTATCAGCCGGAGCTGATAGTAGGCATGATCGTTATCATTTATCACATGATTCCTATCTTTATATTGCCAAAGATTTTATTTCCTAACAGAGCTGACTCTGTGCCTCTAACAGGTGAGATACAGAAGGAAATACAAGAAGCTTTCCCTTCTCTCTGAAGCTCCATGTTTGTGGGTGTGGGGTGGGTGGGTAAGCTTCACCTGTTGAATTTGTGCCAATCCTGACAATTTTAAAACAAAAAGAAAGAGATTTCCCTGCAAGCACTGACACTCCCCCCCCCATGAAAAACACCAGATATCAACAATTAAGGGTCTAAGTAAGGTTAAAAAATTTACAAAAGCCACTTATAAAATTTTATAAAATAATACATAATATAATAATGTAATAATTATAATATATACGTAAGATATTATATAATAATATAATTCTGGAAAAGTCATCCTAGCACTGATGCTGCTGCTACCTCTTCTTCTAGCAAGGAGCAGCATTTCACAAATTATCCCTCAGTTGCACAATACTTCTTCACACAATGCCTAATTGATTTGCTGCTGCAGGATGTGATGGTCACTGTTGTAGATTGCTTTAAAACACGGAGCTTCAGTGTTTAATACTGGATCTATGTGCTCAAATGCAAGATACATGAATTGTGGGAAGGGAAAATATTTATTAACCTCTAACCATGATTTTTTTAAAAAAGAATAAAGGTTGAAATATTTTGTCCCAGAATACATTTACGTTTAAGGCATATCCCTTTCTCCATAATAAAAAAAAAAACCTGTTAGGCCTTATGAGTCTTTTAACAAAGCATAGTCAATGCTGGTGGCCCTCCTTGACAACTTATTTCTGAATTTACCTAAATCTAATAGTGTGATTCAATTGTACACTTACTTGGGAGGAAGCCCTATTGAATTCTGTGGGACATACTTCTAAGTGATCATGCCTAGGATTGTGCTATAAGGCAGCAGTATTCTGGCCACTTCCTTGAGAGTAAAGCCCCATTGAAAGAAGTGGGAGTAGCTTTTGAATGAACATTTATAGCATCAGGCTGTAAAACTAGACTTTGCTGCTATCGTAACTCCAGGAATAGCCCTTGATGGTCAGATACTTATAACGGGCAGCTTCTCATGAATTTATTCTGAAGACTGACACAATTTGTGCCCTTAAAAGACTTGTGCTCTGAACTTGGCTGTCCAAAATTAAGCTCCAGATTGCCTTATTCAACCCATAAGTCTAACAGACAAAAGGAAGGACATCATCATGCAAACCAAGTCCCTGCATACACTTAAGCAACTTGGGTTTGTATATAGGGACTGGGCTTGCATCTTCTTGTAAGAGAAGGTGTTCATGCCTTCTTCTCTGTGCTAGGTTAAGACCATAAGACCATAAAAAGAGCCCTACTGGAAAGGCCTATCTGGTCCAGCATCCTGTTTCCCACAGTGACCAACCAGATGCTCTGGAGAAAGCTCTCAAGCAGGTCATGAGGGTAACAGTACGCTCCCACTCATGTTCCCCAGCAACTGGTATTCAGAGGCATGGTGTCTCCAATCCTGGAGGTGCTAAATAGCCATCATGACTATAATGCCTTGAGAAGGGAAACTAGATACCAACCTCCATAATTTGTCTATTCCAAGTTGGCAGCCATCGTTACATCTTGTTGCAGTGAATCCCACAGTTTAACTATGCACTATGCAAAGAAATACTTCATTTTGTTTGTCCCAGATGTGCCAACATTTAGCTCTAGTGCAGTGTTCTCCAACCTGGCTGGGGCATGCTGGGAGTTGTAGGCCAAAAACATCTGGGGACCCAAGGTTGGAGAACACTGCTCTAGTGGATAACCTCAGGTTCTAGGTGAGAGGGAGAAAATACTGCAGTTTTGTGTGTTTCCTCTAATAACTTTTGTACTTGACCATGCCCTTTGGTTGCCTGACCATACCCTTGGCCATGCCCTCATGTTGCCTGACCACACCCTCTTGATCACACCTTCATGTTGCTTAACCACACCTCTTACAAATTCATATGTGTGTCCCTATTTTCATCTGTGAAATGTTGGAGTGTATGGAACATTTCCCCCCTGGCCTGCTTTTAGGGCAAGAGTAGGCAACCTTTTGGGGCCTGTGGGCACATTTGGCAATGTGAGAAACTGTCCTGGGCACCACCATAAAATGGCTGCCATTGGAGGCGTGGCTTACCAGACAGAAGTGTCAGGAGTTCTATTTTCTTCCTCCCTGCCACCAGTTCTTTTTCTTAGTAGCTGGACGCATGCTACAGAGGAAAGCACTGGCCTGCAGCCCCCTGCCATCTTCATTTGCTAAGAATAACTCTGAGCCCCACGTGTGGCCCAGAGGACATTAATGAGAAATGAAGATGGCAGTGGCTGGAGGCCCTCACTTTGCTTTGAAGCAGACCCAGCTGCTGGTAAGAAAAAAATTAATTAAAAAGGGGAAGGGCAACTTGGTGGGCACTAAGAAAGATATCCGAGGGCACACTGGATATCTTTACCCCTGTTCTAGGGCATAAATGGGGGACCTGGCTTGGCTTCCAGCTTCATCCAGGCTGTATACCCTGAAGAGGAGCTCCTTGGGATTGAAGAAGGAGGATGCCAGAGCACACCACCAAGACCCCGACAGCCACTGCTGCCAAGACCTTCAGAGTGACTGCTGTTGGGTCTGCCGCTACCATTACTGTCATTGGAGCTGATTAATACAGTTAGTTTTAAAAGAGTTAAGTGACTTTTTCAAGTGGGTGGCTGAGGGTGGTGAGGTCCATGGATAAGGGGATGGCTGCTAGTCTCCTAAGGCCACACACTGCTCAAGGGCACCCTTCAGACAGCATCTTCACTTCCTGGCCGGGTCTGCCCTTCGTTGCTGTCACCCAGTGACAATTCCTGGTCTGTAGGTGCCATTAGTAGTTATTTTCTACATCCAGAACAGATTTCCAATGAGATGGCCCTCTCTGGAACACCACACAATTTGTTTTTTGTTTTTGCTTTTTTAAATCCACACACACACACACTAACAAACCCACTGTCTGGAATATTATCCTGACAAGTCCAAAGTATGGTAATAGCCCAGTTGTACCAGCCGAAATGTCATAAAGCTGTGAACGAGATTTTTTTAGTTCTCCAGAACTCTTCATCCTCCCGCTGGATGTTAAACAAAATGACGGGGAAGGGAGAGAAAAACATCCAGCCCGATGGAAGAGCTCTGGAGAACTCAAAAGCTTGCTCACAATTTTGCAACATCTTATTTGGTCCTAACCATATTGTGGATGTTTAGATTATGTTTAACTTTATCTTTTTTTAAAAAAAACAACTTTATTTAAAATGACAACATAAATGATCAAAACTCATTTTAACGGCAACCTGCAATATGTGTGTGTGTGTGATTTTATATATACAGTCATGCCTTGGATTGAGAGCATAATTCGTTCCGGAAACGTGCTTGTAATCCAAAACACTCTTATATCAAAACGAAATCTCTCCCCCCCCAAATGTGTACAGAGGTTTTTAATTTAAGCCGTACTACAGTACTTGTATTGCAAGATGTCGCTTGTATATCAAGTCAAAAAATAATAAAATAAATATTTAAAAATTTGCTTGTCTTGCAAAACGCTCTCAAACCAAGTTACTTGCAATCCAAGGTATTACTGTAATAGATAAAGAAGTTAAGAGTATAAACTTGAGTATGATCACTGTGGAGAATGACTGATAAAGTGTGGGACAATTGGTCGTGGTCCTTTATGGAATACTGCTGAAGCACAAGCTGTGGCTGTCCGAAACCACATGCCTGATTTCATTCTTCCCCATTAGTAATATTCAATGGCGAAATGTGTCGTACTGTGTTAGGCTGCAATCACAAAGCAAATGAGATCATGCTGTAATGGTGTCAGAGGAATATAGGAAGCTGCCTCATACTGAGTCAGACCACTGGTTTATCTAGCCCAGTATTGTCAACACTGACTGGCAGCAATGGCTCTACAGGGTTTCAGGCAGGATTCTTTCCTAGCCCTACCTGGAGAGGCCGGGAATCGAACCTGGGACCTTCTGCATGACAAGCATGTGATCTATCACACTGAGCTACACCCCCTCCCTTTGCCTAGCCTGCTGCCCCCACTAAGCCTCTGAAGCAAGCTGACACTTGGCTGTTCACCTGCCCCCTTGAAAACACACCTGATTATTCCAACCCCAAAAGAAACATTGCATCATATGCAATGCCATGCTATCCTATATATATGAATAGTGAACTCCTCCTCTGAGTGTGGATCCTTATGTAGCCAAAGTGGCGCATTTGATGCAAAAGTGGGGGATATCAACAGGCTGGAGGGGAGACCCCCCCAAGATGTATTTATTTATTTGAAATTACTTGTATACTGCTTGATATCCTAGGATCTCTAAGTGGTTTACAGAAAAAGCACATACAGTACAATATAAAAGTCTATATAAAATCAGCATAAATATATTAAATGTGTTAAATGTGATAAATACATCACACAAACAGTAAAACAGAGCAGTGCAATTACAGGTCAGGAAATGCTTGAGTAACAGATACGTCTTCAAGAGGCATCTAAAGCTCTCCACAGTTTCTGCCTCTCTTGGAGCACACGTGGGAGAGCATTCCAGTGGGTGGGTGCCACTACCGAGAAGGCTCACTTATGTGCCGTTACCTGACAACAGACTGTTGGTGGTGGAAGGTACAACCAGGTCTCCTCAGAAGATCGCAGGGGTTGATTTGGTGTACATGGGGAAAGATGGTCTGCTGGGTATCCTGGTCCTGAGTTGTTCAGGGCTTTGGATGTTTGTAGATATGGGGGGGGGGGAGGAATTAGAAAGAAGGAAAACATCCACTAAGGGTGCAATCCTATGCATGTTTAGACAGAAAAAAGTCCTACAAGTTCCAGCATTCCCCAGCCATCCATGCTCTCTCTCTCTCTCTCTCTCTCTCTCTCTCTCTCTCTCCTTGGCTCTCTGAATGGCATGGTGGTGGGCATTTGGCCTAACTAGCCAGCAGTGGCTGGTAGCTCCAGTGTCAGTTTGGCAGTGTATCCACTCTGGGTTTCAGTCTGAACTTTAAAGGGCTATCCATGGTGCTGAACCTATTTCGGGGCTAGGGGCCAGCACCATGGATAGCTCCTTAAAGGTACAGGCTAAGACCTGGAGTGGACACACCGCCCCACTGACCTTGGAGCCACCAGCCCCCACAGAGGCCACTCTGGATCCAGCCATCGAAGGATTCCAGATTCTGAGAAGTCCAGCCTAGTCAGCACATTTAGTCCTCTCTCCAGGCTTCCTCACCTAGGCCCAGTAAGTACGGGCAGGTGAGGCTTCCCACCAGCACTACCAGCTTGCTCCAGCCAGTGCACCAACATTTTACTATGACCTTGCAATATACGGGACGAAGGGAGAGCCACGATCAGAGCGCTCCACATTTATATTTTTACTTAGATCAACTGCAGGTGGAGAGGTGGGCTCTGAATTGGGTTGGAGTGTTAACCCTTTGCAGGCTCCCAAAGCCCCACCAGGGGATATATATGTAGGCATGAGACTTGAATTATTTTCCCCAGCAGGGAAACAGGAGCTTCGGGGGTGGGGAGTTGGATTTGGAAAACAGTGCAGGCACAAAGGGTGATCCCGTCCCCATTCCCAAGCTCCTCTCCAATTCAGAGCCCCCTTCTCCCAGACGTAAGAGCATCAGAAGAGCCCTGCTGGATCAGGCCAAGGGTCCATCTAGTCCAGCATTCTGTTCACATAGTGGCCAACCAGCTGCCCATGGGAAACCCACAAGCAGGACATGAGTGCAACATGCACCCTCCCACCCATGTTCCCCAGCAACTGGTGTACATAGGCATGCAGCCTCTGGTACTGGAACACACCCATGCCATGGCTGGTTTTAAATAAAAAGTTAAAAGCTGAGAAATCTGATCCCAGAGCTCCCATGTCAGCTGCAGTTTGACCCAGTGTAATTTTCAGCTGCCTTTCAGGTCTAAGTATGAAAACGCTCTAGCTAAAAAAAACCCTATTTCAATAAGCTTGACTTTTCTGGGCAACATGCAGTGTCGAGAAGTCCAGCTGAGGCAGAAAGGTAAGAAGGCCAACAGTGTGCAATTTTCACAGCATGCCTCCAATAAACTCCTGCTTTATAGACCAAATCAATTACGTACATATACATATACGGTACATAAAGCTTTTTCAAAATGTAAAGTCTTTGGGCAGGGAACGAAAGATGGTGGCCTGCTTTGTGCGGTCTGCCCCTGCCTGCTCACTCAATCTCTCTCAGTGGGAGGTGCAGGCAGAGGAGCGGGAGCAAGCAAGCACATGGTTGGCGGCTGCTCCTTGGTGGAGCAGCAACTGCCCCCACCTGCTATCTGGGGATTAGGCTTCAGCACCATGGAAAGCACCTTAAAAGTTACAGTGGGGTGACATTGGAGCCACCAGCCTTTCCTGCAACTAGCCCAACCCTCCACACCAGCGGCCCCAACCTTTTTGGCACCAGGGACTGGTTTCGTGGAAGACAATTTTTCCACAGACCGTGTGTGTGTGTGTGTGTGTCGCCCACCGCTCACCTCCTGCTGTGCGGCCGCAGGGATATATCCAAGACGTCTTGAGGGGGCTGAAGCGAGTCGGACTCGCCCCGCTCGACCCCCCCGAAACTCTCGGTGACTTACCTGCTGCCGCTCGACCCAAATGCACCTGGGAAAGGACCTACGAGGTCCCCGGCGCGTCATTTGTTATTCGCGGTTCATCACCATGCTACTCAGAGAGAGAGAGAGAGAGAGAGAGAGAGAGAGAGCGCACATGAGTAACTGAGAGGATGAGTTGGCTGCTCCACTCCACCAATACTACACTGCCCAGAGAGAAAGAAGGTGAGTGAGATGTCTCTAGAGATGCCTTTTCTGACCGGCTGGCTGCCCTCCAGATCTGTTGGCCGCCATGCTGGCTGGGAATGATGGGAGTTGCAGTCCATCACACCTGGACGGAACCAGGTTGTGGAAGGCTCCTCTGGGTAGCACTGTAGGCCCAATCTGCCCTGCCACGCTGCCCGGGAAAGGGGAGCAAGAAAGAGGTGGTAGGAGCAATTGCTGCCTTCTCTTGCTTCCCCACCCCCCAAGCAGGCAGGCAGGGAGGCACATGGGGGGCAGGGGGGGAGGTCCCAGTTGTGTGTGCTGTGGGGAGGCAGGTGACTAGTATGTCAGTGGGGCTCCTTAGCCATCGCATCTTTTCATAGGAGCTGCCCGTGGTGCTGAACGCCACCCCTAAAATAGGCTCACCACCATGGAGCAACATGGATAGCCCCTATGAAGCTCAATCCAAAATATGCAGTGGATAAGGAGCCCCACCGACATAGGGGTCAGCAGCAGCCTCCCCTCTGTATCTCTCCCTTCCATTCTTTTCCAGCCTCAGCTGAAGGGACATGGGGAAGGAGGAGAGAGACTCGCTCTTGAGCGTTGGCTGTTTGATCCTGTCTCCTCCCTTCCAGAGCAAAGCGGCAGTGCTAAGCACCCCCCCCCCCCCGAGCCGCGCTTAACATCCTGCGGCACGGTTAGGGACGCCAAAGGACCGTCGTGTTGCTTTGAAACGCGGGCGAAAGGCTGCTGCTGCGTGCAGCACGCCAGCCCCTCGGGCTAAGCGGGCTCCGGAGCCGGCCAGGAGCACTCGGCATACTAATTCGAATTAGCATGTGCCTACGCCATCAGCCAGTGGGTGTGGCGCAGCGCGGCGCGTAAACTCTCTAGCAAAGCGAGGGCTGGAGAGGAGCAAACAGACTGCGATTCAAGGATCCAGGGAAAAAGAGGAGGAGGAGGAGGAGGAGGAAGAAGCTGCTGCTGCTACCAGCTGAGACGAGAGAGCATCAGCAGCGGCGGCGGCGGCGTTATTATTCCCCCCTCCACCCCCCACTTTCCAGCAGCAGGCATGGCTTCATCGCAAGGCAAGACGGAGCTGAAATTCGCAGACTGGATGGCAACTTTGCCGGAGAGCATCCACAGCATACCCCTGTCCAACCTGGCGATCCCAGGTAGGAGATTAAAAATTCCAAAGCGAAGAGGGTTGGTATTGGGGATGATTGTTTCTCTAATTT
Organism: Shinisaurus crocodilurus; assembly: GCA_021292165.1. Lineage (NCBI taxonomy): Eukaryota > Metazoa > Chordata > Lepidosauria > Squamata > Shinisauridae > Shinisaurus > Shinisaurus crocodilurus. The sequence goes on along the minus strand of CM037877.1, from coordinate 22,123,805 downwards.
AAAAATAATAATAATAATTGTGATCGTCAATAGGAAAGGTCGTTTTTTCTGTTTGAATATCCACACCTCTCAGCCTTTGTTTCCATCTGTGGAAAGGTGACATTGCTTGGAGATCTCTCTGTTAGCAGCATCACCTGCTAGGTGGCGGTTCTCCTTTTGGGGTTTGGCTTACGATGGAAAATTGGGGAGCATGACATGTGCCCCCTATATGATATGATATGTGTGTATGTGTCTAGATCAGTCCTCGCCTTCTCTCTCTGCCTGTATGGCCAAGAAATCTTATATCTGACTCACATTGGATGGCTTGGGATAATCTCCTTCCAGCCCGCTGCTGTCGAGGGTTCTTAATATTCTCCTCGAGTCTTGCTCAGAGCACAGGAGAGAGGAAAGTTCAGGCTCATGGAACCATTTCTCCCCCCCCCCCCAACTGTCTGCCTTCTGTTGGATCTGGTAGAACTACACACGAGAGAGAATCAACAGCATCTTGAAATGTGTCCCATACAACGATCATTAGTGCAGTGAATCTTTCTGGCTTGGTTCACACATGCACACGTTTGATTCTCTGCATCTGTTTTACTGTACCTTGAGGACTGGCAGCCGAGGGGGCCAAATTAGACATTTGGCAGCCCTAAGCATTTTTGTGTTAAGACGCTTCACACAGGCATGCATACACACATGATATTTCGCTCTCCCCCCCCCCGCTTTCTAAAGGATTTGGGGCAATTTTGTGTTTAAACCTGCAGAACAGTCACCATTGCATCTCAGTTTGGCCCTGAGCATGTGAGGCGGGAAAGCATTGCATTTCAGGTGAGGTGAGGTGAAATCAGAGCTCTGCTTCGGTTTGGTGTATTGCTGTAGCATCCATTCACACATTTGCTTGTTGTTGCAGTGATCAAGAAACGGATGTGCATGTGTGAACCAGCTTTTGTAGGTAGGAGCATGTGTGTTTGTATAGGAAGCAAGAGACGGAGAACAAACAATGTGTGAGTGGAAGAGAACTTTCCATTTACTAAGACCGACGCTTGTGTAGAGCAGGTAGCGGAAGTCTGCAGGGGTTGATGCTCTGTTGACCAGTCTTCTCGAACCTGGTGTTCTGCAGAGGCTTTGGACTTCAACTCTTACCAGCCCCAGCCAGCGTGGCCAATGGTCAGGAATACTGGGAGTTGTAGTCCAAAACATTGGCTGTGGGTGGGGGAAGAAGACTGCCCTTGCCACTGCATAGTTGAGAGCCTTACTCTGTGAAAACTCACCTATTATTCAAAGTCTACCCAAGTCACTTTGCACAGTGTAACTTTTAAGAAATGACCTCTTTGACTCCTGTGCCAATGCGATGTAATGGAGAGAAGTGTCAAGACTGGAATGGGGGAGATTTGGGAGAGCTAATGCTTTCTCAACCATGTAGTTCATTGAGGGGGGGGTCTGAGTTGTTGACTCAGACCTTGACTTAACCTCACAGCCAGGGTGAGGAACATGGTGCCCTCCAGATGTTGTTGGACTATAACTCCCATCATTCTGACCATTGACCATGCTGGCTGGGGCTAATGGGAGCTGGAGTCCGCCAACACTGGGTGGGTCCCAGGTTCCCCATTCCTGCCTCACAGGGTTGTTGTGAGGATAAATTGTATATACCTTTGATGTCCTTGGCGGATGGAGTGGAATACAACTGTTGCCACTATTATAGTACGCAATAAGTATAGCTTATTGAAATAGGTTTTTTTTAGCTAGAGCGTTTTCAAAGTGACTCCTCCCCTCGGCCCCCCCAATGCAGCTTCAGAAAAAGTATCTTTACCTTGAAAATCAAAATATTCATTTAGGGATATTCATCCTAATGATTAAGACCCCCCCCCCGACTACCAATACAATTTTCATAGACAAGGCGTCTATTCCCTGCTGGTATTTATGTGAATACCTGGACGATTTTACAATAGGACAGCCTTCTGCCCTCCAGACTGGTTGGACTACAACTTCCACACATCATGGGGATGATGGGAGTTGTAGCTGATACATCTGGACGGCACCTCTCTGGGGAAGAGATAAAGCAAATGAGCATTTGGACCGATGTAGATTTTATGTTTGCTTTACAAATGGACCAAAGCAAGAAGAAACACTTTAAGCCTCAGTGTCAAAATGCCCTACATGCGACGTGCAATGCCGCCAAACCAAAATGCCAAATGCACGGTCGTAGTATTGGGGAACGAAATGGGTGTGCCAAGGATCTGGTGTGTGTGTGTGTGTGTGTGTGAAACAAGGGGCACCGTTGTGCTCTGTCTGACCTGGAACAAAAGACATGACCTTAAAATATGGAGTGGTTTGCAGAATAAAAGATGTCTGCTAATTTTGGCCATATCAGTTAAGCTACAATATGGATCAAATATCAAAATTCATAAGAGCTAGAGAAAGGTGATGCAGGATTGTTGTAGAAACCAATGATAAAGTTAATATTTATCTGCCTCTGAAGTACTAGTGTGTAGTAGAGGAGGGTGTCAGCGGGAGGCAGAACAAAGGTAAAATCAGGTGGCTTCTTGGGGTGGGGGAATATATTCTAATGCGCTCTCTGAGTAATTGCCTGGTTTGAAAAGAACTTGCCTGCAATGACATTTTGGAGGGGTAGCAGAGAAAGAGGGGGAAAAATATTTTGTATCCTGCAGTACAAAGGAATGGACTCTCTGCTAATTGCTAATTGAAATCTAATGCATGCAAATAGGTTAATTGCTCTGACATAGGGGATAGCTTACTGATTGGAGATGTGTTTATCCGGCTGGTTAAATTTAAAAACAAAACACACCAGTGATTGCTATCTCCCCCCCCCCCCACCGCCCACTCCCGCCCCGTCGCCTGAAGCAGTGAACTAATCAGCCACGGGGAAGTAGCTTGTTGGGATGCCTGAGGTTGGATAAGCTTTCATGGACACGGAGCCACTGAAAGGCAGGAGCCAGCAACACCGGAGCGGACCAACAGCCCGAACTGCACTTATAATAACAGGCGATGGCTGTCTGCGGAGGGATGACGTTTCACCCTGCTGTGGAACAGACCCAAGACATTTTCATAGCTCAGTGGCAAAGCACGTGCTTCACATGCAAGATGAGGCCCCAGGTTCAATTCCCAGCATTTCCCGGTAAGGCTGAGAAAGATTCCTGTCTATAAACCCACTGGTGCAAATAGGTAATGTTAGGCCCTGGACTCAATGGTCTTTTTGGGGCCCTCCCTTTAGACGGCCCATTTATATTGCTATTGTAAAAAGAAGAAGAAGAAGAAAATAATCAAATGAGCATCTGGAACCATGTACATATTTGGTTGGCTGCCCCCCCCCCGACAATCATTTGTTTTTAAAAATAAGAAGAAAGGATGCTGCGGTGACCAGCATCAGCCCTGTGATGCTCATGTGCTGATGTCACTGCTCTCTGGGTGGTCATCTGAGGACCTCCTGAGCTGTGGGGCCCTGGACTTTGGATCCAGTCATAGTTGTGCCACTTCTGAAGCCACCGCCACTTAGCTTATGCTTAGCAAGATGAACCCATGGTCTGACTCAGGTTTAGGTAGCTTCCTATGTGCCTGAAGAAATGTGCCAAGCACTTTGTAGTTCAGCGGATACGCGGGTTAGAATTGATTTGGGTGTGCATGGCAAAGAAGTGCAAAAGAAATAAATTCGGCAGATTGCTCACCGGTGCTTTTGTATTGTAACGAGAGAGAGGCACAGCTTGTGCTGGACAGGCGTTCTCATTCTTCCCTGTGACATGGGTCTACTGCTGGCTCCAGGCTTTTGGCAACCTTAGTGCAGGCCACCTCAGTGAGGCATCTGGGTCGGGAGAGGTGGGGTGTGCAAGCGGAGCATTTTCTCATGCAGTCTGTGAATCGCAGTGCTGTTGGGGCACGGGGCACAGACGTCCTGGGATACCAGCAGATGACCATCATGCCACCCTTTGGAGGCCATGCTGCATGTATCCCTTTATTCCAAAGCCTTCCCTTAGGGCAGGGGTGCAGAGCCTCTTTCAGTCCCCCCCCGTTCCATTTTGGAGAAGCTCTTGGGGGTGGCATTCCAGGGATGGGGACTCGGACTCCAGGACTTGACTCGTGAGTCAGACTGAGTCCCCCCTCTGACTCGAGTCCCACTCGGGTCCCAATATTTTTAATGGGACTTGAGACTTGACTCAGGACTCGAGACCAAGGACTCTTCAACATCCCTGGGCTGTGCCAGAAGGAGTGGAGAGAAGTGCGATCGCCAGCAAAGATTTTATTTTTTAAAATCATTTTCCTAAAATGCCACCTTTCAGACATTTTGGGTTTGGCTGCCTCTGCCTGCCTGTTTGGAGTTCCCTGCCTCCTCTGCTTGCCTGGTTATTTTGGGTTTGTCTGCCTGGTCTGTTCTTGCCAAAATCAGTTGCAGAGTTTTGAAATAAAAAGACACACTTGTGCCTAAAATTTATTTAAGCCACACATCTGAAATAGCCTTATTTTGTTGGGAAAAAACCCCATTGATTTTAATGGGGACTCGTGGAGTCAGCTTTGGGAGTGACTCGTGACTCGTGAGTCACCATTTTGGACCAAGGACTTTGACTCTGACTCGAGACTCGGGTCCAAAGACTCGTGACTCGACTCGTGACTCGAAACCAAGGACTCTTCAACATCCCTGGCGAGACCAAGGACTCTTCAACATCCCTGGGCATTCCACTGATGGGTGGGGCCAAAATACAAAAAATACCAGCATATTTTAGCTTGAAACTGTTACTGCCAGTAATTAAGCCCTTAGGAAAGGTGTTTCAACCTTTTAGAGCAGGGAAAACACTGAACAAAAGCCAGGAAACCACCAAACAATCAATGGTTGGGGGAAAGGGGGTGGGGCCAGAGGAAGCAGGCGTGGTCATACGGGGAACCCCAGTGGGTCAGACTTTGCCCCCAGGCCTGAGGTTCTGCACCCCTCTCTTAGGGCTACATTCACAAGCATTTCTCTGCATTGACCTTGGCAATATTGATTATGCACTCTGATTCTCTTTCTTAGAAAGATATAGCAAAAGTTAGTATTCTTGTGTTGTTGTAGTTGCAAGGGGCTTAGGATCCCCAAGTGGTCAAACTCTCAAAGCTGCTATAGTTAAATCAGGAGGGAGAGAAGGGGAAAGGAACTGAAAATACATCAAGGCTAGTCATTCTAAGGCTGCAATCGCATAACCCGTTGGATTTATGTCTGAGCAAACATGTATAGCAGCGGTCTCCAACGCGGTGCCCACAGGCACCTCCAGTGGCACCTGTGAGGGGGTCCCCAACATTGTATCCATGGGCACGCACAAAACATTTTATCATTATTTTTTTCTTTCTTTGGGGGGGGCGTTTTTAAAATATACATACATGGATTTGTATATATCCATAGCAACGGATACATATGAAATGCATACAACTTTCTAGAAATTATACATAGGCTTCAAAAGAGCAGACAAAATATTCAAAGAAATATCGAGTTGAAGGTGGCATCTATATGCTACCCGTTCAAATATTTAATTATTTATTTAGGACATTTATATACCGTTTCACATCTAAAGAGATTCCGGAGTGGTGATACTGAAAGCCTTGTAAGGTCCTCAATTTATTATAGGAGGTGAGTGTTTATCCTTCCAGTGTTGTAATATCAGTCTTTCAGCTGTCAAAAGGGTGCAGAAAATCCTTTTTCATTGACCATTTGTTAATTTCCATGAAGCAGGTAAATAATTTAAAAGAACGTGTACATTAGTGAATATTAAAGTCTGTTTCAGTACAAAATTTATCTGTGTAAATAACCTCCTCCTAAAAAGAAGCAACTTGTGCACATTGCCAAAGCATGTGTTTAAAAGAAGCCTTAGCTGCATTGCACTGCCAGCGATTAGCCGAATTAGACAATCCCTTATTAAAGGAACGTTGCAGTGTCCGATAGACACAAAACAAAAGTCTTTTTGCTGAGTAAGATGCAGCCTAAGATCCATAGATGGGATAGGTGGATGCCAAAGCAGTGATCCACTGATTAGGCATTTTGTGGTGGGACCCACAACAGTTTCTCAAATTCCCAAATGTGCCCACGGGTCCAAAAAGGTTGGGGACCCCTGATGTATTCGAATGCAATGCACACAGATCCAAATGCCTTCTTTTGTTAAGCCTGGCCAAACACGAGAATGATGTCATTCTGTATCACAGTTCGGCTTGACTTAGATCCTCTGAATTTCAAGAAACCTAGCCTGTCCTGGTTGTCTAAACTTAGCAATGGCGACTCAGTTAGGGTACAATCCTATGCACATTTAGACAGAAAGAAGTCCTTCAACTCCTACAATGCTGGGAGTTGTAGGACTTCTTTCTGTCTAATAGGATTGCGCCCTTAAGCTCTATTCTTTATGCTTGGCCATTGAGGCTTCAATCCTATCCCCACTTCCCTGGGAGTAACTTCACTGAACTCAGTGAGACTTACTGGAAATAAGTACCTCTCCCCAAGCCCACTGGCAAACATTTTTTTTAATAACTTGTTCTTATCATCTTCATTAAAGTATTACTGCATCCGCCCAGCGGCAGAATTTAAATTTGTTTTTCCAGCTGGAAGAATGTCGATCTCACCGTTGACGTAGCAAGAACTGAGCTGAGGATTTGAACATTATCTGCATCTGCCATTACAAGGGGAGAAAATATCCATGGGATAAGTTATCTCCAAGTTTTCTAATGGATTTGTCTTGACTGATTCAATATTGAAGATGTTCTAGGGGTAATAAAATACAAATGGTTCCTGATTATTCACTGTGGTTACGTATATTGTTTGTTCTTTGTGCTTGGAGTCAAAAAGGCGCAGATGGCTTGTGTTCGACATGGGCTCTAGGAGGGCTGAGATTAGTGATGCTGCAGAAGCTCCTAATTAGCCAGTCCGTCCTACAAATCTAGCTGGTTCGTAATGCCCCTATGTATAATGAACCCTGGTTCTGATGCCCCAGAACTGAAATATGTTTGGAATCAGAAACGAGATTCATTCATGAGTTAACTTTCCTTGTCTGTGCCTGTGTGGTGGGCATGACTAAGCAGCCGAAGTCTGGTGGTATCCACCACCTTTGCACATGCTCAGACAGGCGCTGCGTACTTCAACCCTTTCTTTAGTTAGTCTGTGTCTATCTAGTCCAGGGGTGCAGATTCTCTTTCAACCCGAGGACAGAATGGCATTTTGGAGATGCTCTCGGGGCCCGCATTCCAGTGCTGGGTGGGGCCAAAGGCAAAATGGGCGGGGCCGATATAACAAAAAATACCAGGACATTGTAGCTAAATTATTTATATTTATTATTTTATATCCTGCCTTTTCCCAGCAAGGAATCCAAGCTGGCTTACATAATCCCCCCCCTCTCCATTTTATCCTCACAACAACCCTGCGAGGTAGGTTAGGCTGAGAACATGATTATTCCAATGAGAAATGAACTGTGTCCATTTCTCACCAAAGTCGCCTGACACCACCCTGCGTCCATGTCTTCTGCACACATTATCTGTTAGTGGATCCATTTCAGTGATGTCCAGTACCTTAATTATCCACTCAATTGATGCAGATTTCAAGTGCTGGGGGAGAACAGAGTAGCTTTGCAGCTATTGAGAGTTTTGGCAATCACAATAATTTGATTGCCCTTGATAATCCTCTCTGGAGAGTTCAGTACTGTAGTTAATAAATCCAACGTCAGTCTGACACCCGTCATTTGAGCAATAACCTGTCAGTCTGAATCAAGAAAGTGAGTGGAAGGGGCCTACAAACCATCGTCCAACCTGCTCATGCAGGCAAGTAACATTTGACAGAGTCTGTCAGTCCCGAATACCTCCAGAGAGAGCCCGACTCCTAGTATTGTTCCATTGTCTATTGCTGACAGAGAATGTGTTTGTGGAATCTGGTCCTGTATTGAGCATCGGTCTGCAACGGGATGACCGAGAAGAGATCTTTGCCCTCCTCTGTGTGACATCCCTTCAAATACTGGAAGAGTGCGATCATATCTCCCCTCAGTCTCCTCTTCTGAAGGCTAAACATGCCCAGTTCTTTCAGTCTCTCCTCATAGGGCCTTGTTTCCAGTCCCTTTATCATCCTTGTTGCCCTCCTCTGAACCCTCTCCAGTTTGTCTATGTCCTTCTTAAAGTGAGGTGCCCAGAACTGGACGCAGTACTCAAGATGAGGCCTAACCAGTGCCGAGTAAAGGGGAATTATCACTTCCCGCGATTTGGAAGCTATACTTCTATTAATACAGCCCAAAATTGCATTTGCCTTCTTTGCAGCCACATCGCATTGCTGGCTCATATTCAGTTTGTGATCTACCACAATTCCAAGATCCTTCTCACTTGTAGTATTGTTGAGCCAAGTGTCCCCCATTCTGTAACTCTGCATTTGGTTTCCTCTCCCTAGGTGCAGCACTTGGCATTTATCCCTATTAAATTTCATTCTGTTGTTTTCGGCCCAGCGCTCCAGCCTATCGAGGTCACTTTGAATTTTGTTTCTGTCTTCCAGAGTATTAGCTGTTCCACCCAACTTTGTGTCATCTGCAAATTTGATAAGCATTCCCTGTACCTCCTGATCCAAGTCATTAATAAAAATGTTGAAGAGCACCGGGCCCAGGACCGAGCCCTGTGGTACCCCGCTCGTTACCTCTCCCCAGTTTGAGAAGGAACCATTGATAAGCACTCTTTGAGTCCGATTCTTTAGCCAATTGTGGATCCACCTGATAGTTGTTCCATCTAGCCAATAAGGCTGGAGATGATGATGACATCCCCACCAAAGGTTAATCCAGTACAAGGGTCAGTCAGTCGCTTGCCAAGACCAGAGCCAAACTGTCCATTGTGGGGGCTGGAAGCAGGCTGTAGAAAAATGGGAAGTAGGTGGGCAGGTAGGTTAAGGGGGCAGATCCCAAGACATTTTGCTGCCTGAGGCAGCACCTCGGCAGCACCTCAGCCTCCTTCCCTCCCACTCCAAAGCTGCTCAGCTAGATGGCCGAAATTGGCCATCTAGCTGAGTTGCAGAGTGGCAGGAGGAGCGCAGAGGTACTGCACTCCCGCCCTTCATAGGACTGTCCATAATCCTCTAAGTTCGGAGGGCTACTGGCATCCCGATGAGATTGCTCCCTAAGTTGTTCACAGTACATAGATAACGTTGTACATGTCCTGTACTCCAACTTCTGTTATTTGTTGGCTCATTCTCCTGTACATCAATATATAATAGAATATTTTTCTTCATATAGATCCAAGCATACGATGGGAGTTTTCTCTCTTTCTCTCTCTCGTCTCATGACATTTTAATTCTAGTCCTTCTTCTGGCATCTTCAAATTGCTGGTGTATATTACCTCTTAGGCTGACATTTCATAGGCTTAATATTTGGCCAAGATCAAAAATTTCTTGGAAAGTGTCAAGAACATCTGTTCTGTTTAGCCATTGAAGCATGCAGGAATTACGTTATTCAGCTATTTAAATATTGCTGAAATGCTTCTTCCTATTTTAGTGTGGACATGAAGAGAAAGTAGTTCATACACAATCACTGAGAATTTCAAAATTGGCTTGCATGTGGATTTTCCTTGGGGGCTCTCCCCCCCCACTTTAATTCTGTTTTTAGTTACCGTTGTGCCACTCAAAATATCCCATTACCATCCCTGAGAGCCACTGTGGTTAAAATGAACAAAGTGTTTCACTTGGACAGGGAAGACGTGGGTTCAAATTCCTAGTCAGTCATGAAGTTTGCAGCATTTGTCCTTGGGCCAATCACTGTGGCCTGGTTTGGATGCAATGCAAGACTGCGGTTTAACATTACATGCATGAGCGTTGGGCTCTTAGAGTTAAATCCAACACGGCCCTGGTGGAAGTCCATTAGTGCAACAGAACTTTCTCCCTCCCCCCTCCCCCCTGCATCCCGCTGTGCTGCCTGAAAATCTTCTCCAAATGAAAGATTCGGGGCTCCAGCCCTAGTGGGCCACTGTCTAACACCATCTCTGTTGAGCAGAGACTACCAGCATGGTAGGTTAGGACTGAAGTCTAATGGACAACGAGATGGACTCCAAAGCGAAAGCTCAGATCATCCACACATGATTTTTCTTAGTATTCAATGCAACATGTGCTTTTACACAACCCTTATATCACTCTTCTGAATGGTGACAATGCTCCCAGGACCCAGCAGGGTCAGAGGGAAATGGTGTGGTCTAGTCAGGTCAGGGTCTGGAGTAGTCAGACAAGGACCTGGAGGGCCAGAGGCAGATGAGCTACTGGTTAGGAGAAGGCAAGTTCTCTGCTAAACCCAGTCTTAAGTTGCTTAGACTGAAGAATCAAGACTGAAGCAACAATTATAGAGCTACCTGGCCTTTATTGGCACATCAGGTTACCTGGTGTGGCTGGACTGACAAAGCTGTAGTACCATCTCTGGCCATTACAAGCGGGGTGCTACAGTGCAGCAGGGATTAGGCCGGAAGCTCTCTCTGCTTGGGAGTTGCCCGGGTGGTAGAGGGAGTAAGCCTTGCTATGAAGCACTCTGCAGAAATGTAGTGATGCAGCCCTGATGTAAATGGGGCTCTGTCATTCTTAGGTTGCAGTCCTTTACACACTGCTTGAACAGACAGAGTGGAGCCTATTTCGGTAAGCGTGCATAGGTTCAGGCTATGAGGAGTGTGATGAATTTGTCCTTGCTTAGGGATTCTATGAGATGAGAGTTCAGTCCTGAACGAGCAGGTAACTGAAGCAGGTAGCTGAGCGAGCAGGTAACTGCTCCCAAGTTCAGTCCTGAAAGAGCAGGTAACTCCTCTCATTAAAATTCCCAAGAACAATGTCGGGTCACAGAAAATTGAAATTGTAGGTTCACAGAATTCCTGGTTTCAACACACAGAGAATTTTTATATAGGACTCTGGTGTGTCTTTTTGTCTTTTACTTCAAAATGTTAAGCAAGCTTTACATATTCCAAAATGTGATAGAAGAGCAATGAACACACACACATGCACACACATACACACACACACACACACAAATACAAAGTTGTTATATGCAAAACACATTTTTAAAAGCTTTCTAAGAATTGTTTCAGGAGCATGCCTTTCTTAAAAAAAAGAATAAGAGAGCAATCCTATGGTCTCTGGGAGAGCATCCCAGGGAGCACAGGATTGTTCAGAAAAATCCTTTGGAGGCTGGGGACAGTGCTCCTACCTTGGAAGGGGGAGTTGGAGGTCCTCCCCCCTTCCCCACCCCTTAGCAGCTGGCTTGGAAAGAACTGTTCCAGTTGCTCTCTGAGATCAGAAAAGTGACCTAGGAAGAGGAGGAAAGGGGGTGTTCTGGTGGACAGAGAGGAGAGGAGACCAGAGATGCCAGGATATGAGATACCCTGATCCTCCCCCTCCCCCTCCCCCTCCAAAGTGCCCTCATTAGATGGGCTAAGAAGCCCGCCTAGCAAAAAATTGCCAAAGGCTGAGGATGGGGAGGTGAAGATTGCCTCCGCTGCTCCTCCCTCCCCGCCAATTTCCGCCTGGCAGGGCATAGAAATATCAGAAGAGCAACGAGGGTACAATCGATAGGATTGACACCCTAAAATGTCTTACCCAAAGAACATTTCTGAGCTGTAGCAAAAGGAGTAGAGAGGCCAATGAGGACAGGTGTTTTGGTCCTAAGGTTTCTATGTTTGGCCTCTCATATTTATATGATTTCTTATGAACTGCTTATGTGATTTTTTTTTAAACAAAGAATAGAAATTCAGAGCAGCACTCTTTAACAGTTAACTATCCCCCCCCCCAAGTTCCCAGCTATGATTTGAGAGTAATATATTTACTTCATAACCTTGTCAGTAATGCCGAGCAGCACATTGCCTTAAGTTCCCAGAACAAGATACCTGGTTCTAAGTCTTATCTGTGCTCTCTTCCACAGGTCTATTGTTCTCAACTATTGTAACTCTGAAGTGTTTTTTAGTTCTATTTACTTCTCAGATATTTCATGTTATCTTTACTCATTTACGTCATAAGCAGAACAGATGAACGCATGTTGTTGTTTTCTTCCTGAACGTAGGTGGGAAAATGGTTTTCACCCTTGTTTTTCCCATGTCACTTTAACAACAAGAGGCTTAGAGGTCAGTGAAAAGTCATAGCATGTTAGCATGCTAGAATCAAACTGATTCGGACGTTATATCAGAATACATTTTAATATTTCATTTGCTTTCTTATGGGAGATATGTAGCTACCAAAATCTTTATTTAGGATAAATATTTTTATGCAGGTTGGTGCAGGACTCTTGCAAGATGCTTAGTGTGTGAAAACATCTGGGGCAAATATTAGTCATAGGAGCCTACTGAATTTGCATGTATTATAAGAAAACTGTAGTATAAATTACTATGAACAATGTATCCAAGTCCCTTCAATGAGAGTTTCCCTCTCACCAAGAGCCAGTGTGGTGTAATGGTTAGAGTGTTAGACTGGGACTCAAGAGACCTGGGTTTTAGTCCCCACTCACCATGAAACTCACTCGGTGACTTTGGGCAAGTTACTGATTCTCACTGGGTGACCTTGGGCAAGTTACCCTGATTCTCAGGGTTGCTGAGAGGATAAAATGGGGAAGAGGAGGATCATGTACACCACCTTGGGCTCCTTTTAGGAAAGGCGGGATATCCACATAAGAAATAAATAAATCCTGGAGGAGGGGGGGGCAGTAGTTCAGTGTTAGAGCACATGCTTTCAGGGCTGGCACCAGATTTCACAGGCTCTGGGCAAAGTGCCTTCAGTGGCTGCACCACCAGTGGCAGACCCCTTCCCCCTTGGTAGTACTGGGCTTACTGGAGGCCTGGCAGCTGTGATGGGTGGCCCAGCAGCAGCATAGACAGAAGTGTCACTAGACTTGCTGATGCAGCAGCTATGTTAATTTCCCCACAATGCAGTGCCAGCTCCAGGATTTTGAGGGCCCTTGGGCAAGACATCCTCAATGGACCCTCTCCCTCAGTGAGCCTACCTTCTCACCACCATTGTCACCAGCTGCTGTTGCTCTGCATCCTCGTTCTCATAATTGCCACCACTTGCTTGCTTGGCACGCAGAGCCAGTGAGCAAGCAGGCAGTGGCATCTGCTGCTCTTCCTTCTCACCACCCATTACTGTTGCCTGGGCCAGAGCAAGAGGCAGGTGAACAAGCAGGCTGCAGTGGTGAAGAGGAGGAGCAAGTCCAAGGGGCTCTCGTCAGTGTGGTCCCCTGCTGGGGTGTGGGCCCTGGGCAGGTGCCCAACCATGCCCAACCTTCATGCCGGCCCTGCCCTCAATGTAGTGTCTGCGATGCCTGCAAGTCCAGTCACTCAGGCTCAGCACTTCTTTCAGCACAGCTGCTGGGCAAGTGTTTGTGGGGCAGTGGCAGCGGCAGCCCAGCGATGGCCTGGTAGCTGCACCCACAGGAACACTGGGCCTGTGTGGCCTGCACTTGCTGGAAAGGCCAACATTTTAATTTCTTCACAATGCATGCCCATGGCATCTGCATCACAAGAATTGCAGGGAAATTAAAATGGCCACCGCACACGTGAGTCCAGTCGCTCAGGAACAGCACTTCGACCAGCACTAGATTCGACCAGAGGTCTGACTCAATATGGAACATATAGGAACATAGGAAGCTGCCTCAGACCCTTGGTCCATCTAGCCCAGTTTTGTTGACACTGACTGGCAGCCGCTCTCCTGGGTTTTAGGCAGGAGTTTTGTCTTGCTGTCTTAGGTGTACGTGATACAGTATACTGAGTACATACTGTTGTCTGAGCACAAATAGGTTTTGTAGGTTTAAAACCTCTCTGACTAGATGTGACAGTTGGACAAAGGAAATATTACTGTACACCATCACGGGGTAACAATGCCTCTGTCATAGCACTTTCTGCTCCCTTAAAAGCTATTGTCTGTCTCCAGCTATGGTCAGAAGATCTGTCCAAGGAAACAATTCCCTGGCTGTAATGGCAGTTTGCTTTTAGTAATTATAACCTTGGTGGCTTAACCTTGGATGATTAATTACTCTTCTCACATTGACAACTCAGCCTGCCAACACCTCTGCTTGTTGGCGGCATAGGCTTTATTTTTAATCTTTCCTAAAAATGTATGTCTGGTAACCTCCTCTGAGCAACTTGCCAATGGCGGAAAGCCTGATCCTTTTCCTTAATACAGGGGTGCAGAACATCAGGCCTGGGAGCCAAATCTGCCCTTACAGGGTTCCCTAAGTGGCCCTGACCCTTTCCCTTGGACGCATTGCCTTTTTCCTCCAACCACTGATCATTTGGTGGCTTCCTGGCTTTTGTGCAGTTTTTCCCCCATTGTAAAAGGTTGAAATGCCTTTCCTTAGGCTTAATTACTGGCAATAAGAGCTTGAAGCTAAATTATAATGGTATTTTTGGTATTTATTTATCTGTATTTATTTATGTATTTAAATGCACATTTTAGTGTGCTTTTTAATTAAAAAAAATTAAATATGCAGATTAATATGGGAACAGGCCAGAATGAGTTAACACATACAAAAGTGAGATCGATTAGAAATAGACTGATTTGTCCATCCCTGTCTGTTCATCCCTGCTACTTTGCCTTTGGCCCCGCCCATCACTGGAATGCAGCCCACGAGAGCTTCTCTGAAATGGAATGAGGCCCTTGGGCTGAAAGGTCCAACACCCTTGATTTAATGGTATGGCAAGCCAGCTCTGCCCCAATTCCTTTTTTTAATTATTTGTTTGTTTTAGACCTTTAAACCCCACCATTCCATAGGGACACTTGGGGAATTTTATTTATTAATATTTTTATATGATCTGACCTCATTCACACTTCCTGGACTAATGTGTAGATTGCAGTGTAGATTGCAGTGTAGCTCTCCATCTGATTTTGACTTCTCCAAATCTCAGAACACAGTACTCAACTCAAAAAAACACATCAAAATAGATTGAGAAATCTGTATTTATTTATGTATTTAAATGCACATTTTAGTGTGCTTTTTAATTAAAAAAAATTAAATATGCAGATTAATATGGGAACAGGCCAGAATGAGTTAACACATACAAAAGTGAGATCGATTAGAAATAGACTGATTTGTCCATCCCTGTCTGTTCATCATTTGATGCTGAGGCTGGTCCCCATAAAACTAGAGATAGCCCTTTTGACACTCATGTCAGATTGGATGGATAAATTAGCTATTTCCAGAAAATCAGATAGAATTTGGCTTATTTTTTGAGCAAATCTAATATTCAGAAAATAAGCCTTTCACAGAATCATATAGAGTTGGAAGGGAACTTGGAGGTCATTTAGTCCAAATCCCTGCAATGCACATGCAACTACAACATCCTTGCTGGCTGTGGGGGGGGGAGTTATGGGAGTTGTAGTCCAATACATTTGGAGGGCATCTGTGGTGTGGTGGTTAGAATGTTGGACTGGGACTTGGGAGATTCTAGTCCCCACTTGGCCATGAGGCTCCCTGGGTGGTGACTTTGGCCCAGTCACTGACTCTCAGCCTAACCTACCACACAGGCTTGTCATGAGGATAAAATGGAGGAAGAGAAGCATGTAAGCTGTCTTGCCTTCTTTGCAGGAGGAAAAAAATGTGGGATATACATATAATTAATAAATGAATAAAAATCAGGTTGAAGAAGCCTGCCCTATAGTTTAAGTTCTTCCTGCATAATGAGGAACCATATTTTTGCGTCATTCCTGTCCAGTACTTTGTTTCTGAATTACAGCTCTGTGCATTTAGAAAAGCTTCCAGCTGCAAAGGATTTAAGATGAAACAAAGTAAATGAGGTAGAGAGAGAGATAAGAACAATTCCAGATGGCGAGATATGCTTTCTCCTCCACAAAACCTGACAATTTTGTTGAGGGGAGGAGATTAAGCTTTGTGTTTTCTTTCTTTTTCTTGTGAAAATAAAGCACAGAAGAAGCAACAGAATCTGTATTTCTTGTAAACTTGCCACTGTTTGGAGCCAGGTTGATTGGGTTTGCATTTCTTTCAAAACAACACAGATTCTAGTGCTTCTAGTACTCCCACATTACACGCCCATTCTGTGTCCACATGTATCGAGCTGCTCAGAGCTGGAGAAATTGGAATATTCCCATGGGCAGGATTTGTTTCCCCCCCTCTTGATAGGAAATCAATATCTTATCAATAGGGGTGCTTCCCGAGGAGGCTTTTCTCATACCATCACTCTGCCTCATTCACAGAATTTTACTGGGTTGTGTGGGGAGAGGCCCAGATGACATCATCTTCCACACTCATTTCCTACCACTTCCCCAGTCTTCTTTTCTTACCACAGAAAATCCATTAAGGAGAAAAAAGATGGAATAGCTGCACAATGCCTTCTAACTCATAACGTTAGGAGCCCGTCATCCGGAAACACCCAAGGACTTCCAACCCACTGCAGACATACACTTTATTTTTCAAGTTTCAGAGAAGATCTGGACTATCGTGCAGAGAGAGAGAGAGAGAGAGCCTTTTTGTTTAAAAACAGACAAACAAACAAACAAAATAAATGACATGGAATTTCTCATCGGGAAGACAACTGCACAACCTTCTTTTTGATCTAGGGTCAGGAGACAAGCATGGCAGTGGTAGGGTCTAGCTTGCCAACATCTTGTCCACCCACATAATGTGAACTGAGAATCTATGAAGTTGCCATACGTTGACTCAAACCATTGGTCCATCTAGCCTCACATTGTCTGCTATGATTATTAGTGGCTCCCAAGCCGAAAGGAAGAGGGTTCCCCCTCTATCTGTCAAGATATCCTCTTTACTGGGGATTTATCCAAGGACCTAGGGTGGCCAGGTGTCCTCTTTTACAGAAGACAGTCCTCTATTTGAATGACTACCAGAGGACTGGCCTCTATTTGAGGTGTTCTCTATTTGAAGGTCTGTCCTGTCTAATTCCAGTTTAAAGCTAATTAACCTAATGAAATGTTGCCCATCAACAGGCTGATTAGGCAGGCTCACAGGTCACCTGGCCATAGCCTTCCACAGGATGGTGAGATGTCCTGTATTTCTATTTAACTGATAATAATGATTTCTAAATTTGTATCTATACATATAAATTAGCATATGCAATTATCATGCAAATCACTGCCCTCTTTTTTTGGTGATTCATAAGTAGCCAGTAGCCACCCTACAAGGACCTGATCCCCTGGATCCAGGTGTTGTTATCTGTTCTGCTCTCAGATTTGGTTGTGGGGGGAGTAGGTGCTTCTTGGGAAGGGGTACCCTTTGCCACTGCCAAGGCAGCTGAAACCACCAGTAACACTGGTGACAGAGGAGGGCAACTCTACCAAGCCTCCTTCTTTGAGGGATCTAATTACCAGCAAGCCAGATGTGGGGAGAACTGTGTGGCTGGAGCACCCCTGACCTCCAGATCTAGACATTGCAATCTGCTCCATTCCCAGATGTGATCTTGGAAGTGGGGTGCAAATGCTTCCAGGGAGCATTCCACTTTCCACTTTAAAACATCCCATGAGTTGTGGGTGGTTTGTTAACCACACCAACAACCCACACTTGTCGGGTTTGGACAACACGATAAGCCACAGTGACCACCTACTGTCACTTGAATATTCAAAATGGCCACCAGCACACGCTGTAACTGCAGTGGGCTGTGGCGATCATACAAACTGGCCCATTCTCTTTGACAAGATTATGCTTTCCTAGATCATACAACCTCTCAGCAAAACTGTACTCAATGAATATCGCAAGCACTGCTTTATAGGAATTTCCCCACTTCTGGAAGAAGCTGAAGCTAATGAAATAAGAACAGCATCTTTGGGACAAAATGTATCCCAAGATTTACCGCTCGTAAACTGCATCCCAGATGTAGCCTGAGGTGGAGCCTACAGCCTGCCTTGCTGAGGAGTAGTACCTCCTAAGGTCCAAAGTGAAACCAATAACTCAGAAGTGGCGAACCTCTGGCCCTCCAGCCAGGGTGGCCACCTATGAATCACCAAAAATGAGGAAATGCACCAGAAAAAGAGGACCAAAGAAGACAGCGATCTGTATAACATGTGTATATGCTAATTTAAATTTGTAGATGCAAATTTAGAAATAATTATTCTAATTTAAATAGAAATACAGTACTTCTCACCATACTGTGGAGGACTGTGGTCAGTTGACCTGTGTGTCTACTTGTCCAGCCAGCCTGCTGTCCAGGTGCTAACTGTGGATGGGCAACAGTTCTTATGGGTCATGGTCTGGAATTGGACAGGACAGCCCTTCAAACAGAGGACTCCTTCAAATGGTCCTCTGGCAACCCTTCAAATATAGGACTGCCCTGTGTAAAAGAGGCCACCTGGCCACCTGAACGACACCTTCAGTGATTCCTGACCATTGACCATGCTAGCTGGGGCTGATGGGAGATTCAGTCTGACAACCTTTGGAGGGTCAGTTTCCCCATCCTTGCAATAAGCAATTATAACCTGACCAGAACCTAGATCAAACTGAATTAGCGATATAAAGTTGCTTGAGTGTTGTTTCAAACATACGTATTGATGATACTCATGCTCTCTACATGGATTCCCTGGCAGTTGTGATCTCCTGTCCCTCCTCTGGTCTGATGCAGACCTGCTGTGTTCTGTGCCTTTAGGGCCATCGCTCTGGCCTGAACTGTTTCCATCTCGTTTATACAGGCTGTTTAATCTCTCTTCTACCTAACCTTCAATTCCGCCTATCTTGGGCACTCTAGAAAGAGTGACATACTTTTCACTGTGTCAATTTCAGACTAAGCTGCACTCGATATGTGGCACTTTTGAACAGGGCCCTGCAGATTAGCTGAGATGTATGACACAGGCTGCTGCTGCTAGGGAGGCAAAAGCCTATTGAGGAGGTTTATTGGATTACAAAATTTGTTCTTCAGAATGAGGTGGGGAGGAAGTGGAGCTATTCCAACCATTGAAATAATTCCTGTAAGGTGATTTTCTGAAACACAAGGTAGCGAGAATAAGAAACCAACTTCACGGTTCAAAATTGCTGGGGTGCTATTATCTGAACTTGGAAACTTGGTGGGAAAAACCAAGGCCTCATATTGTTCCTCTGACTGTGGATACATCTAGCAATATATGACTTTTTCTATGAACAAGAGATTTGAGGAGTTTGATGATTGCATATTGCCAGCACGGGTCCAAAAGGATGATAAACTAGGGTGAAATATGGCCAAATCATGCCAGGCATAACAGCAAATTAAGGTTGTACTTGCTGGAGTTAAGAGGGATAGGTTTAAAGCAAACCATGCATTGGCTGGGATCCAAACAGCTACTTTATTGTTTGATTCCTTTTTTTCTTACTTTTATGCAGTATAATGACACAGGAGAAAACTTGAGGACAGTCAGTAAATCCTTATCACTTCCAACTTACTAAATGAATAAGGCTGACTTCAAAATATAGCTCTTGCCCAAGTTATCAGTTTGACATTTCTCAATCAGTATTATTGTTTTCATGCTGTAAGCCACCTTGTGAAGACTGTGGTTTCGAACAGGCTGCTAAAAAATTGATTAAATAAACAAAACAAACGAAGACAAGTATGGAGAGAATCAATCATTGGAGGAAGTTTCCAATAGGTTAACATATATTTTATTAAATATTTCAATTTCTCCATGTTTTTTTAAAGACAACTTTTTCATAACTCACTAAGATACACAGCTGTTGTAACCGGTCCCATTTGTCTGGAGAACAATTATATTTTCAGAGGAATTTTTTTCTTTCTAAAATGTATACCCTGCACCTACAATGTCAATCAGCATTCTCGGGATGGCTTACAACAAGCAATAGAAGAATAGAATAAACCCGTTCCTTTAGTCATAAGAAAACACCTGTGCAAGAGGCCGTGATGGAATTCAATTCAAATAATCTCTCCAAAGGGTGAAAACATCCTAAAATGGCATACATAAATGAGAAGGAACATAATAACCAGAATGCTACAATTAAAAGCATCTTCCCAGAAAGATACTGTCGTAAATCAGTCCGGTCCACAGATAAGCCGTTGTCGTTAACCAGTGCTTTTTTTCTGGAGAAAAGGGTACCGGAACTCTTGGATTACATTTCCTCGGGAATAGATGGCGATTAAATTGTAATGCAATTAATAGAAGAAAAGGTGCTGGAACTCAGTTCTGGTGAGTTCCACCAGAAAAAAAGCCCTGTCGTTAACACAGTCCAAGGTTGAAAGCCAAGAGACATGTCCGGAACCAAAATAAAATGAAGCAGTGTAGGAGCAGGCTGAAGCGTGGTCAAGAAATCATGAGTCTCATTCCGGGGGCTGGCAGGGGTGTCTGGCTGCGGTCGAGTTGCAATGGCAATTGCTTCAAGCGTCCGAAGTGTGTTTGGGGCCTGCCTTTTAAACAGGCACGGATTAGCAAGGCAGCACAGCTGGGCCAGGCTGCAGATGACACACGTGCCTGGCCCCACCCCAAACACACTCTGGCACAGCTGCCCCATGTCTTCCAAACGGAGGCACAACAGATACATCGCATGACATATGAACATAGGAAGCTGCCTTATACTGAGTCAGACCATCGGTCCATCTTGCCCAGTACTGTCGACACCGACAGGCAGCAATCGCTCTCCTGGGCCTCAGGCAGGATTCTTTCCTAGCCCTACCTGGAGATACCAGGAATTAAGAGAAAAACATGGACCCTTCTGCATGCAAAGTATGTGCTCTATCACACTGAACTAGGGATGTGTGAAGAATCTGATAAGGGGTGAAAATCCAACGGATTTTTTCAACTTGGCCCCATGGGTTCCATTCCATCAACCCTGTGCTGGCACTGACTTGATCTGACATGAGTCAAGCCAGCACATGAACTTCCATTTTTAAAACAGGCTGTGATTTGCTTTTTTTTTTTATTTTTTTAAACAACCCAGGGAAATGTGTGCAAAATTTGGGGCTCTGTGCTGCATAAATTTGCGCAAATTGCAGAGCCAAGGCCCAAATGTTGCACAAATCTGAAATTAACTGTCCGAAACATCAAGGTGGCCAAGGTGGAGTGTGTGCATATGCAGTGAGAGGAGGATGCTCCCGTACTTCTCATGTTAAGTGCTACAGCAAGAACAACAACAAGAATAATGCCTCAGCTCAGACCTAACGAGTCACCCCCAATTTGTGCAAATTGCGCTAGAGATACACAGTTCTCAGCTCCAACTTTGTGCAAATAAATCAAGCAATTTTGCGGGCGCCAGCCCCTCCCCCCGACTTGGCCTTCTTTGGCCATCGGGTTGGAAATGTGTTGAGAGTCCATTCATCAAGCTCAAATGGAATGAGTTTTCCAATGTTGCACATCCTTATGCATCCTTTGCCCCCCACCCAGCACTGGAATCTGGCCCCCGAGAACTTCTCTGAAATGGAATTGGGCCCTCACTTTGAAAGAAGTTCAACACCCCTGCTTTACACGTTGAAGTCGCCACATTCAGCTGTTCCTCCAAATGTACAATGCGCACACGGAGGATTGTAGGGCTGCGCCCCGCTGGCTCTGCCTCCATTATTGCTGTACCACACTGACCCTGCTCCCAAATCCCATTGGCTACGTCTTGAGGAGGACATCTGAAAAGGGGTGCTTATATACCAGAGATGTACAACCGTTTTGGCCGTGAGGGCCACATGTGATGGTGGCTTGGGGCTCAGGTGCCCCGTGCGTGCGCACACACGTGTGTGTGTGTGTGTGTGCGTACACCCACACTTTCTCCCCAGCAATTCTGATACAGATCATCCTTTCCTCACTGCTAGTAGCAGCGATGGAGGGAATGGAGAGCCTTCTCTTCACCCCCACTCCCCAGGCCAGTATTCAGCCTAAAAGTTCAGGGGGGGTGCCAAAAAAAGTAGGGGGGCAGTTCATTGGTTTGCAGGCTTTTTAAAGACAAAGTTGTAAACTGTTTTTTTAATTATTTGTGTGTAAAAAAAAATAATTAAGGGGGGAAGAGAATATTTAGGGGGCAGGCCCCCTAGCCTCCCCCGGCTACAGGCCCATCCCTCCCTCAGTAATCCCGATACAGAGCTTTCTCTCTGCTCATTGGTACTAGTGGTGGGAAAAGGGTGATCTGTATGACTATCGCTTTGGCGGTGGGTAGTAGAAAAGGCTAGCCCCATTGGCTGGGACGAGGAGAAATGGCTAGCCCCATTGGTGGGGGGAGGAGAAAAGGCTGTCCCCTTTGGGAGTGGGTAAGAGAAATGGCTAGCCCCATTGGTGGGGCGAGGAGAAATGGCTAGCCCCATTGGTGGGGGGAGGAGAAAAGGCTAGCCCCATTGGAGGGGGAAGGAGAAATGGCTAGCCCCATTGGTGGGGGGAGGGGAAAAGGCTAGCCCCATTGGAGGGGGAAGGAGAAATGGCTAGCCCCATTGCTGGGGGGAGGGGAAAAGACTAGCCCCACTGAAGGAGGGAAGAGAAAAGGCTAGCCCCATTGGAGGGTGCACAGTTAAAGCCGTGGGGGGCCACTTACAGCCCCTGGGCTGCAGGCTGTGCACCCCTGTTATATACATACAGTTATATGAACATAGGCACTCCGCATGAATGAGGTCCCTGATCGTGCAAGGGTCCTGATCATACACTCTGTGCATAGGACTGCACTTGCGTAGGCACCCCTTTTCAGACTTCCTGCTCCGTGCGCGGTCGGTGAGGGCAGGGGCAGCTAATCACAGTCCCACCTCACTTCACACATTTAGTGTACACATGCAGCAATAACTGAACAGGGCTCAAACAGAATTCAAAGCAATGCCCTGGTTGTATTCCAAGGATTTTGTTTTCAGGGTAGAGAATATGTGTTCGACATTTCCTACCTGGTGCACCCGGGGTCACCCATTAAAGCTGACTGGTGGGAGATTCAGGACAGATAAAAGGTACTTTTCCACTTGGTGCAGAGTTAAACTATGGAATTCACTGCCACAAGATAGAGTGACGGCCACCAACATGGATTGAATGAAAAGGGGATTAAAAAGTATGCTTCTGTATGCCAGTGTGTGCTGTTGTACTCATTGCCAGGGCTGATTGCACACATGCCAGTGCACTATGCCGTTGCACTATGTCAGCGCTGTTGCACTCGTGTCTTGCTTGGGGCTGGGGAAGGCTGCCTAGAATGAGAGCCAATGTGGAATTGTGTTTAGCATATTGGACCAGGACCGGGGAGGACCCAGGCAAACATCTCCTTTCATCTACGCCAGGAGTGGGGAGCTTCTTTCACCTCGAGGGCTGAATTCACTTTCAGAGAAGCTCTCAAGGAAGGGCCGCATCCTGGTGATGGGCAGGGCCAAAGGCAAAGGGGTGGGGGCAAAAATACAAAAACAAAAAATACCAGCGTATTGTAGCTTAAGGGCGCAATCCTATGCATGCTGGCATGGGAATGCTGGGAGTTGTGGGACTTTTTCCCCCCCCCCATCTAAACGTGAATAGGATTGTGCCCTAAAGCTCTTACTGCCAGTAACTAAGCCTTAGGAGAGGTGTTTCAACCTTTTAGAACAGGGGGGAAAGCTGCACAAAAGCCAGGAAACCACCAAAAATTTGGTGGTTGGGAGAAAGGGGGTGTGGCCTACATGGAGAACGCCAGAGGATCATCAGATAAAGAGCCCAGGAGGGCCAGAGGCTCCTGTTGGTATATAACGTCAACAACATGCTATGATCTTTTTGTTTACAGTACAGATGGTCTGCTATCTGGCATTGCTAGGCAGGATGTTTATTGTCTAGGTTTCACTGTGTTCGCCATGTTTACCTTAGCTATTCTTGGTAGTTCTCAAGAAGCGTGTGAACCAGTTTGTCATGTGATCTATTGCTGGTGACGTGTGTGTGCTGGTCAGACAGCAACCATGTTATATAGCAGAGTTCTCCAACCTTGGGTCCCCAGATGCTTTTGGCCTACAACTCCCAGCATGCCCCAGCCAGCTATGCTATGCTGGCTGGGGCATGCTGGGAGTTGTAGGCCAAAAACATCTGGGGACCCAAGGTTGGAGAACACTGTTATATAGGTCATCTCAGTCTGGAGGTCTACTTCTTCTCTCTACTGGACTTATCCTTTCTGGATGTATATAGCTTGCTGGATTTCGCTTGCTGTGTTTTGTACTCTGCACATGGACGGTGTATATGGAATGTATACTCTGTCGTGATTACTTTGAATAAGTAAATAAACAGGGAGAATAGACCGCCTTGTGTCTACAGAGTGGTTCTCGAGTCCTGGATTAATCTGCAACCGGGTGAGCTGAACACCGCTGCATGGTGTGGAGAGAGAGATACTCTGCTGCTGCTGTGTGTGGATAGCCAAGTGCTGTGCCTGAAATCAGACTGGTTCACAGACGACCATTTTTCTTTCAACACCAACAGCTCCCCACCTACGACGTGGGCTGGGTTAACTTGGGCTAGTTGCTATCTCTCTTAGCTTAACCCAGTGTTTCTCAACCTTGGGTCCCCAGATGTTTTTGGCCTACAACTCCCAGCATGCCCCAGCCAGCTATGCTGGCTGGGGCATGCTGGGAGTTGTAGGCCTAAAACATCTGGGGACCCAAGGTTGAGAAACACTGGCTTAACCTAAGCCTACCTCACTCACGAGGTTGTTGCGAGGGTCAAATGGTGGCATGCCACCCTGAGCGTATAAAAAGAGGAAGGGTGGAATAATGAATGCGATAAACAAACAAACAAATAAATAAATAAATAAAATGGCCAGCTCATGGGAGTTAAGGGTTAAAAGCAGGGGAGGCTGGTGACTCCTATGTCAGTGGGGGCCCTTATCCATCGCAGCTTTTATTTTTGAGTGTTATAGGAGATATCCCTGGTGCCGAACTCCAACCCCCCCCACCCCAAATAGGTTCACCACCATGGAGCACCATGGGTAGCTTCTATAATGCTCAAAATAAATGTTGCAATGGATAAGGAGCCCCACTGACACAGGAATCACGATCAGCCTCCCCTGGTTAACAGTTCGATTGGAAGAAGCAACACTTTGGAAGAAAGGGACTGACAAAGAGATGTGAGTCGGCTGACGGCATCTTGGAGGTGCAGGTTTTCCCTCTCTGGGGATCTAAAATGTGGTAATGGCTCCGCTGCCCTGTCGGTGTGCCTCTTCACTACCACTTATGCTCCACTCGTATATTTACAAATAAAACAAATATTACAAATGCAAGATAAGTCTCCACTGTGCTCTCTCCTCCAAAGGAAACCAAACTCAATAGTGCTGCTCCAGGAATTCCTCACTGGCTTGTGCAAGTCAGGAGCATGCAAGGATCTAATGGATTTTCAATGTTCTTGGCCATCATCGATGGATGATATTATTCTGAAGCACTCGTTCTAATCAGTGGATTGAACCTGGGGCTTTGCCGTCGATATTGTGGACTTCTTTAATGGGGCAGGGCGGGAAGGCGGGCGGACTTGTTAAACATTTATGCAATGGGTAATTGTGCAATTAGATAATTTAGAAAAGTGCTGGATCATGCCCTGGGTTATTTTCCCACTAGTCCTTTGCTGAAAAGACAGTGGGAAGCAAATGCCACTATGAATCGTCCAACATTGGAGCAGTTCCTTCCACAGTGTTGGCAAAGATTTTGTTAGCAGAGCTGTCTCTGTCCACCTGTACCCCTCAGGCGAGCTTTGCGCTAAATGGGTTTTGGCTCAGTGGAAGGTTCTGGGTGACCTTGATGGTTGTCTACACAATGGAAAGCGGAACAACATATGTTCAGGAAAGAACTTGGCAGGGGAGACTGGTGACTCCGATGTCAGTGGGGCTTCTTATCCATTGCAGCTTTTATTCTGAACTTTATCGGAGCTATCCACAGGTTCTGAACTCAATAGGTCCCCACCATGGAGCACCAAGGATAGCTCCGATAAAGCTCATAATAAAAGCTGCAATGGATAAGGTGCCCCACTGACCTCGGAGCCACTACCCTCCCTTGGAACTTAGTAATTGAATTAAAAGTTAGGATTTTTATATCCTGGAGCTTACTGTAATGAAGCATGCTGTAGGGCCAGGGTTGCTGAACCTCAGGCCTGTGGGGCAAATCTGATGGCCACACCCCCTTATCTTAGCTCCACCCTTTCCCCATGACCATTGATCATTTGGTGGTTTTGACACTTTTTCCCCATTCCAAAAGGTTTACTTGCTTCTCCTAAGGCTTAGTGATGGGCAGTAAGAGCTTTAAGCTGAAATATGCTGGTACTTTTGATATTTTGGCTTCACCTCTTTGCCTTCAGCCTTGCCCACCACTGAAAAGTGCCCCTGAGAGCTTCTCTAAGATTGAATTCCGCCCCTGGGCTGAAAGAAGTTCAACACCCCTACTGTAGGGGATGCTGCTGAAGTCAAGGGTGGCTAGGTGTCAAGAACCACCTGTGCCAGAACTCTAAGCTTGGTGTGGCTTCCTCTGAAATGGAGGAGAAGGACCTTACTGGGAGGGGATGGGTGGGCCAGGCCCAAACACAGACTGCAACCGTAGAGCATTAAAACCTTGTGAGGGACAACCTCAGGTGGCCTCCTCAGATGACACTTTTTCCTAGGAGGCTGTGACATAGAGGAACCCAACACCCCACAATGGGCCCCCCACCCCAGCTCCAGATCTTCCACCACCAACCCCAGCAGCATAGGTGCAGAGAGAGAGTGCCAGGGCCATGCCAACATGTAGTGGAAGGGATCCATTGCTCATTCTGCAGCCTGAGACCATCCCTCCCTCACACCTACCTACTTGAAAGGAGGTGAGCACTCTGGATCAGGACCGACTGGTTACCTGAAAGAGATGAAGTCTGCTGTAACTAGGGAGGGACCAATCTGTGAGTTTTGCTTTCTCCCACATTCTGCTTGTAAACATCTGAAATTCTTTCTATCCCATTTATGGGATAAATTTATGAAGAAGTATGCAACTTCTGGAAAGTTCTTATTTAAAAAAATGAGCAGAACAAAATTCCCGTGTATCCCTGGTTATAATATGGCTTAGTTAGTCTCTGCCTGTTACTTAATGTTCAAATAGCTAAGCAAGCAAGTGCCTCACTCACACAGCTTTGCGAAGCCTGCACTGGATTCTGCTGGACAGCTCCGCTGCTGATCTAGCTCTCCAGAGATAGGGATGGACAGATCAGTCTATTTCTGGTCTGTGTCAGTTTCGCATGAGTCATCATAACTCCATTTCTACATCGACGTGTGCATTTAAAACACACACACATGAAAATTCCACATTTAAATACATATTTCTGAACATATGTTCCCCAAAATACGTGTTTTCATATACATTGTAACCCCAAATAATGCATTGTTGCATTTTTATACCCATTTTGGTATGTTTTTTGAGTGAAGAGCTGCATCACAAAATTTGAAGAAGTCCCCCCCCCCCCTTTTCCTGTTTGTGGTGCCATCCCACTGTGTTGTTGATCTTTTGGCAGAAGTGGGCCACTGTTCTTGGCTACACCAGCTACTTTGCACAGAACCTCATTCTTTGCTTGACCAAGACTTTTGTTGGTGGGGTTGGAAGAACACTTTCTGCTACTAGATGCTAGATCTTTCTATTGTTTCCTATCGGCATCACTCACATTTAATCCAGAAGGAACTATATCTATATCTATTTCTCCCATGGCTTGTTGTTGAATGGGTTATCATGTGTCTGAACCCAGCTGCGCTAACAAGCCATGGCTTGTTAACCATGAACAACCTAGGAAGAAAACCCATGGTTTGTTGTTGCATTGTGAACTGAGGGTTGTTCGCCATGGTTTGTTAACTCGGCTGGGTTCAGACAACACAATAACCCACGTTTCAACAACAACCCACGGTTCAATGACAACCCACACTTAACACTTGAGTGTGGGTTATCGTGTTGTCTGAACCCAGTCAATATGTCGGAGTCTAGGTATTACAAGTTTATGCTTACCTCTAATGCAGCTGATCTATGCTATGGCTGTACCAATGTATGTTTGGCAGACACCGATAGAAATCAGTTTGAGAATTCTTGAGTTGGAGGACTTCAGGTAGTAGTGAAAGACTTCTGGCTGAGGTCATGGTGGGGATCAGCGCTTGCTGGCAGCAGTTATCCAAGGTCTCAAGCATAGGGATTGGGGAGAAATTCATTTGGTTCACATTTCAATGACAACTTATACAATTCTCCACTTCCCAAACCTAAACATGAACTGGAACACAGTTTGCCACCAAAATCTGTACATTTCTGAGGTTTGTGATGAAGTGCGCAAAAAGAACCCCTCAGAAAAATGCATACATTTCCAAAAATGTGCATTATTCCTTGGAAAAATGCTTGGGAAAAGTATGTTTGAAAGGTGCATGCAAAAATACATACATTTGAAAAACGTACATACAAAAATGTGTTGTTGTTTTTTTAATGCACATGAAAATATGTACACATTTTCATGAAACTCACTGGGTGACTTTGGGCCAGTCACTGACTCTCAGCCTAACCTACCTCACAGGGTTGTTGTGAGGATAAAATGGAGAGGAGGAGGAGGAGGATTATGTAAGCCACCTTGGGTTCCTTGCAGGAAAAAAGGTGGGGTATAAATATAATAAATAAATAAATGTGGACTAGAAATATATATATTTCACAATCCAACATGGAATCAGGATGGAATGAACTTAACATTGGAAAAATGAGAAGCTGAGAGAAATTGAGCTTGACAGATTCACTCATTCCTACTCAGTTAGTCGTGATGGCAGTGTAGAAGCTCCACGCCACTGAATACTGGCTATTGGGAAGTGGTAGAGGGAGAGTGTTATTTCCTTCATTCAGCAGTGGCTGGTGACTGTCATTGGGGTGGTGTATCCACTGCTGGGTTTCAGTCTGAACTTTAAAGGAACTATCCATGGCACTGAACCTAAATTTGGTGGTGGTGGTGTGTGTGTGTGTGTGGGGGGGGTTGGTGTTCAGCACCATGGATAGCTCCTTAAAAGTTCTGACTGAAACCTGGAGTGGATACACTGCCCCCCTGACATTGGAGCCACCAGTCTCTGCTCCCTTCATTCCCTGCTTGTGGGCTTCCCGGAAGCATCTGGTTGGCCATTCTGGGTAGAGGAATGCTAGACGAGGCTAAACAGACCTTCGGTCTGAACTAGTCAAGCTCTCTTTATGTTCTCGGCCACCTGGAGACCATTTTAACTGGGGACATCAGACTGAATGCAGGCTCTGCCGTATGCAAAGCACGTGCTTGGTCGCTGAGCTGCAGCCCATCCAGTAGACTGGACACAATGCAAGCCAGCTCCTGCTGAATCCTGGCCCTGTCCTGCAGCTGCCAATCTCTGATTTAAGACTCATTGTTGAGTGAAATTCTGCAAGAAGCAATAAATAAATAAATAAATAAGAAGGAATCTTAAAGAAATTGTTCTTTTTGGGCTGCTCATTTCAAAGCCATTCAAAGCAGGAATTCCCCATATGTAATTGTCTTTTTAGTTCAAGACCATTGTTTAGCTCTGAGTGACAATAACAATGCTTTGTGCCGTAATGTAGAAAAACAGAGGTTCCGTGGGGTGTTGCTGTCATTTAAACACCGATTAATGCAATAATTTCTTGGCTGAAGGAGGATTAGCAGGGTGTCATTACTTTATGGGATCACATTACCACCTCCCCCCTCTTCTTTCAGTGGTTTTGTATGGTGATTTCTTCAGCTTTTGTGGGAATTGAAAAGGGGAACCCCACCCAAGCCATTACCACGGCACTTGCTTCTCTGTTCTCGCTATTCATGTTGCCTACACAGACATGCTGGCCCTAATATACTCCCCATGCCTTGCAGATCTTAACACACTTTATGCATTTGAATCGGAATTTGACACTTATATATACGAAGATGGCATTCTTGGTAGGAACTCCCTGATTCCTGTTATTTGGCACTCCATGAGTGCAATAATCTAGCTTCATAAGAAGAGCCCATTGGAACCTTCATATGACAAAGTGAAAGTTGGTTTCTTAATGAGAAGAAGAAGAAGAAGAAGAAGAAGAAGAGGAGGAGGAGGAGGAGGAGGAGGAGGAGGAGGAGAGAAGAAGAAGCCAGAATGGCTGGATCTAAGTTTTTGTATGTGAATACATTTTTTGACAGCTAGGTTGTTTGAATAGTTCAGAAAGCTATTCTGAAAAGGCTGCTTTGGCTTTCTCTGAAAAAGGTATGCAATTCATTTTCATTTATCTATATGGCAATGTGCTAAGGAATTTTGGGTTGATAAAGCTCTTGAAAGTGATTGGCTGAGCTGCCCTGTGTCACAGAGGGTCTCTGGCTGACATTGGCAGAGTCCATGGGCACTCCAGGTGGAAGTGTGGGTGCAGAAGGGCATAGGAAAGGAGCATGCTGGGAACTAAGAAGGTGGCAGGGCCAGGAAAGTAGGAACACAGGAGGTTGCCTTATACCAAGTTGGACCTATTGTGTATATCTAGCTGGTATCATCTGCACTGATGGGCAGTGGCTCTCCATTGTTTCAGGCAGGAGCCTTTCCCAATGCAACCTAAAGATGCTGGACCAGGGACCTTTTGCCTGCAAAGCACATGCCCTACCAGTGTGAGCTGTTGCTTCTCCACATTAGGGTGGGCTACTTGTGAATCACCAAAAAAAGAGGACAAAAGAGGACACCTATTTGTATAAATGTTGCATATGCTAATTTATATGTATAGATGCAAATTAAGAAATAATTATTACTAGCTTTTTTTACCCGGCGTTGCATGGGTCGTCATTTTCCTATAGGCACTATTTGTTCGAAATTCCTTAAGGTAGCTATCCGCTGTTTGGAATCCCTTGGAATCCCAGCTCCCCCGGGACTACCAGCTCCCCCGGGACTGCACAATGACATCCCAGCTCCCCCGGGACTACACAATGAAGAATTCCCTGCCCCCCCCCGGTACTACACATGAAATTCTGCTTCCCCCCCCCCCGGGACTATGCAACAATGTTTCCCTGTGTTCCCCCCCCCTGGACCACACAATGAGATCCTGTTCCCCCCCCCCGGGACCCACAATGAATTCCTGCGGGACACACAATGAATTCCTGCTGCCCCCCCCGGACCACACAATGAATTCCTGCTCCCCCCCCCCCCGGGACCACACAACAATGAATTCCCTGCTGCATTATCTTAAAGAAATTGTTCTTTTTGGGCTGCTCAGTTCAAAGCCTTTCAAAGCAGGAATTCACCATATGTAATTGTCTTTTTAGTTCAAGACCATTGTTTAGCTCTGAGTGACAATAACAATGCTTTGTGCCGTAATGTAGAAAAACAGAGGTTCACCATACTCCCCCCCCCGGACTACACAATGGCATTGCACGGGTTGTCATTTTCCTATAGGCACTGTTTGTTTGACATCCCCCCACCCCTGTAGGCCCCGGCTGCAGTTCATATGAACATTCTGTTTGGACGTAGAAGAGATTTGCATATCTGTTCCTGATTGGGCCCCTGTGGCAGTGCATACCAGCATTCTAAATGTGGTTGGAGTGATTTGCATAACCGCTCCTGAATGGCCCCTGCATGCATTCCAAGTGATGCCATTGGCTCTCATCTATTTTGGGCCGTACAGGCACGGCGAGGGTTTTTCCGAGATTTGAACCTGCTAGTCTTTGTCCTTGGGTGATGGAGAGTATGCGTTCCAAGTTTGGGGCGGATCCGTCCAACCGGGTAGGAGCCAATGCGATGCACACGAGCCGTTCAGACATACGTACGTACACACGTACAAACATTCACATTTATATAGTAGATAATTTAAATAGAAATACATAGTCTGGGTTCAGACAACACAATAAAGCTTTCTACTTGATTTCTAAACAGAGAATTCATCATGTGGTCGTCAAAGTGTTCCTGGGCTACACCAATTTCAGGTTGCACGTGGGGAATTGCATGATTGAATTGTTTCCCCTATCTAAAAAACCAAACTTCCTTACACCTGGAAAACTAGCATGTCAGGGAAATGAATTTTATTCTAACTTTGTGTTACACATGCTATTTTTCTGTGTGTTTGGAAGACTTTTCCCTGGTGGAGCATGATTGCCCAATTACCCACCTGAATTATGAATTTGTACAGTCCAAGGACAGTTTTACCACTCAATGTAAGCTGCCCTGTCTCTACATTCCCCCTTCTTCCCTCCCCATTCCTTTTTCCTTGTGTGTCGTGTCTTTTTAGATTGTAAGCCTGCGGGCAGGGACTGTCTTGTTAATTGTTGTAAACCGCCCAGAGAGCTTCGGCTATTGGGTGGTATAAAAATGAAATAAATAAATAAATAAATTATGCCTGCTGCCATACCAAGTTCATGCTTGTCTTAAAGGTGTCCTTTGGTGTCATTCCGCTGGTGCAAATTGCATTGTGCTGGCGTGGGGGACCTCTAGCGCAATGCCAATGGCATTAGCTTCTGCAACAAGCTTTCCAGGGAATCCCATAGCGCAGGCTAGCCCTGTTGGCAATGTGCTGGAGGTCCTTTGTGCCAGCACGGTGTGGTTTGCATTAGCGGAATGGCACCGTAGGATACTACCCCTGTCTTTAGCGAACTACCTATGACAATGGAAGCACTAAATATTTATCAGTGATGACTACCAACTGAGAGAGAGCCAGTGTGGCGTAGTGGTTAGGGTGTTGGACTGGGACTCGGGAGATCCAGGTTCTAGTCCCTGCTCGGCTATGAAACTCACTGGGTGACTTTGGGCCAGTCACTGACTCTCAGCCTAACCTACCTCACAGGGTTGTTGTGAGGATAAAACGGAGGAGGAGGAGGATTATGTAAGCCGCCTTGGGTTCCTTGCAGGAAAAAAGGCTGGAGGTATAAATATAATAAATTAAATAATAATAATAATAAAAAAAACCCACAGTCAAGGGTTTAGTATGGGTTGAGTGTGGGTTGTTGTTGAAACGTGGGTTATCGTATTGTCTGAACCCAGCTGCACTAACAAGCCATGGCTTGTTAACCGCGAACAACCGATGAAGAGAACCCATGGTTTGTTGTTGGGTTGTTCACCATGGTTTGTTATCTTGGCTGGGTTCAGACAACACGGTAAGCCATGTCTCAACAACAACCCATAGTTCAACAGCAATCCACACTCAACCCTTGAGTGTGGGTTATCGTGTTGTCTGTACCCAGTCATAGGCCGTTCCACACAGGCAGAAGCACTCGCGGTTCCGCGGGCACCGCCCGACCCGCCCACGCGCTGGCACCCCTATCCCGCACCGTGCGGCTCCCGGAGGGTAGCCCGGGATGCCCAGAGGGGCCTTGCCCCTAGGTCAGCGCGGTCGTGGCTGCACCACCGCGGGACGGCCGCCCGCTGTTCCGAGCACGGTGACCATTGTAGGGCTACCCCTTACTGACCATGGTCATTTGCGAGCGGCCACGCGCGGCTCTCCGACCCCGTCGGAGTGGGGAACGCGGGGGACTTGCGTTCCGTTCGTGCGAACAACCATAGTGTGAAGACTTAACAGTTTGTGGCCAGTGCGGATAGGAACTTTCAGGCCTAGCTCTTCCTTCTGATGGTACTTTTATCTTTAAACCAGACTTGGACTGGACAGCTCTTCAAATGGAGACCATCTTCCAAATAGAGGACAGTCCTCTGGCAGCCCTTCAAATAGAGGGCTGTCCTCCATAAAAGAGGATACATGGCCACCCTTCAGTCTCCATAGGGGAATGGAGTACTGGGAAAGAGAACAGAAGTAGGATATGATCTCAAATGAGGTCAGGAGAGGATGTCTATATCTAATAGGGGTCAGTACTCCAACAAACTTCAAACCAAATTGTAAATCTCCTTTATGGGTTATATTTGGGGGTGGGGGGAGGTTACACTTTACACAACTGAGTCAGCCTCGGGTTGAAGGGCATGAATAGGCATTTGTAGTGACAACTGGGAATGTGAGGTTCAGTGTTTCTTCTTCACATACTTTGCCAATCCTTAAACTGGGAGGGATATATTTCTCTCCAAGAACGTCTCTCTCCTTCCAGAAACCACGTTACATTTAGTGTGTGCTCTCTCTCTGTGTACTTTTATAAAATGAGCTAATGAAGAAAAATGAACAATTCATCTATTCTGTGTTAATTGAGCTAAAACTAATGTGTCTGCAAACACTTTTAATACCCTATTTGCTATTCATACTAATGGTACGGCACTCTCAGAAGGAAAATGAGTATCCCTGAAATGATGGTCATACATTCCTTAAGCTTGTCAGGTACTCGCTCCCAGGCAGTGAACCTTGCTAGAGTTCGGCTGGTTTATTCTCTCTGTCTGGGCTTCTTATTTCTCCCCTTACAGGAGGACACACACTCTGATAGATGCATGGAGACTTCAGATAGTACAAAATAAACTTGGCGAGTTTATTCAGGTGACTCATAGCAGAAGGACAGGGATGAGTGGATATTAGTCTTTTCTTATAGTCTAGACTAGTTTCATGAAGCAGGCACCATGCCATGGGAGTAGAGTCCGTTGGTCTTGCCCCTGGCATAGTGTCCACTTCTGGCTCTGCTCCCCAGAAGTACACACATTGGGTGCGTCTGCATGTCACGCCAAGTCACCGTGGCAAGAAGCCTGGGAGGGCTGGTTGTTCTGCGAAAAACCCACAGTGCACCAACAGATGATTGGGGTCATCGTGGGCCATCCGCCCCTTCCCTCCCCCTTCTTTCCCCGTGGAACTCCTGTGGGTATCCTAGGGGACACTGAGGCAGGACAGGACTTGTCTCCCCTCTCCCCACCATGATCGCAAGCCATTTTCAGTTTGACGTGGCTTTTTTCCTCTTCACCTGCCCCCCGTTTTAACAGTAATGGCATGATGCCCGTTTCATGAGATTCATGCCCAAGTGGCACCTTTGAGGGGCTGTCAGTGGCTGTCAGAGCATTATAGGCTCAGCTTGTCTGAGCGTGGAAAGCTAAGCAGGGTCAGGCCTGGCCTGGTTATTACTTGGATGGGAGACCCCTCCTCTAGTTTCCTGCATTGAGCAGGGGGTTGGACTCGATAGCCTTGTAGGCTCCTTCCAACTCTATGATCTATGAAATCTATCTATCTATATGTGTGTGTGTGTGCGCAAATACATTCATTCTTTTAAAAATTCTTATCATTTTAGTCACACTTGTACAACTGCGGAGGCTCGCGGTTGTGCAAGTGTGGAAATTTGAAGCCATGGCTGGGGCAAGTCCTGGGTGTGTGTGTGTGCCCGGGCATGCTTTGCAAGAGCGGCAAGCTTTTTTTTTTTTTTTTTTTTGCCACTCTTGCCAAGTGACTTGGTAGCCAATTCCCGGTACCCGCAATGAGTTCAGTCGCCTGGGTTCGGATGACATGACGACCCATCATGGGTACCACAACCCTTAGAACAGCACATGGATTGTCAGGGTGGCTTTTTGCCCATGAAAAAAGCCACTCTGCAGGAATTGGTCTGCGTTTGCATGACATGTCAGGTTGTCATGTCATGCAAACCCAGTCATTGGCATTGACTGACGGCATAGGGAGAAGCTATGCCAACATGTGGATGCTTGGGCGGCAGGCCAGCAGTGTGGCCCTACTCCTGGTAATTGTACAATGGCCCCCTTATGTGATTCATGCATGAAAGGAGCTTACAGTGGCCCGGTATGGATGTCACAACAATCCAGGTTGTCTTGGGTTGTTGTGAATGAGCAAGTGTGCTGGTGAACATCAACCGATCACTCCCACTTCAAGCAGGAGTGTCTAAACAACTCAGGGATGCTCTGCCCTTGGGTTGTTTAGTGTTGCATCAGAACTTGGACTCTCTGACTTGTCTCTCCCTCGACAAGGCAGAGAAATACTGTTTTTTGAATTGCCCATAGAGCTTTGGCTAATGGGTGATACAGAAATGTAATCAATCAATGAATAAAATACACTGACCCTACAAACCAGGCTTGTTCTCTGGCCTGTTGGAGGAAAAGAGAAGCCAGAGGTCTGGGTCTGGATTCAATGCTAAACAGTCCAGGGATGGATGTCCCTGGGTTGTTCAGCTTCTCCCACCTGCTGTGGGAGCAATGGGGCAGTGTGCATACCAGTATGCTACATCATTCACAACAACTAGAGTGGCCATGTGTCCTCTTTTACAGAGGACACAGTCCTGTATTTGAAGAGCAGCCAGAAGACTGTCTTCTGTTTTGAAAGGATCCTCTGTTTGAAAGGCTGTTCAGTCCAAGTCTGGTATAAAGATCAAGAACCATCAGGAAGGAACAGCTGGGCATTGAAGTTGCCTCTCAGCAGCATCTGGAAAGCAGACTGAGCAAGGTGCATATAGGCCACCTTCAAACTGGGGAGAGGTAATGAGCGGGGTACCACAGGGCTCGGTCCTGGGCCCGGTGCTCTTCAACATTTTTATTAATGACTTGGATCAGGAGGTACAGGGAATGCTTATCAAATTTGCAGATGACACAAAGTTGGGTGGAACAGCTAATACTCTGGAAGACAGAAACAAAATTCAAAGTGACCTCGATAGGCTGGAGCGCTGGGCCGAAAACAACAGAATGAAATTTAATAGGGATAAATGCCAAGTGCTGCACCTAGGGAGAGGAAACCAAATGCACAGTTGCAGAATAGGGACACTTGGCTCAACAATACTACAAGTGAGAAGGATCTTGGAATTGTGGTAGATCACAAATTGAATATGAGCCAGCAATGCGATGTGGCTGCAAAGAAGGCAAATGCTATTTTAGGCTGCATTAATAGAAGTATAGCTTCCAAATCGCGGGAAATGATAATTCCCCTTTACTCAGCACTGGTTAGGCCTCATCTTGAGTACTGTGTCCAGTTCTGGGCACCACACTTTAAGAAGGATGTAGACAAACTAGAGAGGGTTCAGAGGAGGGCAACAAGGATGATAAAGGGACTGGAAACAAGGCCCTATGAGGAGAGACTGAAAGAACTGGGCATGTTTAGCCTTCAGAAGAGGAGACTGAGGGGAGATATGATCACACTCTTCCAGTACTTGAAGGGATGTCACACAGAGGAGGGCCAGGATCTCTTCTCTGTCATCCCAGTTTGCAGGACACCGAATAATGGGCTCAAGTTACAGGAACCTAGATTCCACCTAAACATCAGAAATAATTTCCTGACTGTCAGAGCAATAAGGACAATGGAATCAACTACCTAGAGAGGTGGTGGGCTCTCCCAATCTGGAGGCATTCAAGGTGCAGCTGGACAGCCATTTGTCAGGGATGCTTTGACTTGGGTTCCTGCATTGAGCAGGGGGTTGGACTCGATGGCCTTGTAGGCCCCTTCCAGCTCTACTTTTCTATGATTCTATGATTCTATGATTCATCCAGTCACACAGTTTTCTGCACTATGGTGAGATGTACTGTATTTCTATCTAAATTATAATAATGATTTCTAAATTTGCATCTACACATAGAAATCAGCACATGCAAATTTTATGCAAATAGGTCTCTTCTTTTTTGATGAAGCATGACCCCTTTTTCTTCCTAACAACAATCCAGGTGGTCCTGAATGGGCGAACTAGGCCAAATACCACAGAATTGCTCAAAACAGCTTTTCTCATCTCACAGTGTTTTCATTCAGAAGCACTCAGATCTGTAGGTCTGTTCACCAGCCATTTCCAGTAGAAACAGTGACTTGAAATTCATGCCAATATTTTATACTGTAATATAAATTATATGACAGGCTGCTGTTAAATGCAGATCCATGGATGGCAAACCTTTTCAGCCCTGCAAAGCTCTCCCGTAGGATTGTTATATCCAGTGGAGGCTGGAGGCTGCCATGTCAGTCAGGCAGTGTATCCACTCCGGGTTGTAGTCAGAACTTCTAAGGAGCAATCCATGGTGCTGAGCCTATTTTGTGGCTAGGGTTCAGCTCCATGGTTAGCTCCTTTAAAGTTCACACTAAAAGCCAGAGTGTATACACCGCTCCACTGACGCTGGAGCCACCAGCTTCCACGGGTTGCACCTGTGCTGGCAGTGCTGGCATTTTCCTGTTAGGATTAAGAAACACCCAGCTGCATATTGACATGGCTGTGGTTGGGATTTGATTCTGTGTGATTTCCACTCCCACAGCCATTTCCATTGGACCAGTGCAGACAGATGGATGTCTGTGGTATTATTATTGATTGTACTTACGGAACCAGGCGTCGTCGTTTTGTGGCAAATGCCTCTCCTTAAAACTTATTGGAGTTGAATGAACAAAACTACTGCACTAAAATGAGAATAGGTGCTTGGACTTCACATCATTGGCAGCCTTTTCAGTCATTTATGTTTAGGTCACTGGGATAATATGAGCCTGATCTTCTGTTCTATCTCAGATGGACAGTAATTAATGTCCCACTGTTTATACATCCTTAGGCAGCCACTAAGAGAGCAATCCTGTGGTCCCTGGGTAAGCATCCCAGGGACCATAGGATTGCTCGGATTCCCCCTCATTCTTCAGTGAAAATTTCCTCATGCCTGGCATCACCAACCTGGCATGTTTGGGCAAATGCCAGGGTCCATGGTCCTCAGATGGCCCACTGGGGTTGATGCCAGGCTTTTAAATATCTTTTTCAGGATGACACTGACAAAAAATAACTCTGACCTGGTGGCTGCTGCAGCATGTGGCATCTGCTTTCCCCCAAATGCTTCTGGGCCCTGCTCCCGACACAGCAATGTTAGACGGGGCCCAGAGGCATTTGGGGGAGAGAAGATGGCTGCTGCTACGGAGTCATTTCTCCTTTCACTACGGAGTCTTTGGAAGGAAAACAAAAACAAACCAGAGGCCCAGTGAGATCCTGCTGGGCCTGGCAGGAGTGGGTTTTCCTCCTTTCAAAGACCCAGCACTGAAAGGAGAAGCATCAGACTTGGCAGCTTTGCAGCAGCCTCTCCTTCATCACCCGATAACCTTACTGGGAGTGGTGAGCGGGGGCCGCCAAAAAGCTCAGGGTGGGGGTGTGGGTGAGACCAGAACACCGTGATGCTGATGGGGGCAGAGGCGACTGGAATGCCACGAGGATCAGGGTGGGGGGAGGGAGACTGGAATGCTACTTTAATCAAAACGAAAAGATGCTAAAATCTCGACTTCTCTGCCATTGTAACCCCAGGTCATATAATAACAATCCTTCTGCCAGCCAGAGAGTCGGATTAGAAAAGTGTCTCTAACGGTGCAATGCTTTTAGGGTGGCCACTTATGAACCACCAAAAAGAAAGAAAAGAAAAGGAAAAAAAGGAAGGCAGTGATTTGCACGAAAGCTGCATATGCTAATTTATATGTATCGGAGCAAAATTTGAAATTATTATTACAATTTAATGTAAAAATACAGTACGTATCACTATCCTCTGAAAGACAGTGACCAGGTGACCTGTGTGCCCGCCTGTTCAGCCAGGTGTTAATGGTGGATGGGCAACAGTCCTTATGGTTCATAATCTTTAAACTGGATTTGGACAGGGCAGCCCTTCAAATAGAGGACACCTTCAAACAGAGGATGGTCCTCCTTGAAATGGAGGACTGTCTTCTATAAAGGAGGACACCTGATGTCTACACAGAAGTAAGCTGTGTTCACTTCAATGGGACTTACTCCCAGGTAAGTGTGTATAGGACTACAGGCTAAATAGGAATTCTGTTGGCTCTATTTAGATGATATATCCAGGGTGAATGAATGCATGGATGGGTGGGTGGGTGGGTGGGGGCAGAGCCCTTGACCTATGCACCATCAGCTAAATGTCTACTAAGAAAAGCTAGCTTATTAATCACAGGGATAGATGCTCAATACAGTTGCATGCGCATAGGCACCATATAGCCATTCAACTGAACACACACTGCCCCTCTTGTTGTCACGTGCATTCACTCATCCTGGATACGTCATCTGAAAAGGGCAAATGTTGTGAACGGACACCAAGAACAACTCTTTATAGACCCTCCCTGTCCTCATTTGACTCCCAGTAATATCTTCTGCCCAGAATGTGTATGAGCCTTCTCTGCTTGCAAAAAATAAAATAAGAAAAAGATGTTCCGTAAAAAAAGAAAAGAAAAAAAGGTTACTTTCTTTTCCTTTCTGAAATCCAAAGACAGAAATGTTGCAACAAGCTTGTTTGGAAAAGACACCAAGTAGCTGTTAGGTCAAACTAGTCCATTTTCCTGCTGTGGACGATTGAAAGATGAAAGGGGCTGGAGTGCCCAGTGCTGTGCCTTTAACCACAACAAATCCCAGAAAATTGACACATACAGTAAAAATGTCCCACTGGCGTAGAGCCAACTTATTTAAAACTACCTGGAAACCTTTACACTTATTTTTAACAATTGCCTGAAAAAGTTACCTTAATACAATTCTTTCTTTCTTTTTTAAACTTTGGGGTATTAAAAATATATTGAAGAGCATCCTGGATAATGGTGATGTTTTTAAGATGCACAATGGAAATGTATAATAATATCAGGGATTGAGTTCAGCACCATGGATAACTCCTTAAATTTTTTTTAAAATTATACATCATTCATTCACAACATATTAGCATAGATGTACAATGCCTATTCCTTTCTTGGATCTAACGGTCTTTGAACATTCTTTAAACTCAACAAGTCATGCTGAGGTTTTGAGTTATTAATGACTTGTTCTTTATTCTATTTCTTATCTTATACTCTCCCTCAGTTCATCTTCGAATACCTTTGACTGTTGATACAATTCAAACTTTTACCCATAGGCACATTAACATAAAACACATTAACATAAAACAATTCTATACCCCCCCCAAGTATATTCAAACATATAACCTAACAACATATGTATATTGAATTTTTGGTTCTGCTAAGTCGTTTATGTTTTCATTGTGCTGCCTTAAACTGATTTTATACTTACATTTGTTTCTTTTCATCAAGTCCATATAATTCATTGTTGTATGACATATTTTACTGAATCTATTTATATAGCTCTCAATAGAATGCCAATCATTTATATTGAATTTCCTCTCTCCCTTTATAATTGATAGTTTTATTATTTTCAACAAATCCCAGAAGCCAAGTAATCATTCTGCCTTTTTTGGTCTTTCCCCTCCTTTCCATTTGATAGCAAAACTAAGGCAAGCTGCTGTCAAAAGGTATGATATTGGTATTCTGGTGTGTTTTGGTAAATTACCTACTAAGCTTAGCAAACATAGTTTAATAGATTTGGCCTATCTGCATCTGAAACATTTCATTTAGAATGGAAATGACCTGTGTCCAATATTTTATTTTACTGCCCTTGGACAATACCACCAACAGTGAAGAAAGTCTCCTTTTCCGCTTTGGCAGTGCCAACATTGGCCTGCTTGTGTCCCATAGATTTTGCTGATTTTCCAGGGCGTCAAATAAAGTTGATAAGACATCTTTAAAACATTTTCCTGATAGTGTGTGTTACTACCAGTTTGGGTATATTTTCCCCAACAATTTGATTCCACCCTCTTTCTGTCAGAGTCTCTTCTCCCTTTGTTTGTAAATCTCTGAGCCATTTCTTCTTATACCTTTCCTGGGTCTGAGATTCTATTTCTCCTATCTGATCTGATAGATCTGAGTCATCCTCCCACTGACATTGGAGCCATCAGCCTCCACTGCCAGTAGCATTAGCTTGCATGACTGGAGTCCCTGGAAAACCCATCAGACAAGCTAATGCTATTTCATAGAATTGCAGAACAGTAGAATTGGAAGGGGCCTATAAGACCATCAAGTCCAACCCCCTGCTCAATGCAGGAATCCAAGTTAAAGCATCCCTGACAGATGGCTCTTCAGCTGCATCTTGAATGCTTCCAGTGTGGGAGAGCCCATTACCTCCCTAGGGGTTATTGGTTCCATTGTCGTATTGCTGTAACAGTCAGGAAGTTTTTCCTGATGTCCAGGTGGAATCTGGCTTCCTGTAACTTGAGCCCATTATTCCATGTCCTGGACCCTGGGATGGTCGAGAAGAGATCTTGGCCCTCCGGTGTGTGACAATTTCAAGTACTTGAAGAGCACTATCATATCTCCCCTCAGTCTTCTCTTCTGAAGGCTAAACATGCCCAGTTCCTTCAATCTCTCCTCATACTCATAGGGCTTTGTTTCCTGTCCCCTGATCATCTTTGTTGCCCACCTCTGAACCCTTTCCAGTTTGTCTGCATCCTTCTTAAAGTGTGGTGCTCAGTACTGGACACAGTACTCAAGATGAGGCATAGTACTAGAGTTCCTTACACTAGTGCAATATAATTTGTGTTGGTGGAATGGCATCGTGGGATAGTGCTCAAGATTTACAGTATCACAGGTTGCCTCTCGCTTCACTTCATTTTGTTATGCTGGTTATTTTGCCAAGAGTTGTTCTAGGCCATGCACTGAAACCAAAGAGAAAAGGGGGAAGATGTAGATGAAAGTAGCTAGCTTCCTCTCTGCACTTGGGCACTGATGCAGATGGAGTTGCCAGCATCCACACTCCCATTGCAAATGATAAAGCAAAAGCAGCCATTGTCTGTATACAATGGATACAGATTAAGGATCACGATCTTCAAAATAACAGTGAGCCATATTCTTCCTTGATCAGCCAAATTAGGAATGGGAAGAAATTTGTTCAGCTCACATTTTAATGCCAATTTACTTAATTCTGCACTTTCAAACTATTAAGAGGACTGAAACTCAGGCATACTTTGATATTCAGTTCTCTGAATTTTGCAGTGGAGCTCTCCAGTCAAAAAACACATACAAGCATGCGTACAGTAGGAGAAATGTACACAACAATGTCTATGAATTTT
This sequence comes from Shinisaurus crocodilurus, assembly GCA_021292165.1. Classification (NCBI taxonomy): domain Eukaryota; kingdom Metazoa; phylum Chordata; class Lepidosauria; order Squamata; family Shinisauridae; genus Shinisaurus; species Shinisaurus crocodilurus. The sequence continues at coordinate 22,081,329 of CM037877.1, read as the reverse complement.
TTTTATTGTCCCTTAGGAAAAATAATTTTGAAACATGCATTATATTAGAAAAATTGGTTGCAAAAAATGTGTCTGTTGGGCAAAAATGCGTACAAAAATGCACGTATTAGGAGAAATGTACAGAAAAACGCTCGTGAATCTTCATGTGAACATTAAAAATGATTCCGAAAGTTTGGGATGAACCAAATTTATGACTGGAGAAATTCTCAGAGTTCAAGATGAACTGTATTTAAGATTGGAAAAATGAGAAGTTGAGAGAAACCAAAATTGACAGACTCATCTGTCCCTAGTCGAATGCTAGCGGCCTCACGTACAGTGGAGGCTGGTGGCTCCGATGTCACTGGGGCAGTGCATCCACTCTGGGTTTTAGTCTGAACTTTAAGGGAGCAATCCATGGTGCCGAACCCTACCCCACCCCAAAAATAGGTTCAGCCCCATGGATGACTCCTTAAAAGTTCAGACTACAACCCAGAGTGGGTACACTGCCCCAGTGACATTGAAGACACCAGCCTCCACTGCTCACATAGAGACATAGGCTTCCATGGCCAGCCATTTTCTCCATTGGATGCCCGAGGTAGACTAGGTCTGGTTGGCCCAGACGATGGACCTTTCACACACTGCCGCATCAAGCGATGGCTCGCCTGCGTGAATGTGTTAGAATCATAGAATCATAGAAAAGTAGAGTTGGAAGGGGCCTACAAGGCCATCGAGTCCAACCCCCTGCTCAATGCCGGAATCCAGGTCAAAGCATCCCTGACAGATGATTGTCCAGCCACACTTGAATGCCTCCAGAGTGGGAGAGCTCACCACCTCCCTAGGTAGTAGGTTCCATTGTCTTATTGCTCTGACCGTCAGGAAATTTTTCCTGATATTTAGGTGGAATCTGGGTTCCTGTAATTTGAGCCCATTATTCCGTATCCTGCAAACTGGGATGATCGAGAAGAGATCCTGGCCCTCCTCTGTGTGACAACCCTTCAAGTACTGGAAGAGTGCTATCATATCTCCCCTCAGTCTCCTCTTCTGAAGGCTAAACGTGCTCAGTTCTTTCAGTCTCTCCTCATAGGGCCTTGTTTCCAGTCCCTTTATCATCCTTGTTGCCCTCCTCTGAACCCTCTCCAGTTTGTCTACGTCCTTCTGAAAGTGTGGTGCCCAGAACTGGACGCAATACTCAAGATGAGGCCTAACCAGTGCCAAGTAAAGGGGAATTATCACTTCACATGATTTGGAAGCAATACTTCTATTAATGCAGCCCAAAATAGCATTTGCCTTCTTTGCAGCCTTCTGATTCGCAGATGAATCAGTCCAGACAATGTCAATGAGAACTCAGACCCAAGGCTTTTCAGCAGAGACAGTCGATGGGTTTGGCAATGATCTCATGGGAGATCCAGCAATGTAGTTGTGTGTGTGAGTCAAACTAGTCGAAAAAGCAGCGTCTGGATAAGGACCATGATGTGTTTTCCTGTTGAAAATGGCAAACCTGCTGTTTTCCCCAACTAGAAAAAATGTATGGACACAACCCTGTTTGCCCAACTATTTTTTTTTTTTGTAACTGGGGCAAATATTAGTTTTGGAGTAGGCATTTTTCAGGTAGAAAATGACATGGGGAAAGAGTTAAGCCCTCTTTCCCCTATGTTGTGGTCCTGATCCACATTGAGGTGGGGGCAGCATTACTGATCTATGTAAAAGAAAAAGATGTCAGGAGTTCCAGTCATGAAACTCCAACATCATGCCCGGTTTGGCCCTTAGAACAGGGGTGGGCAACTTGTGGCCCTCCAGATGTTTTGACCTACAACTCCTGTCATCCCCCTCCATTGCCTATGCTGGCTAGGGCTCATGGAAGTTGTAGGCCAAAATATCTGGAGGGCCACAAGTTGCCCAGCCCTGCCTTAGAAGCCTGATAGATCAGCAAAGACTGCCACTGAATAGCTAAGAGTAAAGAAAATCTGGCTTACAGAGTAAATGGATTCAAAATCTATGCACGTTTAATGCTGTCCAAACTAATGGTGCATGTTCACATCTACCAAACAGCAGACGTTTATTCCAGCAGTAGAGCAGTTCACCTCTATTTTGCTCACACACCAGAAGCCTGAATGCGACTTTTGCCTTTCATTTATTCACAGCACAGCATGCAGGCAACCTGATGACTCCAAACTAATGTGTTTTGTTTCCCTGCTTTAATTAGATAAAAGTGTCTTTTCCCCCATCCATCCCTACCCAGATTTTTTTTTTTAAAGTTCCTGCTCTCTTTTATTTATCAACCTGGCTGAAACCAGAATCATACGACACTGCAGATGTCCGCTGAAATATTGTGAGTTTGTTTATATTTGTTTTGTAAGGTTTTTGTTTTTTGTTTTTGTCTATGGGCCAATGAGTGAAACAATTAGACCAGGGTTCCCCAACATGGCACCCGTGGCGTGGGCAGCTTGGTGGTGCCCATGGGCTCCTGAAGTTTTCCCCATTTTTTAAATATACGTACATGGTTTTGTATGAAATGTATACAACTTTCTAGCAATTACTCTTTAATAAGGGATTGTCTAATTTGGCTAATTGCTAGTGGTGTAACAAGAAACATAAAGTTTAGTGGGGGGGGAGGAGGAGGAGGAGGAGGAGGAGGAGGCAGCAGAAGCTTTCATTCTCCTTCTGTTGTGTATGAAGGAAGAAGAGAGTGGAAGCAGAGTGCATGAGCTGGCACCTTAGAGGATCATCTGAACTGGGCCTCTGTTTCAACCTCTTCATCTCTAATATGTGGATATAATATATATTTATTATAGTTATCTTGCCCTTTCAGAGAAGCTTACATAAAAAGAAAAAGAAGGGGGAAAGGCATTAAAAACTTTAATGCTCATTTTAAAACAGCATCTCAGCACAGTCGCAGATTAAAACAGAATGGCCTTGTCACCTATGAGAAATACTGAGAGAATTGTGTAAAGCAGTCTGAGCACATAGAAAAAGTGCTATATCAACACTTGTTAATATCGAAAATGCAGTTTAAAAAAAGAAACAGGTTTTTTATTATTAAAACTGACATACATTTTAATGCAAAATTGTGCTTCAGAATACGTATTTATCTGGAATTGCAGGGAAAGATGCACAGGTTATACTTGACAGGATATACTTGAGTAGTATCAAGGAAAGGTTTTTTTCTTCTTAAGGAAAGCAAGTGTTAATTGCTTGGGGTTTATAGTCTTCTGTCATTTGTACATGAAAAGAAGACACACTCACTCATGGAGTTGTGTGCATTAGCATCTTGGAGTGTAAGAGGTTACTTTAGCAGTAAGCTTTGTGAGTGCCTCAAGGAAGTATGAGAGAGGACTGGGAGAGGGAAGATGGCACTTGGTGTTCTTCAGGCAACAAAATGGATGTGTTTAGACAACATGGTAAGCCGTAGTTTAGCATGCCAAGAATGACCCCCAGAGAATTGGGCTCGCATGCTCCCCCTCCCCTCCCCTCATGCACAACTGTGGGGAGTCAGAAGTTCTCACTTCTGATTTCGATTAATCACAGTTTAGAGTGTCAGCTAAACCCTAAACTGGTTGATTGTAACTATGGCCAGTTAAAACAAGACAGCAGTATAAGCCAGAGTTCAAAGCTTGCTTGTTTCAAACAAACCATAGCTCACATTGACCACAGTTTATTGGGTTCTCTGATGATATGGGAAGCTGTGGTTGATCTCAATTGGAAGTGAATGCTTCTGATTCCTCCTCATAGCCATGCTGGAGGAGGCAGAAGCACATGAGTCCAAGGCTTGCTGTGGCACATTCTTGGCATGCTAAACTATGGTTGCCTGACATCCAAACCAGTCCAAAATCAGAGATAATTATGTCCAGAATTAGGGAACTGCTCCCTAATTGTTCTTTGTATGTTTTCTACCTAATTACTCTGTTACACAGGGCCCTGTTGTGAACAGCTGCCAGTGAAAGCATATAAGACTTTAGAAAGAGCCCCAGATAGCCTCATTGACGACATTATTAAATCCAATAATAGCAAAAGGAGAAAAGAGAGGACGCTGAAGTGTGTTGCAGGTCATTGCCCTTTCAACTGTGTCTCTGTTACTGACAATGTTGCTCCCTTCCCCGCGCAGGGGATATGTGCAGATTGATTTTGCAATATTGCCACTAAAAAGAGGCTCTCAGGAATATTGCAGAAAGGATTGCATATGACTGATAAGTACTTTGGTTGGGCTCAGATATGCCTTTACAGTACTTGATTGCTTATCACTGAGTTTTTCCAACACTAGTGATGGCACAGAGTGGCCAGCTGTTGTCTTTTACTTAGGACAGCCAACTATTTGAAGGACTGTCCTGTCCAAATCCAGCCAGTTTAAAGACCATGAACCCTAAGAACTGTTGCCTGTCTACACTTAGCACCTGGACAGCATGCTGAGAACATACAGGGACACAGGTCACCTGGTCACAGTCTTCCACACTATAGTGAGATGTACTGTACTTCTATTTACATTATAATAATTATTTCTACATTTGCATGTATACATATAAATTAGCACATGCAAGTGTTAACAGACATCACTGTCCTCTTTTGGGGTGATGGCTTTCCTCTTTTCCCCCTCCTTCCCCTCCCTCTGGACTCAATTTGGCATGGGGTTTTCCTAAAAGATCTGAACAAGGGTTCGGTTTTCCTTATTCCAGTTCCAGTTTTGGAAACCCGGTCGCACTGCTGATCATCAGGAGCATGGCAAGGTTACCCTGAGGCCACCCCCATGAGCTCTGACCATTGCCTCCCACTGCCCCTTCACTACAATAATAGCAGCAGTAAAGGAGAGGCCTCTCCCCCTCCTTTCTCTTTAGTGCTTGGGATTTTCAGTCTTCCAGGCACTCGGGCCCTGATTTCTGGGACACAAATGTTCCAGGTGCTGGAAAGAAGGGGGAAAGGAGCAGGGAGGGAGGTGTCCCAGGCTTCCTTCTCCACTGATACTGTTGTTTCGGGGCAGGGAGTGTTGAACTTCAGGCCTGCAGGCCAAATTTGGCACACCTGCGGTCCCAACCTGACCCTCTGAGGTTCCCTAGAAGACCACTTCCCTTTCCCCCTGTTTTGCCACAGGTTCCCCAAAAGGGATTGGCAAAGGTTCTTTGAAGGTTTTTCAGACCATAATAAATACTCCTCCAGGAAGTTAAAGCCAAACATCTTTATTGCAAAGCTGAGCATGAAATACAACAAGGCTATGCCTTCCTCCGAGTTCCCTGGTGGAACTCCCACCCCTTAGCTACACAGTCACTGTATTATTTCCAACCAACCCTGCTAGTTCCAGCAGCTCTCCGCCTGGGTATCAGCTTTCAGCGTTGGGGCTTCTGCAGGGCTCTCTGAACAGCTTCCTCTGCTCCTCCTTGCTCCTTCCGATTCTTCAGCACTCCACCACTACACACACAACCTACCAACCACCACCACCTTAGTCTGCATTTGCTAGTCTTATATACTTTTCTAGCACCAAACTCCATGGGCTGCAGACCTCATGCTTAATTGGTAGCACCTGGGCTGTTGTGCAGTATCATTCCTCTGGCCTGCAGCCAGGTCACACGCCAGCAGGTCACAATTTAAGCAAGGCCATGCCTTGCTATTACAGAGCAAAATACAGGGTATACTACCACACAGAGCATAATACAGAGCATAGTATCATACAAAGCATAATACAGGGCATTGAGGCAGGACTGTCGTGTAACACTGCACTCCTCGCCATCTTCCGCAACTCCCATTACACCCCCTGACCACCGAGCATGTGTTGGGTTCTTGGCTTTTTGCGGTTCTAATGGCTGGGATGCCTCTCCTCAGGCTTAGTTGCCGCCAGTGAAAGCTCTAGAGTAAAATGTGCAGCTCGTTTTGGTGTTTCTGGCCCCGCCCCTTTTGCCTCTGGCCATGCCCCCCTCCTGAAATGCAGCCTCCAAGAACTTCTCCAAAACTGGATTTGGCCCCTGGACGGAAAGAGGCCCAGCACCTTTGTGTTAGCGGGTGCCGCCAGGCAAGTGGGGAGGGAGCAGCGTGGTTGGATTAGGAATTTCTTCTCCAGCTCGGATTAGGATTTGAACTAGGGAAGCAGGGGCGAGAGAGGGCACAGTTTGGGAAAGGTACAGGTGAGCATGAGCTGGGCATATCTGTATTCATGAACTGCTTGCCGCTAAATTTGGTGGCCTCTCTGCTTCACGCCGCATGACTTTCAGCTAAATGGGTGGAATTACTCCAGTAATAATCCTTGTATCCGAGACCATACAAAAGTTCTATCTGTGGCCTTTCGTTTGAGCTCTCTGTTTTCACCCATGCAAGTCGGCACATGACGATGTTGCCATCATCGAGTGGAGAACAAGTATGTGCAAACACCTTTGGTTGATCATGCAGCAAAGCCCTTAAAGTCTCACCCTATCAAGATGTGGCAAACAAGTCCTCAACTCGCTGGCTGGAGAATGGGGGACCCAAGGTGAGAACACTGCCTTAGTCAATCTGCAGCTAGCCAGAACAAATCTACTCCTGGTGATTGGGGCCTGTCTAAACATACATAGGATTGTGTCCTAAATCTCTGAATAAGGGTTTGTGCGTAGGATTTCACCCTAAGGCTGATTAAGGCTTAAACTCACTTACCTGGGAATCTACCCCATTTAACTCAATCGGGCATCTAAGTACTGCACTGCAAAGGTGTTTGTCAACATTTCAGGTAATTCAGTTTAATTCTCTGTGAGAAACAATGGACACAATCTACCAGGAAGTTACCGTACTTTGTTACATTTAAATCCTGCCTTTCTTCCAAGGAGCCCAAGATGGTGCACGTGGTCTTTCTCCTCCTCTCCATTTTATCCTTACAACAACAACCCATGTGAGGCAGGTTAGGCTGAGAGTCAGTGACTGGCCCAAAAGCACCCAGAGAGCTTCATCGCTGAGTGGGGACTAGAACCCGGATCTCCCAAGTCCCAGTCCAACACTTTAACTACTACACCACACTGCCTCTCCTGCACAAGATAGTCAATTGTGCCCAAAGTCTTTTGAGATGAATTGCTTACTGTAATTTCCGGCATTGAGCCAAGAGGCATCAATTTATGTACAGTAGCTGAGCCATTTTAATGAGGCAGACTCTGGGAACCGATATAAATAAATTTCTGCATTTGAAAATAGATTCTGTCACAAACATTTATTCTCTATAATGCAGTGCAAATGCCAGCCACCCCCTACAAGTAATAACTGACTTCTCCAAATCTCTTTAAACTTTAGAAGAAAAAGTCATTTTTTAACAGCTCAAGCAGAGAGTATACCTGTATTCAGAAAGACATACAATCAATGCACTCCTATACAGGTTTACTCAAGTGTTGAATGGGGCTTATTCTCGGGTAGTGTAAATAGAATAGGCAGCCCTAGGATGCATCCAAACTACAGAGTTAAACTGTCATTACCGTCTCCTCAGGGAACTACCAGGAATTCTAGTTCTGTGGAGGATGGAGTTTGGTTATCAGAGAAACCTCACAAAGTTACAATTCCCAGGATTCTTTGGGGAAAACCACAAAAAGTAAAAGGATAGGAATTGAAGCGAAGGAGCTTAAAGACATAATCCTATGCAAGTTTAGGCAGAAAAAAGGCCTACAGCATAGCTGGCTGGGGCATGCTGGGAGTTGTAGGCACTTTTTTCTGTCTAAACTTGCATAGGATTGTGCCCTAAGGAAAGGAATGAGAGTAATTTTGCAGTTGAAAGATAGGTGGTTGAGACACCTATGTCAGTGGGGCTCCTTATCCATTGCAGCTTTTATTCTGAGCTTTATAGGAGCTATCCATGGTGCTGTACTCCATCCCCAGAATAGGTTCGCCACCATGGACAGCTCCTATAAAGCTCAGAATAAAAGCTGCAGCAGACAAGGAGCCTCACTGACATAAGAGTCACCAGCTTCCCCTGCCTGCCTTGTAGGACATCTGGTAGGCAGCTGCAAGGAACAGGTACATTCTGGGATGCTTTAGCAAATGAGCTGGAGCACTGCAGGCACACTGTGCTTTCTTGGTTATCACCAAAAGGAAGAAGCTCCTGTAGCTCAGGACACAAGATTATTTGTGATGCTGTTTGTTGTGGAGTGATACTCTATGTCAGAGATGGCCAACTTCTGCATTCTTGAGAGTGGGACGTTTTGCTGCATGATCTTTGGGACCAAATATCTATATCAAGCAGTGAAAGGATATAATCCATCTTCTCTCTCAGCACAAAATATCGGTCCCTTATGAAACACAGATCCAGTTCTCGCAGGAATGTGTGAACTGGTCACTGTGTGTTCAGAAGTGTCAGGTCCCGGATGTGAGTGGCTGGTGTCTTAGACTGGAACACCAGGGCCAGGAGTGATGGAGGTAGATGGAGACCCAAAGTTTACTCAGGCGAGCGTTGAGTGTCAGCGAAGTGTGGCAGGACCAGAAGCAAGGCGGCGTTGAGAACAGGCAAGAGGTCAGGTACCGGCAAGGTGCGACAGGACCAAAGGCAAAGGCAGCATCAAGGATAGGCAAGAGGTCAGGTCTCAGGAAGGCATAGCAGGCCCAGAGGTGAAGGGTTACATAATCCTCCTCCTCTTCCATTTTATCCTCACAACAACCCTGTGAGATAGGTTAGGCTGAGAGTTAGTGACTGGCCCAAAGTTACCCAGTGTGCTTCATGGCTGAGTGGGGACTAGAACCCAGGGTCTCCCAAGTCCCAGTCCAACACTCTAAACACTATGCTACATTGGCTCCCACAGCTTTATGCTGGTGTTCGTTGTTTTTATTGTGCTTTTACTATCTTTATTACTGCATCGATTTTTGATTTGTGTTTTATTGGGAGGCTCCTTTCTTGAAAGGTGGCCAAAAAATATTTTAAATAAATAAATATGCATATTCAGACTTACTTATGCAACTATTCTGCTATTTTTCCTAACCGTGCAGCTAATGTAAAAAGCTTATGTAAACCATATTAGAAATTGAACATTGCACTTAGATAATTACAGTAATCATATACACTATGGACAGGAGCCATGGTGCAAACCGATTTATGTTTATTTATCTTTTGGCACTGGAGAAGAGCAATGCGTGAACATTGGCAATGCTGTAAAAATCGAAATGCAAAGTGTTAACCAAGAAACAGCAAGTCAGATTCTGTGGATGAAATAAATGAAATGAATCAACAAGATATATGTGCACATTTTGGCATAATTATTATTGCCACTTTATCGTGAATATGCTGTTGTCATTTGGGTGGAACTCCTTTACATTTCTCATGTTTTCTCTTTCATTGACGCATGTTCTCATAATGCCCTGCTCTATTTTCTTTCCATTTGCTCATGCCGTTGCTAATGACACAAGTAGACACTGTGAGATAAAACGGTGGTCTGCTCTTTGTCTTAGGGCTAATTTATACCATTCAGCATAGTCAAGTGCTTAATCCTTTCCTGGACTGTACCATTTTAGGCTGTAAGTGGGTGTTGCATATTTGAACATTCCCCCGAGGGGGAAAAATAAGTGAATAAATTTTCACTGCATGCAGAAAATCAGCATGTCAGGGCAAGGTATTCAGCCTAGTTTTCTCCAACACATCATTCTTCCATGTACAGAACAGCGTGTGTGTGTGTGTGTGTGTGTGAGAGAGAGAGAGAGAGACTTTCAAACATGCAACCCTGAAGTCTACAGTGTGAAATGGTACAGTCTAGGAAAAACTTTAACTTCTGAATGTATAAAGGAGGGTGGCCAGGTGTCTTCTTTTACAGAGGACAGTCCTGTATTTGAAGGATTTATGTATTTGAAGGACTGTCCTGTCAGATTAATGATAATGAACCTTAAGAACTGTTGCCCATCAACAGGTAGCACCTGGGCAGGAGGCTGAACAGGCAGACACATAGCATATGCAGATTTTATGCAGATCACAGCCTTATTTTGTCCTCTTTTTTAGTGATGCATTTTGTGAAGGAAGGGGGGCTGGCTGACCCGCCACAACCTACCCTTTCCTACCCAAAGGCCCAAGACCCCCAGAGATCTCAAGGTGCCAGACTGCCAGCCTCAGCTCTTTGCAATCCTACTTGAATCTCTGTTCAGGGACTTGCCCTTGACTGTAACCTGGATTTAGCTGAACCAAGCAGAGCAACCACAAACACCATGTGGGGTAAAAACCAAGAAGGTTTATTCAGGTAGCATATTACAACAAAAGGTGGGAAATGAGGGAAGCACACTAAATAGAGAGACGCTTTGGTACACACAGTAAAGCTGCAAGATAACAAAACCTGATTCCTTATATCTCCCAGGCACACAGCTAGTTACCTGGGGGCCAGTTCTCTTCAGGGTTGGTTTCAGCACAGCCCTGCCGCCCGAGGAGACTACCACACCTACCCTAAGGTCCGAGATGGGTAGCCCTCCACAAGGCTTGCCTTTGCCAAAGCCCTCATTCAGCTAATTTCACCGAGGAGCCACCTGGGGCCGGATCCTGAGGCCAGCCCGAAGGCTTGGACCTCTGCGTGGCTTGCTGCCATTGATCCACAGCAACCACGCGACGACCAAAGACAACAGACAAAAGCCACACCTTGGCAATATACCTTTCCCCCCTCCCCCTCCTCCTTTCTGTAGCTCTGCTGCCTCTAGCCAATCAGGATGAACTTCACCTGGCCAGGCAGGGAGGAGGGGTGATTCATGACTTACTGGGCCTGAACCACATTTGCATATGAAAGGCCTAGCAGACATTGAGGCAGCCCGCCCGGGAGGGGCCATCAAGAGGAACCATGCACACCCCACACCCCCAGCCTCCAGCCGGTTCACACATGAGGTGTATGTGTGTGCGTGCAGGTGTGTGAGTGTGTGTGTAGGAACCCTCAGAGGCTCTTTTCTCCACACATTTCCTCCTTTTGGAGATTCGTAAGTGGCCCACCAGTCCTTAGTAGAGGAGTCTTTCTTGAACAGCTGGGTGTGTGCGCATACATGCGTTTGTGCTTCAGTAGGCTCACTGTGACAACTTAAGAACCCCCTGATCTAAACACGGTTGCTATGAAATCTATGTACTTATTTTAATGGATACAGATTTTGTAGATATTGTTCTATTCAGCTCTAGACAGTGTACACTGCACTCTGTGTATAGTGGAAATATTGAAAAGAAAGTATCGAAACAATTCTGCTTTGTTTCTTTAAAGCTGCAAACCTGCAATCTTTTGTTAATAATGATTATAGAGGGATATAAACAATGAACAAAGTGGTTCCCCCCCCCCTCTCTCTGTAAAATGGGTTTTGAAAGGGAGGGGAATCCCAGCATAGTCATAAAGAATTAAAATGTGCTCAAAGTTGCTCTCATTTCCCTTCACTTTTGGCAATGAGCCACTTTGCACATTGTGTTACTGGCATGCTTTAATCAACCCTAATTCATACTTGATAATAACTGTCTAGAAAAATTCTGATGCATTTGTTGTTGAGGGAGCACCATGTCTTGATCATCAACATAAATATTTCTTTATTAGCATGCAGAGGCTGCTAATGCATCAGAGTGGATACTACTTCATGCAGTGAAGGCCAGTGTTCTCCAACCTTGGGTCCCCAGATGTTTTTGGCCTATAACTCCCAGCATGCCCCAGCCAGCATAGCTGGCTGGGGCATGCTGGGAGTTGTAGGCCAAAAACATCTGGGGACCCAAGGTTGGAGAACACTGGGTTAAACAGTTAACAGCCCAAGGCTGAAATCTCCCCCCACCCCCCTTATATACTTCCTGATCAGGCCCAGCCCTTCCATATTGCAGGGTGAAGCCACCTGCTTCCAATGAAGAAAGGAATTCGTGACTGAATGGTGCAGGAAGACTTCTTAAAGTGTTGGCCTGGTGGCCCGTGGGGTGGCATTTGGCTCCACTTCAGGCAGCAACATGTCTTGGGCCAGCAAACTTCCTGATCCAAAGGACACTGGGTGACATGCAGGCCAAGGGCTCTGCTACTCCCTCTTCCGGTACAGAGAAGGAACAGAAATATTGGCAGATGATCTCTTCCCTTATTGCTATCTCAGCCTGCTTAAGGCTACTCTTAACAAGTCCAGCCCAGTGGCCACGTTTGGCCCTCAGCCTAATTTCAAAAGTCCTCTGCAAGCAATTGGTTCAGGATCCTAGAAAGAGTGTTCTGTGTACCTCCCCAGAAGTCTGGTGAGCGGGGAGGAAAAAAGGGAAAGAGAGAGAAAAGGGGGTTGGGAAAGAGAGAGAGAGAGAAGGAGCGGTAGAGAGAGAAAAGGGGGTTGCAGAAACAGAGGGGAAAAGTAGCAAAAACACACACAGAGAGAAAATGTGGCAGAAAGAGAAAGGGGGGGGAGAGAGAGAAGGGTTGGCAGAGTGTGAGAAGATGGGGTGGCAGAAACACACACAGAGAGAAAATGTGGCAGAAAGAGAGAGGCACAGAGAGCGAGAGAGAGAGCGAGAGAGAGAGCAGAAAGAGAGGGGTGGGAAAGAGAGACAAGGGGTGGCAGAAACACACACACACAGAGAGAGTATGTGCCAGAAAGAGAGAGAAAGCAGTGGCAGAGCAAGAGAGGGAAAAGGGGCTCAGCCCCAGCCATCACCAGGATGCAGCCCCTCACAGGTTATCCCCAAGGCAACGCCGCTCTCGATAGAAAAAGCTACCCCATCCCTGCTCTAAGAGCATATACCGTAATACCTTGGATTGCAAGTAACTTGGTTTGAGAGCGTTTTGCAAGACAAGCAAATTTTTAAATATTTATTTATTTATTTATTTTACTTGATATACAAGCGACATCTTGCAATACAAGTACTGTAGTACGGCTTAAATTAAAAATCTCTGTACAATTTTTTGGGGGGAATTTTGTTTTGATATAAGAGTGTTTTTGGATTACAAGCATGTTTCCGGAACGAATTATGCTCTCAATCCAAGGCATGACTGTACTTGAACTATCTTTATTTAATATGCAATAGCTGTCCCTTAAGGGCTTGGGATGTCCGCTGCGTAAAGTGGGAGGGGCACGGAATGGGGAGAGAGGAGAGCGGAAGGGGAGTTGGGAAATGAGGGCTAGTGCTGGGGAAGAAGGAAGGAGGAGAGAAAGGGCTGGAGGAGAAGAGGAGGCAGCCGCCGCCGAGCAAAGGAGTGCGGCTGAGAAGAAAGTTCAGGGAAGGCAGCAGTGCGGTGAAGAAGAGAAATAGGCAGATAGAGTAGCACTCGGCCAGAGAGGAAGAATGCACCACCACAACAGAAGCCAGCAACAACAGACCAAAAGAGCAGACTGAAGGGACTGGAACCAGCAACTGTTGCTGGTCTAACAGCAGTAATACTGAGGCTGTTTGCATGACACGACAGCCCACCATGGGTTATATATTTAGCCCATGGTGAGGCTGCGGGGCGCATGCGGCTGCCATTTTGAATATGCAACCCCGCTTGGAGTTTGTCATGTCGTGCAAACCCCGCGAGCGTGGGTTATGCGAGGGTTAACCCTCACAGAACCCATGGTCTGTTTTAGGGTTATATGAGGGTTGTTAACTCTTGCATAACCCCGCACAAGACGACAACACCTGAACGGGGATTGCATATAATGGCGCCTGTGGACACCATGGCTCGTCATGGGTTAAATAACCCATGATGAGTGTGTCGTCCAAACCTGGCCACTGTGTTGGCTTGTGAACTCTGGTTTAAAGTTAGAGTTGTTCATATTTGCTTTATACAGTTTTGTTTGTTATTTTGTTAATATTTTTATTTACCAGAAACCCTAAATTTATGTAAATACTGTTAAATATTTAGCAATTTGTCTCTGGAGTGATTGCAGTCTGCCCCTTCTCATTCTAATTATAGAAACTTTACAGATAGTCTCTGTTTTGTGTTTCCTGCCCCTGGTAAATCTTTTCCCCTGTTTATGTCTTTGGGGCTTGCTTGCCTTCTTAGTTTGAGTTGTTTAGAGCTGTTTTCATTATCCTTCAAGATTTATCTCACTCCTGGGGGCTCCCTAGAACAGAAATCTCTGAGTGGGCATGGATGCATCTAGTCTCTGGTGCAACTATGCATTTTATAAATGCATGTGCGTTAGCAGCATTAAAGCGCTATGCTGAGCACAGCTTGAGATTTTACCTGCTACAGCTGCTCAGGTATATTCTGAAGTGTTGAGAACACATCAGTGGGCAATTACATTTTTTTCAAGAATATCTTTAGGCAAAAGAACAAACACCGTTTGGTTAGCTTTTAAATTTGCAGGGGACTGGTTATGGCAGAGTAAAGAAATTTTGCACATCGCAGGCAGAGTGCAGTCATCAGCGATGGGCAACGGTAGCCAAGGGCAGCGGTGTAGTGGTCCATTTTAAAGAGCAGGTGCTCACCATGACAGTGCCCATAGCCACGCCCTCAAGAAGAGTCCAACATTGCTGGCAGTTGTGTTGACCCATATCAACACACCCATTCTAGCAATTCTGTCTCCACCAAGACAGAGCAGGTCTTTTGTAAAGCTACTGGCAGAATCTTCCACAGGTCCTGACCCACCCATCACCAATTCACAGGTCACCTCCCTCTCGGATCATATATAAATGAATCCCTATATATTTTGTATATCTTTATATTTATTCATATATTTTTTTAAAATATAGAATACAGTACACACATTCAAAAGAATAAAAATACAATACAGTGCAAAATGGCAAACAGCACAGGAGCTGATAAAACACAGAGAACACTAGTATTACATAACTATGCTATAGACTTCACCACCATCACAGGCACTCCTGGTGAGAACACGGGAGAGGGCCTTCTCGGTGGCTGCCCCAGCGCTCTGGAATTCCCTCCGCAGGGAGGCTAGGATGGCGCCCTCCCTGGTAAGCTTCTGGAGGCAGGCAAAGACCATCCTGTTCCGGCAGGCCTTTGGAACTAGCCTGTGATGAAATGGAATGCTGGATTTTATATTATGTATATTGTACTGTTTTAATGAATATATATATATATATATATACACACACACACACACACACACACACACACACTATATATATATATATATATATATATATATATATATTAAAAACAGTACAATATTAATGCTGTACAATATACAATATTGTACAATATTACAATATTATAGTACAAAAACAGTACAATATGAACTACAGTATTAATGTTTAATATTATTGATGGTTTAATTCTATTTTTAACTTTTGTATTTTTCTATTTCTCTTTTAATTGTATGAGTTTTTAAAGGTTGTGAGCCACCTTGGGTCCCAGTGCTGGGAAATAGGAGGGATACTACTACTACTATTAATACTAATACTACTACTAATAATAATAATAGACTCTGGAATTATTTAACAGCCTTAATCGAACCTGCTACACAAGTGGTAGATGAAAGTAACATAAAAATTCTGTAGGGAGTCTAAAAGTATACATCCAAGTCCGCCCTGCATTGAGGAAGGGCTGTACAGAACTACAGATCATACTGAAGGAAAATTGCGGTGGGGGGGAAAATAAGTTGGGGATCCAGAAGGTCTCCTTTGGTGATGAGCTCCAGTAATTGGCACGAAGGCCGTCTTTGTTCAGCAATTGTGTCATCACAAGCACTGTACTTCAGCGATCCCCCCCACTGCAAAATCCATTAGGCATCGTTATTGTTACGGAGAACACAAATCAAGTCAGAGACAGCTCAGGGAAGAGAGGACATTCACTGATTTCTGCTCCTTTTTTCTTTTCTTTTTTAACTAGAAAGTATTACACTCATTCACTTAATGCTGTGCACTACCCTGGCAGAATTTTCATCATTTATAGAATTTTCATCATTTTTATTTAACGGAAGAGACTGTCCTTCCCAGCTACTTTGTCAATAGAAGTGTTGGGATTATTACAAACCAGAAGGATGATGGGGAAGCAGCAGCAGCAGCAGCAGCAGCAGCATGAAGGACGTGCTGTCTCGGATGCTGGGCGAAGCATATCTGCCTGGGGTCGTCTGAGCTTTGCTGTGCCCTTTGAGGGAGCTTGGGGAAGGGGGAAGCATTCAAGCACGGGTGATTCCCCAGAGAATCAATTACATTTCCCACCTGGACAAGCTGATCATGCTTGGGTGAGAAAATGGTTTGTGGCCGGTATAGGGCTTTTAACTCTTGTCACAAGAGCTCTAAGCTTTACTCTATTATGTAATTGATAGATTAATCAGCTAAAGCTTCAGTTGATTAATCAGCGGGGCTGTAAATTAAGTGCACAAGTTTATTTTTTAGGCTCTTTTACCTCCGGTGTGTTGCATACTTGATGTTAGGGTTTGGTAGTGGTCAGCAGGAGTGTATGGAGCCAGGGCTTACAGGGATGCAGCACCCACCAGCAGTTTTTTTTATTATTGGGAGGGGCGCTGACATCATCTGCCACACCCCTCAGAATTTCCTGTTCTCTCTGAGTTTAGCTGTAATCCTCACAGTAGCTATGGGGAAAATGAATTTTCCCAGCAACAATACTGTATATTGTTTCCTGTTATAATGCAAAGTGTTTTGGAGTGGCTTGGTCTTGAATGGGACAATTAAGACCTATTAGCTTTACAAAAGGCCTGCTCCTGGCAGGGCCGGTGCGGTGCAAGGCAGTTTGGTGCCCTAGGCAAGATCAGAAATTTAGCGCCCCCCCCCACTTGAGCCCTCCCTCCCTCCAGCCCTATAGCCCATTATGAAATAAAAGGCAAAACCTAAAAAAATTATTAACATCTGTGGGCCACAACTGGGGTGGGGCGCAGCAGCGCATTGGCGAACCGAACCCACCCCTTCGCCTGCCTCTGGCTTTGCTTCTTTCCCCGCCGCCCTGCTGTGACTCGCACACATCCTGCCTCAAACTTCCGCGGAAAGGGCGGGAGGGAAGCTCGATGGCCAACCCCGAGGAAGCGCGCTCAGCCCCCCCCAGGTCCCCCTGACTGCAGCAGGAGCGGGAGGGGAAAAGCCGGGCGCTAGCCCCGGCCGGCTCCACTCCCCTGGACAGAGAAAGGGCGGCGTGGGGGTGCCTTCCCCTGGAAGCGGCTGGGCTGCTGGCAGCTCCTCCCGCGTCCTCGTAACAAGCAGCAGCAGCAGCTGCCACGTGGCGGGGACAGTCTCCTGCAGCAGCACCGTTTCCAATGCAGCAGCAGCCGCAGCAGCAACTCCAGTCTCCTCCTTTCCCTCCCCTTCTCCAGCTCCTTCCTTTCACTTCTCGCCGCCGCCTCCTCCTCTTTCCCCCTCCTCATCTTCCTTCAACCTCCGAAGTCCCTGCGGGAGGGAGGGAGGGGGGGGAAGCAAACAGGGCATCAGCGAGAGATGTTGGAGTGGTGGTGGTGGCGGCGGCGGCAGCAGCAGCAGCAGCTCCCTTGATTGTCTATCCCGGTGGCGGGAAGCGACTATTCTTCCCTTCCTCCATCCTGCTATCACCTTCCAGCAGCTCCAAAGGCGCCACTCGCCTTGCGCCACCTGGTTGGCCGGGCAGCCTCTGCGTCGTCAGCAGGCGCCTGCCAGGCAGCCCCGACCGGCCCTCGCAGCAGCAGCAGCGGCAGCCCCCGCCTCCTCCTCTGCGCCGCGGCCCAGCTGAGCCTCCATATGACCAGCAGGAGCCCCTGTCAAGGACTTCCGGCAGGGTTGTGTGTGTGTGTGTCCCTCCCTCAAGGCTGCTGTGCTGGCTGGCAGGAGCGGAGCGTTTCTGCACCCCCTTTAGCCACGCGCCCTAGGCAGCCGCCTAGTTCACCTAGTGGTAGCGCCAGCCCTGGCTCCTGGTGGAGATTAAAACTACTAGAAGCGGGTTTGCTGATGTGGATCAATGTGTAGCTGCTTGAATTTTTGGACTCTCATTGGGGGCATGGCTATGGGGACTATCATGATGAGTGCTTGAGCTTCAAAAGTTACCACTACACCACTGGAATTCAGGTTTTTGGGAGCTGGCTATCAGTCTGGCAGGACCAGAGACATGGAGTCCTAGACAGACTAGAAGCAGTAACCAAAGAGCAGAAAGGCCCGAAGAAGCAGGTAATGTAGTCCAAGCCAGGCAGGAGGTCAAGAAGGTCAAGTTCCAGAAGCAGCAGCTGAAGATCAGAAGGTTTCGATGCAAGTCAAGTAGGGGAAGGCAGCAAGAACATAACCATATTGGGCCCTCTCCAGTGAGTAAAGTGGCTCAGATTGAAGACCAAGCTCTAAGGCTGGGCTTTTATAAGGTGTGGTAGAGCTTAATTGTTCCTTTTGAGTCACCTGACTGACTGCTAGGTTGGGTGGCAGGGCTTGTATTGCGGCCTAGCTAACACCCTGGAGGAACACAGTTCCATCTACAAGGCTTGTAGCAGCAAACTAATGGAGTGTTGTGTGAAGACTCTCCTGCCAGTCAGTTTCATTGGATGATCCTGAATTCTAGTTCTATGAGAGATAGAGAAAAAAACCCTCCTTATCTATTAATAGCCACATCTAGCTTTGTTGATGTGTCATCTCTTAACATACATGGTCATTGTGCAACATGTCAAAGCTTCTAAAGGCTGCATTTATGGATTGTTGTAAACCGCCCAGGAAGCTTTGGCTGTTGGGTGGTATATAAATAAAATTAATAATAATAATAAAACAATAATTTGCACATACCCGTAAGCAGGGGAGGCCTATGCCAGTGGGGCTCATTATCCATTGCAGCTTTTATTCTGAGCTTTATAGGAGCTATCCCTGGTGCTCCATGGTGGCGAAGCTATTTTGGGGGCGGAGTACAGCACCATGGAGAGCTCCCCTAAAGCTCAGAATAAAAGCTGCAATGGATGAGGAGCCCCACTGACACAGGAGTCACCAGCCTCCCCTGCCCGTCAACCATAATTTATGGTTGTGTGCATGAGCAGGAATAAACCCATGTGCAGTGCTATGCTCATGCACTCCCGCCTCGTCTCTCTTCCTCCCATACAACCAGAGGAGGAATAAACCAGGCTTCAGTTTTGCTTTCGCAGCACGCTGGTGAGGAATCTCTTTCAGCCTGAGAGCTGGATTCAGTTTTGAAGAAGCTCTCAGAGGCCACATTCCATTGGCAGGTTGGGCCAAAAGCAAAAGGGGTGAGGCCAAAAATACAAAAAGAATAATCATATTATAGCTTAAAGCTCTATAGTTTAAAGCTCTTGTCACCCCAAGAGGGCTGGATTAGGCCCCAGGCCGGAGGTTCCACACTCCTGCTTTTAGCAGATCTCTCTCTTGTCATTATGTGCAAACCAGGAATTGTGGTTTGAAATACACTCTAGTTTGCTAAACTCACCACAAAAGCAATCCAGGGCTTGACGTGGTTCAACAATTGACTAGAGTTTATTTTAAGCCACAGTTACTAGTTTTCATGTTAATGGCAAGCCAAGATGCTGCTAAATTGAAGCTAAATTCTGGTTTATTCCTTTTCCCAGCTGTGCAGGAGAAGGATATGGGAGGGGGAATGCTCAAGTCCAGTGCTTCCCATGGGCACATTTCTGTTCATGCACATAACCCTATATCATGCTTTACCATTATGTGCAAACCCATTGTTGTGCTAAAAATTAGGTTAGGGCCCAAACAGAGGGTTTTCCCCTCATTAATTTTTTATTGTGAGTTTCAATAAATCAAAACAAAAACAAAATAAAAAGCATAATAAAATAAAATGAAGTATTGTAGTTTTCTTACATGAGATTTGAATAGACCAGTTATTATACATATGCAATGTATACTCCTATATATTTTATATAAAGCAAGATATACTACTATCTGTAAACATAGTTATACATAGACTTCAACAAAGGCAGACCAAATATCCATATATTTATCTATGATTACGCCTAAAGGCTACCTGTTCAAAATCTGAAAGCGTTAAGCCCTCAACCCATTGTGTTATCGAAGGTGGCCATTTGTCCTTCCAGTGTTGTAATATTAGTCTTTTTAGCTGTCAAAAGGGCACGGAGAATCCATTTACGTTGACCTTGCATTAAGTTCCAAGAATAAGGTAGATAGTTAAGAAGGACATGCATATTGGGTCCAAACAGACATTACTATAAATCCATATTTATATATGGGTGACCGGCCAGATGGGCGATTAATAAATATAATAAATAAATAAATACATACATACATTTAGCAGCTGCATCTTTTTTTCCCTTTCAGTTTTACTCTAGAGTAGGTGCAGGGGTTCCGATCCGGATTAGGACCCTAGTGTGGGGAGTAGGGAGTTTTTAACCATTTCCCTCCTATGGGCCCAATCAAGATCAGCCCCCCTGCACCTACCCTAGAGTAAAAATGAGAGGGGAAAGCATAGCTGCTAGATATGGATTTAAAGTAATGTCTGTTTTGGACCTTACAGGCTTGCACTGTTATCGCTAATCTTTATCTAGAAGTTTCAGATTAATTTATGCTAGAAGGATTTCTTCTTTCAAAGAATAAAACAGGCTTCCTTTCTTTACTTGAGAATGAGTTTTTAAAACCCACACAGGTCGACACTGGCAACTCTGAGCAGATTAACTGCCGAGCGATAGATCTCTGCGCATTCTTATATGTGACTTGGGAGAAAGAATTAGCTTTTAACCATTGATTTATTTCTGGTTTGATGATACAATGCAAACATGTTATGCTGGGTAAATAGGTTCATTTAAATAAATGCTTTCATTTGACTGATGACTTATTCAATGAAAATGCCGCTTGTGCCACAAAGAGGTCTCGACTTACTAATCATTCAAGAGATGTGGGGAGATGCAAGAAGTGAAAACAAGGAGGCCTGAATAAATGGTATCGTCCATCACCAAAAGCAACAGCATTGTGTATTTCGAAAATGGGATGGCTGTGAAGTAGGTTTTTTGTTCCGCTGATCAGACTTGAACAGGAAAGTCTGTGGGTTGAACTTGTGGGTTGGTGTGACTGGGAACTCGCAGGGGGTATCTCCACATCATAGGTTTCTGTACTCTTACCCTACAAGACCGAAGAAGCTGAGAGGCATAGTGAATTTGATGTTTACAAACAACAGCTACGCGCACTGCTTTTGGAGTTCACTGTAAAAATTTGAAAGTAAAGAAATATAATTTAAATGGGGTATGCATATCACTTATCTAAAGCCTGAATTCAAAAATTCAAAAAAACCTTTACGCCCAAAAGTTGCTAAACAAAAATAAGGGCAATTATGATTCTAATCAGAGGGATGTCCCAATTGGCGATCAGGTGGCCCAAGACCCTGACTACTTCCTAAACTTGACAGAGATTTCTGGAGTTCAGGAGCCATCAGCTTTACACACGCCTTACCCTCTACCAGGTTGGGAAAGTCTGCCTTAAGCTGTGGGCAATCCAAGCCCCAACGGATTGAGAGAGCCTCCTCTTGGGCTCCCAACTTCTTCCATTTCTGATAGTCCCCTGGGTATTGGACAGCCTGCCACTTGCAGTGGCAGACCCTTGGCAAGCTGGCCTTTGCCTTGGTATGCTTCTGTCTCTAGCCAGAGCAAGCTCCAAGTTTTGGGGGGGCCCTTGGGCAAGACACCCTCAGTGGCCCCCTCCCTCAGTGAGTCTACCTTAGGATATCATAGATCCATAGAGTTGGAAGGGGCCTGCAAGGCCATCGAGTCCAACCCCCTGCTCAATGCAGGAAACTAGAGGAGGGGGTCTCCCATCCAAGTCATAACCAGGCCTGACCCTGCTTAGCTTTCCACGCTCAGACAAGCTGAGCCAGCAGTGAGCCACACAGTTCTCGCTGCCACTGTTGGCTGCGCATCCTCTTTCTCATCATTGCTCCCACTTGCTTGTTTGAAAGCAGAGATCAAGTGAGCAAGTAGGCCGTGGCGCCTGCTGCTCCTGGGCCAGAGCGAGAGGCAGGTGAACACGCAGGCTGCAACCATGGTGAAGAGGAGGAGCAAGTCCAGGCAGGGAGCTCTTGTCAGTGGGCCCCTGGTGGGGTGTGGTCCCTTGGCAGGCGTCTGGCTATGTCTGCCCTTGATGCCAGCCCTGCCTCTAGTACCACTCAGAGGTCCACACACACCCCTGTTCTTCCACCTCCTGTGTACACTTCCTTTCTTCTCTCCTTCACAAGCTCTTTCCCCTTGGATCTGGTCACTGGCTTATATCCTGAGCCAAACCTACCTGGCTCCTTCCTTAGCCCCTTGGTTCCCTTTCCCCATTAACTGGCTGTTCGATTTCTTTTGGTGCCCCTTCCTCCAAGCTCACTTCTGTTCAGGGCAAGCAGCACACTGAATGCCTGCCAATGAAGGTTTCATGTGAGAATATATAATCTAATCCAGGGGGTGCAGAACCTCAGACCTGGGGGCCAAATCTGGCCCCCCAGGGGGTCTCAATCCAGCCCTCTGGGTTTCCCCAGAAGTAGGGATGTATCTGAGAGTCTTGAGGGGGGGCTGAAGGCGGGCCGAAATTGGTCCCCTCGGCCCGGTTTCAGCCCCCCCGAGACTCGCACGACTTACCTGGCCGCCGCTCGTCCCATCTCTCCACACCGTGCCGGCAGCGCGGGGTCCCGTCATGTCATTTCCGGCTGCCAGGAAGTGACATGACGGGACTCTGTGCTGCGTTTCTGGCGTAAAAACCAGGGCAATAGCAAATAGCAAATCGTGGGCATTTTAAGCTAGGTTGCCCTGGTTTTTACGCCAAAAAACTCAGTGTGGAGTCCCATCGCGTCACTTCCTGGCAGCCGGAAATGACGCGACAGGACCCCGCGCTGACAGCGAGGTGGATCAAGCGGCATGCGGATTCGGGCCTTCAGGGGGGGGTGCTCGCTGAGAAAGGGTGAGCAAAGGCGAGCACCCCCCCAAAGGTAGGATTAACACCCCTACCCAGAAGGCCATGCCCCCTTCCCTGAGCCACCCCCTTTCCCGCAACCACTTGTCATTGGGTGGTTTCCTGGCTTTTGTGCAATTTTTCCCCATTCTAAAATATTGAAATGCCTCTCCTGAGGCTTAGTTATTGGCAGTAAGAGCTTTAGGGCGCAATCCAACCGGGATGCTTGTAGCCCTCCAAACTCGGAGGATTATGGGCATCCCCTGGAGGGTGGGAGGAGCACGGAGGTGAAGGTCTCCTCCGCACTCCCCCTGCCCTGCAACTGAGCCAGACGGATGATTTCAGTCATCTAGCTGAGGTACCTTGGAGAGTGGGAGGGAAAGAGACTCTGTGGTGCTGCCAGGATATGTCATACCTTGGTGCCGGCAGTCTCCTCCCCGACCCGTAAAGCCCATATCCGTGGTCGCTCCTGCGACCACAGAGACGTAGGGGGCGCAGTTCTTTCCATGCCGGCTGCAGGGGGCGGAGGGAGGATGCTCCGAGTTTGGAGTCCCAGCTCCTCCAACCTCGGAGTGATTTTCCAGTGCCGGAGTTGGGACTCCAAAACATCCTATGGCCATCTAGATCAGTGTTCTCCAACCTTGGGTCCCCAGATGTTTTTGGCCTACAACTCCGATGCTGGCTGGGGCATGCTGGGAGTTGTAGGCCAAAAACATCTGGGGACCCAAGGTTGGAGAACACTGATCTAGATGCTGTCTAGTGGCCATAGGATTGTGCTGCCCAGCTAAAATATGCTGGCATTTTTGGCCCTACCCCCTTCGGCCCCATCCACCAGTGGAATGCTACTCCCAAGGGCTTCTCTGAAATGGAATTTGGCCCTCGGGCTGAAGTAGGTTCCCCACCCCTGAAGTAGGTTCCCCGCCAGTTGTTCCTCTGGAATAGGACAGAAATGACATCTAAATAAGCAATTCAGGTTGGATGAGCAATATTAACTATCGTTAAGTGTAAGCTGATAAGGAGGAGAAGTGTAACTGGTTGGAAGGAGATGACCCCATCTGTGTATAAATGCTGAATTATGTGAAATTATAATTTTGAGTTTTGGGTAACTGCAATCAACTTGAGTGCTTTAAGTCAAAAGGCTGACTCTTCAGGCAAGCATGGGTCAGAAAGCACGTGCTTCTGATGAGACAAGGATTTTCAAGGTGTGGGCATGTATCCAGAGTCTCTCTCAGACAGGTCTGGTTCCTGAGGTCCTTTAGTTCAGGAGCAGGAAGCCATTTTTCAACCTGAAAGCTACATTCACTCATGCTTCCCCTTTTCAGCAGGCAACCCCTTTGCTGCTGAGGGAACTGCCCTGGCTACCTATTCACTACCGGGCCAGGTTTAAGGTCCTGGTACTTGTGTACAAAGCCCGAGACAACTTGTGACCAGGTTACCTGAGAGAGCACCTCCTCCCATACCAACCTGCCCGGTCGCTGAGGTCATCAGATGGCATGCTCCTGGTGGTGCCTCATGGACTTTTGGCCCAATTGGAGTCCACCAGGAGAAGCGCCTTCAGTGTGGCGGCTCCACTTCTGTGGAACCTCCTGCCTCTGGAGGTCAGGCAGGCTCCGACATTGTGCTGCTTTTGGCGCCTGCTGACGACCTCCTTGTTCCAGGAAGCCTTCTCTGCTCTTCAACCACCAGTGTAATTGTTACTTTGTTTTCAATGTGTTGTTTTTGTTTCTTTTATCTGTTTTTGCCTTTTTCTTGTTCACCGCTCCAGAATCTGCTTGATGTGGAGCAGTATACAAATAGTAGATGATGATGATGATGATGATGATGATGATGATGATGATGATGATGATGCATGACCTTCCAGTGGTAGTAACTAGTGTTGGACATGGCCAAAGCCAAAAGTGGGTGTGGCCAAAGCCAAAAGTGGGCAGAGAATAATTAGAATAATGTTAATTTATCCTTTTGTTCTGCCTGCTTGAGTCTCCTCAGGCAGAGAAGCCCACTCTCTTTCTCTTGCTCTCTTTCTCATCTTGTCTTTCTCTCCCCCCCTCTCTCTTGACCCCCTCTCTAGGTCTAGCACCCCTTCTCTTCCCCCCTTCTCTCTCTCTCTCTCCCTCCCTCTTGTCTCTCTTTCCCCCTTTTCTCTTTCTTTTTCCATCTCCCCTTCTCTTCCCCTCCTCTTTCTCTCTCCCATTTCTGTCTTGCCATCAGTCACCACTTCTCTCTCTGTGCTCTATTTCTCCTTCTATCCCCCTTCTCTTTCTCTCTCTTTTTCTCCCCATGTCTCTCCTCTCTCTCTCTCTCTCTCTCTCTCTCTCCATCTCCCCTTTCTTTTTCTCTTACTCTATCTCCCTTTCTCTCCCCGTTCTCTTTCCCTTTCTCTCTCTTGTTCTATTTCCCCTTTTCTCCTCACTTCTCTATCTTTCATTTAGTAACAGGACCGGGGCCTTGAGCATGCCAAGCATGTGCTCTGCCATTGAGCTATGGCCCCTCCAGAGCCACACACACACACACACACACACACACGCACTGTTTGCTTGGCTCTTGTGGGTTATCTTTCAATGCGAAGATTGGATGGAGGCACAAAAACTAGAACAAACCATATAATAAATTACGTCTCTGTGCTTGCAGGGCCTCATATTCCATTACAATGTGTGTGTCCTGGTGAGACCAGTGGGATGTGATGGCATCTGACATTAAACAAAGCCATCCTTCACGAGCCTGTGTCAAACTACTTTTGAAGTAGTGCTTCGTTTCAGAATGTCTGTCCTATGATGGCAGCTTCCAGACCCTCATTAAACAAAAAAGGCAGGTCTATCAGCAGTGGGTGGCTAGATGGAACCCCAGACATAATGTTTTTCTCGTATAATGAAGGACAGGTTTAGGGGCAATCAATTTTTTTCACTCATACCTATGTAAACCTTTGCAGAAATAAAGCTTTGGAAGTGAAGTAAATATATTTTATAGAAACCCTTCTCTTCCCTCCTGTGTTCCTCTGTCTGGCTCAGGGTCACACAGGGCTAGATCCAACTTTGTGTGAACGGACTTCTACTTGTACAACTGAACTTTCCCATCTTCTCCTCACCTGCAGCCCCCATGTGTCTCCAATATTTTCTCTGGAGGGTCCCGCAGCCCTTTGGAGCAGATTGGGGGTGATCAGGAGGCTGCAGGAGATGGGAAATCAGCTCTCCTGAAGGATTCCATTCCATCTGTAGATGGACACAATTGGATGTCACCCAGTGAGGTTCATGGTTGAACAGGGATTTCAACAACTACATTCCTGGCTGCTGCTGATGGGAGTTGTAGTCCAACACACCTGGAGGGCACCAGGTTATAGAATGCTGCTACAGACATTTCTTCTCACAGGAGGTCACTTTTCAATGAAGAAGGAACACCAAAAACCAAACCAAACCAAAACAAGTTTAACAGAAGGCAGTATTTGCATGTGAATGAACAGACCTGGGTTTGCTAAGCATAATGGTTATGTGGGAGTAAAACAATCTCAGATAATCAGATAATTAAGTGAAAGAACAGCCAAGTCTGTCATTACTTTCCTTGCAGGCACAAATACGTTTAAATCCATACATTGATATGGTTGCCTTCGTAGCAAGCTCAAAATAAAAATGTTTGCAGGAAAAGCATGAGAGAGACAGATATGCTGTTGTTTTTAAAAATATATTAGTAGGAACTATTTCAATGATAGCTTAAATGCTGGTGAAAGTTGTCAAGAAGACCAAAGGCTGTGATTATTGCTGACTTTCCATAACATGTCTGAACTGACTCCAATGTGAGGTGATATTCATCTGTGGCACTTGATTTTGGACGGCAAGCCACCAGTGCTTCATTCACTATGTAATACACATTCATATGTGAATTAGCCCTCAGAAACCATCTCAGACCAGGATAAAAATAGAGTTCTGCCCTCCTGTGCATGTTCCCCAGCAACTGATATTCATACCGCCTCTGATACTGGGGATAATATATATCGCCATCATGACTAGTAGCCATTGATAGCCTTGCCTGCAGTGAATTCATCTAATCCTCTTTTAAATCCATCCGTGTTTGTGGTCAATCACTATGTCTTGTGATGCACTCCTCCAGCACTGGCATGCAGCACACCCAGTGCTCCTCAGACTATATGTAGGTTACAAATCTGATAGATCTATCAATCTGATTCATGCATCCATCTGAGTCCAAGGGAATAGTCCAGTTTCTCTCCCTCGCCTGGAAAGGTTGATAGACTCATGCACCATTGCACCATCTATAATGCTTTAGTTCTCATCTTGTGAGACCAACATGGCAACCGTTCCCTTCCCCTTCTGTCTGCCTGAAATGTTGTACCAGTATCTCAGCAATGCCAGCACAATGTCACATTTTGCGATGCTGCAATGACACAACAATGGTTGTGCTCTAAACTGAGCACATATTTGTTGCCACAGATGTTAGGACTAATCCCTTTCCCATATAATGTAAACAGGTGTTGGATTTATATACTCTGAATTGACACCAATTGGAGTTATTCCTCACTGACATTGAGTTAGATCAGCCTCATGTTTCCTGCAAGACTAATAGCACAAATAGGACCTACTGAAAGACATCAAGGGCTTATGGAATAAAAACCAAACAATCGTCAGTGCTGAGTCGTATGCAGTGCCAGGACTCAGAAGAGACTCAGCTCAGGAAGAGTTTGGCAAAAGCCAGTTGTAGATGAGGAGTCAGTTCAATCATTTTCTCCTCTCCCCACCCCCCACTGCTAACAATAAGCGTTGACTTCTAAACACTCAATACAATACAATAAAAGCAAAGCTGTCTCCCTCACTGATTTATCAAGGTGCAAATGAATACTGAATTGGATCCAGATTTATGCTGGATCAACTGCACTGGCGGAAGTGGACTTCTCCACCTCCTTCTCCCAACAGCAGCCCCTCCAGCCCCCTGAAAATGCTACACTGAGCGACAGGAAACCCTGCTGAATGTGTTGAGTGTGCTGTGGGAGGGATCCCCCAAAATGGTTTGTGGCTCATGCTGGCTCAGCTTGTCTGAGCGTGGAAAGCTAAGCAGATTCAGGCCTGGTTATTACTTGGATGGGAGACCCTTCCTCTAGTTTCCTGCATTGAACAGGGGGTTGGACTCAATGGCCTTGTAGGCCCTTTCCAACTCTATGATCTATGAAATCAGGTGGAGGGAGCTTCTGCGAGTAGAGCCAGCCCTTCCTCTCGCAGAATGCAGTTCCTGGATCCAACCCACTGGGGAGTTTCGTATGACACAACAGTCCACCATGGGTTAAATAAACTGTGGGGCATGTAGGACAGGGCATGCGAGGTGCATGCGGCTGCTATTTTGAATATGCAACCCCCACTCAGGGGTTGTCATGTTGTGCAAACCCAGCGAGTGTGGATCATGTGAGGGTTAAACAACCCTTGCGTAGCCCATAGTCTGTTTGAGGGTGCTGCGGCTCATCATGGGTTAAATAATCCATGATGAGCCACGACATGTCATCCAGACCCAGTCACTGTATACCAGTATCTTGCAAGTTAAACACCAACAGAAGTGTGAAGCAATCAAGGAAAAGAAGCATATATGTTCATTAAAAGTACCTTCTAAAAAGAAATTATTCAGTAATTCTCTAGTCACAGTTACCCCCATTTCCCTTCATTAATTGCTACTATTGACATGTTTTTATGCTAAAACAACTGATGCTAAAATAATGAGGTAAGAGAGGAGGTAAGTGAATTGTATTGACCTCCGGCATATTTCCAGGAGAGACTGAGGCAATCTTGCTGAGCGCGATGTATCACTGTTTACAGATCCTGCATTGGTTTAAAAACAAACGAAGTGTTCTTTTCTTTATTATCTCTAGGGTCCCATGATTCATTTAGCTTCTACATTGACGAGGCCTCTCCAGTTGGACCTGAGCAACCAGAAACTGTCCAGAATTTTGTCTCTGTGTTTGGAACTGTGGCTAAAAAGCTGATGAGAAAATGGCTGGCAACACAGACAATGAATTTTACAAGCCAGCTGGGAGCTGGTGTTCGGTATTTCGATCTTAGAATCTCCACAAAGCCCAGAGACCCTGACAATGAACTCTACTTTGCTCATGGTTTATTCAGTGCCAAAGTCAATGAGGCCTTGAGGAGATCAGTGCCTTTCTTGCTGACCACCATAAGGAAGTGGTCTTCTTGGACTTCAATCACTTCTACGGGATGCAGAAATGCCACCATGAAAAGCTGGTGCAAATGCTCAAAGTACACTTTTGGGAGTAAAATGTGCCCTGCCATATTTGCCCATGAAGTCTGTCTCCAATACCTGTGGGAGAAGGATTATCAAGTTTTGGTCTTTTACCACAGTCCAGTGGCTTTGGAAGTCCCATTTCTATGGCCAGGACAGATGATGCCAGCCCCGTGGGCAAACACGACAGATCCAGAAAAACTGATCCAGTTTCTCCAGGCATCAATCATCGAGAGAAGGAAGAAGGGTTCTTTTTTTATATCTCAGGTGGTGCTGACCCCAAAGGCTAGCACTGTGGTCAAGGGAGTCACTAGTGGTCTCAGAGAAACAATCACAGAAAGGTGAGTGCCTATATTGTGAGGTGTGTTCAGGTAGATGTCAGAACCTCCATAAATTCTGTAAACCAGTGGTGGGCAGAATAGGTAGATTTCCAGAATGTTTTGGACTTCAACTCCCACATTCCTGACTATTGGCCATGCTGGCAGGGGCTTCTGAGAGCTGAAGTCCAAAACATCTGGAGATCTAGCTTTCACCCATTCCTGCTGTAAACTCCTATGAGAAGGGGTGAAGATCCCTTTCTCATTGGGCTTTTCTTCTCCAGTTTCCACCTATGGCCAGAATACAGGAACAATGTTGAAAACTTGCAAAGCAAGGGAGAAAAAAATATTGTCATTGTTAATTTGCTGAGGGGTTTAACTGTCTGGACATTAGATAATGAATGTTTTGAATACAATTTTCTTCTTTTTGTTCCTTATTGGCAAACATTTCTATTTATTAACTGCAGGAGGTAGATTCAGATGTTAATGATTGTAGTAGTATCCTGCATGCTGTAAACTGTGGGTCCAGGTCTCAGAATCACGCATGCCCACCACTGCCTGTACGAAACAATGGGTTGGTTCCAGATTTAGCCATAGAGTAGACCTAACTAAGTCTGCTTTAAGTATGCCTAAATCTGGATCCAGCTTAATGTATGACCCCGGCATAAACATGTAGAGATGTTTGTGCAATTTGCCCAGTTTTTGTGATCCTTTGAAAAATGGCAGAAGGGGAAATTGAACACCTGAGAACACTTAATTCATAAGCACAGTGCTGGACATAGGAACATGGGAAGCTGCCTTATACTGAGTCAGACCGTTAGTCCATCTACCCAGTATTGTCGACACTGACTGGCAGCAGCTTTCCAGAGTTTCAGGCAGGAGTTTGTCCAGCCCTACCTGGAGATACCAGGGATCAAAACTGGGACCTTCTGCATGCAAGGCATGTGCTCTACCACTGAGCCACAGCTCAAGATATGTTTGATTGAGACTTGATTTCATGACCCACCATATATAAAATATAGAACTATGATCATCTACATCTAAAGTATCCATCCATCTCCTCTGATTAGTAAATATCAATGTTTAGCAAGTTAACATAAATATTAGGCGGGAGTCCAAAATTGTGCACTCTTGGAGTGTTCAAGTGTGAGTCCTAAGAAGAAACTGGGTATAAGAAGACTAGCATAGACCAAAGCAATATTGACTGTAGTAAGGAACTGTCTGTTCCTGGTGGGCTGAAGATCTCTCTTCACACAGGAATGTTTAAAAGAGCTCCCACAGATCAAGTATTATAGCTGGAGCTTTCGAATCACCTCAGAAATGCTACTTTCAAATGGAAGCTAATCACATATTTAGTTGCAAGTCATAATAAAATGATGAGAGATAAAGGGTAGATTTACACCAGTACATTATATCAGCTTTATGTCACTCTAAGTGTAATGGCTTTCACCCGAAGAATCCTGGGAATTGTGGTTTGGTGAGGATATGGAGACTTCTCTGTTAGAAGCTTCCTAGCCCTTTTCACAGAACTAAAGTTCCCTCTGTTCCCAAAGGAGAGAGAATGACTATTACAGTAATTTAAGTTCTTAATGTAGACAGGACTGGACTAAGACTTTTCGCTGTCTAATGAGGAAGGTAAGATGGCCCCCACTCATTCCACATACAGAAATAGTGGTTTGGCAGTTGAGTCTTACCTCAAAACTGGTATGTCCTCCACTGAACTTGAAAGCAGTGAGATGGAGACACTCAGCTCCATCCTCCAACACCTCACCACCAGTCCCCCTCTCCCCCCGCCAGCATGTGCTGTCTGAGGTGACCACCTCACTCTATCTAATGGTAGGGCCGGCCCTGAATGTACATGCAGGTGTAGACCCACCACATCTTTCTTCTTGCCACATGTCTTCTTTTTTCAAAGGATTTTATTGTTTAAAGACCTTTTCTTTCTTTTTTTAGCATAGGAATAATTAATATTTTCATGGGGGGGGGGATCCCAAAGCCGATTGTTCAGGTAGTGCCCAACCTATCTGTGCATCTTTTACTAGGAGAATATACACACACACACACACACACACACACACACAACAGGCCTGTGGCTCACACTGGCGCAGCTTGTCTGAGTGTGGAAAGCTAAGCAGGGTCAGGCCTGGTTATTACTTGGATGGGGGAGACCCCTCCTCTAGTTTCCTACACTGAGCAGGGGGTTGGACTCAATGGCCTTGTAGGCCCCTTCCAACTCTATGATCTATGAATCTATGATTTCTAGTGGTACAAAGGTTGCTACAGGAATTATTTTTTTCTTTCCTTGAGAGATTAATTTGCTTTCTGTGCCCCCAGGCAATATTATTAGAAGAAAATAGAGCAAGATCAAAGTTCAGATTCCTAGCTGGGATTGGAGTGCATCTAAGCCTTTAAGGCATTTGGTGTATCACTTATTTGTATCTTTTCTGTCAAGAATTTGATCCTATCCTTAACATATGTATTTCAAACACTAATGAATAATAATGTGTGAATGATCTGAAAGCCTTGACTTGCTAAGCAGTAATTGATATTTCAGGTTTCTGTCCCAACCCCCATCTCTACACACAGACACAAAAGCTGTAAATGGGAGCCCTATAGATAAAGTAAAAATCTAAAGAATATTTTCTTTAGCCACTTCTGTCCTCTTATGCTCTGTTTTTTAAAAACATTTTTTAAAAGAAAAGCTTCATTTTTTTCTCCTTTTTGTGGGGTTGAATTAAGAAATATTGGTTGCCAAGAATGGTGCATGATGGATAAGTTTCAGTGGTTAATCCTAACCTTCAAAACAATGGGTTGGATCCAAATCTACTCATAATTAGAGTAGAACCACTGATATCAATGGAACTTAAGTTAGTCATGCCTAACTTAAGTCCCACTGATTTCAAGAGGTCTACTCTTAAGTGTGGGTAAATCTGGATTCAACCCATTAGGATTATAGATAATGGGGCAGGTTTTGTAATCAGAGGAATGAAGACCAGCCAGTAGGTTTATAAGAGTGTAGCAAGACACACACACACACTTTCTGAACTGAGGACAGAGAGCACTGTCCTCTTCCAAATGGACTTGTCAGGGATGCTGTTGCTGCATCCTGCATTGTAGATCCTGCACTGAGCAGGGGTGGGGGTGGACTAGCTGACCTCCAAGGTCCCTTCTGAATCTAAAATCCTATGATTCTAATTCTACACTTCTATCCCTTATGCATGTCTTGTACCTCCTGACTCATACTTCTACCAATCAAAAGTTAATTTTAAAACCCTCAACCTAGAAATAGTCCATTTATCCCAAGCAGTCCTGAAATATGCTGTCCTCATCTGATTGGTAGAGAGAGCGCCTCTTCAGAATCCATCTTCTAAACTGGAGTTGGAACTGGAACTTTCTGGAAGCCGGGGCTTGGAGGGATCTGGGAGGAGGTTTGGTCATGCCCAGGGCATGGAACTTTGGTAGCTACTGCTACCCCTTCCTTCCTGTAATTAAGTCTTCATATGTAGGAAAATTGGGGGTGAAGGACATTCACAAGGGTAGATCACAGCCACCATCTTAGAAGCATTTCCCAGACACAGAGAAGAGGGGATGCCTCTTTTTCTTTTCTTTTCTTAATCAATATTTTGTTGCAGAAAGAATGCCTGTTCTAAAATGGCAACTGCTGTGACACATACACAGACTATCTAAAAACAAATACCCCCCTTCTAAACAACAGTGTATGCATATGCTAATATGTACAGATTTACAATGCGATCGTATATATGTCCATTCAGAAGTAAGTCCTGTTGAGTTCATTGGGACTTACTCCAAGGTGAGTGGATATAGGACTGCAGCCTTCATCGAATAATGAATTCATTGTTTCAAAAAACTCCTATGATGAATCCACTCCAATGTCTTTCAGTAGGTGATTGCCCTGACAGGTATTCTGTCTGACTTGAAACCTTTTATACATAGCTGCCAAATATACATGTTTGGACCAGAACCCTCCAAACATGAATTAGGCAGGAGATGTTCTGCTGGAGAACAGAAATCTATGCAGCCGGTCATAAGGTCTTTGCAGATAGTTCTGTCCACTGATATGGTATGACGGTGTATGCGCACAACAAAAGAGCTTGCGCTGATGCCGTGCGCTGACGCACAAGCACAGACCCACCTGCCATGAAGCTGTTTCTCTGATACAGATGGGAATTACAAGGGCACAGTGCCTCTGTCCTGCTCAGAATGAAAAATGGCTTTGCTTTTCCTCCCCCCCCCCCGCCCAACACACAGACACACACAAGCAGCACAGCAAATGTACAATACAGGAGCATCGTTGTAATCAAGATAAGAGCAAAGCGAGTCTCCAGGTCTTCCCTAAAACACAGCTCAGTCGCCAATATGCTGTGTCTGTTTTAGGCTGATAATGTTCATTTAAGACCTCTGCTGTGGTTACCAGAGGCAGCTAGTCTCTAGGGTCTAATAATCGGGAGGGCGGACATACAGTAATGCCTTTTCCTGTGCATAGGCAGGAGGAGAAGATTCCCAAAAGCTCTTTTCTAAACGCAGCCTGGCTTAATGCTGTATGCCGCAGCAGTTGGCAAGGGCGGATGAATAGCAAGGCTCAGCCAGGCGCCTGTGTGTTATTTTGTCTTTCTAAGGCTTCCTTAAGAAATATGGGGAGCTCACAATCTGTTTTCAGGCTTCACGTGTTCTGCTGTGCAGAGTTTACATGCCAAATTCACTTCTTTGACTAGCCGACCACCCATGCCAAATTAATCACGGTAAGGGGGGGGCATTATAGATGGCTAGCCCGGGAGGTCCATCATGGCCCTTGATTCGGCCCTGAAGCTTGCTAATCCTGCACTAAATGTCTCTGAGGCAAAGATACTCACAACGCAACGGTCAAGTGGAGACTTGCAAAACACGCAGCATCCTTCGTTGGTTGGGAGAGGCACTGGGGATCCAGTGACCATCCAGTGAACAACAAAGGGACATATTCCACATTTCTTCGGTTTGGCCAGGACAGGAGTAGCTGCACAATCGGGTGTGTGACACGTAGGCAGGAGCATGCTTTTTTCTCTCCTTCTGGGCTGGGAGATGAAGCTAGGGAAGTGTTAATTAAAAGAGAGGGATGCTTTGCCCAGCTCTGGCTGACTGGGTATATTAAAAAGCTGCCTATCTTGTGGATTTGGAAGCCTGAGAAATACATGTGTCACTCAAGGAGCCCTGTGGAGGCCAGCTGTCCCAGTCAGGGATGCTTGTTGCTGTAGAGAAATGGAGTCTGAAGGGCAGCTCAGAGTCACCGTGGCCATCATCTTTATGCCTGGCTTGAGCTTGATGGCTTCCTGGGGAATCTGTCTGGCCAAGTGGGAAACAAAAACAGCTGGCAATTCTGACGCTCTTCGTTCATCTGAATGATTCTTGTTGAACAACAAACAAACAACAAATACCTTTTTTCATTAAGTGTAATGTTTTAGGAATCTAGAGAACAGTTTGGATCCTATGGGGATCAGCAACGTGCACGGATCTCTATTCCATGCCATTCTGGAACATAAGAATGGCCACGCTGGATTAGACCAAAGGCCTATCCAGTCCAGCATCCTGTTTCCCACAGTGGTCAACCGGATGCCTCTGGGAAGCCCATAAGCAGGACATGAAGGCAATAGCCCTGTCTCCTTGTTCACCAGCAAATGAGATTAAGAGGTATGCCGCCTCTGATCCCAGAGGTATTACATAGCCATAACTAATAGTAGCTATTGATAGCCTTATTCTCCAGGAATTTGTATAATCCCATTTTGAAGCCATTTGGTTGGCGGTAGAGATGGATGACAAGTCCCCCAACAGTCTCTGGGCCTTGACAAATAACCATTCTCACCCATTGCTGACTCTGGCCCCACACACAAGATAAAAAAATATCCACTTTCTCCAGCCGGTGCAATACTTTGTCCAGTAGCCTCTTTTCTAATTTGCCCAACTCTTGACTGCAGGACATGGGAAGCTGATCCAGATGCAACCTGTTTTGAGCCTTCTTAATTTATGAGAACAAGCAGAGATGATCTCTCTGCAGGCATCTGCTCCGATCCAGATTTTCTAACTTTTATAAATGGATTTTGTCTTCAAAGGTTTTTACATCTTTTTCTGCTTGAGTTGCCCCAAGGTACAGTTATATTTTTAGAATTGGGGATAAAGATTAAATAACATTAGCTCTAATGGAGCCAGAGTGGTACAGTGGCTAGAAGTGTTGGACTTGGCTGTGGGAAACAGGGGTTTTAGGTTTCCACTGAGCCATGAAGTCTCCATCAGCCTAAGAATATAAGAAGAGCTATGCTGGATCAGACCAAGGATCTATCTATCTAGTCCAGCATTCTGTTCACACAGTGGCCAACCAGGTGCTTGTGGGAAGCCCTCAAGCAGGACACGAGCACAGTAGCACGTTTCTGCTTGGGTTCTCCAGTATTGAGAGTCATTCTGCCTCTAATCCTGGGGGTAATATAGAGCCATCATGACAGGTGGCCATTGATACCTTTCTCCTCCATGAATTTGTCTAATCCCCTTTTTAAAGCTAACTAACTAAGCTGGTGGCTTAGGGGATTAGACAAATTCATGGAGGAGAAAGGTATCAATGGCCACCTGTCATGATGGCTCTATATTACCCCCAGGATAATATAGATGCAGAATCACTACATCTTGTAGAAGTGAATTCCGTAGTTTAACTATGTGCAGTGTGAAAAAGAACTTCCTTTCATAGATCATAGAGTTGGAAGGAGCCTACAAGGCTATCGAGTCCAACCCCCTACTCAATGCAGGAAACCAGAGGAGGGGTCTCCCATCCAAGTAATAACCAGGCCTGACCCTGCCTTAGCTTTCCACGCTCAGACAAGCTGGGCCAGCATAAGCCACAGGCCTATCTGTTCTGGATCTCCCACCACTGAGTTTCATTGGATTACTCCGGTACTTAGGGTGGCCATGTGTCCTACTTTACAGAGGACAGTCCTCTATTTGAAGGCATCCTCTGTTTGAAGGATTGCCCAGTCCAAAGCCTGTTTAGAGATATAAAACCATAAAAAAGGAGGGAGCACACGGGCCTTCGTGATGGCCATCAGCAGTTAGCGCCTGGATAACAGCTGACTGAGTAGGCACTCAGGTCACCTGGTCACAGTCTTCCTCACTATGGTCAGTATTGTATTTCTATTTAAATTGTAGCAATCAGTTCTAAATTTGCATTTATGCATATAAATTAGCACACACAAATGTTATGCAAATCTGTATCTTCTTTTTTGGTGATACATGCCCTTTTTTGGGGGGGTGGGTGATGCATAAGTAGGCACCCTACCCCCGGTTCTAGTAGTATAAGAGGAGAAAAACCTCTCCCTATCTATATTCCCCACACTATGCAGGGGCAGTGCTGGGTACCAAAAAGATCTGGGGCTCAGGCACAGAGGACCAAAAAAAGAAAGAAGAAAGCACAAATTTGCATATGCTAATTTACATATGCTCTAAAGTCTCTGTAAGTGTGACAACAGAGATCATCAGGCCCCCTGTACAAAGCCAAACATGGGTGTGGCCACTCCTTTTCAGGGGAGGGAATCAGGGGAGGGAATGCTGGACATTGCCTAGCAACAAATTAGAAATTCCATTCTCTATCTCTGATGGTTAGACCATTCTAACAGTTAACAGACTTAACTGATGCTTGCTTGAGTTTTAACAAAGGAGATATGTCTTGTGGTTTTCCTTTCCTCACATTTAAGAAACTGCACTTACAGAGTCTGTAACCATCAAGCTTATAGTGCCTGAGGAATCATATGTTACTTCTGTTATTTACTTTAAAAGCATCCACATTAGAAACAAGCCTGTGTGTGTGTGTGTGTGTGTGTGTGTTGGATGAAGTCTGCTGCTGCTGCTATTGTGCCCTGCCACTCCGGGGAATGAAAGGGAAACTGCTTGATTCCATTAAAGCGAACTGACTATACTTTACTACTGTGCTTCTGAGAGACAAGGTAGAGATTTACAGAACAAATGGATACAATGAGGGGTGCCCAGGTGGTGCTTTAACCTGCTGATCTATCTTGGAGATTGGACCATGTTTCCTGTCAAGGCTGCAGACTGGCCAGCTTAAAGGCATGCGTGCTTGACTAGTGTGCCGACTTGGTAGTCTTGAAGCATTTGCATGTAACCAGAGTTCCCAAGCTTTGCAGACTGCAGAAGGTCAATTCCTTTGATTAAGTCACAGTAGAAGATGCACAGGCCAATGAACTTCAATCCCAGGTGCCCCTGCCAAATGAGGCAAGGGAGGTGGCTACAAGAGAGTGGGCCTTTTTAGTGGTGGCACCCCATCTCTGGAATGCCCTCCCAGAGAGGCTCACCAGGCACCTACATCATCATTTACAATATTTGTATACCGCTCCACATCAAGTAGATTCCGGAGCGGTGAACAATAAAAAGACAAAAACAGATAAATGAAACAAAAACAATACATTGAAAACTAAACTAAAATTACATTGGTGGTTGAAAAGCAAAGAAGGCTTCCCGGAACAAGGGGGTTGAGCAGGCGCCGAAAACAACACAATGTCAGAGCCTGCCTGACCTCCAGAGGCAGGGAGTTCCACAGAAATGGAGCTGCCACACTGAAGGCCCTTCTCCTAGTGGACTCCAGTCGGGCCAAAAGTCCATGAGGATCCACCAGGAGCATGCCATCTGATGACCTCAGTGACCAGGCAGCACTGGGTGAAGACCATTTTTTATTCTCCCTGGCATTTTAAGAGCTCTGTTTAGCGCTTTTAGATCTTTCCACTCTTTTTGTTGAGCTGCTGGTTTTACTTTGGTTTTATGCACTGCATTGTTTTCCCCCCTTTGCTGCTGTTTTTAATCATTGTTCGTTTGTATTTTATGTTCCTAATTCACCTGTATACCACCCAGAGAACTTCGGTTATGAGGCGATCAAAAAGTGCAACAATTAAATAAATAAAGGCAGGTAGCCTAGCCTGTTACCATCAAGATCTTCTTGCTCATAGTTGCCATGGGCCTCTTACCCAGGACCGGTGCAAGGCAGTTTGGTGCCCTAGGCAAGATCAGATATTTAGCGCGCCCCCCTTCCCACTTGAGAGCGCTGTATTTTTTTTCAAGGCGTTTCTGGCGCCCCCTTTAGCCCTGCGCCCTAGGCAGCTGCCTAGTTGGCCTAATGGTAGCACCGGCCCTGCTCTTACCCCTGCAGCCTTTCCCACAACAAAAGAAATATTAGGGTGATGCCAGCACAAGTACAATACAAATAGCACATGTGCAAAAGCCATCATGGTTTCACTGATCAGTAACACCACCCTTTATAATGATTGTCATTTTGTTAGTAAGGGAGCAATCTTGTGGCCCCTAGACAGCGTCTGGGGGGGGGGGGCATAGGATAGTTTGGATTCCCAGATCCAAGGTCAGAAACAGCGCTCTGACCTCGGCGCCGGGAATTGGAGCTCTGACCCACCCCCCGCCCCCTCACAGCTGGCGCCGACAGAGACGCTCTGTCTTGATGGGCCAAAAAGCCTGTTCAGCGGAAAATGTGGAGCGGGAGGATGGGGAGGTGAAGATCATAAGAAGAGCCATGCTGGATCAGACCAAGGGTCCATCTGTTCCAGCATTCTGTGCTCACAGTGGCCATCCAGCTGCCCACGGGATCCCACAAGCAGGACATGAGTGCAACAGCACCTTCCCGCCTCATGTTCGCCAGCAACGGGAGTACATAGGTATACTAGCCTCAGATACTGGGGGTAGCATATAGCCACTCAGGACTAGTAGCCATTGGTAGCCTTCTCCTCCATGAATTTGTCCAACCCCCTTTTAAAGCCCTCCAAACTGGTGGCCACCACTATATCGCCTCCACAGCAAATCCTGCTCTGCACTGGATGACCGTAAGCCTCTGAGTTTGGGGGCTTATGGCCATCACCATAGGATTGCTCCCTAAATCCATAAAAAGCAGGCAAGCAATTAACATAGGAAGTCTCACATTTTGCCTTATTGCATTTGCATCTCACGTACAGAACTGCTGATAGAATATCTGGCCCCTCACATCACATTTTCTTCCCTGTGAAGAGCGAATGATAACACCACATCGAGGCTTTGTGAGGCTTAAACTCATTAACGTTTGATTTTTCATGGCAGGAACAAATGCAGACATTTTATTTCAAATAGCAGCTTAAAATGCAGTAATTTCTTTATTGTTATTATTATTGGGTTTGGGTTTTTGTTCTTTTAAGAGCTGTTAATCCCATTTTCTTGCACTTTTTATTGCGTGGAGGGGTGGTGGAGGAGCAAACATATTCAGTTTCAGGCCTTGTATAAATCCCCAATTTTGCCTGAAACGAAATGTCATAGGCAAAGAGATAAAAGGTGAGTAAGAGGAGTTTGTAAGAGAGAGACTTTTGCACACACGCAAAAAGAAAGGAAGGAAAAGATCGCCTTGTGCTTGGGAAGACATTGTAAGTTGTTATAATGAAGCTTTCCCCATTCTTCTTGATTTGAACCAGTAGAAGACTGAACATTGAAGATGTGGATGTATGGATGGGCTTTATTAAGTGATCGAAAGATCCTTCAACGGGGTGTTGACCTTTGGCAAGATTTTTAAATGGTAGAGCTGTCGAAACAAGAGTTCTGGTAGCTAAGCAACTGCAACGTAGAATACATTACTGCTTGGTAAAGTGGCTTTAAGGAGTGAAGCAAAACCGATTGGCGACGATGAGCAGTTCGGAGACTTGGAGATCTGCCAGGTCCATCCTTTGTTTACTGAGCCTCATCAGAGATGAGTGTTTTGCCTCCAAAACCTTGAGACAATTACAGTATTGCATAGTGTGAAGCATTAGCTATCCAAATAAAAAAACCCACAACACAATCTGGTACCACCTATGAGTTCACAGTGGTGCCTTGAAGTAAGATTGCCATGGCAGGGCCCTTACTTTCAAAGGCCACTTTTTGCTTCTATTTCAGAGGGAAAAAATGGCAGTCAGAGCTTAATTTCTGGTGGGGCAGTAAGTGAGGGTGAGGGGGGCATGGTACCAGGACAAGCTTGCCTTCAAGGCAAGCCAGACTTTCGGACTAAGAATCCTCGCCTGCAATCTCCGATGTCTTTGGGCTGGCCTTGTTTACTGGGTGATAGCCGAAGGGCACATACATGCTCCAAAGCATTCCCTTCTCACTGACTTGACCAAATGTGTGTATTAGCAATTGGTCATGTGACCGAGAGCTTGCACTATCATGGGGGAGAGCTCATAGGTCAGTGGCAGAACACAGGTCCTGCCCCCCTCTATAAGGTCCCAAGTTCAATCCCCAGCATTTCCAGTCAAGAAGGATCGCAAGCAGTCAGGCCTGGAAAGGCTTTTGCCAATCAGAGAAGACAATTGTGATCTACTGTAGATTGTCTGACTCGGTATACAATTTTTCACATCCAGTTAAAAGGATTATGTAGCAGGTGATGGGAAAGACTTCTCTTTGAGATCCTGGAGAGTAGAGTTGCAGAATTCCACTTGCTTTGGATTGCTTTAAAAGTGGAAGCCACAACCTACCCCCCCCCAAAAAAAAACCTTGGCTTGCTTTTAGCTCTTGAGTTGGAGAGGCGCACCGAAGATCACCAAGCACCAGTGGGTTTAGTTCGTCAGTGTTGTCCATGCCCTGCACCGATCTGAAGCATCTGCTTCTGTTTTCTGCACCTTTCTGGAAATGTCAGGGATTGAACCAGCAACCCTCTGTATGCAAAGCATGTGCTGTATGGAAAGCACTGTATGCAAAGCACTGAGCTTTAGTCCCTTGCCAGCCTTTAAAATAAAAATAAAAATCCAGTATACAGTCACTGGCCACAGGAGTCAGCCATTGTAATGTGGTGTTGCAGAATCTCTCAGCAGGGTTCCTCTGTTATTTGGCAGCAATAGTGTGGAAGTCAGCAGTAGCCCCAGGCACAGTTGAGAACAGCTGTTATGGCAATGTGTTGTGTGACTTGAATATGTCTAGCATGGGTGGGACCACCACCACTCTGCTCATTACGAGATTGCATGGATTTGAGAGAGGGAAATCCTGCTGCTTTGCAAGGGACAATTAAAATCAATTTGATGGCCTCGTCAAGCAGGAGACCCACCACCTCTATGAGGTTGGGCATCAGCATGGGATGGACAGAGTACTGGAAATGGAATCAACTCATTGCAATTGGATGTGGTTGCAATTGAATGAGGAGGACAAGTTGAGGTATCTTATGATGAATCCAGTTCAATTAGGGTTAAGGTTTTAAAGATTTGGAAACCATACAAAAGGTTCCCATCACCTTAGGCACAGGTCTGCAAAAGGAAGAGGTCCGCTATTAGTTGATATGTCCTGCATGTGTTTAAGCAGCCTTCACCAACCTGGTGCCCTCCAGATGTGTTGGACCGCAACTCCCATGACAGGTTCAAATCTCCTCTCAGCCATGACTTTGGCTGCGTGACCTTGGGTCAGTCAGTCTATCTTAACCTACCCTACCTCACAGGTTTGTTGTGAGGATAAAATGTGTGTGTGTGTGTGGGGGGGGGAGACGATGAGCTCTTCGGATGTAAAAGTGGGATATAAGTGTAATGAGTAATAAAACTGGAAAGTGACTTGCATTCAGCTGCCCTAATGCTATCGGCAGGGAAGGGGTAGCTTGTTAGATCTGAGCTTGCTGGACTGTGGACTCTGGAGCCTGAAATGATTTCACCTAGGGTGTTCGGGGGCCATGTGAAGGGCTGTCAAAGCTCTGTTTGAAGGCCTCATATTTTTGAAGGGCTGTCCAATCCAAGTCCAGTTTAAAGATAAAGGAGCATAAGGGAGAGCAAGGGGGACACTTGAAGTTGCCCATCAGCAGTGAGCACCTGGACACATGGACCACCTGGACACACAGACCGCTATGCTGAGGAGAAATAAAAGTCCCACATAATATATATGCTGATACGATTGTCTAAGCATCATTTTTCAGCTGCAGTGGAGTGTAAACATGCGTTAAACTCAGCCATTCATTATAAAGGATTAGCAGTAGACATTTTATCAAGATGTTTGCTAGAAAGAATGATCTATCTGCTCTTATCCAAGTTCCCAGAGAAGGGGGTGGGGGGAATCTAGATGAC
This sequence comes from Shinisaurus crocodilurus, assembly GCA_021292165.1. NCBI lineage: Eukaryota > Metazoa > Chordata > Lepidosauria > Squamata > Shinisauridae > Shinisaurus > Shinisaurus crocodilurus. The sequence continues at coordinate 22,039,108 of CM037877.1, read as the reverse complement.
GTATAATGGTGAAATCCGACGTAAAGGAAGCAGATCATGATAGTGGACATTCATTTATTTACCACGTCAGGTCAGTTTTGACATGAGGGCAAACACAGGATTTTCAGCAGCCTTCCCTCGCATGCTAAATAACTGCTCTCAACCTGCAAGGATGAGTCTAAATGAAATAGTTCCCATGATGTAGGAAAACCTCTTTTTACCACCTCAAAACATATTGGCCTTGTTCAGACATAATGGGAAATCATGGTCTTCCACAATGTGAATGAGCCACAATGAGCCTCGGACGTTTGTGCTCGCCTTCTTTCTTTCCCTTCTTTTTTGTATCCCAGAGGAGGAGATCTGAAGCATCTGCTTCTGTTTTTAAACAGACCACAGTTCCCCATGATATCTGAACCCAGGGAACTCTGGCTTGCTTAAACTATGGTTTCAGAACACACCAAGATAGGAAACCACAATTTCATCTTCCCTTGTTCTCACTAATCATAGTTTAAACCAGGGCTGTCAAACCTCCTGTTAGCCCAAAGGCTGAGTTCAATTTCAGAGAAGCTCTCGGGGGCTGCATTCCAGTGATGGGGGAGGCCAAGGGCAAAAGTGATGGGGTCAAAAGTACAAAAAAAAAAATTACCAGCATATTTTAGCTTACAGCTCTTACTGCCAGTAACTATGCCTTAGAAGAAGCATTTCAACCTTTTAGAATAGGGGGGAAACATACAAAAGCCAGGAAACCACCAAATGTTTGGTGATCGAGGGAAAAGGGGGGGGCATTTTGGCATTTCATAAGTGGCCACCCTAGAACCTGTCCAGCTGCTGAGATCATCATGAGATGTCCAACTCTGGGTGCCTTTGGGAGAGAGGATCTCCTCGGCTCTGGTGCCTTAGCTAGTATCGAACTCCCTCTCTTTGTCTGCTCACCTGGTGCCAAACTGGATGAGTTTTAAGTGTCAGGTAAAAAAATGATTCTGTTTTTCTGAGTGTTAATGGATTTTAATTGGCCTTAATGTGCTGCTGTTTTAGCTGCTTAGCAAAATGGCTCTCGAGGATTCTGCTACTGTTGGAAATGAATGTGCTGTTGCTTTATTTGTTTTGTTGTTAATTGGTTTGAGAAGATGTTGTCAGCTGCCATGGGAATTTTATATTGAAAGAGAGGGTACAAATATTTCACATGAGTGTTGCCCATCAGCAGTTAGCACTGGGACCACAGTCTGAACAGGCAGGCAAACTGGTCACCTCCTCATCTTTCACAATACAGTGAGATGTACTGTATTTCTATTTCAATTATAATAATTATTTCTGAATTTGCACCTATACGTAAGAATTAGCTTATGCAAATCACTGCCCTCCTTTGACGTTTTTGGGTGATTGACATGTAGCCAGCCCAGGGGAGGGGAGAGGGGATCCCAATAAATTGGTCAGACGGACCTCCCACAAGTGGAGCCCTTCAGATCCTGGATCCAACCCTATCGTAGGGATGTACACTCACCTCTTTGGGGTGCTCGCTGGGTGCTCAGCGAACACCCCCACTGCGCGATACCTCTCGTGGCGGCAACGAGGCCTCCTGGCGGACTTTCTGGGGACCCAGAAGCAGGACCGGTGCAGGGCAGTTTGGCTCCCTAGGCGAAATGATATTTAGCGACCCCCCTCTCATGCCATGGGGGGGCCCCTCCGGAGCAAAGCAGCCCTGCTCTGCAAATCCCCCCCCCCTGCGCTGCCACCACCAACCTACCTTCCCCCCGCCCTGGCTGCCGCCTGCTCCGAGGAGGAAGTGACGCGACGATGGGACCCCCGTGCTCTGTTTTTTGCCAGGGAAACCAGGGCAACAGGGCTGTTTAAGCCCGCCAAAACAACGCGGACGGGGTTCCAGCAGCGACGCGAAGTGGAGAAGGTAGGTGGCGGGGGGCGGGGAGCGGCGGGCGGGGGGAGGCACGGCGGCGGGAGGGAGGGAGGCGCGGCGGCAGCGGCAGGTGGGCGGGCGGGGAGGTGCGGCAGCGGGGGCAGCGGGCGTGGAGGCGGAGGCCTGGCGGCGGCGGCGCAGCAGCAGCGAAGAGGAGCGCAGCGTTTCTGCGCCCTCTTCAGCCGCGTGCCCTAGGCAACCGCCTAGTTTGCCTAGCGGTAGCGCCTGCCCTGCCCAGAAGTGATGCGATGGGTCCCGGCGCTGTGCCAGGAAGTGACATGACGGGACCCCGATGTGATGAAAGGGTTAACATCTAGCGTTGCCAGGCAGAGTGGTCATGCCCAGCAACCTATCGTGGCTCGCCTGTAGAAAGTTCTGATGGGAGGGGGAGCTCTGTATATATGTGCGTGTGTGAGATGAGAGTTAGGGTGTTAGAGTTAGTTTGAGATGTGAGATGAGAGAAGTGAGTTGGAGGGAAGTGAGTTAGGGGGATTCTAGTCAGTCAGTCAGATAAGAGTCATAAAGTTAATTCAACATAAACTATTGCCTTTATGGAAAAGAGGTTGTTCCTGTTTGAAGAAATGTCTTACTTAAGAAAATAAAGAACTATTTGTTGGGTTACTGAAGAGACTGTCTGATAACTGTTTCCATCCTGAAGCACACACACCTGATCACTTGGTATAGCTGCTAAGAGAAAGATATCTACCCAGCGTAAACACCACAATAACCAGCAATGGTATCTTAACAGAGTTTATCTCCCACAGACAGATTGCCCTCTCTCTGGTTTGTCTGGGAGTGAGCGAAGACTTGTGACAGAGTTGGAACAGGGATAGTTTAAAATAGGGTGAACTAATACCCTGGAGCTACCATATCTCAGCCCCTGGGTTATTGAAGAAAGTGAACTAACAGCCAGGTGGTAGTGAGAAAAATAAGATTACCGGTAAATAACCGGCCATGTTATCGTCACACCCGGCGCTGCATTTTTCACTTAAATACCGTAGAAAACCACCTTAAAATGGCCATGATTTGCTATCTGTGGCCATTTTAAGGTAGTTTTCTATGGTATTTATGTGAAAAACACAGCGCCAGGGACCTGGGAGTACCTCTCCCCAGCTCCTTTCCAGGGAGATGTGCTAAGCCGGGGAAAGGTAAGTTCTGCAGGGCTTGGGGGGGGCGAGCGGGGCAAGTTTCCACCCCCCAATTGAGTCACATGGACATCCCTAGGCAACAATTCTTATGATTCTTTAATCTTTAAACAAGAATTGGATAGGATCGGATGCCTTCAAACAGAGGATGGTGCACTGGTAGCCCTTCAAATGGAGGACTGTCATCAGTAAAAGAGGACACATGACCACCCTGTCCCTACATCACAGCTCATCCCATTCAGCAGGGTCTCCTGACTCTCTGTGTAGCATTTTCAGGGTGCTGGTAGGGTTGTTGTAGAAAGAGGGGGCAGGGAAGTCCACTTGCACCAGCAGAGTTGATCCAGCTTAAATCTGGTTCCAAGCCATAAATAATTCAGACAATCCTCCAAACCATACTTTGCAGGACAGGAAACCAGTTCTCACAGTCTCACGCTCTCCCTTCCTTCCCCCTCCCTCTTCACATTGTGATTTCTGATTTTGGTGTGTAGCGCTAATGTGAACCTTCGTTTTCTGAGTCGTCTATGGACGTCTCATCAAATTATGGTTAGTGGCAAATTGCAAATGAAATGTGTAATTGAAAGGTGAAGCCACAAATGAGAGGGGACAAAGGTGCGCTCAAACCCACAGCTAGATTGTTATTTTACACACCATGGGTTTGGAGGGACCGTTGCTTTGCATGCAGGAAGTCCCAGGTTGAATCCTTGGCATCTCTAGTTTAAAATGGAACAGGAAACAGGTGATGGGAAAGATGCTTGCCCAATGAGCCACAAATCGTCAAACGTGATATAAGGCAGCTTCCTATGTTGTTGCCATCTGAATTGAGCATACAGTGCTTTTTTTTTTTTTAAGAATCCTGAAATTGCTCTATAGCTAAGAAAAGGTATAGTGACCTGTGTTCATCATAAGAAGAAAAATTCCAAATTCCATATTTGGGTAACACGTTTATTAGGCCAACTCAAACGTCACAAGAATATGCAAGCTTCTGAGATCTCCAGATCTCTTTATTTATTTATTACACTTATGTCCCGCCTTTCCTAGAAAGAGCCCAGGGGGGTGTACATGATCCACCACCTCCTCTCCATTTTATCCTCACAACAGCCCTGTGAGGTAGGTTAGGCTGAGAGTCAGTGACTGGCCCAAAGTCACCTGGTGAGCTTTGTGGCCGAGTGGGGACTAGAACCTCCCAAGTCCCAGTTCCACACTATACCCACTACACCACACTTGCTCTTTTCACTGGCCACACTTCATCAGGGCAATATGTTACAAAAGGCAGGTGTGTTGAGAGGAGAGAAAAAAGAGGGACTACCCCTAGGTCTGCTGGGATGAAAAAACAAACAATGGTCGATCCCCCATATTTTGAAAATATATTCCAGGGAGGATCAACCATGGGTGCAGCCTGCAACTAGCACATCAGCTGGTGAGCCTAAATTGAGTGTCTGCATCCTCCTCCTCCTCCTCCTCCTCCCATATTTCATCTTAAGACTTCAGAGGAAGTCAGCCATTCCCCCTCTCCTCCCCCTCCCCCTCCCTCTTTTTTGTAACATCTTGCGTGCCAGGTTTTTGCTGGGCTGCTGGGCGGTTGTCACTGGATAAAAATCTAACGCCTCTTTGCTCTCCGTTCTCCATTCATGTCACTTATCTCATCATTTGTCGTCCCCCCCTGCTGTTTCTTTATATCTCTCTTGATTGCTCAGTGACACATAGGCATTGGTCCCTGAGCGAGCTAGTTTCGGTTTCCTGAATTCTCACATCAGTGCCCCATTTCACAGCTGCATGGCTAACCATGTCACTTTGACTCCTAGTCCTGGTTATTCACTGAATATTCCATCAAGGGGAATGCATCCAACAGCACAGGGACATATCAGTGCAGGCACGTATTGGTTCGTTACTGGCTCCCCCTTGCAGTGGAAAACACTCTTGTGTTCGATAATGGTTTTATTCCAGGGGATAACAAATGCTGTGCACAGGAAGGCAGATCAGGGCTGTTGTACCTGCCCAGAGCTGAAGTACCTCCAGCTGTGTTCTTGTCAGATATCATAAGCGAAGACAGGTTGAGTCTGGTCAGAACTTTGTGGGGAAATCTCCAGTGGCTATGCAGCTGCCACAGGAATCAATGCTAGGAATTCAGCATCAACAAAATGCAATTATGACAGGATTGTGAACTGTAAGGAATCTCATGTCATTTAGCTAGGCCACAATATACCTGCGCATGGGTGCGCACTGCCCTTCAATGATCGCATTCAGGAACTGATTCAGTGATTAACACCACAAACTGGGACCGTCATGTCGACTCAGTGAGTTTATTTCTATGTATCTATTTGTTGGCTGAGAAATGCTTCTCACAAGGAACGAGTGTGGCATCTTGCTGGAGAGGGCTGGCGATGTGTCGTCAGTGGTGCGGCTCTGATCCGAACACGGCTTGCAGGGCTCGTAGCGCTGCCCACTGTGTGTGAAATGTCTGTATGGTCTGGAGCAATCTCTGCATGAGCGGTCATGGTGCTGCAATCTAATGACAGTGAACTGCAGAGCCAGGCTGTGATTGTCTCCCCATTTCTGTATGAGAAGTGGAGGGCCAGGATCTCCTCTCGATCATCCCAGATTGCAGGAACATGGAATAATGGGCTGATGTTACAGGAAGCCAGATTCCTCCTGGACATCACGGAAAATTTCCTGACTGTTAGAGCAATATGACAATGGAACCAACTACCTAGGGAGGTCGTGGGCAATTCCGCACTGGAAGCATTCAAGGTGCAGCTGGACAGCCACCTGTCAGGGATGCTTTGACTTGGATTCCTGCATTGAGCAGGGAGAACTTGGACTTGATGGCCTTACAGGCCCCTTCAAACTCTACTATTCTATGATTCTAAGTACCCCCGGTCCATCACCCCCCAGCCAGATCTCCTGAGCACTGGCTCTTACTACCCTCTGCTTGTACGTGACATGGGGCTGCTCTCCAAATTTCTTCACCTCTGAGCTGGGGTACAAGAAAAGTGCTGCTTTTCCCCCGAGCCCCGACTCCAAACCTCTGGACCTGACCTCCCTGTCCAGTGAAGAGGAAGACAGCAAGATGACCTCTGGCCCGCCCAGCCCAGCCTCATCCACCACCGAAGTGGGGAAATCCCACTACAGCCAACGCAACGAGTCTTACTCGGCTTTTGCTGGCCTTTCTAAGCACAGACAATTGCACTGTGACCCTGCAGGCCAGCAAAACTTTCAGCTGCAAGTACTGCAAGAAGGAATAGGTTCACAGGGGAAGCTAGTAGCATCCAATGGCCATCAGAACAAGGCAAGAAGAAAATAGGACCTTTGATAGCTTCAAATGGTTTGCCAGCTGGAGCTCTCTCCTTTTCCTTCTACTACCATCAGTCAGTCAGTCAGGCGATCACTCGTGGCCGAGTAAGATTGTCTTCCAGGATTAAAAAAAAAGAAAATTTACAAAAAGGAGATTTTAAAAGGAGGAAAAATTCTAAAGAAAATTGTGTAGACTCTAGCGATGGGTGACTGTGGAGGCCAATTCTAGATCCACACAGCTTCCCACAGTGAGGACACAGGTTACCAGATGGAAGATGGTCTTGTAAAGGATTCATTTGACGTGCTTTTCGCTTAGCACATTTCTCCCTTTCACCTTGCACTCAGGCTTCTTCAAAGTCCATAGAACCTTTGTGAAAGGCCAACCTCCAGTTAGATCGTTCATGGGCCAGAGCTTCCCAGTTTTTGATGTTTACATTGCATTTTTTTAGATTAGCCTTAAGAACATCTTTAAACCTCTTATAGCCTTATGCAGGCTGTCAAGACTTGTAGTGTGGTCAGCTCCACCCCTCCTGGAGGAGCTGACTGGACCGTGAAAGGGCTGCACCTGATTTTGTAGCCTGAGACTTCTACTAGGCTGTTGTCATGCCTCCACTGGAGAAATCCTCCTCAGAGGATGAGCTAGAGCTCGCAGAGATAAAGAACACCGCAGAACAGCCCATGTCAGAAGATCAGGAGGAGCCTGTGCCCTTGGGGGAGGTGGCTGCAGGTCCATTGCTGCAAGAGGCAGGGGGCTCTGCCTCTGAGGCAGAGGATGTGCTACCCCCCAGCCCAGTGTTCTCCAACCTTGGGTCCCCAGATGTTTTTGGCCTACAACTCCCAGCATGCCCCAGCCAGCAAGGTTGGAGAACACTGCCCTAGCCCCTGAGAGCATACTCATCTCAAGATGCAGGCCAGAGGAATCTCTGGGAGGAGGAGTGCCCTTTTACAAAGGAGAACTCCTTATGAGTAAAGGACTCCTTGTGAGCAAGGCCCTCCCTATGAGTAGGACTTTTGCCAGAGGGCCTGTGATGAACTGCAGCTGAGCCCTGGGTGGGACCCTGGGAGCTCAGGCTACATAAACCTTCAGTTCCAGTCTAGCCACTGTTGGAACTATGTCTTCCTACCAGCTCCGGTGCCTTGTATCTTTGACCTTGCTTTGTGACTGATCCTCTGTGCTGTTGACTTCTGGACCCCTGCTTGGCTCTGTTCTTGGGGCTGCATTTCTATGGGACTGCTTACCTGTGCTTTGACCTTGGCCACACCTCAGACCCTTCTCTTGGAACTTTCCTTCTTGACTGCTTCCTGATTGGCTATTGGACTTGTCCCTTAGTTTGCCCTAATGCTGAGCATGATCCAGCCAAAGCAGAGTGGCTGGGGACTCCTCCTCTGGGCCAGGATGAGCTCAGAGGATGATGGCAGGGCTGTGTCCTCTGGCTGGGAGAGCCCTGAATGAGGCACCGACTACCCCTCCAGAAGCAGCTTGTCTCATCGTCCTCAGAGTGTTCTGCTGCACAATGGAAGGTCTGAGAGCTGGGGGTCAAGACACTGCCCTCGCTACTGAAGTCCATAGTGCTCACTCGCTTTTGTAGCCAGATACCAAACCACATCAGCCCAATAAATGGACAGCAATTGCCCTGTTTGCTGGCATTGGACATAGTCAGCCAGCAAGGAGGCTTTAATAGAATAATAGAATCATTAAAAAAGTAGAGTTGGAAGGGGTCTATAAGGCCATCTAGTCCAACCCCCTGCTCAATGCATGAATCCAAGTCAAAGCAGTAACCCTGACAGATGGCTGCCCAGCTGCAGCCTTGAATGCCTCCCCCCCCACAATGGCATGCAAATGGAGGATGCTCTGTCAAGTGGCCTCCTGTGTCCCTCTCCCGTGCCTGTGGGCGCTTCGAACAGAGGGTTTATCTTGTCACCAGGGAAGGTTGCGCAGCTCGTGGTTGGGAGTAGACGCCACCGGGTCAGACCCTTCTTGGTCCCCTGCGAGACTGCCTGGCAGTAACATAAGGTATGCCTTTGCAGCCAGCTGTCTAGGAAATACAGCAGACCTCAATGACTAGGCAGCCAGCCATACTTCATTCAACCTTTGTTATGTTTTAAAAGCTTTGTGCAGAAGCCAGCAATTTTTGCCCCCACAGAAGTTTCCAGGTCGGTAGCCACATGGGGGAAGATCTGGAAATGTGAACCCCTCAGGCAATCTTTCCCCCTCCTCTGAATGTTCAGCTTACATACAAACACTCCCCCCCTCTCTCTCTCACACACCACTCTTTTACTTATGGAAAAATAAAAGAAAGCATGCTACCCAATTGCTCTAAGACAGTGTTCTCCAATGTTTTTGCCCTACAACTTCCAGTATGCCCCAGTCAGCGTAGCTGGCTGGGGCATGCTGGAAGTTGAAGGCCAAAAACATCTGGGGACCCAAGGTTGGAGAACACTGCTCTAAGAAGTAAACCTGCTGCTGCCTTCCATTCTTCTGCCCAGCCAGCTTGGCCATTGGCTGCCTGAGTGCCTTGGCCCCCATTGCCCAGAAGAATTGCCATTATTCTGGGCAATGAGTGCCAAGGCACTCAGGCAGCCAGCGGCCATGCTGGTTGGGAGTTGAGCTCCAAACATATCTGGAAGGCGCCAGGTTGGGGAAGGCAGCACTAGGGACATATGTGTCTGTCTAATCTGACAGAAGAAAGAAAAAAGAAATACGAAAGAGACCCGTTCATATATAATTTTGTATTTAATAAATGCAAATTAAAATGGATCCAAATTAACTAGTTCCAAGTTGTTAGGGGTTTTTGCATTTCAGATAGATAGATAGACAGATGAAATATTTTGCTTTCATGCATTGTATTCTGTCATTTATTGATTTATTACATTTCTATACCGCCTTTCTGCTAAGGCACCCAAAGTGGTTTACAATGTTTACTCAAACAAACAAACGTTACCCCCCACCCCCAACCAAACATACACCAGTTCTCTCAGGCCAACTGAAGGTTTCTTCAGGAGCTGATGGGACAAGCTCCCTGCCCTGGGCTTCTCTTCTGCCTTCCCCCAGGGCACACAGGTCTTAAATAGCCCCAGGGAAGGTGGGGGAGGGGCCGCCCCAACAGTCCTCTCAGGCCGGTGATGGGGGGGAATGGTCGTTTCAGGAGCTGATGGCAGTTGCTCCCTGGCCTGGGATTCTCTTCTCTTGTCATCACTGTCTCCATTGCCTTGGATGAAGAAGAAAGGCTGCACCCTGCAAAATGGCTGGTAGCATAAGGGAAAGTGCACCATGTAGCAAGGACTATGTTGCCACAAGTGTTCTCTTGGTAGGAGGTGGGCTTCCCTTCCCCCATCCAGCCGTTTTCAGGAGTGAAGCCTTTCTTTCCCCCAATGCAAATCAGTGGAGACATTCCTGTCTCCATTGATTTGCATAGTGGAGAATCAAAGGCTGCACCCATATGAGATGTCAACTCTGCAGGGAGGGGTTTTTTTTGTTTTTTTTAAAGCTGACTGCCTGGTAAAGGGTTAAGATAGACTGTTAGAGTCTAGTTGAAGGGCAAAGGCAGAAACCAAGCTTCTCTGAGAAGTCAGGTAGCAGGGTTCAGTGGAGCAAACCACTTCATTGAAGCAGGAGGGAATGCTGGACATTGCTTAGCAACAGGTCAGAAATTCCATTCTCTCTCTCTCTGACAGTTAGGACATTCTACAGTTAACAGACTTAACTGACGCTTGCTAGGATCTAGCAAAAGAGACATGATCTGTGGTTTTCTTCACCTCACAGTATGAGTAACATATAAGAAACCTGCACTTACAAAGTCTGTAACCATCAAGTTGATAGTACACAAGCTAATCTTATGTTACCGTAATTTACTTTAAGAGCATCTACTTAGAAATAAACCCTGTATGTACATGTGTTTGTTCGGTGAAGTCTGCTGCTGCTATTGTGCTCTGCCATCAGGCTGCACCCCTAAAAATGTAGTGGGGGGGGAAGGCCCTCAGGTCAATGGTGTTCTTGTTGTGGGTGGGCTTTCCTCCTAAAAGCCATTTTGAGGGGTGCAGCCTTTTCTTTCCCTCCGTGCAAGTCTTGGGAGACAGGGCCATGCCAGCTGGGGATGATGGGACTTGTAGTCCAACACATCTGGAGGCCATCAGTTTGGGGAGGGCTGATACGGAAGATGGATTGCTGTAAACATCCCAGTTCTTTACAGGGGTGGGTTAGGATTTTTAAGTTTTGTACTGTTTTTAATTGTGTTTTATACTGTGTGTGTGTGTGTGTGTGTGTGCGTGTGTTTCCTCCCCCTCTTGTATCTTATTGGACTGTACATCGCTCAGAGTGGCCGGATGTCTGGCCAGATGGGCGATTCATAAATATAATAAATAAATAAATAACCGGGCTAGCATCAGGAGCTGGCATCTTGGACAGTAGCCAAGGCCCCCCTGACCTGTGACCTGCTGCTGCTTCTGTGGAGCAGCAACAGCCGCCTGCTTCCCAAGTCTCTCTATGAGTGGCAGTGAGGATTGGGTCCCCTTCAATGGCTCCCTCTCCTTGGCACTGCCTGGCCACCATGCAGAGGGAGAAGGCAGATGGCAGATGGCAGCTGTTCCATGTGATCACTCATTGCTTGCCTGCCTGGGTGAGGGTGTGGTGGGTGACCGTAATAAGGAGTAGCAACAGCCGCTGTTCCTGCCACTGCCCGGAGGCAGTCAATGCAGACGAGTGGGCTGCCCCTTGCTTCCTTGCTCATAGGGTGGCCACTCACGAATCGCCAAAAAAGAGGAAATGCATCGCCAACCAAGAGGAAAATGATTTGCATAACATTGGCAAACGCTGACTTATACGTATAGATGCAAATTTAGAAATCACTATTATAATTTAAATAGAAATGCGATACATCTTGGCATACTATAGAAGACTGTGTGCAGGCGACAGGTGCGCCTGCCTGTTCAGATGGACTAACTTCTGTTGAAGGTCTGGCACACATCTGGCAGTACAAAGCCTTTCTGTGCCTGAGTCCTACACCAGAGGACCATGTGGGACAGCAAAGCCATGTAACTCCTCCTCTGCTCAGCTGTCAGTGATTCCTTAGCTGGATAGCTCTCCTGCTGTCATAGGAACCTTGATCCCTGACCTACTGGACAGCTTGCTAGAAAGATGGGAATCTGAGGCCCACAGCAGTTGTGGTGGAGATGGGCACAAATAATAAATTCTCAAGGACCAAGATTGCGCTGGCACGGTTAGAAGATCAATATTTTGTCATAACTTTTCCAATCTCTGCACTTCAGTACAGAAAGTTGTGGCACAACATTCTGGGTAGGGGTGGGGTGGAGTAAGGCGTTCTTTACCATTTTCCAAACAATAAACTTGAGCAAATTTCAGCTAAAAGGAAACCAGGCTAAAAGGAAACCAGCACTACCAATTCTTGAGAGTAAAGTTATGGCAAAGCTAATCACATTAACATTTAGCAGAGAAAAGAAAAGATGAATATTCACTCCTGAGCTGCCGAAGCACCAGGAGAAGTTTTGTGTCTGAGTCATAATGTTCTGACAATGTGATAGATTGTTAATGATGGCAACGTTCGAAAGCCTCCTGTGGTAGAGCGCATCAGTTATTCGTAACCAAGCTTTCCAATGAGGGGGGGTAGAAAGAAAGGCAGAAAAGCGGCCTAGGGATGGGCGACCCACTCGGCACTCGATTCCTGGCTTGCAAGCCGAGCCAATCACGAGTGCCAGCTGAGGTGCTCGCTGGACTTCTGGGTTCCTGGCTCTATGTTGTTTATGTAGAAAATAGTGTAAAATACATTAAAAATGGCCTCAATTTGCACAAATTAGGCAGCAATTTGCGCAAGTTAGGCCATTTTAAATGTATCTTACGCCATTTTCTACGTAAATGATGTAGCACTGGAACCTGAAAGTCGCTTTCCCCGGCTCAGCTCACGATAATACGAGTTGAGCCGGGAAAAGGTAGGTTGAGTGGAGCTCGGGGGGTCGTGCCCGGCGAGTTTGCCAGACTTCCACCCCCTAATTGAGCTCCACGCACATCCCTAAATTTAGCAACACAGCAAATACAAAAGAGCCATCTACTCTATTGGCTGAAAATACGATTGCCTCAAAGGCAAGTGGCAACTCTCCTTTTAGAACAAGGGTTGGGCAACTTGTGGCCCTCCAGAGGTTTTTTGCCTACAACTTCCATCAGTCCCAGTCAGCCTAACTGAATGGTGAGGAATGATTGGAATTTGTAGCCCAAAACATCTAGAGCAGGGCTCTCCAACCTTGGGTCCCCAGATGTTGCTGGCCTACAGCTCCCAGCATACCCAGCCAGCATGGCTAATGGCAAGGGATTCTAGGAGCTGTAGTCCAGCAACATTTGGGGACCCATGGTTGGAGAGCCCTGATCTAGAGGGTGACAAGTAGCCCACCCTGTTTTTGTTTTGTTTTATTTATATGTTGTATTTATATCCTGCCTTCTTTCCTGCAGGGAACCCAAGGCAGCTTACATAATCCTCCTCTCCATTTTATCCTCACAACAACCCTGTGAGATAGGTTAGGCTGAGAGTTAGTGACTGGCCCAAAGTCACCCAGTGAGTTTCATGGCTGAGTGGAGACTAGAACCTGGATCTCCTGGGTCCCAGTCCAACACTCTAACCACTGCACCACACTGACTCTCAGTTTTAGAAGATATGGCATTTCAAAAGAAGCCAACCAGATCTGCACATCTTGGACTAATGTGTGAGTCCAGATGCAGTAATCCTTTGAAATTTGCACTTCTCTGAATTTTGTGATGCAGCTCTCAGCACTGTGTCTAAAAATGCATTTGTTTGAAAGGATAAAAAACATTTAGAAATGTGCACTTTGACAGAACATGCCGTGAAGAATGCATATTTTGTGAGAAAGTACAATGAAAAAATATGCATTTAAATATGAATTGTTGTGCAGATTTTTCTTTTTAAAAACCCAAAAATTAATGTGGAAATAGGATGGAAGAGACTTATGAATGAACACATGAAAAACTAGACACAGACCCATCCCAAGTCATAGCTGGGTGGTTGAGCACATGGTTTTCATCATGCAAAAGTTCCCAGGTTCCATCCGTGTCTTCTCTATGTCAGGCTGGGGAAGACTCCTGTCTGAAACCATAAATAACCCCACTCAGTGTAGACAATACTGAACTGGATGGACCAATGATCTGACTCCGTTTAAGGCAGCTTCTTTTAAGTGTGCAAGGCACGGGTGGGCACGGTCGGGAACCTGCCAAGGGATCACCCACTGACAAGAGACCCCTAGATTTGCCTCTCCTCTTCACCATTGCCTGTTCAGTTGCCTTTTGCTCTGGTCCAGACAATAATGGTGGTGGTGATGAGAAGGAGGAGCAGATGCTGCTGCTTGCTCACTGGCTCTCTGCCGGTCAAGCAAGCAAGTACAGTAATACCTTGGATTGCAAGCATAATTCGTTCCGGAACCGCACTTGTAATCCAAAACACTCTTATATCAAAGCGAGTCTCTGGCGAGCGTGAGCAGGGCCGATTTTGGCCCGCTCGAGGCGAGTGGTTACATCCCTACACTACTTGTATTGCAAGACGTCGCTTGTTTATCAAGTCAAAATTTATTTTAAAAATTTTGCTTGTCTTGCAAAAGGCTCTCAGACCAAGTTACCGTACTTGCAATCCAAGGTATTCCTGTAGTAGCAACGATGAGAAAGAGGATGAGGAGCAAGAGCAGCTGGTGATAATGGTGGTGAGAAGGTGGACTCATTTAGAAAGGGGACCCATTGAGGGTGTCTTGCCCAAGGGCCCTCAATAACCTGGAGTTGGAACTGGAAGTGTACAAAAGACAGGGCTTCCATTTTGAAGGACCAACATGGCCTGAGAATTAACAGAGCTGCCCAAAGTGTTTCCTTCCTCCACTTTTAGCAGCAGCCTGGCATACTGGAATGAAGCTAGTGGAGTATTTCCTGACACAGAGATAAAGTGATGGGGGGGGGAGGGATTCACCTTTTTAATTTCTGTGTAACAGGTTGCTGTTCAAGGCAGAAGAGCCGAGCCAGTAAAAAACCAAAACAAAAACAAAAAAACCCCTGACAATTGTAATGGTTAGTGTAGTCATGGTGTCATTAAAAGTAGGAAGAAACCAAAGTGTTCCATATACGTTGGTGCTTTTTAGCAAATAAAGCAGGATGCAAGTGTTAATAGTAAACAATAATTGAGGGAAACCGTTCTCGGGGACACTTTGTCAGAAAGAAAGGAACACGGAGCAGCAGCAGTCATTTCCTGCCATGTAAGAGATGAACAACATTAAGAGTTTGCTGAAACTCCAGTTTCTGTGTGCATAATTTTGTGAAGCTCTCAGCAGCCACAGATGTTGCAGTGAAGGCTTAGTTTATTATTACCTTAATTTCTGCAGGAGGAATTCAGAATATATACCACTGGTATGCTTTTGCCCATCTTTTGGGGAGCTCTTTCCATACCCTCCTTTCTTTCAAATGTATTTGCTATTTGGTTCCTGGTTACTGCTGAAGGACTGCAGAGCAATAAATTGGAAGATTCTATACCTGTATTGGTTTGCTAGTTTGTTTGTCTTATTTAAAGCATTTTAATCCCATTCTTCAGCCGAAAAGGCTTCCGGAGAGGCTTACATACAATCAATAGAAACATGGCAGTCTCTGCCCACAGGCTTACAATCTAAAGCAGGGCTCTCCAACCTTGGGCCCCCAGATGTTTTTGGCCTACAACTCCCAGCATGCCCCAGCCAGCTACGCTACACAACACAATAGGGAAAAGGGATGGAGAGGGAAGCAGCGGGGTGGGGAAACAAACTTGGGTTCCAATTCTTAAAGTTGAATAGTAGTATTTACGGGGCCGGAATCAAGGTTGGGCACCTCCCAAGGGCCCACTCCCCATCGGGGGCCCACTGACAAGAGCCCCCTGGACTTGCGCCTACTCTTCACCACGGCAACCTGCTTGTTTACCTGCCTCTCACTCTGGTCCAGGTGGTGGTGGTGCTGGTGGTGGTGGTGAGATGGAGATGATGATGATGATGATGATGATGATGATGATGATGATGCCACTGCCTGCTTGGCAATCAAGTGGTAGCAATGCTGAGAAAGAGGTTGACCGGCAACAGCAGGCAGTGACAATGATGGTCACAAAGCAGCCTCACTGAGGGAGGGGCCCCATTGAGAGTGTCTCTCGCCCAAGGGCCCTCAAAATCCTGGAGCTGGTGCTGCTGAGTACTTATAATGACCAGCTGGGATGGAACACAGTTCAGGGAGAGGATCTTTCAGCAGACCTGATGGGATGGCCCTGCTTCCCAGCCCTCTCTCTGTTGCCGCCTGATGAAATGGCTGTTGTCGGGGGGGGGGGGGCGGGCAGCTTCATCCTGTAGGTCCCCCGCATCTTTAAGGGAACCAGCAACAGCAAACTCTTTATCCTTATGAGCACCAGACTCGCAGGAAACAAGTGGAAGTCACTTTTTTTCAAATTTTAGGAACCTGTTGCCGAATTCAGGTTTCCTAAATTACCATTCGGCGCCCATGAGATGCATCGCCCTGAAGTGCTTATCTATAATTCAGCACCCTCTAATTCCCGGATTAAAAAAGAAAAGTGGAGGGAGCATATTCGATCAGATGGCACAGTCTGACCCTACAAGGCTGAAAGAGAGCATTGTAGCTCCTCTGGAACACCCATCAGCAACCCCCCCTTTTTTTCTTGTTTTACTAGTTAGATTAGTTCCTTTACTGAGGAAACCATCTGCTGTTTTGCAGTTTTTACCTGCAAAGAGACCCAAAGGGGCGGGACACCTTTTCCACTTGAAAGCAGCAGTGGTTGGTGGCTCCGATGTCAGTGGGGTGGTGTATCCACTCTGGGTTTCAGCCTGAACTTTAAAGGAGCTATCCATGGTGCTGAACTTATTTTGGGGGGGGGGTTCAGTGCCATGGGTAGCTCCTTAAAAGTTCAGACTAAAAGCCGGAGTGGATACACCATCCCACTGACATCAGAGCCACCAGCCTCCACTGGTTGAGGGTCATATTCCCTCGTGGGTAACCTTCTGGGCAGAGGAGGCTGGTGACTCCTATTTCAGTGGGGCTCCTTTTCCATTGCAGGTTTTTCAGGTTTTATTTGGCGCTTCATAGGAGCTATCCATGGTGCCCCATGGTGGTGAACCTATTTTGGGGAT
Organism: Shinisaurus crocodilurus; assembly: GCA_021292165.1. Taxonomy (NCBI): domain Eukaryota; kingdom Metazoa; phylum Chordata; class Lepidosauria; order Squamata; family Shinisauridae; genus Shinisaurus; species Shinisaurus crocodilurus. The sequence goes on along the minus strand of CM037877.1, from coordinate 22,022,629 downwards.
AGCTCCTATGAAGCTATCCCAAATCACCTCCCTGCTTGTGGGTTTCCTGTGGGCCGCTGGTTGGCCAACGTGTGAACAGAATGCTGGACTAGTGGACCATTGGTCTGATCCAGCGTGGCCCTTCTTATGTTTTTAATTAGGCTTGAGGAAAAAATACCTTATCAGTCACCATTCACAACACATTGGGTCATAACACAGACATGAGTGCAGTGGTGTGCCGATGAACCTAGGTAGTGTGACTAAAAACAAAACAAAATCTTTGTCCTGATTCAAACCACAAGAAATAGGACTCTCTTTTACTTCAGCAATTTTGTGCTGGTATCATTCTGTTCAGTGAAATTCCTTTCAACAGTGCTCTGTGAATGGCAACAGTTTTAGGTAATCATCGCTGTCTGTCATTTTTTTTTTTTTTTTGCATTTCAGTTCCCGCTGACAATACAGTTTACATTCCACCTGGAGCATGTGTATAGAAATCTGCCAATTTGAGGTTGAACACTTCATGCACCTGCGAAAGCGGACAATATCCATGAAAGCTTATGCCAACAAAAATGTGTTCGTCTTTAAGGTGCCACCAGACGTGGGGTTGTTCTTACATGAATTAAGAGATCTTTCCTTGATTGTCCAAAGGCAGGTGAAATCTATTCCTTGGCTACCTGCAGGATTTTATACTGGGAAGGAGAAACACATTTGGCTAGGCTCATAATCTACTTTCACCATTTCCCCCCGTTTTACAAGCAGCCAGAAGGTGTTTGCTAATGTCCGGGTGTATATACTGTGGCAGTGTAGCTGTTCTAGGCTTCCCAGCGCATTCAACTATGTGGGTAGCTGTTACTCAGCAGGGTCTGCATTTTCCCTGACTAAAATGCTTAATGAGGCCAATTACAAGGATTGAGGCATGCAGAGCCTGGCAATGATAGGGAAGGGTAAACATGTTTTGTATGCCCACCAGAAAGACCCACACACACAGGCACAGGGAAAACACCCAATCTGGCTTACTTCCATCATTGACATTGGTAGTTGGATTATTTCCATTAACTCTGAATAATGGTTCAGGGTGGTGGTGGTTTGGTGGCCTGGATGTGGACTCATTATCTGTAGAAGGGGAAAGATGCTATCCATTTTGTGAACTTCTCATCTTGTGCAGAGTTAAATGAAGAAGACGTTTGGCAATTGCTGCAAGTTGGAACTGCCTGCTGCACATTTTGCAATGGTATTTGCTGCCTCCATTTTTGGGGCTGCTCTGTGTACATTCCACATTAGAAGCAGTCACCATAGGCTTGTCAACTGACCAGGGAGGGAAATGGCCTTTGTAACACTTGTGCCTTGATTCAGGGCTGGTTCCAGGGGGTCTTCAGCACAAGTGCCCACTGGTAGGCCCCCTTCTACCTCTGGCAGGCTTGCCTCCTCTATCCTTCAGCACAGCTGCAAGGAAGAATCTGGAAGCTTTCACTTCCATTTTAGATCGATTGCATTTGCAGCTAACCTGCACCAACTGTGGTTGATCTTAACTATGGTTAATGGGAAACAAGCCAACTTCAGCTCATAGTTATCAAGCTGTCCCGTCCCCCCGCTAACCATAGTTAAGATTAACCACAGTTGAAAGTTTGAACAAAATGTGTGGCTGATCAGGCAAAGCTTTCATGTTTGCACCATCTTACTCCTGCTGCCCAGTAAGAAAATACAATAATTAAATGCCTCCAAGAGAATTCTGGATTAAAGAATGGAATCCCAATAGTTAATGCAACACAGCTTGGCCTCTTGGCATGACAGTAGTCAAAGTAGTCTTTACTGATAAGAAAAGAACTCAGACAATAGGTGCCTGGTTTTGCAGTTGGGGCACCAGGAGGTCAGTGCCCATATTAGATTTATAGTAACATCTCCCTCAAAGTAGTGTAAAAACAACCATTAAAACAATTAAGGTAGCCATAAAACAATTAGCTTGGTAATAAACCAGGTATGCCATCAGATAAGGTAATAGAAGGAAGTTTCTTGGATCATAAATATAAAAAAGATGTATTTTGAGAAGACATACTCACAGGTTGAAGTTAGAGAACTAATTCTTGTGCCACAAACATTCCTGTAACATATCATGGGATTCTGGAATGTGTTTTTTTTATATGTATGTGGTTGCAATCACTTATCTTGATAAGAAGTTTGAAATTCAATAGTATTATTTATACATGTTGATGTAAAATAAAAAAATGTAGCCTTAGGAATGTGAACATAAATTTATGAAGTAAAAACAATCTAAACATGTTTGATAGCCTCAAAAGAGTATATAAAGGGGATTCTGAACACATGGAATTGGGGCGTTCTCTCAAGGAGAACTTACCCCATCTTTAAGTGCCTGTAGAACGAGTCAGGTAAGCTTCATCCTGACATTAACTGAGACTGGTATTGTTATTGCTCTGCTTAGGGAGCAATCCTATGGTCCCTGGACATTATCTGAGGGGCCATATAGATAGGATGTTTTGGATTCCCAGATCTGAGGCTGGAGGCACTGCTCCAATCATGGAGCAAGGGGTTGGAGCTCCAACCTCCCTCCCTCTTCCTGCCACCATGGAAAGAACCACACTGGCTACTCTCTGAGGTTGGAAAGAGGGAGGGGTAAAAGGGGGCAATTTGGTGGATGGGGAGGGGAGGAGACTGGAGAGGCCAGGATTCAAGGCGTCCTCCCCCCACCCCACCCCTGCTAGATGGGTGAAAAAGCCCATCTAGCAAAAATGCAGGCCAGGAGGACAGGGAGGCGAAGGTCACCTCCACCGCTCCTCCCACTCTACATAGGATGACCATAAGCCTCCGAGTTTGGGGGCTTATGGGCATTGCTATAGGATTGCGCCCTTAGAAGCCTTAACTTAAGATGATGTTGAATGTATCAGATGTTTGAATCTACACGTGTATAAGCCTTGAATTTAGTATTCTAAGCCTTGAATTTAGAATTTAGTGCTGATATTTTTATAGTAAAGAAACAAAAGACAGATCTTGTCTGAGGCAGTGATTTCTGGAAATAGAAAACTCTGTACAACCAATATCTAGAGTGAAGAATTCATCTTATTCTGAGATGGCAACTGGTTTTGGGAGGAATTTAATTATGTTTAGTTAAACAGGTGGCTCGGGGTTGCCTACATACTGGTAACATTTATTTTATTTTATTTTTATTTATTATATTTATACCCCGCCTTTTTTCCGGCAAGGAACCCAAGGTGGCTTACATAATCCTCCTCCTCCTCTCCATTTTATCCTCACAACAACCCTGTGAGGTAGGTTAGGCTGAGCATCCGTGACTGGCCCTAAGTCACCCAGTGAGTTTCATGGCCGAGTGGGGACTAGAACCTGGATCTCCCAAGTCCCAGTCCAACACTCTAACCACTTCACCACACTGGCTTTCAAAGCATGTTTTGAAAGCGCCATGATTGACCTAAAATAGAAGTGGAAGCTTCTGATCTCCTCATGGCCAACCTGGAGGAGGAGAGGGGAGGGGGAGTGCACAAGCCCCGCGGGAGGTTAGGCTCATTCTCATAATGTTAAACCACGGAGTTCTAATGCAGCCACACCCTTGCTTTCTTTCCCCTCCATGGTTCTGCAGAAGATGGCACCTCCTCTGATTTCTTCCATACAAAACTGGTACAGATTCTAACTGGAATCTTTTATTTGAGAAACAGCATGTAAATAGTAGCAAACAGTCAAGATGCAGGTATCTTGGTTTGGGGCAGGAGATCATGCCCATTTCCAGAGGTGCTGCTAGGTCTGAGGGCCCCCAGGGTCAGTTGCTTTCCTGCCTGCTGCCCTGACAGCCCTCTTTTTTTCTTTCCTTTTTACCGGGGGCGGGGGTGGCTCAGCTCCGTCACCCTGCAAGTCCTCCCCCCCCCAGGGTGGGCAGCAATGGCTCCTCCTCCTAGCCAATTTGCTTCTAAAAGGGAATACCTTTTACCTAGCCCTGGTTTGGTTTCATGAGACATGAGCCCCAGATCTACACCCTATGGTCCAGCCCTGGTGGCACCACTGCTCAATCCACTTGGATATTACTGAGTTTTGCCAGCTTGGTGCAGCAAGAATGGTAGGCTGATCCAAAAGGCAGAGAAAAGCAATTGTTTGCAACAGAATCCTCCCAGTTCAGGAGACTGGTCTTGTTCTCTCTCTTTTCATTCACGGGTAACTCTTCTCCTTTTCCCACTGTAGAGCTCTCCCCGCCATGATGCAGTGGGTCCGGACTCAGACACCAGGCGAAAGCGGTATCAACATTATCACTGCGGACTTTGTAGAACTTGGCGAATTTATCAGCACAGTCATAAAACTGAACCACATCTTGGATGAAGGTGAAGCTGATACGACCTGATACCATCCTGTACCGTAATGTGTCTGATATGCTCCAGAGTGGAACTTTTATTCCAGTTGTGTTAGGTTAGGTTGTAATCTCGTAACACAAATTTTGCAAGTACATGCTGAATATTTATTAATTTCTTTGGGATGTGTCAAAGACTTAGCAAGGGTAGGCAAAAGGGGGAAGTGTTTTTTCGCTTGATCATTTCTTGACATTGATTAGTTTGTATCTCATGAAAGCCAACCAGGTTTTATTACTTGAGTTATCTTATTCAAGAAAGCCATTAATAAATATTCCGCCAGCAACCAAATGTGGTTTTGGCCATAATGATGATCATTCACTATGCTTTATTCGTCACTGGTGGCCATATATTGTCCTCTGTCTGTGCAATAGATTCCCATCATCATTAGTAATTTCGCTACTGAACCCCCCCCCCCACTATATTATCCCACCAATATGCTCCCTCAGCCAGTGTGCCCCACATATTATGGTTGCAGTAACTGGTGGCATGAGGTTTGTTCAACTACAGTGGGTGGGAGGGATATGCCATGATGCCTGTAACATTAAAGAGCAGCCAAAAATTAGTAAAGAGTTGCAATTCCAATATGTAGTGTGCTGATTTTCCAGAAATTGTAATAACTTTGAATATTTCATTTATTTATTTATTTTTGAAAAGAAGAGAGCCCTTATTGTTCATCCAGCTTTGTCCTCCTGCAGGTAGCAGAAGGTTTGCCATAGATTTTTGGAGAGAGTTCTATTATACATTTTTAGAGGTTGATCCCACTTTAATATCTGAAACTATGGCTTCTCAACAAGTCAATAGAAACCATTCCTTGTATTCGATTGCCACTTTTAGGGAGCAATCGTCATGCATGGCTGGGGAATGCTGTGAGTTGTAGGACTTTCCCCCCCCCTGTCTAAACATTCATAGGATTGCTCCCTTAGTTCATTAGAGCACCATCCTGTACATGTCTATTCAGAAGTAAGTGCCATTGCATTCAATGGAACTTACTCCCTGGAAAGTGGGTATAGGATTGCAGCCCTAATTAGATAGTTATTTGATTGTAAAAGATATTAATAATCCTCTGGCTGAAAAGATGCCCAAGGTGAGAACCAAGTACCGGTAATTGCAAACTGAAAACTGTAATAACAATCCCTTGGGGTGGGGGTGGGAGAAGCAGCAGCAAACACCATTTTGGTACTTAATAATAATTACTTCAGGATATCTGTTCTTATCAGCCGCTCTCAGGGAGTTAAATAAACAAAAAGCCTATGATAAGCCAAAAATGGGCTCTTAAAACCTTAAAAATAAAACAATTGGCTCCGTATTCCATGAGGATTAAATGAACTATTAAAACAACTAAAAGTAGAGAGGTTAGTAAGATAAAAGGGTAAGAGAATAAAAAAGTTAGTCTTTAAAAAATATTTTTAAAATGTTTAGAACAAACGGCAGAGCACAGAACAAGCTGCTGCCCATAATAATTACTTAATATTTAACAATGAAGAAACGCACTCAGTAAAACTGCCAGGGTACACTTAAATATGTAGGATTTGATCCAAACTTAGTCATGCTTAGAGTTGTCCCATTTAAATCAATGGGACAAGTTAGTCATGACTAGACCCACTGATTTCAATGGGTCTACTCTAAGTATGACTAAAACTGGAATTAAGTAATTGATTTTTGATTTTCCTTAAAAAGGAATATTTACATCCTTAATACTGACTTTTGATAATATGGAAAAGTTAGTAGTACACATTCCTATTTAAGACAGCTTATTCATAGCTGTAAACACAGAGCCTAACATTGACTCAACTCACGTCCAACTGAAAAATGCAAAAGTCACCTTTTCAACAGTGGGGAAGTACTTTTATTTAAAGAGTGGAATAGGTCAGTGTGCGGTTAATTACATTAAACTATAATAACCTTTCATCGTCTGAGTGAAATAATGCATGACGAAAAGCTATTCTCGAGACTCCATCGGCAGCACATTACAATAAGAAGCGTCTCCCACTCACTTTGTTCTTAAGGGACTATCCAAAATGCTAAGAGGTGACAAAGTTGATGATTTAAGGAAATAATAGCGCTCTTCCACCCACCCATCCACCCCCATAAACTGGATCATATTCTGGCCTAGAATTTAGAGGTACCGTAGGAGGATAGAATAATTAGCTGCAGTAATCTTAAGACCTCATCATTGGATGTAAAAGAAGAGGCCAAATATATGATTGGGATTTCAAGTTTTTATCTGGCAGAGAAACTTGATAAACAGCCTTGCTTAGTTAAAATTGGATCTTTTGCGACCATACCTCGTCCTCCTCCTATCGCCTAGTTTCCCACATCGAAATCTCACATCCCTGCTCCTCTTTTAATTCCCCTGCTTCATCATGGCTGGGAAATTGCCAAGTCACTTCATCTCCCTACTCGCCTGCCTCTCACATGATTCCTCCCTCCACTTACTACATCATGGGACCAAGATGCACTTTGTTCTTCCCAGGGTCCTCAGAGTCTCTTCTTGACTCCTCTCCCCTCAGGGACACAAGATGCTCCTCTCCCTCTCCTTGCTATAGTTTAACACCTTAAGGCGGGTTGCTGTCGGCTTCCTCCAGCTTTGTGGGTAGCTACTGTTGAGTTTAGCAGTCGGGGGAAGTAATTATGAATGTTCCCCATTTGCTAATATGAAACCTTCCTCCCAGTAAATATCCGTGATCATCTCAGTGGCTGTAGCAGGGCATTAACTATCCTATATTCAAATATACCTTGTTTAAAGAGAACTAATGGGGTGAAGGGCACACGTGTTTTTTAGGCTGGGCCTGCCACAGTATGGGCACCACTGCTGCTGTTCACAATCACAGCCATCTGCAGGGCAGATAACACAGGCTGGTTGCACAACTGCAAGTATGTTTGCTTGTGATCCTAGCACACTTAGGGCACAATCCTGTGCAAACTTAGATAGAAAAAAGTCCTACAACTCCCATCATGCCCCAGTCAGCATAGCTGACTGGGGCATGCGGGGAGTTGTAGGACTTTTTCCTGTGCTGGCTGGGGCATGCGGGGAGTTGTAGGACTTTTTTCTGTCTAAACGTGCATAGAATGGAGAATTGAGACTAAGTTTACATTCAGTAAAATTAGTAGAAGTGGCTTCCATGTGATAGATCCATCCAGCTTAAGGATTTTGCCTTTCAAATTACTTCTGAAAAGTATGATCATTCTTCTAGGAGGCATGCCCACATCTGAAGATTCATGAAAGCTAAAACACCGGAATGAATTTATCTTGGAGAGAAGACAAATGCGTTATAGAACTGTGGCTTGTTTGTTGCCCTGCATTGATGTATTTTCACTCCTAAGAGTGCCGCATATTACCGAGAACTGAAATAATGTCTCCTTCCAAGCAGGCTGCCCAGTGAGATAGATGATTTGCTTATTTATTGGACACTAGTGACCTATGTCCTACAATTAGGCTGTTTATTTAAAAAAAATAATTGGGAAAATTCAGCCATCATCTCTTCCACCTCTTCCATGCCGCAGCACCCAATTCCATCAGTCCCTAGGTCCTGTGTGATTCTTTTCTTCACTGCACTGTTATGTTCTCTTGGCTCCTTGGTCCCTCAACCCTCCATCTCTGAAGTCTCTTGCCATCCAACTCCTCCTGTTCTTAGTCCCTTGTGAATCTTCCCCCACCACACTCCCCATGCCAAACTGACCTGCCATTTCCCCCAAAACAACTCTACCTGGTTGTCAGCATTCCATAACTGACAAGATTCCTTCCTCATCAGTAGTTAGAATGTTCACTAACATTCTGTGACATCATGGCAGCTCCATAAATGGCATATAGGAAGGCTTATAGCTCAATGGTAAAGTACGGTACATGCTGTGCCTGAAGAAGGGCCCGGGTTCAATCTCTGACATCTGTGGCAGGTAGGAAGAAAGAATCCTGCCTGAAATCCTGGACCACTGCTGCCAGTCAGTGTTGACAATATTGAAATAGATGGTCTAATGGTCTAGTATAAGGCAGCTTTCTGTGTTCCTAACTGCCATTTTTTAGTACCGTATATACGATGTAAGTTTAATGGCTGCACTGCACTCATAGTTGATAAATAAAGCTGATATATTGTTTAGACCTTGGTTCTCAGAACTAGAGGCAGAGGTTAGCTGCTGCCAACATCACTGGAACAAAGGCATATGGGCAATGTGATGGGTTCAACTCATGCCTGATCCCAGCATCACTCCATTTTGAGTTTTGGGGGGTTCCAAATGGTCCATCAAACCCATTCACAAGACCAGGTTCTATGTGGATCTCAGCCGTGCGCTGAGTGCCATAAGTCTCAACCTGATCATGTAAACTGGCCCTTTCTGCTCCATTTCCCACAATGGCATCTACACAACGGCATCTGTACATGTGGCTCAGTAACATCTCATATGTAATATCCATTGACAGTGATGGTTTTTACTATTAAAGTTTTATAAGTGTTACAGAAATAAAGAAATAATACCAAACAAAAGGAGAGATTACTGAGTGCTAATAATAGCCACAGTATCCATGGCTTTTTCTTTTTTTTTAGCATGAGAATTCAATGACTGCTATGCAGTGGCATAATCCCATTGACCTCAATGGGACTCTGTTGGTGCAGATGATCACTGAATTACTTTCAGGCCCAGCAGCACCGCATTGCCACTTCCTCTTCTCCTTGCCCCATTGGCTGATAGCAGACATTTTCAGCACAGAGGGTGAGAGGATGAGAGAGGGAGGGATGCAATGGAGGGGGGGTGGGATATGCTAAGGGCCCAAGCAAAGCTGAAATCAGCCCTGATTGCTATTGTGTATGGCATCATGCATGAAGAACGTCCCCCAAATTCAATGAGTGGCCTTCTGTGCCCTTTCCGTAGTGCCTAATGCAGGCAGAGCAAATGTTTGCCTGCTCATAAGCCTATATTTCCATTGTCCTTCTAATAAATACATAAATAAATAACCCATATTTTACTATATTTTATTTTATTTTAGAAAAATTAACTTTACATAATTTTAGCTAGGACGAAGAAGTAAGGCTTAAATCCTATGCTGGTGCCTTCAGGCCCTGCTTTAAACTCCCCAGAGCCATCTCACTAGCCATATTTGGAAGCAGGATACTAGATGAGTTAGACCTTTAGTCCAATCAAGCAGTGCTCTTCTTAGGTTTGTATGCACACAGAGGGGCGTAAGGGGCAAAACAGACCTTACTTTAAGTGTCTAGTAGCTATGTCTTTTTAAATCTTTACTCTAGAGTAGGTGCAGGGCCCCCGATCCAGATCTTTAAAGCTTCCCTACCCTCCATGCTACGGTCCTGATCTGGATTTGGGCCCCTGTATTTACTCTAGAGTAAAAATGGGGGGGGGGGGTAAATGTAGCTGCTAGACACACAAGTAAGGTCTATTTTTGCCCTAAGTCACATTCAGTTCATTGGAACGTACGTCTGAGCGAACATGCATAGGATTGTGCATCTGAAATGGTGGTTTGGCTCACAGCTCTGCTTCTGTTTTTAAGGCTACAATCCTACATGTCCTCAGTTATGTGTAGTTTAGTCCCCTTGAACTCAGAGGGTCCAAGGTGTCCATCACTCCATTCCGGATTGTAGCGCAAGGGCCGAACCATATGTGATGTTAAGCAGATGGTTTGGTGTCGTGTGTTTCTTTTGTTGAAACTATAAACAGCAGCTGCTGGGGTCCCAATCAGAACTGGGACCACAGCACACAGGAAGGGGAGGATTAACCCTTTACTCCCCTACTGTGATTCCCACTGAAAGTCACCCCTAGCTGGTGCAGCTAGGGCTGGGACGTGGGTCCAAAGTCCAGGAGCCTGCTGTTCAGGGACCCTGAAATGACCACCCAGAGCAGCAAGTGTAGAAGCAAACTCCATTTTATTCCTGTAGCTGTAGTGGCGCTATGATTTCAGTGAACTTAAAAAGGAATAACGGCACATGCCTGGACTATTTTTTTTTTTTTTAAAAAATCAATTTGTCAAACAGTTTTGTTGTTGTTCTAACATATCAGGAATGTAGAAGCAGTTTTAAAGCATGGAATGCTGGTTGGAGTGGTGGAAGTGCAATATTGGCTGTATGCTTCACAAATGAAGTAACACACATGACCATCTAAAGCCCTCCCCCCATAAAACCTCTAAGTCAGTGTTCTCCAACCTTGAGTCCCCAGATGTTTTTGGCTGGGGCGTGCTGGGAGTTGTAGGCCAAAAACATCTGGAGACCCAAGGTTGGAGAACACTGCTCTAAGTCCAGGTTCTAAAATTACCTAGCTGCACCACTGGCCTATTAGTGATGCCAACAGGAGCTTCCTGACAGTGCCAGATAGCTGGGGGGCAGGATTTTTGGAGGAAATGGTTAAACTCTCCTTCCCCAGTGCCATGTTCCCAATCTTGATTGGGTCCTGCAGCAGCTGCCATTTATAGTTTTTTAAAGATACACACGATGACAAACCACATGCTTAATGCCCTGCGTCATTTGGACCTAAGGGCCACAATACCAAGCTCCTACTAGGACTTGCACATAACACCCTTAACACACTGGCCTGGTTCTCCTGTAATGACAACCCAGAGTATGGGTTAAGTATGGGTTTTCATTGAATTGTGGGTTGTTGCTATGTGAGAACCCTGTGCTATGATTTAACTATGAGTTGTTAACCATGAACATCCTAGAAAGAGAACCCATGGTTTGTTGTTGGGTTGTGAACTCTGGGTTGTTCGTGGTTAATAATCCATAGTTAAACCATAGTGCAGGGTTTGCGCGTAATGACAACCCACAATTCAATGACAACCCATTCTCAGCCCATACTCTGGGTTGTCATTATGTGTGAATCAGGTCACTGAAAGCAAGGGGCTGTGGGGTCACACTGTCCAGCTTTGTCTACTTGCCACCCACATATGCACTGGCTACACCTCCTGCCATCGTGCATGTTCCAAGGGACCTACACTCATACCAATGTACACATATAGGGCTCCTCAATAATGACATTCTCATACATTCCTGGTCTCAGCACAATATGGATTCCTGATTGGCTGGGTTCCTCACTTCATACACATGGATTCCTGATTGGCTGGGTTCCCCACTTCACACACAGGAGCACTATGCAAGTACGTTGGTATATGTGTAGGGACCCTTCACATGGCTGCCAGTTGTGAAGCTGGTGTGGCTGGCAGCCCCCATTGTCAGTGGGTCTAGCTGGCACAACCCTATGACCCCTTCAAGTGTGCTATATAAGGGTGTGCGTATGTATGTAAATCCCCCCATGAAGCCTACAGACAATACCACTGCAATGGTTTCATTTATAATATACACAAATGAGGGATGTTACCACATATTTAAAGATGTATTATATATAAATATATGTAGCTATATTGTGTCTTGATCTTACTGGAATTGTTAAAATGTCTGCTTAGCATCACTTGTATTTGTTGATCGGGATTTGGGAAAATTAAGAAAAAATGTGAAAAGAACCAGGCCTCTGCAGAGATGACATAGAAGAAAAATATGTTGTTTCTTTAGAAACTTTATTATACTGATGTTACTGAACTGCAGAGAGAGAGAGAGGGAAACAGAAAGACCTTGTTGGGTGTATATTTTCATGTAACTAATTATCTCCTTTGAAGTGGAGAAGCTCTGCCACTGAGCACAGAGTATCATGGAAATGATACATTTGCCTTAATTAAAGGAGGAGATATAAAATGACACATTTTGTTTATTGGTGGGTATAGACAGTGATGGACAGTAGCTGTTAGCATGTCTGGCAGCATCTTCAGAAGCACACAATTGATGGAACAGCCTGAGCCTGACACCACTGATAAGACCTACACAATTTCAACAGAAGGCTTTTTGCACTGTGTGACTATTACTGCCACTTACATCAGATCTATGTAGTAGGAGATATATAGCTAACTCTGGAATGATATTTTCAGCTGTTTCCCCCCCAGCCATCTAGGGGTGTGTGGGGTGAAGATAGAACTCCCCCAAAGATGGGAGGCTGGTAAATTTCTATGATTTGGGAGACAGGGAGGTTTGGTTTACCTTGAATGAGCCAGAATGTTCCAATCTAGCCACACCCAGCAGGAAATTCAGCCAGGTCAGGAGGAAAAGCAACATTCCTCAGCCACCTCATTCAAGTAAGATAAGCCACCAGCACCACCAACCTACACACAACTTCATAGAAATCCAGTTGCCCCAAGGAGAAGAAATCGCACCCTAACTTCATGGGGATGAATTGTCCTCCAAAATTGGGGGAGGGGATTTTGGTTCAGCATTACTAGAGCTGGACTGGGGTCCTCTCCATCTATCTATACCCCATCTTTCTGCCCCATGAAGTGGGGCTCCTAAGTCCTAAGGCAGTGAGCCAGCATTTGAGTTCTCCGGAACCCTTCCATCAGGCTGGATTTTAAGTCAAAGTGGGGTGGAAGGGGAAGCTGGCTTGATATTATAGGCATGCATTCTGCATTGATCAAAATCTTAAGAGACGGATTGTAGGAAGAGAAGGAAACCTTAGGGTGCGATCCTATGCATGTTTAGACAGAAAGAAGTCCTACAACTCCCAGCATTCCCCGGCCAGCCAGCCACGGCTGGCCGGGGAATGCTGGGATTTGTAGGACTTCTTTCTGTCTGACCATGCATAGGATTGTACCCTTAGTTAGATTTGCCTCTCCTGGGTGCTGTGCAGGTTTCAGGAATGCTTATACCAAGAGACACACACAGTGGCTGACTCCCCATTGTGGAGAATATAAAATACTAATAAAACGAAACAAAGCAAAGAATTTTGTGGCACTGGCACCTTAAAGACTAACAAATTTAATATCGCATAATCTTTCATGGGTACTGCCCACTTCTTCAGATGCCACAAAAGCTTATCCCAGAATAGATTTGTTAGTCTGTAAGGTGCCACAAGACTCTTTGTTGTTTTTCCTGCAACAAACAACACAACTACCCCTCTGGAAATCATTACAATAAAATCCAGCAGTTACTCATATCTGTCTCCATCCTGAACAGGCTCCTGTTAGGAATGGAAGAGAGAAATGACCATTTTTATAATAGACCCCCTAGAACACAGGGAGGCAACCTGATGCCCACCAGATGTTTCAGACTGACTGGGTTCAGCCAACACGAGAACCCACATTCAAGGGTTGAGCATGGGTTGAGTGTGGGTTGTCATTGAACCGTGGGTTGCCGTTGAAACATGGGTTATCGTGTTCTCTGAACCCAGCCAAGATAATAAACCATGGTAAATAACTCACTGTTTACAACCCAACAACACACCATGGGTTCCCTTCATGGGTTGTTCGTGGTTAACAAGCCATGGCTTGTTAGTGCGGCTGGGTTCAGACAATTTATTTATTTATTTAATACATTTTTATACCGCCCAATAGCTGAAGCTCTGTGAGCGGTTTACAACAGTTAAAACAACAACACAATAATCTACATTTCAACAGCAACCCACACTCAACCCATAATCAACCCTTGAATGTGAGTTATTGTGTTGTCTGAATCCAGCCAGTGTAATGCCCAATAGCCCCTGCCAGCATGGCCAATGGTTGGGGAAGATGGGAACTGCATCCCCAAACCTCTGGAAGGCACTAGGTCACCTAACCCTCCTCTAGATTCAATGCCAGTCAGAGTAAACAGTACTGGGTAAGATGGTCCAATGAGCTGACTATAAAGCAATTCACAGCAGCCTCACCACATTGCCTGATGAAGAAGGCAGGATATCTTGCCTCGGTAGATGGTGGGGTCTCCTTCACTGGGGGTATTCAAGCAGAGGCTGGATGGTCCTCTATCCGGGATGCTGTAGCTGCACCCAGCAGTGCAGCACCTGCGTTGAGCAGGGAGCTGGACCAGATGATCTCTGAGATCACTTCCAACTCTATGATTCTATATTATAAATGAGGTAAACAGAAAAATGTCCAATAGTTGTACTCTCAAGCTCCTAGTCCTCCAGCCCTTCAATCCGTGGCGCTTGAACTTTCGGAATACCCTTTCTGCATCGAGGTGTCTGCCAAGGAGTATTGGGCATTGCATGAGATCCCCGTGCATTGCAGAAACATCTGAGGCATGGCGTAGACTAGAACTGGTCCATACAGAGCATTAGCCAGGCCTGTTGCATCTCCTCATGGTTCTGCATGAGTGGAGAGAGCACTGTAGAACATACCCAGCATGCTCTGCAGCCACACATTGCAAGCAGACCTCAGTGCTAGTGGACAAGCTGTCCCAGGGAAGCTTGCTCACCATTACTGATCTCATTGAGGAACCCCTGAAAAGCTTCCAAGGAAACCCATGATCCCCCAACATAGCATTTGAAAACCTTTGTCTTCTATCCTGGGTCCCCAGCATTTTGCCCATGGGCACCAATGTATCCATGGACACTTCTCTTGCTGCCTGCCAGGCTTCCTCCCTGCCCCTCCTGATTTTATTTTATTTCCTAAGATCTTTTTTTTTAACTGGGAGGCTGACTTGTTGCATAGCAAAGTGCTGCCCTCCAGTATCTTCTTTATTTGGGTTCAAAAGGGTGTTTTTTTTGTTTTGGGAACTCAAGATCCCATTTCTGCCTTAGACTTAGGTTCTTGGCCAAGTTATTTTTCTTTTAGTCTCACCAGTTTGGCTTCTGGGAAATGAGTTTTCTTTGACTGCCCATGCCCACGATGGAACCCATTGTATGAATGGACAAGGTGCTTCCATGGCATCCATTTTGTGAGAGTGCCCAGTGACACTATCTCATAGGAACAGAGGAAGCTGCCTTATACTGAGTCAGACCCTTGGTCCATCTAGTCCAGTATTGTCAACACTGACTGGCAGCATCTCTCCAGGGTTTCAGGCAGGATGCATTCCAAGCCCTACCTGGAGGCTGGAGATTGAACCTGGGACCTTCTGCATGCAAAGCACGTTCTCTATCACACTGAGCTATGGTCCCTTCCTACAGCACCTGGTATTCCAAGGTGGTCACCCATCCAAGTACTAACCAGGCCTGACCCTGCTTAGCTTCTGAGATCAGACGAGATTGGGCTGTTCAGATCTCAAAAGTACCAATGCATTTGCTGAACCAAAAGGGTTAGGGTTATGCCTTATGGTTACCCTCTAGTGGCAAGAGAAACTCATTTGATGAAGTATGCTGGAGCTGGACATCTAGGAAATAGTGTTGGTTCTTCAAAGATGGCTAATAATCCACTATTGTCTCTTTAAAAGGGGCACAGGAATCCCCGCTATCATCCTACACCAGAGGTGGGCAATTTGTGGCCTGCAGGCTGCATGTGGCCCCCACCACGCCGCTGTTGCACCTGCACCCCAAATTTCATTTTTTAAAATTATTTAAAGGAAAAAAATGGCATCCAGAGCACTAAGGTCAAGTTTGCAAGCTACAGAGCCCTAAAAGTGATGATCTATCAAATTTACCTTGCAAACAGGTTACGTCTGGCCTTTCTGGGGCTCCATAGTGCTGCGGATGCAATCTTTTTTTTCCTTTCAACAATTGTTTTAAGAAATCACTTTAGGGTCATCTGGCACACTGCATCCAATGGGCAGGGGGTGTCCAGGGGTGAAAATGGCTCCCAACCCTCCCAAAGTTCCCCACCCCTGGGTTCCTACACCAATATTTTATGGGAAGAAAATATAGAAGGTCACTTGATTTTTAACTCTTGGGAACATCATTTATGTAGGCAGAAATTACTCTAATCCAGTAAGAGAGCTCTGTGAGCATAAGCATAACAGATGCTGACAGAAGTGCATCCAACCAACTTTATCCATATTGTGATGCTCATCCAAACCCTCTTATTTAATTTCCTAGAGACTTCTTTGGATGTGGATGTGGAACCTGCACCCACACCCAGAGCCATCAGTTGTTACACATGACGACTAGTTGCCCATGATCCTGGCTAGAACAGAGCCAGTATGGTTAAGGCATAGGCGTCTCTCTATGTTTGTCTTTGTTCAGCCTAATCCCGTGTTTCCATTCTCTACACCCATTTAAATGCAGTGTGATTTTAACTGGTTTAAAGGAGTGTCCAGAGAGAGACTCCTTACTGGTGTGTAGGAGAGCAAAAAGCAGTGGCCCATTGCGAGTGAATGATTCTGAAGATGATCTATCAGTCTGCATCACAGAACAGCTTCTGTGTGTTTTAATTTCAAACAGGGCATCTTGAGAGACAAGTGCAGCTGCCTGAAGAGGGCCCCCTTGTGTGGACCATAAGAACTCAGATAACTATCTTAGAAGTCCATTTTCTTTTACAGTGAAGCAAAAGCTAGTAACGTGTTATACAGTATGTGTGGAATAGCACTGCGACAGCTTCTGTGTTGACATTGTTCCAAACTGTACCTGTTTACCTGACAACAAAAGCTAAAATATGCTGTATACTATGTAAAATGTATTGATTACAAAATTTGTTCGGAGTTCGGTGATTCCTTCTCCCCCACCCCACCTCATAATTTTGGAAATCGTGCCAGTGTTCCTGTAAGTTTTCATGTGTGTGTTTGTGCGTGTGCGCGTGTGTGCAGGGGTGTGTGGGTTGTGCACATTGTAAAATATATGAGAATTAGCAACTTAATCCTAAATGAAAAGGGTAGTTGTCTTATCTTTCTTAAATGCTGGATCTGCTTAATTTTGTGCAATCTTGAAGTTTCGTGTGTGGTTGAGGATTTATGTAATTGTGCCGAGATCCAAAGAGCCCCTTAAAAGTAAGTCCATCAAGTGCATGGGATTCTCAATATAGCCCCTTGGATCTCAGCCTTAGGGTTTGATTTCCCCTCTTCATATGCAAGTTTTTATTGTAGAGAAGAAAGAGAATGTGTGTGGTTTTGTTTTTTGTTGGGTTCCTTGCAGGAAAAAAAGGCGGGGTATAAATATAATAAACAAACAAATAAACTTCAAAATCTACAACCGCAAATCTGAAATGAAATGATGTCTTTGTAGGTTTCATGGCGATGAAATTAGATGTTCATCACAGAATTTGAAATGCATCATTAGTGCGCGTTTCACCGTTGGGTTGGTTTCAAACCTGGGAAGGAGGGTGCGCAGACGCTGTAACATCCGAGACCCATGTCTGATAACAGAAGTTCTAGTTTTATGGGTTGAAACCTGAAACCTGAATTTTGAACTTAGAAGGAAAGGAGGGCTGTGATTTGTAAAATAAATAAATAAATAAATACATACATACATTTTGCTAGATTTGTGGTTGTTCTTCAATATTCAGAATATAATCAAATTATTACGTATATGAAGGGATTAATCAAATCCCAATGAAAATTCATTTCAGCACTAAAGTATGGCCAATTTACACAACCTCTCTAAGGCTGCAATATCCTACGTGCACTTACCTGGGAGTAAGGTCCACTTAACTCGATGCTTCTGAGCTGATAGGATTGCATGATAAATTATTCAGATGGCCCCTTTGTCACAGCCAGGGGAAGGAATGGCAGATCACAAACAGAATCAGCCTGTATTCTGACACATGCACTCCAACCCAGTTCACACTGACAGTCTTGGGTTACTAAACGCATATGAGGGTGGGGTGTGATCACTTGCGCTGCCCCCCTCCCTTAAAAATGATCACCTGAAGTTCTGCATGAAACCTATGCCCTCTCTTTTCAACCTAACAACTTCTCTTCTTTCGGTGGCAGTTTTTATCACCTGGCTGGCACATTGTTTCTGTGGAGCCATTCACTGAACGTGTGTGAGTGGGCAAGCCACTCCCCAGCCATAACAAATAAATGGAACTGCAACTGCAGGAACTTTCAGGTGCTGCGTAATCTACCACACTTTTGATCTGCTAACAATGACCCTGCTTGCTGAAATGGGACTATTCCATACCTATAGGCACCACCTTATGCCATCAAATTAGGGAAGGTATTCTGCTGTGCAGTGCACTTGGTTCAGGCAACATGATGACCCACACTCAAGGGTTAAGTGTGGGTTGTCGCTGAACCATGGGTTGTTGGGTTATCGTGTTGTCTGAACCCAGCCGAAATAACAAAGGATGGTGAACAACCCACAGTTCACAACCCAACAACAAACCATGGGTTCTCTCCGTGGGTTGTTTGTGGTTAACAAGCCATGGCTTGTTATCGCAGCTGGGTTCAGACAACATGATAACCCATGTTTCAGCAATAACCCATGGTTCAATGACAACCCACACTCAACCCATAGACAACCCCTGAATGTGGGTTATCATGTTTTCCGAACCAAACCACTGTGTTGCAGTTTCCACTAGCCTAGCTCCATTCTAGGTCCACATTCCCATTGAAACAAACACAATGCAGCGAGGGCTACTGGATACAAGTGGCTTTTCTGGTGCTTTTATACCATGTTGCAACAACTGTGTTCACTTTGACTGGTATTACAGCAGCCCTATGATATTACAGAATCTACAAATGGGGCCTGAAGCTTCATTGATTGCCATTGAGAACACTGGTCCTGGCCAAGTTTAAAAAATAGTTGTGGCTAAGGCTTTGGGAGTGAGTTCTCCACTGTGACTTGTTTCTGAGTATGTATAGAATCAGGTGACGTGCCCCATTGAAAGCAATGGAATGAGTCTGTTGCCTGTCTGGTGGCTAATTTATTGTTTTCAATGGGATTTGGACACAATTAACTGTAGCTGGATTGGGGCCATAATAATGATTCAAAAACAAACCAGGGAATCCAAATGGATTTTTCTACAGGCCAGCATTAATTCCTATACTACCTGAGTAATAGGCTCTGAGATATTGCCATTGGATGCTATGCCCCTTCTTGTTTCTCCAGGAAAACACACATGGAAGGCTGGCCCTAAGAACTCCCTATTTTTGCTAATGCATCAGAGTGACTTGATATTTTGGGGTGGGTGTGAATTGTGAATGTGTTAAGTCAGATCAAACTGCAATGTGTACCAAAGGCTCACAGGCCCTGTACCTTTTTCTTTCTTTCTTTTTTTCTTTTAGGACCTGGGTACTTTAATAAATGTTGCATTAAAAATCAGTGAATAAACAAAAACGCCTACAGTTCTGTATAGCAACTGTGATTTTTTATTACAAGAATGTGTATGTAATGTTAAAACAAACAAATGTTTCTTTGTATTCAGTGAAATGTCTAATAAAGCCCTGGTACCCATCTTCTTGTTTGGATGGTTTTGTCCAGTTCCTAGAGACAACAAGGTCCCAAAATAAGATGGTTTCGTACACAGCGCACTTCAGTTTACCATACCAAAACATACTGACTGCAGATAGCTGCTTGAATGGAACAGGGCACTTTCTAAATTGAAGAAGATGCTGCCAACAGAGGGATGCAGTCAGTGTGTTCTTCTACCAGCGATCATGGGTGTTGTTTTACTACAATCTCCATTTTCACTGGGATGCGGGTGTGGGGGAAGAGATGATGCCAATGTCACTATGGCGTCAGCATCTTCTTCAGATTAGAGAGAAGCACAAGGGAAGGCAGCCTCTCCTATCTTCGAAAGAACATCCGCTGCCTGCTACCCTGCCCCAGGATCCCAAGGCAAACTTTTTTTGGAGGAGCCAATAGGTGTGCATGAAAAGAATCGAGGTGAGCAGTCTTGAGATGGGTTGCTTCTTGAGAAGGAACATCCGCTGCCTGCTACCCTCACCCCATCCCCCACCCCCGATTTGGCGCTTGCAGAATTCGCAGAATTTGAGGGTGGCCACTTACACAACACCAAAAACGAGGACAAAAGAGGATACAGATTTACACATGCTAATTTATATGTACAGATGCACATTTGGAGAGAATTACTGTAATTTAAATAGAAATACGATGCATCTCACCATAGTGGGAGAAGACTGTGACCAGGTGACCTGTAGGGAAGTGCAACACTGGAAGGCCCGTTCTGTTTGAGCTCGACGGACTTTCAACACATTTCTGATCCAACAGCCAAAAGCGGGCCGAGTCGGGGGGGGGAGGGGTTTGGCAGCTGTGGAATTGCTTGAAATGTATTTGCGCAAGTTTGGAGCTGAAAACCTGGAAGCCTCCTCCTCTCACTGCATAGGCACACACTCCACCTTGGCCACCTTGAATTTCCTGAACGTTAATTTCAGATTTGTGCAAAATTCAGGGCTCCGCTCTACAGTTTGCATAAATTTACGCAAATTGCAGGGCGGAGGCCTGCATTTTACACAAATCCCCCCAGCTAAAAAAATAATTTTTAAAAAATTGCACAAATCGCAGCCCATTTTAAAAATGGAAGTCTGCATGCTGGCTCAGTTCGCGTTAGATCGAGTCAGCACCAGTGCAAGATTGACAGGAACAGAATCTGTGGAGCTGAGTCAAGAAAATCCATCAGATTTTCACCTCTCCCCCCCCCATCGGATTCCTCACGCATTCCTAGTCACCTTTATGCCTGCCTGCTCGATTTGCTGTCCAGCTGCTGATTGTTGACAGACAACTTCAAGACCCCTGCTCTCCCTTCTCAGGTTTTCATCCAGATTTGGGCTGGATTGCCCTTCAAATAGAGGATGGCTTCCAAAAGAGGACTGCCCTCTGTAAAGTAGGCCACCCTAATTTGAACAGGAGTGCTACTCACCTACTGCAAGCATCCCTACTTGCTTTCTTAAAAACATCCCTGCACTGAGATACGAGTCCTTTTTCGAACATATCTTTTTGGGGCTGTGTCGAGCTTTGAGAAACCGTTTCTAAAAGTCCTCAGTGTGGTTCACTTTAAGGGCTTCTCTCCACGAGGCACTTATTGTGTGCTCATTATTCCTCACTCGTGGTAGTTTGCTGGTGCTTTACACTACGTTATCCTCCTCCAGGGCCTCTCCCCTGCTTTACAAGCACTTCCATAGCTTTTTTTAAGAGCAAGGAAAGTGTAGTATTGTCTGGAAATGGCAGAATGAACTGCAATTCCACTATACTGCACCACCACCTTGTGGTTGTGTAATGGAACATATAGAAAGGGCAGAGAAAGAAAACCTCCTGGAAAAAAGACATGTGTAAAGGAGCCGATCTTAATCCTGCAAAGAATCTGGAAACAGAAGCCTTGGTAAAGTGGTGGGTTAAAAGTCTCATGTAGAGAAGCCCTAAACCAGGAAATAATTGGCTATGCAGGTGTCTATTAGCTAGCACCCATGACGTCACTGACACCTTTCCTGTCACCCTCCCCGGAGTTGTTTTCCAACTTTTATTTTACATTATAAAAACAACAACAACAAACAGGTGAAAAGGAAGGACTACTGAAAGGTTTGCAAGTAAGAGACAATGGATATCCATAATAATCACACAAGCTATCCTTCCTCCTAAATAACAGTGAGCATTCCCTCTGGAGCAAAGAAATCATTGCTGGGGACAATTTGCATTTCCTGCTACTACATGAGGAATTGACTTTATGGTAGTCCATAAATCTTGACTTCTTCAGTTGCATTAGATGAAATATGCCAGAAAATTTAAACTAATAACTGATGATGTAATTATCTTTTCACCTCTGGAGATCCGCATTCTCTAACATCAGAGGTGGAGGCTCTCAAATAAAACAAATGCAGGTCCACTACTTACATTAATTTGCTGGTAATCCATTCTTGAATGCTGCTGTCTCTGTGTAAATGTACCGTGCTGGGTTGGAGGTGGAAGAACATACACTGGGATAAGGTAGCGGAAAGCTCATGGGGAGACTGCATCTCAGTGGAGGTTGCTGACTCCAATGTCAGTGGGCCGGTGAATCCACTCCAGGCTTTAGCCTGAACTTTTCAGGAGCTGTCCATGGTGCTGAACTCAGGTTTGGGTTATGGGCTAGGTTCAGCACCACGGATAGCTCCTGAAAAGTTCAGACTAAAACCCGGAGTGGATGCCTCTCTGACATTGGAGCCACCAGCCTCCACTGCTGCATATTGTGCTTTTGGAGGGAGGGAGGGAGGGAGGGAGGGAGAGAGAGAAGGCTTCTGAACAGAGGTACGCATGCACTTCTGTGTACATTAACCGGTGTCTGTACGCCCCGGACTGCTGATCCACATAACCTCTGAGCAGGTGGGAAGTTTCAGGAGTGCAGCAGCACTTCCCTGGTTTTGGTCTCCTTTGGACTGAGGTCACTGCACTGGAGGCTTGTGGCGTTTTGTGACGTTTTCATGGATTTACACATCTGCAGCTGGAACATAGGTGGAGATTAGACATTCTGACAGATGTCCCAAAGTCCACTATTCTCTCCATCAGATCTCTAGGGAGACGGCCAGCACCTTAAGGGGCTTGAGAGCCCCCTGAACCCAGCTCCTTCCTTCTGACCTTTGTCACTTTGACTCCAAACTGCCAATCTATTCTTTTAACACAGGCTTACATTATTCCCAGTGGGAGGGGGCAGAAGAGGAATCCCCTGTCCAGATATTTCCTTAGCCATTGTGAAGGCCATCTATTGAGAGCAGTTAGCCTATAATTTCTCTTTTTTAAAATATTTGCTTGTCGGGGCCCAGCCATCAAATTAATCTTCTGTCTAAGTGGTTTGACCCCTTCACCAGACTCTTGCCCAGACCCCAATCTTACAGTCATAGAATCACTGAGTTGGAATGGGCCCTGGATATCATCCACTCCAACCCCCAGTCTCATAATACTGATAGCCAGTGTGGCGTAGTGGCTAGAGTGTTGGACTGGGACTCAGGAGATCCGGGTTCTAGTCCCTGCTTGACCATGAAGCTCACTGGGTGACTCTGAGCCAGGTCACTGACTCTCTGCCTAACCTACCTCACAGGGTTGCTGTGAAGATAAAACAGAGAGGAGGAGGAGGAGGAGGAGGAGGAGGAGGACCATGTAAGCTGCCTGGGGTTCCTTGCAAGAGGGGGAAAAAGTGGGATATACATGTAATGAATAAATAAATAAATAAATAAACAACAACAACAACAATGTATTTCAAGAGCAGAGCAATTAACTGCAAAGGAAAATTCCCTTCTGTGGGAAGGGGCTGCTATCCTGGATGCCCCCTTTTTTCTTTGGTGCCATTTGGGGGGTCATCTGGGTTGCCCCCAGGCTGTGAGGCCCCTCTGCTCAGATTCCCATGGTTATTAACATCACTGCAAAGTTTTTGCCTTCTGACCCATGTCTTTTCCATACTCTCTCCTCGGCTCAAGCTAGTCCTCCACAATCTCAAGGACTATAGACTTATATAATCAGATGCACCTACATAACAGAACGGAAGATAGTCATGATGCTCACACACAGAGACAGACAGGTGGCACTGTGGAACGCGCAGAGGCAGAGCAGTGTCCATGGCATTTCCCTCTATTTACTTAGATTACACTCCTGTTAAAGCAGATGAAAAAGTCAGCAAGCATGAAACAGGGAGACTTGGACACTGACTACCTGCTGAAAGCCAGAGCAGAAACACTTCAGCAAAAAATGTTTAAAGCACCAACTTATGTTCTCCTCTGCAATACGCTCACCCCGCCCCGCCACTGTGCAACACACACACACACACACACACACACACACACACACACAGCTTTATAGGTCCTTGCACAAAATGTAATTGAATTGTTCCCATCACTCGCTTTCATCAAAGTGATGGGCCTTGCTCCCTGCTTCTGTTCTCAAGTTCACGTGGTGCTTTAAAAATGGCTCTCTCTTAAGTTATGAATGACAAGAGGTGGCAATTTACTCGCGTGGCATCAATTCAAGCAATCTCGATGCAGATTAGCCCTGGTGGCAAAAGGTGAAGGTGAACTAATAAAATGGCATGACTCTAGACACACACACACACACACACACACACACACATCAGCTCCTTATCGCGAAAAGGCTAATGGCGCTGCATACAAATGAAGCCCCTGAAGTTCGATAACAATGTTCTGCTGCCACTAAATTAATTAAAACCCGGTTTTATAGCTCTCTGGGGCTTAAGGGGGAAATTGATCATTGTTCACATTCATACATTCCCAAGCAGTTGGCTCAATGAGGAATGTAAATCATATTTAAGCATTTAATCTTCTAGCAGTGGCTGTTTGTTTTTATCATATTATATTTTATATATTTGTGTTTTTATATTATTTTTGCTGATATTTTTGTGTTGCTTTGTATATGACTAATAGCCATCGATGGCCTTATGCCCCATGAATTTGTCTAGCATAAACTCTCCCCCACCACCACCCCGCTTAGGCATCAGCAATAATTGCAAGAGTCTTTCATCTCACTGACTACACCAGAGCGAATGTTAGGATAAATGTATTAATCTGTTTTTAATTAAATACCAAATGAGGGTGTAATCCCATCGGTTGTGCCCTCGCTGCTCGGAAGCCTCTGAACTTGAAGCCAGCAGGACAGGAGGAGCAGTGGAGGCAATCTTTGCCTCCCTGTCCTCCATCTTTGGCAATTTTCACTAGACAGGCTTTTTTTCAGCCCATCTACCAAGAAGAGCACTTTGGAGTGGGAGAGGAGGAGGATGGAGGCAGCTCCGGAGATCTCATATCCTGGCCTCTCTGATCTCCCCCCTCCCCACTCACCAGAACTCCCCCTTTGCTCCTCCTCTGAGGTTGCTTTTCCAGCCTCGCAAGGCAGCCGGCGCAGTTCTTTCCATGATGGCTGTGAGCGGGTTCAGATCTCCAGTTCCCCCTTCCAAGGTTAGGGGGTGCCTCCAACACTGGAAGGGTTTTTCCGAGCGCTCCTATGGTCCGTGGGACGCTCACCCAGGGACCATAGGATTGCTCTATTATAATAATAATTTATTATAACTAACAAGCTGCCCATATCATAGAGCTGATGATGATTGACCCATGGCAGACTGGGAAAGCAGGTCTGTGAGACTTTCTGTAGCAGGTACATAATTTTATTTCACAGGCACCTTGTTGCAGAGTTGGCACTCTGCTGGATGCCAATCTACTTCCAATAATAGTGTTAGAGAAACTTGATCCCGTGGCACTCCTTTCTTGCCTCCTGTTTGCCAGCTATTGCGTGTCGTGTTCAACTGGCCAGGCCTTGTCAGCCAGATATAGTTGATATAGTCTGCTTTGGTATTTTGCATTGTGCATTTCCGCACTGGATCAAAGTATGCTGGAATTACAGAATTCCTCACATTCAGAACTTTATTTCTCCAAGGACCAGTGACATTAGAAGCAACAGCGAGTCTTTAGCAGCTGGTGGTTTGTGTAAACATGTGTACTGATTATGTGTTCCTAATTGTAACCCCCGGAGACTTCAGGGAGAGTGTGTACTTATATATTAAAAAATCCACACGAAGAAATATTTATAATGCTGAAGCAATCAGAATGTCTGATATCTTTCAATCCACAATTGGTGCTGAATTCCTTCTAAAATGGACTTCAAATTAAAATTGGGGGTTTTACTACTGAAGAAGAGTGTATGGGGAGCGTTAGTCCAAATCCACACTGCTTTGATACCATCTATTACATGCAGTCCCAAGAAATACTTGCAATGACATGTGAAAAGTACCAGTCGCTCATGCAACTTTAATAAATTGTCCAAACCCATGATTCTGTGTGACTGCGGGAAAATATGTACGCGCATATATTTGTGCTCCTGCAGTCGTGCGCTGGCAGAAGTATACAAAGAGCACTTGGGTTTGATTTGGTCTGCCGTGCTGCAATTTGTTTATACCCGCTGCAATTTGTTTATACCTATGAGAGAAATTGCAAAGTAATGCTAATTATGCAATGTGTAAGCACTCGCAGCCGAGCTCACACCTGCAGCCATGTTCCACCATCTACCATCATCTTGATGAAGAAATTGTGTGCCTCACTCAGCTACTTCCATTCAGCAGCTCCACATCTTGCTGACAGCTTGTGGATGTACCTGTTGAATTTTATGCCTGGAAGTTAAGGGTACCTAATTATGCTGGCCCATCTTCTTTTCTGTGCTAGAAGGAATATTGTCTTCAGTGCGGAACTAGGAGTGCCTTTAGAGATCCATGTGCTGACACTCAAATTCTCCACGCACTGCTTCTCACCAGGCTACACCAGGCTAGGTTCTGAGCTTAGAGAGGACATAAGATTTTCCACAATCAAAATTGAGAGAAATGTCACAGGAGATGACAAGGCAGGCAACATTGACTCAAGAATGTGAGAGGCTAATTGCCAAGACAGCTTAGCAGGTGCTGTCTGTCAGCCACAACTGCCTAAGAGCCTTCCAGGTGGGGATCCTAAGGAGGAAGAGGCTAATTTCCAGTGGGGAAGAGAGAGACGAGGAAGAGAAAGTGAAGGAGGTGTTTTTTTAAAATTAAGCACACAGCCTAGCAGATGGAAGAACAGAGCTGTGCATGGGTTCAAAAACACTATAGTGGACCAAATTCATCCGCCTGCTTAACCATTTCATAAGAGGATTGACCCATCTCCAAAGATCCTTATACTTACGCTGCATCTCACACTTGGGAACCACTCATGAGCCACACACTCAGATCTGACAGTTCAGTTCACCCATGACCCACCATGCCAAGAGAAGAGTAACTTTCCTTTCTGAACACTATGAAAGGGAAGTCCAGAACTATAGCGACAAAACTGACAGAAGTGAGGTTGGGACTTGCCAGGGCCAGGCCATAATCCTGCCCCACCTTATCCAAATCTAGACCTTCCAACTCAGGGTCCCGGACAGGGGGTAGCATGCAGCAAGTAGAGGCTTCCTTATACTGAGTCAGGTGATTGCTCCATCTAAGCTTACTATTGTCTACACCAGGGGTGTCGATTCTCTTTCAGCTGGGGGGGGGGGCTGAATTCAATTTTGGAGAAGCTCTTGGGGGCTGCATTCCAGTAGTGGGCGGGGCTGAAGGCAAAAACAGGGAAGGGCCAAAGGCAAGTGGTGGGGCCAAAATACCCAAAACACCAGCAGATTTTTAGCTTCAACTAGCTCTTACCGCCGGGTTTGGTGAGCTGTTGCCACCTTTAGAACACTGTTTTAGAATATAGAAGAAATTAAATCACGCAAAAGCTGGGAAACCACCAAACGCGGGGTGGCTTTAAAGCTAAATTTGGCCCTTTCAGGCCACCATCGCAGTTAGCCACTGAAATTCAGTGGCAAGCCATCCATTGTTTTTCCACTGTCCCTGCCTCCATAGCAGCAAATTTGGCAGCAGGGCTGCACTGGGGCTGCATGCAGCCTGCAGGCAGTATGCTGCTGACCCCCGAATTATACCTATATCCTACACTTCCTTAGACAGGTTGGGGTGGCTTGCATGGGACACCAAGTGGCTTCCCATCATCCAGGCATTGGACAGGTCTCCATATAATAATGCTACGGCATCACATGCTCACAGACCATTCACTGGGCCCATTTGGTAAGAATATCATGCTGCAATGTGGTTTATGTGTTTGTCGAAGTTGCTTTCTAAATTAACTGACTACTGTTTGATTGTGCATATCTCCGAAGCAGCATGTGTGGGTCTCTGGCTGTAATTAAATGCAATTAACATAATTACATGGGGCTCAGTTCCTTGTGATGCTCCAGCTCCAGATGCTATCCCGGCTTGGTGCTTCCTGATACTGTTAACAGCATACTGCTTCTTTTACACCATTCCAAAGAGGCCCGTTGAGATGATCAAAGATAGGGAACCCACCCCACTTCAGCCTTAGTCTGATAATCCAGCATGCCTCTTTAAAGAGACGATAGCACTCAGTCTTTTCCCCAGGTAATGGATGCGGTCACAGATGGAGGCCCTTTTGCACCGTTTCTTACCAAGGCAACAAAATTAATAGGGAGATGGTGAAACTGACTAGGAAAAAAGGCTTGTTCCAATGAGGAACAATGTGAAATTGACTAACAAAGGGTGAAACTGGCCAATTCTAGTTGGACAATTAGAGGGGAAATCAGAGCACTGTCTGCCTCCTGAAAATGAGGTTGAGAGCCAGTATGAGGTGGTGATCTCTCATTGAATTTGGATTTTTATGGTTTACAGAGCAATCCTATGGACCCTGATATCTGTTGGGAGACTTATTCAGCCAAACATGGCCCCTCCAAGAAATTCCTGAGCTGTGCTGCTGATAACTTCCTTCTACAGAAAGTGGAGGAAGGAACTAGAGGATCGGCTATCCTTGACCTGATTCTAACCAACAGAGACGAGTTAGTGGATAAAGTGGCAGTTTCGGGAACTCTGGGGGAAAGTGACCATGTTATACTTGAGTTCTTGATTCTAACAGAAGCAAAAGCTGAGTGTAGCCAAACACGTACCCTGGATTTTAGGAAAGCCAATTTTAACAAACTTAGAACAATGATTAGTAAGATCCCATGGCAAGTGACTCTCACGAGAAAGGGAGCCCAGGAGGGGTGGGAGTTTTTAAAAAAGGAAATTTTAAAGGCACAATTGCAAACAATTGCCACAAGGAAAAAAGGCAGAGGGCAACAGAAGAAGCCAATGTGGCTTCACAATAAACTCAAAGATGACCTGAAAACAAAAAAGGACACGTATAGGAAGTGGAAGGAAGGACAGGCTACAGGGGAAGAGTACAGGCAGGTAGCACAGAACTGCAGGAATAGTGTCAGGAAGGCTAAAGCTGAGAATGAGCTAAGGTTAGCGAGGAATGCTAAAAGCAACAAAAAAGCTTTCTTCAGATACATGCACAGTAAAAGACAGAAGAAAGAACTGGTGGTTCAACTACGCAATGAGGATGGCAAATTGATAACAGAAGACAAAGAAAAGGCAGAAGTGTTCAATTCCTACTTCGGCTCGGTCTTCTCCCAAAAGAGGGTCTATGACCCCCCTGGCAAACCTGAAGTGCAGACTGAAGGGGCAGAATTGCAGCTTGAGATTGATAGGCAAATGGTCAAGGAGCACCTGATTACTCTGAACGAGTTTAAATCTCCAGGGCCTGATGAGCTGCATCCTAGAGTAATAAAGGAACTGGCAGAAGAACTCTCAGAACCACTGTCTATTATCTTTGAGAAATCATGGAGGACAGGTGAAGTGCCAGACGACTGGAGGAGGGCAAATGTTGTTCCCATCTTCAAAAAGGGCAAGAAGGAGGAACCTGGGAACTATAGGCCAGTCAGTCTGACATCAATCCCCGGGAAGATTTTTGAGCAGATTATAAAGAAGTCAGTCTGCAAGCACCTTGAAAACAATGCAGTGATTACTAGAAGCCAGCATGGATTTGTCAAGAACAAATCCTGTCAGACTAATCTGATCTCATTTTTTGATTGGGTAACCTCCCTTGTGGACTGTGGGAATGCTGTGGACATTATATACCTGGACTTCAGCAAAGCTTTCGACAAAGTGCCTCATGATATCCTGATTAGTAAGCTAGCTAAGAGTGGGCTAGATGGAACAACTATCAGGTGGATCCACAACTGGCTAAAGAATCGGACTCAAAGAGTGCTTATCAATGGTTCCTTCTCAAACTGGGGAGAGGTAACGAGCGGGGTACCACAGGGCTCAGTCCTGGGCCCGGTGCTCTTCAACATTTTTATTAATGACTTGGATGAGGAGGTACAGGGAATGCTTATCAAATTTGCAGATGACACAAAGTTGGGTGGAACAGCTAATACTCTGGAAGACAGAAACAAAATTCAAAGTGACCTCGATAGGCTGGAGCGCTGGGCCGAAAACAACAGAATGAAATTTAACAGGGATAAATGCCAAGTGCTGCACCTAGGGAGAGGAAACCAAATGCAGAGTTACAGAATGGGGGACACTTGGCTCAACAATACTACAAGTGAGAAGGATCTTGGAATTGTGGTAGATCACAAACTGAATATGAGCCAGCAATGCGACGTGGCTGCAAAGAAGGCAAATGCAATTTTGGGCTGTATTAATAGAAGTATAGCTTCCAAATCGCGGGAAGTGATAATTCCCCTTTACTCGGCACTGGTTAGGCCTCATCTTGAGTACTGCGTCCAGTTCTGGGCACCTCACTTTAAGAAGGACATAGACAAACTGGAGAGGGTTCAGAGGAGGGCAACAAGGATGATAAAGGGACTGGAAACAAGGCCCTATGAGGAGAGACTGAAAGAACTGGGCATGTTTAGCCTTCAGAAGAGGAGACTGAGGGGAGATATGATCGCACTCTTCCAGTATTTGAAGGGATGTCACACAGAGGAGGGCAAAGATCTCTTCTCGTTCATCCCAGATTGCAGGACACGGAATAATGGGCTCAAGTTACAGGAACCTAGATTCCACCTAAACATCAGGAAAAATTTCCTGACTGTCAGAGCAATAAGACAATGGAATCAACTACCTAGGGAGGTGGTGGGCTCTCCCAGTATGGAGGCATTCAAGGTGCGGCTGGACAGACATCTGTCAGAGATGCTTTGACCTGGATTCCTGCATTGAGCAGGGGGTTGGACTCGATGGCCTTGTAGGCCCCTTCCAACTCTACTTTTCTATGATTCTATGATACAGCATTGAGAGGGCTGTAGGATGCTTCAGATTCCCAGATCTGAGGTCGGAAAAGAGTTTGGATCACCGTCCCATCCCCCCCTGCCCCAGCCAGTGCAAAAAGAGTGGCACCTGCTTCTTCTCTGAGGTGGTAAGAGCAATCTTGGAGATGGGGTAAAGAGGGCATTCCCGGGGGCGGGGCAGGGCGGGGAGGGGACTAGGTCTGCCAGGATATGACGTCTCCCGGCAGCACTCCAGCCTCCTTCCCTCTCAGTCTGAAGCACTGCAGCTAGACAGCCAAAACTGGCTGTCTAGCTGATTTGCAGGGCCAGGGCGGGAGGAGCGGGAAGGTGAAGATCGCCTCCGCACTGCTACTCCTCTGCATAGGATGCTTGTAATCCTCCAAGTTCAGAGGCTTATGGGGATCCCCATTGGACTGAGCCCTTAATA
Source organism: Shinisaurus crocodilurus (assembly GCA_021292165.1). Lineage (NCBI taxonomy): Eukaryota > Metazoa > Chordata > Lepidosauria > Squamata > Shinisauridae > Shinisaurus > Shinisaurus crocodilurus. Next base: position 21,991,633 of record CM037877.1, on the reverse strand, counting down.
TGTCTCTAAGATGCCTTGAGAGTTTCAGGAAAGACAGCTTACAAATATTTTAAATTCATACACATACCAAGTGCCAGTGCAGTGTAGTGGTTATAGTTTTGGCCTGGGACTCAGGAGATCCGAGTTCTAGTCCCCACTCTGCCTTGAAACTCACTGGGTGACTGTGGGCCAGTCACTGACTCTCAGCCTAACCTCCCTTACAGGGTTGTTGTGAGGCTAAAATGGAGAGGAGGAGGACAATCCTGTACATGGGCTCCTTGGAGGAAAGTCAAGATATAAATGTAACAGCCCACCAGGATCCTGGTCCCTCCTGCTTCTAATTTAATTTCTTTTTTTTCTTTTTTTTTAAACATTAAACTGGGAGGCTGGCATGCTGCAAAGCAAAATGCTGCCCTCCAGCACCATCTTTATTTGGGTTCCAAATAGTGTTTTTTTGTTTTGGTGCTCCGACTGCACCTCTGCCTTGTACTTATATTCTTGGGCAAGTTAGTTTTCTTTTAGTCTCACCATTTGCCTTTTGGGAAATGTGTGTTTTGTGACTGGCCATGCCCACCATGACAGCCATTTTATGAATGGGCAAGCCCCCCCCCCATTGCAGCCATTTTGTGAGAGTGCCCACAAAAATCCAAATGTTGCCTACTGATCCAAAAAGGTTGGGGACTCTAATCTAGTCCATCACTATCTGTTTCCACAGGTGGAGGTCTTTTGAATCACCTGCTACCTGGAGTCAAAGAGTTCTGAGTGAGGAATGAGGATCCTGTAAGATGAGCTAGTGCAGCCCCCTGCCTGATGTATGAAATCCAGATCCTTTTGGGGACTGCAGATGCCAAAGACTGAACCTGAGGCCTGCTGCATGCAAAGCATGTGCTCTACTACTAAGCTACTGCCCCGTCCCTTACCATATGTATGCTACTTAGCAAATTCTACATAGCCACTTAATATTTCAAAAAAATAAATCATCCCACTGCCAAGTTCTAGGATTGCCACTTCCTTTTTTTTCCTGGCCCTGCTCCTGTGCCTTTAATAGCGACATGACACCCAGAAATGTAGCAGATGATGCTTTTTCCTACCATTTATCTCCATGCAAGGAAAAGATGCAACTGCTATAGTTTTATGTATCGTGTCTGTTAAAGGCACAGGACCCAGACCAGAGTTGTAGTTGGACTGTTGGAGTTGTTGGTGTTCATAAAGAAACCAACTGTACTTTATTCTCTTCCCTCTTATCTGCCCAGCAGGAAAAAATAATAATAATCAGCTGGGCTATTTTGCATATTGCTATAATAAAAACACAAACACACACATAACAAACAACACGCTGACATGATTACAGCTTTTGCAGTTAAAGCCCTTCCAAAGCATTTTGCAGTTTTATTTTCCAATCACCTGCACTGCATTTATTTATCAGTGTACCATAAATGTATTCTCCACTAATGAGTTTTTATAAATGGCAAACAGTAAGTGTATACCTTTGCAGACAGAGCAAGCACAAAAGGGCTTGAATTGGCCATGAAGTTCCCATGGTTGTTTTCCTCCACTTCCCCAGCTGCTGCCAAATAATTTGCAGTTCAGGAAAGGCTAATGGAGCCATAAACAAAGCACAGATGCCACTGTGACTTTCTTTATTGTGTCGCATTTCAGAAATGGTCCTCTGGATATTGCTGCTGCTGAGGCAGTGGTGAAGGATGGCTGTCACAAGTCATCGTGATAAATTTATATATTCTTGTCCAGAGGCTTTTAGGTTGCCACGCTTCATATACAGCAGCATTCTTGTCATTATAACAGTAGTGGAATGCAACCAGCATTGCTAACTCCTTGTAGGAGTTTACTCACAACAGTGACCTAAGTAGACATTTCTATGCTTGGGGCAGGTGCCCAGTCCTATTCACCCGACCCCCGCTCCAAGAACTTGCAGTACCAGAGCAAGTTAAGAATGGTTGTGGACCTTTAAGAATACTGCTGCTGAAATTCCAAGTTCTCATTATTCAGATAGCCTGCTTAGAAGCCCTTCACAGAAAACCTGCTGGCTGCTGCTATGCGGTGTCCGACACTTCCAGTTTTCTATTTCCCTACCAGCAGTATTCATTCAGTGGTTGAATCTGCTTTATTGTTTTAGATTGTAGTCAATGAGAACCTGCAATGGTGCCACTCTGTCTGGCCTGCTGCCCTTGCTAAGCCTCTGAGCAAGCAGCTATCTGGCTTTTCACTTGCCACATTGAAAAGAAGCTCAGTTATTCCATAATTTTACATCAGTTCATGGTATTTTAAGAAATGACATTATATTATATGCTCATGCCCATTTTGCACCCAGGGCATGTGCTTTTATCCTATTGCTTTGCGTGGAAAGGCAAAAATTCATCTCTGAAGCAGTGACTGGCAGGAACTGTAGAGAAAGGTAGAGTGACTTCCTCTCCACCCACTGGATCATAAACAGCATCAGTAGTGATAGTGTGCAGTGGGAAAAAGATGAGCAGTTGATGTTTCCCAGCAGCAGCAAAGGAGAGTGCTCTAGTTGAGAGGCAAAAGGTGGGTGATGTTTCCTGACCATAGCTATCCCTTCTGAAGAAATAATTCAGTTGAGCAGGGTCTACCTTGAATCAAGCATTGTGCAGGGGGTTGGACTCGATGGCCTTGTAGGCCTCTTCCGACTCTATGAATAAGGAATGATAGAGTCAGAAGGTACTTTGGAGGTCATCTAGTCCATTCAACCCCCTGCTCAATACAGGATCTATAATGCAGTTTGTAGCTACACCTAGAGTGGGCACCAAAAAAGAGGAAATCCATCACCAAAAAAGAGGAGGAAAGAGGACAATTTGCACAACAATTGCGTATGTTAATTCATACATACAGATGCAAATTTAGACATTATTATAATAAATAGAAATACAGTAGTAGATCTCACCATAGTGTGGAAGACTGTGGCCAGGTGGCTGGTATGCTTGCCTGTTCAGCCCACTGTCCAGGAGGTGTTAACTGGATGGGCAGGGCAACAGTTCTTAAGGTTCATGATCTTTCAAATGGAATTGAACAGAAGAGCCCTTCAAAGAGAGGACACCTTCAACTAGAGAACAGTCCTCTGGCAGCCTTTCAACTAGAGGACTGTCCCCTGACAGATGGCTGCTTGAATGTCTTGAGTATGGAAGAGCCATCACCTCCTGAGGCCGACTGTCCCACTGTCAAACAGCTCTCAGTGGTGGATCGGATCAGCATGTGTATCGCTTTAGCAAAGGATAGTTTTTTTGTTGTGTGGGAGCTCCCATAGTCAACTTGAGAAGCTTGTGGTACATACTGGCTGTTCCTATATCTCCAGTGCAAAAGATCTGTGCCCTTTCCATGAATGCTCAGCTAAGCTTTCTCTAAAGAAGAAGGAGGAGGAGGTGGAGGAGATGAGAGAGGTGGTGGAGCAGCAGCTTCTAGCCTCCTTTCTTATGGAGGTGTAAGGGGGAAAACAGATTCTGTATTCTACCCAATTGCTCAATAAGATGTAAATCTACTCCTGCCCCAGCAGGGTGGATTCTATGGGTTGGATCCAGGATCTACCTTCCATGAATGAAAGGGCTCTGCTCATGGAAGGTGCCCTCAACCGATTTTTAGAGATCTCCCCCCGCATCACAGCTCACCCCATTTTTTCAGCCAATCTACTGGTAGTACTGACAGGAACCATTTAGAGTAGGGGATCTTTGTGGTGATTAGATCAACAAGGGGTTCTAATTCCCAATTGTTTAACAAAAGCAACATCAAAGAAAACTACCCACAAATTGGCAGTAGAAATTCCAAAAATTATTACGAGCCACCACTAAAACTGGGACAACAGTTTTAGTGGTGGCTCAGCCATGAAACTTACTGGGTGACTTTGGGCCAGTCACGGATGCTCAGCCTAACCTACCTCACAGGGTTGTTGTGAGGATAAAATGGAGGAGAGGAGGAGGATTATGTAAGCCGCCTTGGGTTCCTGGAAGGAAAAAAGGTGGGGTATAAATGTAATAAATAAACACCAAGAATGCAACAGTGTGGAAGAAACATCATCTGCTCTGTGGAGAATAAATGAGTGTGGAAATTTTGTCGATACCAGGATAGGGGGGGGGGGGATGACAGCGAATGTGGAAGCACCTTACATTGCATGCAGTCACTTCAGGCTGCAACCTCTGAGCTTTCAGGCAGAGCTTTTTCCAAGTAAACAAGCTGAATGACTCAGGATTCGTAGGGATGTCAGAGAAATCTGCACGGATTCAAATGAGTTTGGATTTCTATGAATCCAAGCTGAAGGTTCCACAGTAGAAGACTGGCTTTTTCCAAGTTGTGTGGATTCTGTGGACTTGCAGACTGGTTTTGGGGTGAATCTGTGCAGATGTGCACTTGCACAAATGTACATTGGCACAAGGGCGCATTTGTGTTGATGCGCACTTGCACAAGTGGAATGAAATTCTCGTTCATACGTAAAAATAAAAAAAAACAGATTCTGTCAATGAGCGGATGAGGGAACAAAAAATGCCTGACAATCTGTGAAGCACAGATGAAAGGGACTTAACAAAATCTGTACATCCCTAGATTCAGGTATATTTGACATATTGAGTATGGCTGCAGCTTCATTAAAATAAATGGGATACAGATTCAAAAAGCAGAAGAACAAGATGACCATCTAAAGACAGTATGGGATAATGAATTTGAAGAGGTGACCTCGAAGGTGGGCTGGAACAATATATGGGACAGACATATTGTGAAAGTTATGTCAACTGGGATAAAGGAGAATTTCTATAAAATAATATGGAGATGGTACCTAACTCCAGTAAGATTAAATAGAATAGATAACAATTGCTCCGCACTTTGCTGGAGAGGACGTCAGGAAATAGGCACATATGCTCATATGTGGTGGAGTTGTAAAAATGTTCTGGAATTTTGGTGAGAGGTTTTTACAGAAATATCGGAAATTATTGGTATTAATCTAGAGGTCTGTCCTAAACTTGCTTTGTTATCAATAACCGATAAAGTCACTTGTGCCCAAAATACGAAGGAACTAATTGTAAACTTGTTAGCTGCAGCTAGGTTAATGATAGCTAGGAAATGGAAAGTACATGTTTTTCTAATAACTGATTGGTATAAGGAAGTTTGGGATATAGCCCTAAACGATAAACTAACTTGTAGTATCAAAAGCAAAAAAATATTTATTTATTATTTTTATTTTCTATTTATTTATTATATTTATAGCCCACCTTTTTTCCTTCAAGGAACCCAAGGCAGCTTACATAATCCTCCTCCTCCTCCTGTTTTATCCTCACAACAACCCTGTGAGGTAGGTTAGGCTGAGAGTCAGTGACTGGCCCAAAGTCACCCAGTGAGTTTCATGGCCGAACGGGGACTAGAACCCGGATCTCCCGAGTCCCAGTCCAGCACTCTCACCACTACGCCACACTGGGTCTTTATACCCCACCTTTTTTCCTTCAAGGAACCCAAGGTAGCTTACATAATCCTCCTCCTCTCCATTTTATCCTCACAACAACCCTGTGAGGTAGGTTAGAAAGGGACAGTTAAAGAAGAAGAATTGTATGGATATATGGAATCAGTTATTAGACTATGTATTAATAAAGGGGAAGGGGAGTGTGCCTTGTCAGGATGTTATATTTTTGGAATGTGGAATTTAATTGATTAAGGGGATGGATGTATTTTAGTTGGTCCCTAAGCAGGTGGGGGGTGCGCCTTATGATTTATTTTAGTTGTATGTTTGTGTTTTATAGTTTTGTATGTAGTTTATAATAACTAAATAAAATTTATTTTACAAAATAAAATAAAATAAAATAAGTTGAGATGCTTGCCTGATGCAGTCTTGAAGTTACATTAGACACGTTGACCGTATACTGTTTCATTGTGTGAGTGCGATTTGAAGGGAAGGCCTCTGGAATAACTAGCCTGCTGGTGCTCCCTAGTGGAGAAGTTTGCTTTAAATGATGGGATATGAATTTTTCTCACAGTTATGCAACCCAATATTTATTAATAGGCGATTGCTCTCTGCAGATCCACATATCTGCAAAACCGCTGCCTTGTTATACAGCAGCCAAACCAGAAGATATTAAACTTCAAACTGTTGCCCCATGTCCTCGTTCACATGGATATGTCAGTTCTGTGTATACATGGGTAATAATGACAACCAAAGTGGGTCTAAGGGGGCTTTTAGCCAGAGGTGTGGTGCACACACAACAGTTTTATGCAGTTTCTTACAAACAGGGAACAGCTGCTTCTAAAATGGGGAAATTAGCTCAAACACACCCGCTCCAAGTCCAAAACCATAGACTTTATTCTTACAGCTATTTGTTCTCAATGCATATTTGTTAGGGAGGTAAGCACACAAGTGGGGAGGAGGAGGAAGAGGAGTAATTGCAGTTGGTGGCAATGGTGGTGAGACTCACTGAGGAAGGGAGCTCATTGAGGGTGTCTTGCCCAACAAGAGCGCTCAAAAACCAGGAGCTAAGACTGCTTGGGTTTCTTAGCTTTAATTCCAGATTTTTTAAAACAACAACAAGGCAGTAGCCTCAAGCCGCTTCAGTCAATCTTGAACACAAAATTATCAAGAAACATGCAAAATAATGGTCTTGATTGTCTAGTCTTTGCGGCAATGATAGGGAGACTGAGTGGAGATCAAGCTGTGTTATTACAGACCCTTGAGCCAACACGACTTTGTTAAAAAGAGATTTAGATGAAGACCAATAGCCTTCTTAGTTCCCAATAGAATCCAGGGATTGTGCATTATGCTTGAGACATTTTGGTAGGCTACTTCCCAATATCTTAAACTCACTTCTTGACCACCTCCCTAGGAAACAAAGCTGTCAACTTGCATAGATTTTGCAGAGTACCTGCTTGGCCTTGCAGGTCAAACTGTGTTCCAGCATGTATGGAACCTGGTTTTGGGACTCAATGGGCATTTTACCAGGGTTGGCAAAGCATTCTTTATGGATGTACAGGGTGACAGATCTCTCTGAGCAAACGCAGCACTAAGGTGGTTCAATTGGAATGCATGAAGGGAAATTCTGGCCTTGGAACATAGGCACCAGAGTGGAATAGAGAGTCATGCTAGGAAAGAGTTTCAAGAAATGATATTGAAGCCAATTAGACCTCAGGTATTCTCAGAGCTGAGACACCAGCATGAGGGATGCAGAAACAAAAAGGATCAACAATGACTGCCCAAACACCAAACCAATGATAGGGTTTGAAACAAAGGGACCAAAGAGCTGGTTGGCTTAGAAGCTGGACCCAGGATGGGTCAAAACAAGGGGAACAACACATCACACAATATTCAAAACACAAGGTTTCATCTGAGATGCTCAGGTGACACTTGACCTTGCTGTTTGGGAGGTGGAGATACTTCAGGATTGGACCATCCCCCCCCCCCACTAGGGCTTTTGACTAGCTAATTCAAAGGTACCTTGTGGGTTAGTTGGCTGGGTGGTATCCTGGCAATCAAGCAGGCATTTGCATGTTTCCACAGTTACAGGGAACAACTCCCTTTCATCTAATCAAGGGAGGAAGCACATATATTATTGTATGGTTCCCATGTCTCTGCGGTGGGGTTCCAGAACCTGAACAATGTTCCTGGCAGCTTTTTGGGCTGTGTTTTCTGGAACCAAAATGGCTTCTGGAGCCAAGGTGTCAAGGGAATGCCAATTAAATCCACATCACACAGCACAAATGTCAGAGAGCCTCCTCTGTATCTAAACTGATAACGCCATCAGCTCTTACCCTGCAAATGAAGTGTTGCCAACCATTTTACTGGCCCTGATCTTGTGCCCTTAAGAGCAGAAATTACGAATCAAACAGCTTTTCTTGGTCTGGAGATAAGTAATGGGGAAAGCTAAATGTTGGTGCTGTAAGGGTGCTGTAAGCACATGCCAAATGGGAAAAACAAGCAAACACGGCAACCTTGTGATCAAATTAAGAGACTGCTTCTTTGGGGAAATGCTCCCTTTCTTTTCTAATCCAGTATCATCCTTGCAGATGCAGGCATGATGATGGGGATGAGGATGAAGATGATGGGGATGCTGATTGCACTTCCCATTCATACACTGGTATTTTGTAAGCTTTTACAACAACCCTTTTACAAGCTTTTACAACAACGTTGCCTCCGGAAAATCCTGCAAATTACTTGGGAAGATAGGCGAACAAATGTCAGTGTACTGGCATTTATCGATTTGGCTAAGGCCTTTGATACTGTAGACCGTACAGCTCTCTGGACTATCCTTATGAAAATTGGATGCCCCAATAAATTTGTGAATATCTTGCGACTTCTCCATGACAACATGACGGCAACGGTTTTGGACAACAACGGCTCTCATGGTGCTCCATTTAAAGTGGGATCAGGTGTTAAACAGGGATGTGTTATCGCCCCAACATTATTTGCCATTTTCATCGCCATGGTTTTACATCTTGTCAAGGGGAAACTTCCCACCGGTGTGGGAATTATATATCGAACAGATGGAAAGCTTTTTAATCTCAGCAGGCTGAAAGCAAAAAGTAAGGTAATTACAACCTCCGTTGTGGAACTTCAGTATGCTGATGATAATGTGGTCTCCGCACATTCAGAGGATGATCTCCAAACTATCCTAAATGCTTTTTCAGAAGCATACGAAAAACTTGGTCTCTCACTTAACATCAAAAAAACCAAAGTGCTTCATCAGCAAGTGCAAGCCAATCCTTTGGTGATGCCATCTATCCAGCTTGGCGGGACAATACTGGAAAATGTCGATCATTTCCTCTATCTTGGCAGCTATCTTTCTGTTACAGCTAACATCGACAGTGAAATCCAGCATCGTCTGAGCTCCGCAAGTGCCGCATTTTCTCGAATGAAACATAGAGTGTTCGAGGATCGGGATATTTGTAAGAAGACCAAAACACTGGTTTATGAAGCCATTGTATTACCAACTTTATTGTATGCCTGCGAAACATGGACTATCTATAAATGTCACTTCCACCTCCTTGAAAGGTTTCATCAACGTTGCCTCCGGAAAATCCTGCAAATTACTTGGGAAGATAGGCGAACAAATGTCAGTGTACTGGAAGAAGCAAAGACTACTAGCATTGAAAAAATGATCCTTCAACGCCAACTTCAGTGGACCGGTCATGTTGTTCGAATGCCTGACTGCCGTCTCCCAAAGCAGTTACTTTACTCCCAACTCAAGGATGGAAAGCGGAATATCGGTGGTCAATATAAGAGGTTTAAAGATGTTCATAAGGCTAATCTAAAAAAATGCAATATAAACATCGAAAACTGGGAAGCTCTGGCCCATGAACGATCTAAATGGAGGTTGGCCTTTCACAAAGGTTCCATGGACTTTGAAGAAGCCCGAGTGCAAGGTGAAAGGGAGAAACGTGCTAAGCGAAAAGCACGTCAAATGAATCCTTTACAGGACCATCTTCTATCTGGTAACCTGTGTCCTCACTGTGGGAAGCTGTGTGGATCTAGAATTGGCCTCCACAGTCACTTACGGACCCATCGCTAGAGTCTACACAATCTTCTTTAGAATTTCCTCCTTTTATCCCGGAAGACAATCTTACTCGGTCACGAGTGATCGCCTGATGATGATGACTGGAAGAAGCAAAGACTACTAGCATTGAAAAAATGATCCTTCAACGCCAACTTCAGTGGACCGGTCATGTTGTTCGAATGTCTGACTGCCGTCTCCCAAAGCAGTTACTCTACTCCCAACTCAAGGATGGAAAGCGGAATATTGGTGGTCAATATAAGAGGTTTAAAGATGTTCATAAGGCTAATCTAAAAAAATGCAATATAAGCATCGAAAACTGGGAAGCTCTGGCCCATGAACGATCTAAATGGAGGTTGGCCTTTCACAAAGGTTCCACGGACTTTGAAGAAGCCCGAGTGCAAGGTGAAAGGGAGAAACGTGCTAAGCGAAAAGCACGTCAAATGAATCCTTTAACAAGACTTCATCTGGTACCTTGTCTCACTGTGGGAAGCGTGTGAAATGGCCTCCACATCATACGGACCCATCGCAGAGTCACACAATTTTTGAATTCCTCTTTATCCCGGAAGACATCTTAGTCACAGTGATCGCCTGATGATGATGATAACAACAACCCTGTAAAGAAGGAGTGGTATGGTGGAAAGCATGTTATCCCCACTTAGTTACAAGTTAATAACAGGCACATGGGGCCTGATCCAGACACACACATCCAGACCTCATTATTTGTCTTAGAGGAAAAAAAACACCTTTCCCTGGCACCAATGGGAGCTTTTCCCCTAAGGCTATTATTATCGATTTATATCATAGATTTAGAGTTGGAAGGAGCCTACTACAAGGCTATCGAGTCCAACCCCCTGCTCAATGCAGGAAACTAGAGGAGGGGTCTCCCATCCAAGTAATAACCAGGCCTGACCCTGCTTAGCTTTCCATGCTCAGACAAGCTGAACCAGCATAAGCCACAGGCCTGTATCCCACCTTTCCACACAAAATAGTGCTCAAGGTGGCTAACAATAATAAAATACAAAGTTGCAAAGACAAATAAATTAAAAACACAAATAAAAATGCATCAGTAAAAAAGAAGAAATAAACAGCACCCGGCAGTTAAAACCTGATTTAGCAAACAAGTCAGCTTAAAAGCCAATAGACAGTTTGAATAAGAATGACTTTGCTGAGTAGCAGCGCAGTGGCGCACAATTTTTATCAGGATTGTGGCTGGAGTGGAAAGCATTAAACCTTCCCTCCCCATGTGCTGTGGTTCCAATTAAAATCACCCCACACCAATTATTAAACTTTTAAAAGCCCTGATGAAGTTGCTACTGATGCATTTAGCATGATGTCTAGTTTGACTGTTAGGTGACCATGGGCCAGTCACTACCTCTCAACCTGACCTATCTCACTGATTTACTGTGAGGTTAAAATGGAGGGCGGGGGGGGGAGAATGTAAAATGCCCTGAGTATATGATCATGCTGACCCCTATGTTGTGAGAAGATTCACCTGCTGATGTCTACATAGTAAGTGGCTGATCAAGGAATAAGAGCAGGCCAGGTCATTTTTTTTTCTGGAGAGTTGGCAACCCTCATCCGAGGCAAAATGTGAACCATCATCATCAGGCGATCACTCGTGACCGAGTAAGATTGTCTTCCGGGATAAAAGGAGGAAATTCTAAAGAAGATTGTGTAGACTCTAGCGATGGGTGGGTCCGTAAGTGACTGTGGAGGCCAATTCTAGATCCACACAGCTTCCCACAGTGAGGACACAGTTTTGGTTCTCATCAGAATCTGCTTTTAAAAAACCAACAACAACAACAACACACACACGCCACACACACACAGTCTGAAATGGGATTTTTGCTAAATTGTCAGAATAACTTTCAGAGTAAATTTCAATCTCATGGGTTTGAAAAATACAAGGGGTCGCTGTGGTTTTCCAATTTTACAAAGAAGAGCAAGAGTGTTCCTGACCTGAAGCTACACCACAGAGATATGACATCAGCATGGAACTGGACCCCAAGAAGTCTAACAGAGAGCAGCATCCTACTCTGGTCTGGAGCGCAAATGACTTTGCACTAGTGGAAGCTAGGTTTTGAACTATGTTCAAGAGGAGAACCAACTAAAGTTACAGTTGCACAAGAGCAGTTGTGCAACAGAAAGATTTGACAGAGCTCCGCTAGCGGTATTTGAGTTTGGGGATTGAGATTGTTGGATACTGCCCAAAGAATTTAGCTAGTGGGATGTTGATTCAAACTAGGAACACTTTGGAGGAGCCACATGTGTGCAGCCATGTCATGTCAGGTTTACACGATGAGCTGCAATGCTAGAATCAATTTGGGGGGAGAGGGTCACTTCGTGCAGTGTTTTACCGTAGCATCAGTTTCCGTCTGCACTGTAGTGCGACTGACAAATTAGGTCCATTACAACAACAACAGTAATGCTTTGAAGCGCCTAGCCTTAAAATTGTTTGGAGATGAGAATTGATTACAGTTTCATAACAGATGTGTGATAGAATTACAAATGTATCTCGTAAGCTACGTAACTAAATAAAAATGGAGGAAGTGAGAGAGAAAAAATGGATCACCTGCATGCATCAGAACATGATCTCTCTGAGGAATCCAATATCAGAAATGCAGCAGCAGTGTATTCACTTCTGTAGACTGCTGATGACCTGGGGTGGAGATGTTTCCAAATCACCTGGATACAATATAATTCAGACTAGCACATGGACTAGCTAGAGCTCAGACTCGAGAGGAACATTAAGAAGAGGAGATCCATTTATACAGAGACACTTCTAATTCCACCAATTTCAGTAGCAATTGAATAGGTGCCATGGATGGGAAAAGTAGACAGTGTACTAGTTGATATTAATTTGAGACAAATTGCAAACAGTTTATAGGACATGCTAAAACGTCAAAGTATACGCAATCAGCTGGAGAGCTGAGATGTCTGTAACAAAATTAGATTTTAAAATGCAGCTGTAAACTGCAACACACATGCGAAAGACAAGGCAAATGCAGGGTATAAGGAAGCTTGGGATATAGCCCTAAATGATAAACTAACTTGTAGTATCAATATCAAATGCAAAAAGGGACAGTTAAAGAAGAATAATTTTATGGATATATGGAATCAATTATTTGACTATGTATTAATAAAGGGGAAGGGGAGTATGCCTTGTCAGGATATGTTATATTTTTGGAATGTGGAATTTAATTGATTAAGGGGATGAATGTATATTAGTTGGTCCCTAGGCGGGTGGGGGGTGCACTTTATGATTTATTTTAGTTGTATGTTTGTGTTTTATAGTTTTGCATGTAGTTTATAACAACTAAATAAGATTTATTTTTTGAAAAAGGCAAATGCAGGATGGATTGAGGAAGATTTCAGTTAAAAATGGGATAATAATTTGAACATGAATCAATGTGATGGTCGTTGCACAAAATTCTTCTGCCATTTTGAGCATAATTTCCAAGGTCCTGGGAGTAAGAGTATACAGTTACAGTGCAATCCTATGTTTCTACTCAGAGGTAAGCCCCATTGAGTTTGATGGGACTTACTCTCAGGTGAGTGAGTATACCTGCTGGGAATATGCCCCGTTGATTCTAATAGTTCTTACTTCTGCACAGACATGTTTAGGATTGCGCAGTTAGTGTAGCTGGATCTTTATCAGTTGGTCATCTTTTGCCTGACATCTTTGGAGACATGCAGTGTGATCCTAACCATGTTTCCTCAGAAGTAAACCCCACTGAGTTCAATAGGATAGAATTTCCTTCTAATAATACACTCACTGGGGCTTATTTCCTTTGGATTGAAGTTGTTCTTTTCTCTATATCCTCGTCACAATTTAATGAGCTCTATTCAGTCTGGATATATATTTAAATAAACTGTTCTGAGTACAGAACAGAGGAAACTGTTTCTCTTGATCTTTTGTCTAATTTAATCACCAAAATGATTACTGCATTTCCATGAACAGAACTCAAGTCCTTGAATTTCTCTGAGTTCATTCCATCTGTTGAAGAAAGGACCCTTCTTAAAACCTTGTTATGATAATATACTGCAGGCAACTGAGAGTGTTTGGGTACTTAGGATCTAGGATCCAATCACTGATGGTGTTAATTTCACAGGTACAGTCATGCCTTGGATTGAGAGCATAATCCGTTCTGGAAACGTGCTTGTTGTAATCCAAAACACTCTTATATCAAAATCCCCGCAAAAAAATGTGTACAGAGATTTTTAATTTAAGCTGTACTACAGTACTTGTATTGCAAGACGTCGCTTGTATATCAAGTTTTTAAAAATTAAATATTTAAAAATTGCTTGTCTTGCAAAACGCTCTCAAACCAAGTTACTTGCAATCCAGGGTATTACTGTATGTGTGTGGCAGTGTGGACATTCCCAACAAATATGGGAAATACAGACATCTGCCACAAATATAATTCTCTTGGCTAATTTTATCCTCATGAAGACCCAGGATGAATGCAAAAATAGACACCAATACCAGGTCCTGACATGCACATATATTGGATTGAATCCAGATCTAGTCATAACTCACTTACCTCCCACTGATTTCAATGGGTCTACCCTAACTAAATCTGGATCCAACCCACTGGGCTTTCCTCTTCTTCTTCTTCTTCTTCTTCTTCTTCTTCTTCTTCTTCTTCTTCTTCTTCTTCTTCTTCTTCTTCTTCTTCTTGTCTCCCTTGTCACAGAAGTTGGGTTTGGAGACATCATCGCCAGTGGAACCAGACTGCGAGCACAGATCTGCTTTCCTACTGAGCTGTATTTGACCCTGACAGTATGGGCCTTCAAAAGGGCTTTTAAAAATGTGTTTATTTCAGATAGTCTTTTTTTGAGGTTTTAATGCTGCTGTACTGAATTGTCTTTAAAATGTTTGTAATGTATATCTTGTTTATTGGGAGTTTTCAAGCTGCTGGTTTTTTAAAAATAAAATAAAATAAATAAAATAAAAGCCCATATCTTTATATGCTGTTGTTTTTGTTTTTAATTATAACAAGATATATATATATATATCTTGATATATATATATATATATATCTTGTAAGACACCTTGTATGGACTATGCCTCCAAAGGCAGCATGTAAATAAATAAATTCTCATGTAGGTCTTTGTGAGGATGCACTTTGCCTAAAGCAGCCCTCCCCACCTGGTGTCTGTCAGATGTGTTTGACTGCAGTGCCCATCATGGGCATACTGGCTGGGGATGATGGGAGTTGTAGTAAAAACACATATGGAGCCTGGGCACCAGGTTGGGGAAGGCTAGCCTAGAGGTTATGCTTATATTTGAAGGGGATATCCACATTGCCAGGAGTGAGGAACCTCTTTCAGCCCAAGGGCTACATTCAATTTTTGAGAAGCTCTCGGTGGCCGCATTCAGGTCTTGGATGAGGAAGAAGACAAAGGAGGTGAGACCAAGTCCAAAAGGGTGAGCCCAAATACCAAACAACCCCCAGCCTATTTTAGCTTAACACTCTTACTGCCAGTAACGAAGCCTTAGGAGAGGCATTACAGTCTTTCAGAATGCGGTGGGGGGACTGCACAAAACCCAAGAAACCATGAAATTAGGGTAGGACCAGCTGGGGGGCTGGATTTGGCCCGCAAGCCTGTGGCTCTACAGCCCTGCCATGTGGGCTGTCAGTTTTAGATGTTACAAGTTAGGGAGATAGCAAAAGAGACATTGAAGACCTAACTGATTTGAGGGGGAGAGATACTATTTTACATTTTTAGATGCTTATTTAGGACTTCCCAATACCTAAAGGGGAAATAATAGAGTATAATACAGAGACAGAAAGAGAGACTTGTTGTAACTTTAATACTTTGTATTATTCTTCAGCTGTGATGCTTGTTTTTAAATGGAACAGATGCAAAGAGTTTAAAATGTATATATGTTCCAATAAAAGTATATTTTCATACAAAAGAGCTTACCCATGCCTCTAAACGAAGCTGAGACAACTACGGTAACTTTATTCCAAGCCAGTCCTTTCAGGCAGAGGAGAAGTATCTGTGAAACCCAAGTTCTGTGTTCCCCCTCCCTTAATTCCTTCCAAGTTCTGGGTGCTGATAACATCTCTGTTTGGAAGTGAAAAGATTCACAACAGGATAATCCAAGCTATAGAATTTTAGAAATCTATCCGGGAAGAGCTCTGTCAGTATAACCCAAAAGCTCACACCATGGCATTTTGAACATTAATCAGTTGTAATAAAATATATTATTTCATTAACCCGTGTATTGTTGCGTTGTTGTTGTTGTTATTATTGTTTTTAAAGCTGGGTCAATATGGCTGCTAAAGGTTTTATCTGTAAACATGTGGCTGTAATGGAAAGATTTATATTATTCTGAATTCATTTTTGCTCAGCATTGTATTAAATGGATGTCAAGAAATGGACCCAGCACAGAAAAATGCTAATGTGTCCCTTTAATCCTGCACCAGCATATCTTTAAGCAAAGACTGGTTTCTTCATTTTTGCTTAGTTGCTATAGCAAGTTGCCATGGTAACAGCCACTATTAAAATCCTTTAAACTATTTATTAAAATCAAGGGCGAAAGAAGCAAAGCAGGCTAAAAAAATAAAATAAAGATGATACAATATCCTTGCTCCCCTTAAGTATGATGTACCATTTTTTGGATAACAGCTCTAATTGATGCCACAGGCCCAAGTCATCCATTACCCAATCAGTGTAAAGTGTAAACTACTTCACTGTGGTCAGTTCCCTGACATGGTCCAAGACTCTGAACCCTTGTCCTCAGAGGATCCTGTCATGGCCCAGGACTGGCACCCCTCAGAAACCGAAGCCTCCAGTGCCAGTGCCTCTGGGGAGGCATCAGAACCAGTTCTTGGTCCCTCTGGAGAAGGGCCCACTGCTTCGGATCCCATATCTTGTCCACACAACCCCAGGAGATGCCATTACCTTTGGACTCTGAGGAGTGGACTTTGGACTTCTCTAGCGAACAGGGGGATCCTGGGGAGCAGTCCTCAACAGGCTTCCCCCTTCTCTAACCTTCATCCCCTAGGACAGGGCTCTCCAACCTTGGGTCCCCAGATGTTGCTGGACTACAGCTCCCAGAATCCCTTGCCATTAGCCATGTTTGCTGGGTATGCTGGGAGCTGTAGTCCAGCAACATCTGGGGACCCAAGGTTGGAGAGCCCTGCCCTAGGAGAAGCCAATGTCTGCAGGGAAAGGCTGCTGGCCCTTTAACAGCAAGAGGCAGCCCCTGAAGGAGTGGAGTTGCCTGACCTGGCCTGACTCTAAAAGCCTACCAGTTGCTCTCAGTCTCTGTGTCAGGATCTGCTTGGCCTGTGAAGTGCTGCAGCTCCCCCTGGTGGCCTGATAGAGAAGGCAGCCTGGTCTACCTTGTGAGTACTTGCAGAGCTAGCACTGGACCTGTAGGTGCTTGCAGGATTATTGCCAGTCCACTCATGCAGACCAGCTGGGAGCCATGGGAAGCTCTATAAAAGGCTTCCCTTTCCTGCTCAGCTTTGCTACTAAAACATGAGTCTTCATGGTGACTGTATTGTGTTCCTGCCTCAGTTTCTGCCTCCAGTCTTGCAACATCTTCATCTGTGTCTTGACTCTCACCTGTTCCTGACTCTGCCTTTGCCCTTGCCTCTGGTCCTGCAATGCATTTGTGGGTATTTGACCCTCGCCTGTTCCTGACTCTGTTTTCACCTCTGGCCTGCCATGCCTTGCCTGTGCTTGACTTCTGCCTGTTCCTGACACTACTTACTTCTGCCTCTGGCCCTACCACACCTTGCAAATGTCCGACCCTTGCTTGTGTAAAGTCTTGTTTCTCCTTCCACCTCCATCACCCCTGGACCAGGTGTTCCAGTTGAGTATGCCTGCTGCTTATATCCTAGAGCTGACACTGCTGGAGTAACTTGTCAGTTTTTTGGCTCCAGGATCACTGACCAAGGTCCTGAAACCTGACCAAAGCTCTAGATGTGACCCAGCCATCTGGACCACACTAAACCTCCAAGCCTGAGCTATCACCCAGGGCAGCTGATGGATTCCGACAGATCCCAGCCTCCCATCCCCAGAAGAAGAGGCTCCTGAGTTAACAGCTCAAGGAGAGAATTCTGTTATAGAAAGGTGTCACAAGGCTTCCACTTCCTCAGGATCCAGCTCTCCAAGAAGACCCCAATGAGCTATCCCCCTGTGTCCAGAGGAGGTTGCATTGTCATCCTCAGACTCTAAGGACCCAATCCAGGCTGACACCAGAGTACTATAGCCACCCCTGTATTGTTGCAGCCTGAGGGTGATAAAACAGACCAGGCCTGTTTAAGAGAAAAGGCTTTAGACAGTGTGGAGGTGGGGCTAGCCAGGTTAACGGAAGTCAAATCACTACTCAAGGCTCATTCATAATCTGCTGCATGTTGGAGCAATGTACAAACTAGACTGTCAGGCTTCCAGCCTTAACAACACTCAGAATTTTCTGTAGTGCTGTTACAGTTAGAAAAAGTGCACAAAAGAGCAACTAAAATGATCAAGAGGCTGGTGCAACTCCCCTAGGAGGAAAGGTTACAGCAGCTGGGATTGTTTAGCTTAGAAAAAAAGGCAAGTAAGTGGAGACATGATAGAGGTGTACAGAATTATGCATGGTGTGGAGAAAGTGGATAGGGATACATTTTTCTCCCTCTCTCATAATACTAGAACCCAACTGGGGTCATCCCATGAAGCTGATGTGTGTGCACGCATAGATAAATTGGCACATTTCCTTGGAAAAAATATTTCCGATGTATTTTCAAGACAGAAGCAGACAAGAGACTGCAGCTCACTGGCACTTGCTTTGCATACGGGTGGTTCTACATTCAGTCCCTGTCATCTTCAGTTTAAAAAAAGGATCAGGTGGTGGGTGATGTGAAGGATATCTGTTAAGACCATGGAGACTGTACCCACTGCCAGTCAGAGCAGACAAGACTGAGCTAGAAGGGCAAATAGTTGCAGCTTCCTTGCCTCAGCCTCCCACTCATATGTAGAAGAAGCAGCCCTTAGGGCACAATCCTATGCATGTTTGGAGGGGGGGAGGCCTACAACTCCCCCCATCTAAACATGCATAGGATTGCACCCTTAATCTCTCCAATGTGGAGTGGCTCAGAATTATTTCCAATCCCTACTTAATTAGATCCCAGGTGAGATCCCACAATTAGATCCCACAATCTTGACAAATTTAGATTAAACCACCAGGGCCCATCCCCCTGGCCGGGCATCCCAAAGTAGAGGAAGTGAGGATTCTGATGACCAAAAGCCTGCAATCCTAGCAGCCCCATGGAAGTTTGTGTGATGACCAATTTCATTCAGTGGCAGTCTGGAATGTTTTTGACTTCCTACTGTTGAAATGCAATTAAATTCATATGGAGAAAATATATGAACTGCTTTATTCAGAGCAGCAAGTATGGAAATACCACTAATACAAGACCTTTTCATCGAAGGCTGGACGTAGTCCATCTTTTTTAATTTTTAATATTTTATTGAATTTTTAAATCAAAACAAACAAAATATTAATAATAATACAGTATGTTCATCAGATCTTTGCATAATATGATGGATATGATTCAATTGACTTAAATGACCATCAACACCAGTTCTTGAATATTCCCATGACCCTGGCCTGACACCCTTTTATTCCCTGGAGTTAGCAATTGCAGGAATAAATAAGTAATGTAGATGAAGTGTATCTTTTAATAACATGTAATAATAAGCAATGGAAGAAAGAGGAGAAAAGGGTAAGTGGGGAGAACAATGAGGTGAGGTTATGCATAGTGTGGAGAAAGCGAATGGAGAAAGAGATTTCCCCCTTTCTCATAATAATAGAACTTGGGCTCATCCAATGAAGTCTGAATAGTGCGAGATTCAGAGCAGACAAAAGGAAGTTCTTCACACAGCTCATAGTTAACTACAGAATTTGCTTCCACAAGATGGGGGTAAGAGCCAACAATTTAGATGGCTTTAAAGGGGGTTTAGCAGGATAAGGTTCTCAGTGGCCTACTAATGATGATAGCTAAATTCTACTTCCAGTATCGGAGGCATGGTAGAGAACATGAGTAGAAGGGTACTATTGCATTCAAGTCCTGCTTTGGGGCTTCCCAGAGACCTCTGGTTGGCCACTGGGGAAAACAGGATCCTGGACAAGATAGGCCAAGGGCTGTGCCAGCTGGAGACGTTGGCAGTTGTAGTCCAACAGATCTGGAGAGCACAAGGTTGGGGAAGTCTGGCCTAATTTTTCTCCTCATAAGTAAACCAACAAGGGTAAATTTTACTTATGAGTCTGGCAAAGCCCCAATATACATGGACTTAGTGTACAGTATTTTGATGCTCAAGTGGGAACCACCTGCACTGTTTTAGAACTGAAATGGGGAAAGCAAGGGAGAGTTCCCCTTGAGGAAGATTCACAGTCTATACTCAGGCCCTCTGAGCACTAAATGTTGCTTAAGGATTCAAGAGGCAGGCTTGAAGTGCTTCCATGTAATCCTACCTAGATGGGCCATTGGCTGGTTATCTAGTAACAAAGAACAAGAATCTTATGAAACAGAGAGAGATAGAGAAACCTTCATGTGCCACCTAGGGCATTTATGTATAAGCGGGATATAAATTGAATAAATAAAATTAAAAGATAAAATGTTTGGCATGTTTTGGCAAATGATCAAAGACAGCATTGCTTTCCAGCTTTTGAATTTTGATTGATACAGAAAGTTCAAATTCACAACATATTGTTACATATGCATGTAGGACGCTGCTGTCACTGAAAGAAAGGCAACTGGATTGATTAGTAGCAGCACATATTACAAAAAAGAAATAAGTGAGTGGGGTAGTTGAGCAATGCCGATGTTCTCAGACTGGTTCTTTTCTTTTACATTGCCACAAGAGGTAGGGAACAGTGAGTTACTGCAGCATGAGACCGTATATGCCAGAGTACAGTCCTCTATTTGAAGGCATCCTCTATTTAAAAGGCTGTCCTGTTCCATCCCAGTTGTAAGATAAAAAGCTATAAGAACTGTTGCCCATCAATGGTTAGCACCTGTGTGTGGCCGACTGAGTAGGGAGGCACAATGGTCAACGGATCACAATCTTCCACAGTATGGTCAGATGCACCGTATTTCTATTTAAGTTATAATCATTTCTAAATTTGCATCTATACACATAAATCAGCATATGCAAATGTTATGCAAATCATTGTCCTCATCTCGGGTGGTGCATTTCCTCTTGGCCCTGGCAGCCTGCCCAGTCTGCTGTCCAGGTGCCAG
The DNA here is from genome assembly GCA_021292165.1 of Shinisaurus crocodilurus. Lineage (NCBI taxonomy): Eukaryota > Metazoa > Chordata > Lepidosauria > Squamata > Shinisauridae > Shinisaurus > Shinisaurus crocodilurus. The sequence continues at coordinate 21,970,920 of CM037877.1, read as the reverse complement.
CTGTGGATGATGGGCAACTTCAAGGCCCAACCAACCTGCTGCTCTCCCTCATTAGGGTTCTTTGACTTTCAACTAGACGTTGTAACAATTGGATGGAGTCGAAGTTGGTACCCCTAATCACCAGTTGCACCAACCCCATGCTACCCCAAGAGGTGCTAGGACCTTTGTGCTGGAGTGAGTCTAATGGGTGTTGCTTATGAGTATAGGTTCCCTACTTATCTCTCTACTAAAACAGGCAGACACACTTAGAAAATACAAGGATACTTTTATTACATGAAGGATAGAACAGATACGGAGTCTTTACTGACAATTCTCTTATATGTAAGTTACAGTTACGCAGCAAGGCTGCAACTATACACTCACTCACGTTCACACTTTCTAGATCTAAAAGAGAGGAAAAACTCTATGCCTGTGGAAAGCAGTAAAGCATGGGGAGGGAAGAACCCCAAGCCCCATTCTAACAAGGAGGAAAAGGCAGAAAATCCTATAAGCCATGCCCATCTTGATTTGTTGCGTTCAATGCAGCTGATGATGATTCTTGTGATGTCATGTTGCCGGCAAGGGTGAGCTTTAAGAGAGAGCTAGCTTCCATATTGGTAGCAAGCACTCTTATACTCTTGATTCCTGTTTCTCTTACGGAGAGGGGAGGGGTCCTGTCTAATTATATAACTCTTGACGTGTCCTAAACTAATCCCCCTATTGTTCTATTGTGCTTTGCCCTTAGTTAGACATTTCTTCCTGACCACATGTATATTATTAACCATATTCTTTGCAATACTTCCTCCTGTTTACCTCCTGCTTTTCCTTAATCCATAAACTCATCATCACCCTGAATATTGACATAGCCTGTAGCCTGATTCCCTGCTGGACATGTGTTTAATCCCTTTTAGGCTAATATCTCCTGTTTGAATTGCCATTTTTATGTTATCTCCACTTCAATTTAGACATTCACCTTTTACCATCTTTCTCACACGTATTCTCAGACACTCAGCCCAAGGTTACTCCAGTTCATACTTGATCAATGTCCCAATTTGGGACCGCAGTGGGGGGCAAAGGGTTAAAGCCAGAATGGGCTTCCCCATGCTGGCTATTTCTGAAATAAAAATTGTACAATCAAAATTCTGAAATCAAGATTGTGCAATCAACTTATTCTAGTTCAGGGCTCTCCAACCTTGGGTCCCCAGATGTTGCTGGACTACAGCTCCCAGAATCCCTTGCCATTAGCCAGGCTGTTCTAGTTTGACCCTACGTCTGAGGACCAGAGCTTTTAGTCCCAGTGGCCTTATGATATGTGCATCTTTAGAATAATGTGGCATTCTTGATACTCTAGTCCAGGAGTGGGGAACCGTGATGTTATGTTATATATGGGGATGAATTTAAAATGTATAGGTGGTCAGTACAATGTGTTTTGGCATAGAGCGTATTATTAGAAGCAGGTATTCCTGCTGTATCTGTGTGTTATGTTAGGTGAGTGTGACAGGATGGGCGGGAAGAATGGCATATTTGTATATGTGACATGATTGGCTGAGAGTGAGAAGGGGGGGGTGAAGCCTGTGTTATATAAACAGTGGGCAATAACGGAGAAACTTCTGTGTTCTCAAGAGATAAAGGAATTAATTGTAAGTTTGTTAACGGTGGGGAGATTATTGATAGCAAGGAAATGGAAAGTTCAACATCAGTATTTAATTATAGATTGGTATAAAGAGGTGTGGGATACTGCTTTAAATGATAAATTAACATGTAGTATTAAATGTAAAAAGGGACAATTAAAGAAAAATAATTTTAAGGCTATATGGGGACCATTTTTAGATTATGTTTTAGTAAAGGGAAAAGGGAGTAAGCCATGTCAAGATATGATGTATTTTTGGAATATTGATTAATAATGGATTATGTGGATAGAATTGTGTTTTTTTGGCCCCATGGTGACAGGTGCACTTTGTAGTTATATGGATTTGTGGGTTTATTTTCTTTTTGTATGTGTGTTCATTTAAAAAAATAAAAAAATATTAAATAAATAAACAGTGGGCAGTGCTGTTCAGGCAGGGTTTTTGTGAGAAGGTTGGAGGGTTCTGTGAAGCGGGAGAGCAGGAACGAGAGGAGTGCGTGGAATTAGAAGTGCTGTTTGGGAGTCTGTGAAGCTTTACTGGAGAGAGTTGAGCGATTATATTAGGAGTGTTAAGAGTTTAGCTAGTGAGTGCAGGGATTGATTTTGGGAACAGTTGTTGAATGAATAGTTTTTATTTACAATCTACCGACCACAGAACTAATAAAACAGTACACATAAAATACAGCAACACTCAGTTATAAACATAAGGTAAAACAGAAAAAATAAAACAGAATCAGATCAGCAGGAAGGGTCTAGTCAAAATAGCGATGTTCAGAAATTTAGCAACATTCTTAATAATTGCGCTATTAGGGAAACAGCTGTTGAGGGAGGATAGGTCCTAGGAGAAGATAGTACATTACTTAAGATTATCTGAAACTTACACAAGAAACTTATTTCCAGAACTTGTTGTGTTTTAAAATAAACTTTTCTTTGTTATTTGAAACAGTCTGTGTGGGAAGCTGTGCTTATTGTAGGGGTCAAAGAGGTATAAGGCAGGGATAAGACATCCCAAAGTCAGTGTGAGAGATGTAAGGGTTTGAGGAAAAGAAACCCCCAACCTTGCGTAAGCTGGGCGATTAATAAATATAATAAATAAATATAATAAATAAATAAAGCACACCCAGAGATCCCAATAAGGAGGGCAAGCTTGAGGCCCTGTGCGGCGTGGGGGTACGACAGGAACCATTTTCAGTCCAAGGGCCAAATTCCAATCTGAGAAAGGTTTTGGGGCCACATTCCATCCATGGCTGGGGCCAAAGGCAGAGAGGGTGGAGCCAAAATATGATTCTTATTTATTTTAAGCCTATTTAGAAGTAAGCAGGACAAGCCTCTGCATGTCTACTCAGAAGTAAACAGGCCTGATCTGAATCACTCAGCAGCACTTTCAAATAGCATCCCAAATACTATTTGGGATACTTCTGCATGTCTACTCAGAAGTAGGGAGGACAAACCTCAGAAGTAAGCAGAAATGAATCAGCAGCTTCCTCCCCAGGTCCCGCCCTCTGTCTGCAGCAGGAGAAAGCCCTTACCTTGTATCAGCAAATGACCGGAGATAAGAGATTTTAACTGCTAAGCCCTGAAAAGGGGAGCCTTTTTCAGTGCTCAGCAGGAAAAAGCTTTTCTCCAACCAGCTGCTGATAGGACATAAAACCTTTTCCCTTCGGCTAGAGGAGGCGGGGCCTGGGGAAGAAGCTGGTGCTCCAGATGGAAAACTTGTTTTGGTGGGTTAGACCATTTAAATCCACCATTCTGGTTCCAACAGAGGCTAAGTGAATGCCTCCCGGATGTTAGCAGTTAAGCATGCTGGGAATGGCCTTATCCAACTTCCAGGAAATTCAAAGCTTCTGTCCCTCATGAACCTCCAGGAGAAATGATCAGGCCCCTGAGGATGCTTCAGGGACTCATTCTTTGTAAATTCCAATACAAACTGACCTCTTAGAATAATGTGTGAATTGAAACTTAAGGTGCACTCCTGTGCCTGTTTCGACAGGAGAAAAAAATCCTACAACTCCCTGCATGCCCCAGCCAGCCTTCAGACTTCCAGAAGGGTCTAGGGCACTTCTTGGCTCCAAAGACATATGGAAATGCATGAAAAATGTGTGATTTCAGGGAAACCACGTTTAAAATATGTAGATGTGTGTTTAAATGCACAATTTTGTGCAGACTGTAAATACAAATTTTCATACAGATTTTAAAAACAAATTATAATGCAGATCTTTTTTTACTTTAAAAGCACACATTAATGTGGAAATGGGATGGAATGGACCTATGAGTGAACATCCATGGAAGTGTCACAAAATGGAAATAGACTGATTCGTCCATCACAATGCGCATCTTACAGTTGTGCAGAAACAAGCAACCAACTGCTGTGCAATAGCTGAGAAAAGTAGAATGGTGCTGCTGCTTAAAAAAATATATAAAAGCTAAGCCTTATCTAATATGCCTATACCAACTTTTCAGTTTTCCTAAACCAACTTTTCAGTTTTCCTGAAAAGCAGCTGTATAAATTGCACCCGACAGATCCTGTTAAGAATTGACTTGCATTTTTTCTGACACTTCCCCCCCCCCCGCCCGCACCTCCCAGGTAATAATAAGGGAGAAGGTGACATGCCTTCTGAATCTGCTCAAGTCCTTTCATCCAAGTTTCTCAAAACTTTTAAGAAGTAACTGGAGGAAAAAGAATAATGAGCTTTCAAAATATTTTCTGCTCAGCAGCTCTTCTAAATCTGTGTCTTGATTATTTAAGGTTTGTGTATAGAGGGGGAGGAGGGAGGGAGAGACAGAGAGAGAGGGGATTTGGGCTTCCAGTAATGGATTGAGAAATGTTCCAGCAAGCTGTGGCTATGAGAAGCACGTGCAGGGGCAGGGGCAGACCTTTGACTGTTGCAAGATTAATATTCCAGGCATTCTGTATTTAAAGAACAAGCAACCCTAGAGCTACTATGAGAAATCCCTACTGAGAAATTGCACTAGCCCATCAACCTTCTATTTTTATCTAGAAATTCTAAGCAACGCTGGTTTGCCCAAGGGCAAACCTACATATTACAAGGCAAAACATGGAGCCACAGCATATTAATGCAGGGGCATCTCAGCAAGCCAAAACATATGCTCAATTTGTCTCTCGCCCAGTTCCCCCCTGCAAATCCCATACCCTCCAACATTTCACAGATGAAAATAGGGACACACATGTGAAATTGTAAGAGGTATGGTTAAGCAACATGAAGGTGTGATCAAGAGGGCATGATCAAGTACAAAAGTTATTAGAGGAAAGACACAAAATCTTATATATTGTAATTATTACATTATATATTATTTTATAATATTTTATTAGTGGCTTTTGTAATATTTTTTTCACCTTACTTAAACCCTTAATTGTTGATATCTGGTGTTTTTTGGGGGGGGGGGTCAGTGCTTGCAGGGCAATCTTTCTTTTTGTTTTAAAATTGTCAGGATTGGCACAAATTCAACAGGTGAAGCTTACCCACCCACCCCACAGCCCCAAACATGGAGTTTCATAGAGAAGGGGAAGTTTCTTGCATTTCCTTCTGACAATGTAACCTCACCTGTTGGAGGCACAGAGTCAGCTCTGTTAGGAAATAAAATCTTTGGCAATATAAAGATAGGAATCGTGATAAATTCCCTCATTCACCTCTCTGTTGAAGCGCGCACACATACCCTTGCATCTGTTCCCTCCTTGCTTACTGTCTTTTAAAGGGGCCATGGGCAAAATTGCAGCTAAGCTAAAAGTCTTAACTTGGCTGCAACTTTGCCCACAGCTCCTTTAAGACAGTTTAAAGTAGCTTGCAATTGTGGGAGGCAGGGGAATTTGGGGCTCTGTATGACAAACTGAGAAGCCGAGATGGCTTAAGGATTTTTGGGACTGTCCCACATTTTGGGGGCAGTTGGAGACTATGAAATGCTGCCTTTTTAAGCCGTTTCAACTTCTTCCCTCCTCCCTGTCCCCCAAAGGGTGGAACATCACAGATCTATATGTTAGTGATGGTCATGTGAGGTTCTTCCAGTTTCTATAAAAGCCTCCAGGTTAGACTTCCCTCCTAGAGGGGGACATGATAAAACTGTGTAAAATTCTGCATAGTGTGGAGAAAGTAAATAGAGAGATCCCCCCCCCCTCATAAAACTAGAACCTGGGGTCATCCAGTGAAGCTGAGCAGTGAGAAATTTAAGGCAGACAAAAGGAAGTACTTCTTCACAGAGTGCACAGTTAAACTATTTGCTTCTACAAGATGTGGTGGTGACTCCCAGACAACAGGGCCAGCCCAGGATATTTTGCTGCCTGAGGCAAAGGAGAAAATGGTGCCCTTCTCCATTCCTTGTACAAAAGCTAACCAGACTGGCACAGATGAATCAGCAGGAGAAGGCTGTTTCCCACATGTCCTGCTTGTGGGCTTCCTGTAGGTTAGCCACAGCAAGAAACAGAATGCTGAACTAAGATGTCAATGCAAACTTGTTCCTTCATCACACTCCCCATAACACAGCTATACATCAAAATCCTGAAGTGACTCTAAGACTGGAAAATCTCAGGTTCAAATCTACATTCATCCAAGAACCATGGATGCTGCCCCTGAGTTCCTTGGAAGAAGGGTAGGATATTCATTGTTGTTGTTGTTGTTGTTGTTGTTGTTGTTGTTGTTGTTATTTCTATACCACCCAATAGCCAAAGCTCTCTGTAGGAATGTAGTAAGTAAATAATAATAATGGTTTACTTATTGACTGGGTTCAGACAACATGATAACCCACACTTAAGGGTTGAGTGTGGGTTGTGATTGAACCATGGGTTGTTATTGAAACATGGGTTATCATGTTGTCTGAACCCAGCCAAGATAACAAACCATGGTGAACAACCCACAGTTCTCAACCCAACAACAACCCATGGGTTTTCTTCATGGGTTGTTCTTGGTTAACAAGCCATGGCTTGTTAGCACAGCTGGGTTCAGACAACATGATAATCCACAATTCAACAGCAACCCACAATCAACCCTTGAGTGTGGGTTATCATGTTGTCTGAACTCAGCCATGGTTTCTCTTTACCTTTTTATGTTTTATGTGGCTACAGACTATACAGCCAGCATTCTGGAGTACAAGTACCGGTAGCTATTTGTACTTTTATAGCCCAGTTGTAACCATGATTACTCAGAAGTAAGCCCTGATTATTTCAATTAGACTTACTTCCATAGCAGTAAGTATGTTTACGATTGCATACTTGGTTACATTTTAACCGAATGCAAACAAACCCACTGCACTGCATCATCACCGTATGCCTCTTGTTCTAAGGGGCAGAGGTCAGCACTGCTTTTCGGTAAACAAAGAGCTCTGTTCTGTAACCAGGCACTACAGGTGTAAGCAAAGTGGATCACTTTGCTTTCAGGAGCTGTGTGAACCATATTTCTTCCTTGCACACAAGGGTAAGGTTTTAGTACATTATATATACAACCTGACTTGTGATCATGATGAATGAACATCTCCAGTATTTTGTGTGACACTTCCAAAGGATCAAACAGAAATGCTCTAGTCTAGTAGATTAAGAAATGCACCAAATAATACTGGGGTTAGCCTTTTGTGGTTTGCCACACCTGCAATTGATTTCAAAGCTGAGAAACTACTGTAGGAAATAAGAGAAGTTGTAATTCCAGTTCAGTTACTGATGAATTCTGATTTTTTTTTCTTCCTGCAGGTAAGTACCTATCCCAATTCTTGGTCATGTAGGAAAGCTTCATGGATTATTTTTTATTTCATAAATTGTAAATAAGAGCTCCATCTGAACTTATTTACTACAATATATGTTGGATGTGGGGAAAAGTTAAAATGTGGTTTAAGTTAAAATGGTAGACGTAAGAATCCACAATGACAATTTTAAAATTAGGTGGCGGCCTTTTTAGTAATTTTTGGAAGGACTATAGTGTTGTTTATAGCTTTGAAAATATTGAACTTAGGGTTGCCACCTTTCCCCTTTGTCCTGCTCTTACACCTTTAAAAGCATCTTGGCTCACAAAAATTCAGCTGCTGAAAGTTTTCATAGCATTGAGATAAGTGTTGACAGGGCAGGAGCTCTAGCAGATATGGAGAAAACCTTTGAAATGTTGTAAATGGAGGTAAACATTGCTGGAAAATGCTGCAATATAATGTGAAAACTAAATGTGTTATGGATGGGGAATAATTGTTAATGATGAGATAAATATAATCATAAACAGAAAAATTTAAGGATGAGATAAACTATAGAAGGCTGAAATCCTGTGGATGCTTTCCGGGGGGTAAAGTCTTACTGAACTCAGTTGGCTTGGGATTCATTTAGAATTGACATTTTTAGGATTGTTCTGCATGGTTTCCTTTCCCAGGCTGGCTGAAGCCCTGACCAGGAGTCTGTCTTTTTGTGAGCACGGATATGCTGTAACATTTTGTTGACATCCCACGTGTTCTATTGTCAAAGTATTCCACATCCCTCCAATCTAGAGACAGTTATATGGATTCAGTCTTGATTGCTCAGGTTGTGACAAATTGCTCAGTCAGGGTTCCTTTGAATTGTGATTTCTGGTTGATATCACTGGCCATAGACTATTACTTGTTTGACCACATTTGATTTCCCCAGAGCAAAGTGTCATCTAGGATAGGGGTGAACCTCTTTCAGCCCAAGCACTGACTCAATTTCTGAGAAGCTCTTGGGGGCTGCAGCACAGTGATAAGGTTGGGCCGAAGACAAAACAGGAGAGGGCCAGAGGCAAAAGAGGCGGGGCCAAAATACTAAAAAAAATACCAGCATAGTTTAGCTTTAGGGCACAAACCTATGTGTGTTTTGATAGACAAAAGTCCTACAGCTCCCAGCATGCCCCAGCCAGCATAGCAGAGCTGGAACTAACCACAGCATTAGGATACAATACCATATGTCTGTTGCCTTAATAATTTATTTTATTTATTTATTTTATTATATTTATACCCCGCCTTTTTTCCTGCAAGGAACCCAAGGCGGCTTACATAATCCTCCTCCTCCTCCTCCTCTTCCTCTCCATTTTATCCGTACAACAACCCTGTGAGGTAGGTTAGGCTGAGAGTCAGTGACTGGCCCAAAGTATTTCATAGATAGTTGGAAGGAGCCTACAAGGCTATCTATCGAGTCCAACCCCCTGCTCAATGCAGGAAACTAGAGGAGGGGTCTCCCATCCAAGTAATAACCAGGCCTGACCCTGCTTAGCTTTCCACACTCAGACAAGCTGAGCCAGCGTGAGCCAGTGAGTTTCATGGCCAAGTGGGGACTTGAACCTGGATCTCCCGAGTCCCAGTCCAACACTCTCACCACTATGCCACACTGGCTCTCTTAAGGGTGTGGCCCTTAACAGCTTCAATTTCCTAGCATTTTGGAGCTTGAGTGAACATGGAAAGCCCATAACTCCTGTTATTATACCAAAATGTTTTTTGCTTATTGAATATACTTGATGCCTTTGTCCCTATGGCTCATGACTTGCTCACTGGCAGAGCCAACAACCATCCAGAATATTCTGCCTTTCACTTCTAGGTAATCTCCGGGACCCCTTGTCTCATTAGGAACCTAATGTCTGGTTATGAAGGTCCCAAAACCAACATGCTGTAGTTGATAAGGAAAGCCTTGGCCTGTTGCCAATGTGTATAACATCTTATTTAGAGGGTCACAACAATCATTGTAATTCTCCGGGGGGTTTTCCAAACTGTTTTTTGTATTCAGTTGTTTATGATGAAGTCAATATTTTGACTCATTACATGTTTTTCTCATTATAAATTACTTACCAGGTTTATTGTGTTTAACATTTTGAGACTTTGTTCTTTTGTGTGTGTGTGTGTGTGTGTGTGTGTGTATATATATATGTATATAAATAACTTTTTGTAGTTGTGTGCATTTTGGCACTCTCGTTTACTGGTTATTAAGGTCTGCAGGAGAAGCCCGGCTGGGACTGCGGCTGCCCACACAGGCTCGTTTGTTGGGCATGTGGGAAAGGGCTTTCTCCCGCGTCGCTCCCAAACGGGAATGTGCTCCCTCAAGAACTACGATTGGCCTCCCTCATGCTCTTGGCTTTCACAAACGGCGTTGAGACACATCTGTTTTAACCTAGTGCTTTAAAATTATTTTTCGTGTGCTAATGTTTTAGGGTGCAGTCCTATGGTAATGCCCCCTAAGCGCCCGAACTCGGAGGCTGATGGTCATGCAATGCAGAGTGGTAGGAGCGGCGGAGGCAATCTCTGCCACCCTCTCCTCCCGCCCTGCATTTTCACTAGACCGGCTTTTTTTGCCCATCTAGCTGGAGTGTTTTGGAGGGGGAGGATCAGGATAGCTCATCTCCTGGCTACTCCAGTCTCCTCCCCGCCCACTGGAACGCCTCCTTTTCCTCCTCTCTGAGGTCGCTTCCCTGGCCTTGGAGAGCAGCCGGTGTGGTTCTTTCCATGCCAGCTGCAAGGGGGAGGGGGGGTCAGAGCTCCAGTTCCCAGCCCTGGGGTCGGAGCGCAGTCTCCAACCTCAGATCTGGGAATCTGAAATATCCTATGGCCCCTCAGATGCTGTCTAGGGGCCACAGGATTGCTCCCTTAATGTTTTAATGGTCTTATTATATATTTTTATGGTTTTGCGGTTTTATTTTAGGTTGACTTGAGTACTACCTTGGTGGCTTTTTGGCGAAAAGGGGCAGTACAGAAATATTAAATAAATAAAATCTAGCCGGGGCTGAATCCAGCGGGCATGTATCACAGAGGCCTGGTGCTTTGGCAGTTCCTTCTTTGGCACTAATTGGGAAGAAGGGTCTGGCACAGGCATTTTAATGACTTTCTTCTACCTCTGGGGAGTCACTGAATTCTCCTCATGCTTGCTCACACAGTGGTTCAAATCAATGGCTTTGAGGGTCCCCTCCTGCTTTCACTTAACATTTTCAACATTTATCACAGTTTGATCCACCCGTCAGTCATTCACTGCCATACCTTGCATTGCAGATTTGCTCTTAAGCTGCCCTATTATAGAAATGGAAGTCAAACTGTTCTAATTGCAGCCATTTTCCCCCCTTTGCATTGTAGGTTTCATTGACTTTGCAAGCTTCATGCCTGTGGCTATGGACAAAAAAATTAATTGGCTACTCCTCATCCTGTTGCATGCTACAATTGAAAGCAGCGAGGGATGCTACTGTGACCATTATCCATGGGTTTCCTGGTCTAGCTGTTCAAAGACCTGTAATTATGGGACTCAAAGCAGGCATAGGTAGGTGAGAAATGCCGTAGTGATTACATAACAGATACACTTTTTAAAAATCTTTTAACGTTGTCTGATAGGAATGTATCTCTTTAGAGTTTCCCCCCTTCAGAAATATTTTTTACAGTGGGCTGTTGCATGATGCTCATTTTTTATGCCCAAAGTTGAGCATGATGTGGTGTCAGCTTCTACCATGGCAGGGGTTTTTAACTTCTTTCAGCCCAAGGGATGAATTGGATTTCAGAGAAGCTCTCATGGGCCGCATTACATCATGGATGGGGCTGAAGGCAGAAGGAGCTCGGCCAAGGATACCAGCATATTTTCACTTAAAGTTCTTACTCTCAGTAACTAAGCCTCAGAGGAGAGGCATTTCAAGCTTTTATAATGGGAGATGGGGGTGAGGGAAGCCATGCAAAAGTTGGGGAAACAGCAGCAGATTGTTGGTTGGGGGAAAGGTTGTGTAGCCATCTGTTGCATTTGGCCCATGGTCCTGAAACTCAAGACTATGGAAAAGGTACACTTGGGGTGCTTCCAAAAGTTTCACCAGCAAGATGGAGGCACCATGGTGACCAACCTAGTCTGCATAAGGTTGCACTCCCCTGCAAGAGTACATGGGTTTCAGCTGGGTTTGCCAGCTGTGGCCAATCCTGGGAAAGGATCGCCTTGCCATAACAATTCATGCTGTAGTAATCTACAGGTTGGATGACTGTAATGCATTATACATGGGGCTGCCCTTAAAGATGGCCCGGAAGCTTTGGTTAGTGCAGAACACAGCTGCCAAAATTTTGACTGGCTCAGACAGACATAATTGTTCACATTACACCTACTCTGAAAGAATTACATTAGCTGCCTATTCACTTCTGAGCCCAATCTGAGGTGCTGGTGCTTATCTTTAAAGCCCTAAATAGCTGGGGACCCAACTACCTGAAGGAGCATCACCTCTTATACCAGCCTACCTGTGTCTTCAGATCTTCTGTAGCAGTCCTTCTAAAGAGTACCCCCTTTAATATAAGTGTGTTGTGTATTTACAAAGGAGAGAGCCTTTTCTATGGTGGTGAGTCTGGAATACTCTCCTCAAAGAGGCTCATGTTGTACTGACACTACAGTCTTTTCAGTGCTGAGTTAAGAGACCTTCCTGGTAGCCCAGGCATTTTGAAGGAATTTCTACTTACTTTGTTTTTATGCTTTAGCATGCTGGGAGTTGTAGGGCCTTATTCTGTCTAAACATACATACAATAGCACTCTTAGTCTGTTTTGGGTTTTTTGGTGTGTGTGTGTGTTTTTTTAAAAAATCTGCTTTATAGGTTGTTGTATTCTGTAATGGCTATTTGTTTTTTGTGGGTTTTTTCCCCTAAATATATGTTTGGGTGAATTGTTTAATTCACACTTTTGTACATTGCCCTTTAATTTTTTTGATGAAAGGTGTTGAAGAAATATTTCAAATAATGCAAGACTATAACATATCTACATTTTTAAAATTGATTTTGTATGATGTCTAGGGAACTTGTTGATAGGTATTTAACAAATATAGCCTGGTGACAGTTATCCATGCTCTGGTAACCTCCTGGATGGATCACTGCAATGCATTGTATGTGGAGCTACCTTTGAAGATGGTTCAGAAACTTCAGTTCATTCAAACTGGTGCTGCTAGGTTATTAACTGGGACTGGCCAATTTGGACATTTGATGCCAGTGTTCGTCAGCTGCATTGGCTTCCAGTCCATTTCTGAGCCCCATCCAAAGTGTGGAAATGTAAGCAGCCAGTGTGGAAATGTAACCTACGAACAGGCAAGTAAAAATAAAAATCACCTTGTACCAAGCGGATGAGGGACAGAGTGTTACGGTTTATTTTGTTTGAGCAATTTGCTTACAGTTCAGTATTCTGGGAGCCTTTGGCTGTCTGTTGACTACCTACAGCAGATAAAAGCAGTTCTAAAAAAAAAAAAAGTGTACACCTAAGATTGTTTAGTGGGTTCAATCCAGGTCATGTACTAACAGTAATTATAGTACAGGAATATTTGAATCCATTTCTCTCTCATTGATACAAATATACATTTCCAATTAAAAAAACAAGTAGTAAAGTATTTTAAAAAGAATGAATTGAGCGATCCCATGGTCCCTAGGCAATGTCTAGGAGGCCACGGGAGTCTTTGGATTCTTTCCACGCTTGGATCCCCACCCACCCCCATTTGCATCTGGTGCAAAAAGAACTGCATTGGCTGCTTCTCCGAGGTCACAAGAGCGACCTTGGAGAAGGGGTAAAGGGGGCATTCTGGGGGGCGGGGAGGAGAGGAGATGGAGGCCACCAGGATTCAACATATCCTGACAGCACTCCAGATTCCATCTCCCCCCCCTCTGAAGCGCCTAAGCTAGATGGCTGAAATCGGCCATCTCGCTGACTTGCAGGATAGGAGTAGTGGGGAGACGGAGATCCCCTCCACCACTTCCCCCACCCAGGGCCGGATTAAGAGCATTATGGGCCTGGTGCTGAGGATTTTGGTGGGCCTTTTTATGGAAATAAATAAAATGAAGACGCAATTTTATATTAAAACAAATTAAATATTTTAATTACCATTAAAGTGCCAAAACTCAAAAACTCCTGCAGCTCATCAGTAAGGGTCTTCCCAATTTCCCCCAAATTATTTATTAAAAAAGAAAAAGCAGCCACAACAAAAAGCCAGGAAGCTTTGCTTGACCAAGAATAATTGTGTTGTTCTTGTTGCTTTGTTTCGTTTTCGTTTTTGTTTTTTTGTTAAACTAGCATTTGAACAATTGAGCTGTGAATCAGAAAGATCTTTTGCTTGAGGCTGGACTCTGGAGAGAGAGGTCCCTTCTAAATCTGAATATTACAGACCCTAGCAAGCCCCCCATGTGCTTCAAAGAAATGTAGTAACAGTGATTGAAATGCAAAAAGCTACCGAAATGCTAATTTGAGAACAACAGTTCTTGCTAGGTCTTGCCTCAAGCCTGTAATGCAGATGTGCTTAGAACACCTTTCTAATCTTGAAAAAATCATTAATTATGCTGAATGATAACGATCAGAGCTAACTCAAATCGTGCCTGGGTCCCTATATTGTGGGCCTATTTTCTGTTATGGGCCTGGGACTGCAGCTCCAATAGCCCCTATCTTAATCCGGCCCTGCCCCCACCCTGCGTAGGATTGCCCGTAATCCTCTGAGTTCAGAGGCTTATGGGCATCCCAGTTGGACTGCACCCTAAAGTTACTTTTCCAGAGCATTTCTTGTCATTACAAAAAAAGCATTGCTGAGCCCATTTTGCTTACCTAGACTTTTCTATAGAGTTGTCTGGCAGTATCACATGCAAACAGTTTCAGTACCAAAGAAGCTATCTGACCCCAGAATCAGGCCATGTATGCAGTTTCGAAAATATTGCCTCCTTGTCAATACATCAGTACTAATTGCTATTTCATAAATCTGGGCTCACAATCCTGACTTCTACATAACACACATACAAAAAAACATACACCTTTCAGGTTAGATACAATTAATTCTGATATATGCCTTTAACAAAGTGACTTCTTGCTCAAAGTTTACTAATTAAATCTACCGTAAGTGCATTTATTTTTCTAGACACACACACACACACACACACATATATATGTTTATACTTTATACAATATCTTTGGCTCATTAATTGGTAAACACAAACTTTACATTCACTTTGACCCTGAATACAGTTTGATGTCTCTCCATCTCTCACATCACCTTTTTCATCTTCAGTGATGAGCTATAATTCAGCATTTTCTCTTTGGATATTATCCACACTGCTTTGCCAATTACATGTTGATAACAGTTACCTAAAGTTCATTGTGAACTCACTTTGTATCTTCCCTTTTGGTACCAGTTACCTTATGATTTATTTAATTCCCTAGATTCCTAATTACCTTTTATGCAATATGCTTAATTGCCTGGTGCTTGCAGCTCCAAGACAAGACAACTTTTGCTTTGTTGCATGAGGGAAATAGTCACTTCCTTCAGGAATAATTTTGAACACATTAAAGACTGTGACAGATCCATGATGAGTGATCCACCCTTCCTTTGCGCGGTTTGCTCATTGGCCTGCATGGAATTACATGTGCTCACCTGTGTGGAGTTCCTGGTCACCTATGGTGACCAAGCAAGTTCTTAACCCTTTACCTGCCAGCTGTCTTCCTGCTTCAGATTGCCTCCAGCTGCTCCCCCATCATGATGGTAAATATCTGCAATGATATATACATGCATCTGGAATGCCATGAAGGTGTGGGAGAGAAGATTTCCTTTCAAAACACTGCTCTCCTAAAACTGCTTTTCACTAATAAAATGGCTGATGGAGCTTTGTTAGATGCATTACATGTAAATACGTAGTTTGCAATTTTTTCCTCCTTTGTCCCCCCCCCCCCACAGCTTAAGAAAATCCAAACTGCTTCAGCATAACTTTCTAAAAATATCTTTCCTCTGTCAGACCAGATTAATATTTTAACCATCCATCCCTTGTGGGTGAGAGAATCCCAGATCCCATTCAGGGATACTTGAGACAAAGTATGTGCAGCAACTAATTGTACATTGATTAGCTTCCATTCTTTGTCCCCTTCAGCTAGCAGATTCCAAGGTGGACGTTCTGTTACTTTGCTTGACAGAACCTCCTGGCCACAGTGATGCCTTTTGTATTGTAGGCAAATAAGGATGGATGAGTACTACAATAAAAACTTCTGTGCCCAACTTTGCACCACTCATGAATCCAGGGCTTGCAACCAGCAGATGTGTCCTATCAACTGCCAAATTGGAGACTTTGGCCCCTGGTCAGAATGTGACCCATGTGTTCAAAAACAAGTAAGTGTTAAAGGAAAGTGGGGAGGATGTGGATAGAAAAGTGAGGCAGTGGGGAAATAGGAATGATCATTTGTGCCTTCCATGTGATGGAGAACAAGAATATTTGGGGCAGGACATAAGGTTCTAGACCAGGGCTCTCCAACCTTGGGTCCCCAGATGTTGCTGGCCTACAGCTCCCAGCATACCCAGCCAGCATGGCAAATGGCAAGGGATTCTGGGAGCTGTAGTCCAGCAACATCTGGGGACCCAAGGTTGGAGAGCCCTGCTCTAGACTGTAGCTCAGTGGCAGAGCACATGCTTTGCATGCAGAAGATCCCAGGTTCAATCCCTGGAATTTCCACTTAAAGGATCAAGTAGCAGGTGATAGGAAAGAGCCTGGAGATATGCTACCAGTCACAGGAGACAATATTGGGATAGATCAGGGGTGGGTGGCCCTCCAGATGTTTTGGCCTACAACTCCTGTGATCCTTCACCATTGGATATACTGACTAGGGCTGATGGGAGTTGTAGGCCAAAACATCAGGAGGGGTACAAGTTGTTGGTTTTTTTGTTATTTTTTATGGACAAGCAGTCTGACCTAGTATAAGGGGACCTCCATGTTTCCTAGCATGTGAGGGAATCTCAGGAAACATTTGATTAGATTGGTCTGGCTACATTCACCTGGGCACAAGTACATAACAGCATTAGGTACTTTTGCTGAGTTTCTTCAGAAGGCTACATTTGATTACATTCCATTAAAGTACTGATGCATCTTTTGTGCTTTTTCACTCTGGTGTTTGCTTTGTGAATCAGTGCAGCCCCGTATGTGTGTGTATTTTGCATTGTTCATATATATGCTCTTAGTTGCCATAACAAAGCATATTAAATATGAACATGTATTCCCATATTAAGATTGAACCAGTTTGAGTCTAGTAAATGCATTCATGGTGATATGCTGTATTGTTAAAGTAACATGGGAAAGACAAGGTGGAATCATTTCCCCATCTACAATAAGGAAAAAGCAACATGTACATCAGACAAGAAACTTGAAGGAAGGATGTTTGCTTATGTGTAGTATTGTTCATATTCTCTGCTTATGATGTGAATGAGTAAAGATGACATAAAATATTTTGGGCAGTAAAATAGAACTGAAAAACACTTCAATTGAAAATAGCAAGACAATAAAAGCTGTGGAACAGAACACAGATGGTGTTGTGTTTAAAAACTTAAGGAAATGTGGCTCAGCAGTGCTGACAAGAATATAAAGTAAATATATTATTTCCAAATCATAGCTGGAAATTTTTTTGGGGGGGAGGTAACTCACCCATTAAAGCATCTATCCTCATCAGTTACTCTACTCCTTTTTTAAAAAAGCTCAGAAGTGTATTTTGGGTGAGCTACTTTTTCTCTTTTTTTAAAGAAGGCATGCTCCTAAAACTAAAGTTGTTGAAATGTGTTTTGCTTGCAAATATTGTGTGTGTGTGTGTGTGTGTGTATATGTATACACACACACACACACACACACAATGTTCAAATGCTCTTGTATCCTATTTGGAACATGTAAAACTGCATCAGATTTTGAAGTACTGTAAAAGATAAAAAGGCATGCCTGATCTCGGAGTCCAGTTAAATTTTCTGAGTGTTAAGAATTCAAGTTACAGGAACCTAGATTCCACCTAAACATCAGGAAAAATTTCCTGACTGTCAGAGCAATAAGACAATGGAATCAACTACCTAGGGAGGTAGTGGGCTCTCCCAGTCTGGAGGCATTCAAGGTGCAGCTGGACAGCCATCTGTCAGGGATGCTTTGACCTGGATTCCTGCATTGAGCAGGCGGTTGGACTTGATGACCTTGTAGGCCCCTTCCAACTCTACTTTTCTATGATTCTAAGTCTGTAAACTTGCATTCCAGGTGGCACTTTGTTCTTGGGAAATGTCATGGGATACGTTACCTGCTGATCCATGATCAAACTAAATACAAAAAAATCCATCTCATAAAATCCCTAGTCAAGGAAAAATTCATCACAAGGGGAAATGCTGCAGGGCTTACAGTAGGGCTGTTCCAAATTGACAAGGACCGTTTATCAGCTATTGCACCAACCCCCAAATTAGCTGTTTTGTTTCAGCTTGCTTTCAACCCTATTCTGAAGTGCTTTTTTTTTAATTTTGGAAAATTCAAAACAGCTGCTGTCATACAAATGGCTTCCTCTTTTGCCACTCACTGGCACTCATTGGCACAATCATAGTTGACAGCAATCGAGAATATAAACAGAAAAACTCACACTTTTACAGAGTGGGAAGATCATTCCTCCAGCAGCTCATTTTACTCAAAAGGTGCAATGGTAGATACCCCTTGAAAGAAGGACCACTGATTAAAGCAGGCTTGTTAAATTATATATCGATCTCTCTATATATAGACACAGTATGCCATTCCTACTTCTAATCCTAAATTACTAGGGGAGGGAACTACTTAACATTTGGATTTCTTTCTTTTAAAAAAATAAGAATGTCTTGCAAAAAATCAAAAAGCAGACCCAAAAGTTTAAAAGGCATCTCAGACTTATACCATATTTTTTTGTGTGTGAGGCACAGGGAATCAGAGATCAGCAGTACAGTCTTTTATTCATGTCCTGTCAGAAGTAAGCCCCATTGAGTACAATGAAACTAGATTTCAAGTAAATGTGCTGAATGCTGATGAATCAGTGGAATGATTCAGCAAAACAAAGTGTGTGTGTGTGGGGGGGGGACAATTTCACAAAACTGTTTATCCTTGAATTACTGGGTCAATTTCATAAAATTTTGGTTGAATTGCTGCTTCCTATGGCCCTATCTTACAGTGCATTCTTATAATAGCTACTCAGAAGTAAGCCTCCTTAAGTTCAATAGGACTTACTTTCAGGTCAGTGTGTGTAGGATTTCAACTAAGTTCCCTTTGAGATGAAAGAGCATTGGAGAGTTATGGTATCTTTGTAATATTTGTAGCATTTGCAATTATAAAAGCAGAACTTATTGAAAGCAAATAGGTTCATAGAAGCAGACAGCAAACCTGCTGATCCTTTACAAATTTCCCAGAGATCCACTGTTGCTTATGGCTTACATGACTGCTGCAACCCAGTTTTATCTAGTCCTAGCTATAACTCTTCACACCCTGCCTGCTTCTCCCTAAATTTAAACTGCAAAAACTGACTCCAGACTCTTCCTCTGCCGTTCTCTCTAGCTATAGGGTATCTACTTCCAGAGAAAGGGGAGAGAGATTCTAGCCATCAAGGAACATAAATGTTCTTTTTTTCCCCCATCAGCCCTATTTACCCATTGAAGAAATAGGTCATTTCTGAAGTTTAGCAAGCAATCAGCTTAATCAAGGACAGCCATTCAGCATTTGTAACTCCAAGCATATGTAGGGGTTTTTCCTGCAGTGCACAAGGCATTTATTGTGCTGTTAATCACTCTATCTACTTTTGGTTTTGTCATAGCATTGAGATCCGAGCTCTACACAAAGAATGCTTCCTTTCCTGCTTTTCTGCTACACAGCATCTAGGTGGAGCGGTGCTATAGTGGAATAATGTGAATACACCAGGAGATAGAGCTCCATTTCCCCTGTTGTAATTTAATTTTGGTTGAATTGCTGCTTCCTATGGCCCTATCTTACAGTGCATTCTTATAATAGCTACTCAGAAGTAAGCCTCCTTAAGTTCAATAGGACTTACTTTCAGGTCAGTGTGTGTAGGATTTCAACTAAGTTCCCTTTGAGATGAAAGGTTGCCGGCCAGATGGGCGATTGATAAATGTAAATAAATAAATAAATAAATAAAAGCTCATTTTCCCTATTCTAAAACAAACAAACAAAAAAATGGGAAAGTGCTGTGAAAAAACAGAAGTGAAACTGGAGGATGATGACGAAGTTATCTAAAGAGCCCGTAAACAACCATGAGTAAGGAATCACAAGCTCACAGTAAGTGTCTTGTGTAGAAAAGCCCTACTTGAATTCCTTATGGGACCACTTTGCAATACAGGTGAAAGGATCATGAGTTGGAATGCTTTTCCATGTATCTTAGAAAGCTAGCACAGCACGGAGAAATTGAGGCTAAACAAAACAAAACAAAAACACCCTTCTTCTAATGTACTACCTTTCCAAAGGCATGGGGTTTTCTTTTGACTTGGGGATCATTCAGTCATGCAATCTCCCATCTGCAATGGAACACTCACAAGAGAATTGCCCAATGTAACTTTGGGAAAGGACCACAGCTCAGTGTGACAGAGCACCTGCTTTGCATGCAGAAGTTCCCAGGTTCAATCCCCGGCATCTGTAGGTTGGGCCCAGAAAGACCCCTGCCTGAGACTCTGGAGAGTCATTGCCAGTCAGTGTAGACAATACTGAGCTAGGAACATAAGACGCTGCCTTTGACTGAGTCAGACCTTGGTCCATCTAAACCAGTATTGTTAACACTGACTGGCAGCTGCTCTCCAGCATTTCAGGCAGGAACTTTTCCAGCCCTACCAGGAGATGCCAGGGATTGAACCTGGGACCTTCTGCATGCAATGCAGGTGTTCTGTCACACTGAGTTACGGCCCCTCCCTGAACTAGATGGACCAATGGTGTGACTTGGAATAAGGCAGCTTCCTATGTTTCTAACTTTTCTCCGGCTTGAAGAGTCACTGAGTGATGAGATATCTAGTAGATGGATCTGTGAATGTGGATCATCTCTTAAGAGCATGTCCGGGCTGCTTCAGGGCTTCTTATCTCTGCAGGGTGCTCCAGCTTCTGATTATTCACAGAGGGAAGAAGAAAAATGGTGCGTACATCTATGAGAATAATCAATGAGCAGGAAGTCAACTCACATCTTGGCCATGATCTCACCAGGGGGCATTAAAATAGCCACTATCCTGCAATAGGAGATTGGATGTTATAAGAATTTACATGTAGCTTGAGCCCTGGGGGCACATGCTATTATAAAAACTAAGTTTTGTTCCAAGTTTGTGATCTGCTTACTGCAGATGGATTCATAACTATCATTTTGCCTCAGTAGAGTCCAGGATTTAATACAAGAATGTTAATGTTCTTTTAAGAGCATAAGAACGTAAGAAGAGTCATGCTGGATCAGACCAGGGGGCTATCCAGTATTCTGTTCACACAGTGGCTGACCAGCTGCCCACAGGAAACCCACAAGCAGGACATCAGTGCAATAGCACCCTCCCATCAAAGTTCCTCAGCAACTGGTGTACATAGGCATACTGTCTCTGATACTGGAGGTAGCATATAGCCATCAGGACTAGTAGCCATTGATAGCCTTATCCTTTAATGGCTGCAGTTGATCCCTTGAATGGGTAGGGTTTTTTAGCTGCAGGGGTGGCATCTGAGAAAAAGGCTTGGCAGATTTGGAGTGAGAAATAGAAGTTTTGGAATTAAGAGATGGAAACAGCAATGCATTGGCTGAAGATGATCAAGGCTTCTCTCTCTGGGGACCTGATGTAGAGTAGTTGATCTTCTGCCTAGTAGAAGTGCCTCTTGAGCCCTTTTCAGGTGTTCATTTGTAACAGTATTATGAAGCATTTCCTGTCTGAAACACATTAGTGAGTGGATCCCACTTTATATAAACTTTGTGGTACGCACTGTTCTTTCTTTAAATGTGCCGGGGGGGAAGTCTTACTGCCTCCTCCTTACGCTTCATTAAGACCTTGTTCTGCCTTCCAGTTTCGCACCAGATCCCTGAACCGACCCTCTCAGTTTCACGGACAACCCTGCAATGAGCAACTGGTTGAGTCCCGGAGGTGCTACCCGACCAAACTTTGCAACATAGAGGAAGTAAACTGTGAAAATAAATTCCAGTGTCAAAATGGTAACTCTCGTTTTCATCCCTTCTTGATTTATATTCACTGTCAATAGATTTAAAGTAATTTAATGCTGTTTGTTAGTTTATTTATTTATTTAAAATACACTTAATAAAGTCCTCCTGGCATATCCATAATATGATGCAACACTCTGGTTGGCTGGTGGGCCACTCTGGACAGGAGCACAGAGGATTGGTAGAAAATACTTTCTACTGCATAACGCCAATGCCAGGCATCTCTGCAGTAGCTCCCTATGTCATTGGTAGTCAAAAAGACTAAAACACAGTAGCATAAATCACCAGATCCATCCAATGTGAAGCACTTCTTGGTGGGAGCTTGGTCACAACCGGCGTTGGCTTTGTTCTCACTGCGCAGAGGAAGCTGGGCCCAGTATTCAGATAGCTGGCAATGTCTTCTGATCTTCAAGGCAGCTGGGCTTGATCTGAAGCCCTGGAGACACTTAGTAAGGGTATGTGAACCTGGAAGTCTTAAATTTATTTGGACTTAATGGACAGAATCCAAAGGGGCAGTTACACCCTCACCGATTCTCTTACTCCCCGCCAATTCCTTTGCCCCCATTGCTTGCGCACTGACGATTTTGCACTTCAAGGGCAACCCGAAACGCTCCTTTCAGGAAGGAGGTAGGTTGGTGGTGCTCACATAAGGGAGCTCTGCTCTGCTGACCTGCCTCCTTCCAGAAACAAGTGTTTCCTCTCATTTTGGGTCTTCCCCATGGACTGTGTTTTCCAACCATGGGTCCCCAGATGTTTTTGGCCTACAACTCCCAGCATGCCCCAGCCAGCTGGGAGTTATAGACCAAAAACATCTGGGGACCCAAGGTTGGAAAACACTGCCCTAGGAAACGCTAAATCTCGCTTGTGTAAGTGGTGGGTCCTGCTTGCGCAATGGAATTGGCAGGACCCACCGCTTGCTGAAGGGAATCGGCAGGGCAGAAAGGAATCGGCTGGGGGCATAAGCGCCCCATTGGATTCTGCCCTTTGTCTATGATTTGGAATTTTAATTGTCTTTTGAATGTGTTTCTGTTATAAGTCACTTTGAGCAATGGAGAGGGGTCCACACATTTTTAATGAATATACTATATTATTTATTTAAAATATTTATAGACTGTCCTTCATTATCAGATCACAGGGTGGTGAACAAAATGCATTTAAACAACAATTAAAATAAAATACAAAGATAACAACAACAAAGAAAATCTACCAGGCTAGGCATTAAAATCAGCAAATACCTGTGTATACAAATCAGTTTTCAACATGCACCAAAGCACTCTCGAGGATGGCACCTGTCACACTGCAGGAGGCAGAGATGTCCAAAGCCTGGGTGCCACAACAGAAAAGGCCCTTTCCCTGGTTGCCATCAGATGTACCTGTGTAGGTGATGGGACAAGCAGCAGGAGGCCCTGATATGTAGATCTTGGTGAATGGGCAGGTTGATATGGGAGAAAGTGCTCCCTCGGGTAATCTAATCTCATATATAGATTAGGGTGGCTATATGCAAGAAAGGGCAGGGCTCCTGCTCATTTAATAACTGTGCAGAAAAGGGAATTTCAGCCCACTCTGATGGCATGGGGGAAGACTCTGGCTCCACGGGCTTCTGGACCAGAGTTCTCAGACTCGGAGGATGGCAGTGCAGCCTCCTCAAGCTGGGGTGTGGTCGTGAAATAGGTTCCTAATACAGGGGCTTCTAAGACAGTCTGTGGTTGGTGTTGTGGGCTATTTCTGGCTAACACTGGGCCAAGTTTAATGGTTTGGGACTTGTTTACAAAGCCCTAAACAACTCAGGACCTGGATACTTAAGAGATCTCCTGATCCACCCACCCCACTACCTGCCTTTTTGGTTGCTACACTCATCAGGAGATTCCCTCCTGGTGGTGCCCAAGATTTTGGAGGTCCGGAACATAATGGCTCAGAATAAGGCCATTTAGTATTGTAGCGCCCACTCTCTGGAATTCCCAAGCGCTTTAAATTAGGCAGGCTCCAACCCTCCTGGGTTTTTGGTCCCTATTGTGAAATCATACTTTTCCAACCAGCATTCCAGGGAAGGTAATCTTGTCTTCTGTAACCAGCAATAGTATATATGATTCAACTGTGATCTTATTCTCTATTGTCTTGTACATCACTTAGAAGTTGCTTTTAATGTAAGCAATTCATATGTATTGTTAAATCAATAAAGTATTCCCTCTCCCAGTCTGACACTTCCTCTAAGTCCGTGGCGTCATCTCCTGAACCTGGGGGCTCTGATCACAATGCCACCCCCCGCTGTGCTGCCGGAGTCCCCCATGCATGAGAAATGGGGAGAACTAGTCCCACATCTGCTATTTTCAGGGACAGTCGCCCATTCATCCCAATATTTAGTTTGGTCCCCCTGTATCTGAAAAGTTGCTAGACATTGATGATATTTTATTTTCCTGCACAAACACAACGCTTAATGAAGGAATGTATTCCTCTTGGAGCTTTTCACTCCTAGCGCTCTGGCTTGAAAAAGAACCCGGTTGAGATGCTGCTCTTTCTTTGCGACAGGCCGCTGCATCAGCCGGAATTTGGAATGCAATGGCGAAAATGACTGCGAGGACAACTCGGATGAAAGGAATTGTCGGCGTGTACAGGCTGTGTGCAACAGAAGGCATGAGAGCCTTCCTGGTGTGCATTTAATGAGCCATGGGTAAGTTACTGATATTTTACTGTTGTCCTTGGAAAGGGAGGGCTGCACAAAAGCTGAAATGCACTTTTGAACACACTTTGGTTATATATAAAGATCTTGCGGAAACATTTGCAATTTCTGTTCTCCTGGTGTATTGGATGGACTGTACCAGAAGAATGGCAAGGAGGATATTAAAATTCTACAGGTAGTGCAGTGAACTGTCACAGCGTCCAGAAGCCAGGGTAGTTTCTTGGAGCCATGCCAGGGTCTTGCATTGCGTGTAGCCTCAGCTTGTACTAACTCAGGGAGGAAGTTAGTGTTGGTGGAGGAGGGGCTTACCCTTTCCCCAACCCGCCACTTTTCCTCTGAAAGGCCCCCCTTCTCCCTAACCGCTTGCCACCTATTTATTATTATTATTATTATTATTATTATTATTATTATTATTATATTTATTTGTATCCCGCCTTTCTCCCAACACTGGGACCCAAGACAGCTCACAGACTTTAAAACTCATACAATTAAAACAAAAATACAAAAGTTAAAAATAGAATTAAACCATCAATATTAAAAATATTATATATATATATATATATATATATATATTAAAAACAATACAATATACATATTATAAAATACAGCATTCCATTGCATCAAAGGCTAGTTCCAAATGCCTGCCGGAACAGGAAGGTCTTTGCCTGCCTCCGGAAGCTTACCAGGGAGGGCGCTACTCTAGCCTTCCTGGGGAGGGAATTCCAGAGCGCTGGGGCAGCCACCGAGAAGGCCCTCTCCCATGTTCCCACCAGGCGTGCTTGTGATGGTGGTGGAACCGAGAGAAGGGCCTCCCCTGAGGATCTTAAAGTGCAGGCAGGCTCATAGGGGAGAATACGGTCTTTCAGATAACATGGACCTGAGCCGTATAGAGCTTTAAAGGTCATAACCAACACTTTGAATTGTGCCCGGAAACAGACTGGGAGCCAGTGAAGCTGTTGTAACAGAGGAGTTGTATGCTCCCTGTAACCAGCCCCAGTCAGCAGTCTGGCAGCAGCTCTTTCAACCAGGAGAATCATCTACTCATAGCTCTCCCTCCATATTTGTTGTGTTGTGGGGGCGGGTATGGAAAGGTCTGGCAGAGACATAAATACATAGGAAGCAAAGGGGACCTGGTAGGACAGATGTGAACATTGGAAAAGTTGAGAGGATCTATTCCAGCCTTACCCACCGTGGTGCTTCGGATTACAACTCCCATTAGCAACATCTAGCATGGCCAATGGTCATGGCCAGGTTGGAGAGGGCTAATTATTCTAATGAATATAATTTTTGTTTGTTTACTTTCTTGCCAATTTACACTGCAGCCTCAGAAGTAGGTTCCATTGACTTTCAATGGGGCATACTTCCCAGTCAGTATGCTTAGGCATATAGCTTTATTTATTGTTCCACAAAGTCACCTGTCAGTCAAAGGAGGAAGGAAGCCTTGCTTGACTGAAGAGTTAGTCCTTGGTGCTGGTTGTGAGCAGCAAGACTCCCTGAAATATTTTCTTCTTTTAGATTTCACCTTCTGGCGGGAGAGAACCGAGGAGAAGTTCTTGGTAATTCTTTCAATGGAGGCAAATGCACACTGATCAAGAACAATGACACAAGGAAAACATTTCGTGTTCCTGCAAACTTAGAGGCTGTCAACTTTCAGGTAATGGTCAAAAGATATTAAGCACTAGAACTTGGATCCGAATGCTCGACAATGATTATAAGGCAAGAGATATCGCTTGAGTGCCTACTCGCACTTTTATACAGAGAGCTTGGCAGAATTTGAGAACAGGTGCGGAATCCTGAGAATCTCAACTTTTTTTTTTTTTTTTTAAAGGGAAGTTTCTTGTCCTCATGATTGCAAGGGTGTATTTATTCTGTAGACAAAATCTGCAGTAGGCTCCAGGCTCCATCTATGGGGTGGATAACTATATGCCTGCTTCATGAGCTCTAGTCACTTTACCCCTAACAATGCAACCTTCTTGCCTCTCAATTATCTGTCCCTCTCCTGTCCTGCCATAATAATATTGCTGTTTACAGAAGAAAGAACTGCCCCAATTAAAAAAACAACAGCTCCCAGTTCTGTAAAACATCCGTTGCTCCAGTCCTGCAGGAGAGAGCTGCACAACAGGTGCACCTGAATCTCCCGAAGCTCGTCACGTTCTATTTGTTGCAAATCAGATTTGATCATCACCAGCCAGGGCCACCAGTCACATATAACAAAGCTGGCTTTAAAGAGCTAACCTAAACAGTGTTCAGAATGTGCATAACTGGGACAGGGTAGTGATCATGTTAATATTTGTTTGCGTTATGACTTATTAGCATAACACTAGTGCAGCATCTGGGTTTTCTAGATGTGGCCCTGTGTTTTTCTTCATCTCTCTTATTATGGGGATGTAAATTAGTAAGAGAGAGCTGAGCACTTTGCGCTATGAAACGGTAGAGCAGCATTTCCCAGCCTGGTACCCTCCATATGCGTTGGCCTGAAACTCCACGATGAGTCCAACACACCTCAAGGGCACCTTGAGGCTGCTGTAGTCTACTGTCATGATCCAACTAGGGGCATGTGTGCACACAGAAAAAGACTTCTGCACATATATCCCTAGCTAGATGAGGAATTGTATGTGCAAAGGCAAGCTACATGCACATTTCCTGGGCTAACAGGGCTACTCATGTGAGTAACTCTGGTCAGGTAAGCATGCAAAAATAGCTCTGTCCATTGTTCAGGAGTGGCGGCAGTGGGTTGGATGGATCCTCCCTGATGCTCACTCCCTGTCAAACAGCTGATAGTCGAGAGATGTGTGAGGAATCCGATGGGGGGGGGTGAAAATCTAATGGATTTTCATGATTCGACACACACACACACCAGATTCTGGTTCGTGACTCGCTGTGATGTGGGTCAAGCCAGCTCATGGACTTCTGTCTCTAAGAAGGGCTGTGGTTTGTGCATTAAAAAAAAAAAAAACTAAGGAAATTTGTGCAAATGGTGGCATTTGCCGGTTTTCAGTGCCGATTTGTGTAAAACATGCAAAGTACCGTGATTTACGCCATTTGCATAAAGTTATGCAAACTGAGTAAATCGCGGTATTTTGCATGTTTTGCGCAAATCAGCACCGAAAAGCATGTGGATCTAGCGTGATCAGCCAATTTTATGCAAACTGCATTAGATCCACGTACTTTTCGGATGCTGCTTTGTGCAAAACATGCAAAATACCGTGATTTACGCAAATTGTGTAAAGTTATGCAAATTGAGCACATTGCGCCATTTGTGCAAATTTCCTTAGTGTTTTTTTTTAATTGTGCAAACCATGGCCCATCTTAGAGACAGAAGTCCACTGAAAAAACCCTGACTCAGCCTGTGTCCAGTGATCAGATCGGAAGCCGACAGGAAGTCCATTGAGCTCAAACGAGCTCCCCAGCATCAGCAGATCCCCAGCACATCTCTATGTCAGGGCAACTTGTGGCCCTCCAAATGTTTTGGCCTACAGCTCCCATGATTCCTCACCTTTGGCTAAGCTGGCTAGGGCTCTTGGGAGTTGTAGGCCAAAACATCTGGAGGGCCACAAGTTGCCTGCCCCCTGCTCCACATACTGCTTCTCTGACTAGGGCTATGCAAACCCAATTCCAGCAGCTGCACCGGGGCTGGGACCAACATGTTAGAATCCGCAATGACTATTTCATTGAATTATATGGGGCTTTTCCAGGATGATTTCAGAGTACGGACCTCATCATGAATGTCAGTCTGAGTGGTTTCACTCGAGTTGCCACGCACAATGGCACAATGTTATTTTCTAGACAAGTCAGTTTGCAACTTTATTTCATTGAGTTTCCTCAGTTAAAAAAGAGAGGTTTGAACCTTCCTTTGCCCAAGAATCCCCAGGGCAAACGTAATTTATTTATTTGTTTGTTTGTTTGTTTATTATATTTATACCCTGCCTTTTTTTCCTGCAAGGAAAGATTATTCTATAACTAGGAAGCAGCCTAAGAAACTAGGCATTGCTTAATTTTAATGCTGTCTTGCTCTTTGGTGCTTAAATAAAGTGATTCAGAGGAAACCTGCCCCCACCTATGCATTAATGTGGGTGGGCAACGAGCAGTCCTCAGCCTAAATTCATACGGCCCTTGACCTCGTTTCAAAAGCCCTCTGCAAGTGACAAGTCCAGATCTCTGGCAAGAATAACTTGTGCCTCCCCTGCAGCCCTCTGGGCCCGAAGACAGAGGGAAGAAGGGGAGAGAGAGAATGCAGTGTCAGAAAGACAGAAAAGGGGTGCCTCTGGCTCCTCCCACCACAGGTTTAGGCCCTGCCCAGTGCTGGCATGCAGCCACTGACAGATTACTCCTGAGGGAATGTGGAACCTGACCAGTGGTGCAGCGGGAAATGTTGGAGTGCAGCTGCCCATCATGACAGTCCTCATATAGCCACACACCCCAAGGGGAGTCCAAAAAATTCAGGCAGCCGTGTTGATCCATGTCAATGAACCAGTTCTAGCAATTTTCATCTCCACCAGGAGCAGGTCTTTAGTAAAGCTAACGGGTCTTAAATGTCCAATCAGGAACAAGCCACCCACCCCCAAAACTGTCATGTAAACCACTTAGGGGGAAATCCTATGGGCGCTAGGCAGAGTCTAAGCAGCCATAGGATAATTTGGAGTCACAGCTCTGACCTCGGGAACACACTCCAAGGTTCGAGCTGGGACTCCGAACTCAGAGCGCCCTCCCTCCGTCCGTCCTCACAACCGGTGTGGAAAGAGCTGCACTGGCTGCGGCTCCGAGGTCACAAGAGCACCCTCAGAAATGGAGTTTTGTGGGCAGGGCAG
Organism: Shinisaurus crocodilurus; assembly: GCA_021292165.1. NCBI lineage: Eukaryota > Metazoa > Chordata > Lepidosauria > Squamata > Shinisauridae > Shinisaurus > Shinisaurus crocodilurus. The sequence goes on along the minus strand of CM037877.1, from coordinate 21,941,962 downwards.
GGCGGGGAGGAGACAGGTTACAGCAGCATACCAGTATCCTGGCGGGGCCTCAGCCTCCTCTCCTCCCGCTCCAGGGAGAAACACTTAAACGGCTGAAATTGGCCGTCTAAGTGTTTTGCAGGATGGGAGAAGTTCACCTCTGCGCTCCTCCCGCCCTCCATTGGATGCCCATAATCCTCCAAGTTCGGAGGGTTATGGCCAGGCAGCCTCATTGGATTGCACTGCCTGAGATCTTTGTTATATTAAGTGGTATACAAGCATGATTAATACCAATAATTTATTTAATCTTACTGGAGTTAAGTACCACCTCCCTTTTCCATTGCAGGCTTTGCAGCTTCTTCTTCTTTTTTGGAGCATCATAGGAGGCTATCCATGGTGGTGAACCTATTTTGGGGGTGGAGCTCAGCACCATGGATATCTCCTATGAAGCTCCTAATAAAATCTGCAATGGAAAAGGAGCCCCACCGAAATAGGAGTCACCAGCTGCCCCTGTTCCCACCCCCATGTTAAAAAAAGAATGTAAGAAGCCTGTTTTTCTGAACACTCCTCTGATCTTCACATTGCATCTTCCCTTAATCGAGTTGTGCCTTTAATTCAAGTGGCTATCTGTATTTTACCTCTCCATAGGTAGAGGATGATGAGGATGACGTGGCATCCGATTTCTACAATGATTTAATCCCCCTAGAGTCCAGTGTGTCTTCCTCGAGTTCTTCCTCTAGCTCTGGCGGAAGGTCTTCTGGAATCCCATTTCTATTCTCCAAAAAGAAAAAAGTAAAGGTCACGTCCTCGTCCTCCTTCAAGGAAGCTGTGCAAGCTTCTTATAAAAAGGTATTCAATTCCTGTTTTAATTCTGTCTTTTGGTCTCCATCCACTGGAGCCGACTTCTGGCTTGAGTAACCACAGATCTGGAAAAGGCGATGGCTTAATATCCAGCTAACATGAAAACATTCTTGCACCCAATTGCCTGTATTGTAGAGTGCGGAAGATGGCCTCGTAGGCCTGAAAATGTCTGTCAACACAGATTACTTCACAACTTGAGAGGTGGCCATTTGGTTCATTTGTGGGTGGGTAGGCGGAATAGAGACAAAATGTTTCATATGATTGATTTCTCTTTTTAAAAGACTTCTGGTGGGTGAAATTAGATTTTTCAAACCCAGTGAAACCACTGGAATGCCATCTGAATAAGAGTGATCTTCTCTTGTTTACTGATTCAGCAGGAGAGACTAATGACATTAGATATATTACAATGGAAAAATACAGCTATTATCAAATTCTAGGATGCAAGTCTGCTGAAAAACAGCTGTACTGAGGTTGAGGTTATCAGCAGGAGATCTGTGTCTGTGTGTGGGCTGGCGTGCCGTGGGCTGCCCCATTCATTTCAGTGTTTGGAAACACAGGTGATTGATTGGGAGGGGGCCAAAGCTCACTGGTAGCTCCTTCATAGTGCATGCATGAAGTTTTGGGTTCAACTTCTGGTTTCTCAGGTAGCAGCTTAGGGGTTGGTATCAAAGGTAAGCATGGTTGGGCACCTGCTGAGTGCCCACACTGACAAAAGCCCTTTGGAGCCGCTCCTCCGCTTCACCATTGCATCGTGCTTGTTAATATACCTCTCACTCTGGCCCTTCTCACCACCACTAACAATGGTGGTGGTAAGGAGCAGCAGCAGTAGATGCCACTGCCTATTTGCTCACTGGCTCTCTACCTGTCAAGCAAGCAGGTGGTAGCACGAGGATGAGGAACAATAGCAGCTAGTGACACTGAGGATGAAATAGTAGACTCACTGAGGGAAGGGGGGAGGCTGAGGGTGTCTTGCCCAAGGGCTCTCAAAAATCTGGAGCTGTCACTAGCAGGTGATGTGAAAGAGACACTCTGGAGAGGTGTCGCCAATCAGAGTAGACTGTACTGGACTAGATGGCCTAGGCCAGGACTTGGCTTCAGTCAACCATGCCTCACTTACCTCCAGACTGGATTACAGTAACGCTCTTTACATGGGGCTGCCTTTGAAGTCTGTTCGGAAGCTTCAGTTGATCCAAAATGCAGTGGGGCTTTAACTTGGATTCCTGCATTGAGCAGGGGGTTGGACTCAATGGCCTTATAGGCCCCTTCCAACTCTACCATTCTATGAATCTATGATTCTATGAACCCACACTCAACCCTTGAGTGTGGGTTATCATGTTGTCTGAACCCAGTCAATGATTCACCCAAGTGTCTGGGTTGATTTGATGAATAAATGGAAGAAGCAACGATGTTCAATGCCTGGAGTTCCTTAGAGGGAAGATGGTATATAAATGGAATAAAGTTTTGAAAAATCTGGATTCTCAGAAGCATATTCTACATGATGGATTTATTTTTTTTATCATGGTGCAACATTTGTGCTTTCTTTCAAATATATGTATGTATGTAAATCCTAAATAAATTCACAATAGCTAGTGTTGTGCAGTAAAAGCATGGGTATTACGATGTATAATAAATTTTAAAAAACAGCCCATTGTTTAAAAAGTGTACTTGATGGAATTTGTTTAATAAAAGGCTAAATTCCTTTCCCAAAGTGAAATGAATATGAACATAATTGTTTTTAGTGTGTGCAGTGTAGAGATAAGCTTTTCCTTAACCCAAAAATAAAAAATAAATAAATCCTGTGTTGCAGCAGGAACAATGGCCAAGAATTGTAAATAGGAAAGTTTTAATGAGAAAGAAACTATTGGTGTTCTACGTAATTCACATGTTTCTAACTCCAACCACACTATTTCTTTAGGGCGTGCTATAATATCCACTATATGTCTTAATTGATTCGCTATATAATACCATTTTAAATTCGGCAAACCCAAACCCCCTACTTTTTGTGCTTTATACCATCTTGTTTTAGTAATCCTATATTTTTCCCTCCATTACAATATGTATTAATAATTGATTATTAATCTTTAAGTTCCTTATCTGATATCGCACTTGGTATCATCCGAAATAAAAAAATTATCTTTGGCAAAATCTTCATTTTAATCAAAGCAATTCTACCAAACCAGGAAATTCCAATTTTTTTATACTCCTCTATTTTATTCTTTACCTCATTCTTTAATTTCCTATAATTCTGGTCTCCCAATTTATCTATATCTTTTGGAATTACAATCCCTAAATATTTAATTACATTATTAATCTTATAATTACTTTTTTTTTTACACATTTCAATCTCTTCTCTTTTACTATAGTTAAACAACAAAAATTTAGATTTATCCCAATTAATCTGTAGCCCTGTTACTTCCCCGAACTCCTTTAAATGATTCTCCACTCTATCCATATTTTCCATAGGGTTTTCGATTGTCAAAAGAGTATCATCTGCAAAAAGATTTATTTTATCTTCTCCCTAATCCCTATCCCACCTATATTTCTATCTTCTCTAAATACATTTGCTAAAATCTCCATTACCAATGCAAACAAAATAGGCGAAAGGGGACATCCTTGTCTAGTTCCTCGACCTAGGTAAATTTGCTCTGTTAAACCATCATTTACTACAACTGATGAAACATTTTTTGAATACAATTGATTAACTACTCCTCTAAATCTTTCTCCAAACCCCATAATTTTAATTAAACTTTTTAATGCTGGCCATTCCACGCAATCAAAGGCTTTGAAAATATCTAACGCTATTACCCCTGCTCTCAATTTATTTTTCTTTATTAAATATATTATATTTAAAACTCTTCTTGTTAAATCTGCCATTTGTCTTCCTTGCATAAAACCACATTGGTCTATCCCAACATATTTAGTAATAAACTTGTTCATCCTTCTCACTAATATTGCTGTCATCAATTTTGCATCTTGATTTATTAAGGAAATGGGTCTATAGGAACCTGGCTCCGTTAAATCCTTCTCTGGCTTCGGGATTAGAATAATCTTAGATTGCTTCCATGAAGAGGGGATCTCTCCCCCCTCCAAAAAAATATCATTAAATAACCTTTTTAGTCTTGGAACCAACATTTTCTTAAATACCTTGTAGTATTCAGCCCCTAAACCATCTAGTCCAGGGGTCTTACCCTCTTTCAGTTTATTTATTGCATATTCTATTTCCAATTCTGAAAAAGGTTGTTCCATAATTTCTCTATCTTCATCCACTAGTCTAATTTTAAAATGCTTTCCTATATACTCATTAATCCTCTCTTCCGTACAGTCTCCAGCCTTATACAATTCTGAATAAAATTCATGAAATATTTTTAATTTATCCTGCATTAAATTATGTCCTTTCCCTTTTTTATCTTTAATTGCCCCAACTATACTTTTTTCTTTCTTTTTTTGTGTGGCTCTTGCTAACATTTTCGAATTCTTATTACTATTTTCAAAAAACTCTCTTTTCAAATAAATCAAGTTTCTCTGAACTTTTTCCAAATCTTTCTTTTCCAGCTCTTTCCTTTTAGCTTGTAATTCAGCAAAGACCTTGTTCTCCTTTTCCTTCAAAAACTTCATTTCCAAATCCCTAATCTCCCCTTCTAACTTTTTAGTAAACTGTTCTTGTTTTTTCCTTAGTATCGCACCCTCCCTGATACTTATCCCTCTCGTCACTGCCTTCATGGTGTCCCAAACAACAGCTTCAGAACAAACTCCCGAATCATTAAGCAACCAAATCTCTCGCATTTCCTTTTCTATCTTTGCTATAATATATTTATGCTGTAAAATCTTACAATTCAATCTCCAACTCTTTGCTTCTCTATAATCCTCCTTTATTTTAATATCCATATTAACTATAGCATGATCTGAAACTTTTATAACACCTATTTCTGAACTCCTCACTCTTGACATCAGGGACTAATAACAGACTGGTATAAGGAAGTTTGGGACATAGCCCTAAATGATAAACTAACTAGTAGTATCAAATGCAAAAAAGGATTGCTAAAGAAGAATAATTTTATGGAGATATGGAATCAATTACTAGACTATGTATTAATAAAGGGGAAGGGTAACATGCCTTGTCCGGATATGTTATATTTTTGGAATTTAGAATTTATTTGATCAAGAGGATAGAAGTATATTAATTGGTCCCTTGGAGGGTGGGGGGGGTGCACTTCATGATTTATTGTATGTTGATTATGTTATATTTGTGTGATAATCTTGTATTTTGTTATATATATATATATATATATATATATATTGTTATAATTTGTTTTGAAAAATAAATAAAATAATTAAAATAAAATTAAAAGAAACTATTGGTGTTTCTGGGGTGGGATCAGCCATGTCTAAATAGTATATATAGGCCGTTCTGGCCAGAAGTATTGTAATTTAAAATTAAAGGAATCACAAATCAACAAAGAAGTAAAGTTAAACCTCTCTAATAAATTCATTGCCATAAGATGTAAGAGTCAGTCACTAGCTGAAGGCACAATCCTATGCAAGTTTAGACAGAAAAAAGGCTTGCAACTCCCAGCATGCCCCAGCCAGCATAGCTGGCTGGGGCATGCTGGGAGTTGCAGGCCTTTTTTCTGTCTAAACTTGCATAGGATTGTGCCATAAGTTGGCTTTAAAAGATGAATATGGATAGGGGCAAAAGTTGTTTGCTTTGCAGCTTGATAGTGAGCTTACCTGATTTGCACTTCCATAACTAATACGTGACGTGCAACACAAGTATCCTTCGGTTTTGGCACTTTTTCGATGCATTTCTCCAGTCAAAGAATGCATACAAATATGTGTACATTCCGGAACACCGCATTTAAAAAGGCCTACGTTAAGGAAACATGCTTGCTAGAAACGTGTATATTAGGAGAGATTATGTACCAAACATGCATACGAGTTTTCATGTGCACAACAGATATGCACACAAGTATTTGTGCAGACTCCTAAAATGCGTTTGCAGGCTGATGGGGGAAATGGGATGGAATGAACTGGGGCGGTGGAATGTAATGTAATTTTAAAAAAGCATAACAATGATGGATTCATCTGTCCACTAGGGATGAGACAGTATCCATGGAGGACAGATGTAGAAATGACTGTTAGCTATCACTCTCTCTCTCTGATAGTGAACCAAAGAAGTGAGTGATGATAGAAATTGAGCCAAAATGGGGCCATTGAGAAATGAGATATCAGCATGCTTGGGCGAACAAAAATACCCCCAAAAAACCTTTAAACAACCCCAAGGGGGCAAAAACTACCCCAGTGAGGATTGGGTGGAATACCCTGCTTTGAGCTTCTTACAGCTTATAGGATCATGGAGGAGGGCATGGCTGGCTGACTATTTCTCACTCTCACTCTAACCTACCTGGCAAGGTTGTGGGGATAAATTGGGATGGTAGAACTATGTGCATCGCTCCAAGAGACTTAGAGAAAGGGTGGAATAAAAATGTAAATATATGCACATGTGAAACAATCCATAGTATTCTGCCACGAGAAACTCTACATCTTATTATCAACTGGAGCATTGTATATTGTTGTTGTTCTTGTTGTTCCTGCTATTATTATTATTATCATTATCATTATATTATTATTATTATTATTATTATTATTTTCTTTTAGAACTCCAACTTCATCAGGATCCATAAGGTGATTTCCGTATTAAACTTCACAGTGAAAGAGTCGGACTTGCAGCTCTCTGGAGTGTTCTTACAGGCTCTCAACAGCCTGCCCCTGGAGTACAACTATGCCCTCTATGGCCGGATATTTGATGATTTTGGGACTCATTACTACACATCTGGTTCAATGGGGGGCGTGTATGACCTCCTCTATCAATACAGTGCTGAAGAAATGAGAAATTCAGGTATACTGCTGCCATGGGCGAGGGAAGATGAGCCCACTTGGGGTCAAACTAAACATTTGAGTAGTCACGCGTAGCATAGCTATGTATGTGCAAAGGTTTTATTTACCTTTGTGTAAGCATGTGTGGCCCTGGTTCAGATCGGGACCACAGCACTCCAGGAGGAGGAGTTAAACCTCCCCCCCCTTTTAAACTCTCGATGGGTGGGTGGAATGTGGGGGAAAGAAAATGCGGGAGAAGTTCAGCGCACATACACACACACACAGCATGGTCCCAATCCAAATCAGGGCCACATGTACTTACACAAAGGTAAACAAAATTATGATGCATACCTGCCCTATTTGTGATCAGCCAAACATCTAGCATGGCCCTCAGCTATTTAAGGATCTGATATTCTGCTACTGGCCCCTGTTGAGAGGGGAGAATACAGCCCACAATTTCAGTATTTGCACTAACTGTAATTTTTCTTTTTTCTTTTCTTTTCTGGAAACCTTTTTAGTGAGGTAATAAAGTAGAATGTGACAAAGGGAATATTTCTGCTCAAGTATCCCAGGAAGTTCAGGTTTCTTATGGAAAGTGCAAAGAGAGGATTTTGATTTGATTGATTTTGTATTTCTGAATTGCCCCTCCACACACTGAGTGCTGTAGGTAATTTACAATAAAACGACAGAAACAATGAAATGCAACAGTTCTTAACAAAACATACCGCAAAACTGATATATATATATAAAAAAACATGCATTGCAGTAAAACGAGGAACCTTCTAAAATCAAAGAGCGGCATTAATCACTAAAAGCTCAGCAGAACAAAATAGGATTTTAGCAGCTGTCTAAAGGCCTATATTGAGGGAGTTGACATAACCTGCCTGGGAAAGGAGATCCAGAACAGGAGTGCTGCTACACAGGAGGCCCTGTATTCTGGGCACGTTCATTTAAAGTTTTGGAGGCTGTGTAGCTCCAATGTTTACAAAAGAAGAGTGTATTTGAAAAGGCATATTCACACCGCTGTTTTAAACTGGTTTAACAATATTCCTGCTTCCCAGGGAACTATTGGAATGGTAGTTTTGTGAGGGATGCAAGAGATCATAGAATCATAGAATCATAGAAAAGTAGAGTTGGAAGGGGCCCACAAGGCCATCGAGTCCAACCCCCTGCTCAATGCAGGAATCTAGGTCAAAGCATCTCTGACAGATGTCTGTCCAGCTGCACCTTGAATGCCTCCAGAGTGGGAGAGCCCATCACCTCCCTAGGTAGTTGATTCCATTGTCTTATTGCTCTGACAGTCAGGAAATTTTTCCTGATGTTTAGGTGGAATCTAGGTTCCTGTAACTTGAGCCCATTATTCCGTGTCCTGCAAACTGGGATGACCGAGAAGAGATCTTTGCCCTCCTCTGTGTGACATCCCTTCAAATACTGGAAGAGTGCGATCATATCTCCCCTCAGTCTTCTCTTCTGAAGGCTAAACATGCCCAGTTCTTTCAGTCTCTCCTCATAGGGCCTTGTTTCCAGTCCCTTTATCATCCTTGTTGCCCTCCTCTGAACCCTCTCCAGTTTGTCTATGTCCTTCTTAAAGTGAGGTGCCCAGAACTGGACGCAGTACTCAAGATGAGGCCTAACCAGTGCCGAGTAAAGGGGAATTATCACTTCCCGCGATTTGGAAGCTATACTTCTATTAATACAGCCCAAAATTGCATTTGCCTTCTTTGCAGCCACGTCGCATTGCTGGCTCATATTCAGTTTGTGATCTACCACAATTCCAAGATCCTTCTCACTTGTAGTATTGTTGAGCCAAGTGTCCCCCATTCTGTAACTCTGCATTTGGTTTCCTCTCCCTAGGTGCAGCACTTGGCATTTATCCCTATTAAATTTCATTCTGTTGTTTTCGGCCCAGCGCTCCAGCCTATCGAGGTCACTTTGAATTTTGTTTCTGTCTTCCAGAGTATTAGCTGTTCCACCCAACTTTGTGTCATCTGCAAATTTGATAAGCATTCCCTGTACCTCCTGATCCAAGTCATTAATAAAAATGTTGAAGAGCACCGGGCCCAGGACCGAGCCCTGTGGTACCCCGCTCGTTACCTCTCCCCAGTTTGAGAAGGAACCATTGATAAGCACTCTTTGAGTCCGATTCTTTAGCCAATTGTGGATCCACCTGATAGTTGTTCCATCTAGCCCACTCTTAGCTAGCTTACTAATCAGGATATCATGAGGCACTTTGTCGAAAGCTTTGCTGAAGTCCAGGTATATAATGTCCACAGCATTCCCACAGTCCACAAGGGAGGTTACCCGATCAAAAAATGAGATCAGATTAGTCTGACAGGATTTGTTCTTGACAAATCCATGCTGGCTTCTAGTAATCACTGCATTGTTTTCAAGGTGCTTGCAGACTGACTTCTTTATAATCTGCTCAAAAATCTTCCCGGGGATTGATGTCAGACTGACTGGCCTATAGTTCCCAGGTTCCTCCTTCTTGCCCTTTTTGAAGATGGGAACAACATTTGCCCTCCTCCAGTCGTCTGGCACTTCACCTGCCCTCCATGATTTCTCAAAGATAATAGACAGTGGTTCTGAGAGTTCTTCTGCCAGTTCCTTTATTACTCTAGGATGCAGCTCATCAGGCCCTGGAGATTTAAACTCGTTCAGAGTAATCAGGTGCTCCTTGACCATTTGCCTATCAATCTCAAGCTGCAATTCTGCCCCTTCAGTCTGCACTTCAGGTTTGCCAGGGGGGTCATAGACCCTCTTTTGGGAGAAGACCGAGCCGAAGTAGGAATTGAACACTTCTGCCTTTTCTTTGTCTTCTGTTATCAATTTGCCATCCTCATTGCGTAGTTGAACCACCAGTTCTTTCTTCTGTCTTTTACTGTGCATGTATCTGAAGAAAGCTTTTTTGTTGCTTTTAGCATTCCTCGCTAACCTTAGCTCATTCTCAGCTTTAGCCTTCCTGACACTATTCCTGCAGTTCTGTGCTACCTGCCTGTACTCTTCCCCTGTAGCCTGTCCTTCCTTCCACTTCCTATTCGTGTCCTTTTTTGTTTTCAGGTCATCTTTGAGTTTATTGTGAAGCCACATTGGCTTCTTCTGTTGCCCTCTGCCTTTTCTCCTTGTGGGAATTGTTTGCAATTGTGCCTTTAAAATTTCCTTTTTTAAAAACTCCCACCCCTCCTGGGCTCCCTTTCTCGTGAGAGTCACTTGCCATGGGATCTTACTAATCATTGTTCTGAGTTTGTTAAAATTGGCTTTCCTAAAATCCAGGGTACGTGTTTGGCTACACTCAGCTTTTGCTTCTGTTAGAATCAAGAACTCAAGTATAACATGGTCACTTTCCCCCAGAGTTCCCGAAACTGCCACTTTATCCACTAACTCGTCTCTGTTGGTTAGAATCAGGTCAAGGATAGCCGATCCTCTAGTTCCTTCCTCCACTTTCTGTAGGAGGAAGTTATCAGCAGCACAGCTCAGGAATTTCTTGGAGGGGCCATGTTTGGCTGAATAAGTCTCCCAACAGATATCAGGGAAATTGAAGTCTCCCATTACTACCACATCGTGCCTCCTTGAAACAATGGCAATTTGCTTTTCAAAAGTTCCATCCTCGTCTTCTCCTTGATTGGGTGGTCGGTAGTAGACTCCAACCGCCATGTTCGCTTTATTCTTTGCCCCCTTTATTTTAACCCAGATGCTCTCAATGGGGCTGCCAAGCTCCTCTTCCTGTATCTCTGTGCAGAGATACGTATTTTTAACATACAGTGCAACTCCACCTCCCTTTCTGTTGCTTCTGTTCCTTTTGAACAAGTTATACCCTTCAATTGCTGTATTCCAGTCATGGGAGTCATCCCACCAGGTTTCAGTTATCCCTATCAAGTCGTACTTGCCCTCATGTATCAAGAGTTCAAGTTCGTCTTGTTTATTGCCCATACTCCTGGCATTAGTATAGAGACATTGAAGATTATGTGCTTTATAGTCCGACTTTCCCCCTACATTTTGTGGTAGACTATCAATGGGCACCGCTGGAGCTGTTCTCTCCATTGTGGCATAGAGGCCTTCTTCCATTGGTACCCCCGAGTTTATGTCTCCCTCCCCTGTTGGATTCAGTTTAAAGCCCTCCTGATTAAGTTCCTCATGCTGTGGCCAAACACATTCTTCCCAGTCCTTGTGAGGTGCAACCCATCCTTTGCCAGCAGTCCATCTTCCAGGAAGTGTAGCCCGTGGTCCCAGAATCCAAATCCCTCACGTCGGCTCCACCTTCGTAGCCAGTCATTCACTCGGAGTATTTTTCTTTCCCTTTCTATGCCTCTTCCAAGTACTGGAAGGATGGATGAGAAAACTATCTGGGCCCCGAAGTTCTTGAGTTCCCTTCCCAGCTCTTCAAAGTCTGCCGTGATTTCTTTGTAACTCCGCTTGGCAGTATCATTTGTACCCACGTGGAAGAGAAGAAAGGGGTATGTGTCGGTGGGCTGCATGAGCCTCGGCAGCTAAAATTGCTAAAAGGGAATTAGTACATACCTAATTTTAGCAATGAGCCCACTGTGGAAGTGCACTGTGGAAGTGGGAAGTGCCCACTGTGTTTTGGGCACATCTCCCCCAGATGGAGCCCACAGGAAACCTAATTTTCTGGCTTTCAGCAGAAGCCAGGTTTGCACAGTACTGAATGGCCAGTTCCTGCATCACTTAAGAAGTCACCTCCCTTCTCCTCAGAGCTTGGCTGTGCACAGCACTGATTGGCTGGTACTTGTGTCAGCCATGAATCCACCTCCCTAATTCTTCTCAGAGCAGAGTTTAAAGTGTAAAAAAAGGGGGGTGTTGTTGTTGTTGTTTTAAAATCAACCAAGAGCTGAACAAAGTGGACTAGCTAAGCTGGGGAAGCTTGCCCACTGTTCCCGATCTTGTCATTGCCCAGATAAGCTCCAAGGAATCCCAATTTGGAAAGATATGCAAGGTGGAATCCCTCCCCCCACTCCTGCAAATATACTTGGAATTACTGGGAGCCAGAGCATGAACAAAACTCAGTAGCCTTCCTCTTCCCCCCTAAATGCTGGGGAACCTGCAAATCCACCCCTCCCAATATTCTGCTAACAGCTGCTGGCTCCAATGTCAGTGGGGAGGTGTACCCACTCCGGGTTTCAGTCTGAACTTTAAAGGAACTATCCATGGTTCTGAAGCTATTTTGGGCCTAGGGTCCAGCATCATGGATAGCTCCTCAACAGTACAAACTAAATCCCAGAGTGGATACACCACCCGACTGACATTAGAGCCACCAGCTCCACCTGAAAGCTCAAACTGCCTTGCTCCCATTTCTGATCTGTTCATCTTTTTGTTTGAACAGGAAGAGTGTGCATTTTGGTATGCATTTTTGAACATGCACACTTGAAGAGCACATTTTCCCCTATAGGGTAAAGCATGAAGTTGTGTAATTGTTTTTTTAATGTATTTTTTAAAGTGCACTTTTTTTTTTTAGAATGTGCATTCTTTGAATATGAATGCAAGTTCCAGAATGTGTGAGCTTTTTCTGAAAACTGCACTCCTGTTCACATTTGGGATTGCAGACAGGGAAAATTCCAGGGGTGACTGGGCATCAGAATAAAACTTGTCTCAAGCTGTTCCTCACAAAGCTGCAAAATCTCTACTTTTCTTCTCTATCAATAAACGTGCCTTTAGACAAGAAGCTTTCCCACAGTTTCTGTTGCGTTATCTGCAAAATGGTTATAACCTAGCTCATAGTGTTGTTTCCGAGGGGTGGGGGTGGGAAACGCGAGTGCCAGATCATTTTGTAGCTTTTTAAAAGTGTGATCGAAATCATTTCCCTCCCTTAGGTTTAACGGAGCAAGAATCACAAGAGTGTGTCCGGACAGAGACAACTAAACGTTTCCTTTGGAAAAAGAAAAAGAAAGTGCATACGAGATGCGTCTACAACAGAATGAGTGCTCGCCATGAAGGTGACTATAAAGGAAAATGTGTTACACATCACACACATGATCATTTTCAATAGTCCAGGTTTTTATCATGGCGAACAATACGAACGCAAGGACTGCCATGCTGAATCCAACCAATGGTCAGGCTCTCAGCATCCTGTCATTTTCCAATGCCAAATGCATCTAAAGAGAGCAGAATGGATCCTATCCAGGGTTGCATCTATTTTGGGCTACGAAAATAATAATTAATTTGATTCTGCACTAGAAAAGTCCAAATGTTTGATGTTGTAAGCCACCTTCAGGGTCAAACTACATGTGAGTCCTGACGCTAAAAGAAAATGCAAATACCATCAGCTGAGTATGTGTTGGGGCTGCTGATGACCTAGATCGAAGTGGGCGCTCCACTGCTGGGGTCTGGAAGAAAATCCCTCCTCTGAAGCAGCTATTTTCATTGGGATGAACTCCACTCATGGTGGATGTTGTATGCATATTTTTTTTAAATGTGCATGTTAAATGCAATGATGCATTTAAAGTTGCATCTAGTTTGGCCCTGAGAGAGCTTAGCCTGCAAGTGGTTAATAAATAATAATGTAAATAAATAAAAATCAATGGATCACAAAAAGCTCCATTCTGCCACCTGCATGCAATTCTGCAATTTGAGGCTACAATCCTATCTAGACCTACCTGGGAGTAAGTTGCAATGTACTAAGCAGGGCTTCCTTTTGCATGGATAGAATTGCACTGTCGGTGAATTTGCATCAGCTCCATCCTTTCACATAATCTACTTGGCTTTGGCAAATCATAGGGAGGGCAAAAGAGATTTCCAAAGCATGGAAGTCAAGTCCCCTGACCTCTCATAATCTTACTCTACCTCTGGCTTCTAAAATTTTACCAGACACTTTCAAATGTATTATCATTACTTGAGGGCTAGAATCTTGCTTTTTAAATAAAAAAAAAATGAAAAGGGTGCTAAATTCTGTACCTACTATGTACTATCAAGCTTTCAGGGTGCTTATTTCTCTACCTACTATCAAGATTTGCATGTGAGTTGTGTTCTTGCAGAATTGTGGAATATACACAGCCCTGACCTTTTCTGAGGGTTCAATCCTCTGTGCATTCCATGTTGGGCATAATTCCATGTTGGGTATAATAAAAAAAGAAACTGAAAATAAAACTGCCAACATCATAATGCCCTTATGCAAACATATGGTGCAACCTCACTTGAAATACAGTGTATGTTTCTAGTCGCCACACCTAAAACGGAATATTGTAGAGTTGGAAAAGGTGCAGGAAAGGGCCACCGAAATGATCAAGGTGCAAGGGCAACTCCCCTCTGAGGAAAGGTTATAACATCTGGGACTGTTTAGCTTGTAAAAAAGCGAGTATGGGGAGACATGATGGAGGTGTACAAATGTATGTATGGTGTGGAGAAAGGGATAGGTTGAAGTTTTTCTCCCTCTCTCATACTAGAACTCGGTGTCATCCCATGATGCTGAATGGTGAGGGACACAGGATGGATAAAAGGAAGTACTTCTTTATACAGTGTGTAGTTAAACTATGGAATTTGCTACCACAAGATGATGTAGTGATGGCCACCAATTTGGAGGGCTTCAAAAGGGGATTGGACAGATTCATGGAGGAGAAGGCTATCAGTGGCTACTAGTCCTGATGGCTTTACCTCCAATCTAAGAGGCAGTAGGCCTCTGTACACCAGTTGCTGGGGAACACAAGTGGGAGGGTGCTATTGCACTCATGTCCAACTTGTGGGTTTCCCACAGGCAGCTGGTTGGCCACTGTGTGAACAGCAGAATGCTGGACTAGAAAGGTTTTTGGTCTTATTCAGCATGGTCCTTGCGTGTATTCAAAGCTATACTTTCAGGATATGTATATTGTTCTAGTGAAAGGTTGCAGTAGCATGTAAGCCTTGTGTCTTCTGGCACAGTGATTATTATAGCATCCACTCAAACAAATTTAGCAGAAGATAGGGTAGGTGAAGGTACTGCTCTTTACTTCCTGCCAGTTTACAACAGTGTCCTCTATAAACCATTTTCTGTCTTGACTCTGAATGGTTACTGTGGATTTGATCATGTATGTGGTGGCCGAACTCTTGAAAAATCACTGATTTCAAATCTGCCTCAGGCTCATTTTTACAGTCCTCTGAAAAGTCGATCTCATTAGTAAAAGGCGGGAGGTCCGAATACGCTGCAGCTCTTGCCTGGGAACAAAAAGGATCTTTCCCTGAACACGTTGTGTATACCAACTGGCTGGAATCAACCAAGGACAATCCAATCGTCGTTGAGTTTGAGGTAGGAAAACAGAAAGGAGGAAAGCGTGAAAGGATGTGTTGGTTTGACCGATGAAGATATTGTTGTTGTTTTTAAATTATTTTTGAACATAGATCCTAAATCCCTCAGTTCACCGTTTTGCTAGCCTGGCTGCAATTATTGTGGGTACAAATACAGTTAAATGTTATTTCCAAATGGAACTGCAACAAAGTGTTGCAGTGTAGAGCACCGCTCTTCAGTGTTGCAGTCAGTCTGCCACCCCTACTTTCAGGATACTCTATTCCAGTGTTCTCCAACCTTGGGTCCCCAGATGTTTTTGGCCTACAACTCGCTGGCTGGGGCATGCTGGGAGTTATAGGCCAAAAACATCTGGGGACCCAAGGTTGGAGAACACTGATCTATCCCATTCCCCCTCCCAAATGGGTTTCCTTTCTCCCACCAACAGTCTGTCAGGATTCTGCGGCTACTGAGCACATGCAGTCCCCATTGGGCTGTTTCTGGGGTCCCCCCCTCCTTAGTGTTTTTTCCCTCTGAAGTGTGTGTGTGTGTGTGTGTGTGTGTAAACATCTAATATATTTTAGAGTATATATTGGGGTATATATTGCTGTCTCTTGTGCATGGGTGGTGCCATTTTGGCTACATAAGCGATGATGCTCTCCCTCTGAAGACTGGAAATAGAAGGAGGGGCGGTTCATAAAGTGCCTACAGTCTTTGACACTCTCTGCCCACACAGTCTTGCAATCCAATAGAAAAAGGGACGGGAAGGGAATAGGAAGATAAGCAAACTCAAGCATTAATTTTTCAGGCTGCGTAATACATAAACTATGAGATTGTTAAAGGCAGCGGTGACTAAAGGCTCTAGTATCTAAGGAGACAATGATATAAAATGTCTACTCCCTAGGCCTTAGATGTTGCTGTTGCTGCTGTGGTACAGGGGTGGGCAGAAGGCAGATCTGGATCTACAGATCTCTGGGTGATTGTAGGTCACCAACTGTGAAGAAAAGAGCCTTTGGGGGTTCCTACATGTACACACACACACACACACGCCTCCTCATGTGTAAACCAAGTAAGGCCAGTTGGGGGGCTGGTAGGAGGCGAAATGTGCATAAAGTATCAGATGGGACATGGCACCTGGAAGTCCGGAAAAGCCGGTCTAGTCAGATGTAAATGTCATGAGTCTCCCTCCCCTGCCTGGCCAGGTGAAGTGCATCATGATTGGCTAGAAGCAGCAAAGCTACAGAAAGGAGGGGAGGGGGGAAAGGGTATATTTCCCAAAGCGTGGGTTTTTGTCTGTGTCTTTGGTTCGTCACGTGGTTGCTGGCTGTGGAGCAATGGCAGCAAGCCAAGCAGAGGTCCAAGCCTTTGGGAGGCCTCAGAAACTGACCCCAGGTAGCTCCTGGTGAAATTAGCTGAATGAGGGCTCTGGTAAAGGCAGACCCTGTGGAGGGCTACCCATCTCGGACCTTCGGGTAGGTGGAGTAGTTCCCCCCGGGCGGCAGGGCTGTACTGGATCCAACCCTGGAAGAGAACTGACCCTCAGGTAACTAGTTGTGTGCCTGAGAGATATAAAGAATCAGGTTTTGTTATTTTGTAGCTTTACTCTGTGTACCAAAGTGTCTCTCTCTATTTTGTGCTTCTCCTCATTTCCCTATTCTTGTTGTAAAATGCTACCTGAATAAACCTCCTTTTGGTTTTTTACCCCACATGGTGGTTGTGGATGCTCTGTGGCTTCAGTATCTAAATCCAGGTTATAGTACAAGGGCAAGTCCCTGAACAGAGATTCAAGTAGGATTGCAGACAGCTGAGGCTTGGCAGTCTGGTACCTTGAGATCTCTGGGGGTCTTGGGTCCTTTGGGTAGGAAAGGGTGGGGGTGTGGCGGGTCAGCCAGCCCCCCCTTCCTCCACACCAACCATTTCTGACTCCCGATCATTTTAACAATAGCGGCAACAGAATGACTCTTCTCGCACCCTAAAATTATACTGCTAAAAGGAAGAAAGCTTGGTGTTATCAGGAGTAGATTTTTGTGCGGGACTGTGAGCTCTGTTCAGTTCTGGTCCTCCACACAAATTCCTGGGCTCAGAATTCTCTAATTTTAAGTGTACTTAGTTTGTACCTGACTCCAGTTGGGGGATCTCAGGGCTCTAGTACCAAAGTAGATCCTGCAGGACTGAAGCCTGCCCAGTCCTGCATTAAAATATTTAATGTAGAATAACGTTGGTGACTTTTCATCCTTTGATTGTTGGTGTTACAGCGCCTCATGTGGAAAAAAATGTTTTGTTGTTCTTGTTGCATGCAATCTGCATCCAGATAATGGAGAGGCTAATTGCTGGAAAAATAAGAGGAAGGAAGAAGGCAAATGACAAGGCATAACAATTATTCTGACCTGTAGCAACAAAGTATACCATCTTTCATTACTGACATCCATTTATACTGCGGATAAAATCAAAGTTATTTTTAAATAATTTAAAAATGACTACACTTTAACACCAGGTTAACCTTGACACCCCCTTGAGAGGTTTTTACACTTAAAGGTGCCCTGGATGGATGGATGGATGGATGGATGGATGGATAGATAGATAGATAGAGATAGATAGATTTTAAAGTGCACACAGACTCAGATACATTTTTAAAAAGAAAAGAAAGACTGTGGTGCATATCCTATTAAGGCAATCTTTTTCTTTATTTCCAATGTTTGTGCATTGAGTAATGCTGCTTAGGTAGCCAAAATGACACCACACACACACACACACACACACACACACACACTCAGGGGAAGTATCAGCAAACATAGGAACCCAAAGATTTGTAGTAATTTATTTATTTATTTAATACATTTCTATACCGCCCAATAACCGAAGCTCTCTGGGCGGTGTAACAGTTAAAATATTTAATACAGGGAAATGGAAAGAATCAAAAAGAGGAACCCAATGAGGACTGAGCATGTTCAGTGTATACAGAATATTGACTTGCTGTTGGGAGGAGGAAGGACCAGAAAGCCAGGGGCGGAAGCAGAATAGAATGCAGTGACTGAGAGGGGCCCCCAATTCTGGAATGATCTCCCTGATGAGGCCTGTCTGGTGCCAACATTGTTATCCTTCCGGCACCAGGTTAAGACCTTCTTCTCTCATGCATTTGGCAGCAAACGATGAGGTTTTAATCAGGACGAATTTTAATCAGGTCTTGAATTGAACAAGAAAAATTGTTTTTAGATATATGTGTGTGTCTCTCTCTCTGTGTTGTATGTTTATATGTTCATATGTATATGACTTTTAGAATGTATCTTAAAGGTTTCAATCTTTGTAAACTAAACTTCCCAGAGAGCTTCTGCTATTGGGCGGTATAGAAATCTAATAAATGAAATGAAAGTGAATGAACGAATGAAACCCTGATTAAGCTACTTCACCTTGCAAACATGGTGCTGCTGGTCTCACCTGTTCTGATATAATCTCAGAAGGTTTCGAGTTGATATGAGAATACATTTATAGGACATATACCTTCCAAACAAGCGTCATGCTCATCACTGAACAAACACGTCACCATGAGATGTTGACATAGAAAGCTCATAGTTCAACGTAGCAAACACTTTTCAACCAAATGCTTTTAATTTTAACTTTGAATGGCACCGTGATATCTCAGTTATGAGTACAATGCTTGTTGGGAATGGATCTGTCCGGTAATCAATGTGCATATCAAACTTGAAACCTTTTGAAATTATACTTATGTTCTGCCAAAGTATTCCTCCCATACTTACCTAATTATTTAGGAGTGGGGAGAGATTTTCAGGAAAAAATGAATGATTTTGGAGTGGGTAATTGGAATCTATTAATGGGGTGTGTGTCTACCATTATAAGAGGAGGCAGCAGAAGGCCCTATATTTTCTCCAACAGAAAAGGCTTTGCTGCCACTTTAAGTGATGGCAAAGCTGTAAACTGTAGCTGGGTGGAGTTAGCACCATGGCATCGCATCCTTCCCAGGGGCTTTGTTGGGAGGACAAAATGGCTGCCACCATTGGCCAGCCACAGGTGCCTTGGGGCTCCTTTTCTTGAATTTTTGCCACATATGTCTGCCATTAATATTCAGTGTGATATAATTTCCAGTGTAGGAAAAACTTAGTGGAGACTCTGAAAGGATACACTTGCAGAGTGGAAGGGATAGGGCTGCCCCACACCCCAAGTCTGAATTTGATCATTAAACGTAGAAGAATAAAGCAAGAAATCATCTCTCATGATTTCTAAGTTTCGTGATTTCTAAAATATTACTTATTCAGCTCCACGTTACTTTGCAATAGAACACATAGAAAATAACAGGTTAGCTACATTTTACCAGTTCCCCGACAAAGACTGTAAATAAAACACATTTGGCTGCTGGATTGTATTTCAGTGCACCTTAGTCTGCAATCCTATACCCAGTAAACTTCACTGAAACCAATGGGACTTTTCTCCAAATAGGGTTGTGCTGTTCGAGGTTATTTCTTCTATCATTTCAGGACTGATGAAGGCCTTAGGGTAACAGGTCAAAGAGAGAAGTCAGCCCTCTGACGATTTGATGTAGTACCATGGCCTGCACATTTCCTGAAACTGTTCTTCACAACCAATATAGCTAGGCACTTTTTTAGGAGGAGGAGCTGCTTTTCAGGACACCAAATCATATGCCAGATAACAGATACCATGTGCTTGTGTGGTAAAACCATGGCCACATGGAATATCGACTGCTCTAGTCCTAATTGCCTGCCTCCTGTACACTTGCTTTTTTAGTTGGCTCCCATTTTGGATTTGGTGAAGAACTTCCCTTGTGCGGCGACAAAGCGTCGTAATCTCAGGAGAGCTCTCATTGACTACATGGAAGCAATTTGACCCATGCCGATGCGCTCCGTGTCCCAACAACGGCAGGCCTGTGCTATCTGGGATGGAATGCCTCTGTGTGTGCCAGGCTGGTACCTATGGCGATAACTGTGAGATGCGAGCACCCGACTACAAATCCGGTATGCAATATATTAACACTAGTAGCAGTAAAAGTATTTTCACTGTGGCAGCGCAAAGTAAAACAGTGTTTTTGATCAACAGTGCTGATTGTTAGTTAATAACCGTGGCTGCAAAAGCCATCTTGTGCCTCTCCATTCCAATATTCCCAGCTGGCAACAAATAAGTCAGACGGGGATGGGAAGCCAGTGGCGCAGTGGCACCTTCCACGCTAGGCCCCAGCCCTAAAGACAGAGCTCAGGTTGAGGAGGAGCAAGTGGTGGTGGGAAAGAAGGGAACTGCAGCTACCACAAGCCTTCCCTAGATCCTGGATGTGGTAACAGGCAGCCTTCCTCCAAGCCCCACTTTGCAGCAGCCCCAGACCAAGCAGGGGCATCAAGGGTGAAGCAGCTCCAGATTCCTGGGTAACCACCAGGGCTTCAGATATTCTTATAGGTTCATCCCAGCCAAGGCCTTGGCGACAGCATTAGATACTGTCAGCATTTGTGGAACAATTGGGAATTTATTTATTTCATTTCTATACCGCCCAATAGCCGAAGCTCTCTGGGCGGGAAGAGCCTTTCTTCTGCATTCAGCTCTCCTAGAAGGCACAGCAGAGTAGCATGGAAAAGTTCTAGGGAGGCCAGGTTTCCTCTTTAACAGAGGACAATCCTGTACTTGAAGGGCTGCCAGAGGACTGCCCACTATTGGAACGTGTCCTCTGTTTGAAGGGCTGACCTGTCCAATTCCAGTTTAAAGATAACCATAAGAGCTGTTGCCCATCCACAGTTAGCACCTGGCCTGCAGGCTGAACAGGCAACAACTATCAGGTGGATCCACAGTTGGCTACAGAATCGGACTCAAAGAGTGCTTATCAATGGTACCTTCACAAACTAGGGAGAAGTAATGAGTGGGGTACCGCAGGCCAGGCTCGGTCCTGGGCCCAGTGCTATTCAACATCTTTATTAATGACTTGGATGAAGAGGTGCAGGGAATACTTATCAGATTTGCAGATGACACAAAATTGGGTGGAATAGCTAGTACCCTGGAAGACAGAAACAAAATTCAAAGTGATCTTGATAGGCTGGAGCTCTGTGCTGAAAACAACAGAATGAAATTTAATAGGGATAAATGCCAAGTGCTGCGACTAGGAAAAAGGAACCAAATGTACAGTTACAGGATGGGGGGATACTTGGGTCAACAATACTACAAGCGAGAAGGATCTTTGAATTGTTGTAGATCACAAACTGAATATGCCAGCACTGTGATGTGGCTGCAAAAAAGGCCAATGCTATTTTGGCCTGCATTAATAGAAGTATAGCTTCCAAATGGCATAAAGTGCTGGTTCCCCTCTACTCAGCACTGGTTAGGCCTCATCTCGAGTACTGCATTCAGTTCTGGGCACCACACTAAGAAGGATGCAGACAAACTGAAAAGGGTTTGAAAAGGGTTCAGAGGAGGACAACAAAGATGATCAGTGGACTGGAAACAAAGCCCTATGAAGAGAGACTGAAGGAACTGGGTGCTCTTCAAATACTTGAAAGGTTGTCACACAGAGGAGGGCCAGGATCTCTGCTTGACCATCCCAGAGTGCAGGACATGGAATAATGGGCTCAAATTACAGGAGGCCAGATTCTGGCTGAACATCAGGAAAAACTTCCTGACTGTTAGACCAATACAACAATGGAACCAATTACCTAGGAGGTAGTAAGTTCTCCCATACTGGAGGCATTCAAGCTGCAGCTGGACAGCCATCTGTCAGGGATGCTTTAACTTGGATTCCTGCATTGAGCAGGGAGTTGGACTCGATGGACTTATAGGCCCTTTCCAACTCTACTATTCTATGATTCTATGATTCAGGTCACCTGGACACACTCTTCCACACTAAGGTGAGATGTACTGTGTTCCTACTTAAAGTCTAACAATTATTTCTAAATTTGCATCTCTATACATATAAATTATCATATGCAAATATTATGCAAATCACAACCCTCTTTTGGTGAAGCATTTCCCTTTTTGGAATGGGGGTGTGTGATTCATAAGTGACCACCCTAAAAAGGAGTGAGAAGCCTGGAACAAAGAGCATAAGGTGCCAGCCTGTCTCAGGTGATCAGTGATGACGTCAATTAGATGTTTTAGCACCTGAGACAAATGCCAAAACAGGACTGTGCCCTTTTGTGGTAGGACAACAAGACTACAAAGGAACAGGATTACATTTTTTTAAAAAAAAATATTATTCCATGGAAGTAATATAATAAAGTGCAGATACAACATTTCACCCTATGGAGAGGGGAAAGACTATTAAGGGTGCAATCCTATGCATGTTTAGACAGAAAAAACTCCTACAAATCCCAGCATGCCCCAGCCAGCCATGCTGGCTGAGGCATGCTGGGAGTTGTAAGACTTTTTCTGTCTAAGCATGTATAGGATTGAGCCTTAAGCCAGTTTTAAGTCTGCTGTATATAGAGAGATGCCCCAAGCATCTGGGGTTACATTGTGAAGAGCAGCATGGTTAATCCAGACCTGCTTGGTCTTTCTTTTCCTCTGTTTCAGTTACTGTGGATGGTTACTGGAGTTGCTGGTCTGCGTGGAGTTCCTGTGATGCCTCCCATAAGAGTCGGAGGAGCCGTGTTTGTAACAATCCCTCACCAATAAATGGAGGGAAGCCGTGTGAAGGTGAGCAAGAGGAAGAGTGCTTCTTCTCCATATTTGCTGACAAGTAAGAATGAAAGAGTCGGACTGATTGAGTTAAGGGCAGTAGCTCAGCCGTAGAGCACTTGCGTTGCAGACAGAAGGTCCCAAGTTCAATTCCTGGCATCTCCAAGTAAGGCTGGGAAAGATTCCTTTTTGAAACTGGAGCTTCTGCTAGTCACTGGCTGGGTTCAGACAACACGATAACCCACATTCAAGGGTTGAGTATGGGTTAAGAGTGGGTTGTTGCTGAAACATAGGCTATCGTGTTGCCTGAACCCAGCTGCACTAACAAGCCACGGCTTGTTAACCATGAACAACCCATGAAGAGAACCCATGGTTTGTTGTTGGGTTATAAACTGTGGGTTGCTCACCATGGCTTGTTATCTCGGCTGGGTTCAGACAACACAATAACCCATGGTTCAACAACAACCCACACTCAACCCTTGAGTGTGGGTTGTCGTGGTGTCCGAACCCAGTCAGTGTCGACAATACAGTACTAAACTAAATGGACCAGTAGTCTGTCTTATTACAAGGCAGCCTCCTATGATCCTAGGGCAGCCTTGCTGGCTGGGGGATGCTGAGAGTTGTAGTCTAACACATCTGGAGGGCAGCATGTTGGGCAAGACTGTCCTAAGTCTTTTCCAGAGAGGGAAGGATTCATAATTCTTTTTAATATGCCACAATAACAGGCCTGTGGCTAGGGATGACTCGTGTGAGCCGAACAAGGCGAGTTTGCTCTTGCTGAATGGTTCATCAAAAATTCTCACACAACCCTACCTGTGGCTCACGCTGGCTCAGCTTGTCTGAGCGTGGAAAGCTAAGCAGGGTCAGGCCTGGTTATTACTTGGATGGGAGACCCCCTCTTCTAGTTTTCTGCATTGAGCAGGGGGTTGGACTCGATAGCCTTGTCGGCTCCTTCCAACTCTATGATCTATGAAATCTATTAAATAACCTTCTTCAGGCTTTTCTAATTCAGCCTTCCCCAACCGGTGCCCTCCAGAAGTTCCGGACTACCACACCCCTTGATCACAGGTTCACTACTGAATAGATGCCTGGTCTCAGGCAGGGCTCTTTCATGCCACCTGCTCCCTGAGCCTTTTAACCAGAGATGTGGGTGAGCACATGCGAAAGTGACCTGGGGCTGTGTATCCACTCTGGATCTTACTCTGAACTTTAAGGAGCTATCCATGGTGCTGAACCTATTTTGGGGGTGGGGTTCAGTGCCACGGGCAGCTCCTTCAAAGTTCAGACTAAAATCCGGAGTGGATACACACAGCCCCGCTGACACTGGCGCCACCAGCCTCTCCACCGACTACACCTGGGATCTTTTGCATGCCAACCACAGGCTGTGCTTCCCGCTGCACTCTGGCCCCTCCCCAAGGGTTGAAAAAGATGGCTGTTTTAATGCCGTCCAATGCCACGGTTCTGTTCTTCCAGGGGGGCCTTGTGTCTAAACGATGATGACGCAATCAAGGAGACGGACCTTTTTGTCGGCCAGCCTGAATCTGGATGCTTTCAACCAGACCCGCCAGAAAACGGATTCATCAGGGTGAGTGCTGAAGATTCTCAGCATTGGGTATTCGTTTTAACAAGTGCCCCCTGCCCTAACTGGGATGCCTGTTAAAAAGGCAAAACACTGTGCCAGAATTAGCAAAATTGGTCTTACTCCTCCTGGGTGCGGCACTTAGGGCCAAAACAGACAGTACTTTGAACCGGAGTCTAGCAGCTATGATTTTTATTCATATTTTTTTTCTAGTGTAGGTGCAAGGGCCCTGATCTGGACCAGGAGGTAGGGGGTCTTTTCAGATCCAGGTTGGGACCAAATGAAAAGAAGGCATAACTGCTAGACACGCATTTAAAGTATGTTTGGCCCTTAGAGTTGCTATCTTAGATGGCTTTTCAAAGGGCTGGACAATTTCGTAGAGGATCAGTCTATCAACAGTTATTAGCTTAAAAAATGTGTTTAAAGGCGATCTACCCTTGAGGACCAGATGCTGGAGACAAAATGGCTATTACCTTCATGCCCTGCTTGTGAGCTTCCTGGCTGGCTACTGCTAGCCTTAGACTTAATAGGCCTTGGGCCTTAGCAAACCAAGCTGGAGGCTAGCACTATAATAGTAACAGGCATATTCAGAGGTTTTCCTGGATGCTACAAGCCTATTAAGTTAACGGGAGCTGGGTGAGAGCTCTGTGGGAAGAATGTAGGGGAGAGCTGCACAGATTTACCTGCCTTGCCTCTAAATATATGAGTGAAAGCCCTTGCTTGAGGACAGGGGTGTGCAACTTTGGGGAGGTTAGAGGGCCATTTTTGCCGCCCTGGTGGCTTGCAATCTGAGGGGGGGGGATGAATTATTTTTCTGGGGAAAAATGGGATCTGTAGTTGCTATGGAGCACCAAAAAGATGAAATTTAGCTTACTTGTTGCAAGCTAAATTTGACCCTTTGGGCACTCTGTAGCAGCTATTGACACCTTTCTTCCCCTCTAAAATATTTTTTTTTAAAAAAAAAATAGGCTACTGAAAATTTGCCAGGGTTGTGTGGACCACAGGTGGTCCCATGGGCCACACATGTTGTTCATCCCTGCTTTAGATCCTGGCAGGCATAACATTGCAGTTGTAGTATGTGCTCAAAGCTGTTCTTACTGCCTGCTGGATACAAGATAGTACTGAGAACCAGTGTGGGGTATGGTTAGAATACCAGACGAGGGTCAGGGATATCCAGGTTCAAATCCCGACTCAGCCATGGAGCTCCCTGGGTTGACCTCGGTGCAATGGTGCAGTCACTCCTTTCAGCCTAACCTGCAGGCTTGTTGCGAATATAAAAGAATTGGGGAGAACCTGTGGATTTGTTAGCCACCTGAGAGCACTTTTGCTGAAAGGTGGAATAAAACTTACAGAAATAAATTAAAAGGCCCAGCAATACCCTGAGGCAAAGTTCTGTGAAAAGCTGCTGTGTTCCTACATGAACCTAAGGTCTTATCTCTCCAAAGTTTCCATGTGGTTTCTGATTGTCCGTGAGTTCTGCCAGCGAGAGGATGATGATTTCCCAATCTTGATTTCAGAATGAAAAGAACCATTATGCAGTTGGGGAAAATGCTGAAGTTGTGTGTTTGAGTGGATACAATCTCGTCGGCTATTCAGTTCCTTCGCTGTCTGCCAGATCAAACGTGGGCTCAGCAGTCTGTCGAATGCCAGCGTAAGAGGCGAAAAAATTACTTGCAATTAAACTGGTAACTGGAAGGAAGTAAATAATAACAGGGGGTGAACACACGTGGCCACACACGACTCCCGCCTGCCATTCATGCATTCACCTAACATGTGAGGGGGTTGTGCGGTCACACCGGCTAGCTCCACGGAGACACTCTCCAGCCATGCCACCCTCCTGCTGTGTGTTCACTCACAACAGTGGGAATGGGCCCTACCATGTGGATACTGATATATGCACGTAGAGCTCTTCCACCTGAGGGGGGGCGTGTTCCTGATTGGCCAGTGGACTGGTGGCGCCAATGTCAGTGGGACAATGTATCCACTCCAGAAGGTGAATTTTTAAGGAGCTGTCCATGGCACTGAACATATGGGGTGGGTGGGTTCAGCACCATGGGCAGCTCCTTTGAAATTCAGACTACAGCTCGGAGTGGATATATGACCCCGCTGCCACTGGAGCCACCAGCTTCCACCGTGATTGGCCCAGTCTCTCTTTTTTTTCCCCTTTAAATTTTATTTACTTTTCAAAACAAAATATAACAAAATACAAGAATAACACAAAAATATAACATAAACAACATACAATAAATCATAAAGTGCACACACCCCCACCCTCCAAGGGACTAATTTATATACTTCTATCCCCTTGATCAAATGAATTCCAAATTCCAAAAATATAACGTATCCTGACAAGGCATGCTCCCCTTCCCCTTTATTAGTACATAGTCTAATAATTGATTCCATATATCCATAAAATTATTCTTCTTTAACTGTCCTTTTTTGCATTTGATATTACAAGTTAATTTATCGTTTAGGGCTATATCCCAAACTTCCTTATACCAGTCAGTTATTAGGAAAACATGTTGTACTTTCCATTTCCTTGCTATCATTAGCCTAGCCGCAGTTAACAAGTTTACAATTAATTCCTTCATATTTTGGTCGCAAATAAGTTTCTCCGTTATTGATAACAATGCTAGTTTTGGACAGACCTCTAAATTAATACCAATAATTTCCGATATTTCTGTAAAAACCTCTCACCAAAAAACTGGCCCAGTCTCTCAACCTCATGTGGAGGAACTCTATGCAAGTATCCTATACACACAGGGTCCATTTTCACTGCAGCTGGATGTGTAGCCACTTGCTGTGCCTCCCCTCATATGCTGTGTGAAAGTATGTGGGTAACCCCCTAATGTAATCTGAATATCTATCTATCCATCCACACACTAGCAAACAGACCCAGCTTGTAGTTTGATACAGCAAAGTCTTCATGAAAAGATAGACAGCTGTCAGAGTTGGACACATTATGCCACGCCCAATCTAAGTGAAGCCACACCCACTGGCACCGCTGGGCCCAGCCCCTGCATGATGCCGTCCCTGAGGGAGGGGCCTGTCCACTCCCTTCTCCTGTGGGGAGGGGCTGCCCCACAGCATGGGGAGGAGGCAGCCATATAACTCTGTCTCTCGCATGACTTCCCCCCTGGCTTCAAACTGAGTCAACTGCAATGCTATGTGCTGGTTAGGGACCGAATGTGGTACTACAGGCTCCAAACACATGGACACATTTAAATTAATTAGAATTAATTAAGGCATTTTCAAAACCAAATAACCCAGCAGTGCACATCCTCTAGGGTCCTCTTTTTATGCATGCCATGTTTCAGGTGTCTATGTTCATGGCCGTGGCACTGTGACACAGGACAGACAGACAGAAACACATCCTCATATATGTATTTGGAATGCCTTCCTGAGGTTATTAAGATTGGCACTGACTCTATTCTTGTCAGCACCAAATTAAAATGCTCCTGTTTGCCCAGGCATTTCGAGGAAAATTTTGACGTTTCAAAATACAGTTCAAATTGATTTTTAGATTGATTGTTTCTTTATTTGCTGGATTTATGATTTTTATGTCTCTGTTTAATTTTTGTAGCTCTACTACAATTTTATATACAAGGCAATACCTTGGGATTGCCTTTGATGATGAAGAAGGAGCAGTATAGAAATGTTTAACATTTAAAAATAAATAAAATGCTACCTTCTGAGGATGGAAACACATTCTCTCTAGGCAGCTTTCTCCCATAGATCCAGGCTGTGTCCATTTTCCAAAAGGGATTTTTTAAAAAAGGTTAACATTTGAAGCTTCAGCCACAAAGTAATAACAAAATATTGTGGTTCATCTTCAGGTGCAATCCTATGCATGTTTAGACAGAAAAAAAAGTCCAACAACTCCCAGCATGCCCCAGCCTACAACTCCCAGCATGCCCCAGCCTACAACTCCCAGCATGCCCCAGCCAGCCATGTCTAAACATGCATAGGGATTGTACCCTTAATCTGTATTCAACCTGCAGGCTCTTTGCCATAAAATGTGAATTTGAGATTGTCTTTTTCTCTAGCATCGGCTTGCCTCAGACCGTCGGCTTCTCAGAACGTCGCTATTACTCCATTTAAAATGGAATACAAGACTGGGGAAACCATCCAGCTGAGGTGCCCTCCAACCTTTATCCTAAATGGCCCTACGCAATACACTTGTGGGAAAGGTCCATCATGGAAGCCTCCTGTTTTCAGACTACTTACTTGCGAGAAAGGTAAAAGGAATTGAGAGGGTCCATGTGGTATAGTGGTTAGGACTCAGGAGACCCAGGTTCAAATCCCACTCAGACATGAAGCTCACTGAGTGACCTAGGGTCAATCACACTCTCTCAGCCTAACCTGCCTTGGAGGGTTGTCGTGCAGATAAAATTGGGGAGGGGCGGGCAACCACATATGCTACCCTCAACTCCATGGAGGAAGGGTGGGATTAAAAACATAATAAACAAATAAAAATGGATAAAATGGGGTCCACCAAAACCTCCTTTATAGATCTCCCCCCAAAAGATAAAATACTGGCATAATGCCTGAATAGGACTTGTGTAACGTTAGCATTCACATTTCTGTGCCTCTCAAACTCATGGCATTGCTTACTCTTGCAGCTGATCAAGCTCAAGGGACTTGCAGCCCAGGCCAAAAACAGGCTGGATCCCAATGTGTGTGCATGTCCCCGACAGAAGACTGTGGGTAAGGTATATGTAGAAAAACTTCACTTTTTGCTCTCTTTTGGGAAGGTTTCTCGCTCTTAACAGAAAGATTAACAGAAACATTAACAGCTGGTTACAATTGAAGCCCTCTTCACAGGTTCTCCTGAATGTGTGAGAGCTAAACCTTGGGGTGTTGCTGCGCATGTTCGCTCCACCCGAGGGCCACCATCACGGATAAGCATGCTTGGGCACCTGCCGATGGCCCACACCTCAACAGGGGACCAGTGGCAAGAGTCCCCTGGAGTTGCTCTTCACCACTGCAACCTACTTGTTCATCCTCCTCTTTCTCTGGTCCAGACAATGGTGGTGGTGAGAAGGAGAAGCAGATGCCACTGCCTGCTTGTTCAATGGTTCTCTGCCTGTCAAGCAAACAAGTGGTAGCAATAATGAGAAAGAGGATGAGGAGCAACAGCAGCTGGTGACAATAACTGTGAGAAGGTAGCCTCACTGAGGGACGAGGCCCATTGAGGGTGTCTTGCCCAAGGGCCCTCAAAGCCTGGAGCCAGCACTGCTCCACCCCAACTTCCTCATGCGTGCCGACTCCTTCCCCTCAGATCCCTAGCCTTGCCATGTTGTGCAGCAATGTCTTGCATTCTCTTGCTCGTGAGTAGGACTCTCAGTATGATCAGGAACTCAGGGTTCTATTTGCCCCATCCCATTCCTGCCCAATCCCTGGGTTTAGCCTTCAGCATTCGGGAGAATGCATGAGGAGAGCTTGAATGTGGGAACTTTCAATGACATTTCAAGGTGTCTTGAATTTCCTACTCTACTCATATGCAAATAAAGAGACTGGAAACAGACAATAGTTATTAACGCAGTGGATGAAAGTGGCACAATAGAAGTGTTGTTGTACACACACATTACTTTGGTCCCACTGACATCTCTGGACAAAAGATGTTTTTGAAACACTACCCAAAAAATCCTCTACAAACTTGTTTGACCAGAGGCATCCGTGGGATTACTGTATGCTCTGTGGGCAATAATGCTTGCTTCTAATCTATGACCTTCAACATTCTGAAAAACAAACTATTCTCTGTCTTCTCTGGGTCCCATAAAGCTGTTTAGTTAATTTAGTGCCATTCAGTTCCCTAGATTTTGAGGAAGTCCTCACCCCCGCAAACCTCTCCAATAGAGCCGGGCAGGTTTCGGGTCATTTACAATCAGTCAACTGATCTGACAGAACATATAACCCCCTTTAAAGGTGGCAGAACCTAGATTGTTCCTTCCTTCCAATCAACTGTGTTGTGGATCTGGGCAACTGGAAATAGAGTGCATAGAATGCTTTCCCACCAAAAATTGCTTTGAAGTCTTCCACCAGCAGCCAATTCCAAAAGGTTTCCATCAAGCTTTTCTTCTCACTCGATCTTACCTGGGAGGCAGCTGTCTCCCAACAGACAGTCCTGAAAGGACAGTAAAAGTGTGTCCTTTCCCTCACCCTGGGCCTTCACTTCAGAATTCTCCAGTTTGAATTCAAGTGGTCATGTTCAGAATGTCTATGTGCTCGCTTCAGTAGACTTACGGAAGGGCCATGCTAGCTATTTACCCTTGAGCTTTTGGCCTTCTGTAATTTTGTTTTACCCCCATCTTGCTCCTGTAATTGTTTTTCTGCACATACATAGAGAAGGAAGTTTATTTTTTTTTTTCTTTTTTAGCCTTGAAGTAAATCTTTGCAACTCTTGCAATTGCCTTAATGTCACTTCTACAGGCAGCCGGGCACATTCACTCCTGTTGTTTTGCATCTGGTGGTGGCTAAAACAATCTGGAATGCTTTGACTTGGCTTACCAGATTGAGATGACTCTCTGGTCAACAGCCTTCAGCACAAATTCAAGTGTTCCTGACATTGTAAACAAATCTGAAGAACCCTTCCTTGTGTGTTGTTGCTTCCATCCTTCTATTACCCAATAAGGTTTTTCTTTGTCCTTTGGCAGCCACTACTCTGAAGATGTTTGTGTACTGGATGCAGCTTCTGAACAACCTCTTACAAAGCCCAGCTGCCAGTTTTTGGCAGAAAAATGCCTGGGAGAGAATTCACCCCATTTCCTGCATTCTGGCCCCTGCCACAGGGACACTGACTTGCGCTGGGCCCTAGAAAGGGTCAGAATCTCTACAGGCAGCATAAAGCACGAGCCCTGTGGCTATGACACATGCTATGATTGGGAGAAATGCACAGGTATGTAAGGGTCATGGATCCTGCAATTGCTCTGGGTTGAGGCACGCTACAACGTTTTCCTTGTAGCAATTAGAACTGCAACATTAGTCAGTGATGGATGCAATCCTGTACACCAGAGATGCAAAAAGGGTGGCCTGTGAGTAGCTGATCCCCACACACAAGCCCTGTCTGCCAGGCCCCCAGATCTCCAGGAACAAAAAAGAAAGAACACTCTAGAAATGGGCTCTATGGTCCCTGCCATAGAAGCAGGACCTGTGCAAGGCAGTTCGGTGCCCTAGGCATGATCAGATATTTAGCGCCCCCCCTTCCCACTTGAGAGCACTGTATTTTTTTTCAAGGCATTTCTGGCGCCCCCTTTAGCCCTGCGCCCTAGGCAGCTGCCTAGTTGGCCTAATGGTAGCACCGGCCCTGCATAGAAGCCTTGTTCCTAGAGCATCCCCAGAGCATCCTAGGAAGCAGTGCTCAAAGGCTTCCGCCTGGTTCTGAGAACACTCTAGGAATAGGGCTTCTATGGCAGGAACCATAGAACCTGTTTCTAGAGCACTTTCCCCCTGCCTTTTCCCCCTTGCAAAATTTCTGGGTAAGGGAGTGTGGGATGTCAGTTTCCTTCAGCAAAAAAGTAGATGAGAGAAGGGCACGATGGGCTAGGTGCCAGGATTCCTAGGATGGCTGGGTACGTAGTTTGAGAAGTGAGGTTAGAATTTGTGCCAGGGAATCTGCCCTTGAACATGTTAAAAGGCACAGAAGCCCTGCCAAGAAAAAGAGAGGTGCTAATAACTCTCCTCATGCCTTTGCCCCAGAAGCTGGTTTCAGTTCTACAGCTCAGTCTTGGAACAGGTATTGAGGAGATGGAGCCTCTGAGCATATTTTGTATGCGTTCCCCCCACTGGGCAACTGTAACCTGCCTGGACGCTAAGATCTTCGTCAGCAGCACTTCTCTGAGAGCCCCTGCCAAAGGAAGTGAGGCAGGTGGCTACCAGGAGGAGGGCCTTTTCTGCTGCGGCACCCCAGTTGTGGAATGAGCTCCCCAAAGAGGCTCACCTGGCACCTACATTGTACTCTTTCCGGCGCCAGGTGAAGACCTTTCTATTCTCCCAGGCATTTTAATCATTTTAATCTTGTAGTTGTTTTTTAACTCTGTTATTGTAATTTGAACTGCTGCTGCTAGCTTTGCTGTTTGTTTTAATCTGTGGTTTTAAATTTTATATTTATATTGTATTGTATTGGTATTGTATGGTTTTAACTGTTGTAAACCGCCCAGAGAGCTTCGGCTATTGGGCGGTATAAAAATGTATTAAATAAATAAATAACCACAAGCAGCCTCCAATAACACAGGAGAGAGCAGTCGGGACATCTTGCAGCTCAGACAGGAGGGTTTCCAGACTGTTCTGATCTGCAGCTCTTCCCATTTTAGCAAGTGATTGCCGTCAGTTCTCCAGGTCCCCCTTGGAAATTCCAACATGCCCTCAATTTGGAGCTGTGATTTCCTTCTCCCCAATCAGAGTCAAAAATCCATCTTGTGCAAACAGCTGCAACTGAGGGGTGGAGGGAATGTTTTCTGTTTAATAAAGAGGTTATACTTTGTGTGGGTGGGTGTGCACGTGCTAAGCAAAAATCCCCGTGAGATTATTTTGTGCAACCATTCTTGTGCAACATGAGGAAATGCTCATGGTTTTTCCCGTAAGGTTATGAAATATTTGTTGCCTGGCACAGTGCACAGAATAGTCATGCCAAAAAAAGGGGGGGGGAGTGACAGCTCTGTGTGAACAGAGGTCAGGAGGAGGGTGGTGTGGGAAAGAGATGTCATTGGGATGAAACGTGCCTCCCCTCTGCACTCTAGGATCAGCCAGTATTTAGTGTACTGTTTCTCAACTGGTGAGCTGAGCTTCGACGGCTTGGTAACCATCTCTGACATTTCGTTATTGACCTGGGAACTCTAACATCAGGAGCCAGGGCTGGCCCAAGACATTTAGCGAGCCACCAACTGGGTTCAGATGACATCCCAGGGTTGAGTGTGGGTTGATGCTGAACCGTGGGTGGTTGTTGAAACGTGGGTTATCATATAGCCGAGATAACAAACCATGGTGAACAACCCACAGTTTACAAAATCCAACAACACACCATGGGTTCTCTTCATGAGTTGTTTGTGGTTAACAAGCCATGGCTTGTTAGCACAGCTGGGTTCAGACAACACGATAACCCACATTTCAGCGACAACCCACACTCAACCCTTAAGTGTGGGTTATCGTGGTTTCTGAACCCAGTCAGTGTGGTGTAGTGGCTAGAGAGCTGGACTGGGACTGAGTGAGGTTTCTAGTCCTCACTCAGCCACGAAGCTCAGCAGGTGGCATTGGGCTAGTCACTGACTCTCAGCCTAACCTACCTCATGGGGTTGTGAGGATGAAATGGAGAAGAGGAGGATCATGTACGCCACCTTGGGCTTCTTGGAGGACAGGTGGGATATAAATGTAATAAATAAATAAAGTTGTTTCCTGGCCAAGGACAAGATGGCACCCACCCAGCCCCATTCCAAGTACAGAAGCTGGCCAAACTTGAATCTTACTTCAACATTAGCAGTGGGGCAGCATCGTCTGCCACACCTGAGAACTTAGCTTAGGCCAGCTTAGGGGGTGCAGGGTAGGGTGCACACAGCTCTGTCTTCCCAGCACCTTGCCCCTGCTCACTCACTCTCCACTCTGCCTGGCACCTGCTTGCTGCCCACTCAGACAAACGCTGCAGTACAGCAGCAGTGGTGTCACTGTGCAGTCATGTGCACAGAACAATGGGTGCGCATGAGCAATGCCTGCTGGGGCGTGTGGCCTGGGCTGGCTGCCTCACTGCCTGCCTACTTGGTCAGACATCTTTCCCAACAATGCTGGCTGTGTGACACACTGGGGAAAGATGACTAGGCCACCCACCCACCCACCCCAGGCCCCAGCCCAGCCCAGCCCAGCGAAAAGCAAGCATCACTTCCGCAAGGCTGACATCTCAGGAGGATGGGAACAGCTGTGGGAGAGAATGCCACTGCCCACCCTTCGGCATCTGCTGCCTGAGGCAGCTGCCTCACTTTGCCTAATGGCAGAGCCGGCCTGTTAGGAGTTCTAGACTTCCAAACCTGGTTCCTAGTGAACAGGGGAAAGTCCCCTGCTTCCTGCACTGACTATTGATAGAATGTCAAAGGAGAGGAGGAGTCAGGTGATAGGTGATTATTAAAATCCAGCCTAAATCTGTAAACATGATCCTCTGAGAGAGGAAGTTAGTAACAACCTGTCTCCAAGTCCAACAGCATGCTGGTCTTCCCCATGTAACTTCCTGGATCTCCTTAACTGTCCAGTCTGAGCAACCTGCGATGAGCACGTGATGTGGGTGCCCTTTAAGTGCTACAGGAGCACTGTGGGAGGTGCTTTTCAGGAAGGTCATCCTTCACAGCCTATTTTGGGGATAGGACTCAGCACCATTCAGCTCCTTTAAAGTTCAGCATAAAATCTGGAGCGGATATGCAACCCCACTGACATTGGAGTCAGCGGCCTCCACTGCCCACAGCACTCCTGTCGCATTTAAAGGTGTGTGACCCACCAAATCAGCCCCACTCATGTGGTTGCCAGCCTTTAAACCTTATACCAGCCTTCCCCAACCTGGCACCCTCCAGGTGCCTGGGACCGCAACTCACATCATTCCCAGCCAGCATGGGCCATGTTTGCTGGGAATTATGGGAGTTGCAGTCCAACGCACCCAGTGGGTCCCAGCCTGGGGGAGGCTGCGTTACACAAATGCACTGGAATGAACCCATGGCACTGCAACTCCCGTGGTGCCAGTGTAATGTAGGAAGGGCACCATGGGAAATGGATGCTGCCTTGCTGGGGTCCAGATTATCTGCTAGCATGAAAGCAAGAGGAATAGAGAGTGGGATGGGCCAGCAGATTCAGGGAGCCTGACCACACACTCAGTTGGCCCAGGATGCTCAAGAAAGGTTGGGGCCATGAGGCCTCGGGAGGTGCTTTTTTTTTAGTGCCCCTGAGTGCAGCGACCAGGCAGAAGACATACAGATTAATTGCTTCCACACTAGCCTTTTCCACTGGACCAGCAATCCTTTGTTCATTTGCTTTTTATGGTCCATTCTGATGTTCACCATACCATTAGGTGTGGATGTCTATAGAGGAACACCTATGCGCATAGACCTCTGTGCACATAAGTGTTCCACATGTTCTGGAACCCTGATTGTGCAGGGATCCAGGATGCATGAAAAGCCTACGTACATCAAGGTTTACACATACCTAACACGTGGACATACAAGAGAGGTGAGTAGAAGCATCATGCAATTTTGGGAAGGGTGAGAGGCTCAGCCCTGTTCTACACATGATGTGCATGCATGAAGGAGCCTACAGTCTGTCTTGTTCCTTTCACAACATTTCCAGCCCTTTGGGCACCTTTGGACTAAAACCCAAACCCATTTTTCTTCCACAGAGCCGCATGGTCAGTGCTTCTGCCTGCTGCCTAACCAGTGCACACAAGGTGGTGAGCAGCACCTTTTCTGCATCCAAGTTAGGTCAAGAAAGAAGACAGTCAACCTCTGCATGCTGGGGGCAATGGAAATGCTCCAGTATGAACATAGAAGTGCTACATGAAGGAAGCTGTTCAGACGAAGAGCCATCGAGGTCGCCATAGGACCATCTGCAGCTTTGGTGGCTGCTTTTTTCCGGGCCTCTACAGATAATTCTGATTTCAGGGACTAAGCATCCCAATCCAACACTTCCGATCCCTGCAGTCTAAATCTTCACTTGGGTTCAGGGCCATGCCAAAACATCTTCTCTGCAGCTGAATGCCTCTGAGCCTGTGTAGAGCATCTTTTGTTCAAAGGAAACCAGCTTCTGTTCTCAAAAGATGGGCCTGAGGACACAGTGCCTCTGAGCTTGTGCAAAGTGCCTTTCCTCTTGTGGGAAGCTGCTTGACAAAAACCAAAGGGCAGTGTCTCTGAGCATATGCAGAGCACTAAGATATAAAAAGTACAGACATAACAAAATAAAATGCCAAGCAATCAAAATTGAGACCAGGTGGCAGTGCCAGCCCAAAATATTTTGCTGCCTGAGATGGATCACTTGTTACATCACTCATGCGCCAATTCCTGCCTTCATCTATCTCCCCGTCCCTCATGGCACTACCTGAAGTAAGTCGCTTCGGGCTGCTGCGTGGCAGGATCTGTGCCTTTCAGCTGGCTGGCTTCTTACATTCTGCACAGGAGTGTCCTAGCTAGGGTGACCATAGAATCATAGAAAAGTAGAGTTGGAAGGGGCCTACAAGGCCATCGAGTCCAAGCCCCTGCTCAATGCAGGAATCCAAGTTAAAGCATCCCTGACAGATGGCTGTCCAGCTGCACCTTGAATGCCTCCAGAGTGGGAGAGCTCACCATCTCCCTAGGTAGTTGGTTCCATTGTCTAACAGTCAGGAATTTTTTCCTGATGTTTAGGTGGAATCTGGGTTCCTGTAACTTGAGCCCATTATGCCGTGTCCTGCAAACTGGGATGATTGAGAAGAGATCCTGGCCCTCCTCTGTGTGACGACCCTTCAAGTACTGGAAGAGTGCGATCATATCTCCCCTCAGTCTCCTCTTCTGAAGGCTAAACGTGCCCAGTTCTTTCAGTCTCTCCTCATAGGGCCTTGTTTCCAGTCCCTTGGATCACCCAAAAAGAGGGCAAAGGAGGACGGTGATGTGCATATGCTAATATACATGTAGAGATACAAATTTAGAAATAATTATCATAGTTCATATAGAAATGCAATACATCTCACCCTACTGTGGAAGACTGTGACCAGCTGACCCGTGTGCCTGCCTGTTCAGCCTGCCGTCCAGGTGTTAACTTCTGATGGGCAAAAGTTCTTAGGGTTCTTTACCTGTAAAGTGGAATTGGACAGGACAGCCCTTCAAAGTGAAGATGCCTTCAAATAGGGGATGGTCCTCTGGCAGCCCTTCAAATAGAGGACTGCAAAAGAGGACCCCTGGCCACCCAAGCTCCTAGTGAGGGCTATATAGCTCAGCGGTTGAGCATGGTTGGACACCCACCATCTCCAGTAAAATGGATGTCAGGGAGCAGGACTAGGGAAAGACCCCTGCCGCAGAACTTGGAGAGCCACCACCGATTGACATAGATCAAACTGGGCCAGATGGTGCGACGCCAGTGTGGCGTAGTGGTGAGAGTGTTGGACTGGGACTCGGGAGATCCGGGTTCTAGTCCCCGCTCTGAGCCATGAAACTCACTGGATGACTTTGGGCCAGTCACTGACTCTCAGCCTAACCTACCTCACAGGGTTGTTGTGAGGATAAAATGGAGAGGAGGAGGAGGATTATGTAAGCCGCCTTGGGTTCCTTGCGGGAAAAAAGGCGGGGTATAAATATAAATAAATAAATAAATAATAAAAGGCAGCTTCATTAGTTCATATGGTTGCCGCCTTTGCCTGAGGCACCAACCAAGAGTACAGGAGGCTGTGTCATCCAGGTGTGCCCTGAAATTGCAAACTTTCCTCAGCTTCAGAGCACTCACCGGCAAGGGGCACGACCCAGAAGAGTAGGCCTAAAGCCTAGTTTTTTAAAAAGGGGCGCGAAAACCCTTTCAAGATCATGTTGTAAAACAGTATTTTTAAACTCTTATACCTGTCTAATCAGAAGTAAGCCCCACTGAGTTTAGTGGGACTTACTCCCAGGCAGGGCTGGCCCTACCATGAGGCAGAATGAGGCAGGTTGCCTCAGGCAGCGGTTTTGGAGTATCATCAAAAGGCAGCAAATGGTTAGTTATTTACTTCTTTATTATGTATTTCTACTGTTGAGGATGGGGAGAGGCGCTTGCAGGCTTTTCTACAAAAATAATTTGGCTGGCTTTGGATATGATGCACTTGACCTGGGTGGGTGATGGGAACCATTTGCCACTCTGCCTTAGGCAACAAAATATCTTGGGCTGGCCCTGCTCCCAGGTAGGTGTGTGCAGGATTGCCACCTGATTCTGTTTTCAAATGAGCCACGTTTTTGCACATTGTGCTGATTAGAATGCATCGTTCAAAATCCTGAGAAGGACATACTGTATGACTTTTGTATTATTTTATAGAATTGCTTCAGCATACAATAGTTCATGTCTGCAGTCTCAGCAATATGTGTTCAACATTAATTGTAACCTAGGGTCCACTTGGCTTACATGTCTGGAATTCAGTTTCTGTTCTGTTAAAACTTAACTAATTCAAATAAATGTTTGATCAGAAAGGCCAATTGTATTTCTTATTTTTATGGATTGCTTAAAAAACTTCCCAACTCTTGTTCAGAGTAGACTGTTTAACTGAAGGTGCAAGCAGCTTGTACAGACAGTGCCATATTCTTTCCTGTAGCGTCAACCAGACCTGACATTTTGTGGCTTCCCTCACATGGCTTTTAGTCCATCCGGGTAAGTCTCCCTTCTTTTACAGATGTTAATTCATGTTTATGTTGGGCTATATATACACTAATAAATAAAAATAAGATTTGCCTTGCTGGATCATACCAAGATTCATCTAATCCAGCAACCTAAACAAAGGCCATCTAGATGGCTCAGGGAAGTTCACAAGCAGGGCATGAAAATAGCCTTCCCCTATTGTTGGTCCCAGCATCTGGAATTCAGTGAGATGCTACCTCTGAACACAGAGATTCAAATTAGCGATCACTCCCTCTAATAGCGAGCTCAGCTGGTGAGTGCTGACAGAAATGGACCCAACACAGGGCCACAGAGAAACAAGTGGGAGGTATTGACATGCTAAGAGTATTGACACACTGACACTTCCCTGGGGTGGCAAACTCTAGCCTGGACTCATCCATCAGCCAGAGACCAAGGACCACTGGGACTCTGGGAGGCTGCACCTCCTGCCTCCCAAGATAAACATCATGGCAAGGGGGAGACCAGCCTGACCTCATACATCAGCCAGAGAGGGAGCAGCTGTAGGGAGCTCGCTTCACGCCTCCCTGCCAGAAGGAACACCCAGCTCCAATTACTGCATTCATAAGGGCTCAGAAAATAGTTTCCATTTTGTGATCTGATGCAGTGTGTGGAATTCACCGCATGAGCTGGCAACCCCAGTGGACCAATTGCAGAAAGGGAGCTGACGTAGGAAACAAAGAGTTCTGCCGCATAGATGCCTGAGATACATGCCGGGAACAGGTGGGAGGAATGAGGGGGAAACAACCCATGGCAAGCCACAGTGCACCTCATCATCCATCAGGAGTAACGTGGGTTATCCAGCAAAAAAAAACAACCCACTGTGGCTTATCTTCAGGGTGGCTTAGCATGGTGTGCAAACTTGCCCAGTATCTGTGATGTCAAGTTCTATGCTACTGTCAACTCCCACACCCTGTTCATGAGTGAAAGGGATGTGTTGCCTCCATTTATTTGCACACATAACTTTAGACCCTAGGAATGCTTCCAGATGAGGGTTTTCTTGCGCCATCTCCCTGCCTCATTCACACAGAATGTTACAGCAGATCTAGACGATGTCATCTTCATAGCTCATAGCTCTCCCATGTTTTCCCGCCACTTGGCCCATCTTTTTTCTTCTTATTGCAGAAAAAACGTGAAGGAGAAAAAGAGGAATGGCTGTACAGTGCTTCCTGATTGGAAGCGCTAGGAGCCCTCCATCTGGAAGTACCTTTGTCGTGCACTCCTGTGCATGTCTACTCAGAAGCAAGTCCCACAGTCCTCAATGGAGCTTGCTGCCAGGGAAGTGTGCACAGGATTGCCCCCTATAAGAAAAGAAAACAGCAGGTCTTTACAGGGGTACAAAGGGTGTTCTGAGTTTATGCTGTTCACCTTCATAAGCATGGAATCTTTGGCAATTGGACAGTGTAAGCTATTGCAGGTAATACAATTAATTGTATATATAAAAGAATGAAGTATTTATTACAGTCAGAGACCAATGAGATTTTTAGTAGAAAGAGCAGATAGA
This sequence comes from Shinisaurus crocodilurus, assembly GCA_021292165.1. NCBI lineage: Eukaryota > Metazoa > Chordata > Lepidosauria > Squamata > Shinisauridae > Shinisaurus > Shinisaurus crocodilurus. The sequence goes on along the minus strand of CM037877.1, from coordinate 21,901,996 downwards.
ATGAGTTAAGAACAATTAAAAAAACAAACAAATGTGTTTTAAAAGGAGGCCAAAAACAAAAACCCACCTAATTTACATTGAAGTCAAAAAATAATTTGCAACTCTCTCAATAGATAGGGGGAATCATCCCTTAAACCAGTGGTTCTCAACCTTTTTTGCCCCATGCACCCTTTTCACCATATGTCAGAATGTCATTCCCCCCCTTTCCAAGATTGTCATTCCTCCCTTTCTGAGCCCTTATGAATGCAGTAATTGGAGCTGGGTGTTCCTTCTGGCAGGGAGGCATGAAGCGAGCTCCCTACAGCTGCTCCCTCTCCGGCTGATGTATGAGGTCAGGCTGGTCTCCCCCTTGCCATGATGTTTATCTTGGGAGGCAGGAGGTGCAGCCTCCCAGAGTTCCAAGTGGTCCTTGGTCTCTGGCTGATGGATGAGTCCAGGCTGATCTGCTTTGACTTAATCTGTACCATACAATAAGGTGGGATGTCCTGTAGATTATGTACAATCTGTAGAATTGTAATTTGTAGAAAGATCAGTATTCCAACAGTTTGAGTCCCAATTCCCCACCTGAAACCCTAAAATCCCCCCCTGGTTGAGAACCCCTGACTTAAGCAGAATAATACCAGATCTTGAGAATATTGTCCCATGGGCGTTCTTAATAGAGGGAGAATCAGCTTTTCCCTGCACTCTCTATTACAATGCAGGAGTACACCAGATAGACTGACTCTATTACTCCAATTCTGCACAGACATTTGTTAATCAGGATTGTATTAAATTGTCTGCTTAATGGTGCAGAGGGCAATATGCTGAAACGAGTGAGCATAAATGCTGTCCTGTATTTAGAGAACATTAGTGTATGCAGATACAATGCTCTAGCAATTCCATATTTTGAAGGATTACATAAGAGTAATAGGGAACAGAGTTTATCAGCTGCATGTATCTATATGCCTCTATCCTTTGTAGCCTGAGTTTAAAACTATGGAGAGAACCAGCTTGGTGTTCCTTATACTACTGACCATTGTAATTAAGAAAAGTTTTGGATGCTTCTGTGACCATTATCCATGGAGTCCCTGGTCCAGCTGCTCAAAGACTTGCAATCATGGAACACAAAGCAGATCAAGGTTGGTATAAGCAACTGCAAAATATTTTTTTTCTTGAGAACAATGAGAAAATTTCACCTCAATTAAAAACAAACTTAAACTTAAATAGCAGAGAGTATATGACAGGAAGATATGTAAATGTCCTCGTTTTCTCTTGACAAGCAAAGAAGAGAGGAGAAATTTATGGAAGGAAGGATAAACACTTCCCACATTAGTTGCACCCATCAATAATCAACACTAGGGCCAGGGCCAGGCTTGAGAGGGCATTGGGTGAAGTGCCATCTGCCCCCCCCAAGCACCACACTGGTGCCCCATCTTTTGAGCTTACTGGGGGGCATTCAAGTGGGCAACTCTGCTGTGGCAGGTGCCAACATATCTGTGTAGAGCTACTCTATGCAAGGGGGATCCTGATTTGCTAGGATACCGCCCTCACCTGGAGAAGTTCTATGCACAAATGTTGGTACATGCATAGGGCCCCTTCTCATGCTTGCCAAATTCACAGCCAGAAAACTTTGTGACCACAGTGCCTCTTGGAAGCAGGGGATGTGGCTAGCCCCCATGCTCCCCTCCCCCTTTGGATGATTGTGCAATGTGGGTTGTGAAATTGACAAAGGGAAGGTAGAGCTTGTTACACACAGGCGGAACTATAGAACAACAAAGAACCTAAGCTATTCTCGCCTAACATCGAAGAGTCTACCCTAGTCTAATACTAGTAACTGTAACAGACTTACGGCAAAGTACCCAGGCAGTCTGCTTGGGGGTTGAGTGTCCAGGCTGGCCTGAGCCAATGACCCGCTCCGTGCTTCCCTGTACCTTGCTCCCAACAACCTCACGGAGCCTTGGTTGCTTCTTTTACCCCCTCGCCTCGATCCCCTGACCCCTCCCTCTACTGACAGGACGGACCGGTCTGGTCAGGCAGGAGGGGGTGTGGAGGTTTCGGCGCCACCTTGTTGCCCATGGCCCATTGGAGGTGCTTGGAAAGGCGATTGAGGGTACTTGGCAACCCATTGAGGGTGCTTGGGGAAAACCATCCGAATGCAAATGTGTGTCTCTCAGACTGAGCTCTCCTGCCCTGGGCAGGGATTATGCAGGTGGAATGTGGGGCAAAGCGTGTGCTCTGTCAGGCTTTCTCTCCATAGTATCCATTTACTTTGGCTTTCTCCCCAGCCATTAACGATCTTTAAACCAACCTCATGATTCTATTCTCTCTCTCTCTCTCTCTCTCTCTCTCTCTGTGTGTGTGTGCGTGTGGTTTTTCTATGTCTGCTTTTTGTTTTTTAAAATTCTTTTGTAAACCACTTTGAGATTTGTTCCGATGAGAAGTGCTAATCAATCAATATTGCTAATACAGTCATGCCTTGGATTGAGAGCATAATTCGTTCCGGATACGTGTTTGTAATCCAAAACACTCTTATATCAAAACAAAATCCCCCCAAAAAAATTTGTACAGAGATTTTTAATTTAAGCCGTACTACAGTACTTGTATTGCAAGACGTCGCTTGTATATCAAGTAAAAAAAAATTAAATAAATATTTAAAAATTTGCTTGTCTTGCAAAACGCTCTCAAACCAAGTTACTTGCAATCCAAGGTATTACTGTACATAATTAAAAAATCAGCACTAATTGAAAGTATCATCACCTTTGCAGGGCAAGAAACCAGAATGAGTATTATTTTAAGAATTCTTGTGAGACATTTTGCACATGGAGCGAATCGCGGGCGTGCAACCAGCAAGCGTGCCCCACCAATTGCCAGCTCAGCGATTGGGACAACTGGTCAGAATGTTCCCCATGTGTTAAAAAACAAGTAAGCAAGTTAATTACAGGGTATGTGAGCAAATAGGAAACATGCAGTTTTGCTTTTGTTTTCAGAGCCTGCAGCTGCATGCACAATTCAGAAAAAAGAACAAGATGAACAGAAAGGATTCCAAGAAACTCCCCATGTGGTACTTGTACTTGAACTGCTTGCAGCTTAAAGCTCATAATAATAGGCTATTCCATTCTTTATCTTCTAGTACAGGCAGGTTCCTGAGAGGATGCTACTGAGCGTTCCTACACAAGGCATTTATTGTGCACTCATGGTCATTTATGAGTTCTTTAGACAATGTTGTGATCCTCCAGTTTTGCTTCTGTTTTTTAAGAGCACTTTCCTGGGGGGGGGTGTTTTTAGAGTGGGGAAAATAAGTATTATTTCTGAAAGTGAAAGAAAATGTATTTTCCTATTTGTGTATTTGCTATATTCAGCTATATATTCAGCCACCTAGAGGTTATGATACAGAAAAGCAGGAAAGGAAAAGCTCTTTATCTAGAGCTCCAATCTCAATTCTGCGATTAAACCGAAAGTAGATACAGCAATTAAGAGCCCCATGTAGAAAAGCTCGCTGTCTCGGTAATGGAGATATATGTCTGTTCCCAGTTCCCAGTTCCCAGTTCAAACAGTGCATGTGCAGTCAGGTGCTGTTCTGGAAGGAGTTACTACAGCACAGAGCTGAAGTAACCCCAAGCAGCATTTGGCAGCTTAAGTGCATTTAATTCTGACATTTGCAGAGAGGAGTTGGCACAAGAGCTGACACTTTATGTCAGCCCTTCTCTTCCTCTACCTGTCCCATCCTGGAAACCTGACATAAATCCTGAAGGGGGGTCAGTAGAAGGTTGGGCTTCTTCAAACGTTATGAAATATGGGTGCACTGGGAGGAAAATTACTCAGTTCTTTTTGCAAACTTTGGGGAAAAAGCTACCTTTGAGATAGATGGAAACTGTATGCTTGTTGTAAAGATATTGAAAAGCATATTCATCTCCAGATTTTAAAGGGGAGGATCCCCTCAAGTCTAAATGGCGGGACATATGAACTAACTGTTAATCCTTTCAGTTAGATTTTGCTTGCATTATATATTTTAAAAACTGCCTTTTCCCCCTTGAATATATGTAAATAGACATAATTAGAAATCATCGTAGCTTCTTTTTGTTGTTGTTATGGTGTAGCGTCATTTTTGTTTCCAGAGGATATTGTGTTGCTAAGTACCTGATGTTTTATGTTTCTATAGGTTGTGTTTTATCTGTGGTCCCTGCCTTTGTTGTATTTTCTGTGTATTTTTTTGTTGAATGACTTGTTCTGTATGATATAATGATTTCCATTTGTTGTAAGCCATCCTGAGTAGTGCAGAGGCACTATACGGGAAGAGTAGAAATTTCTATATAGTAAACAAAACACAACCTACCCATCTGAAATATGGGGATAATATTATTAGTTTACTATACAAATTAGTTGTATATGGAGTTATGGAGACATTCTGTGCCAGGGTAGGCAACTTCGGAGGGTCCAGGGGCCAATTTCCACCCCATGGGCCACACCCATGCCTCCATACTGCCAAATTTCAGCAGCGTGGTGGTGGGGTCACATTAGAGGACCGGGGACCGCATACGGTCCATGGACCGTGCATTGCCTACCCCTGATCAATGCAAAGCACTGCATAAATATGAAGCATGAGTATTCTGCTAACTTAACTACTGGGAGGGATAAGAAACTATGTGGGCCATCATCTAACCCAGTGTTCTCCAACCTTGGGTCCCCAGGTGTTTTTGGCCTACAACTCCCAGCACGCCCCAGCCAGCTATGCTCTCTATTAATTGTATATATACAATTGCTATGCTGGCTGGGGCGTGCTGGGAGTTGTAGGCCAAAAACATCTGGGGACCCAAGGTTGGAGAACACTGATCTAACCCATCAAAATCCTACAAAGGTTCTCTGTGGCTCCTGAGGTTTCATCAGGCAACCTGCAGACCTTTTAAAGTTTAATCTCCACAATTATATGGGCTAAGATAACTTGTTTGTGTGCAGGGAGGGGGTTAAAAAAAGAGAAGTGATCTGATGCCAAATTCTACATTTGCACGACCCAGTTATAGACACGTGGGCCCTTATATAACTGAGTTTATAGGTGCAGCATGAAAGCTAGGAAAGCTACAATATGAAAAACACACTGCTTTTGTCTTCTCACCAGTTTCCCCCTTTCAGTTTCGTGTCAGGTCTCTGCTGCAGCCATCTCAGTTTGGAGGCCAAGCCTGTACAGAGCGCTTGGTAGATTTCCGGCGATGCTTCCCAAGAAAACTATGCAACATAGGGGAAGTCAACTGTGGGAACAGGTTCCAGTGTGAGAATGGTAATTTTTGTTCTCTAATCTCATGGGCCACAATTGATTAAACACTTTTGTTTTTAGATTCTGGACTTTTAAACGATAAACATGCTTCATTTACTTTGATTTGTTTTGTTTACAAAAATTTATTAACCAGTCTACATCTAAAAAAAGATTCCCGGCTGGTGAACAATGAAGGGGGGATTGAAAATAAAAATAAAAGTATTTAAAAATCAAATTTTACCCACACAAAAAATGGCTGGTCATTCAAGAAAAGCTTGTTTAAGGATGCCTTTAGCAGAATTTATTATATTATTTTATTATATATTTATATCCCCCCTTTTTTCCTGCAAGGAGCCCAAGAGGCTTACATGTATGTGGTCGTTCTCCTCTCCATTTTATCCTGACAACAACCCTGTGAGGTAGGTTAGGCTGAGAGTCAATGACTGGCCCAAAGTCACCCAGTGAGTTTCATGTCTGAGCAGGGACTAGAACCCGGATCTCCTGAGTCCCAGTCCAACAGTATACCGGCTCTCAGATGCTGAAAACAAAGCAGCATCAGCTGGCAGGGAATTCCAGAGAGAGAGCAACTACACTAAAAGCTCTACTCTAAGTGGACTCTAAACAGACCTCAGATCCATGTGGAACCACTGCTTTAGGGACATAGCTTTGCATGCAAAAGGTCCCAGGTTCAGTCCTTGGCATCTCTGCGTAAAGTTGGGGAAAAGATATCTGTCTAAAACCCTGGAGAGCCACAGTCAGTTAATAAACCTGGTGTCCTCCAGCTGGGTGTGGCCTACGACTCCCATCATTCCCATGTTGTGCTGGCTGGGAATGATGGGAGTCGTATTCCAAACACAGCTGGAGGGTGCCACGTTGGGGGGAGGCTAATGTTGACAACTGAGAACTAGATGGACCAGTGGTATATAAGGCATGTTACCAAATGTGTCTGCTTGCTTGAATGTGCACCTCCAGACCTGCAAACCTCACACACGCAGGGATATTTTAGTGTTGAGTACCAAGCATTTCCAAAAACCAGCACTTCAGGGGCTGAGGGGGTTTGGGATTCAAAGATGTTGTTGCTCAACCAAGAATTCATTTATTAAGAAGAATCAAAACCAGGGCCGGCCCTACTATTAGGCAGAGAGAAGTGGTGGCTTGCCTCAGGCAGCAGATGCTGAGGGGCAGGCAGCAAAGCTGTACGTGAGAGAGGGTCCTTGAGGTTGCCCATCTACAGTGAGCAAGCACCTGGACAGCAGACAGAGCAGACACACAGCTCACCTAGTCAATCCTCTCCCTGTGGTGAGATACCTTGTATTTCTAATTAAATTATAGTTATTATTTTCTAAATTTGTACCTATACATATACACTTGCATGTGCAATCGGTGTTCTCTTTTTCCTTCTCTTTTGGCGATGCTTAAGTCAGTGGCCACCCTAATGCAAACGCTGCGTCTGAAGCTCATCACGCCGCTGTCATGTCACCAAAACAGGTCGCTGCATTGCCAGAAAACTAAAATGTAATGGAGAAAACGACTGTGGAGACAATTCGGATGAAAGGGATTGCCAGAGCATAAAACCCGTGTGCAACAAACGAGCCAACAGCCTACCCAGCGTGCAGCTCGTGGGCCTTGGGTATATTGTTTCTACTTGGACTTCCTGCGGGTAGTTTAGGTGTGGGTGGTGGGCAGAAGGTACATTGGGATCTCCAGGTAGATCCTTGCTGATCTGCAACCAGCAAGGGTTTCTGACTCAATCGTTTAACAATCGCAACAACAACATTACTTTTTCTCCACCTAAATTAGGGCGCTGAACTGAAGAAACTTGGAGTAACCAGGAGTGGGCTTTTGTGTGAAAGCACTATGACTGGCGTCAAGGGTAGGCATGGCCGGGCACCTGCCCAGGGCCCACACCCCAGCAGGCACCCACTGACAAGAGCCCCCTGGAGTTGCTCCTCCTCTTCACTATCACAACCTGCTTGTTCACCTGCCTCTTGCTCTGGCCTGGACAATGGTGGTGGTGGTCAGGAGGAGGAGGAGCAGAAGATGCCACTGCCTTGCTTGCTCACTGGCTCTCTGCCCGTCAGGCAAGCAAATGGCACCACCGATGAGAAAGAGAATAGCAGCTAGAAAGAGACAATTGTGCTAAGAAGATTGGGGCACTGGTGTCCATGGGCCCTCAGAGACCTGGAGCTGGTACTGCTCAATTCATCCCTTGGTACTGAAAACAAATTCCTGTGCTCAGAGGCATCCTGTTCTTTAATGCTAAGTGTATGTCTTTTGCACCCGGCTCTGGTTGGGTGTTGTTGCTCTGGATCTTGGTGTTCTAGTAAAAACGAAGTAGACCTGACATGCCTGAAGTGTGCCCACCACGCCTGGTTTAGGCTACAGTGGTGACACCAAGTGGGCTGGTATGAAATCAGAATATGCAATCAGCAACTTCACACATGATGTATCAAGTTTTTGGGACTGTACCACTTTAAACTGCTGGTGGAGGACAAAAAAAAATGTTTGAATGCTTTCTCATGGTTTTAAAAAATAAATACTCCTTGAACATTCAAAACTAGCCTGTCAAGGAGATGAAGAATTCTTTGGCCCAGTCAAACGGCTAGCTCACCAGAAAAATCTTTGCTCGTATGGGGTGGTGATTGCTCTCTGGTTCATCCTCTAGGTCAGTGTTCTCCAACCTTGGGTCCCCAGATGTTTTTGGCCTACAACTCCCAGCATGCCCCAGCCAGCGTAGCTGGCTGGGGCAGGCCTACCCTTGATGCAGGGTTTGTATATATTGTCAGAAAATATAAGTACGACATATAAGCTATTGCTAATCAAAATAAATACATGTTATAAAATACTGTCTTCAGTTCACCCAATCATGATCAAATCTTGTCCAAACAATTTTATTCCAGGTTTCCTCTTTCTCCCCCTACTCCTCCCTCAGCTCAGCCTGACAGCTTGGCTGAGAGGCTGGCGAGCAAGTTTGGTGTAGTGGGGTTAGAGTGTTGAACAAATCCAAGGTTCCCCAAACTTTTTGGGTTGGTCAGCAATAGCATGTTTGGAATTTCCAGTGAGTGTCATGCATGCTCTCAGAAAATGGCTGCCATAGGTGGGGCCTGCCCATTCATCAAATAGCTGCTGTGGTGAACATGGCCAGTCACAAAACACTCATTTCCCAGAAGAAAACTGGAGAGACTAAGATGGGTTTGGATGACACGGCAAGCAAACAACAATAACAGACAACCGTTGCTTGTCGTGTCCTCCGAACCCAGCTCGTTGTGAGTCACAAGGGTCTGTTCTGTCCTCAGAAACAACGATAAGAAACAATGGTTTGTTCTTACAACAATTGTTTGTTGTGTCATCTGAACCAGGGACAGCTGTTTTATCATTGGTTGTTCAAGGATCCTACAGAGTCGCATGACAAGAGCGGCAAAACAAGCTGCCGCTCCAGTCATCTGATCTCTATTTCCGATGTCTGCCCAGCACCACACATGTTGCTGCTTGCTTCACTTTTAATTGTAGGATGCTTCTTACTTTTACAATCAGAATACCAAAAACTGTATTTTTCTTTCAAAATAAAGTATGCTTTTAATAGAAGAAGAGTAGATTACAACTGCAGAACTTTACAAGTAGGTATGTGGTGGTGGGAGGAGGGGAGCGGGGTAGTTGGGTAGTAAGCAGAGGGCTGGAAAAGCGAAGTCAAGGCTAAACTCTGTCTGCAGGAGCAAGAAAAGCTTTGGGGCAGGGAAAGTGCAAGAGGACAGCACTTCACTTTGCAGCGTGGCAGCCTCCCTGTTAATTTTGTCAGTGGGCCCTCAGCAGGTGCCGAATTATGCCAATCCTTGATTAATTTTAAAAACCTTAAGAAACAAAAATTAGGAGGGACAGGGTGCATGATGGGTGGCAAGACCGGTGTCCAAGAGAGGGTGCCATTGTGCCAACATTGGTGCCCACAGGCACCAATGTTGGAGACCCCAGGACCAGCTCTTCGGAGACCAGAACCTCAGGCCTGTCACTATCTTGTTGCAGCCTAACCTATTTCACAAGGTTGTTGTGAAGATAAGGGGGTGGGGAGAAGCAGATACACTACCCTGAACTCTTTAGAGGAAAGGTGGGATATAAACAAAATAAATAGCCAATGTAAAGCTGTGTGTGTGTGTGTGTGTGTGTGTGTGTGTGTACAGGTATACAAATTAGGAACAAGCCTAAAATAAAACCTATCTATTGCTTCTGTGTGCCTAATAATTATTAGCTTAATTACAACTTTCGTTCTAGGTACCATATTCTGGCAGGAGACAGCCGCGGAGAAGTCCTCGATAATTCTTTCAATGGAGGGAACTGTGTTCTGGTTAAGAGCGAAGACAAAAGGAGTACATTTCGTGTGCCTGCGAATATTGAGTCTGCTGCATTTCAGGTGATTAACAAGGCCTTCTTCAGGATTGGCAACTCAATTGGCCAGCGAGCCAATTCAGATTCTTTCTTTGGGTTCTTTCTTCAGTAGGAATTCACCAAGGAACTGGATATTTATTCGGGGGTGGGGGAGGAGGAAGCATGAAATACTTTTCTGAGAAAAGGACCTTGGTGCCTTTGATGTGACCTTTTGGCAAAAGGCATGTGCCTCCATTCTAGGGTATCAATGTATCATCATCATCACCATCACCATCATCATCCTTAACATTTACACGGTGTTTTCAAGTGTTTAAAATGACATGCTTATAAGCCAGGGGTGGGCAACATGCAGCCCCCATAGCCCCACAGTGTGGTCTCTCCCCCCCTCAAATTTGGGGATACCAAAAAATTGGCTAATTTTATTTATTTATTTATTTATTTTGGGGGACAAAATGGCATCCAGAGCTGTTACATAGTGCCAAAATGGTCAAAATCAGCCCATTTGCAAGCTAATTTCAACCCTTTGGGCACTCACCGTAGTGTTGTGCCTTCATTTGAGATAGAGAAGGACACAGGGCAACCAAGCCAGAGTGTGTTTGGGGAGGGGCCAGGCACGTGTCATCTGCAGCCTGGCCCAGCTGTACTGCCTTGCCAATCAGCACCTGTATAAAGACAGGCCCCAAACACACTTCGGACGCTGGAAGCAATTGTCATTACAACTCGACCGTAGCCAGACACTCCTATCAGCCCCTGGAGTGAAACTCGGGCTTTCTTGACTTCTGAACTACCCTGACCATGCTTCAGCCTGCTCCTACACTGCTTCATCTTATCTTGGTTTTGGACATATCTCTTGGCTTTCAACCTTGGACTGCGTTAATGACAACGGCTTATCTGTGGGCCGGACTGATTTACGACAAGTAGCAGTTCCAGATGCCATTTTGTTTTAATTTCCCCTCCCTTGGTTTCAGCACCCGTGTGTGTGTGGGGGGGTGTACAGTCTGTGGGGGGGGCAGGAGGTATAAATGGCTCCTGGACCTCATAAAGTTGCATACTCCTGCTGCAAAGACTGAGGCTGCGAGAGAGACTGGGTTCAGACAACACAATAACCCACACTCAAGGATTGAGTGCAGGTAGCTGTTGAACCGTGGGTTATTTTTGAAATGTGGGTTCTCGTGTTGTCCGAACCCAGCTGCTCTAACAAGCCATGGCTTGTCAACCACAAACAACTCATGAAGAAAACCCATGGTTTGTTGTTGGGTTGTGACCTGTGGGTTATTCACCATGGTTTGTTATCTCGGCTGGGTTCAGACAACACGATAACCCACGTTTCAACAACAACACACAGTTCAACAACAACCCACACTCAACCCTTGAGTGTGGGTTATCGTGTTGTCTGAACCCAGTCAGAGTATTGCTCAAGGCCACCTAGTGAGCTCATGGCACAAGTAAGTGAGGTTCAACCCGGGGACTTCCTGATTCTTGGCTCAGTTTCTTACCCGCGATACTACGCCAACCTTTTTATATAACAGGAATGGACAACTTTTTTTCTATCAATGGCCACATTCCCTCCTGGGTAGTCTATCGGGAGGCACATTTTAGCAGTGAGTCGAGCCTTAGGCAGTGGGTGGCCAGGGCCTATAACACAGGTAGGCTACCCACTGCCTAAGGCTCGTGGCTTACTCACCAGTAAGGTGAAACGATAGCTGATTTTATTTCTTGGTCTCTCTTCTCAGTTTGGCATCCATCTGGAACCACACCCAAAAGCACAGAGCTGTGGCATGCTCAATTCCAACTTTTCTAAAGAAATACGGTTGCCTTTTGATCACTAGGTGGCACACATAAACATATATATTACACAGCCAGAGCCAACAGAGGATGGTCACCCCTTTCCTTTTGCTCTTTCTGCTACCCCCTTTCCTCTCTCTCTCCCTCTTCCTTCCCACTTAGGGGGCTGCCAGGGGAGGGACATTTTGTTCTTGCTAGAGATATGAACTGACCACTGGCTGAGGGTTTTTGAAATTAGACTGTGGGTTTCAGGTTGCAATCCCCTGAGATATAAAGTCATATAAGGGCACAGTCCACAGTTCAGACAGAAAAAAAGTCCCACAACTCCCAGCTCGCCCCAGCCAGCCACACTGCCTAGGAAATGCTGGGAGTTGTAGGACTTTTTTCTGTCTAAACATGCATAAAATTGTGCCCCAAAATTTCTGTTTAAAATGTATAAACTTTTCAGTATCAATGATTCATAGTCCCCCCCCCCTTTGAAACACATTTTGATTTTGCTTCCTTTGGTAAATGGTGGGAATTTTAAAAATTGGGACTTCTTCACAACACGTTGTTTACATTTAAAGTGATGTGGCAAAAGGTGTTTGATGCCAGTGACTTTTACTTCGACAATTCCCTCCATCTCAAACATGATTATTTGGATCTCTGTTGACAGGTGAAAAACCAAGAAGATGATGTAAAAACACATTTCTACACAGACTTAACACCCATGATACGTTCTCAAAGTAAACAAAAGTTTTCCAGGCATACTGGGCAACATTCTTCTGGAATACCGTATTTTTGGGGCTCAATAACAAACACGGAAGCTACATCATCTTATGGCTTCCAGGAAGCCATTAAATCATCCCATAAAGTGGTAAGAATATGTTGGCTGCTTTCACACTAGAGTGCTGTGGTATTGCCAAGGTCTTATACTCTTCTACAATCAGCTGGGAGCAGAATTAAAATGATCATTCTGTACAACCACTTAATCCAGCACAATATTATATCAGCGGTGCCCAATGGCCAGGATCCTTCCCACATGCCTACCTGTGAGTACATTCCACTCAGCAAAGTCCCTTTTCTAATGTTAAAGTTTATTGTTTCACATTCAGCCGGTTTTATTGCTTTCTGGATCAGCATACCTGTGGGATTAGTGCTGATTTGCCCCTTTTTCAGGGCCAAACTAGACATGACGTTATTCCTGCCCTTGTGCGGCTGCTTCTTTTTCCCTCCATTCCCCCCCCCCCAGTAAATAGCAGGCACCAATACAAGTTTTCCTCCCATTGCTGATAGGAGGTGTGGGGTGCCCCAATTTGGATATGCACATTTAATTATACTGCTCCAGATAAAAGTGTCCCTTTATCAAGGCCAAGCGTACTTTCCTTTCACCACCCTGGTCCCTCGCCACTTAAAGACCATCTCATTCTCTCTCTCATCTGGGTCTGCACATCTCTTTCCCTTTCTTTGCACCTGACTTACATGGGCTCATCACTTGTGCCTGAACTTTGCCCTCCCCACCCCATCAGCTTTTTCTCCCAGTTTCAAGCAAAGATGATTGGGCAGCATCTCCTGTGACTGCGAAGCAACTGCAGCATGTTTGCCTCTCCTCCTGAATCTCCCTCACCCTCCCTGCAGTGCCAGCAAAATATCGGACTGAAGTGCAGCAGTAAAGTAGCTGGCAGACAGGTCCACACAGGCACATTTTTCCTTAGAGCCCTTGCACACCATGCTTGTATTCTGGTGGGAAAGGTGATGGAATTAATGGAATCTAGGGTGGCTGGGTGGCCTCTTTTATGGAGGACAGTCCTCTTTGTGAAGGTGTCCTCTATTTGAAGGACTGTCCTGTCCAAATCCAGTTTAAAGACCATGAACCATAAGAACTGTTGCCCATCCACAGGGAGCACCTGGAGAGCAGGCTGAAGAGGCAGATACACGCGCCACCTAGTCACAGTCTTCCACACTGCGGTGAGGTGTACTGTGTTTCTATTTAAATTAAGAACATAAGTAGAGCCCTGCTGGATCAGACCAAGGGTCCATCTAGTCCAGCATTTTGTTCACACAGTGGCCAACCAGCTGCCGATGGGCAACTGGTGTACATAGGCTTACTCCCTGTGATATTGGACTGCCTCTGATACTGGAACTGCCTCTGATACTGGAAATTATAGTAAGCATTTCTACATTTACATCTATACATATAAATTAGAATATGTAAATGTTATGCAAATCACTGTCACCTTTTTTGGGTGATGCGTTTCCTTTTGTTGGGCCACCTTATTCCACCCCTCAATTTTGGCGAAATCATCGATTGCCACACACACATTCTACTGTTCACCAAACAGTACTTAAGAGGAAATGAGAAGAGATAGGATCGATCCAGGCCCTGTTCCCAGATTGGGCCCACCTCCTTACCAATATCACCCCTGCACATTTGCTAAACTCTGTGCTCAGTCTGCACCATTGATGTGGGGCAAAGCAACTGGAGGGTGTTCCTGCTCCTTTTCTTTGCTTGCATGCTTGGAGGTGGTGGGTGAACAGGCAGGGCCAAGGGATCTGGGGGATCAGCAATGGGGTCCCTGCTGGGGTGTGAGCCTCGACAGTTGCCCAATGATGCCGACTTCTGGTGCTGGCTCTGCCAGGCACTTCATCAACCCAAGCACTGCTTGGGTTGTTCAGTGGATAGGACAGGACTGTCTGCTGTGGCTGCTAAAATAGACTGCTTGTGAAAAGGAAATGGCAAGATACAAAATAGTAATGACTGTTAAATTTTTCTTTTTGTTTGCAAGAATTCCAACTTTATTAGGATCCACAAAGTGATTGCAGTTTCAAACTTCACAGTGAAAGAGTCAGGCTTACAGCTCTCTGGAGTGTTCTTACAGGCCCTCAACAGCCTGCCCCTGGAGTACAACTATGCCCTCTATAGCCAGATATTTGATGACTTTGGGACTCATTATTACACTTCCGGTTCATTGGGAGGCAAATATGACCTTCTTTACCAGTTTAATGAAGAGCAGACAAAAAACTCAGGTGTGTCTGTCTAAATAAATCTTAAGATGAGAATTGGGACTTTTCAGTGAACAGAAGCAAACCCTATTCTATTTCTGTACCCTGGGATTATGAGGTCTGCTTAGAAATCAAGATATTAAAAAAAAAAAAAAAAGACAAATTCATGGAAAGTAGACCTCTCAATTGTTATTACCCATAATAGCGGGGTGGGTGGGGAAGGAACATCCATGCTTAGCTGAAGTTTAGCCCTCATCACCAAATTCTGGGAAGAAGCAACAGTGAGTTACCCCAGGGCCATCCTTGTCAGATATGGGGTGTTGAGCTAGGTGGACTGACAATGTAACAGGTGTGAAATAGAAAACAAGGCAATATGTATATCATTATTTGAAAATATAATTATGGGCTGGATCCAGCATTTGTCTTTCATGGATAGAGGGACTCCTTCCATCTACAGGGGACTTCTGATCCAGTGGAGCATTTCTGCTGGTTGAATGAGGAGGACAGCATTTTCATTGATTCCCCCTCCCTCTACAGCACGCTATGTCCCCTGAAAATATGCTGTAGAGCATTGGGGAACACTCCAGAACAGTGGGGTAGGTGGCACTGCAGGAGGAGAGGTTCAATCAGCCAAAATCACCTCCCAAACCTTTCTCTTAGTGGGAGAGTTCTGAGCAGAACTCTGCTCAGGGGATGCTACCGCTGGTAGAATGAAATGTGGGATACAACCCAAGAAAATTGAGTTTGTTTCACTTGCCTCATGTTTTAGGCTACAGTGTGTTTTGTTGCATTTGGATTCTTCCCTTCCTCTAAGGGATGCAGAGCAATATGCATGAGATTCCGGGGCAATATTGTAGCCATTCCCAAACCTGCTTAGCTTCAGAGGTGAAGCTACATCATCAGGCCACTCTCAGTTTCCTGTGCAGCCCTGTGGTCTAGGATCTTAGTCTTAAAAAAAAAAAGAATATATATAATTCTAAGCAGAAGAATCGTTGAAAATTGCCTTGTGGTTTGAGTATGAGCAACAGACTGTAGGCTGGCCATTACCACATCATCTAAGGGGGAATCCTATGGTGATGGGCGTAAGCCCCCGAACTCGGTCATCCAATGCAGAGTGGGAGGAGCGGCGCAGGCAGTCTTTGCCTCCCCGTCCTCCCATCTTGCAATTTTCACCAGACAGGCTTCTTTGCCTGTCTAGCTGGAGCGTCTTGGGTGGGAGGGAAGGAGGTTGCAGAGGCGTCAGGATAGCTCATATCCTGGCCTCTCCAGTCTCCTCCCCTCCCTGCCCGCCGAACTGACCCTTTTTACCCCTCTTTAAGGGCACTTTCCCAATCTCGGAGACCAGCCGGTGCAGTTCTTTCCACACTGGCTGCGAAGGTGCAGGAGGGGAGCTCTGATTCCCAGCTCCAAGGTTGGAGTGCCCGTCTCCGACCTCTTGGATCTGGGAATGCAAACTATCCTATGGCCCCTCAGACTATGGTCTAGGGTCCACAGGATTGCTCCCTAAGCATCAGATGCTACAGTGCTTGACATCTGGGACGATCAAGCCTTGTCTGAGATGCTTAATTTGCTGTTTTTTACTGTTGAATGGCGTCTAGGTTTAACACGAGAACAAATGCAAAACTGTGTGCTAACAGAAACAAGAAACTATGTTTTCTTCTTTGAGTCAGTGGAACATCGTGTGGCATGCGCCAGTAATACAATGACAGAGAGCTATGAAGGTAACGATCCTATTCCAAGACTCCCCATACTTTGCATTAAAGATTCTCAAATTTGGCTGGACTCTCCCACAACAATCCAGTTCCGTTTGCAAACCCACGCGCAATAAGTCACCAATATCATGTGAAAAGTGATTAGGGCTGCAATCCCAAACCCACTTACTGAGGAGTGGGCAGATGGGAGAAATTATTTCAGTGTGCATTTTAATGCGCACTTCCTTAATTTCACACTTTTGAACTAGCACTGTGCCAAAAATGTCTCCCACATTTTTTCCCCCAACCAGTCTCATGAGATTTGATAGAAAAGAATTGCTTTCGAAGAGAAATTCAAAGGAGAAGGACATTTTGGAGAAATTCTCATGGGTTGGGCTTGGGTTTCTTGCACTTACTTTACTTAGGAGGTGGCTGAGGAGGGCATGCAAGTGTCTTTCATCATACAGTCATCTCTCCGGCAGCCTGTAGTCTCCTCAGCTTGCCGCATTTCAATTAAGGCCCAGGGGAAGACCTACCTCATGGGGTTGCTGTGAGGATAAAATGGAGAGGAGGAGGAGGAGGATTATGTAAGCCGCCTTGGGTTCCTTGCAGAAAAAAAGGCGGGGTATAAATATAATAAATAAATAAACAAATAAACATGAGGTAATTCTTCCCAAAGGCCTTTATCAGATCAGGAACCACAGACAGCCTGGGGGACTGCAGAGCAATGGAGAGATGTTTAATAGAAAGAAGACACACACACACACCACCTTTGGCCACCTTGCAATGACTAGTTGAGCTGAAAAACATCGCCAAAAATACATTATAAAAGACCCTGTGAATGAGGCAGAACAATGGAAGCCTCTTTCATGGGGCAAGAAAAATTTCAGGAGTTGGGAAGACAGATTGAGGCAAAATATTTTTTAAAAAAATCTCAATCTTTTTCCATCCCCTTTCTCTCTCTCTCTCTCTCTCTCTCTCTCTCTCTCATTTAAGGTGTTCATATCCCGCCTTTTCCCCAAAAAGACAGTGCTCAAGGGAACTAAAAATAAAATCCAGCTTAAAAACAAAATCTTAATTAAAAACATAATCTAAAAACAAATAAATTAAAACACGCAACTAAAAACACAATAAAAGAAATAAGCTGCACCAACTAATTAAAGCACCATTTTAGAAATCTGCAAATTTTGCTAAGTTCTTATATAAAAAAAGAGAAGAAAACGAACTGAATGATATTCTCTCCCATCTGCACCAGCCAAATTCAATAAGGTTCAGCTATTCCCAGCATGGAGAGGACCATGATATGTACCTGCCTGCCATGTAGCTGCTAAACATGAGGAGCCTGTCAGAAAAAAAGAGGGGGGGGAGCGAATACGCAGGGATTCAAAGCCACATTTTTAAGAGCTAAGCGCTCAAAGCCCTCTGCCCGAATAGACAAACTGGTCAGTTTCACTTTCTCCCCCATTCAGATTTAAAAAATAAATTAAAAAATCAAGTTATATCCATCCTGAAGTTCTTTCCAGCAGATGTATGAAGAAGTTTGCACATTTTGGTAATTTCTTATTTTAAAAAACCCAAACCAAACAAAATTCCTACCCATTCCTGGTTACTAGCATTTGTGACAAGTTGCTCAGGCTGCTGGACTAGCCTAGGAGGAAGTGTTTTATAGGGCCTGGTGCCTCTACATTGGTTTGCAAGGTCAGCTCCCAACTTCAGGCTGTGGGGTCAACTGACATCACTCAGGCCAGTACTGTAGCCTAGAAGGGTCTCTTGTCCTGTGGAGCCTCGTCGGACTGGCTGGGTGAAGAAGGCCCAGCACACTGATGGCACAGGAAGTAAGGCACTAAAAGCTTTCCTCTGGAGGCCTCAATTGAAGAGCACCACCACCCTCGGCACCTTACTCTGTGGGTGTTGGTGTATTTGCCGTACAACTCTGATTTTTACATCCATCTTAGGTTCCATGTTGAAGTCATCTGAACGGTCTATTTCCCTGGTAAAGGGTGGACAGGCACAGTATGCTGCAGCCCTGGCTTGGGAGAAAAAAGGGTCTTTCCCAGGACAAAAGATCTTTAACGACTGGGTGGAATCAACCAAGGAAAACCCAGTGGTGGTTGAGTTTGAGGTAAGAGACAGAGAGCAAAACAGGAATAGAAAAGAGGGGAACAGAACTTACTGTGATGGTACGGTGGTTACCTCTCCCGGAGGGGAAGAAGTGAGGCCATCGCTCATTTGCATATATGCTAATAAGATGTCAGTGGGTTGCATAAATCCTGATCCCTCCCATTTGCAAAGTGGCTGGTTGGTAGCTCTGCCTTTGGGCAGGTGATAGGAGTAGCAATACCTCTTCCAATACCATGACTGCATAATTGGCCTGCTCTTGTACATAAACAACAGAAAACAGCAATAACGTTGTTTTGTCTTGGCTGCATATGGAAGGCCTAAATAGATATTTCCTTGACCGAGGGAGGCTCACCATGAGAAAACCAATATGATCCTTTCTTAGGTGGCCCCCATTTTGGATTTGGTGAAGAACTTCCCTTGTGCTGTGACAAAGCGCAGTAATCTCAAGAAGGCCTTTCAAGAATATATGAGCCAATATGACCCCTGTCATTGTGCCCCATGTCCCAACAATGGCCAACCTGTTTTATCTGGAACTGAATGCCTCTGTGTGTGCAAGGCTGGAACGTACGGTGATAATTGTGAGAGACGAGCACCAGACTACACATCAGGTATTTATGGTAATAGTATCAATATGTTCCATCTTATCTCACTACACATTTATATGGGAAGGTCCAAAGTTTGTACTCCTATGTCACTCTTGTACTATAACTCAGACTTTAATTGATATAGAATTATGTTTGCTAAGAGAGCTGGGAAATCCAACATTCAAATCTTATATCTGCCACAAATTGAAATAGACACAAGACACTATCTCTCAATCTCATCCCCCACCACCACCCTTGTCCCCACCATCAGCAATGTGGGTAAAATAATATTGCAGATCTACCTGAAGGAGGAGTTGTAAGGATTACTGTGAAAATGTACATGAACCAAATGCCTGCTCAAAAGGCACTATATAATTTAAATGCTGGGTTGGCTCCAAACTTAATCATGCCTCGAGTAGACCCATTGAATTAAGTGGGACCAGTTAGTCAATGGTTGTATACTTCTGTCTCTGATACACACACACATACACATGCACACACTGGGGGGGGGGAGAATTTCTGTAAAAATGTCTTAGGAAAAGTATTTATTTATTTATTAGATTTCCCTCTAAGTTTTCTATCGGGGTGGCATACATAATCTAAAAGTCAATATAAAATCACAATTTTCAAACAACCAAACCAAAAGCAAATCGAATAGCAGCAGAAGCATTCGGTGCAAAAGTATTGTAGAAGTGCAAGCACTTTTCACAACACTGTATGGATTCATTGTACTAGGTGTTGCTTGTGCTAGTTATGCTAGTGGCTTCACTAGCATTTGCACAAGCACTAGCAGAACAATGCTGTCTCTTGTACTTTTTTGGCTAGCTTTCCATTGGATAAAATCCCTTTTTATTTTCTTGGTCCTTTTAAAATCCTTTAAGGTGCAATCCTATGCATGTTTAGACAGAAAAAAGGCCTACAACTCCCAGCATGCCCCAGCCAGCTATCGGTTGAATGTGGGTTGTTGTTAAACCATGGGTTATCGTGTTGTATGAACCCAGCCGAGATAACAAACCATGGTGAACAACCCACAGTTGACAACCCAACAACAAACCATGGGCTCTTTTCATGGGTTGTTTGTGGTTAACAGGTCACAGCTGGGTTCAGACAACACGTTTCAACAACAACCCATGGTTCAGTGACAACCCACACTCAGCCCTTGAGTGTGGGTTATTATCGTGTTTCTGAACCCAGTCAGGAGACCCTGCTGAATGGGGTGAGCACTGGTGGAGGGACAGGGATCCCTAAAAACCAGGTTGAGGGACCTTCCATGAGCGGAACCCTTTCTCTCATGGATGGTCCCTTCCTCTTGTGGAGGGCAGATCCTGGATCCAACCCAATATAGGTTGATGGCATGTTGTATACCAAAAGAAAAAAAAAACCCCAAAGGGACAAGAGCAAATACATATGAACACGGTAAGATTCAGTGGTCTTTGAACAAGACCTCAAAAGCAACTTGTTATTTTGAGTGCTAGTTGCTGTAGATGGCCACTGGACTTGCTGGTCTGCATGGAGCTCCTGCAATGCATCTTTTAAGAGGCAAAGGACACGGCTGTGTAACAACCCCGGACCCATGAATGGAGGAAAACCTTGTGAAGGTGATGGAGAAGAGGAGGAAGAATGCTATGTCTCAATATTTGCAGATGAGTAAGAATAACATTACTGATATAGTGCCACCAATGGATATGATGGCCCTTTATTCAAGGTCAAACTGCACAGCAGAGGTGGGTAACTTCCAGAGGTCAGAGGGATGCATTGCCCCTCCCCCTGGAACCCACCGGCAGTTGTGCCCCCCACCCCTGCCAAAAATGCTGCTACTGAAATTGCCACAGAATTTATCGCAGTGGTGGCAGCAACAAAAGAAAAAAGAAAAGAAAAGAAATGATTTTGTAGGAAACAAGGCACGTTCCCGGGAGGTTTCCCACGCAAAAAAGCAGCATGGGCCACATGTTGCCCAATGCCCTCTCCTGCCATACAATATGCACAGCCTGTGCCCTGCCCTGCAGTTGTCACCAACATCTTTAATGTTGATTGCTGAGACCAACCAGGTGTATGCACACTGTAGGGATTGGATGAGCACTGGATGCACATCTTTGTCCTCTTTCAAATAATCTGTCCTGTAGATGCAACCCAAATAGTGCTGGCACTAAGATTTTGGAGGCCCTTAAGAAAGGAACCCCTTAGCCTGGAAGAAGTGAGCAGTAGTAGGGATGGCCACTTACCCCCCTGCTCATCCCATGGCGCTCGGTGACCGGCAGCTGCAGCACTCAGCGGACTTCTGGGTCCCCGGCGCTGCATTTTTTAATGTAAATACCAAGGTAAACTACCTTAAAACTGCTGCGATTTGCTATTCACAGCCATTTAAGGAAGTTTACCTTGGTATTTATGTAAAAAACACAGCACCAGGGAACCGGAAATGACGCACCGGGGACCTGGAAGCTCCTTTCCCCGGGGGAACTTGGGACGAGCTGGGGCCAGGTAAGTCTCGCTGAGCTCGGTGGGTGCGAGCGGGGTGATTTCGCTCCGTTCCATCCCCCCTTGAAATTCTCGGCCAACCCTAGCAGTACCAACTGAGAACATACTCACCCTGTTTTGGGGGGTGGGGGGGGGTAATTGCGAAGACTGTGGGTGCTGGATTTGGAGCTCCTCCAGATTATTCTAAAACTCTGGTTTTCTGTGACTCCTGTTTGTTTACAGTTTTTCTTAATGAGTTCCTAACAAGAAAAAATCTTGCTTTTCAGGGGGGTTCCTTGTGTAAATGATGATGAAGGTGTCAGAGAGATAGATCTGATTGAACCTGAACCTGAAGATGGATGCCAGGCTCCAGTGCCACCAGAAAATGGATTCATCAGGGTGAGGTGCATTTACCAAAACACAGAAGGTCCATCTAGACATGCCTAGATGGACCCAGCCCTTCTGGCAGAAGTGTTTGGCACATTGTTGCATCAATTTTGATGTGGCATTTTGTGCTCATGGGATCCCTTTTTCAAAATGATCTTGTGAGCATGTACAGACTAAAACAATATGCTAGAACCAGTTAGCTACCCACCTACCCCAGAGATAAGTCCTCCTAAACATCAAGGGCCAAAACAGACAATACTTTAAGGGCACAATTATATGCATGTTTAGACAGGAAAAAAGTCCTACAACTCCCAGCATTCCCCAGCCAGCGTCGCACAATTGTGATTAAAGTGTACATCTCGGGCCAGAATTACTCAATAGAGAAGAAGAAATGGCAGCTCAAATAGGCCAGGAGCATTTCTACGGAAATATGTGGCTCAGGAAAATGTAAATAGATGTCATGGCACAATTCTACCTGGCGGGCTCACACATCCCAGCGACAAACTTAAAAGGAAAGACCAAAGCTTGATATCCAGTACCAGTAGGTCTAGATTATGGCTGGGTTCAAACAACATGATAACCCTACCCGTTGTTGTGAGGATAAAATGGAGAGAAGGAGGAGGATTATTATGTAAGCCGCCTTGGGTTCCTTGCAGGAAAAAAGCGGGATATAAATATAATAAATAAATAAATAAATAAATAACCCACACTCAAGGGTTGAGTATGGGTTCAGTGTAGGTTGTTGTTGAGCCATGGGTTGTTGTTGAAATGTGGGTTATTGTGTTTCTGAACCCAGCCTCGCTAACAACCCATGGCTTGTTAACCACAAACAACCCATGAAAAGAGCCCGTTGTTGGGCTGTGAACTGTGGGTTGTTCACCATGGTTTGTTATCTTGGTTGGGTTCAACCCTTGCTTTGTTCTTGGGGTATGAACTGTGGATTGTTTGTGGTTAACAAACCATGGTTCGTTAGTGCAGCTGGGTTCAGGCAGCACGATAATCCACATTTCAGCAACACACAGTTCACCGATAACCCACGCTCAACCCAGTGTATGTGTAGCAATGGTGCCCCCTTGCAGCCAAATCCAGCCCTATAAATCCAGGGTGGCCGGGTGACCGGCCAGATGGGCGATTGATAAATGTAATAAATAAATAAATAAATAAATATAAAGGAAGCTGCCTGCCTGGCCCCCTGTTGCCAGCCCTTGCTCTCTGCTATGTGCTTCCTGAAATGACTTGAACCATGTCTGTCTGTCTGCTTCAGTCTTTCATGGATCTAAACCCTTTCAGGCAGCACGATGGAAGAGGTGTGGGGAGAGAGGAGGAAGAATGAGAGAAATAAGGGCTGGGCTTGCTGGTAGGCTAGGGGAGTGGATCCAGCTTGGGCTGTTATCCTCCTGGCCACTTCCACACCTACCACTAATATATTTTGACACATAAGACCAGCTGTTGGATTTTGGCTTAGTCATACCGGTACTTAAAGTCAACCCATTAAAATCAATGAAACTGTAGTTAGCCATGACTCCCATTGATTTCAATGAATCTACTCTAAGTTTTATAAATCTGGATCCAACTGCAAGTCAACTTCACAATAATGCCTCTCTTCATTCCTAGGCACAGGGGATATTTTTAACACAACCACCAGCTTTTATTCTGACCTGCTTAGTTTTCCTGCGGAATGTTGTCTGCAGCCCAGCCCGGTTTTCTAAAACCTCATTCAACTGATAGGTGTAGATGACATCTTGACCTCCTGGCATCTTCTGGTCCTCCAATAACAACCTAAACAATTCTCCCTCTCCAAACACTAGACCTCAGGGTCATCCAGCTATAGCTCATGCCAACAAAAATCCCACTGATTGGACTATTTTTACCCTTCTTGCAGAATGAGCAAACACACTATTCTATTGGAGAAGAAGCAGAAGTTCTTTGCCTGAGTGGCCATAACCTCATAGGATATCCATTCCTCAGGTGCCTGCCAGATAAGACCTGGATTCAACAGACAGTCGAGTGTCAACGTAAGAAGAATTACTTGGATGTAAAGAAGAGGAATGAAATGATTTATTATCTATAACAGCCTTCCCCAAGCTGGTGTCCTCCATATGTGTTGGTCTACCACTCCCAATATACAAGCGCAATACATTTACACAAATATAGTGGAGAAAGTAAACGTACGGTATTGTGAATGTATACTGGGTCTTTGTTTTGGTTGGATTGTTCCTGAGAAGACCCATATTGTGTTTTTTGGATTTTGGCCTACCACTCCCAACATCCCCAGCCATTCTGATTAGAGATGATGGGAGTTGTAGTCCAACACATCTGGAGGACACCAGATTAGGAAAGGGTGATCTGTAGAAATAAATTGGAAGGGGGGCTGGAATTACAAAACATTGGGTCTTGACTATCTACTCCAAATGGATCAAGTGCCATGTTATCTTCAACAGTACGCAATGGGTATTCAGGTGCTTTGGCCAGTCTAGTATTAAGCATTTCAGCCTATGGATTTCCCACTTCTTTCTTTGGGGGGGGCATTCAACAATCAGCATGGCACAATTTAAGAAGTTGTCCTTCCCCCAAGAGAGGGGAGGGTATGTGTGTCAACTCAGCTTTGCTCCTGCAAGTCAAACACTGCTGCTTAGAAAAGTGTTGGACTAGCCCAGTTCTCACATTACATTTTCAAGATGAGGTGATTCCCACCTTTTCCCCTCCATTCAGGTCATTAGTAAGACCAAGTAGTGGGAGGGCTGCTAAGGAGAGGGTACTTTCAGTTGGGGTGTCCTGGTTGTGGAATACCTTCCCCAGAGAGGCTCACCTGATACCTACATTCTGTTCCTTTCAGTGCCAGGTGATGAGTTCTTCATTTCCCCAGGCTTTTCAGTTTTAAAAATAAATTTGAGTGTTGTTTTTTTTAGATCTTTGGCACTAAGATCTGCTGTTGGTTTTATTCGGATGCTGTTTCAATTTGTCCTGAGTCTGTATTTTTATATTGTATGGTTTCTAATATTTTTGTACACTACCTAGAGAATGCTTAGATAATGGGCAATATAAAACCGCTGTAAAAGAAGAATAATTTTATGGATATATGGAATCAATTATTAGACTATGTATTAATAAAGGGGAAGGGGAGTATGCCTTGTCAGGATATGTTATATTTTTGGAATGTGGAATTTAATTGATTAAGGGATGGATGTATATTAGTTGGTCCCTAGGCGGGTGGGGGGTGCACCGTATGATTTATTTTAGTTGTATGTTTGTGTTTTATAGTTTTGTAGTTTATAATAATTAAATAAAATTTATTTCTAAAAAACCCCGCTGTAAATAAATAAATAGTTTACATTCAGAAATTCAAATGTACCTCTCTTAAACCTCCAGCATCGTCTTGCTCCAAACCATCAGTCTCCGATGACATCAAGATCTCCCCATTTAAACTACATTACCAGACCGGGGAGGTCATCCGGTTGAGTTGCCCAGGTGGTTACGTTGTTACTGGCCAAAAGAGCTACACCTGTGGGGATGATCTCTCCTGGACACCTCCTATTTTGGGATCACTTACTTGCAAGGAAGGTACGTACCTATGAATACCAGTTTCTGCACTCATGGCATTATGGCTTGCTGTGTAATTTCTATTTATCATATTTTTCTTTCATTTTCTTTCATGCCATCCTATCCTAAAGAGTCGGGGCGGGAGGTGACACACCTATCCTAAAGCAAGGGTACGGAAGCTCTTTGGGCCCAAAGCCTGAATTCCATTTTGGAGAATGGGGAACGCATTCTGGTGGTGGTGTGACCTAAGGCAAAGAAGGATGGGGCCAAAAAAACCCCAAATACCAACATGTATTAGCGTAAAGCTCTTACTGCCAGTAACTAACCCTTAGGAGAAGCATTTCTACCTTTTAGAATTAGGGGAAATGCACAAAAGCTGGGAAACCCACAAACGATTGGTGGTTGAGGGAAAGGGGGTGGGGCCAGGGTGGGGCCAGGGGAAGAGGGGGTGGGGCCAGGGGAAGAGGGGGTGGGGCCAGGGGAAGAGGGGGTGGGGCCAGGGGAAGAGGGGGTGGCCTTCCAGAGAATCCCAGAGGGCCAGATTGGGAGCCCTGGAGGGCTGGTTTCAGCCCCGGGGCCTATGATTCTGCACCCCTTTTCTAAAGAAAGTATGTGCAAATTGTCAGCCAATGGCCAGATTCCAGGGAGGAGAAGCCATGGTGGCTTCTTTTCCCTGCCCCACACTTGCCAGTCGCGCACTACACGATTTGCCTAATTACCCTTGCAGCATGTGGCTCGCCAGTCGCCATCTTGTCCAAATCCAGTGAGGTGAGGGGGGGTGGATTCCAAACCAACCCAGAACCCTGCAACAAGCCACGGGTTCTGAGGTGGTTTGGATTTGGAAGCCACACTCGCCATGCACCTCGCCAGGTTCGGATGATATGGCAAGCCGCGCACTATGAGGCTAATTAGGCAAACCACGTGGCTTCTTTTCCTCGGTGATCGTACAAACCCAGCCAATAAGTTGAATACAGCCCACCAGCAAGGACAGTGCCCCCCAGGGGCTCAGTAAAGCTGCCTTGCTCCCTGCCTGGGATTGCAAAGAAGGGGGTGTCCGGCGTCAGTTCAGCAACGTTATACAGCTGATGGGTTGTGTCTTCAGCTTGGTGGGCTACAACAAGTCATGAAGGTCTGTTCACAGCGGAGACAGGGCCGGCGCTACCATTAGGCGGACTAGGCAGCTGCCTAGGGTGCAGGGCTAAAGGGGGCGCCACCGAGGCATGTAGAAGGAGGAGAGAGGCGGATGCGGCCCCGCGGCCGCACACACGCCACTGCCAGGCCTGGAGCGTCACCCCGCAGTTGCTGCGGAGGGCGCCGGGGGAGGGGTGCCTCCGCTCCGTCTCCTCCTCTCGCTGCTGCTGCTGCTGCCGAGTCTGAGCGCGGCGCTGCTTCTCACCTCGCCGGCTGACTCGCATTTAAAAGCAGGCTGGGCAAGGAGGCAGCAAAGGTCAGGCGCCTGGCGCCTTCCCTCCAGGGGTTGGTGGTCCGGAAACGGTCGGGAGAAGGCGCGCGCCTGGATAGACGGTGAAGGTGCAACCCAGCCGCTCCCCCCCCACGCCTTCCTGCCCATGCCGGCCAGCCAGAACCACCGCGCCTCTCTTCCTTCCAGCCCCAGCCTGGGCGTGTTTCCTCGGGAGTAAGTCCCTCGTCCAGTTCAGTGGGGCTGATTCTTCTGCCAGAGGATAGGGAGACAAAGGTGGGGCGTGCGCGTCGGAGCTACATTCGAGGGTCTCGATGAGAAGCCCCGTCCCTTTCTGGCTTGACTCTTAAGCAGTCGCGCGACAGGCTGGCGCCCCCAGTCCTACCGGTAAAGCCACCCCGCGCAGAGTCAGCAAAGAGGGAAAGGGCACCCGAAATTCTGCGTGTGCCAGCAAGCGGGGAGGGGGGGGTGGGATGAATAGAAATCCCTGTAGAGTCAGGCTGAAGAAGACAGTGCCCCTGAGCCTGTGCAGAATGCCCACTGAGCTAACACGAGCGGCTCAACATATGTCTGAAAGGCGAGGGGAAGGCAGAATAGTGTGGCTTTTCCACGGGCACTAGAGAAGGGGAGAGGCACAAGAGGCTGAACTCCAGCCAAAGTTTCTGGAGGGGCAGCCCCCAGAACCTGTTTACAATGCCAGCCTTCAGTCCTGGACAACATGACACCCGTATCAGTGGGAAGCGTGCCTCTGAGCACATGCCAAGTGTGCATTTCTCTCGCTTCTGAGGGACAGCACAATTGTCTACTGTACGCATTAGGAATAAGGGCGTATTAAGAGCTGAGGGCATGTCTTAACTTTATCTGAAATATTTAATTTATTTGAAGTGGTTTTATGCTGCTTCTGAATAGAAATCATTTAAAAACATTTTCTTAAAAATAATGAGAATCAAATATTTCTTTTTAAACAAATATAACATGTATTTTATGTATGTTTGTCAATGTTTGTGATAATATTTTTTTTAGGTTTTGCCAATTGACTTTTATTTCATAATGGGCATAGGGCTGGAGGGAGGGAGGGCTCAAGTGGGAAAGGGGGGCGCTAAATATCTGATCTTGCCTAGGGCACCAAACGGCCTTGCACCGGCCCTGAGCGGAGATCGATATATGAAAAACATTGCCTACAAACAATTGCTTCATTCTTGAGCATGGCCGTTCTACTCTTCTTCCAGACAAGCAGGGGCAATGAAACTTGACGCACACCTGCTTGTCGGCCCACCTTGCAGGCTACATCTGTGAACGGTCACTGTGCAATTCTTACTAAAAGCAAAAAAAAAATTATTTCAGATATGCAAACTCATTCCAGAGGCAATTGCAGGCTTGGACAAAAGGAGGTGGAGTCCCAATGTGTCTGTCTGTCTCCTGAGGAGGACTGCAGGTAAGTAAGAGGAAGGATGGGTGAGAATTCGGTTTCAGTTTGTTTTTAAGAATTTACCAAAATTCGACTGCCACCGCCAAGGGAGGCTTGGTTGGTGGCAACAAGGCTTCTCAGTGGTAGCCCCCCCCCCCAATTATGGAATAAGCTCCCCACTGAGGCCCGCCTGGCACCAACCTTGCTATCTTTTCGGCGCCAGGTTAAGACTTCCCTCTATGCCAAGGCATTTGATTTGATATTTAATCTGTTCAAAATAGCACATGGGGGCCCCTGGGGGCCCCTGGGGGCCCCTGGGGGGGTGATTGTCACCTGTAGACTTAGTTTTTATTAACTTTGGTTTTAATTTTTTTTAATTACAATGTTGTTTTTATTTTTGGTTTTATCTTGTTTTTATTGTATGGATTATTGTGAA
The DNA here is from genome assembly GCA_021292165.1 of Shinisaurus crocodilurus. Taxonomy (NCBI): domain Eukaryota; kingdom Metazoa; phylum Chordata; class Lepidosauria; order Squamata; family Shinisauridae; genus Shinisaurus; species Shinisaurus crocodilurus. Next base: position 21,873,584 of record CM037877.1, on the reverse strand, counting down.
CCGCCCAGAGAGCTTCGACTATGGGGCGGTATAGAAATGAAATAAATAAATAAATAAAACCCACAAATTTCTTCATATTCAGGATGGAAAGAATTTGAGATTTCAAAAAACTTAATGAGGGGGAAGCTGAAACGGAGAGATTCATCCCTCCAGGCCCAGAGCTTTGTGTACTTTGCTTTGAAACCCTGTGTGTATTGAAACATGTTCATGCTGAGCTAGGGTTGCCACCTCTTTTTTCTGACAGGCTCCTCACCTTTAACAGCTATATGGTGATCAGGTACAACATGGTCCTCCCCATGCTGTGAATTTATACTGCATTATATATATATTGTGCTGTGTGCCACTTACAGATTTTAGAATATTAAGGGTGCAGACCTATCGTGATGTCTGTGAGCCCCCAAACTCAGAGGCTTATGGGCATCCTATGCAGAGTGGGAGGAGCAGTGGAGGTGATCTTCACCTCCCCATCCTCCTGTCCTGCATTTTCCTCTAGATGGGCTTTTTCGCCCATCTAACTGGAGGATCTCAGAGGGGGAGGGAAGGAGGCTGGAGCGGTTGCAGGTAGAGATTGTGCGGAGCTCGATTGGAGGGGTGGAAAGTCCAGCGAACTCTCCAGGCTGAACCCCCAGAGCTCCGCTCAGCCTACCTGCTTCCCCGACTTGACTTGCATTCTTGTGAGCCGAGACGGGGAAGCGACTTCCATGTTTATTTATTTATTTATTTATTATATTTATACCCTGCCTTTTTCCTGCAAGGAACCCAAGGCGGCTTACATAATCCTCCTCCTCTCCATTTTATCCTCACAACAACCCTGTGAGGTAGGTGAGGCTGAGAGTCAGTGACTGGCCCAAAGTCACCCAGTGAGTTTCATGGCCGAGCGGGGACCCGGATCTCCCGAGTCCCAGTCTAACACTCTCGCCACACTGGCTCTCTGTTTCTGGCAAGCCAAGCTGGATAGGTTCCCGGTGGGATTCAAGCATGGCGATCTGTGTGGGTATCATTTTGCACATCATGCACACACAGGTTGCTGAATAATACTGGAAGTTATTGGAATGTCAAGTATAAAAAATTCATGGAAGATTAGATGCCCAGGTGATAAATCCAATGGTAAAAATGCCACCTGACAAAGTAGAAACAAGTAGTGGGTCCACATTGCCTTCAAGTTCTAACTTTTATCTCTCGATAGTCTCAATGTAGAAGATATCTGTGTACTGGATGCAGCAGTCTAAACAAGCCCTTACAAAATCTAGCTGTCGATACATGGCTGAAAGGTGCAGGGGTGAGGAACAGTTCCATTTCCTCCATGATGGACCTTGCCACAATGAGACCAGCTTGAGCTGGGCCATTGACAGGGCAAACCTTTCAGCAAGCAGCACAAAGAAGGAGCCCTGCGGATACGATGTATGCTATGACTGGGAAGCATGTTCAGGTAGGTCTCTTGCATATTGCAGTCTTTGACCTGGAAGGGTGAACATTTTTAAAAGTTTAACATATGTAGGAAAACAGAAATATATATTTAGAAACATACCTAATTTCAGCTAATATTATACAGGCCTGTGGCTTACGCTGGCTCAGCTTGTCTGAGCGTGGAAAGCTAAGCAGGGTCAAGCCTGGTTGTTACTTGGATGGGAGACCCTTCCTCTAGTTTCCTGCATTGAGCAGGGGGTTGGACTCGATAGCCTCTTGTAGGCTCCTTCCAACTCTATGATTATGAAATCTATGAAATAATGATAATAAGCTATGAATCAATATAGAATAACAACAACAACAACAACAACAAAATCAAGTAGTCAAAGGGCTACACCCAACGTCATGAGAGCTGATGTCTGCTCGTGCAGCAGGATCTCCCCTTCCTCCCCCACTCTGATCTGCTCTGGAGGGTCTCCCAACCCTTTGGAGTTGATTTGACAGGGTGCATGCACAGCTACAGGGGGAAGGGGTAAGCCATTCCGCCAGTCGTGTCTGTTTTGCAGTTGATTGGCCACCCATTGGATAGACCTTGTAGATGTCTCTGTGTGTTTGCATGTGCATACACATGCGCGCACACATTTTGCAGTTGATTGGCCACCACTGGATAGACATTGTAGATGTGTGTGTGTGTTTGCATGTGCATGCATACAACTGATAATACAACTTTTTCTCCTTTGTGTTAATACAACTTTTTCCCCCTTGTGTTATTTGGGAAAGTTAAAAGGATATAAAAAAAATAATAATCCAATGTTGAGAATAGAAATATCATGGAACATTGGATGCTGAAGTGAATGGGCAGCTCCCATCAGACCCCTCACACAGCTACGTTGCTGGCTTTGGACTGTCTTCAAGGGAGCCCTATGTAAAGCACATGAATGGGCAAAATCCTATGCAGGTTTAGACAGAAAAAAGTCCTACAACTCGTGGCTGGGGCATGTTGGGAGTTGTAGGACTTTTTTCTGTCTAAACCTGCATAGGATTGCACCCTAAAGTCATCTAACCTGAGGTTACAACTGACAGAGCCCGGGCCTGATCTCTCCAGGATAGGGTGCAGTTGACATATATAAGGCAAAGCTGGTAAAGCACTCTGGGTCCTGGCCACTGCCGCCATTGGGGCATCCAGGTGTAGGCTTGGCTTCAGGAATGCTCCTACTATGTCCAGTTTGGGCTAAAGCTAACCTGCCTTTTGGTTTGCCTACTGGTTCATCGGTGATCAAAAGACAGCCAATGAAATACTTTTTGTTTTAAGTCATTTGAGCTGCAGTCCTCTGCATACTTCCTGCGGAGTCGGGGCCACTGAAATCTGAAAAGCCTATTTCAGAGCAGAAGAAGCTGGCAGGATCGTGCTGTTGGTCACCCGAGACATTTATACATTGATAATATCCAATGAAAATCTATGTGTGAGATCCATATTTATTTAGCTTTAATGAGAAAAGTGAGGGGGCAAGAGAATGCTTCTGGGTCGTTCAATCTCTATAAAAATGAAAGTCAGCGTCAATGTTTGTTATGCAACTTGTTGTTCACTGAGTAACAGGGTGATAACACTTGTGGGTTTTCTCGTAAATGGCCTTGGCTGAGAACACAGAAATAAGTTTTCTGCCAGGAAAAGACAGCTCGTCTGGTTACATTCTTCATCTCCCTCTGATTTTCTCTGTTTTAGCCTGAGGTACCATGCAGGCTAAAGCACAAGCTTTAGATGTTCTCAGACCTGAAGGACAAAGTCTCTCTCTCTCTCTCTCTCTCTCTCTCTCTCACACACACACACACACACACACACACCTCTTTTCAATCAAGCTGAGTGAAAACTGATTTTTTAAAAGCAACACATAACGATTGAAGGCAGAAAAATGATATCCTCTTTGGAATCTACTCAAGGCCGGCCCTACCACTAGGCAGAGTGATGTGGCCGCCTCAGGGGGCAGATGCTGAAGAGCAGGTAATGGTGGTGTGGTGTTGGAGGGCAGAGTTGTGTGTGCCATATGGCCTAGCCTGCATCCCCTAAGCTAGCCAGCTCCTCCCAGGTGCAGTGGAGGGTGCCGTACCATTGCCAGTGTTGAAGTACGATTCACCTGCCAGTCCAGCCCATTTTGTATGTGGGATGGAGATGGGGAGCCATTTTGTCCTTCACCCAGTGCCTGCTCCAGGTGTTTGAGGGTACTTGGGCAAGACACACTCAATGGGCCCCCTCCCTCCATGAGTCGACCTTCTCATTGGAGGAGGAGGAGGAGGAGGAGGAGGAGGAGGAGGAGGTCTCCTCCTCCTCTTCCTCCTCCTCCTCCAGGAACGGACGAGGAAGGGAGCGCGGGCCTGCGCTCCGCTTTCCGTGACGTGTGTACGGAAGAGGAGGAAGATGGGAGCGAGCAAGCCTGATCTCGTCGTAGCAGCGGCGGCAGCAGCGGCAGGAGCGCGCGAGGCGTCATGCAGCCGGGGCTCGCTGCGCTTGGCGCGGATCTGGGCAAGGAAGCCGAGCAGGAGAGCAGCCAGACGGGCATGGGGCAGCAGCAGCAGCGCCCGTGAAGGCAGCTCCGCGCGGGGCTGCTCGCTTGGCGCCGAATCCCGCTCTGCCTCCTCCGCCTCTTCCACCTCCTCCGGGCAGGCGGGCTTGCCTCTGTCCGCCAGGGCGCAGCTGGAGCGGCTGGTGGCTGCTGATCCGCCGCAGCTTGGCGCCTCTTCTCGCCTTCCTTCCTTCCTTCCTCCCTTCCCGGGCTGCGGAGGCTGGCAGCAGCAGCAGCAGGAGGAAGCTCGCTCGCTTGGCCGACTCTTCCTCGCAGTCATATAAGCCACCTTGGGTTCCTTGGAGGAGGGGAAAAAGGCGGGATATAAAGATGATGATGATGATGATGATGATGATGATGATGATGATGATGATGATGATGATGATGATGATGATGAACAGCTCTTATTGTAAGAGCCTGCTTAGCTGAAACTTGCTTCCTTGCAATTTCTGGTTCTAGTCCTGCCCTCTGGAGCAACAGAGAAGAGATCTGCTCCATCTTCTGCATGACAGCTCTTCAGACAGTTGAAGACCACTATCCTGTCTCCCCTTAATCTTCTGTTCTCCAGGCTAAGCATACCCAGCTCTTTCGACTGTTACTTGGTTTCCAGACCCCGCACCTATCAGCCTTGCCATTGCAAACCAAAACAAATCATTCTCAGCTGACTCCAAATCCTTTTCTATTCACAGAAGTGGAACCACGATGTACCTGTGTGCTTCCATACCACTGCACAAAGGATGAGGGCCAGTTCTACTGCATCCAGATGGGATCTGGGAAACGAAAGAGGACAACTACCCTCTGTGCATTGGGAGCAATGAAATGTGCCAAGATGAGAATGGTACTTTTGCATCTTGGGAAATGTTTGCCTTAAGCTGGGAGGCAAAGCCATCAATCCTTATGGAAGGAAATTCAGACAGTCACATTCCAAATAAATACCAATGAATGTTAATATTTTAGTATCAGTTTCATTGAGATGTACAGACCAGGGCCTCCTGGTTGATTCAAGTATTTCCCATGTACATTTAATGGCAACCAGGGAGAGGGACTTTTTGGTTGTGGCACCCCGCCTTTGGAATTCTCCCCACACCCCGCCACCACAGTATGACAAGCACCAACCTCTGATGGTGTTTTGGCACATGTTAAAAAAAAAAAATTGTTTAACCAAGCATGTGCTGATTTTAATTTCTAGCTTAGTGAAATTCTTTTTTTATTATTATTTTGGAGCTCTATTTTATTTTTAATTGTTGTTTTAATGAATTCTGTACACCGCCCACAAATTTGTTAATGAAGGGCAGCATATACATATTTTAAATAAATAGCTTTACAATGATTACTGATATATGTGGTCTTTCAGATACATTCCAACAGTACCGTGCACCTACCATGCGTACTTATGGTCTGACTGTACTTTTAAGCATTGTACTCTTCCCCCCCCCCCCCCCCCGGTATTCATGCACAGAGGTCTAAGATCCTGCTTAACCCCAGCTCTAAGAGTTTGTTACCTGTTTCCCACTTGCCTGAGTGGTGAGAAGTTCCAATGGCAGCACAACCAGGTTTAGTTTCCTTTGGATGAGAGCACACTTGAGGTTTAAGGTGTCCTTCTAGTACTGGCTGTATTTCCAGATGTCTGTGTTTTGCACATCATGAAATAACCTCCAATTGGGCCAATCGGAGGTTGCATATTCAAAATGGCGGTGGCATGCACTGGGCACTTGCTGCATCATGTGCTGCTGCTGTGACGTGAAAATGGGGCCTTTCTCTCACACTCTGATTGCTAGGAAACAATGATATTATCAGGAACAGGAAAAGTGCCCCGGGAGATGTCTAGCTAGTTCCCACAAAGCTATGCCATTCCCCTCTGGGAAAACCACTCACTGCATCTTGAAGGAGCCTCGGCGAGTAGGGTGGCCGCTTATGCATCACCAAAAAGGAGGACAAAGAGTGACATAGATTTGCAAAAAAAAATAAATAATGTATATGCTAATGTGTATGTACAAATTCAGTTTAGAAACAACTATTATAATTTAAATAGAAATACAGTTTCACCATAGTGGGGAAGAAGACTGTGACCAGCCAGGGGACCTACGTGCCTTGCTCAGTCTGCTGTCCAGGTGTTAACTGTGGACAGGCAACTTCAAGACCCCCGAGCTCTCCCTTCTTTTATGTTCTTTATCTTTAATCCAGACTTGGACAGATCCCCTTCACATATAGGATGTCTTCAAATAGAGGGTTGTTGTCCCCTATAAAAGGGGATACATGGCATGGCAACCCTAACCCTAGGCCTCTCCATGCAATGTGATCACAGTGGCAGGCCTCTTTTGCTATCAGCCATGAACTACTGGAAATGTGTCCAACTTTACAGGTTAGAAGGAGCATTCAATGAGAAAGTTCTTCCTCCTTGATTAATGTCCTGGAAGGTCAAGCTCATTGTTTGCCCTTATATAACGGACAGGCATCTAGTTATGCAGCACAGCCTGCAGCTTTTCTATCCGCCCAGAACTGTTCTGTCTAGAGAGATCATGTGATGCTTCCCATAACATTAGTTCTGCACCAACAGGTGTTTTTCTTCCCTCACCAAAGCGCAAGGTAAGTACCTTGGATTTATCTTTGGGCCTATTTCTCCAGCACAGGGAATTTCCCCAGTGGCCGACTTAATCAACAAGCCTTCTAAAGTGAAGGAAAATTGGCAAATACATTAATCAAAGTGAAGCCAAGATTTGAGTTACGGGGAAAAACCTGAGAGCCAAACACTCTGACTTCCGTTAGCTTCTCTTGACAGAAAATCCCATGGTACTTCACACAGGCAGAAGGGCAGTGGCAGGCTCTGAAGCCAGAATACATTTTGCTGATACAAAGACGATCTCTCCTGTGGTTGCTTCCATGCTCTTGCTCCTAGAGATGCACAACCACATTATTCTTGGGAGTGGATAAGGCACGTTCCCCTTGTGCTTCCCATATATGCTCTCTACTTTGTAACTGCAACCTACCCTTTTCAAATGTGAAAAGGCCCTTCAGGCCCTCCGAAAATGGCCCTAACTTGGAATAGTCGCATTCCCATACACAATGTATTTCTAACCAGTTCTGTGTCAGGACTAGCCTGAGGGAGGCCAAAACACAGGAAATGCATAGATATGCGTGAGGAATCCAATAGGGCAGTGTTCTCCAACCTTGGGTCCCCAGATGTTTTTGGCCTACAACTCCCAGCATGCCCCAGCCAGCTGTAGGCTCCATGGTAAACCTCAGCTTCAATAACTCATAGCATCCAGGAATAGAAGCTTAGGAGCTTGACTGCTTTGGCAGTCAGGATGCCCCATTAGGGATAGAGCTGTGTGAACTGGATAAAACCAGAAACTGTTTCGAGTCAAAACTTGCAGCAGCAGATCTAGTACGACTAATTGCTCTCTTCTGAAGAATAGCACATACGCCAGTGGAAGGGTCAAAGAATAGAACACTGCCTTTCCCAACAAAAGAGGGAATAGAATGCTGCTCATGTGCATTTAAAATCAGCGCACTGTCCCCATGCAATAGTCCACTGGTCTCTTAATGGAATGTAACTGACTCTTTAATACTCCAATGCACACACACCCTCCAGTAGATGGATTGGTGAATGTGGCCTCTTACCCAGAATGTCTTTCCAAATGTATTGGATGAAGTACAGTAGCCTTAATCATACTATCTAAAAGCTACCCAATGTTCAAGAGGGGAAATCAATAATTTGTGGGATGTCTTGGTTCCAAGGACCATTCCTTTGTGACTGTTCCTGACTTCTAAGATTCTAGCAATTTTCTCTCAATGGATATGGGCTAATATATCTGCTAAATATTTGCCAGTGTGGCGTAGTGGTGAGAGTGTTGGACTGGGACTTGGGAGATCCGGGTTCTAGTCCCCGCTCGGCCATGAAACTCACTGGGTGACTTTGGGCCAGTCACTGACTCTCAGCCTAACCTACCTCACAGGGTTGTTGTGAGGATAAAGTGGAGAGGAGGAGGAGGATTATGTAAGCCGCCTTGGGTTCCTTGCAGGAAAAAAGGCGGGGTATAAATATAATAAATAAATTAAATAAATAAATAACTTTTTTGTAAACACGAAGGAAATTTGTGCAAATCATGCTGTATTTGCACAAATTGGAAGCTGAAAACTATGCAGTTCTGGTGTGATTCGTGCAAATTTCCTTAGCGTTTAAAACTAAGTGCGCAAACTGCAGCCCATCTTAGAGACAGAAGTCTATGGGAAACACACACATACCACAGACGACTCAGCCCACTTCTGAGCATTGGACCAGAAGTGGGCAGGAAGTCTGTCAAGCTCAAATGAGATGGACTTCCCAGTGTCAGCACATCCCCAGAAATGCATCACACAAAGAGGAAAGCAATTTGCACAACATTTGCATATGTAAATGAATATAGGATTTAATAACATGTAGTGTTCCCCGTTTTATATATATGTGTGTGTGTGTGTGCAAATGTAGAAATAATAACTATTATTTAAAAGAAGAGAACTTGTCTAGAGCATACTCTGCATCAGAGGTGGTGTACCTTTCTCACTCAGAGGGCTGTATGCCAGCAGTGGGCAGGCCAAAACCTCCCCACACATGAACTACCCAGTCCCACCACAAGAGCCACCCCATGCACAAATTAGGCTTCAAAAAAAACCCTTCCCATTGGAGCCACATGAGGCTGCAAAGCCTTAATTGCTGCACTGGGGGATTGGGGGGGGGGGCGCAGCACATGCGAAGCGTTAACCCTTCTCTCCCCAGCTGTGACTTCCCCCAAATTGCCCCTCTGAGTCGCAAGTCCTCTTGAAAAAAAAAGCCTCCCATTGGTTCCAGTGGGAGGCTTTTTTCCTTCCTAAATGCTGTAGGGAGGTCTGGTTGGGAGTCCTGCAGGCTGCGGGCTCCTCAGCCCTGCTTTGCATGCTAACTAATGTTACCCTAACAATACCAGGTTTTGTGTTTGAATGGCATACTGAAATGATTGTGAAATACATGGGAATATTAGTCAAAACAAGACTCATTTATGAACAGGAATTGCATTGCTGCATTTTTTTAAAAAGAACATTATTTATTGATATATGAGATACATATTGTCATCTTTGAGTGTTTCAGGATTGCTGCAAATGTTTAGCATGGTACAGTCCTTCTGTTTTCTTTTATAAGTCAATGGGAAATAAATGGTCTACTGCAGGCCTACGCAGCTAATGACCCACCAAGCAAAATGCAGCTCACTAAACATGTATGGGGGCCCTGCTGGTTCCAGGCAGGCAGCAAACACTGGAGGTTTTCTGAACCCTTGGTGGGCAGCCATATGTGGTTGCTGGGATTTGTTTGGCACGGCGGGTAAAGAAATGGTGCAGGCCTCACTTACTGTATTCATAATGCCTTCCTTTGCCGTCCCATCCTCTCACTGCCCATTAAAGCCCTATACAGAGGTCAACTTTCCAATTAACTTGCATGCCATCTGCGACTGTTACTCCCACATTAGATATGATTCTTTGGTATGTGCAAGCTCCAGCCAAAGTAACCCCATTAATTTCGGCAGGAGAGATTGAAACACATTCCTAACTCTCTCCCTGAAATCAAAATGACTTAACTTGGGCTAGATCATGCCTTAAGAGAAAAGGTTTAGAAGTAGCCACATATTTGGGGACAGGCTTGTTGACTCCTTCACGATTGCACAGAAGGCTAAAGGCGCACAGTGTGGTCTGGAGCTTTTTAAGTTATACATCCTGATGTGAAGAGTGAAATCAAACCCAGGTCGCATGCCGAGACCTTTGGCTACGACCCTGAGGAGAACGTAAGAAGAGCCCAGCTGGATCAGACCAAAAGCCCATCTAGTCCAGCATTTTGTTCCTGCAGTGGCCAACCTGATGCCCCGATGGGACGCCCGCAAGCAAGACATGAGGGCAACAGCACCCACCTGCTCGTGTTCCCCAGCAATTGGAATACAGGGGCATACTGCTCATGAGGACTGTATACTTATCCCCACAGCCAGCCTGATTCGGTGAGTTAAAAGGACTCCTGTAGTTGGGGCAGCCGAGGGAGTTCTGGCAGATCATGACGCAGTTTGGTGCCAGTTGAAAAAGCTCCCTCCTCTGTACAACTAACAGGGGTGCAGGAGACCAGCCGCCCTTTGCATCTGGTTACCCTACTGAGTCGACGGTATATGCTAGTTCCCACATTCTGTCGCACTCGACCAGAGGTGTCTTCAGTTTTTACAGACCCACCTTTAGCCCCAGCCTGCAGTGTGGGACTCACTTAGGGGTCTTCCAGTAATCTGCACCATGGGACCCTCCTTTTTAAACCATACATGTCCAGCTTTCTTTCTGTTTCTCTCTCTCTCTCTTTCCTTGCCCTGTCATTTCCTGTTCTCTCCTTCTCTCTCTGTTTTTCCCAGTCTCTCTTTCTTTATTCTCGTTTTAAAAAATAGCAACCCTTTAAAAAATATAAGACAACTAAATAGTGGTGTTATCACTGGTGAGATCTGCCTTGGGTTATTGGTCCTCATCCAAGATCTGAAGACCAAATGCTCCCGTGTCCTCAAGAAACAGAACTAAATATAAGCCCAGGAAATAGGAGGAGGCTTTTGATTCTCAATGGGTGAGATCAGCAGGTGCAAAGAGCAGTTTAATAGTGTGTCAGTAGTAGTATCCCCAAACGTACCCCTTTACTTTCTCCCATATAAATGAACAATTGCCATTCACTCCTCTGGAAAACATAAAGCACCACACTTGGGATCACACTTGTAGTATGGACACAATCAATCTATCCTAGATCTGACATTGGGTGGCCTTTCCCTCTTTGACAGGTATCTGGGGAGTGGGGAATGCACCCTCCCAGGGTGCATTCTCCCCTCTCCAGACACTTGTCCAAGGGGCCTTTCAAATATACAAGACTTCTCTCCCGATATCACATCTAGAGTGATGGTTATCTCAGTTTGCTAGCTTTGATCGTTGCCGTGTCCCCATTCTCTGGTCCCCTTCATTGCACAACACACTGTAAAACCTGTCCTGCTGCTGATGCATCTTGGTTACTGGGAACTTTGTACATCACAGGGTCGTATGCTGACAACAGTGATGTTCTCTCCCCGGCACTTGAGGATGCCGGCCTCGCATTCCGTCATCGTCTGCTGGGCAGTGCTGCCTTCCACCTCAACGCAAATGCTTATTCCTGCACTGCTGCACTGCCCAGCTTCTCTGCATGTGCATTGGTTGGTTGAACCTAAAGAATAGCCACGAATTAGCAAGTTAATCCAACAAAAGGGAAAATTAGACCAGGAATTAATTGAATGACCTGAACAAACAAGCAGCAAGGAGTGCAGTCCCCTGCCACGATGAGACGGGACAACTAGTCTACAAAGGCCAGGCTTCATTGTTTCAACGGCAGTGGTGTAGTGGGAAATTTCAAAGTGTGGGTTCTCATCATGACAGTCCCCATAGCCACGTCCCCAAGGAGAGCCCAAAAAATGTAGGCAGCTGTGGTGTGTGTGTGTGCGTATGTATGTATGCATGTCTGTATATTCCAGGAGGTTTTTTTCCTAACACCAGGGAGAAACGTTTTATCACAGGGCCTCTCTACATGAAGCGTTCAACTCGTCACTTTACCGAGGCTTCTTCTTTTTGGGAGGAAGAGAACGTCCTTTACACGAGGGTTTTTTTTTCTGTGGGTCTTCCTTCTCTGCCTTTCTATATGTTCCTATATGTTCCATTACACAGCCACAAGGTGGCGCTGTGGTATAGAGCAGAATTGTGGATATACACAAGGCTCGGATAGCGAATCATGGCGGCATCCAGGATAATACTGCACTTTCCTCAGTCTAAAAAAAGCCACAAAAATGGCTGGAAAACACGGGAGAGGCCCTAGAGGATGACGACATCATATAAAGGACCTGCAAATTTCCATGAGTGAGGGATCACGAGCACACAATACAGTATTTTTCCATGTATAAGACTATACTTTTTCCTAAAATCGTTAGACTAAAAATTGAAGGTCGTCTTATACACGGAAATAAGCCTAGGAGAGAACCGTGTGGTTGCAAAACTGCCCAGTGGGGGGCGTCTTATACATGGGGGCGTCTTATACATGGAAAAATATGGTAAATGCCTGCTGTAGAGAAGCCCTCCAAAGTTTTTTTTTAAAAACCAAAACACCAAAAACCAGTTCTAGCAGTTCTATCTCCACCAGGAACAGGTCTTTAAAAAAAAAGAAAGAAAAAAAAAGCTGGTGGGTCTTAATTGCCCATTCAAAACAAAGCCACCCCAAAATACATTACAACAGAGATAGCTCGCAACAATATATTGTTGCTGGGAAAATCCATTTCCCACCAACTACTGTGAGACTGCAGCTAAGCTCAGAGGGAAAGTCTGAGGGGGGTGGCAGAGGATCATTCATTGTCCCTGCTAATCGAAGTGGTCCAGCACTTTGACCCTGTGAGTCCGGGCTCCACTACAGCACTGGCTGAAAGCAGAGAAGAGGGCCATTTGTTCTATTTTCCTGTAAAGCTAGTATGCCATAAATAAGGGAGCTGAATCATATGGACCCTGGTTTTATCTAGGAAAGGGAGGCTGGTTACTCCTATGGCAGTGGAGCTCCTTATCCATTACATCTCTTTTTTTCAGCTTATAGGAGCTATCCACGGTTCTGAACTCATCTCCAAAATAGGTTCACCACCATGGATAGCTCCTATAAAGCTGAAGCAGAAAGATGTACTGGATAAGGAGCCCCACTGACATAGGACTAGTCACCACCCTCCCCTAGAGAGAGACATTGGCTCGTGAATAACAGGCATAGCCTTGAGAACAATGCCTTTCTATACCCCTCCTAGTTTTCAAGGCGTGTTCTGAAGAACCACTGGTAGTATTGTTGGTGGGTCCCTTGGAGAAGACCAGGATCATTACGATCCTTCTTCCCTGCAATGCAGAAGAGCTGCAAAAGAGCACTGGGCACATTCTTGGGTGCATGTTTACTTTGCTTGAGACAATGGCAAAGCTGAACAGACCTGGCCAGCATCCCTTTCAAACTGAGAATGCACCCTAGAACCCTCCATATTGGTATTCCTCAACACACTGACGTGGAAAGGGTCCCCCAAGGATAGTAAGTTTGAAAAGCAGTGCAATACACTCCCTCAAGTTGCTTCCCGCTCATCTCTGGTAATGACTCATAATTCACCATCTTCATGATTCTGAAGCACACATCAGCGAATCTGGGAAATGCATTCAGGTAAATCTGGACAATTTCCCCCCTAGGCTAATCCTGCATTAAGCCTAGGAGGCCAAATGTGTAGCTTGCTCATGCTAGTTCTGTGCTATTCACAGAAAAAGCCATGGACAGGTGGGGGTCTAGTGGAGGTTGTGTAGCACCTGCAATCCCACTTGCTGGGGCAGGATGCAAGGAAAACCTCTTACCATCACAGGTCTCCCACATCTGACATGACCCACACGATCTCTCAGCTGCAGCAGGAGTCCTGCAGTTTTCCCTCCCGACCAAAGCATATTGCCTGCCCGTGCACTCGAGGGCATGTAGCTTACACACGGTCAGCAATGTGTTTCTCTTGGTTTTTTGGTCTGCACCACAGATGTCCAAGGAAGAGCTGAACAGGAAAAGAGGAAATCACACTGTTAACATGAGCCGTAGAGCTGGATCGGGACCCCAGGAGGCCACGCCCCCTTTCCCTGGCCTCCCCTTATTTTATAGATCAAGCGGAACCAAAGTTCTCTTTTCAACAGCTGTTCATTGCAGCTAAGCCCCATCGCTCTGCTATCACCAAATGACATCTCTTTCAAGCCAAGTAAAATGAAGAGACAGAGAAAAGTGGCTGGAGCTGTGGGGGTGGGGAAGCCAAGAGAGCGATTTTTTAAATGGTAAATGAAGCTCAAAGATTAGTTTTCCAAAGCCCTCTAATCTGTCATGGACTCACGTCCTCTGAAACGTACGTTTTTAACGGCAAGAGGAAACCTCTTGCAACTTACCCACACTCGTATGGCATCTTACACACACATCTTGTCCCCTGAACTTTCTGCCATGGTTGGCATTCGATCCTTGTGGGTTCAGTAGCCACAATGGGAGCTGAGGTGAAAGAAGAAACACAAGCTCTAGAAGAAGATGGAAAAGCAAAGAGAGGAGCCCTCACTCACATCTCTTCCAGAATATTCTCATTGGCTTCAGTGGGGAGATTCACAATGCCATTTCGAGTTAGGGTTTACAAAGGGTCAAGCTCGTGTTTAATGTGCAGAGCTGGTGTTAACATAGAGCAGGCAAGCAGAACCTATGGTTAAGCAACATGAAGGTGAGATCAAGAGGGTGTGGCCAGGCAACATGAGGGTGTGGCCAAGAGTATAGCCATCCACCCAGGATGCTCTAACCATTTAAGGGCTCAAATCACTCTGAAGCCACTTTAATCTCCAGATCCATGATGATGATGGTGATTGCTGTTGTTGTCATTATTATTGTACCATCAATGTGCATGGTGCTTTACTGAGTATAAGAGAAGAGTTCCCTGCTGCAAAGAGCTTACAATCTAAAATGTAATATAGAGGTGACAACAAATGGTAGGAAGGGGTAAACTGGGAAGGAATATGTAATTGTTTCAGTCAAACATAACTTTCAGCCTACTTTCCCCACAATGTGTAGGAAATTCCTTTTTTTAAAGATCTCCCTCCCACTTTAAAAATGGATCTTTCCGTGGTGGCTTTGTTCTCATTAGTAGTTTGCCAAAGAAATAATAATATTTAACATTTAGATATCTCTGAATGCGCAAAGTGGTTCACAAGCTCCTATTTTCTCCACTCAGAAAAAAACATGTGGGCTCTATTGTACTTTATTAAAAAAAGAAACAAGAACAACACTGTGATTGAACAATAATGCCAAAATGCAATGATGATGTTTGTTGCTGCTATTTCAGGAAGTTGGGTTTGTTTGTTTTTTCTTTCTTTCTCTTGAGGAGGGTGTGTTTTCTGCTAGCTCCTTTTAAAAAAATGCTAATGCTAATGCATTTTTTTAAAAATCCAAAATTCCTGCGGAATAATCCTAATCATTACTGTAGAGAGCTTTCTCCATTGCACTTCAGCATGCATTAGAAAAAGACTTTCACATGGGGTGCACAAGTAGAGCCAAGTAAAACTTACCACTGCTCTGAAAACAGAATAACAGTGCAATCCTATGCATATGTACTCAGAAGTAAGTCCTATTACTGTACATTCAATGGGATTTACTCACAGGAAAGTGTGTATATTTTAAAGCAATCTACAACACTGACCATCACATCTTGTGGCAGCAAACTGATTACATTGCATTGTGTGAAGAAGTATCGTGTAATGGAGGGATAATTGTGAAATGCTGCTCCTTGCTAGAAGAAGAGGTAGTAGCAGCAGCACCAGTGCTAGTATGACTTTTCCAGAATTATATTATTATATAATATCTTCTATATTATGGTTATTACATTATTGTACTACATATTATTTTATAACACTTTATAAGTGGCTTTTGTAATGTTTTTTTTACCTTACTTAAACCCTTAATTGTTGATATCTGGTGTTCTTCATTGGGGGCGTGGTCAGTGCTTGCAGGGCAATCTCTTTCTTTTTGTTTTAAAATTGTCAGGATTGGCACAAATTCAACAGGTGAAGCTTACTCACCCACCCACCCCACACTCCCAAACATGGAGCTTCAGAGAAGTTTCTTGCATTTCCTTCTGACACTGTATCTCACCTGTTAGAGGCACAGAGTCAGCTCTGTTAGGAAATAAAATCTTAGGCAATATAAAGATAAGAATCATGTGATAAATTCCTTCATTCACCTCTTCCTCGGTCCAGGCCAGTGGGTGCAGCTTTTCAGTAGGTAGAGCGTGTACTGTACACACACACACACACACACACACACATCCTCGCAGTGTCTGTCTCTCCATGGAGACCCTGTGGCTGTTCGAGCCTAAAAAGAGCTACATTTAAAGGGGGCCATGCCATGGGCAAAATTGCAGCTAAGCTTGCAGTTTTAGCTTAGCTGCAATTTTTCCCATGGCATGGCCCCTTTAAAAAAAGTTTAAAGTAGCTTGCAGTTGCGGGAGGCAGGGGAATTCGGGACTCTACATGACAAAGTGAAAAGCCAGGATGGCTTAAGGCTTTCCGTGATCCTCCCGGCATTTTCGGGGCAGTTGGAGACTATGTAAGGCAGCCTTCAGATGCCCTGATGCCCTTCAGATGTGTTGGACTTCAACTCCCACCGTCCCATCATTTATTAATAAATAATAATTTAAAGTCACCTCTTTGCAGCCTTCTGGGAAGTTTTCTCTCTAGTTTACAATGAGGCACAGAAGAATTCTGCTGTGCCTCACAAAGGCCAGTTATGTTTACTTTAGAACCTCTCACAAAGACAGTTAATCCAGCTCATCCATTTTTAATATATGCGCTTTAAGCCCACACAGCTCTTTTGTACATCTTATTTGATGTACTTTGTGGTGGTTTTTTTTTTTTTTAAAGCATTCACTGTTTATTGCCTTGGTCCATTGATGTGTTTCTACCCACCCACCCCATGAGTAGAAAAAGCAATCCGTGTGCTGCCTGATATTTGCTTGTTTGTCATGATTTTGGTATGGCTGTGTGTGTGTGTTTTCTCTGAGCATCACCAGTTTGCCCTCTGTTTTGTTGTGCTTTGTGGGAGTGGAGATGTGATCCAGCCTCTGGGTTTCAGAGAGCCCACTTTCGCCTTGTGCCAAGTTTCTTGGCCAATTTACTTTTCTTTTCGCCTCACCCATTTGCCTTCTGGGAAATGGGTGTTTTGGGAGAGGCCATGCCCACCATGGCAGCCATTTTGTGAGAGCACTCACACCGCTCTCTCACAATTTCATATGTGTCTTCCACCAAGGTGGGAAACCCATGATCTAGTGGCGATAATGGGTCAAACTCCAAAACAGGGCAGTGGGGTGGGGTGGGGTGGGGACACCAAATTGTAGGTGTCTGCCCCCTCTCCCCAGGTGCACTCTTGAATTTTATGTATGTATTTATTTATTTATTATATTTATACCCCGCCTTTTTTCCTGCAAGGAACCCAAGGCGGCTTACATAATCCTCCTCATCCTCCTCTCCATTTTATCCTCCACCTTAGATTTCATAGATCATAGAGTTGGAAGGAGCCTACAAGGCTATCGAGTCCAACCCCCTGCTCAGTGCAGGAAACTAGAGGAGGGGTCTCCCATCCAAGTAATAACCAGGCCTGACCCTGCTTAGCTTTCCACACTCAGACAAGCTGAGCCAGCCCTGTGAGGTAGGTTAGGCTGAGAGTCAGTGACTGGCCCAAAGTCACCCAGTGAGTTTCATGGCTGAGCGGGCAAACCTTCTAGACTCCACTGTGCCACCTTAAATGGATCCGTATTAGTGGTGGTGCCGAGGTGGAGCCAGCTGAGGCTCGTTCCGGGCTCGGGGGGGCCTGCGAGCGGCAGCGGCCCGATCCCGCTCTTCAGAGCGGTGCGGAGCATTGTCCGCGCTGCTTGCACTGCTCGCGCTGCCGCCGGAGGACTCCCCAGCCCTCCCCGCTGCTGCTGCTGCCGCTGGAGGACCCCCACCGCTGCCGGAGGACCCCCGCCCCCCACCACTGTTGTCCTACTTGGTCTGGCGCGCCTCCACCAGCTCCGCCACCTCCGGAGCCACTGCTCTGGTGCGCTGGAGCCCCGCCCGCGCTCTGTTTTGGTGCGGGGAACCATGGCAACAGGGCTTAAACAGCCCTGTTGCCATGGTTCCCCCCCCCCGCCAAAAACAGAGCGCAGGGTCCCGCCACGTCACTTCCTCCGTACTGGAAGTGACGCGACGGGACCCAGCGGAGAGCCCAGGTAAGGCCCGCACGCGTGGCTGAGCAGCCCGTCGGACGCGAGCAGGCCCAGTTCGGGCCTTGCTCCTGTCTGACGGGCTGCTCGGCTACATCCCTACGAGTGCCCCGGTCCTCAATGCCACATTCTCTGGAGCCTTCTGCCACCATCATTCTCATACACGTCACAACTTACCATTACCGATGCAAGGATGGATGGAATGGTAGAGAGGGCTCCAGCGGATGTAATGGCCAGGACTGAGGACCTGGATGCTATGGTGCATTGTTGCTGCTAGAATGCAGCGAGCCATGGGAAATGTAGTTTCCAAGTTTCCCTCGACCCTTGGCTGTGGCAGCAAGCATGCACTGCAGCATTTTGAAGTCTGTCCCTCTCCCACTTCAAGAGAGAGACAGAGAGAACTTAACACTCCCAGCTGGCTCCTAAAAAGCAAATATTCGTGGGAGGCAGTTCTTGCATGCAGTGCCGGCGTCAGGTTTTGAGGGCCCTTGGGCAAGATGCCCTTAATGGAGCCCTCTCCCTCAGTGAGCCTACGTCCTCAATTCCATTGTCACCAGCTGCTATTGCTCCTCCTCATCCTCTTTCTCATCATTGCTAATACTTGCTCGCTTGACGGGCAGGTGAGCCGGTGAGCAAGTCGGCCGTGGCCTCTCCTGCTCCTGCTCCTGCTCCTGCTCCTGCTCCTGCTCCTGCTCCTGCTCCTGCTCCTGCTCCTGCTCCTCCTCCTCCTCCCCACCACTGTTGCCTGGGCCAGAGCGAGAGGCAAGTGAACAAGCAGGTTGCCATGGTGAAGAGGAGGAGCAGCTCCAGGGGGCTCTGCTCTTGTCAGTGGGCCCCTGTTGGGGAGTGGGCCCTCGCCAGATGCCCAACCATGCCGGCCCTGCTTGCACACGCACAACAAAGAAGGACTTGCCCTCCTTCAAAGAGACAGTATTGTCTAGACTTCTCTGGGCCCGGTGAATAGTCTTCAGTGGTAGTCGATGTTGTTGTTATATGGCCAGTGGAGGCTGGGGGCTCCAGTGTCAGCGGGGCTGTGTGTGCATCCGCTCTGGATTTTACTCTGAACTTTTAGGCAGCTATCCATGGTGCTGAACCCTATCCCCAAAATCCATGGTGCTGAACCCTATCCCTCCTTAAAAGTCCGGAGTAAAATCCGGAGTGGATACACAGCCCCGCTGACATTGGAGCCACCAGTCTTCCCTGTATATGGCTAAAATGCAACACATCTAAGCATGGTCAGTGCTTGGATGGGAGCAATGCATGCCCTGGAGGTACATAAAAGCTGCACTGGATTTTTTTGAAGGAAGAGTAAGGGCTATAAGTGTAACAGAATTATTATTGTTTTGTGAGTTGGTGCCTGCATGAAGATTGCTATTTCATCCCTACTTGGACCCAAGAATCATCACGGGACATACCTCTTCTCCTGCACCGGATGTCACTGATATCAGGAGACCATCTCAGACTAGGTTCGCACAAAAGGAGAGCTGCTCCTTCCAGCTGCATGTCATCTGGGCACGACAGGCGTACTTTCTCTCCAATCTGATATGAGGGTTTCACTGGGTCTCCACTCAGTCCTCCTTCCAATGCAGGTAAGGCACAAGCTGTTTCTAAAAATGGGAAGCAAAGACAAATATCTTCTATTTCTATAGAAGTTGCTCTTTTCTCTCTCCTGTGGAAGGTTTTAAGTTTCTTAAGTCAGTAGTCCTCAACCTTTTCAGGACCCAGGACTCATCTTTAACCTCAACCAGAAACAATGAGATCCATGCTTACTATTTCCCCCCCACTACATCTTTCTCTTCTCTTTTCCTCTCTGTTTTTCTCCTTCTCTCCCTCTTTCTGTTTTTCTTCTATTCTCTACATATTTTTTCATTCCTTCTTTTAAAAGAGTAAACGAATAAACAAGAAAAGGATGGTGAAATAATTGGTGGAATAAACCATAGGCCAGTTCTAGATATGACCCACTAGCTGAAGTCTATTATTTTCTTATACCTACTCTGGCACCTTATCTGTCCCATGATCCACTTGAAGCCTTCACCACATGTAGCAATCTGGTTCCCCACCAGAGCATATCCATTATTGCAGGTGTAACTGATGCTTTTCCCCACAGGATAGGATGAATCAGCATCCTAGAAAGAAAAAAACTTGGAAATCACTGAAGGTGAAGATGACCCCTCCAAAATCCTTATGTGCTGGAATAATTCTTACAGGAATTCATCAAAAGATAAGACATTACAGCTCTTCTTGTGTTCCTAACAAATAAGTGTCACAGCCTTAGTCACACTTCTGCTTCAAGAGAAGAGTTCTGGGACATTGAGAAACCTGGTCATGGAGAGGACCCACCCTCTGCACCATCTTGAGGAAGCAGTCATTGAGACACCAACACCTCTTGCCTGTCCTTCAGCAAATAAACAAGACAATACTTCCTTAGATGAAAAAGAACTCCAAGAGACAATATGCTTCCTCTATCTCCTAATCCAGGGCTAGGGGATAAAGCCCCCCCCGCTGCCGCCGCATGGCCATTTTTGAGGCGCCCCCCTGCCCCCACTGGAACCAGATTTGCCACATAATTTTTTTGCAAGGAATCAAGGCACTCAGGGAGAAAAGAAATGAGACATATAAGAAAGAACGAGAGAGAGAGAGAGAGAGAGAGAGAGAGAGAGAGAGAGAGGAAGGAAGGAAGGAAGGGAAAGAATACAACTGTACATTAAAATATGGTTTTACTCTGATGTAACCTAACTCAGATGCTATGTTCAAGTTATACTACTTAGTAAATACTAGTGTATATTTGTAGTAAACCAACAGTGCAATCTTCTACATATCTACTCAGAAGTTCTCCATTGAGTTCACCGGGGTTTACTGGCTGAGAGCCAGTGTGGCGTAGTGGTTAGAGTGTTAGACTGGGACTCAGGAGATCCGGGTTCTAGTCCCCGCTCGGCCATGAAACTCACTGGGTGACTTTGGGCCAGTCACTGACTCTCAGCCTAACCTACCTCACAGGGTTGTTGTGAGGATAACATGGAGAGGAGGAGGACTATGTAAGCCGCCTTGGGTTCCTTGCAGGAAAAAAGGCGGGGTATAAATATAATAAATAAATAAATTACGCCTGAGTAGGTGGGTCTAAAATTGGAGTCTAAGTTATACTACTGTACTTACACATGGAACCTAGATAAGGAAAACATTCTCTTGTGCTTCACCTACTTGAACATATCCGTTTTCCAAGGGAGGAGGTGACGGGCAGGATTCTGTGCCAAATGCAGACATATCAAAGCAGTGTGGTTCTATTGAACTGTAAAGCAAAACATTTTCATCATCATCATCATTATCTCTTCCCAGAATTCAAGAGATTTGTCACCATTTATTTCAAAATGCTTCACTTCTCAGGGAGGTCAGTTCTGCAAGGCTATTAACTTCAATCGATGAAAATGATTATCACCTAGTGGATGGGAGGGGGAAACCCAATACGGAAATGGGAGCTGTGTGGTGCTCACTAGCTTTGCTCCCCCCCTGACCGTCCCCCATCCTTTTCCTATTCCAGTGTAAATAAAATGTCCATAAGACCATAAAAAGAGCCATGCTGGATCAGACCAAGGGTCCATCTAGTCCAGCATTCTGTTCACATGCTGGCCAACCAGCTGCCATGGGATCCCACAAGCAGGATATGAGTGCAACAGCACCCGCCCTGCCCATGTTCCCCAGCAACTGGAGTACATAGGCATACTGCCTCTGATACTGGAGGAAGCATATAGCCAATCAGGACTAGCAGCCATTGATAGCCTTCTCCATGAATTTGTTTAATCACCTTTTAAAGCCGTCCAAATTGGTGGCCATCACCATATCCTGTGGAAGTGAATTCCATAGTTTAACTATGTACTGTGTGAAGAAGTACTTCCTTTTATCTGTCCTGAATCTCCCACCAATCAACTTCAAGGAATGCCCCCTTTTGGTTCTAGTATTATGAGAGAGGGAGAAAAATGTCTCCCTGTCCACTTTCTCCTCACCATACAACAACAATCCTTTATTGCAGTCAATAGACCATTCCTCACACAATATAATACATACATACAGTACAACTAGTTAATTGGACACGTGAGAGTGGGAAATCAAATACAGTCTAGTGAAGATAGCCTTGTTCAGAAATTTGGCCACTTGTTCAGTGACCAACTTATCAGAGCTGCTAAGTAATAAAGTTATTAAAAATTATTCAGGGTGCCCAGGAAAAGACCATAAAATGGGATAAATCAGATCATTCCTGGCCCTGTGGTAAAAGCTACAAGACAATAAAACTATAGATTCCACCTCAGAGTCGTTACATGGGCAGCATCTTTCAGAAAGTGGGGTTCTGCTATATCTACCATCCAGCAGTTTCTCCTCACTATCATGTCTCCCCTTACTCACCTCACTATCATGTCTCCCCTTACTCACCTCTTTTCTAAGCTAAAGAATCCCAGCTGTTGTAACCTTTCCTCATAGGGGAGTTGCTCCAGCCCCTTGATCATTTTAGTTGCCCTTTTCTGTACTTTTTCCAACTCTACAATGTCCTTTTTTTTAGGTGCGGTGACCAGAACTGTACACAGTATTCTAAGTGCGCTATAGATTTGTATAAGGGCAATATGATCTTGGCAGTTTCATTTTCAATTCCTTTCCTAATTATGCCTAACATGGAGTTTGCCTTTTTCACAAACTCCACAGCATTAGGCATAATTAGGAAAGGAAAGGCTGTCCCAATCCTTTGAACCTCACATGTAATTGTTACTTGGAGCAAGGGCTTTTTGCTAGTCACAATCAGATTCAAAGTCTCACTTGCCCAATGGACAATTTCAATTAATTAATTATATGCGTGTGTAGTAGTAGTGAAGGGACCCGATTTTGCATGGATTGGAATAGCCCTTAGTGTGATACAGTGAAGAAGCCCTCAAACAAACGGACGCAGCTGTCAGTGGTTGCACACATGATGCCCACCCCACCTGAGTGAAGCCAGGCCCTCTGGCAACCTTAGGCATGGCCCCTGCCATGGTGCATCCCTATTAAGCCCCCTGCAGGAAAGGTCTGCCTTCATTTCGCTGGGTGTGGAGGAGGCTGCCCCCACAGCAGGAGGGGGGGGCAGGCATATAACTGTCCCTCGGCCTACTAATCTCCTATCTCTTTAAACTGTAAGGACTGCAAAGCTAGAACTGGCTAGTTAAGTCTGCCCTTAGGGGCTGATCGTGTTACTGCAGCCTTCAGCCACATAGAGACATTTAAATGAATTAAAATGAATTAATGGGTTTTAAAAACAGAATAGCCCAGAGGTGCATACATACCCCTAAGGTCTTAGCGTGCGTGCAAAGTTTCCGGTGTGTAGGTTTCACGGTCTTGGTGCTAGAGTGCTGATGGACAGATGGACAGATAGATACACATCCTCTTTTCTTATACACACACACATCTTACACAAGGTATCCCAGTGGTATCCCTACCGAAAATATTGCAACTCCTCATCCTCACACTGCCGGTTTTCAGATGCTTCTCCAATGCAGGACCTTCCGCCGCCACTCGGGTATGGATTATTACAGCTTCGCTGTCTTGATTTCCTTCCTGCTGTACAAGGACTCCAAGAGGACCAGCAGCTCCAGCTTCCATCAATGACTCCTGCATAACGGCAGGCAGGAAGGGTCACTCATCATCATAGAATGTTAGATTTGGAAGGGATCTTGGAGGTCATCTAGTG
Source organism: Shinisaurus crocodilurus (assembly GCA_021292165.1). NCBI lineage: Eukaryota > Metazoa > Chordata > Lepidosauria > Squamata > Shinisauridae > Shinisaurus > Shinisaurus crocodilurus. Next base: position 21,850,107 of record CM037877.1, on the reverse strand, counting down.
TAACGCCCCCGAGCAGTGCAGGAATCGTGCAACTGCAGCATACCTGAGAGAGCAGCCTCTGCTGAAATACCCCCAGCAAAGGAGAGCCCACCACCTCCTGCTGAGGCAGTCTGTGCCACTGTTGAACAGCTCTTACCGTTATGAAATTCTTCCTACAGTTTAGCCAAAATCTACCTTGCAGTTTCCACCCCTTGGTTCTAGACCTGCCCTCTGGAGCAGCAGAGAACAAGTCTGCTCCAATTTCATTCTGACAGCCGTTCAGATATTTGATGACAACTATCTTGTCTTCCCTTAATCTTCTCTTCTCCAAGCTAACCATACCCAACTCGTTCAACCGTTTCTCAGAGGATTTGGTTTCCAGATCGCTCACTATCCTGGTTGCTATCCTCTGGACACAGTCCAGTTTGTCAACAACGGAGGGTGGCAGGTCTGAAGTGCCCCTCTCCTCACACATTCATTGAACAAGGAAGGAAGAATGCCTGAAGGAGGTTTATTACTACTTGTGATCTCTAGGTCCTTTATGCTGGAAATTAAAATCTCAAGCCAGTGAGCATTCCATGACATCACAGCAGCTCAGACAATGCTGGGAGGGGCTTCTTTTCCATAAAGAGCTCTTGAAGCCAATATCTTTAAAAGTGTCAAATACTGTCCACTACAATTATATCTGATTTTATTTTTATTTTTGAACCAATTGACAAAACCACTGTGGGATAAGTTGAGAGTGCTAGGCCTCTTCTGTGTACAGAAGGGCTTTTTTCTGAGGGCTAAACTACATGCTATGTTAAATGCATAGCATGTAGCTGATCCAAATGTTTTTGTTGTTGTTGTTGTTTTTACTTTAGTGTAAGAGCATGGACACCCAATCTGAATTGGGACCACCACATGTGGGTAGGGGTGGTTAAACCTTCCCACACTAAATTCCCTCCCTAGTTTGGCACCAATGGACAATAAGCAGCTATTAACGTAGCCTAAAATTGCATTAGCTTTTCTAGCAGCCACATCACACTGCTTGCTCATGTTCAGCTTGTGATCAATGAACCAGACACAATATACTATGTGACCAGCCAGTCCCAAAATCTGCACGCAGCTCCTTCCTATTGGACAGAAGAGCCATATTTGGTTCCTTCAACTAACCGTGAGCCTTCAGTTGGAGCATTCACCATAGGCCTCTGGTAGTTGAAAATAGCTGAGCTGTTAAGTGTTGCTTGGATATATATTTCAATTCAAACTAGATTGGACCTGCTTCAACACTTCAGTGTGTATAACAGAGGCAAGGAGAAAGTAAATCGGGATCGATCTCTGCTGTGATTTACAGTAGATCTACAGGGGTTGCTGACTCCCTATAGTTTAACAATAGTGAGGAAAAAAATATCTGCCATGTCTAGCCTTATGCCAATTGCTTTTCTTTCAATTTCAGTATTCCCCACCTATAAAACTATAGGTATTCACTAGTCATCTTTGACCAGGTCTTCACTGGAGCTTTTCTACACAAGGTTGTTAATCAGCTGTTAATCTTCCTTCAGTTTTGTCACAGAATTGAGATCCGAGCACTACATGAAGTGTTTCCTTTCTTGCTTTTCCACTACATAACCTCTAGGTGGTGCTGTGGTGCAGTGGAGTAGAGAATACGCAAGAGGAAATCACACTTCACCATCAGAAATAATGCCACATTTTCCCCGCTCTAAAAAAAAACTTGCGGAAAGTGCTGTTTAGCAGAAGCAAAATTGGAGAGGTCATGTCACTGTCTAAATAACCTGTAAACAACCGTGAGTAGGGACAAGCACACAACAAATGCCTCTGTTTTAAAGTTTTGTGTTAGCATCCCATGGTTATCCATTGAGTTATCCACTGAGATGGAGTCTCATAATTGGGGTGCAGGAAAGGCCCTGTCTCAGATAACCACCAATCCTAGACTCTTGGTGGTAGTGGGACATACAACAGGGTCTCTGATGAAGATCACAAAGTACAGGCTAGACTCATGGGAGGAGGTGCTCTTTCAGATATCCTGGCCCCAAGCCACTTGGGGCTCTATAGGTCAAAACCAGTGCCTTAAATTGGGCTCAGGAACAAATTGGAAGGTGGTACAGCTGGTTCAGGACTAGCGATAAACATTGCCCAGCCTGCTTTAAATACTAGAAATCTAAAACAGAAGAAATATTACTTGCCTGGCTGGCCTTGTACAAGAGTTCCCAGTTCACAACCTGGTCCGTACATATACGGTTTGCAGACACATAGGCACTGAGTTTCTACGATGATTGGTTGGCCACCATTTTGACATGGCCGGCATCTGCAGGGATCATTTTCGCTCAAGTACTCTTCAATGGCTTGTTTCAGGTGAAGCCTTTTGACTGAAGCACACGGTACTTCCTTCACCAGCTCATACAGCGGTGTGAGCTATATATAATTAACATGTTCAGCTTTTTAAAACATTGTCATTCAGACTGGAATGTCATTTACTTTTTATATCCCACTTTTACCCCAAGGAGTAAAGAGCCATTTTCATGGAGCACAACCCAGCCAAAGTTAAATATTTTTAAGTCCCATTGACTACAGTGAGAGAGGGTTAAGCATGTGCTTAATACTCCCATTAAGATCAGTGGGACTTCAATGAGCTTTACTTCAATTTGTGAAGCAAAAAAAAAAGTGCATGAAAAAATGCATACAGGTACTTTTGAAAAATGCACATAAACATGCTTTAATTAACAGGAAGAAAAGTGTACGTACATTTCAAAAATGCACACAGTTGATGCGTACATTTGGGGAAATGCACATGAAAATATGCACATATTTTCATGCAAAAGGGAAAAACAAAGCTTGCAATCTGATGCAGGCACAAATCAGAACAAGCGTCGAAGTAGAATTTGGCGAACCTCGATGAACTCGAAGTTTGCTCATACACAGGCCGTAATACCTTAAAAGTAGATTTTCCAAGTTCTTTATGAATTTGTACACTGCCTTTCAATGTAAAAAAAAATATTTCTAGGGTGGCTTACAAAAAACACACAATAATAAAAGCCAAGATATATGTAAAAAATGAACACAAAAATGAATGAACAGCAAAATAAAAGCAGCAGTTAAAACAACTCCACCACAGATTACAATATTTTAAGAATTAATATTTCATTTGACAATGCAAGATACAAGCCATGGCTTGTTAACCACAAACAACCCATGAAGAGAACCCATGGTTTGCTGTTGGGTTGTGAACTGTGGGTTGTTCACCATGGTTTGTTATCTCAGCTGGGTTCAGCTTCAGACAACACGAAAACCCACAGTTCAACAACAACCCACAGTTCAACAACAACCCATGCTCAACCCCTGAGTGTGGGTTATTGTGTTGTCTGAACCCAGTATTTAAATCAGCTGACCCTAAAAGGAAGACTTGGCTAATCTGGATGACAACAGCTGTATGAAGAGGTGGTATGGCTAGTTCAAGATATATGGAGTGATGTTGAAATGAAAAATACGGACACATAAGCCACACTGGAGGCCCAGGCCCAACTATCTCTCAGGATGCCTGCCAGTATGATTCCTCTTTTTTCCACTTGAAAGAAGTTCATAGCACTTTTCATGTGGTCAAAACCTAGGGATGCTCCACATATGGAGGGGATTGCGCCCTGCTGTCTCAGCTCGTAATCTCCATACATTGTCCATTCTTCCATGAACAGAGTCTGCACATTCACATGGTTCTTGCTATGTGACCGGGAGCCCTGCATTGTGCAGACCACCAAAGCACCTGTGCAAAGCCGACATGTGTGCAAATTGTACACGTCGTCCAGCCTCTGTCCAAGAGATCGGATCAACACGTGGAGGCTGGAAGCAGGGACAGCAACCACCACCCCACGGATCCCCACCCACGTGCTGAGCATCCCTGGCTTTCGACTGGGCAAAATGGGCTCGTCGAATCAAGGGAACAAATCAGTCTCTTACCTTTCGCTTAATTACTCTAGGATAAAGGGTCACAGATCGAGCCCAACGGGAATATCGGTCAGAATTTACTACAGGATTCTGCACATCCAAATAGATTAGGCCAGCCACTTCTCCTGGGGCCCCTCCCTCTACATAGGGGTCAGCTTTAATCTCAGTGCTGGTGGTACCTGGAAGAATGTGTGGAGTACAGCACATAAAAATATTAAGCATTTTATATTGTCCAATAGTTTGTGTTATGTGTTTGGGGTCAGTCTAAATGACCTTTTCAGAGAGCCCTCACAGCCCAGCGCTTCTGATTGCAAAGAGATTCAACTAGGCAATTCTTGATTCTGAGGTTTCTATAAGTAGAGCTATCCATACAGACACCTGGAAGCAACATCTCCCGAAGTCCAGTCAACTGGCAGCTGATAGCAGGTCACATTCTGTTGTTGTGTTTTAATGGGAGCTGGGGGGGGGGGTACCATGGGCAGCCCCTCCAAGGTGCCACTGGGGGTCCTTGGAGTGGAACCTCATGGATGCCCCCATTCGGACAGCGAAAGAGAGTTTGACAGCCTGCTTTCGCGATCTCAGAAAAATAGTCCAAAAAAGGGGGAAAGTCAAGCCACAGTGAGCATGAAGTGGCTGCAGGGAGTGGGAGAAACCTCAGTGCTCCTGCAGTGCCCCCTGGGATACCTGTGGGAGGACCGAGGGGGGAAGAGAGGAGAAGGTGGCTCCGGAGGCACAATGTGCCTGATCATCTGTCAGGTACATCGCTGGGCCCCGGGGCCAAACAAGCCTCACTGTGTGGCTTGTTCTGCAGTGTGGCTTGTTGTGTCGTGCGAACCTGCCTTGTGTGTAACAGGCAGTCTGTGCTGGAACTAGATCTAGAAAGCTGACTTTGCTCCCTGCAGGAAATCCTATGGCACTCGTCTCACTTCCTGCCTTGATGTTTCTTGAAACTCATACTGGATTGGGCTGGGGTCTCCAATATGGTGCCCATGGGTGCCAATGTGCCTGGGATAGCTGCGATACCTCTTTTGAGGTATCCACAGTGAATATATCTGGGAAGCATGTTCCACAGTTGAAGTGCAACCACAACAAAGACCCTGTTGCTGGTTGGTGGTCACCACCTATCTAACCAATGAAATTGAGGGCACTCTGAAGACAATTTTAGCAAATGTACAGTCTAGTGTGAAAGCAGGCTGTCAATAGAATATTGGTCCTAAGCCATATAGGCCTTTATGGATGAACACCAGCGCTGTAAACTGTACCAGGAAACACACAGAAACCTGCCAGTGAAGATGTTTTAACACTTATGAGATATGTATGTTCCATGTAGCTAGTTGTTCGAATGCCTGACTGCCGTCTCCCAAAGCAGTTACTTTACTCCCAACTCAAGGATGGAAAGCGGAATATCGGTGGTCAATATAAGAGGTTTAAAGATGTTCATAGGGCTAATCTAAAAAAATGCAATATAAACATCGAAAACTGGGAAGCTCTGGCCCATGAACGATCTAAATGGAGGTTGGCCTTTCACAAAGGTTCCATGGACTTTGAAGAAGCCCGAGTGCAAGGTGAAAGGGAGAAACGTGCTAAGCGAAAAGCACGTCAAATGAATCCTTTACAGGACCATCTTCTATCTGGTAACCTGTGTCCTCACTGTGGGAAGCTGTGTGGATCTAGAATTGGCCTCCACAGTCACTTACGGACCCATCGCTAGAGTCTACACAATCTTCTTTAGAATTTCCTCCTTTTATCCCGGAAGACAATCTTACTCGGTCACGAGTGATCGCCTGATGATGATGATGTAGCTAGTCAACATTTTGGCTGCTGGTCTCTGCAGGAGTTGAAATTTCCAGGTACAGTAATACCTTGGATTGCAAGCATAATTCGTTCCAGAACCGTGCTTGTAATCCAAACACTCTTATATCAAAGCGAGTCTCTGGCGGGCATGAGCGGGGCCGATTTCAGCCAGCTACGCCTGCTCGAGGCGAGCGGTTACATCCCTACGACTACTTGTCTTGCAAGGACCTTGCTTGTTTATCAAGTCAAAATTTTTCAAAAAAAATTGCTTGTCTTGCAAAACACTCTCAGACCAAGTTACTTGCAATCCAAGGTATTACTGTATTCTTCAAAGGCAGCCTCACATGCAACACATTAGCAGGAATCTAATCTGGATGTTACCAGGGCATGGATAACTATAGCAATACAGCTGGGGCACTAGCCCACTGATATTCCCTCTTAAGAACACAGGAGCCCAACTCTGCTTGCTTTGGCGAAATGTGTACTTCATTAACCAAGAAAGTTGATTCAAGGATATACACGCAATCTTTTACCTGAGGATTGCCGCAGTAGCTCATCCACTTTTTCGCATTCTGTTTTCTTCGTCTTTACAAAAAAAAAATTCTTGCTTGACGAACTGCATTTGTGCATGTCTATTACACTCACACCTAGTGCAAGAGACAACCATTAACTTTGACTGTGGAATGAAGGATCAATGCAATAATTTCTTATGAGTAGCACAAGGTCCTGCAACATAGCCTAGTCCTATGCTACCACTTAATCTGTCTGTCTGTCTTTCATTATTCTTTCTTTTTTAAAGGTCTATCCCACCTTTCTGCCTAAACCTAAAGTCTGTAAGGAAGTTCACCCAATTTTTTTAAAAAATCTCACCATAGTAAAAAAATAAACAGAATTGTCTGGGGAGTCCATGTTGTATATATGTGACTCTGCATGCAAACTTTGAGGGAGGGAAGGGTTAAAACCTGATAGCTAATTGGGAACTCTATGGTATGTGATGCCTCTTCGGAGCTATATATATAGGCTCCATATATAGGAAATGTGTTTGTCCTTCCCACTTCTTTTTCATGCTCTCGCTCTCTCGGTGCCTTTGAACCAGCATAACCTCCACGAGGTAGCTCAGCACTCCTTTGAAACTAAGATGAACCTACATACGTTTCCACATATGTACGCTGTATTTATGAGTAAACTTTCTTTTCTGTTCTTACCAAAGATGGAGTAAGACTGTTTTGTTTCTTTTGGGCTTTAACTGGCTCACATGGGGATAGCTGCTGTTGCATTGAGCTCCCAGTTAACTCTACTTATATACACCAGTATTTACCCAGCAGTCCAGACACCAGCATCTTACATTTATAAACCTCCTGTGTGTGTGGCGGGGGGACGGGGGATGTGGCGTTCTCCCCTCCCCCCCATCTACAATGTTTTTTGTTTTTTTTTAAACAACCCCACAAGGTCTAAAGATAAAAGCAGGCCTACTTTGGCTCTCAGCCTGCAAAAGTGGCAGCATGGGACCAGGCTGATCTGGGTAAGTGCTTGCTCAAGCATGCCATTCCCACCCATTTCAGCAGGGTTTGCACAGGAGAACTTCCCCAACTGGATTGTACCCTTGGCTACTGGAATGAATAACTTTTCCTGCAATTTATAAAAATGGAGAGTGCTATTTTGGGAATGCTTGGTTGTTTAGATGGAAGAATAAGGAGGTAGTTTATTCACAAATGAGCTCCTTCACTATTTGGGAATGCATATACCCCCGACACACTACCTTTTGCTTTGGCGCTATCTGTAGCCACATGAAACAGCAGTTTGTAATATCCTCCCAAAGATCCAGCATGCAGGAAATGTGTTCCAAAACGCTCAATTAATATTCGGTATGCATTATATTCGTAGAAGGTGGGAAGGTTAGCAAGCTCCTTCCAGAAGGGTTCAGCAAGAGTTAGAAATTCTGGCCGATTATTGATGAACTGAGCAACTTCCACACTGTTTTCAATAACCAAGAGGTGGTTACTCTAGGAAGACAAAAATAAAGACGTCAACATAGGAACATAGGAAAGCTACCTTATACACAGACCATTAGTCCCTCTAGCCCAGTATTGTCGATATTGGTTGGCAGCAATGACTCTCCAGGGTTTCAGGCAAGATTGTTTCCTAGCCCTATCTGGAGATGCCGGGGATCGAACCTGGGACCTTCTGCATGTACTCTAGCACTCAGGTACAGCCTCTCCCTATGGTAGTTGTTTGCACAATGGCAGAAAAGCATTTATAGGAGGGGCACACTGCTGATACCTACTGAATGAACAACAGTTTGCTGACTGCTTGATTCTGCATGCTTCAGAATTCAATTACTAGTAGACTAGTAAAAAAAAAAAAAAAGGCCTAGCAAGTAGTTGAGGGATAGAGCGACCTGTCCCTCCTCTGCCAGCCTGCCTACTCGCCTGCATGGAATTTCCAATCGCCTATGGCTACCAGGCAAGGAGTTAACTACTGCTCTAGAATCTAGATCCAAAAACCCACCCAAGTGCTTGCTCTTGCCAATTGAGGTTGTTAAACTTTTTTATATATTTAGCAGAAATACCACAAACCGATTTTGCAACAGCCCTGTTTTCTAGAGTCATTTACAATGCATTGGGGCTAGGGCTGGGGTGGTGGCGGAATGCTTGTGATCCAGATTCATAAGTGTAAAGCACTCTTGGGTGCCATGAAAAAGCTGGATGGAGATTTGAGTCCTGGCCTAGTTTTTGTACAGACTGGCAGCTTATGCTAAACAATATGTGCTTAACTACTGGGATATTTGGGTTGTATCTAATACTGGCTGTCTGCCAGTGGAATGGAGGCCACTGGCAAAATGGATTCCCCCTCCGCCCCACAGACCCCTGGAATGTGGGGGGCCGCAGGGAGAGAAGAACAAGTTGCATGAAGGAAGTCCACTCACGTGATGTTGGATTTAACCCTTTGCCCTTTTTTTGTTCTAAAGCAGGCGTGCACAACTTCAGGCCCAACCCGGCCCATCTGAGGTTCCAATCCGGCCCTCCAGTGGAGGCTGGTGACTCCTGTGTCAGTGGGGCTCCTTATCTATTACAGCTTTTATTCTGAGCTATATGGGAGCTCTCCATAGTGCTGTACTCCACCCCCCCAAAGTAGGTTTGCCACCATGGAGAGCTCCTACAAAGCTCAGAATAAAAGCTGTAATGGATAAGGAGCCCCACTGACATAGGAGTCACCAGCCTCCACTGTAGCCCTCCAAGGTTCCGTAGATGGCCACACCCTCTTTCCCTGGCTCCACCCCCTTTCCCCTGACCACCAATTGTTTGGAGGTTTCCCCGGCATATGTGCAGGTTTCCCCACCCCCACCCCCCCCATTCTAAAAGGTTGAGATGCCTCTCCTAAGGCTTAGTTACTGGCAGGAAGAGCTTGAAACTAAAATATGCTGGAATTTTTAGCCCAGTCCCTTTTTGCCTTTGGCCCTACCCACCGCTGGAATGTCCCCACCACCACCCTGAGGGCTTTTCTGAAAGGGAATTTGGCACTCAGGCTGAAAATGGTTCAAAATAGGAGGGAAACCGTTTTTGTTTTGTTTTTTGTCTAGCCTGGCAGACTCATCAAGAATATTGGGAGATCCTTGCATTGTGTAAAAGCAGATTGATGTCGCTGGGTGAGGGCTTCTGCACCCACCCACCCACCCACCCTTCCATGCTCAGTCTATACATTTATGGCATCCCTCCTCCAAGGAAAAGTGTCTCTGTCAATGCTGTTCTGATCTTTCCACTACTTGGATAGGAAGAGCACCAAAGTGTACTAACCACTGAGTGGCTTTCTTCATGTGTCGATGGATCGTGGTAGTTGTAATCATTTGAAGTTATACGAGTCTCTGTATGTTTCATATAAGCCCAGGAACTGTTATAAAATTCAGTGCTGAAGTCATTCTGAATTTTCACCTAGAAAAAGGAACAAACTTCCCCTTACTTTATAAATCTTCTATTTTTTCTAAGAAGTAAGAAAATATTTACAATTACATTCTATTTCATGGCACAGGTAAGGGTTGCTTCTCAATAGGCCTTTTGTTAAGAAGAGGTACAATAATCGCTGACACTATCAAAAATTAAGGGTGACATTCAAGCATTAACATTAAAAATCCACAGATTATGCCACAAGTTAATGAAAGAAAAAGTCCGCCCTCCCCAAGATTCTCCCCACCGCAATAGGTCTGTATTTCCTTTAAAGCTACCCACACGGCTCATGAAGTGCTGAGTTGGAGAAATTACTTGACAGCTGAGAGTGAATGACAGCCAAGGGGGTGCGAGGGGAGGCCCACGTCCTTATCAGAGGACATTGAGAGGTGATGGCTGGAGCAGGCGAGGCAAGAACGGTGCAGCTGTGTGGACAGCAGCACTGCACAGTGCTGATCCATCATCCCCTGGATGTCTGATGTCACTTCCTGTTGCCTATCGGTATGGATGCGGGGCTACCCTTCCCCTTGGTTGCTGCTAGGAATAGATTAGTCTGCCCATGTCACTTTCATATGTTAGTCAAAAAACACAAACTCTCACAAAAAGGGTTCTATCCTAAACTACTCCTAGATCTCAGAACAATATAGGTTTTAGGAAATTGTGTGTGTGTGTGTGTGTGTATATACCGTGTGTGTGTGTGTGTGTGTGTGTGTACACACACACACACACACACACACACACACATATATATATATATATATATATGCACATATCAAAATACAGAATAAATTTTAATATAATATTACAAACATAACTTAATTATAATATTATAATTATAATTCCTAACACTGCGGCCAACTCTCTCATATGGCTTGGATGCTGTGTGTAGCCATTTGCTGTTGCAATCTGGGTTACTAAATACAGGCATTAATCAGAGCTAAGTGCAGGTGTGCCATCAATTCGACATAAGGAGAGTGCCTGTAACTATCTAATGCTGGGTATGCTGCACCCAAGGTAAAGAAACCAGAGAAATCTTAAAGCCACATGAATATCAAGAAGCCAAAAAAAACTTAAAACCCCAATAGGGTCTAAAGAGAACTGTTACTTATAAACAAAAATTCAAATCCAACCTGCTAAACTGACAATTAAAAGGGGATTTTTGGGGATAGGGTATTGGGATAGAATATTGAGAATTTGTACAGCCCGATACAGGAACCAGTTATGACAATGTGCATGAACGAGATATTAGGGGACTGTTCATTGACTATTTTAATTGTAATATTATAATTAAAATATGTTTGTAATATTATAATAAAATTTATTCTGTATTTTGATATGAGCATACACAATTTCCTAAAACCTATAGTATTCTGAGAACTTTCACATGTGTTAGTTCCTGTTCAGGTGTTCGTCTGGATGCGTGAGGGCCAAAAGTGGGAACGGGGTATGGGGGCACACATGCTAGACCCACCCCCAACAACCCCATCTGCTCCATCCCAACCTTCATAGGTTTGGCATGGAGGTCTGAAGTGGACTTCTACATGCCTTCAGCTGAATGTGCTTAGAAGCCTCTTGACAACTGAGAGCCCTTCCTGATAAGGATTTCTGACTGCAGCAGTGTCTTCTAAGCATGTTCTTCTGAATGCGTACAGAAGTCTCCTTCAGTCCTTCATGCTAAACATACGAAGGTTGGGGGCAGTGCAGACGAGGACAGTGTGTGCAGGAAGGCTGGGGGCAGGGCTAGCATGTGCACCCTGCAGGGACGGTGTTAAATACCAAAAAGATCCAGGGCTCAGGCCCACAGGACAAAAACAATGCACAAAATTGCATATGATAATTACATAGGCTCTAAAGTCTGTGTGCGTGTGTCTTTAAAGAACCCCCTGCCTCCTAAGGACACCCCTATTTGTAAAAAGGGATGTATGGACAAGGGAGAGGAGAGCATTTTGTTTCAGAAAAAAAACCTCAGGCAGAAAGATTCAAGGGGGAGGGCAGCAGGAGGTGAAGCACATGTGGGTGAAAAAAGCCAGCTAATCCAGGGGGATCAGATGCAACAGAGATCGTCAGAGACCCTGTAGCTCTATTTCAGCAAGTGCCCATGGACAGCAGGGTGGTGGGGCAGAGGGCCTCCCAGGGATTTGGGGCTCCAAATGAAAGATTCGGGGCTTCAGCCCTAGTGGGTCATGCTCTAACACCGCCTCTGGCAACCTGTCTCCACTTTTAGCCCTCAAGCATATATATATATATATATATATGGGTATAGAAAAATTATGTTTTTTATATATAATTTCATCTATTTACGGATTTCTTTTTAAAGTTTCTGTCAAAATGTGTAGTTAAATAGGATTTAAATATGTAATTTAATGCCTATTTTCATGCATATTTAAATGTGTTTTTTCTCTCAATATAAATATGTGTGTGTTTTCTCTCAAAACTTGTCTTTAAATGCAAATTTTCTATCAAAATACAAATTTAAATGACAGAACTACCCACCTGAAGCTTGAAATGATAGTATTCAGGAAGTTTTACCCCTTCTCTTTCCTTTTTATTTTTTGCTGAATCTCTAAACTGGCCACAAATTGCAATGAAGTTTTGCTGGATTATGTCCATTCACCACAACTCAACCTGAACCCTCAAGATAACGCAGAATCCGTTGTCGTCGTCCTCCGCCCCAACACACACACTTTTTTTTTAAAGGGAATCCTGAAGATAATACCATGACTAAAATAAAATAAACACACCTGGAATGTGTAAGCAAGGACACTGTCACTCAGCCGATAAGGTTTTCTCTGGTCACCGCTATACACTCTTCTGCACTGGCCACCAAAACTCTTCGTGTGAATGACTCCAGCTCTGGTCTCACCAGTACGGACATCAAAGCTACAACCAACCAGAGTTATGACACAGACTATAATGTTCACCAGATTTACGAACAGTCAGTTGTGTAACTAAATACTGGTACATCTGCAGACTACATTAAAAACTAAATTATGCAGAGGGCAGGGTCGTGTATAATGAAATTCTGCACTGGCAGAGCCATAGCCCAGATCCCCATCCTAGCATGCTACATCAGGGAAAACAAGACTGCTCCCACTGATTATGTCAACAGCAGAGAGCAAGTACCTGTTAATTCTAATGCATTTTATCTCTATGGCAACTGCCCTTGCTAAGTTACATTTCTAGGTAAAATTAATGCATCTTGATGAACAACGATGGCCAATCTGCTCCAATCTTTTTTATGTGTTCAGTCTGAATTGAGGTCATCTGCCAGGCCGCAGGGATGCATAAAACCTGAAACGTATTTGCTTTGAAATAGTCGCCCAACCTTTATGCTAACATTCTTGTAAATCCACCGAGAGTGGATCCACAAAGCTACGGGATAGCGGCAGTAGCTCATTACTGTCCCTATGAGCCACCATATTCAGAGAGTGGCTCATAAGATCAGATGGTGTAGGGCCCAAGACTAGGCTGAGGCGACAACTTGTTCTCTCATCCCAACTCAGTAAGCCAACCTGGGAGGGAGGCCTAGGAATTACAGATGGGAGACTTTGGCAACCAGAATCAAACCCATTCTGAACATCACTGCAAATGGTTTGCTTGAAGAAGGAGCTGCTGCTGGCTCACTTTCTGCTGCACTTGAGCACCACCAGTGCTGCAGGTCAGGAGGTGGTACTGCACCTCAGCTGACACAGGGGACCTATAAGGATCTACCTGGTCTAAAAGATGGGTAGGCCTGGCTGCTCAGTGTGAACAACTTGTTGCATGAGTCAAGGAACAGGCTGCTCACAGACTGTGCCTGCCCATCTGGGTATTCATCTGCTTGCTTTGTCTCCAGACCACCAGCTGTGACCTAACTCAGGTAAAACTATCCTTCCCCTTCCCCTTGCATAGCCAGGAGGGATCGATGAACTGGATTAGATCAAATGTTTTGCTAAAATAGTTTTACATGTTCATCAAGTATTATATAATCCTTGAGCCAGTGTGTGGCATAGTGGTGAGAGTGTTGGACTGGGACTCGGGAGATCCGGGTTCTAGTCCCCGCTCGGCCATGAAACTCACTGGGTGACTTTGGACCAGTCACTGACTCTCAGCCTAACCTACCTCACAGGGTTGTTGTGAGGATAAAATGGAGAGGAGGAGGATTATGTAAGCTGCCTTGGGTTCCTTGCAGGAAAAAAGGCGGGGTATAAATATAATAAATAAATAAATAAAATAATCCAGGCTGTAACAGGGCTGGATTAATTCTGATCTTGGATAGCCAAGTGTCCTCTTTTACAGAGGGCAATCCTTTATTTGAAGGGCTGCCAGAGGACTGTCCTCTATTTTGAAGGTGTCCTCTGTTTTAATGGCTGGCCTGCCCAAGTCTGGTATAAAGATCAAGAACCATCAGAAGGAAGAGCTGGGCCTTGAAGTTGCCCATCCAACAGCACCAGGCCAGCAGACTGAGCGAGGCACATCGGTCACCCGGTCTTCCGCACTAGGGTGAGATTACTGTAGTTCTATTTAAATTATCATAATTATTTCTAAATTTGCATCTATACATATAAACTAGCACATGCAAATAGGTATCCCCTTTTGTCCTCTTTTTTGGGCGATGCATGTCATCTTTTCTGACAATTCACAAATGGCCACCCTATGTTAAGTACTCTACAAAGCAGTGCCCCTAGCTTAATTGTGGGGAGGGGGTGCTAGGGTTTGAATGTCAAGAAGTCCCACCATGTAAAGAGAATAGCCACATTCTCCTACGATTAAGAAGTGGGATATGGAGACTGATTTCCTTTCAGCCACAGACAGCAAATGGGGGGAAATGGTAGAATATTGCAAATTACCCTAAACCAATGGGATAAGTATATGTAAATGCAAATAAGACTTGCTTTCCTATTCCCTCTCTATCACTTTTTTCCTTCTGCATCATTTCTGTTAGATTGTAAACTAGTGGGTGGGAACTGTCTTGTTTTGTTTATCTATGTGCAGTGGCTAGAAAACGTAAGGGCACAATCCTATTGGGATGCCTGTAACCCTCTGAACTCAGAGGATTATGGGCATCCTATGCAGAGCAGGAGGAGCATGGAGGTGAAGGTGGCCTCCGCGCTCCTCCCGCTCTGCAAAACAGCTAGCCAATTTTGGCTGTCTAACTGCAGCACTTCAGAGGGGGAGGGAAGGAGGCTGCGGTGCCGCCAGGATATGTCATATCTTGGCTGCGCCTGTGTCCTCCTCTCCATGCCGCCTAAACCTCGGAGAAGCAGCTGGCATGGTTCTATCCATGCTGGCTGTGAAGGGGGAGAGGGGGATCCGAGTGCGGATCCCCAGCTCCAAGGTCGGAGAAATTTTCTGACCTCAGAGCTGGGAATCCGAACAATCCTATGGCCATCTAGACGCTGCCTAGGGGCCATAGGATTGCTCTGCCTGACACATCATATCATTATTGCTGTTGTTATTATTAATAATAATATCCCCAGTTCCCCACCCTGTTTCTCTTCAGGTCTCATGCAAGCAAGTAGGATCTGCATTGGTCAAGTGTCTTCAAGTCATCAATGATCTACTAAAGAAGCACCTTTAGCTCTTAATCCTAGAGAAAAGGTCAGCTTCTCACTTCACAGGAGCCACCACAACATAATGTATGCGAAATGCTTTGACCTCTTGAAATACACTATATAAAAGCTATTCTTCTTCCTCATCATCTTCATCACTGTTGCACTAATGAAAACTACAAAGAAACTTACCCTGCTCCTGTAAGCTCTACATTAGGAGGGGGCTTAAGAGGGGGCTTGACATTTTCACACACCGTCTTGACCTCATCGCATCGATCTTCATCAGCACCATCCTCCTCGCAGTCATGATCCCCGTTGCACACCAACAATTTGCTAATGCACTGTCCTAGGGTGGTAAAGGCAGATAACAAGGACAGTGAAGAAACCCTTGGACCCAGCTAGAGAACAGAATTGAGCCCTTATCCATCATTTAAACCAGTGTTCTCCAACCTTGGGTCCCAAGATGTTTTTGGCCTACAACTCCCAGCATGCCCCAGCCAGCGTAGATGTCAAGATCAGGCAAAAAAGATCAAAGCACATTTTCTGACCCTTTTTAAATGTCATCATGTGGTAGCTGTGGAGTCAGCGTAAGCCTCATTGATACCTGACATATAAGGTCTCCGTTTGCACCTGACCTTTACTAGAGCGATGCATTAACTGCCAGTCTTGGAAACCTGAGAATAGGAGCTATCCGTGGTGCTGGAGCTAATTGGGGTTTGGTGTTCAGCACCACGGATAGCTCCTTAAAAGTTCAGACCAAAGCCCGGAGTGGACCCACCGCCCAACTGACACTGGAGCCACCAGCCTCCACTGCCAAAGTTCCTGTGAACTTTTCCATCTCCTCCTCAGGGCTGGCCCTGCCATTAGGCAGAGTGAGGCGACTGCCTCAGACAGCAGATGTTGGGGGGGGGCAGCAGAGGCAGCCTCCCAGCTTCTTTTCATGAACTCTCTGGCTGTTCCCTCTATCAGAGGATAGAGCTGTGTATGCCACACACACCTTGCTGGCCGCCGTAAACTAGCTTGCAGCCTCCTGTGTGGTGGGGGACTAGTGCTGAATTAAGATCCAAATGCCAGTCCAGTCATCTTCTGTACATGGATGAGGGAGGGGGCGACATCTTGTTCTTCACCTCAGGCAGCAAAATGTCTTGGGCCAGTCCTGCTCTGCCTCCTTTAAGTTCCAGGCTTTGGATCTTATCCTGCAGTCCCTGCTTTTGCCGCTTCACCACAGTTTGCCCTCCCAAAGCCCCCAGCTAACCCCCTGCTTTCCCAGATCTCCCTCTGCTTTGTCTTGAGCAGATCCCATTGGCTTCCCCTGTGGCACCATAAAGCAGTCACTTGGGTTCTTGAAGCAACATACCCGTAGAACATCTAAAACGATCACCGCAGCCATCTTCTGTGGGGCACCCTCTTGTAGGGACACATGGACGAGATTCAAATGAATTCCCTGAACATGGATTTCCTCTAAACTGTCCGTAAATTGCTATGGTTCGTCTGCGAATCTAAATCCAAAAACAATCCTTTAGGGCAGGAATGGGGAAATGTTTTTCTGTCGAGGGATGCATTCCCTTGTGCAGGGATGCAGAACTAGTGGTGGGGGGATGACTCCCCACCCAGCCCTCCAGGTGATGTATGATGTGAGTGGGCTTAGCCATGCCCCTGACATTAGTGGGTGTGGCCACACACACCCTGATGTTATTTGCTTCCTGGTCCAAGTGCTCAGTGGATCATACCCAGGCTTGCACCAGGCAGCAGACTTCACTATGCATGCGCTTTCCCAGTTAGAGAAGAACCGTGCACAGCAGAACCAAGGCACCCGAGTCCCCGTTGCTCCAAGGAGGAGGAACACTGGGGACTCGGCTGGCTCTGCCCCATCTCTGCTCAGCCTACCTCCTTCCCGCAACCGGGGAAGGAAGCGGGACGGGCAAAGCAGAAGGAGACTCTTCCACACGGGGAGGAGTAGCTGCTCTCCCCGGTGCAGATGAGCCACATCGCCCGTCACTCCACATCCCCCCTGCTGTCTCCGGCTGGAGATAACGGTGGGGGTTCCACTGCTGATGAATGCTGGCAGGGGAATCCCCGCTGTTATCTCTGATCGGAAATAGCAGCAGAGGGATTCCCTCTGAGGGGATTCCTCCAGGGGGTGCGGCTTAGGGCCTAAGCCCCACCTCTGGAAGAACCACAAGGGGCTGGATGGGCCAGATTGGGGTGCCCCAGTGGGCCGGAGGCTCTGCACCCCTTCCCTTGAGGGTAAACTGTCAGGGGCCACATGTTGGCAGTGGGCGGAGGCAGAGCCAAAAGGGCGCACCACCGTTTCTCTCTCCCTTTCTGCCATCCTGTTTCTCTCTCTCTTTCTCCCTCCCAAGGGTGGCCACTTACACTGTTACACATTGATAAAGCAGAGGAAATGCATCCCCCCCCCAAAAAACACACACCATAATTTCCATAACATTTACATATGCAAATGTAGGCATTTAACTGCAGATTTAGACATCGTAACTGTTATTTGAATAGAAATACAAGGCATCTCATCATAGTAATGAAAACTGGCCAGGTGAGCTGTGTGCCCGCCCACTCTGCTGCCCAGGTGCTCACTGTTGATGGGCCACTTCACGGCCCCTCCTTCCCTGCTCTCCTTTCTGATGGTTCTTTACCTTTAAACCAGACTTGGGCTGGACAGCCCTTCAAACAGAAGGCACCTTCAAATAGAGGGCTGTCCAATGCCAGCTCTCCAAAACAGAGGGCTGCACTCTGTAATGTAAGACACCTGGCCATCCTATCCCTCCTGCTTCCCATCTACTTTCCCACCCAGTGGGCTGACCAGAAGAAGGACAAATCACTCTTGCCAGAGGTCAGAGCTGATCGCTCGTGTAAGGGCTTTTGAAATCAGGCCAAGGGACACATCAAATTGGGTTGCCCACCCCTGCTTTAGGGGTATGTTCAGATGGCACTTTGGGGCTGCAGTATTCTTCTCCCTTGGAAGTGAGCCTATTGAGTTCAATGAAACTTACTTCTGAGTCAAGTAAGCAGGGCCACATCCTCAAGGCCCTGCTTAACATCTGTGAGATGTCATCTTTATGAGTCCAAATGCACTTAACTTGAGCCCATGATTTTGGATCGGAAGGCCCCGCTCATACACAGGTGGGAAACATTTCTAGTACCTGAGTCTTAGTGCAGCCATCGCATTCTGACCAAGGACCAAATGGATTCCAGCTGCAATGGACTGGAGAAGAAGGCCTATTGGATTTTATATGGGGAGAAGGAAAAGTATGGTCAAGGATTACAACATCGGGAGAAGGGATGTAGCTTGATTGTAGAGCACGGGCTTTGCATTCAAGAGGTCCCAGGTTCAATCCCCAGCATCCCCAGGTTAAACTGGAAAGACTCCCATGGGAAATCCTGAAGAGCTGCTGCCAGTCAGTGTGCAGACAATACTGAGCTAGATATAACAATGGCCTAAGGGCCAAACCAAATGTTCTACTAATCGTGCTATGCATCTTTCCCTACCCTTGTGTAAGTGTGCATGGCCCCGATTTGGTTCAGGACAGCAGCACTTGTGGGTGGTGGTGGTGTTAAACCACCCATATTTTTTCCTGCTCTGCCTCAAAGTCCCTACTCTCTATCTCCAGTGCCATGTCTATTTTGGCCCTTACTCACCAGCACAGGGACCACATGGGAAGTAGCCATATTGGCATACTTCGCAACATTAGGAGGTTAACATTAGGAGATAGGAATTTTAAAGCATTTTGTATGCTCAAGAAGTACCATGGATGTCGTTTATCCACAATTCTTAGCCACCATCTTAATAAGAAAAAGTTTTGTACAGGGATTGTACGCTGAGTAGCCAGCTTTTTTGTTTGTGTTTTGCAGGCCTCCCAGTCCCATACCTTTAACAGTTGAATTTCTGCCCGTAGTTCAGCTGATAAAGGCACAGGAGTCCCACACAATGAAAAAAATGGCAACCTAGAAAAAAAGTGGATCACCCCCAAATCCACAACTATTCCTTATAACTGAAAAATAGTAGCCACATTCCCCTTCCCCTTGAATACACACACACACACACACACACAATCTCCTCCTAATAGAGAACTGAGGTGGTGAGTGGCAATGGAGTCAACATGGGATTACTGAGAAACAAGAGGGAAGTATCAGCATACTTGGGGGAAGCTTGAGGTTTGCAGAAGTAAAAATTTCTTTTAAAAAGAAAAAGAAAAAAAGGGGGGAAATCCACACAGGGTAACCACCCGCAAAAACAGCCAGTGAGAACTGAGCTTGCTCAGTGGGCATAGAATGTTGAGTGTTGGTTGGAAAAGAAAAATGGGCAGAGGGGAGTGGTGAATCCTGCAACAGAGCATGGCTGGCTAGAAACCTGAACAGGAACACTCCTATAGGCTGTGAGAATACACAGCAACATACTGTTGCAGGTCCTACTTGTGCTAAATAAAACATGTTTTGCTTTAAAAAAAAGAAAAGAAAACTACTTACAAGTGCCAACAGATCACTTACCCTGAAAAAGCAGGAAAGGAGCCCGCAATTTCCAACAGAATGAAAATTTCAAATGTCTAAAATGAGGAAAGGGGAGGGAGACATTATTCTTCATAATTAAAGCATGCATGTGTTTGGTCTGATTTTCCAAACGTTAATCAGGCAGACCTCTACTTCAAACAGATGCTGCTATGAATTATGCTGATGCAAAATGTATACATTCCTGTTATTGCTGCTCCTGGCATCAACCACATTCTTTTTTTCCTTGACAGTCTGACATTGAACTTTTTCTCCCAAAGACTTGCCCTATATATATTCCTATTTCATTAGCATCTGTTTCACTGGTAGAAACTGGCTCAGTGGCTGCCTTACCTTCATGATCGAAGAAATACTCAGCTACACAGCAACTAGCGGTGAAAAACACATTCCTCCTTTGGGACGAGAATACAATTCAGAAGCAGGAAAAGCAGTCGTCAGTCTGTCTGTCTGTCTGTCTCAAAACTTCTGGAGACTGACTCTGCCTGGCTGTTTCACTTTTTCTTTCACTAGGGAGGCTTTAAGCAACACAGAGGAATGTTCAGATTAACCCATCTCGTCTCTGGGGATGCAAACAGCCGGTTCCCAGAACCTCTCAAGTATCTTAAAGTTTTAAAAACAAAAACAAAACAAAAAACCCTTAGATTATAAATCAAAGCTTGGCTTTGTATACTGCAAAGTGCTGGAATACAGCTTGGAGAAAATACTTATGAAGAAAAGAGAATTTAGGAAGCTGCCTTTCAGCAGGTCGGACTATTGCTCCATCTAGCACCGTATCATTTATTCCACAGGTAGGCAACACTTACCTGGGGAATGAGCTCATTGAATACAGTAGGACTTGCTTCTTTCCCAGTAAACATGGCTAGGATTGCCCTGCTGGTCTATGACCGTAATAAACTGACTTTGACTTTGACTTTATGGCTAGAATTGCATTGTAAATATAGCAAGAATCAAGAGGAAGAAGGAGGAAGGTTAAGCTTGTTGATTAAACATGTTCCTTGATACGTGCTTGGATAACCCTTTTGATTTAGAGAAACTAAACACGTCTCCATATTATCCATGTCATAAACACAAAGTAGTTTAGACAAAAGAGTGGGCAAAAGAGATGCATGCTAAGATTGGCCCTGAATATCCCTCAGGGTTGTGATTCCACATTTTCCCTTGACAGCCCACATACTAGCCAGCTACTTTCATCCGATTGTTTAAGATGGAACTGCTGGCTTGCGTTGTTTGTCTTTCATCTGTTTCTGTCTTTGTATTGTCATATTCCTTTCCAGATAAAGAGATGTGCATTGATTCCAATTGTGCTACTTAAGCACAGATTCATTGGCTGAGGAAGGTTTATTTTTTGGTGTCACCCTATTTGGCATTCTCTTCGTTTGTTTATAACGTGATCTCTCTTGAAGACTGAGGGCCAAACTAGATGAGATGCGACTCACACAATTAGCTATTGCATTATCGGTTTTCTAAAAGTAAATTGCAAGCTGAGGTGGAGTGGGGACCAATCCAGACTGAGACTCTGGTGTGGGGAAGCAGGAGGGCTTTAACCCTTTGCCTTCCACTGTGCTCCTGATCAGGTCCCTGTGTTGTTGCTACATGTCCTTGGTCACACATGTGTACATGTATGCTTAACCAGGGTGTGTATTTTAGGATCTTGAACCTAGAATTATGGTGTGCCTCAGGAAGGTCACACTGTACACTTATAGCACAGGGAAATTAGCAATAGAACACAGGCCAAGGCTTGGATCAAAGGATATTGACTTTATTACAGAATGCAAACAAATTACTTTATATGCAACTTTGGTACTGCATAGAAACATTGGTTAGATAAACAGCATTCAACTTGGACCAGCAGCTTATATAATTGACACCAATGAGGTGGAAGAAAAAGACAAGGAGAATACCAAGTGAGGCAGAAAGCATATGTATGCACCAAATCACATTGTAGGAAGGTGCTAGGGAAGCTGAGGGACACCCAGAAGACCTAATCACAATGCATTAACTTGATAGATAGGTGACATGGGGCAGCTCAGAGTGGTGGGGTGGAGTGAGGGAAGCAGCAAGCTGGAGAGGAGGGGGGGAATAAATGGAAGTATAAGGAATCAAAATACAAATATTACCTCTCCTACATCAAGGGAAGTGAATGGTTCTACGTTTCCTGGGGAATCAGCAGATCATGGAGTTGTCCTGAGCACTAGGACACCAGGAGCAGCTTAGATGGTCCTTGTTGGTGGTAAGTGGAGCTCTGAACGTCCCTGAAGACTTATATTGTGGAAAGCTATCTGTGAAAATGGTCTGCAGGTGGCAGTGTATAGTAGTGCATTCCCCTGGAATCCTAACTAAACCAAGTTTGAAACAGTAAAAATGGTGAAGGGACAGGCACACAAGGGGAAAGGGATAAAGGGTGGAGCTGATTAGTAATGGGATAGAGCAGTCTGCTTCACCCATGAGCTGCACTGCAGGCTGACCAGGCTGAACACTGAGGTTTAGAAGGGGATATCTTTGATAGGTTTGGTTAGCTGAAAAAGCAGGTTTTCCTAGATCAACAAGAATAAAGGGGACTAGGTGAGGAATGTTCTACTCAGGGATGGAGGCAACTTGTTGCCCTCCCCCGATGTATTGGTCCTGCAACTTCCATCAGCCCTAGCCAGCATAGCCAATGATAAGGGATGATGGGAGTTGTAGGCAAAAATATTTGGAAGGCCACAACCTGCCCACTCTGTTCTACACCATGGGATGGTATGCAAAATTGAAAAGAGGGTCTAGATCCCTAAGCTTTCTTGACACAGATATTTTGTGAAAAATTGAATATGGGTTCTGGTTGTAACAACTGCTAATGTATTTACTGGTAATCGCAACACTTCAGGTATGGAGTTTTCCCCATGTTGAGGCTCTAGATTGGCTAATTTAATTAGGTGAGAGGTCATCTAGCACTAATTGCAACTTCCTTGTCTTGACTGATCCTAAGTCCCTGCTTGGCCAGCCTTCCTTGATTCCAAAAAGGTGTGTGAAGCATACTTAGAAATGGCGGTGAGGCCAAGCTCCCTGTGTCATTGGAGCAGGAAAAATGGCACAGAGGGGAGGTTAAAGGCCTACCTCCCTGTGTGTTGGGGCCACAAGTTTGGATTGGGGGGCCCCTGCCACTGCTATCTCTAAATATTAAAAAAAAACCAAGCCCAGGACTGGAGAGATGATCATGTGGCAAATGCGTCACCTATTCAGGGCCAAGTATTAGTTTTGGGCAATGATGATAGAATCTCTGCCTGGGCAATGGGATGGTTGAGGAACTTAAGAGCTGAGGAATGGAAGAAGTGAGGAAGATGAGACTATAGGATGTCTTGACCACCCACCCCACACTTACTTGTTAAGTGCAAGAACTGATTTTAAACTTGCTTCATGAATATACAATACTATAAGCTAATGCCTAGGAGGAACTAATTGGATATTTATACTTGGGTATCTTCAGACTGCTTCCATCTGGCACTTAGCAGTGGGATAAAACAGAAGGCACTGCCTAAGAGACCATAATATATCTTCTTCCGAAAATGGTGTATTCTGGTGCGGAGTCCATTAAATTTCCTTATTAGCTTTTGGCTCTTTTTATACAACAGATAGGAAGTTTCCTCCTTAAATTTCAAATGTCCTTGGACTGTAACAACATCACATCCATGAAATTAGATTTTAAGTCATGGTTCTTAGAAGGTCTTCTGGTCTTGATCTGAACTGAAGCTGAAGGAGAACTAACTCAACCCTTGATGCACCTTTCCTGTTAATGTACACTAAATTCCACTTTTAATTCATTATATTATGTTCCCGGATGCCAACTCTTTTCCTCTATTACTTCTGCAGATGGCAAAGATCAAATAATGGCTGGAAAGAGAGAGAACGCCTGGTTATTAAATTCTTAGCTTGTGAAATTGGCTTTCAGCAAGGGTTTCTGGACTGGTTTCTGCTAGCAAATGTCATCTGCCTTTTCTAATTAGTTGCAATTAGCTCAAAAGCTCTAAAGGTATTGATCACATTTCAGGGACTTAATTGAATGTCCCTGGAGACCCGCCTCTCAGAAATGTGTCAAATGATAGTGTTTGGCTAATTTTCGCCAGCACAAATGGTTCTTTCCCAAGGGGCTTAATGGAAGCTGTGGAGAAAGCCAACCTAAAACCCCTTTGTGACACACACACACTCACCAAGGAGGGGGGAAGGAGACCCAGGGGGAAGAGACAGCCAGTCTCCACAGAGACCAACGGGGACAAACAACATCTGCATAGAATCACCCCAGGGGGGAAGGCAGGAAGCATCCCCAGGTTCGTCAATGCTCTCGTATATCAGCCCCATCTACATAAGACTTTAATACCTTGCCAGAGCAGACATTTCGGCACCCATAAGAAAGGGCCATTCAACACCACAGGATAGGACCATTAAGCAGGTAGCTTCAAAGGGACCCCACCCACCTGAGGAGGGTGGCAACCCACCTGATTGGCCGCCCACCTGAGGAGGGTGGCAACCCACCTGATTGGCCACCCACCTGAGGAGGGTGGCAACCCACCTGATTGGCCGCCCACCTGAGGAGGGTGGCAACCCACCTGATTGGCCACCCACCTGATTGCAGAGGGAGGGGCTACCTGAAACCCAAGGTATAAAACACCCTGCGCAAGGGAACTGAGTTGTTGGACCTGATCAGCAATCTTGCCCCATGCTTGGGGTAAGGGAACGAAGGGATCGGCAACCCCGGGTAGCAGCACCCGGCGTGCTCCAGCTAGCTGAACTCACTGGCCGCTTGGGTTGACCGGACCCCCGGGAAACCAAGCTGAAATCACTGGCCGCTTGGGTTGACCGGACCCCCGGGCAACCAAGCTGAAATCACTCACAAGCCGCTGGGTAGACCGGACCTCCGCCGGAAACCCAGCTAGCCGCTTGGGTAGACCGGACCTCCGCCGGGAACCCAGCTAGCCGCTTGGGTAGACCGGACCTCCGCCGGGAACCCAGCTAGCAGCATGCGGTTGACCGGGCCTCTGCTGGAGCCCGAGCTGAACTAACTAGCTGAGAGCCCTGAAATCACGGTGTCCTTGAGACTTCTTGCTTGCTACTTTGTACCGCACTGATACGCTGTATTGCTGGCGTGTGTCTGGGTTTGTGAAGGTGATCTTGTAAATAAACTTGGAGCAGATGGCTATCGTAATGTCCCTGGAGGGCATCCCAAGGGCCATAGGATGTAGTGGAACTCCTTCTTTACCCTTAGAGAAGGAGGTCCATCCCTTAGAGAGGGAGGGCAAAGGAGTGCCGTCCTCAGAAGCCTCCCATGCAACAACAGGAAGGACCACCACTGCTGCCCCTCCACTTTATAGGGATGGGGAGAATTTAGTTTGGTCGGCATTTTTAAGCAAACCAACCTAATTTGCACTTCCATGACCAACATGTAGATTGGAACACAGTTATCATTTGGATTGCAGTTTGCTGAGTTTTGTGATTAAGTTCCTGGCTCAAACATTGTGTACAAAAAAATGAGTATTAGGAAAATTTACATACAAAACTGTGTACGGTATGTTAGGGAAAGTCTGAACCAAGGCAATCATTCCTCCTCCGCATCACCACCACCCTGTAGACTTGGTGTGGAGGAGAGAGAAGTGAGGGAGAACTGCATGGGAACTGGTGCCATTTTAGAATTTGTGTTAGTTCATCATGTGGAACAGCACTTGGTCAGATGAATAAGAAATCTTCTGTTTTTCAAATCACTTTTAAAAAAAAACAATGCGGGGGGGGGAGAAGGGCTGCTTTTATTCTGTTAAACTTGGGGGGGGGGGGGTTGAGCAAGACTGAACACTCTCCCTGGCAAACCACCAATGTGTCCCTCAGTCATTCCCACAAAACTTCATGACTCTTGTGAGCCAAAATCATCAACAAGGCAAAACAATAATTATATTCTAAAAGCCAGATAATCATTTGGGAAGTATACTCGACAAAGAACCATCCAATTTAACTTAGCAGTCAGAAGGCTTGGTGTTAGGCTCTCCAAGAAGAAATCTCCTGTGTTGTCCTCAAGGTTATTTGCAGCTACTCACTCACAGATTTGTATGACCTGCAAAAAACTGCCTTCATGGTGTTCTATCCCCCCACCACCACCACGCCAAGGTGGAGCCATTTGGGTTTCAGCCCAAGTAGGTCTGGGGCAGGCATGTGTGCTCCAAAAAGTAGGGGTCAAGTTCGAGAGCAGCAGGCAGGAATCAGACAAGCCAGAGGCAGATTCATAGTCAAAACTGCATAGGGGTCAGGATCCAATAGTTAATCATAAAAGCCAGAGGCAGGTCCATAGCTAAAGCCAGGTAAAGGTCAAGATCCAAGGCAGCAATCAGGGAATGGCAGCAATGTCCTCACAGTAGAAACCAGTGACTGAGGATGCAGTGCTGCAGTGGATCCAGGACTCTCAGGGTCAAAGTGCTGAGACTTTTTGACTGGCAGGAAGGATGATGTCATCTGCCGCCACCCTCAGAAACATACACAACCCACCCACCCCGCCGACTTCTTTGTTCCTCTGAGCTTAGCTGCAATCTTCAGAGTAACTAGCGGGAAATGAATTTTCTCAGCAACAATATAGTTATTTCAATCAGTCTTCTCCAATCTGGTGCCCTCCAGATTTTTAGAATTCCAATTTCCATCAGCCCCAACCCAGCATGGGCAATGGTCAGGATGCTGGGAGTTATAGTCCGAAACACCTGAGGGCACCAGCTTGGAGAAAGCTGATCTACATGGCCTTCCTCCATCATAAGAGCCTTGCTGGATCAGACCAAGGCCTATCTAGTCCAGCACCCTGTTCCCCACAGGGTATTCATTTCTTTGTTACAGTTATATCCCAGCTTTTCCACCAAGGAGCCCAAGGCAGCATACATGATCCTCCTTCTCCACTCCATGTCATTTTCAGGTTAGGCTGAGTCAGCGACTGGCCCAAAGTTACCAGTGAGCTTCATGGCTGAACGGATTGTCCAACTGCTACAGCACACTAGAAGGGCTGGTTCTGGATGGCACCCTTGAAGGCCAGAGCTCAGGCTACCAGGCTTCTAGTAGAAACAACAGAGTGGTGATGAAGGAGGCAAAGTGTCAGAGTATGACTGATTTGAGCTACCTCCCTCTCTCTTGCCAGCACCTTACACCAACATGGAGGAAGATCATAATTTAGAAGTGTGGCATCATCCATTCTGCTTTTGTTTATGTACTGTGCTTCAGAAACAAGCAACCACAATTTTTCTTAAATACTTAAAACATTTATATGTTATATTTTAGGGCTTGTATATACACTTGGAATTTAACAGTGCTCATTTAAGAAAGAGAACAAACAAAAAGCTTCCCAAAAACTGCAGCCAGAATTAATTAGTTCTTTTGCGCAAAGTGACACACTTCTGATGAATTTCAGATGGTACCAAATATACTGTTGTGCTTCTGTTTCTTTTAAAAATCTCAATACATTTCTGTTGCAATTTCTGTTCTTTCTTCTTCTTTTACCTCCGCTTCAAAATAAATGCAATGCTTCTTTATTGAATGGTATTTATTTTTCATAGAGCAATGTTGAATACATAAATATATAATGATCCATTGAAATATATTCCCCAGGAGTGAGAGGGGAGAGACAAGCCAGTTACCAATTTAATGACAACATTTAAGAATCTGCACCTTAGTGTTAAGAAATAAAAGGCAGCAGAATACACACACAAATGTTATTTCCCCAGTATCCTTTAAAGCTTACATTCTTACGATGCATATTTGAAATCCTTGAGAATGTTTGTTCCTTGCAGCGATCAATGTCCTTAGTATTTCTAAAGAAATATTACAATAAGGTGTTCCACTTCATCCTTCACTTTAATTTGACTCCATGTTAAATTTAACTTCCCTCTACTGCCCATTTTTAAAATCACAGTACCGGTAATTAGAATCAATAATTTTTCTCACTTTAGGGGGATACAAGCAGTTAACTGAAATTATACTGACCTCTAGTGGCAATCTGTGTTTGTGTTCTCCGTATTAGGCCTGCACAATGTAGCCCACCAAGCAAAATACAGTCTCTCTGTCATATATTCTGGTGGAGTAAGGGGTGCTTGACAACCCTATTTTTGGAGTCTCAGGCAGGTGCCCGCTAAACCAGGCTTATCAAGCCTTGGCAGGCCACCATATATGGCTGGTGTGGTCTGTGTTTTGCTTGGTAGGACACAAATTGTTTGGTCTACATTCTTACTAGCTAAATCTGATGACAAATGCAATATGAACACAAGACCCATGTGAGGCCACACTGTTACAAGAAAGTATTTAATCATTTTAATTATCTCACCTTCACATAGGCTTTTAAGATATCCTGATTTTTCAAGGTCGTTTATGTCGTCCATTTGAAAATAAGATACTGCTAGAATGAAAGCCTTTCAACACCAAAGAGCTATCTTGGAGACATATAACAAGTTGTAGGGTGAAACATAAGGAACAACTGCTTCAGTCGGGAACACTGTTGGCTACTGCAGCTTATTGTGAGTTACAGCCAAGGCCGGTGCTACCATTAGGCCAACTAGGCAGCTGCCTAGGGCGCAGGGCTAAAGGGGACACCAGAAACGCCTTGAAAAAAAAATACAGTGCTCTCAAGTGGGAAGGGGGGGGGGCGCTAAATATCTGATCTTGCCTAGGGCACCAAACTGCCTTGCACCGGTCCTGCTTACAGCACAATTATTTGAAATGCACTCCTATGTGAGCCCCCCACGCTCTTTGCTAAGAGCATCCTATGCATGTTTGGACAGAAAAAAGTCCTACAACTCCCAGCATTGGCCAGGCAGAATGCTGGAAGTTGTAGGACTTTTTTCTGTCTAAACATGCATAGGATTGCACCCTAGGTCTTCTTAAAAATATGTTCATTTGCACAAATAAAAAACAGTCAACCACCTGCCCCCTGCCCCCTCCATCTAGTCCCCTAAACACAGTGGGTTAAAAAACAACAGAGAATACGGTTTCTGAATACTAGATTAGGACTCAATAAGTGAAACTATCAACAGTTTAAATTACACACTTCCCCAACCTGACACCTTCCAGATCTGTTAGACTACAACTACCGAAAGATCAGAAAAACAAGAGAAGGTACCGTACTTGTGTGTCAGGAAACAAAACAGTTAAAGTTCTCAAGTTCCTTTAGAAAATATTTATTTTGCCCAACATGTTTTCAGAAAAAAAATCTTTTTCCTTCCTGAGGCTGCAGAAAAACAAGAAGAGAAGGCACTTGTGTGTCACGCAACAGAGAGGAAGTTCTCGGGTGCCTGAAGAAAATATTTATTTTGCCTAATTTTAACTGCAGATCCTGAGGAAGGAAAAAAAATTTTTTTCCCCAAAATGCATTGGGCAAAATAAATATTTTCTTCAGGCACCTGAGAACTTCCTCTCTTTTGCTTCGAGACGACAACTCCCAACATCCCAATTCGCTATGCTAGTTGGGGATGGTGGGAGTTGTAGTCCAACACACCTGGAGGGTGCCAGGTCGGGGAAGCCTGGTTTAAAAGACGTTTTTACGCCATGGGGCAAAGTATTACGATGTTTTCCTTCGTAAGTGGCTGCAGATTGCTCTCGGAGCTAGTTCATTGGCTTTCGTGCCTGTTTCTATCGCTTTCCATTTCTGCCTAAACAAGAGCCTTATAAACCTCAAGGGTATATTCTGTTCTGCGTCTACTCTAAATAGGACTAGCAGTGGATACAACCCATTACTGTAATACCTTGGGTTGCAAGCATAATTCGTTCCGGAACCGTGCTTGTAATCCAAAACACTCTTATATCAAAGCGAGTAAATTTGCCTGTCTTGCAAAACGCTCTCAGACCAAGTTACTTGCAATCCAAGGTATTACTGTATTATTATTATTGTAAGTTCAACTTGGTCCACAGCCAAATAAACAACTATCCTATTCCCTCGTTGCGATACCACCAAAGAAGCCGCAGCTTCCCGCCCCACCGCCAGCATTTTACTTCAGCTGTGGGCTTGTCATTTTTCTCCGAGCCCCGCCCTCAGCAACGTCATTTCCCGCTTAGCCCGGCTTCTCGCGTCACGCCTTTCTCCTTCCGTGCACGCTGCTCTACGTTGTTGCCGGAGCTATTCCATTGCTGCACTCCATTCTGCCGGAAACGTGGCGAGGATATTGCGGAAGTTGGGGGCGGAGCAAGCTCTCTTTCGAACTGGCTGCTGAAGGAAGATGGTGAGTACGGCACGGGGGCTGGCGGGGAATCCGCATCCATCTGCTGCCATCCGAGGCCCTTGCGCCGGGGGCGCGTGAGGAAAAGCTTGCCTAGGGCCTATGGGGATGCGGGAGTCGTGTATTTCCCCGACGCGCTGTCCGTCTCAGAGGCGAGGCGGCTGGTCAACAACCGGAGCATTGAGTCCCCTTCCCAAATCCAGGCCCGTAGCGGCCTTAAGGAGAGCGGCTTCTGCCCAGCAGAGCAGCGCCTGTTAAAGGCCTCATTGGGAAAGGGGCCCGTGGCTGCGAGCAAGCGCTACACGTCGTGGCTGCCCGGGAGGTCTCGCTCTGAGTGGGAGGAGCAATAAAGGATATTTTCTATGTGGTTGAGGAGCCCTTCGTTCAAAGGTTTAAATGTTGCGGTTCTCTGTGATGCTGCCTCCCCATCCCTATTAAGTTTTACCAGATTGGTCCTTAAGCGTTTAAGGGTGCAATCCTATGCATTTTTAGACAGAAAAAATGTCCTACCATTCTGGGAGTTGTAGGACTTTTTTCTGTGTAAACATGCATAGGATTGTACCCTAATGACATCTCACTGGACTATGTGAAAAATGTTTTGCAGCCTGATCTTCTATGATCTGCAGAGGTAGTATCCCTAGTTAAGAACATAAGAAGAGCCCTGCTTGATCAGACCTATGTAGTCCAGCATCCTCTTTCCCACAGTGGCCAACCAGACACCTCTGGGAGGCCCATAAGCAAGGCATGAGGGCAATAGCCTTCTGCCACTGATGTTCCCCAGCGACTACGATAGTATCCAGATTCTGGAGGCAGTGTATATAGTCAGCATGGCTAGTACCCATTGATAGCCTTATCTTCCCAAAAATTCGTTTAATTCTCTCTTAAAGCTATCTAAAAGTTGGTAGCTATCACTACATCCTGTGGCAGCAAGTGCTGTAGTTTAACTGCATTGTGTGTAATAATACTTCCTATTGTCTGTTCTGAATCTCCACCATTCAGCTTATTTGGATGACCCCGAGTTCTAGTTTTATGAGTGAGGGGGGAAATTCTATCTACTTTTTCTACAACGTACATAATTTTATACACCACTATGATGTCCAAGCCCCAAATGTAGTAAACTTTCTTCATATGGGAATTGCTCCAACCCTCAGATCATTTTGGTTGCCCTTTTCTTGTGTATACATATTTAAGGTACATTTCAAATAATAAAAGTACTGCCATTTTGTATGAAAAGTTGTGCCTTTCAGGAATGGGATGGGGCTGGGAAAGAGTACATGAATAAAGTGAGAATTCCTTCAAACACACCATGAAGTTACTATAGCAGGGGTTCTTAACCTGTGGGGTACGCCTCCCCAGGGGAGGTTTGGACTGACTCCAGGGAGGGTGTGAGTAGCCCCTCAACTATAAATTGTTTATTTTATAAGTACATAGCAGCTCAACTTGGTGGTTGGCCCAACCTTATTTCTTTCTACTAATCTTGGGAACTTCGCCATTCATTTAATTGAATATGCATTTTTTTTTAGTCCAGAGACAGAGCATAAACTAAAAAATGCAAACTTGTCCTGCCTAAGCCTAAATTTTGGGCCCGTTAAAATAAGACATGGGAGGCGTGGGTCAAAAGATTTTTCACAAGGGAGGTGTGATACCAAAAAGGTTAAGAACCACTGTACTATAGGCTCAGTTATTTTGTACAACTGTAAAACATGGTTTCATCTTAGAAATACTTTGGTAGTTGAATGATGGTATCTGCACTGCCTCTAAGAAGAAGGGCTTGAATACCTTTTTATATTTATATAGTGCATTTCAAAGAAATGTTCCAAAATAGATTCTCACATATTTGTCAGAAATCCTGACAACAGGCCTGTGGGGTAGGCTGACATTGTCCCCATTTTGCAGCTTAGGGGTTAAGGCTGGGGGACTAGTGGTTTGCCTAAATCCACCTAACAAATTTATCCTAACAAATTTATACAGAGAGTAGAGCTGAATGAAGATTTTGCAGCTCACACTCTTGTAACTACTGTGCTGCACCAACTCGTTAGCTTTTTCTCTTTTATAGTATTGTGTGCAAAGCATTTTCTTTTCTGTAAAACCCTTGTGTTACCTACTGATGCTTCATCAAAAGTGTAACATTAAGAATCTTTTAGGTCTGTTAACTCTAATTATACAACACAGCATGAATTAGAGTAATTGCGGCATTTGCATAATCTAATTTTGAAATGTGTTTCAGACGAAAGGAACATCATCCTTTGGCAAGCGCCGCAATAAGACACACACTTTGTGCCGTCGATGTGGGTCCAAGGCCTATCATCTCCAGAAGTCCACCTGTGGGAAATGTGGATATCCTGCTAAACGCAAGAGAAAGTGTAAGTACAGAACTTTATAAAAATGCAAGACACTTCTACATGACTGCTCCTGTGATATTTTGCTCCTTTGGGAGGGGATGCTGCATACATAAATGCAAATACAAAATCATGGGCCTTTCTTGAATTTAACAAATATTTTGTGTGAGGAAATGTGTGTATGTAATATTTATTTATTTATTATATTTATACCCCGCCTATTTTCCTGCAACGAACCCAAGGCAGGCTTACATAATCCTCCTCCTCTCCATTTTATCCTCACAACAACCCTGTGAGGTAGGTTAGGCTGAGAGTCAGTGACTGGCCCAAAGTCACCCAGTGAGTTTCATGCCGAGCGGGGACTAGAACCCGGATCTCCCGACTCCCAGTCCAACACTCTCACCACTACGACACACTGGCTCTCAATATATGTAGCCAGTTTCATGCGGCCATCTTTTTAACAAATCTGCTAGTCATAGGCAAAGAGGAATTCCATGCAGGTGAGTGAACAGGCTGGCAGAGGAGGAAAAGATTGCTCCATTATGCCTCCTTGCCTCTTCTCTTGATAGAAGGCAATCCCCCTGACCCCCGCAACAAAAATAGCCTGAATGGAAATTTAGGCTACTAGCCTTTTCACAAGCTAGTTTTAAAAATGGGTTTAAAATTTTGTGGGTTTATTTGCAAGGCTGCCTTAATATATATGGAGTAGAACTTAACAAAATGCTTCCACGTTATTTTCTGAGATTGCTATTTTTTCCCTTGGCCTTTTCAGAGAGAGCCAGCATGCTGTAGTGGTTAGAATGACCTGGTTCACATGTACATGGCAGCAATTCCTGAGTTGTTTAATCCAGGAATTGCAGTGACAAGTGGAGTTTCTGTTTCTGTCATTTCTGTTTCCAATTAACAACCCAGGAATGCCCTGTCCTGGGATGTTTTGTGATGTCTGCATCCAGACATTCTGGGTTGTTTATGGATTAAACATCGCAGAGTTAACCCAACAACGAACCATGGGTCCAAACCAGGTTTGGACATCACAAACAACCTGGGAATTGCTGCTGTAACGTGAGAACTGAGTCAGTGTTTGGCTAAGACTGGGGAGACTTGGGTTCAAATCCTCACTCAGTCACGTTGCTCATTGGTGACTTTGGGCCAGTCACCATCTCTCGGGCTCACTAACCTCACAATGTTGTGAAGATAACTATGGGGAGGGGAACCATGTGAGTCAAGCTCATGGGAGGAAAGGCAGGGTATAATTCTGATAAGTTCTATATAGATTGTATACCACCACCTTTGGTCTAATGCATCCCACAATTCATTCTTCTAGATAACTGGAGTGCCAAGGCCAAGAGGCGCAATACTACTGGGACTGGCCGTATGAGACATCTGAAAAAGGTCTACCGTAGATTCAGGTAAGGTAGTATAATTTTAGTGGAACAAAAATTGTTCTAGATTGCAGTGTATTCTTTAATACAAGGTCTGTATGGGTAGATTTAATATCTGTTTTTAACATAACTTATCCCCTTCTGTACTCCAGTCTTTTAACATACCATTTAAATTATTGAGATGATAGTATTTTTGAAATTATGTTGTAAATAGCCTTGAGGTTTTTTCTTTTTTAAATATAAAGGCAGGGTATAAACATTATTAACTGATTAGAAATGATGAATATAATGTGAGTGAATTTGTGGTTTATAGTGATAAAATTGCAACCCCATTGCCTGATATATTTATGTCAAATATGTACATAGTTAGGAAGAAGCTAGAACTTCATATTACCTATGTATCGGCACATACTGAAGTGTGGTATATATTTGAAAATGCTGCAGTTTGGACAACTGTATTAGTTGTCACAAATTGTGTGTGCGTATGTATACACACACATTTATTTATTATTAGCATTTATATACTGCCTTATTTATTAAAAAGCCATCAAGGTGGCGTACAACAATTTAAAACAATAAAGCTTCAGAATAATAAGAAACAAGAACATTAAAAAGTAAAACATTAAAACAACTACATAATTTAAAAGGCTAAGGGTGCAACTCTATGCATGTTTATACAGAAAAAATCCTACAACTCCCAGCATGGCTGGCTGGGGCATTCTGGGAGTTGTAGGACTTTTTTCTGTCTAAACATGTTGAGGATTGCACCCTAAGTTAATAAAATGCCTTCACATCCTATTCTAAAAGTCAAGAGAGTGGGGACAATTGTAGTTCTTGAGGAAGCACATTCCACCATTTGGGAGCAACAAGGGGAAACCCATTTCATGCATGCCTGACAATGGGCCTCTGCAGGTAATGGTGCCCTCAAGAGGGCCTCTCCTGCAGATCTTAATAACTAGACAGGTTCATAGTGAGACAGGTGGTCCCTTATCCAGGACCTAAGCTGTCTCTAAAGCTTAAAACCAACATCTTGACTTGAGCCTGGAAAGCAACTGGCACTCAGTACAGGTCTTTCAAGACAGGTTCTGATACCATGCACCTAACTGCTGCATTTTCTACCCATTTAATTTTCTGGACACACTTCAGGGATAGCCCCATGTAAACCACATTGCAATTCTCTAAGCATGATGTAACCAAGTACATTTGACCCAAGCTAAACAAATAAAGCTGAAGTTCTTGATATACTGATGGTAATAATGTATAGGCAGTTAGCTGTAGGAATGAGCAAACATTCTTATTAGTGTCAAAAACCATCTGGGTTTTGTGATAGTTCTGTGCAAGCACTTGGGTTGACATTTAATTTCAATTCCGAGGGCTTGTTATTCCTTCTTAACTCTGCTAATGGTATCCTTGTGCCTTGCAGTAATTAGAATAGCTCATGCTTATATGACTGCTCTTTGTGTATAAATAGTTAGTGGTGCTTTTGGTCAATTTATTTCTTGTCTCCAAGCCCTTTTAAGAAATAGTGGTAAAATGCATTGTGCCTCCTTCCTACAAGTTGGCATAGATGTACAGCCAAATACACACTCTGGTGGCATTTTAAAATTTTTTTTGAAGTGTTTGCTTGAAAACACTGCCTAAGTGTTGAGATGAAAGAGGCATACAAGGGGGGAAATGTATGGGTTTCAGCAGCTTATCTGTGATGTTTTTCTGTAAAAAATGTCTGAACATCTGAGTTCATAAGTGATTTCATTTTGTAACTGAGATAAGCTGATTAAAAAAACAATAAAAGGAAAATACTCAGTCTCAGAAAGTCCTGACTCTTCTTTGTCTTGTATATACAGGAATGGATTCCGTGAAGGAACAGCGCCAAAGCCCAAGAGAGCAGCTGTTGCAACGTCCAGCTCATCTTAAGGACTCAAATGTCTGTTTAAAATAAATGTCTGAATCAAGGATAAAAGTTGTCACCTTTATATATTCTTCTACAGTTTGTCCTGATTATTCAGATTATTCCTAATGAAGAGGATAATCTGAAATTTGATGGGAAAGTATGCAAAAATACACAAAATACATTTCTTAAAACTTTGCAGTTGTGTGAAGCTTTGCTTGGGTAATGAATGCGGTGTGGTTGGATGTGCTTCTGCTTCAGCCTAATGATAAAACTTGATCAAGAAATGTAAAAAAAATTCAGATTTCTTTTAATTTTGCAATAGTGTTCGTAACTAGCTTTGTATATCTACATACATGGAATGGTCATTTAGGCTGTAATTCTCAGCCTACTTATTCTGAAGCAGCCCAGAAACTGCAGTATTGCCTGAGATAGGCGGATTGCAGCTTTACTTTATTAATGCAGTTAATTGGTGGTAAACAAGGTTAAAACTGCATAGGAAAAATGCATCTTTTTCAAACGCCAAATATTTGCTAATATTCTGAGGTGCCCTTGAGTACTTGTTTTATCTTTGAACTTTGTTGGTGGTTGCTGCAAAATGACTTTGTTTTTATTGCTGCCAAGGACTTTACTTGGGTAACATCCCTGCATTTTGGGTTTGCTATCTAGGAACGATGCTGGGTGTTTCAATCAATCTGATGTTACATTATAGCGCTGACTTCCAAATAATGGGATAGGGTATAGCAGGCACATTTATTTATTTATTTATTACGTGCTGTAATCCTGCATTTTTTATCCTGCATTTCAGACAAAACTTGGTATGGGTGACACTCTTTAGATTACAAAGACAGCCCAAAGTGGCTCACATCAATTAAAAAGGGGGGGGGGGGGAGCAGGCCCTACCTTACAAATAAAAAGACTAAGACGCCTTTATGGTGTTTTTACTTGAATAGCCATTGGTGACTATTTGGCCAGTGGATGGGGCCAGAGTGTTCTTTCCCTTTGCTTTTGCAGTCCCAGGACTATAGGCAGTTGGTGCTGAGTGTTCTTTCTGGCAAGGAGGGGGAGGTGAATGTGTTGCAACTGCTCTGGCTGATGAATGGGCCACGTTGGTCACTCTCTTGGCTTGATGTTATTCCTTGGAAGCGGGGTACAGCCTCCCAGTGGCCCTTGGTCCCCTGGCTGATGGCAGAAGCCAGAGTGTGCTTCCCTTCTACTCTCCTCCCCCTGGACAACTTTTATGGATACGTCACCCAGGCTCCCAGGGGGTTGACCAAGGTACAGCAAAATGGGGCTTTCATATCTGGATCATAGTTTTCGAACAGATTTGTCATTAAGGCAGTTAAAATTCTGTTGTAATAAAAATTCTATAGTAAAGATACCAATTCAACTTGGTAGGGGTGACACTGTTCAGGTCAGAGTACAAAGACAATGCTTATGTCTAGTAAGATTATAAGGAAGCACACCAGCTTTTGCTAACAACTCAAATATTTTCTTGCAACAGTGTATGCCAGGTTATAGTGAGTGAAGTGGACATTTGCTTTACTGTATGACTACAATTGCCAACTTATGGTAAATTAGAATATTATGGCATATTGTATTCGCTTCTACATATTGCCAAAACTTCCAGTCCTATGGGGAAAGATATTACTGCATGCAAGCGTACTTGTAGAAATTAGTATAAGGTAAGTGTTGTATTTTGTATAACTGCTTTGCTAAGCTGTTAGTTTCGGGTGGCACGGTGCCTGTCACAGACCTGTTCTTTTCCCTACTAATTGCATGAACTCGGTGGGACATCCTTTAGAGAAGAAAGAATTGAAGTCTCCCACCCAATGGGCAGTGCAAGTCATAATATAGTAATCACTCTACTCTCCTGTCAGCTTCACAGACTCCCAAACAGCACTTCTCACACACTCCCCTCTTCCCCCCCACACTCCTGCCTAAATGGCACCCACCGCCCACAGTTTATATAACACAGGCTTTACCCTCTCCTCTTAGCCAATCATGTCACATATGCAAGTACACCATTGTTCCTGCCCATCATTTCTCACCTAACAACACACAAAGATGCAACAGGAATACATCTAATTATATACTCAACATCAGAACACCTTATCATACTTACCATATATACACTTTAAATTACCCCCAATAACATCACAAGAGGAGCCATAGCTCAGTGGTAGAGCATATGTCTTGCATGAAGAAGGTCCCAGGTTCAATTCACGCCATCTCCAAGTAGGGTTCAAGAAACTGCCTGAAACCCTGGGGAGCAGCTGCCAGTCAGTGTCGTCCATAATGGGCTAGATGGACCAATGACCTGAGTCAGTATAAGGCAGCGTCCTATGTTCCTGTGAAATAATTTTATCTCAATACTAGAACCCAAAGGGATCATCCCATGAAGCTGCTTTGTGGGAGATTGAGGACAGATAAAAGAAAGTACTTCACAACGCTCATATTTCAACACATCACATAATGCTCATGTACCGTATTTTTCCGTCTATAAGATGCCCCCATGTATAAGATGCCCCCCACTGGGCAGTTTTGCAACTGCACGGTTCTCTCCTTGGCTTACTTCCGTGTAGAAGACGACCCTCAATTTTTAGTCTAGCGATTTTAGGAAAAAGTATAGTCTTATACATGGAAAAATACTGTAATTCCCTACTGCAAGATGTAGTGATGGCCACCACTACATCTTGAATTTCTTTAAAAGCGGACTGTATACTACCTCTAGTATCAAGAGGTGGAAATCCAGTTGCTGAGGAACACAAGTGGGAGGGTGCTATTGCACTTGTGTCCGACTTGTGTGCTTCCCCCCAGTCTGCTGGTTGGCCACTGTGCAAACAGAATGCTGGAGTAGATAGGCCTTTGGTCTGATCTAGCATGGCTCTTATGTATGGTGGATAGGGATGAGAAGTCTATATTCCCCTGAGCTGCTTGAAGGGTGGGGTACAAATGTACTAAGTGGGTTTATATGCCACTTGTGAGAGTAATTAAGATGTTGAGATAATAGATGGTGGAATCGGGATAGTTGGTAACATCTGGGTCTGTTTATTTCAGGGTTAAATTGTCAATACAGTATCTTGAATCACTGATTTAGAAATCTTAAGGGTGCAATCCTATGCATATTTAGACCAAAAAAGCCCTACAACTCCCAACATTCCCTAGCCAGCCAAAAGTTGTAGGACTTCTGTCTAAACACAGATAGAATTGCACCCTTAATTATATAAATAATGCTTATGGTTACTACAGAAGCATTGATACAAGAGCATGTTGAAGGGAATTTTTAAGTAGGGATACCTTTAAAATGCAGGGTAGTTTAAAATGGCATCTGACCTCTTATGGCACAGAGCTAACGACTAGAGTTTTCTGGACTTTTCAAGGGGACAAGATGGACCTTCCTGTTGCAATACAGAGCAGACAAAAAAATTTTATGACCAATTTGCTGCTTGGACTGGACAATCCAATATGCAGTTGAAGAGAAAAATGGCAAGCTCTTTACAAATACTGCCTTGCAGGTCCACTGATGTGAATTTATATTGGTTAATGGCATCAACTAGAAAGGGGTCAGTTCACATCATGCTCAAATGGAAGTGCTGGAGCAGGAAATGGATAGTATTTGTTACTAATACCAAAGAATTCCAAGGCAGTATTTTTTTACTATGCAGAATTAAACGATCACTTCTGTGTGGTATACAAAATCTTTAGTCTTACACAGTCTTTTCCTGGATCAGCTTAGTTATCCATCCTGTTGTCTTACACAGTCTTTTCCTGGATCAGCTTAGTTATCCATCCTGTTGTCAAGCACACACCAGGGTTGGAGGACCAGATACTGCTGGGAGTTGTCATCCTTGCCAGTGCTGGCTCCAGGTTTCTGAGGGCCCTTGGGCAAGGCACCCTCAGTGGTCCTCCTCCCTCAGTGAGTCTACCTTCTCACTTCAGTTGTCACCAGCTGCTCTTGCTCCTCATCTTTCTCATCATTGCTACTACTTGCTCGACAGGCAGAGAGCCAGTGAGCAAATAGGCAGTGGCATCTACTGCTGCTGCTCCTCGCCACCACCACCCTTGTTTGGGTCAGAGCGAGATGCAGGTGAGCAAGCAGGTTGTAATGGTGAAGAGGAGGAGCAAGTCCAGGGGGCTCTTGTTCATGGGCCCCTACTTGACCGTGGGCTCTCAGCAGGTGCCCAGCCATGCTTACCCTCCACAGCAGCCCAAATCTTTGTAGCTGCTTTGCTGGGTGTGCCTTTAACCCCTACATGCCAGGTAGCGATCAACACTCAGGTGGGGATGCAGCGCTACTGGAAAGCTGCATCAACTGAATTGCCTTGGTGATTCAAAAGTGGCACCCCAATTCTAGGTTACCGACACTAGGAGTGACACAGCTTATTGCGCTGAGCCTTTGTGTGAAGTGGGTGTGGGAGCAGTAATGCCAGTAGACAACTGGATAGATTCTCTCTCCCCACACGTCTGGAGCTCAACAGTTCAAGAGGCACATTTATTTGTTAAGGGTGCTTTGCGCAAAAGCCTTGTCAAGAGATGGTCTTGTCTGGGTTGGCCAAGTTTAACCAAGTATTGTGCTTTAAATTCGGAATACCGCCCCGCTCCCTGGACTCAAAGATGTTAATCTCTTAAATAAAAGGCTTGCTGTTCTCCATCCCTCCTTAGCTCTGCAAAGTCCTGCCTGTTCCCTTTAGTTTATCAAAACATGGCAAAAAGTAGCATCTGGTAGCATAGGCAACCGAAAACCATCGCAGTTAACACCTGGCCTTATTTACCATTGGCAAATAAGGATGTGAAGATGCATTTTGACATGTTTGTGTTGATTGTGCTTTCCCCCACTAGATTGCCGTAGCTACAGTCCACTGGGCCCCAAAGCAACTGCCTGAATCAATGCAAAATGGATCACAAAACAAAATGCCTAAAATCCTAGTAAAAGCATAGATTAGATAAAGAGGCTCTAAAGCACGGGTGTGGAACCTCTTTCAGCCCAAGGACTGAATTCAATTTCAGAGAAGCTCTTGGGGGCCACATTCCAGTGGTAGGCCTGGCTGGAGGCAAAATGGGATGGGCCCAAAATAGGAAATACACCAGGCATGTTTTAGTTTAAAGCTTTTTATTGCCAATAAGCCTTAGAGAGATGCATTTTTAGAAGGGGGGGGAGGGAATGCGAACAGGTGGGAAACCACCAAACAATTGGTGGTTGGGGAAAGGGGTGGGGCCAGGGAAAGGAGGCATGGCCCTCTGGGGCACACCAGAGGGCCGGGTTTGGTTCTGCATCCCTGCTCTAAAGTGTTACTCAAAATCTTGAAACTAACAAAGTTGGGAACAAAAACGGCATGTCATTTTAATTTATAGCTTCCTTAGATGTTTTGTCCTGATGGGCTTCGACCCTGAAAATCTTAATGTGTTCACTGAGTCTGTGATTTTAGGCACCTTCTCTTCAAATGTCTCATATTTGAGGAATAACCTCTTATGCTTTAAAAAAGAAAAGAAAAATCAAACATTTCAATGTAGTAATATTTTGAAATGCCTAAAGGCACACTCCTATGCAAGTTTAGACAGACAAAAGTCCTACAACTCCCAGCATGCCCCGATTATGCCCTAAGTTTGTAAAACAGGTTCATAGTAACTGCTCCAGTTAACTCCAACCACTATGAACTTTGAATACAGTATTTGCTCATGTACGAAACCATATTTTTCTTACAGGTTTAAGTAATCCCTGTGGTAGGGAAGCTCACCCCTGGAGTTAATGATCCCTGCAAGAGTAAACTGAACTTTTCTGATTTCAGCATAACTGGGACTTTGCACATTCAGCAACTCTGGGTTAAAGAGCATAAAAGCAATGCTATAAAGGTATTGAGATGTGTATTTCTCTGTAGCTCCAGATTTGTCTTTTTAGAACGAAGAAAAATGCAATAGGTACACAGAAAACAATAGTGTTAGAATTACAAATATGAACAGAGAGGGGAAATCCTTATGCTTAATGTAGATTACTCTGCTTACTATCACACACACACACACACACACACACACACACACACACACAGGCAGTCCCCAGGTTATGAATGAGTTCCGTTCTTAAGAATGTCTTTAAGTTGAATTTGTATGTAAATTGAAACAGCATAGCGTTCTATACATTAAAATTGGCATTTATGCAAATTGTGTAGTATACTACGCTATGTACTCTACGTAAATGACATAGCGCCGGGGAACCCAGAAGTCCATTCTTAAGTATGGGTTGTCTGTAAGTCTGATGTTCTTAACTCGGGGACTGCCTATAGATAGGTAGATAGATAGATAGATAGATATGATACGTGCTTCCCTCTTTCTGGTAGGGTCCACATGGTCCCTTCTGCCAGACATAAACATGAAGCTGCCTTCTGAATCAATTGTCAAAATAAGAGTCTTGTGTGCGACACCTTAAAGACTAACAAATTTATTGTGGCATAAGCTTTCGTGGACACTGTCCACTTTATTAGATGCATCTGATAAAGTGGACAGTGTCCACAAAAGCTTATATGCCGCACTAAAAGTGTTTGGCTTTTAAGGTTCCACAAGACTCTTTATTGTGTTTTCTGCAACAGACTAACACCACTTCTTCTCTGGAAATAGTCCAAATAAGGTATCCTGCTGCTTTCTGATCACTGATAGGCAGCTTGAGTAGGTGGAATGGCAGAATACATACTTGAGTTTCCTGCTGTGGTTCAGTGGTTAGAGAATTGGTCTATAGTGTGTATAATGTGGGTTCTAGTCCTGCCTGTACCATTTCTCGCCCCCCCCCCCCCCACACTATGGCTGTTGTTGACCAGGCATGCAAAAGATGGGGTTGGCCTCATTTTTGGGAAGGAGAGGCCCAAGCTCAGTAGTAAAATACATGTGTTGCTGTGGAACTATAGTTACATGCAAATCCAGGTTGAATCCTGTCATTATCAATTAAAAGGATCAGGTAGTAGGTGATGGGAAGGATTTGGTCTAAGACTCTGGGGAGCCACTGTCAGAGAACATAATGTGGGCAGATATGACAAGGGACCTGGTATAAAGTACCGTAGCTTCTTATGAATACTGTATTTGTATACAGAAAGTTCCAGGTTCAATCCCCGATATCGCCTGTTAAGATCCCAGGTAGCAATGCTGGGAAAACTTCTGCCTGAAACCTTGGAGTGTGACTGCTAGGTTGAGAAGATGCACTGGGAAAGATAAACCGAAGATTTGACTCCATATATGGGATCTTGGCATGTTCAAGTTTCTTATGCTTTGAGTCAAAGTGCCTTAATCCCAAAGGCAGAGTCACCCTCCAGCCTGTAATGAGGAAATGGTGTTTCAGTTGTGATAACAGATACCATCGAATGTGGTTCTTTTGAAGCAGTGAAGCACATGTGACCCTTCAGATGATGTTAGACTGCAATTCACATCCTTCACCATTGGCTTTGCTGGCTAAGGCTGATGGGAGATACAATCCACCAATATCTGGAGGCTCACCCATTCCTCACCTCTGCTTTATTTGTAGCAGGGAGGGCAGTTTCGGGGGGGGGGCACATTGCCCCTATTGGGGTCTGCACTCCACCCCCACAGCAATTGCTGCCAAATTTGTTGCTGCAGTGGCAGCAAAAATTGTGATATTGCAAGGAAACAAGGTGTGCAGCAAGTGGATGCCATGTCTGCAAGCAAAATCACTCTCCTTGGAGGCTTGTGGGAGTGCAATTCCACTTACAAACAAGGGGCACACTCACTGCGTGCTTTGTTTCTTTGCAAAATGACAGTGTTTGGGCCGCCGTGGCAAATTTGGAGGTGGTGCCCGCCCTGTAGAGTGACCTTGGGGAGCTGCATGCGGCCCACAAGTTGCCCACCCCTGATTTATAAGGATCATGCCAGTGTGTGATGAATGCTGTGAGGTAGCTGCTCTTTGGTTATAGGCATGGGTGGATCAAAGCCACTGACTAATGCATACAAAGCCAGACATATAACGGCATTGACCAAGTGGCACTTAGCTGTTCCTTCCGGAGAGTGTTATTTCTGTGTTCCCTACAGTGCCTTGTATTCCGCTGGCCTAATTAGCATTTGGCACGGAGGTGTTTTATTATAGCTGCAATCCTATGAATGCACTTAGGAGCACCTCCCATGCAATGTACTGGGACTTACTTCTTTGTGATCATCCCAGAATACAGGTGTATATGTGTTGAAACACCAGGTGTGTTTTTTGTTTTTAAAAAAGAACTGAGTCAGCTTTTCTTCTCTGCCCATTGCACCTCCCTTGCTATTTTGGGGCCCTGGTCAGTAGTTAATTGT
Organism: Shinisaurus crocodilurus; assembly: GCA_021292165.1. Taxonomy (NCBI): domain Eukaryota; kingdom Metazoa; phylum Chordata; class Lepidosauria; order Squamata; family Shinisauridae; genus Shinisaurus; species Shinisaurus crocodilurus. Next base: position 21,806,311 of record CM037877.1, on the reverse strand, counting down.
CTAGAGCAGGGCTCTCCAACCTTGGGTCCCCAGATGTTGCTGGACTACAGCTCCCAGAATCCCTTGCCATTAGCCATGCTGGCTGGGTATGCTGGGAACTGTAGGCTGGCAACATCGGGGGACCCAAGGTTGGAGAGCCCTGGTCTAGAGAGATAAATGAGGGAGGTGGGTTGAGCGCTTTGGGAATAGGTTTAATAATTTTTTTATGGACTGCTCCTGTGCCTTTCAATAGTGTCCTGACCTACAAAAAGGTGAAGCTTTTCTGATCACCGTCTCTCTATGCCAGGAAAAGCTCATACCTGCTAAATTTCTAATAACTTTAAAAAAATATATCCACAATCCAGCCCTTTCGGGTGCAATCATCTGCATGTTTAGACAGAAAAAAGTCCTACAACTCCCAGCATGGCTTGCTGGGGAATGCTGGGAGTTGTAGGACTTTTTTTTGTCTAAACATGCAGAGGATTGCACCCTTAACAGCTCACATAGATGTGCATTTCATGGTGCTGTTAAGGTGAAGGCCAGTTTTGTTTCGTTCTCGAAATTAAGAAGTTGTTGCTCAATTTTAGGTATGTCTACTCAGAAGCAAGTCCTACTGGGTTGCACGCTTATTCCCACCTCCGTGTGCATAGGATTGCAGTTTTAGGCTGAGTCTGGACTGGAAGCTTTTACCTTCCCCTCACCTCCGTGTGCAGTGGCAGGAGATTGTTGCAGTGGCTGACTCCTGAGGTACTCTTCGCATGCTCCAAAGCCCTCTCATCTTTACGAATATACTGTAAACTGCAGGCACCCCAACCAGCTCTGTAGACAATGTTCGCTGATCTATTCTGATTAATTAATCATGGGTATACACACATCCAGCTCTGATCGCCCCTACAAAGAGTGCCCTTACGTGGGTGCATGTTTGCATTAAAAAAATGTCTCTACTTTGCACTTGGCATAACATAAGAAGAGCCATGCTCGATTAGACCAGTGTTCTAATCCTTGACACGGACCCGGCCCGAAACCATCTTTGGCTAGGACCCCTTCAGTTTAGTGCAGTGTTCTCCAGCCTTGGGTCCCCAGATGTTTTTGGCCTACAACTGGCATAGCTGACTGGGGCATGCTGGGAGTTGTAGGCCAAAAACCTCTGGGGACCCAAGGTTGGAGAACACTGGATTAGACCAATGCTAGTCCAGCATTCTGTTCACACAGTGGCTTGCTAGCTGCCCATGGGATTCCACAAGCAGGACATGAGTGCTACAGCACCTTCCCACCCATGCTCTCCAGCCACTGGTGTACATAGGCACACTGCCTCTGATACTGGAGGTAGCACAGAGCCGCCACCAGGACTAGTAGCCATTAATAGCCTTCTCCTCTATGCATTTGTCCAGCCCCCTTTTATAGCCATCCAAACTGGTGGCTATCACTACATCTTGTGGAACTGAATTCCATAGTTTAACTATGTGCTATGCGAAGGACTTCCTTTTATCTGTCCTGAGTCTCTCTCACCAATCAGCTTCATGGGATGACCCTGGGTTCTAGTATTATAAGAGAGGGAGAAAAATGTCTCCCTACCCACTTTCTCCACACCGTGCATAATTTTGTACACCTCTTTCATGTCTCCCCTTCCTTCCTTACACCACAGCTCTTGAAAAGGGGTGTAGAGGTTACTTGGGAGTCTATTATTAATGCCTCATGGTTTTTCTTTCTTCCACCGCCCACCCCAATCTCCCCTTTGGAGGGGGAGGAACAACCAAAAAAACCAGTCAAGCAGAGCAGCAGCAGCAGCAGCAGCAAAGGTCCGCTTCCGTGTTTTTGAGGCGGGCGGGCGGGCGCTTGTGTGGTTGAGCCGCTCCTTCCTCGGCTCTACTGGCTTCCCCCTCCCGCTCCTATTGGGGGAGGGGGGATCGTCTCGTTCCTCACTCTCTTGTGCGCAGGCTCGGCTCTTGGCGCAAGATGGCGGCGGCGGATAAACAGAAACATGAGCACGGGCGGGTGAAGATAGGGCACTACATCTTGGGGGACACGCTGGGCGTGGGCACCTTCGGCAAAGTTAAGGGTGAGCGCTTGAAAGGGAGGGCGGAGGAGGCTGCGGGAGGGGCAGACTTCCCCCCCCCCGACACCCTGGGGAAGGAGAGGTGTCTGGATAATGCGGGGTTGGGGTGAAGGTGAAGAAAGGGGGCTGTGTCCTTTTCTCTCCCACAGGCTCTGAGGGGCAAAGCTGGCGCGCTTTCCTTCTCCCAGAGGGAATGGGGAGGGGGTGAGGCAAGGATGGGTTGGGGGCGTAGTTTAGCATCCTGGGGGGGATCCTGCATCAGTGGAAGCCCCCCCGATCTCTCAAGTTTTGCAAAACGGGACTCCCCTATGTTTTGGGCGCATTGGGGACGAAGGGAAGGGATGACTCCAACTCTTAGGGTATGTATTTCAGAGGGCTGTGCGCGCCTTTTCATCATCCTTCAGCCTATTGTTTCTGTTAGGAGTGGCTTAAAAACAACAACCCCAGAAACCACCAAGCTACCCAACAATCCAGACTGTATCTCCCCTTAATACAATCCTATCACGTGTCTACATGGATTTTGGATCCCCCCCCCCCCCCGTGGACTAGCACGGCTATCCATGGCTTTTTCTTATGTCTACTCAAAAGTCAGTTCCATTGGATTCAATGGGGCTTGCTCCCAAGTAAATGAGTGTACGTAGCCTAGTGTGCTGTGCAGCCAAACCTTTACTCGGAATTAAGGCTCCCTCAGTCTATTGCTGCTTTTCTCCCAGGGCAGTATGCAGGATTGTATTTTTACCAACCGATCCTAATAGGTGTTTACTCAGTTGCAAGCCCCCGCTGAGTTCAGTGGGTTTTACACCCTAGAAAGTGCGTTTCTGGACTGCAGCCAGGCAGAGTGCAATCAATGCATGTTTTACTTGGCAGTGAGCACCACTTAGTTCAGTGTGTCTTACTCCCAAGTAAGCGTGCATACAGTTGTCGTTTTGGTGACCGTGAATGTGACCTCATGGGACTATACTTGTGTTATTTCAGATTAGTGAATGTGGGGCAAAAGTAAGTAGTCTTGCAAACTCACCTTCAGACTCCCTGTAGCTGTCACCTTGCAGACTCCCAGTCCCAGCCAGGTCTAAGTTCCCTGTTCTTGCCTCATCCAGTTTCAACCAGTCAAGGCTGCATGTTCTTTCTCTCTCTCCCCGCCACCCCCCAGCTTTGATGAGGTCTACGGTATATTCTAAAATTAATTTGTTAAAATAGGGAGGTGAGAGTGGCAATAAACATGTTTAGGTAGGGATCAGGATCCTTGGACTCTTCTGAAAAGCTTTGTGCTGGTAATCAACAATTTAAATTCTCTTGCAAAAGAATGGGTTAACTGAATGTTACAGCCAAAGTGATTTATGTATTTGTGTGGAATCTCAAGTTCAAGGTGTTCCTAAAACTTTTTTTTAAATGAAAAGCTGAGGTTGAATGTCAAGGAAGGAATTTGCTTCTCTATTATTTCTTACACCCCAACTCCCCCTTAAAATAACAATTGGAGGCATGTTTCTGGCAACCTGGATCTTGCAGCCTAATCCTAAGCCTGTTTACTTAGAGGCAAGTCTCAGGGTCTTCATGAAATGAAGCAAAGGTTTGAAGGTTTGTCATGCAATCCTAGGGATTGTTGTACCAGCAAGAGACCGCAGTTTCATCTGTTTGTTTAGGCATATTTTGCTTTTAAAAATTACTCCTATTGCCTTCGTACAGAAATTGGACTTGAGGTGATATGCAAGCCATAATATACAATTATCATTATAAATCTAGCATCATAAAAGAATTGCAACACATTGAAATAATTAAGACAAGGTAGGTAGTGGTACAGTTAAAACCTGCTGAGTTTAATGAGATTTTGCTTGCCTTCCACATGCCAATAGCTTCATGGTCTGGCATACTTTCTCTGGGAACATATTCTCCACTTGTGGTGCCACAATAGGGAGCCCTGTCAACCACATGTAAGTCAAACCATGTCATTGAGCCTGTACTCCATACTCCCCTTGCTCACTACAATTCCCTCCCTTCATTTCCTGGTTCAGGCAAAGTGCTATATTTATTTCAGTCTGGTAAATGATAAGCCAAGGTGCAGAACCTCTTTCAGCTTGAGGGCCGAATTCCATTTTGGAGAAGCTCTTGGGGGCCTCATTTCAGGGGCGGGTGAGGTTGAAGGGAAAGGGGCAGGGCTAAATGCAAAAGAGGTGGGACCATAATACCAAAAATACTAACCTGTTGATATGATTGGGGGGAAAGGGGGTGAGGCCAGAGGAGGGGGTGTTGCCTGAGTTACCCAGGCCTGGGTTTCTGCACTCCTGCCATAAGCCATGGTGTACAAGAGAGGGGATCTGGAATGTAGGAAGAAGTTTGTGAGCCCAATGAATGGTGCCAGACCACCATTTTGACCATTGTGTGTGAACTGCGCCACTGACGTAACCCAGTGTTGTCTTGGTAAAAATTGACTTTATTGCTTCCCTCTCCTTGAGACTGTTGTATACAGGTGTATGTGGGATTACAATTCCTCCTCCAGGCTGTCCTTTCTCCCTGCTCCATGAGTCAGAGGAAGGGGTTGCAGCTGGGGGAATATCGGAGTAGGGACATACTCACACCATACTCTGTTGCCACAGGCTCTCAGAGGGCGTTCGTCACTCCTCCCTTGATTATTTCTTTCATAACCTGGTACCTCTTGAATTTTGATTCTCAAGGTAGCTGTTTGTATTGCACTTTGGATTGGGCTGGTCCTTAATTTGGAACAGAGCTTCTCCAGAAAGTGCTCCATCAAATATGCTGGCCCTGGCTATTCAGTGCTTGAAAGATAATAACCAGCATCTTGAATTCCTCAGTTATGCAAGTGACCAAGAACACAGAATGTGTCTTCTGTGCCCGACTCCAGTAGTCAGGTGGTAGAATTTTGTACCAGTTAGAACTTCCGAGCTGCCTACCTTGTAGGAATCGATCTGTGGGTTACAAAAGCGTAAGTGACCTTGGCAAATCACTCTCTGCAGGGAAGCGTGGCAGAGGGCTTACCAGATGGAGCTGGTTAAATCTAGTGTGCTTCGATGTTAACGTTTTGTTTGCATTAGTAAGTTGCCATGATCTATTGGCACCTAATATCTGGCAAGAAAAGTGTACACTCTTGTCACAGCAAATGACCACGGAAGTACTAGGAAGGCCAGTTTAGGAAAATACGCTTTGATCAGAGACTCTGCATTTGCAGGAACAAGGTAGCGAAGATTTCATAGATTATAGAGTTGGAAGGAGCCTACAAGGCCATCGAGTCCAACCCCCTGCTCAATGCAGGAAACTAGAGGAGGGGTCTCCCATCCAAGTAATAACCAGGCCTGACCCTGCTTAGCTTTCCACACTCAGACAAGCTGAGCCAGCGTAAGCCACAGGCCTGTATGATCTTCCCCTGTTACTTGTTCAAATGTTCTATCTAAAAGAGATAAGGTGCAGATACCTGGCCAGCTACCTGTTGAAATGACTTAATGTCCTTCTTGATTTAATGGCAGAAAGTTCAGCAATTATTTGCAAGCAGGGATTAAATGGCTGTTAACACTGCCTCTTCCTGTTACTAAATTGCACCAAGAATACTCAAAACATAGCAGTTTGTTTGCACTTTATTATGATTATGTGGACTTGACCATAAACTTTGAACTGGTTTGTAACTGAGTATTAGCTAGCTTTCCAGTCTGCTGGTCAACATTTTGTGTACCTCGCACACCAGAACACATTGGCCAAATCAATAGTATGGCTGCACCTAACTTGGCCCTATATGCTAAGGTGGGATCTTCTATAATCAACATAGTGCTAACAAAATAGTACATGGACTAAATGGCCCCTTCCAACTCTATGATTCTATGTTTACGCTATGTAATGTGTGTCAGCCGAGGGTAGGAGCTAATAAACAGTGATATTCCAAAGGACCTTGTATGGCAGTTACTAAGCTTCCTAAAGGTGATGGATTAGGTCTTAGTTTCACAGATAAAACTGAAGTCCTATTCCATTTTGCTCCCTTCCTTTCTCATTCAACACTTGAGAATGCTTCGTATGCATGTTGGGTTGCTGTGGGACTGTAACATGCTCCCGTTATTCTGGCTAACAAAGCAGAAGTGTTCACCTTGAAGCTTGATCCTCCTATGTACATTTATTTAGAAGTCCTACAGAGTTCAATGGGGCGTATTTCCAAGGAAGTGTGATAGGGTTGTAGACTTAGGTTACAGAATGCTATTGTGTTTCCAGCCTTTCATGAAGTTATTAAAAGGGTATCCATTTGTGTTCTTAATGTATGCATGTGAGGTTTGCATGATGGGATTGCTTTGGGATATCATTAATGAGACAGATAATTAGCAGGCTTGTTTAGAAACAAGTAGAGTCAGAAGAGGGTGTTTGCAACATGACTGTCTAGTAACTTTAAAAAAAAAGAAAGTGGAATAAGCTGTTAACGCAAATCTTGTTGAAGAAATTGTCTCCCTTCCTGCAATTGCTCTGTGGGCAATTCTAAGAAATATATTAAGCATCTGCTGTTGTGCTTGCTGCAGTCTGAGACAGGATTTTGGATCGGATGAATCACAAGATGTACGAATCAAAGTGCCAATTTCTAACGCTCTTCCAGCATCTCTGACTAATACCAGCAAAGCTGAATTGGCATAAGGGGAGTGTCAGTGTGATAATAACTGAGTCAGAGACAAGTTGTTAGTACCCTTGTATATAAGGAATTGCTGTGAGGACATCTGCAAAATGTAGGCAAGTGTTGAAGTGGCGGCGTGTGTGTACGTATAAAACATTGATACCTTTCCTCTTCCAACAGAACATGGAAGCATTTTGATTTTTTTTACTTCAGCAGTTGATGGAGTGAGTATTATAGTGTGACTATTTGGACAGCATGCAGCAGATGCTTTGTTCTTTTCCTGTGTCATCTTCACAGGAAATTGCAGCTGAATTGCCACTGGGTGAGCTGTATGTTGTGTTGCAAAAAAGAACCCAGCCTTTGGCAAGAAACAAAATTTTATTCCATGTTGCAGAACCCTCTTAATTCAGTCCTTGGTTTCATTGTCAACCCAACCCCTGTTAACGAGAGCTCGGCAAATATTTCAGTGCTTTGGGGCTAACATCGATTCTTTAGAAGTACTGGACAATCAGGTGCCTGACATTTTTTTATTCCTGTGGGATCATGTATTGCACTACATTTGAACTATTTATAAGCAAGTAGAATCTCACTCCAGTAAGGGCTTGTGGTTCAGCTTCCTTGAGGCATAGCCAGCAATCTGGTCTTTCTGCTTTAAAGTGAAATGGCTTTCCTTCAGAGTCCATGATCTTCAGGCTTATTCCAGAATAAATTTGTTTGTCTTTAAGGTGCCACAAAATTTTTTTGTTGCCATTATCTTCAGGTGAGCCGTCTGTATTGGAGATGGCTAACGTTGAGGCTGCAGGCCATCCATGGTCTGAAACAACTTTATCTCCCACATCCCTCTGCAATCCTAGCAAATTTCAAGCAAGCCGTCAAATTTTAATCAAGCTTAATTAGAATTTTTTCTTTGCTCACTTTTAAGAAAAAAGAGCAATGAGTCCCTGTGTTGCGCTGGTAAGACAAAGGACCACAGCTTATTGAGGGGAACTTTTTGAAGGAACAATTATCTCGCTGCATGTGTTGTGTTAAGCACCTGTGAAGTTACAAAGTTGGTGATGCCAACTGTTGTTAAAGAGTCTTGGCATCTGTGAGTCAGTTGAATTGTCTGACCGCTGGACTAGTGGCTGAAGGATGGGTGGCCCCTGAGAATGTAGAAGCTGGCCATTTCTGCCCTATCTCTTGTGTAGTGGCGTGTGGATGGTGTCTTCTGTTGAGCCTTTCGCATGCAGCCTGATCCTATGCATGTTTATGTGGAAGCAAGTCCCACTGTGTGTGTTCATTATTTATTACAATTATTTATATCTCCACTTTCAGGATTTAAATCCTTCCACGGCACCTTAGTTAACATCAGCAATCTTTAATATGCAAGTTAACATCAACCATCATTAATAAAATCACAATAAGCAACATTTTTGTTTAAAAAGTGATCAGGATTATTTCCACAGGCAGATGGTGATAGATGGTCATGTTGAGTTAGTGGGGGGGGGGGAGTGCTGCTGGAGTGGGCCCTGAGGTGGTATTCACCTGCCTTCATCTCTCTCCTGGAATCCTTCCCACAGGGCTGATGGTGGTAGATGGCCCTGTGGGGGAATGGGACAGTCCAGCTCCAAGCAAGCTCCAAGGTGCTGTTTGCTTTCCTTTTGTTCAATTGGGGCTCACTCCCAGATAAGTACCTGTGTGACTGCAGCCCTATGTAGAAACCTGGAGTTCTTGTTTTTCTACCTCCAAAGGCTTGAAATCATAAAATGAGCTTAGGAACCACTGGGGCAGAAAGTATAAATCTGATTATTTAATTGCCCTCATAATCTCTAAGCATTTTGTTTTCCTTAGTAAATGGACTGTAGTGGTTGGAGAAGTACATCTTTATATATGGCTAAGGTGCTCTTTTGCATTCCAGTTTGTAGGGAGGCTTATATGAGGAGGGTGTGCAACGGTGTCTTCTCTGTTATGGCACAGTGGTTTTGGAACACCCTCCTTAGAGCACCTTACCTTGCACTACCTTTATTGAATTTTAGGGAAATGATTTAAAAAATGGTATGTTCCGCTCAGCCTTTGGAAATATGTTTCTCTGCTGTTGCTAGTTTTAGACCTGGTTTGCACGTACTGACAAACCATGGTTTAATTAACCATGGTTTGATGAATTGTGGGTTCTCATTACATGTGAACCTGGAACTATGGGTTATTAACCATGAACAACCCATGAAGTGAACCCATGGTTTGTTGTTGGGTTGTGAACTGCGAGTTGCTTAAACTGGGTTACGTGCAAACCCAGAATCGTGGGTTGTTCATGGGTTGTTTTTTCAGGCTACAGAGGCAGTGGGCAAGAGCGGTCAAAAAACCCAGCCTCCTTACATGCCAGTACTGCAGTGCCACAAAAGCAGTTGGGATACAGGGAGGGAGTGGGTGAAGGTGGAGGGAAACAAACAGCCCAGGGACTTAGAAAACAATCCATGGTTTGTTCAATCATCTGCCAGCCAAAAGCTGGGTAGGGCGACAAACCGTGGTTTAGATAAACCATGGGTTAGTGTTACATGCGAACCATGCCTTACAGGGAGTTAGTATGCCAAAAGTAATGGTGGTTTTGATTGATTTTTATTGTATGTGTTTGTAATAAGTACACTGCCCCAGGCAGTTGTGTAAGTGGAAGGGGGTGATCTATAAAGTTCAGTAATAATCTTAAAGTACTTTAGTTGTTAAGGAACCGTAGCCTGGTATAAAAATTCCAGTTGGCTAATCCATTATTTTTTTTACTCTCGAGAGGGCCCTTACTCTCATTGTTTATAGCATGCTGGGTTGCATACTTTATGTTTCATAACAGTGTAAGGCCTGGTCTTAGAAAGGCTACTACTTTGACCTGAGTCGACAGTACCGCTACGTTTTGTGTATCTTGAATCGGATCCTGCCTGTGCTTTGTTGTGAGAAACAATACTTGTGCTCTAGCATTACTGTTTTCTCTTCTAGTTGTTATGCATAGCGTTTAAACTTTTGTTGAAACAGGGCTTCGTTATGCAGGCAGCGTGCCAAGCTAAACATACTCCCAGGAGTCCCAACAGCTTCAAAACCAGGCTTTGTTCCTGTGCTTTACAGGGCATGATAGCTGGGAGTAATGTGAACACAGTCCAAGAATATATCTCCCCTTCCATTTAAGAATGGAGATACTGTACCATTGAAGACTGGAAGTCGTCTTTCAGTCCCCCAAATCTGGAAACTATTTGGTTTCACCCCATCTCAATCTAGGTTTAGCCCACTCAAAGCCACTTAATTCTTGCTTGTAAATAGGTGGTCAGCTGTGGTGAGTAAAAAAGCCTCCAGGTGAGCAGACTGGAAAGTGTTTGTAAACTTGAAGATAGCTCCTTCTTTTCTTTCAGGTTATCAGTGTGCTCCAAATGACTGGCATGGGCATTTGAGACCAGGCAGGCTAGTAAAAATAAAAATTGTTCACTAGTAACTTCTGTGGCTGATTTATTCATTTAAGATATCTTTTCAGGTGGGCCTCACAAAGTGATTTACATAAAATTATTAAAATAGAATACATCAGTCAATTATCAAAACAGTAAGCATCAATTTGCAACAAAACAGAGAAGAGGCAAGATGGTTCTTCAGAAGACCTTGATTACCCCACTGACTAGCCCTCTCTTAGTGCCCACTGGCCTCGCTGTCCTCCTGCCTGGTTTTTATTTTGTTAAGATATTTTAATGGGGGAAAAAAATTAACTGGGAGGTTGGCATACTGCAAAGCGAGTTCAAAGGAGCGGTTTTGTTTTTCGGAGCTCAGCCCCCACCGCTGCCTTGTACTTAGGCTCTTGAGCCAGATTTCATAGATCATAGAGTTGGAAGGAGCCTACAAGCGTGGCCGGGTGACCGGCCAGATGGGCGATTTAAAAATATAATAAATAAATAAAATAAATAAAAGGCCATCTAGTCCAACCACCTGCTCAATGCTGGTTATTACCCCCTGGTTATTACTTGGTCTCCCATCCAAGTAATAACCAGGCTTGACCCTGCTTAGCTTTCCACGCCCAGACAAGCTGAGCCAGCGATACTTTTCTGTTGGTTTCGCCAGTTTGTCTTCTGGGAAATGGGTGTTTTATGACTGGCCGTGCCCACCAGCGCAGCCATTTTATGATGGGCAAACCCACCCCATGGAAACCATTTTGTGAGAGTGCCCATGAGCCTCCTTCAAAATTCCAGATGTGGTCACTGGTCCAAGAAGGTTGGGCGTCCCTGTGCTAGGCTGACTGAACCTGCCTCTCTTTGGAAGTTAATACTTTGCATTTGAATATATTATGCTCTTATTTTAGAAAAGCTTGTTTTTTTAATTCTTGCTTTGTGCTGGAAATAACTTGATGGATGATGGGAGGAAAGTTTTCTTTACCATTCTCTTCCTTTCCCACAGAAACTGAGCAATTGACATGAACTCTTCAAGCTTGCTTTGAACTTTACAGTTCAGTTGCAGAGGTGAAGGCAGCCAACAATATGTCACTAGTGAATTTTGTGTCAGGTTCTTTCAGCACTTTTCTGCTTACCAGAGGTTCTTGTAACTTTATTTTCTTTTGATTGTTTCTTTCTTTTATTAAAAGCCTGCAATTTGGCAAATTAGCTTGGCTGGCTCCTCTAGAGGTCTTCTAGAAATGGAACAATAAAGTTAAATTATTTTCTGTTTGAGACACTCTTAAGAGGAAATTGCAATGGTGACAACTTCATTGCCAATGACCGAAAAGTGTCTAGGCACAAAGAGACACATTTTGGTCTCTTTTTTTGGTCTAGGCTTTTTTCTTGCTAATTAGCAGTCCTGTATGGGGAGAAAAAATCCCCTTGCAAATTCCGCAGTCACTCTTTGGGAGCGGGGACTACTTACACATTTTGAGGGATTCCCTTTTCTACATTTAAACATTTGGCCATGGCCTGGGAGTTTCTATTCCATTCACCAGTGGCCTGAGGATCCATCCACGCAGCATAAATTTTATGTAATGTCATATGTTTCCTTGGACGTTTTTCTCTATTGGCATTGGGGGAGGCCTACTGTGATAGATTTTTGCAACTGAAGAGTTTGCATAGGAAATGACTGGGCTTATCAAGGGCATCTGGCACTGTAGAGCTGGTGATCTTGTCTGTGAATTAGGCTGTGCCATGCAGCTGCTAGCATCAACCAAGAAGCCCAGCAGAGGAGACTGAAGGCCAGTTTGCACATGCAAACGCATGACTCTTTGACTGGAAAATCAAGTGATGATTTGCATGGGTGATGCATCAGTCAGCTTTTGCATTAATTGTCACAGAGAGGCTTTTGATGTCACTTTTCAGTGGAAACTGTTTGTACAGTGGTCCAAAAGTCACCAAGTGGATGTGTGAAGCACCATGAGTGCGGTGAAGCAGCTCTTCCTACCCCCCTCTTTACATACAGTATTGTCACTCATGGAGCTTGTCATAGTTGCTACACATTTTTGTTTGTTCCCCAGTAACCTCAGGTTCTGGGTTCAGACATCATGTAAACAGCGCAGGGACAGGGCATCCCTGGGTTGTGTATTTTAGCAGTGGACACAGGTGGGGGAACCAGCACACACATTCACTCGCTCCCATTGTGTTTCCAGCAATTTATTTATTTATTATATTTATACCCCGCCTTTTTTCCTGCAAGGAACCCAAGGCGGCTTACATAATAATCCTCTCCATTTTATCCTCACAACAACCCTGTGAGGTAGGTTAGGCTGAGAGTCAGTGACTGGCCCAAAGTCACCCAGTGAGTTTCATGGCTGAGCGGGGACTAGAACCAGGATCTCCCGAGTCCCCGTCCAACACTCTCACCACTACGCCACACGGGTTCTTAACCATGGGTTGTTGCCGATGTGCGAACCAAATCAGTATCTTCTCTGTACACTGTTTTTTTTTTCAGCAGTGAGAAACCTGGTCTTTGATAATGTCTAGCTAGTAATGGGTTGTGGTTTTTTTAATGCAACTATTGATAATTGAATAATCCCGTGTTCTTGAATGGATTTGACCTTCTTAGGTATACATTATTGTTTCTCTTTAAGTAGTTATCACACTTTTGAACCTAAATATTACTATGTTGTGTTTTCTGGACAGTTTTCTGTTTCTGTTGTTATTGCTTTCAAGCAGCCGAATGAGTCTTAATTGTTGAACTGCTTTTGATTGAATCCTGAGTCGCCTCTACATTTATAGTTGTGTGTGTGTGTGTGTGTGAGGGGGATATTTCAAGAATTAATCTATTTTTAAATGTTATTTTTATTGGACCTACAACAGCCAGCCCATCTCAAGGGCTAGAGCCTGGTAACAGTATGCTAATTATTCTAACCTGATTGTGATGCCAATTCTGGAAGCTGTAAAAGCAGGTGTGGGGAACTATAGGCCCTCAGTCCCGATCTGTTCCTCCAGGATTCCATAGATGGCTATGCGTCCATTCTCTGGCCCTACACCTTTTCTGCCAGCCACTGTTCGTTGGGTGTTTTTCTGGGTTTTGCGCTGTTTTTCCCCCATTTTGAAAGGTTGGAATGCCTCTTCCAAGGCTTAGTTACTGGCAATAAGAGCTTTACGCTACAATATGCTGGTATTTTTTTGTCTTTTGGTCCTGCACCTTTTGCCTTCAGCCCTGGCCGAGAGCGTCTCTGAAATTGAATTTGGCCCTTGGGATCAAAGAGCCCCCCCCCCCCCCGCTGTACAGGCAAGAGATGTGAAGGCCCAGAACCACCACCCCCCGAAAAATTCAGGAAAAAAACCCTTTCCCCCTGAAAATTCCCCCCCCCCCATTTTTTGGGGGGAGGAATGGAGGGAATTGTTTTGTTCCTGAATTTCCCCCTTTTTTCCCCCCGGGCCTTCACATCTCTAGTACAGTCTCCAAGAATGAAACTTCCAAAGAATACTTACCAAAGACACCTTTATTTGCCCAAGCACCTTGAAACTGAAGTGGCCTTTTGTCTCTCTTGCTGTTTCTCTAATCTCTCCTTATGTTTGAGGATAACCATATAAATGTATTGTTTGAAAATAAGATAATCTCAAGTTAATGGATTTGTAAATCCAAATTTCCCTAAACACTGTGTGTTAACTGCATTTTTCTTCGTTGCTTCCTCTGGTGGTTTCTTTTCAGCAATAATCTCTCCTCGATAAGACAGACTGTTCCTTAGGAAGCCGAGCTTTTCTCTTGCTGTGTTAAATTAATGCTGGCAGGTTTTCAGGTAGAATTGTGTCTCTTCCTCGTGCTATATAAACGAATAGTGGCAAACAACCATTTATAATTTACTAATACAGGCAGTCCCCGAGTTAAGTACATCCAGCTTACAGATGACCCATACTTAAGAACGAACTGCTGGGTCCCCCAGCGCTACGTCATTTACGTGGCGTATATAGCATAGTATACTACGCAAATTGCGTAAGTTACGCAGTTTGCATAAATGCCGACACCCCCCCACCCCCCGGATGCTATGGTGTTCCGACTTACCGTAAATTCAACTTAAGGACATTCTTAGGAACTGAACTTGTTCGTAACATGGGGACTGTCTGCATTAGTATATATATTATACTATGGGAGACAAGATGGAATGTGTGTTGTACTGTTTGTGGAGGAATGGGAATGCAGGCTTTCCGTGATAATCCCCATGTTTCAAACTGCCAGGTAATTTTCAGCCAAACAAGAAATGATCCGTGATCAGAATCTTCCAGTTTTTAGTAATTAGCCGTTCCCTGGTGCTACTTTGAAGATCAAGGAACCCACTGCCCTGTGCAGTTATCTGTCAGCCAACAGCACTTTGGGAGAATTATTTAGATTGGAAAACAGTATGGGGGCAAAAGTTTAACACACATACCCTTCACCCCTTCCCTGATCTTCAAAGCAGCCATTTAATAGGCGATCACTCGTGACCGAGTAAGATTGTCTTCCATGATAAAATTACAAAAAGAAAATGATAAAAAGGAGGAAATACTAAAAAAAATTGTGTAGACTCTAGCGATGGGTCTGTAAGTGACTGAGGAGGCCAATTCTAGATCCACACAGCTTCCCACAGTGAGGACACAGGTTACCAGATGGAAGATGGTCCTGTAAAGGATACATTTGACGTGCTTTTCGCTTAGCACGTTTCTCCCTTTCACCTTGCACTCGGGCTTCTTCAAAGTCCATGGAGCCTTTGTGAAAGGCCAACCTCCATTTAGATCGTTCATGGGCCAGAGCTTCCCAGTTTTTGATGTTTACATTGCATTTTTTTAGATTAGTCTTAAGAACATCTTTAAACCTCTTATACTGACCACCGATATTCCGCTTTCCATCCTTGAGTTGGGAATAAAGTAACTGCTTTGGGAGACTGCAGTCAGACATTCGAACAACATGACCGGTCCATTGAAGTTGGGGTTGAAGGATCATTTTTTCAACGCCAGTAGTCTTTGCTTCTTTCAGTACACTGACATTTGTTTGCCTATCTTCCCAAGTAATTCGCAGGATTTTCCGGAGGCAGCATTGATGAAATCTTTCAAGGAGGTGGAAGTGACGTTTATAGATAGTCCGTGTTTCGCAGGCATACAATAAAGTTGGTAATACAATGGCTTCATAAACAAACGTTTTGGTCTCCTTACAGATATCCCGATCCTCGAGCACTCTATGTTTCATTTGAGAAAATGCGGCACTTGCGGAGCTCAAACGATGCCGGATTTCACTGTCAATGTTAGCTGTAACAGAAAGATAGCTGCCAAGATAGAGAAAATGATCGACATTTTCTAGTATTGCCCCGCCAAGCTGGATAGATGGCATCACCAAAGGGTTAGCTTGCACTTGCCGATGAAGCACTTGCTGATAAAGCACGTTGGTTTTTTTTATGTTAAGTGAGAGACCCAAGTTTTTCGTATGCTTCTGCAAAAGCATTTAGGATAGTTTGGAGATCATCCTCTGAATGTGCGGAGACCACATTATCATCAGCATACTGAAGTTCCACAATGGAGGTTGTAATTACCTTACTTTTTGCTTTCAGCCTACTGAGATTTAAAAGCTTTCCATCTGTTCGATATATAATTCCCACACCAGTGGGAAGTTTCCCCTCGACAAGATGTAAAATCATGGCGATGAAAATAGCAAATAATGTTGGGGCGATAACACATCGCTGTTTAACACCTGATCCCACTTTAAATAGAGCACCATGAGAGCCGTTGTTGTCATGGAGAAGTCGCAAGATATTCACAAATTTATTGGGGCATCCAATTTTCGTAAGGATAGTCCAGAGAGCCGTTCGGTCTACAGTATCAAAGCAGCCATATAGGGCTACTAATTACTAGGAGGAAAAGCACTAAAAAAATCTGGAACTTCTTCATCATGGATTTCCTGTCATTCTAGTTTGGCCCTTATATGAGCAACTCGCAAGCGGTAGCTTATGGGATCTGGTCATTCTTCTGGTGGTACAGAAAGGTTGTTGGCTGACCCTTTCTGAAGCTTAATGATAAGCTATGGCAATATTAAGTGTATTGTCAACTAGCCTTGGTGTTTTTTTTCCAAAAAGTGACAAAGTGAGCAAATGTGTTGTGCTTTTAGCATGACTTCACCCTCCTTGTTACCTTTTGTGGAGGGTAACATATAAAATAGTTATTTCCTTACTTTTACGAGACTTAAGGGTGCAATCCTATGCATATTTAGTCAGAAAAGTGTCCTACAATTCCCAGCATTACCCAGCCAGCATGGTGGGGAATGCTGGGAGTAGTAGGACATTTTTCAGTCTAAACATGCATAGGATTGCACCTTAAACTGATTACCTCGTTTAACAACAATATGATTTAGTACCTTTCTCACCTGTCCCTGTTGCCAATATAGAGTGTTGGCTGACTTGTGACTCTATCTGCAAGGTGCTTTCACACACTATTACAATCTTGCCCCTTTAGGAATTCCTCCTCTAAAGCAGCCTTGCACACAAGTCTGTGCAAGTTACTAGTCCACAATGTGTTGTTATTGTTGTTGTTGTTGTTGTTACTACTACCTCATCTGCCCACCCACATGCCTGCTAGCCATTTTTGGCATATCAGTATCCTAAAAAGACTGGCTCTCTTCCGGTTTACAAAAATTTCCCTGCCTAGTTGTCTGGAAACAATTCTTATTTAGCACAGAGAACCTACTATACTTCCTTTACGTAGAATTGTGAGAGAATAGTTGACATTTTAATGTGTTCACCTCAATGGTTACTTCAGTTTAAAAACACTTAACATGTTTTAACTCTGCACTGCCCTTATGGAACTTGATCCCCGTTTTGGTAGGAAAAGTTGAGGAAGGCACTTCTGCACATCAACTGAGCTCATGCCATCAGCTTCTGAAGAGAACATCAACAGACTGCAGAGCCAGCAATATAATTAGGCAAAGTGAGGCAGTTGCCGGGAGATGTGGAGGGGGCAATAGCAGCAGCCTCCTGGCTGTTCCCTACTATGGGAGGACAGAGTTGTGTATTCCAGGCAACCTGCCTTGCACCCCTAAGCTAGCCTGCTGTCCCATCACTAGTGTTGAAGAAAGATTCAAGTGCCAGTCCAGTTGGCTTCTGTGGGTGGACAGACTGAGAGTACAGTTGGGGGCAACCTAACCCCTACACCTTCCCATGAGCTATTTAAAGACCTGTGTGTCCCGAAGGAAGGCATGGAGAAGAAGCCCAGGCCAGGGTGCTTCATCCTGCCATCAACTCCTGAAAAGATCACCAAGGGCCTGAGAAAAGTCTACTGTTTTATTTTTTGTAACTTCTGTTTGTGTGAAATTGTAAAGTGCTTTGAATGCCTTGGCAGAAAAGGCAATATACAAATTTACGGTAGTAAATGAATAAAACTTACATGAATAAGTATGGATGTAAGGTGTGTCCTGCTGAATAATTCTTGTAGAAGTACCCAATGTTGCTTGCCTTTCTTCCTGTGAAGTCAATCTGAGAGAAATACCCACCCACCCCATCTCTGTCTGTCTTTTAGGATAAGTGCAGCAGATTCATATAGTCATAATGAAAGACTTTGTGAGCACCCCCTGATCTCTGGAGCTTTTAGAAACCGTAGTTGTCAACCCTGGCTAAACTTCTGTTCTTTCTTTCTTGTAGTTGGAAAGCATGAGCTCACTGGGCACAAAGTGGCAGTGAAGATCTTGAACAGACAGAAGATTCGCAGCCTTGATGTTGTGGGGAAAATCCGCAGGGAGATTCAGAATCTGAAACTTTTTCGGCATCCACACATAATTAAGTTGTAAGTTTTGTGGCTGTTTCTGCTCAAGAATAATCTCTCTAATGCTGGGTGTTCCTTGAGAAACAGAGCTTTCCCATTCAGCGGGCAAAATGAACACTGGCAGGTTTTCTGGTGTGATTCTCTGTATTCTTCATGGTGCTATAAACCATTAATGGCAAGAAACCAATTATAACTTGCATGGAGCTGGAAGGCACTTGACTAAAACGTCGAGTGAAGGCTTCTTAGTAGAACAATAACAAGGATGGAAAATGACTCCTCTTGGGGAAAGCAGTGGGAGACTAAAGCAAGATTGAATGTGTGAAACATACTTTCTTTGGGAATGCAGTTGCCCCTTGGCAAACTGCCGCTGCTTTCTCCACTGACTATCCACTTGTCTAGCAGCTGTTGCAGGTCTTGGGAGCCAGCCACTGTAGGGCTGCTCTGTTTTTTTTCCTGACTGAGAAAATGCCACAACAACTGCATATTGTTACAACAGTTGCCATCGAGGCTCGGCTGCTTCCACCTGCCTCGCTCCATCCCTGGCCCTAGGGATGGGCGGAAAAATTACCCACATAATTTTTCACTTTAGAACCACTATGCAAACAGAAATTTGGTTATTGTTCGAAACTCACGCTTCTCCAAATTTTGCAATGGAGTTGTCCAATTTTTATTTTTAAGTGTATATTAGGGACAATAACATTAAAAATGCATTATGTTAGACAAATTGCTTGCAAAGAATGTGTATAGGCAAACATGCATACAAAAATGCATGTATTAAGGAGGAATGTGCATAAAAATGATTGACTGTTCATGCAAACTTTTTTAAAAAATTCAAAGTTTGGGAAGAACCGAATTTAATATTGGAAAACTGAGAGAAACTGAAATTGACCGATTCTTCCATTCATACCTAGGAACCTTAGTAAGGCAACTGCTGCCAGAAGGAATGGTGAGGGAACCTTCTGGCCTTTTCAGTATACTTATAAGAGCTTGTATGGGGCCACTGGAGGTTAATGCTATCGGCTTTGGGACTACATTTGGTGTTTGTATGAGGACCATCTGCCCAGGGAGAGTCTTTTTTCTGTACTGGATATTGTTAACTGACCTGTTGGTATGTTTTCTGCTCATTTAAACTTCTGTTATGTTTTTAAATGAACTGCAGTTGAATTAATGTAATGTTGTAATGTATTATAATTATGGCTATTGTTTGTTTTGTGAACAGCTTTGAGCACAGTATTTGTGGAAAACGTGGTATATAAATTGACTGTGATTATGTATAAATAGAAAGGTTACCCTTTATGGTCACAGGTGGAGGTTTTGATCTTGGCATGTGCTCAGTCTTCAGCTATGCAGGTGCAGAGTTGTGGCACCTACTAGTCCTGGCTCATTATGTTTTCACCCAGTCTGCCATTTCCTAGGCTAACTACAATATGCCAGCTATGTCCTTCTACTAAAGCAGGGGTGGGGAACCTTTCAGCCTGAGGGCCAAAAAATTGCAAACTCTGAAAGGTCTTGGGGGCCACGTTCTATCTGTGGGTGAGGCTAAAGGCAGACTGGGCAGGACTGACTGGGTAATTATTACCATTCCAAGCCTACCTAGATGTAAGCAGGACTGAATCGCTCAGCAGCCTTTTCAGATAGCATTCCAAATACCAAGCCTCTGCATTTCTACTCACAAGTAAGCATGCCTCCTGCCAGCAAAATGCACAGCTCAAAATCATTGCAACTGCACGATTCTTTGCAGGGTATTAAATACTGTCTAATCTCCGATCAGTGATCAGAGATAACAGCACAAGAACCTTGTAGACTGGATGGAGAACTGCCCAGGGCGCATCTGGAGGTTCCCATCCCTGCTCTAAAGGCTGGGACTCTAAAGGTGTTGTGACAATACAAGGCTGGGTTAGTATCACAGATAGCAGATAGGCAGCAGCAGAGGAAGTGCAGGGGAGGAAATAGGAGCAGTGGTAGAGCTGGGGATGGGTGACCCACACTATATAGTCATTTGCAGTGTTGGTTTGTAATTTGCTGGTTATCTTAGTAAGTAGGTTTCTACAGTGAGCTTCAATAGGCCTGTTGTCTATAACAGGTGGGAAAAGGAAAGTTTAATTCCATTGGGAATCCTTCTCCATGGCATACAAGTGGAGCAAAAGTTGCCAGTATTCAGGCTTCCGATTAAGACACCAGTTCCATTTCACTGTAGGACTTAGATCTTGGTTATGATCCACAACTTGCTTTGAACTAAGGATTAGGAACCTTGTATTTCCACTTGCCAACTTCCAGCTGGCTGACTCACCAGACATCTTACCTGTCTGCTTTCACATGTAAACACCCAGTGAATAAAGAACTGCATATTCTCTTGCATTTGATGCACACATGCCTCTTCAGATGACCATGACAGACAGGGGGCTGTGATTAAAATTCTTTGTCATAGGTATCTAGCACAGCTTTTTTGAAAATGTCAGCCAGTGTGACATGACTAAAAATTGATTGGGACCCTAAAAGGGAAAGAAAAAAAAGATGCCAGATTTCACTCTTGCACCTGAGGTTTAACTAAAGCATTGCACGCTTACTTGGGGAATAAGCCCTATTGAACTCAGGATTTGCTTCCAGCTGAACATGCATGTGATTGGGCTGCTCATCCATGTGCTGCCTTTAATTACAAGACCTGCTTAACTTCATATGGGGTGTGTAAGTGTCTACAGTGAATTAAATACTAATATTGTCTTTCTCAGGTACCAGGTTATCAGCACACCATCTGACATTTTCATGGTGATGGAATATGTTTCAGGAGGTGAACTATTTGATTATATCTGTAAAAATGGAAGGGTAAGAATCTCCTGCTTTTCGAAGTGCTAACTTTACTTTTTGCAGCCTTGGATGGGCCTCTTATGTATAATTTTGCTATTGGAACGATTAATAGCTTTGCATATGTGAAGCTGCATTACTTCCTTAAAATGGAAATTGCTGATTCCCATATTAACATTACTAAAGTATGGTGGTATTCAAAGAATTTCTTAGTTTTGTGGTTGCTGTCTTTTTAAAGTGTCGATCTTTTAAGGTTACAAGTTACTGTGGCAAGCCATCTAAGTAGCTGTTTTCTTTATCACGTAACATCAGTATTTTCACACTTTTCACACTGGTGATTTTTAGGAGGCAGGAAAGTTTTTAGTTCAGGTCTCACTACTACCACTATGTGCGCAGGAACTTTGCTTTTTTCTACTTCTTTTGCATCTATATTGTATTCCATCACTCTTCTCCCTCTCCCCCCCTTTTTAAAGGATCACATTTGGCATTCTCTAAAGCCACAAAATGTATCATTTACAGAGTTCTAATGTCTTGCACTGCCATTAAAATATTGGAAATGCTCAAGGTTTTTTTGGTGTGTGTGTGTTTTAAAAAATGTACTCCTTTTTTTTTTTCTTTTTGTCTCCCAACCTCCTTTATTAGCTTGATGAAAAGGAGAGTAGACGTCTGTTCCAGCAAATCCTTTCTGGCGTGGATTATTGCCACAGGCACATGGTAGTCCATAGAGATTTGAAACCTGAAAACGTGCTGCTCGATGCACACATGAATGCCAAGATTGCCGATTTTGGTAGGTTTCCTTTGAAATGCAACTTTATTTTTGGTACACGTTGATTATTTAAGTAGTGCCAAGTTTCAGGTTCTTGTGTTGAACTCCATTACTGAACAGAGATCTTTTACCTACGGTACCAGACGTTTCTTTCCCTGTATAGGAACTGTGTAGCTCAATGTTGCTGCTGTTCTCTACTTTGGATGCCTATTTTTTAATTTATGGTTTGTATTTTTACTGCTTTTTATTCCTGTTTGTTTGGAATTGTGGTGGCCTATGGCTCTGAACAATAGAGATACTACTACTAATTTATGCATTTGCTATCCCTTCCCCCCCCCCCCCCCCAAACTGCCACTGAGGCGAAATGCTTCTGTGTCCAGATAATGCACACATTTTATATTTTTAAAATACTCAGTACAAGATATTCTAGCAAAGGTTGTTGAGCAAAATGTAACACTGCAATGCATTCTGTATGCTTTTCTATGATACTGTTCATATGGAAATGCAACATGTTTCTTTGAGATTTAAAAGTGCACACGCTCAGCATGCAGCTTGGTGAATAAACCACCAGAGATGAAAATCAAATGTCTTAATAAATCCAACTTTCTTTCTCTCTGTCCTATTTATACTGGATCAAAGCTGATGCCACAGGTTGCTTTAGGATGCAATCCTATGCATGTTTAGACAGAAAAAAAAGTCCTACAGATCGGCTGGGGCATGCTGGGAGTTGGAGTTCTTTTTTCCTGTCTAAACATACATAGGATTGCACCTTTAACTAAGCTTATGTAAGGGGATTTTCAGCCCAATCCTGTGTGTAGCCTGTGTGCCCAATCCTCAGTAGCATGTCCCACCTGAATTCCCACAGGACTTGCTTCCGAGTAACCGTGCATAGAATTGCAGCCTTAACAGCACAGTCTTATTCCTGCTTATTCAGAAGTATCTTCTACTTTATTCAGTGGGGTTTACTCCCAGTAAGTATGCGTACAAGTGCAGCCTCTGTCTTCATTGCTTCGCTAGAAGGGGCTGCTTCCATGGGTCGGCATCTTACTAAAAGTCAGCCTCTCTGTCAATCTGTGGTTCATTCTGTCTCATCCCTCTGGAGGGAAGAGCCTGGAACCTGGACTGTATCACCGACTGCCAGGGGACAAAAGAGTCTCCCACCCCCTGCCCACCACCAGCACCAGCACCTGCTTAATTATAATGCACCCCTCTGTGGATTTTAATTGGAAGCCAATTTTGACTAAACCCCCCCCCCCCCCGAGCATAAGTATAATACATGACAAACGAGAGCAGCCTTTCCTAGCTTGGTGCCCCGCAGGTGTTTTGGACTATAATTCCCAGCACTATTGGCCATGTGGGCTGGGGCTGATGGGAGTCGAGGTCCAAAATATCTTGAGGGCACCAGGTTGGGGAAGGCTGAGCAAGAGAGCGCAAAACCACAAACGTCTGTCCAGTGGGTTGTCCATATAAAGAATTCATGGCATATAAATAGGGAAATACAGTAATACCTTGGATTGCAAGTAACTTGGTTTGAGAGTGTTTTGCAAGACAAGCAAATTTTTAAATATTTATTTAAAATTTTTTGACTTGATATACAAGCGACGTCTTGTGATACAAGTACTGTAGTACGGCTTAAATTAAAAATCTCTGTACAAATTTTTTTTGGGGGGATTTCGTTTTGATATAAGAGTTGTTTTGGATTACAAGCACGTTTCCGGAACGAATTATGCTCTCAATCCAAGGCATGACTGCACTGAGACATAATTGCACATCTCATAAAACAACCCAGGGAAGGGGCATTCCAGGGTTGTTGCTGAAAGTGGGTATAAAGCAGAAGTGGTGAGTGGTTGGGAGGCAGTGCATCTCTGTACAATAAATAATGCCACGGTGTATTCTGTCATGTGTTGTTGTTCATCTGAGGTTGTCTTTACCTAATTTTGAGACCTGCTACGGGCCCAATGATTTTTCTTCTGTCCTGATAAGTGGAACCATGGAACTCGAGAAGGGTGTACTTTCTTTTTCACATGATTGTAAGAGCAATTTCTTTGAATTATTATGTGTCTGGTGTCCCATTGGCATAATTTTTCTGTGTGCCAGGCAGTCTAATCCCAGATAACAGAACTTTTTGTTCAGTTAAATTGATAACTTGTTAGCCCGGTGGCAGGCTTTAATATGTGTTAGTCATCTAGGGCTGGTCATCTTTACTTGAACTTCTTTTTGCATTTTCAGGCCTTTCAAATATGATGTCAGATGGAGAATTTTTAAGAACAAGCTGTGGCTCTCCTAACTATGCTGCTCCAGAAGTAATTTCAGGAAGGTAGTTTCTCTTCTTGGATAAATGTATATATGTATTCTCAAAAACAAAGCCCTGCTCTTCAGTGTTAAAGCTGCAAGGTAGATTGCTAAACTTTCAGGTTTGGACATTTGAACTTCCTGGTTTTGATGGCTTCTTTTGATTAGTCTCATTGTTTTCTATGTACTATAAGACTATGGTAATGTTTGCATTCTTGCCCTCCCTTCTCTTCCTCACACAGGACTGGGAGGAGGACTTCAGAAGCATTTACTTTTTTGGTTTAAGTTTACTGTAGTTTGTTGTGTCATCTGACATGACAAATTGTGGTTGATGCGAACTGACTAAGGTCATTTTCAAAAAAGCCAAACTGGTTTCTGAAGCTGGCTTGTGTAAACCAGCCATTGTTAATGTTATCCACAATTCTGGGTCTGAATAATGTGGCAAACTGTAGTTAACAAACAAAAAGTAAAATCTTCTGGCCACATGGAGGTGAAGAGGGACGAGCATGTGAGCCCGATGCTCTCTATGGCTTGTGCACATCATGCTAAACCATGGTTTACTGTGACATGCAGACACAGCCTCTGACATGCCCACATGGTAAATAAAAAATCAACTTTGCCAGTATTAATAATTCACCTTTATGGAAATATGCAAGCTTCTGGCTTTAAAAAAGATGGCAAACGTTTACCTTTTGGGATGTAAATGGAAAAAACAATTTCAGTACCTAAAAACCAAGGCAACTGGGATCCTATGATCCCCCCCCCCCAGCTTTGTCTTCTGAATTTAAATTATTGTAGCATGGTGTTGGTTCTTATAGATGCTGTCTTTGTGGGAAATGCATTATCTTAATAAGAAAGGCCTGTTTCTCCTATCTTAATGGTTGTGGTTAGGTGCTACTTGGTGCAAGGATATGGATACTTCTGCCTCAAGTCAAATGTGCTACAAAAGCTCCCAGATTTATTCAGGACTTACCTAATGCAATTCTGTGACAGTGGTTAATATTAATGGTCATATAATTTGATTTATTGCATTTGTACTATGCTGTTCTTGCAAGGAGCTTAGGATGGAGTACATGGGCATATTTTATTTTTATCCTTGCACTGATCTCATGCTGTAAATTAAGCTGAGTGATAAGGCCGATGCAGATATAACACTGCCCGTCCTTTAGCTATTAAGTTAAGCAGACCATAAGCGGGACATGGAATTGTGCTCTGCATCCCCTCTCGCACTTAAAATTCCCCTGCAAGCCATAACTAGAGTTAACCATTATTTAACTAGGTTGTTGAAACCAAGAACCCTGCCACGTATGTTGATTTAGACATAATGACTCACCATGGACTGAAGAAGAATTTGTTGGGGGAAAGACCTGGGGCGGGGGGGGGGGGATGTGCAACCCTTTGTCATGCTTCTGATCCCTTAACCATTGCACAGCGTTACCTTTATAACAGCCCATAGTGACTTGCCAAAGCCACCCGGTGAACTTTATGGATGACTGTTGATCTGGATCCAGGTGTCCCTGGCTTCAGCACTCAGTTCACTACACCACTTTGGCTCCATTTTATATTAACAAACACAACTTAAATATGTGGATTCTAGTGCTTTGTATAGGTATTTGTTACTTGAACAAAATTAATTAGAAATTCCATTTTTTAGGTTATATGCAGGCCCAGAAGTGGATATCTGGAGCAGTGGAGTTATCCTCTATGCTTTGTTATGTGGAACCCTTCCATTTGATGATGATCATGTGCCAACACTTTTTAAGAAGATATGTGATGGTATATTTTATACTCCTCAGTACCTGAATCCAGCAGTAATTAGCCTTTTGAAACACATGCTGCAGGTGGATCCCATGAAGAGAGCTACAATCAGAGACATAAGGTATCTCTCACTTGATGGTTCAAATATATACCATAACACAACCCTAATTCTAAATATTTGCACCAGTTTTACTGCACTTTTGGCTTGACATTGTCCCAGTTTGATCATAAGATTAACCATGGTTTGGCTTTACAGGAATGAATCTTGTGTTCGAGTGCTCCTTTCTTATCCTCTGGAACAGCCACTGGTTTGAACTAACTACAGATTGTCATTGTGTGTGAAACAGACCAAACTACACTTAGTTTAAACTTTGGTTTACTGAAACAAGCCAAGGTTTGATCTTGGCTTGTTTCAATAAACCATAGTTTAAACCAACCTTCCTGAACCTGGTACTCTCCAGAAGGTTTGAACTACAGCTCCAGAATTCCTGACCATTAGTCATGCTGGCTGGGGCTGATGGGAATTGGAAATACAAAACATCTGGAGGGCACCAGGGTGGGAAAGGCTGGTTCAAACAGTTTGGTCTGGTTTGGATGTAATAATAAACTGATTTGTTTAAATCAGGAAGGAGATGCTTTCGATCTCCTCCTTTAGCCATGTTGGAGAAGGAGATGGGAATAGGAAGCACTAAGGCTTGTCAAGCTCATTCCTGTAACTCTTAAGCTAGGATTCTACCCGAACTGGCAATTCTGTATTGTGATTCTGTGGTCACACTGTAACTGCTACAACGCAGCTTGTTTTGTACTGCAAGCCCAGCAAACTGTCAGTTCATAAATCTTTTAATGCAGTACTTAGTTGACTAATATAAATATATTTTGCTTCTTTAAAAAGTATATTTCTATTCAATGTAACATTAATTCCAATTTCTTGGGTTTCTGTTTTGGGGGGGGGGTTTGCATAACTTTCTTGTTAAAATCATGGTTTTTTAAAAAGGTATTTGCAGGAAACCTTTTTGCCTTTAGATAGTATTTTTTTTAGTTGCTGTTGTAAGAGCTTAAAATAAAACATGTTTAGGTTAATAATATGTTGATTTTTATATTAGGCTTTATTGCGATTTGAGTATTTTTTGCAACTAACCTTCATAGAAATCTCAAATAATGTGAGAATAGGCACTTTACAGAATAAAATTTAGTTTAAAATCTAGCTGTAAAAGCCATAAAGACTGAACTCTTCCGGCAGGCCTATCCGGCGGAATTTTAGGATGTTTTAAAGATGATTTAAAGATGTTTTAAGATGTTTTTAGGATGTTTTAAGATGTTTAATAGTATATATTGTGTTGTTTTAGTTTAGGTATTTTATATTTTCTGTTGTTCCCCGCCTCGATCTAGATGGAGAGGCGGGTAATAAATAAAATTAAAAAAAAAACAAAAACAAACCTGTACAGTATTCCAGCTGCATCTGTAATCACTAAGGCTGCAATGCTGTACCCACTTGCTTGGGAGTAAGCTCAATTGAACTCAACAGGACTTGTTTCTGAGTAGACAAGTATGGATTACAGTGTAAGATTATTACTTTTTCATATCATTTAGAGATAATATCTCTGAGTCTAAGAGAATTAGCTATCTGCAGATGGGGAGCTAAAAATATTTATATACTTTTAATTTTTATTTAATACTTTAATACTATTTAATACTTTTAGCTGCCCATGTCAGTCTTTAAGTAAAATCTGTGTTTGCAATACATTGCTTGTAAAAGGCTAGCTAAATACTTGAGCAGCTAGTTTTTAAAATGACCAGATTGTCTTGTACCTAGGGAACATGAATGGTTTAAGCAAGACCTACCCAAGTACCTCTTTCCTGAAGACCCATCTTACAGTTCAACGATGATTGATGATGAAGCCTTAAAAGAGGTTTGTGATAAGTTTGAATGCACAGAGGAGGAAGTACTAAGCTGCTTGTATAACCGGAATCATCAGGATCCTTTAGCAGTTGCCTATCACCTAATTATAGATAACAGAAGAATAATGAACGAAGCTAAGGACTTCTACTTGGCTACAAGCCCACCAGATTCCTTTCTTGATGATCACTTCTCCCGTCCCCACCCTGAAAGAGTGCCATTTTTAGTTGCTGAAGCACCAAGGCCGCGCCATACTCTTGATGAGCTAAATCCACAGAAGTCCAAACATCAGGGGGTCAGAAGAGCTAAGTGGCATTTGGGAATCCGGAGTCAAAGTCGACCAAATGACATAATGGCAGAAGTTTGTCGAGCGATCAAACAGTTGGATTATGAGTGGAAGGTGAGATTGCTCAAGTGTTGTTTTTTTCTTCCACAGACGTATTTTAAATGGAAATCACAAAAAGAGATTTAGCGATTATGGTTTTGGTGTTCCTTTGATTTTTTTTAAAAAAGGGTGGAATTAACTTTTAGTTCTGCTTCCTAGGTTGTAAATCCATACTATTTGCGTGTTCGAAGGAAGAATCCAGTGACTGGCACGTATTCCAAAATGAGCCTTCAGTTATATCAGGTCGACAGTAGGACTTACCTACTGGATTTTCGTAGCATTGATGGTATGTAAGGTTGATTATTTGCAGGCAGTCTTGTAGACTGAAAGCACATGTTGCTTTAAAGACGTAGCTAGCAGCTATGCCATCTTCTGTTTTCCTCTGGAATAAGTGCAAGGATCTGGATCCTAGAATGGGGGTGGGGGCCTTTAACCCTTCCCCCTGCTGCTGTCCCAATCTGAATTGGGGGGCCCACACCTCAATTTCTGTTGCCAAATAGTGATTTATTAAAGCAAAGGCATCACTAATTGGCAATATGTATTGCAGACGTGTGTGTGTATCAGGTTGGGATCACAGCAGTTAGGAAGGGTTAACCATCCTACCTCCCACGCTAGGGTCCTGATCTGGACCCCTGTGCTTATTCTACAGTAAAAAAAGAAAAGCTCCTTTATTACCATAATTATACATGTGCTTTGGGCCTTCCTTATGCAAAGTGCTTTAGAATTCTTACTGTATTTTATCCTATCCTCAAATTGTCATTATTATGCCAGTTTTAAAGATGTGGGTTCTGAGGCTGTAAAGATGTGTTGCTTAAGACACAATGGAATGTTATTACAGCAGGTTCAAGAGAAATGAAAGGAAGTGCTTATTTATTTTATTTATATCCCAGTTTTCCATTAAAATAGGGGTCAAGGTGGCTAGCAATAATAAAACACAGATAAAATGTCTCATAATTAAAATACAGTGTAAAACTTAAACAGAATTCACTATCACCACATGTGGTGATGGATACTGGCCATGGCTTTCATGGAGAATAGGTATCAATGGCTAGCTATGACCCTCGCCGGATCGTCACCTTGAAGTGGTGAGTGGGCTTGCGTGTTCCGATGAATCCTGTGAGCAATGCCGTCGGGAGCTATGTACTCCCAGTAGGGTCACCCATGGCGGTAAGGTCCGGGGAGAGGAACCAGACAAAGAACGATCCAAAACATAAAAGTCCTCAACGGCAGAACAGGCGGAAGATAATTAAACCTAAATTACAACGGCTGTGAAGGCGGATGAAGGCTGCAGCAGAGAATGGTTTTCCAATCGTCAGGGTAACCGTGCCATTGGATCTCTGCCATACTCTGTCAAGTTTGTGTGGTGATTCGTTGTGCACCGATCTCCCCACATAAAACAGTTTCACGCACAGGCGTCTTCCAACCCAACCCATCCAACCCAACCCAACCCAAACAAACAAAAAAAAAGTCCCATGGCGACTGGCGAATGGCAACGGGGGCAGGACTGTGAATCTGGAAGCCCCTAGTCATGGACCAGCACATGGGCGGTGGATGCAGACTCAGTCGCCCTGTTCAAGGAACGAGGTAGTCGAGCAGCTCGGCAGCTGTATCCATGACTGAGCAGCCCTATTTAGGATCCACTCTGCTCACCCCGTATGGGGAGGGGGCTAGAAAAGGTGCCCTAAACATAGTCTACCTCTTTCTCCCCTGACTGGATTACCGCGTCCAGTGGGGTCACCATTTTAGCGGTCGAAAAAGACATTTGAATTTTGGAACATGGAATATACGGACATTGCTGGATAACATAGATAGTGAACGCCCTGAGCGTAGGACTGCTATTATTGCAAGGGAGCTGAGACGGTTTAAAATTGACATAGCAGCACTTCAAGAAACTCGAAGGGCAGGAGAGGGACAGCTGAAAGAAGAAAAAGGAGGTTATACCTTCTTCTGGAAAGGACTACCTGAGCAGGACCGACGAATACATGGTGTAGGCTTTGCCATCAAAAATGAACTAGTGAACTCTTTGTCAGAAGTTCCTACTGGCATTAACGAACGCCTGATAACTCTTCGATTAAAGCTCGCCAATAACCAACAGGTAACTATTTTGAGCGCTTATGCACCAACATTAGATGCTGATGATGACATCAAGGAAAGTTTTTACAGCCAGTTGGACACTCTCCTGTCAGAGATACCTAAGGAGGATAAAATTATCCTCCTGGGCGATTTTAACGCAAGAGTCGGGCGTGACTTTGATTTATGGCCAGAAACTATTGGAAAAGACGGAGTTGGTAATAGCAACCCGAACGGACTCTTACTTTTGTCTATATGTGCAGAGCATAATCTCACTATCACAAACACGCTCTTTCGACAAAAGAATAAGTTTAAAACATCATGGCAGCACCCACGGTCAAAGCACTGGCATCTTCTGGATTATGTAATTGTCCGTGTTAGAGATCGCCGCGATGTACTTCTTACTAGGGCCATGGTGAGTGCCGACGACTGCTGGACAGACCACCGACTAATCCGGTCCACAATGGTTATCAACATTGCTCCCCAACGTAGGCTTCAAGGAAGGAAACCAAGGCGTAAAATGAACATCCAAGTCCTTCAAGATCCTATTAAGCAAACTCGTCTTCAATCACTTCTTAAGGAACATCTACCTACGGAACCTCCTGACAACATTGAGGACCATTGGTCTAAGCTGAAAACCTCCATTACTGCAGCTTGTGAACAAACTATTGGATATGAAACTAGGAAACATCAGGATTGGTTTGATGAAAATGACAATGAGATTAAATATATAATTGACCAAAAAAGGAAAGCCTTCCAAATATGGCAAAATGATATTAACTGCGCTGCCAAGAAAAAAACCTACGCTAGCGCAAAGGCTGAGGTCCAAAGAAGAACAAGAGAACTTAAGAACGCTTGGTGGAAAAAGAAAGCTGAAGAGATTCAACAACTTGCAGAATCTCATGATGCACGGGGCTTTTTTAAGGCCACAAGGGCCATTTATGGACCAAAAACCTATGGTACAAACCCTTTACAATCAAAAGATGGCACCAAACTCTTAAAAGACAAAGAGTCTATTGCACTGCGTTGGAAAGAGCATTATTATGACCTTTTAAATCGTAAGTCTAAGGTGGATAATGAGATTTTTTCGCAAATCCCGCAAAAACAAATTAAAGAGGAACTTGCAATACTCCCCACTTTGGATGAAGTAAAAAAAGCCATTAATCAAATGAAGAACAACAAAGCTAGTGGACCAGATGGGATTCCTGCTGAAATCTTTAAAGAAGGGGGCCCCGAACTTGTACAACATCTTCATAAACTCATCGAAAAAATCTGGATAAGAGAAGAGATCCCAGAAGACTTCAGGGATGCCAAAATTATCACCCTCTTTAAGAAGGGTGATAGAACAGACTGTGGAAACTATCGGGGCATTTCTCTCTTAGCAACCGCAGGTAAAATATTTGCTAGGATTCTCGCAAACCGTCTTCTATCTATTTCAGAAGAGATCCTCCCTGAAACTCAATATGGTTTCCGCCCCTCTAGAGGGACAGTAGACATGATTTTTACTGCACGTCAGCTCCAAGAAAAATGCCGGGAGCAAAATCAACCCCTTTATATGGCATTTATCGATTTGGCTAAGGCCTTTGATACTGTAGACCGTACAGCTCTCTGGACTATCCTTATGAAAATTGGATGCCCCAATAAATTTGTGAATATCTTGCGACTTCTCCATGACAACATGACGGCAACGGTTTTGGACAACAACGGCTCTCATGGTGCTCCATTTAAAGTGGGATCAGGTGTTAAACAGGGATGTGTTATCGCCCCAACATTATTTGCCATTTTCATCGCCATGGTTTTACATCTTGTCAAGGGGAAACTTCCCACCGGTGTGGGAATTATATATCGAACAGATGGAAAGCTTTTTAATCTCAGCAGGCTGAAAGCAAAAAGTAAGGTAATTACAACCTCCGTTGTGGAACTTCAGTATGCTGATGATAATGTGGTCTCCGCACATTCAGAGGATGATCTCCAAACTATCCTAAATGCTTTTGCAGAAGCATACGAAAAACTTGGTCTCTCACTTAACATCAAAAAAACCAAAGTGCTTCATCAGCAAGTGCAAGCCAATCCTTTGGTGATGCCATCTATCCAGCTTGGCGGGACAATACTGGAAAATGTCGATCATTTTCTCTATCTTGGCAGCTATCTTTCTGTTACAGCTAACATCGACAGTGAAATCCAGCATCGTCTGAGCTCCGCAAGTGCCGCATTTTCTCGAATGAAACATAGAGTGTTCGAGGATCGGGATATTTGTAAGAAGACCAAAACACTGGTTTATGAAGCCATTGTATTACCAACTTTATTGTATGCCTGCGAAACATGGACTATCTATAAACGTCACTTCCACCTCCTTGAAAGGTTTCATCAACGTTGCCTCCGGAAAATCCTGCAAATTACTTGGGAAGATAGGCGAACAAATGTCAGTGTACTGGAAGAAGCAAAGACCACTAGCATTGAAAAAATGATCCTTCAACGCCAACTTCAGTGGACCGGTCATGTTGTTCGAATGCCTGACTGCCGTCTCCCAAAGCAGTTACTTTACTCCCAACTCAAGGATGGAAAGCGGAATATCGGTGGTCAATATAAGAGGTTTAAAGATGTTCATAAGGCTAATCTAAAAAAATGCAATATAAACATCGAAAACTGGGAAGCTCTGGCCCATGAACGATCTAAATGGAGGTTGGCCTTTCACAAAGGTTCCATGGACTTTGAAGAAGCCCGAGTGCAAGGTGAAAGGGAGAAACGTGCTAAGCGAAAAGCACGTCAAATGAATCCTTTACAGGACCATCTTCTATCTGGTAACCTGTGTCCTCACTGTGGGAATCTGTGTGGATCTAGAATTGGCCTCCACAGTCACGTACGGACCCATCGCTAGAGTCTACACAATCTTCTTTAGAATTTCCTCCTTTTATCCCGGAAGACAATCTTACTCGGTCACGAGTGATCGCCTGATGATGATGATGATGATGATAGCTATATGGAGACTCCATGACTGGGTTCAGACAACATGATAACCCACATACAAAAGGTTGAGAATGGGTTGAGTGTGTGAAGAGAACCCATGGTTTGTTGTTGGGTTGTGAACTGTAGGTTGTTTGTGGTTAACAAACCATCGCTTCTTAGTGCAGCTGGGTTCAGACAACATGATAGCCCACGTTTCAACAACAACCTACAGTTCAACGACAACCCACACTCAGCCCATATTCAACTCTTGAGTGTAGGGTATTGTGTTGTCTGAACCCAGCCCATGTTTAGAAGCCATGTGCTTCTAAGTACCAGATTCTGGAAACAAATGGGGTGGCCAGCACCATTGCAACCTGCTTGTGAGCTTCCTGTCTAGCCACTTGTGGAAACAGAATGCTAGGCTAGAGGAACTGTGGTCTAATCCAGCAAACAATTCTAATGGATTAGACCACCCAGTGAGTTAATAGGACTAGATCCAGGCCAAAATGTCACACTTGATGTCAACCAGATTGGCTCAGCCTGGTGATTTATCACCATAACAATCCACCTGTTCTCAGTTTATTTGCCTTATTTCTCCAGCTATCTTATCTTCCATTGTATAGTCGTGCTGGCATGCCTTTACATTGTTCTCTCTTTTCTTTTTTTGCATTAGATGAAATTACTGAAGGAAAATCGGGGACTACCACTCCCCAGAGGTCAGGCTCTGTGACTAACTACAGATCTTGTCAGAAGGATTCGGACACTGATGCTCAAGGAAAATCCTCTGATGTGTCTCTTACCTCATCGGTGACCTCTTCCCTTGACTCTTCTGCCGCTGAGTTAACCCCGAGATCAGGGAGCCACACGATAGAATTTTTTGAGATGTGTGCAAATCTGATTAAAATACTTGCACAATGATTTGTAAGATTGGCTTTTTTTTTTACAGCAATAAGCATGCCTAAAAATAAAATAAAATCATAGTCAAATGCTTCCAATTATATTCAAGTTACAGTTAACTTTGGCGCTGAGAAGACTAGCCACATTGCAATTTGCACAGGAATTGAACATACATTTAAAAGCAGTCTAGACCTCTTAACGTAATGAAGCAAATGATTATTAGACAGTTCGCTGGTATGATACAGGTACAAGAAATGACAGCCTTTTTGAGCAGAGTTTATTTTTCATTGTGTACACATTGGGGCTTTGTGGAGTATTAACCATAAGGACATTTTTGTAGGTTGTCTTTATATTGCTGATTATATATTCCTGTTACAGTATAAGTGGTCACTTGCTCGATCAGGGGTTCATGAAGGTGACTTTTTGGATCCCAGTCTTCACTTGCACCCTGCTCTATCAGTATAAATGTTCTCCTTGTCAAACAGCACTTCAGACATCTGGCACTTGTTCCATGCTTTTGGCAGCCAGTGGTGCACTTTGGTGGGAGAGGCTAAAGCAGCCCCGATATGGCTTTTTACTGATTTTGATGTGTTGTGGCAAATCCAAAATCAAAATCGTCACATGTTTGAATTGCCATAAGGTACAGGAGTGAAAATTGCAAGGCCAAATATAGTCTATAGAAGCAGTGTTTGGTTCAGTACTATGAAAAGAATGAAAACTTGGGCTAGGATTTAAGAACCCTGGAACTTGTTCTGTGAGCCAACCCAGAGGCTTTAGGCACGGCTTTTCTCAAACAACCGCTTTTTGTGGTGAGTTTCAGACACAGATTGCGATATGGCATGGGGGAAGGCCTGCTGTTCAAAGGTGGGGCACCTGTGAAAATGTCTACTGTCCAAGCGAAAGCCCCTTCCATGAGCCTAAACAGAAGCTTGGATCCTGGTTGTGGGTTTTAGTTGAGGATTAGTTAGAGAAAGGGGCTTTCTGGCCTCAGGCACCAACTTATCTATAAAGATGAGAATATACTTGTTAGGTTTACAACTATGCAGTTTCACTGACCCATGTGTCATACTGGTAGTTAGTAAATAGCTTCTTGCATGTTACTATACAGGATGTGGATCCTGTGCCTGAACCCAATGAGCATGTGGCTGATAGGACATCCCAAATGGATTGGTTCACGCAGTTCTTGGAATCTTGCACTGAGAATTTCATGTGTCCTGTTTTCATATGGCTTTCGTATACAGATTTTTTGGCAGAATAACTCTTCTAGTAATGGGTGATTTGGATCTTGCCTATGTTGCATAATCACTTTTTTACACCACTTTTTTATACTGAATTAAGATTTCTAAAAGTAATGGAACATTTTAATTAGCTTTGGTTTGGTTTTGCAATGTTCAAAAATCCATTGGTTAGAAATGAGTGAGCAGGTTTGGCTGCTGGAAACAAAGCTTGCTTTTGGTAATTTATTGCAAGTGTTGACATAATGCTCCCCCAAAAACCCTGGTATTTTTTTTAAACCAGTTTACTCCAAAGAATAGTTGATTTAGACTAAATAAAAAACAGAAGTATGTGCAGATGGAAATACATGTTTCCAGTCATTCTTGCCCAATGCAGACACAAAACTTAACCATAGTTAGCACTAACCCTAGATTGCTGCCTTAATCCTGATTAAGATCCCAAGCATACAGGCCATGTTCACACACACAGTAATAAGTCAGAATTCCAGAGAATGAGCTGTGAATGAGCTGCATGCTAGTGTATGCAACATGTTCTCTTCTGTTTTCTCCTGCCTGCTAACACAACTGTTAAACTAGGAATATTTTTTTTGGTGTCTCGTCTGAACTGGATATCCTAGCTTGATGCTCCAAAACAAGCCCAGAATCGCAAACCAGGGTTTGTTCTTGGTTTACAATTCCTGACTTGTTTTGGAACAAGTCAGGAGCCCCAGTTCACACAACATGCTATACAAACCTTTCCTGGTTTGTTTAGCCACTGTGCTAGAAGTGAGGACCAAATGGGCTGTAGGTACAAGCACGCAGCTCGTTCATAATAAGCTAGGTTCTCCAGAATTCTGGCTTATCATTCTGTGCCACCAAGGCCACAGTGATGCTATGGGGTTAACTTGCCAAGCTTAAGCCCTCCCCTTCAGAGAGCATGTATAGGGAGGTACCAGGGAGATCTTACTTTCACCTTGTGAGCAGAGGCAGAGGAAACGGCCTTACCCATGGTTTGCTTGGTGCAGATGTAACACTTTAACCAAGGTTAATGCAAACAAAGGTTTCACACCCTAGTTTGTGGCCAATCCTTAACTATGATTTGGGTATTCTTGTGGTTAAGGAGAACAGAACCATGGTAAGTGTTGTATAAGTATAGGACCTATAGCATGTGCAGATGCCAGAAAACACAGAGATCTCTTAATCCTTCATTTCAGTGGGACTCTGTGGGTAGGAGAGGTTCCCACTGGATTGTGCCAGCAATTAATTAACAACCAAGGAAGCGATTCTCCTATTTGAATAGAAATCCAATCATCGGTATCTGCTAAGCAAGTTGATACTTGCAGCTAAGGATGCACTGAATTAGAAGAAACATGCAGCAGCCCATGCCCGTATCTGCTGCATGAATTCAGGGCTTGCACGGTGTTGGTATTTTAACTAGGTGGATGCTAGACCTTAACTTTTGTGCTATCTTCAAAGACCTATAAACTCCGTAGTCATTGTTGGAATCTTGCTGTGTGCTGTTCTTTCAGAGGCAAGAGACGCATAGCGGTCTTCTCGTTACATTTTCACACCTCTTGAAATAATGATGTTACTTTTCAGAATGCAGCAATGTCTTTAGAATGGAACCTGAGTAGAAGTCCTTAATATGTACTCCAAAAGGAATATGTGTGTGGAGAGGGGGTGGGCAGGTGTGTGTGTGTGTGTGTGTAGGGGGGGGGAGTTTAAAAGGAACCGTTGGGTATGTAGCACTACTGTAATACCATAAGAGAGAGGTTGTCTTGGGGGACCAAGTAATTGTCCTGACTTTTTAATTTACAAAAAGTAAACGTACTTTTTATGTCTAGCTCTGCTGCACCAATTCAATAATTGTGATTTTTTTTTTTATAGTTATGATGTGTTAATCTTGAAATTGTTAATATTGCACTTGGCAAATGGCATGAACGCACACTATCCCCCCCCCCCCCTTTTTCTTTATTGCTGCTGGGTAGCCTCCTAGGATGTGTTCAGTAACCCATAATCTCTGGCTTTGACAAACATCAGACAATAGTGGGCATAAGCCATAAAGCCACTGCTACACATTGTCTGTCTATTTCAGTAGGACATGCAGCCCAACTGTATGCATGTTTACACAGAAGTAAGTCACATTTAATTCAGTGGGGCTTTACTCTGAAAGTACTGATTGCATTAGGACTTCAGCTTTGATGCGACTCCTATACAAGTCTCACTAAAATGGACAGAAGGTGTCTGCCACCAACATCTGTTGGATCACATCCAATGTCTTTGCATGGAAAGTTACACAGTGGAACAAACTATATATATATATATATATATATATATAATTTGTTCAAACAAAAAATATTTGTTCAAAGCTGCCAGGCTTTAACTTTTATTTTGGGATATGGAGATTATATAACAGAAAGGTACAGTTGCCTATTCTTAAATGGTCAGTTTTTTGTTTTTTTTTAAATAGCCTTTGACCATTAAATGTTCCCTTTACTATTCGGTTTTTTAACACATTTTTTCATAGCTGGGGCTGTTTGATGTGTATTCTTCAAGCAAAAAAAAAATAAAAATCACTTTTCATAATCTTTTTACAGTAAAATATTGATGGTGAAATTATTTTTTATTATTTTTCTTAGTATTACATTAGGAAATGGGAGTAGATGGTCATACAGCTAGAGAAGCTGCTTTATGAAAGAGACAGCTGTGGAACTGTGAAGAAAAAGGGCTTAACACCTTCTTCAAAAACTAGTCATAGGGAGCATTGTGTAACTAGCCAAGTACCTTAAAAAAAAAAAAAAGTGTTTCTTCAAGTTTGTTCCAGGCCAGCAGTAAAGCCCTTCAAGTTATGTTTTCTTATTGCAATTCATAATTGATTGGGGGGTGGGGTGGGGATAAAACTGTCTCATGTGCAATGTAACTTAACACTGGTAAGAAGGTAAAGTCCATCTTTATGGTGCAATATTTTCAACAACCGACTTTTGTATATGTTTTGACATTTTAAGTGTTTCCGTACAAGCTTTGAGAGATTTACATCTGTCAATTGATTTTACCGTTGTGTAGCTTAAGAAATGGATGATCACCTTCTCTTACAAACAAGATGTGCCTACTTCTATTGCAGATTTTTTTTTCTTTATCTTTATCTTTTTTTTTTTTTTTGCAATACTGAATGAAAAACTGCTTGTGATAGCTGTATATGACTTGTTACTTTTAACAAACATTAAATTGTATGCAAGTAAATCTATGTGATGTTTGTTGGCGTGTGTGGTGTCTTAGCTTCCTTCAGCTCTGTCAAATTTCAATATATTGCTTGGGAATTTGCTAAACCCTGTTTCATGTTTAGAAAAGTGGTAGAAATATATTCTACACCACTGAGTATTAAGGATCTCGAACTGTGTTCCTGAGGAAATTCTAGGGTTCTGAGAAGTTTGTCAGAGATCCCTTAATAAGATTATTAGTAATGGCAGACAAGTTTTCTGAAAGTCAACTTGTCTGCCATTCCTGATGTGCTGGGTGTATTCTAAGTGCACACTTAGTTCATGGGGGTAGCATGTTCTAGGGTACATTCAGGGTGACACTTGAGGCCCACAAGATCAGGTCAGTGCCTTGTGAACTCAGTGCATCTTAGGCTATACCCCCAGTATCTATAATGTGCAGTATCCTCTACAACATGCTCTAGTTGACCTGCAAAGGTTCTTTGAATATAAGAAGCTGAATTACTGTATATCAAGCCAATCTACCTAGCCCAGCATTGTTTTCTCTGGCGTTAGCCCTCTGCATCTGAATACAGATTCTGGAGTTGAAGCCTTGGCTCACATTAAGATGTCTTTCCCACCCCTTCTACCTGAAATTCTTTGAAGTGGATTGCACCTGAGACTATGTGTGCACAGGATGTGATCTTGTCACTGAGCAATGACCCCGCTATAAAGCATAGAATCCAGCCTTCTACACAGATTGGTTATGATTAAATTAACTTTGTATTTTGAAATTTCAACAATACAAAAAACAACAAAAACGTAGCTATATAAATTAGAATATATCAGTTTCAATGCATGCATGTGAAGTTGTGTGAATGTATGTATATCTATATATGAAAATACATCTAAGGATTATACATACACTTCCAATAAAAGCAGACCAAATATCCAAGTGTCCATTTGCAGGTGGTGTCTACATAGTACATACCACCTGTTCAAATGTTGAAAGTGTTGTAAGGTCTTCAATCCATTGCAATATAGGAGGTGAGCGTTTATCCTTCCAATGTTGTAATATCAGTCTTTTAGCTGTCAAAAGGGCATGGAGAATCTATTTGGACTGACCATGTGTTAACTTCCAGAAAGCAGGTAGATAATTTAAGAAGACATGCACATCAGGAAATAATCAAGAGTGTTCCAATACAAAGTTTAACCATATAATCTCCTCCCCAAAAGAGGCAACTTTTGGCCATAGCTAAAACATGGTTGAAAGAAGCATTAGCTGTATTACACCTCCAGCAATTAGCCAACTTAGACAAACCCTTATTAAAAGAGACATTGTCTTTTAATAAGACAATGACACAGAGAGTTTCTGCTGAATAAGATGTAACCTGAGATCCACAGACACTAAAGTGGCAATCCATTGATTAGACAAAATGGAACAATCTAGTTTCCTATTCCATTCCTGTCTTAAGACCTTGTATATATCCTATTTATTCACCAGTAAGTATAAACATGGATCGTGGATTGATATAACTAATCAGCCTCAATAAGTGTTTCCAATAGCAAAGGAGACACTGAAGCTGTAAAGCAGCAGGGCCAAACCTAGTTTCTAACAAATGTTGCAATTGCAAATATTGCCATTCAGCCATAACAGGCAAGTCAAACGTGGCAAGCAAAGCTGAGAATGACTAAAACTCATCAGCACCCATTAGTTGATCAAAGATAAAAATCAACTTACCCATCAAAGTCCACCACCACCACCACATTTTCTTACCAGTGTTTAAATCTGGGTTTCCCAGTATAGTCAATTTAGCATGAGAAAATGAATCAAAATGTAATTGTCATGACATTATATGCCACACATTTCTAATCGCTGTAACTGGGAGGAACCCTATCCATTTTAATGTGCTGAGAACATAATGCCATCCTTTTGGAGAGGATCCAGACAGGAAGATTCCAAAACTGATGAAGGTGGAAAATTTAATCTAAGTGGAAATGACCCAAATTTAGTCAACCAATAGGCCAGATGATAAAAAGCAAGGTCCGGGAATCCAAACCCACCTTCTTTAATTGGATCCCTTTCAAGGACATTTGTGAGTAGGAACCCCAAAAGAATTTACAAAACAAAGCAATGAGTTTTTGAAAATATTTGCCAGGTATAGATAATCCCACATATAATATAAACAGTCCGAGGTAAAGATGCCCATCTATCTAAATCCCATAAGATCTCATTAATCAACTTACTCAAATTGAGCTTGATCATTTGATACATGTCTCTGGGAATAAGTATTCCCAAATAAGTAATAACATCTGGACACCATCGAAATTGCCAATTACCTAATATACTACAAGATATAGTATCTCCAATTGCATCAATTCAGACTTTGACAGTTAATTGAAGAGCGAAAGAAGTTACCCAAAGTATTAATCACCTCCATCAAAGCCGGAATAGACAACTGAAGTTTCAAGATAAACAATAAATGATCATCAACATAAAGAGTAATTTTGAATTCTAAACTATTATGCACAAAGCCGTGAATACTACTATTACATCTAATAACATGTGCCAGGGGTTCCATATATAAATCAAATATCAATGGAGAAAATGGACATTCCTGTCTGGTACCTCTCCCAAGTGAAAAGAGAGCCGAAAAAAGACAATTAGTCATAACTCTAGCTCTTGTGGTTGAATATAAAATTCTAACCCATTCAAAAATTCAGCTGGAAAGCCGAAATAACTCTGTGTAGCAAGAATAAATTTCCATTTAATTTTGTCAAAGGCCTTTTCAGCATCCAAAGAAACAATGGCTGCCCGGTCTGTTCTATCAGATTAATGGCGCGATCCAGTGTCCTCTGCCCTTGATGCATGTAAGCCTCCACCGTACCTTACACCCTGTATTTGATCTAGATGGCCGTTTCCGGCTGTCTAGATGAAGCTCTTTGGAAGGGGAGGGAAGGAGGCTGGGACGCCATTTGGATACGGCATAAGCTGTCGGCCCCACCCTCCTCCCCTCCCTGCCTCCCAGCACGCCCCTTTTCCTCCTCTCCGAGGTCGATTTGCGACCTCGGGGAGGCAGCCAGCGTGGTTCTTTCTGCCTCAGCTGTGAGCTCACAGGACCTTGGAGCTGGGGCTACGCATAATCCTATGACCTCCTAGGCAAGGTCGGAGGGCCATAGGATTACACCCACAACTAGTCTAAGGTTATCAGCCTCCTGTCTATGTTTAATAAATCCCTCCTGATGTGCTCAAACCAATGTTGTGATTACTTCTTGTACTCTATTGGCCAGAATTGCAGTTAATATTTTAATATCTACATTAATTAATAAAATAGACTGATAGCTCAGTAAGTATGATCCTTGCCAGGCTTAAGAGTCGCAGTATCATTTAATGACGAAGAAAGGGAGCCTGATTCAAAAATATGATTATAAAGATGATGAAGTTTTGGAACTAACAGGTTGGAAAATGTTTTATACCACTCAGTTGGAAACCCATCCAGACCAGGTGACTTCCCAGTATTTATATTCCTAATTGCCTTCGTAATTTCCTCAATATGCAAAGGAACCGAGAGAAATTGCCATTGTGATGAATCTAAACATGGAAGATCAATATGGGGGGGGGGGCATCCATGTCCTGCTCCAATATTTCCCTTCCCATACTATACAAATCAAAATAAAACTAAAAACTGTTAGAATTTTTAGAACATACACTTCTCCCATAGCATTTATATCTATGGGAGAGGTGTATCTCATTATCATACTCCTCATTGGTAGAGGAAATACAATTTCAAATTTTTGGGTGCTTAAGTTGATGTGCCATGATTTTACTAGGACCCTCACCATTTTCCCAATATGCCTGTCATAAACAAGCTAAGGCAAATTCTGCCTGCTGTGAAAGGATATTATTCAACTCATATTTAACACTGTGCAACTCCTGATAAAGTTGTGGAGTTGGGCAGGTGGCAAACTGGGTTATAAGAAATTTCCACTTCTTATTTAAAGGTATGTGTTGTAATTTTTTTTATTGGTTATGATGACCATGGTTCCCAGTGGGAGGTGGGACTGTCTCAGACAGGGTTGGGGACTTTGTAGTCCCATCAACATCTGGAGGGCCACAGGCTCCCCAGCCCTTTCCTAAGAATGCCCAAGTAGTTGACTGAGTGTTGCAGACAGGGGTATGGATGCCTTTGGGACTTCCTTTTTTGCTTACTGCTAACCACAATTCATTACAGCTACAACCTATGGTTAACAAGCAAGCGGGCAATTTCTTCCTTAGATGTAGGAAACCTAGTACCCCAGATGTTTTGGAGTACACCTCCCATCATCCCCAACCATTGGCTATGACGGCTGTGTCTAATGGGAGTTGCTGTCCAAAACATCTGGTGGTCGCCAGATTTCTTAACCCTGAAGGATATCTCTCTCTGGGAGAAAAAATGGGCATCAGTTGCTCTTGAATGTGTCATCACTGTAATGAAATCTGTGAACTCCTGGTCCAAAGAGAAATATGTGAAAACTGCAGGGGCAGACTTGCTACTTAATGCAAGGAATGTGTTTTATGGTCACTGATTTACTTGGCACTAAGTTTACACAACTTTGCAGTGATAATGGAAGAGGAAGTTGCTGAAAGCTTTCTTTCACTTGGCAACCAAGGATTGCCCTTGACTTTGCAACTGGAGATCATTACATTTGTAAATGGTTACCTCCAAGCTATAAATGCTCGCCTTCCAATTAATTCATACCTGCAGTGAGACTCATGCTCTTTTCAAATGCCTCTAAGTTTATATGCAAAATGTGATTGCTATAGCAGCAATGTACACAGTGCTTTTATGCATCCTAAAGTTAAAATGAATATTTTTGATTTTTAATTCCAGTTACTTGTTGGGAGTCCACAAAATCATATGCCATAATAAATGTGTTAGTCTTTAAGGTGCCATAAGACTTTTGCTGCATTTTTGCTGCAAGAGACAACACAGCTGTCCTTCTGGAAATTGTTCCTGCTGTGACTCTTGAAAGAGCCATTGACTTCAGATACCTAATTTTTTAAAAACATTGAAATTTTAAACAGAGCGGTGCTTCTGAAATGTTCTATTTGATAGGAACCAAATTTAGTTGGGACAAGCGGGACTTGCAACAAAATGTTGCAGTATGGAGTGCTCCTTTTCAGGGTGGCAGCCATCCCTTTTCTAGAATATTCCCTTCACTTCCCCACTTGCTCTGTTTTTCCCCCTTTTCAATAGTCAGCATTCTGTAGCCACTGAGCATGCCCAGTTCTCATTGGGCTGTTTCTGAGTTTCCTCCCTTCCCTGGGAGGGGATGGTTTCTAAAAATCTATCTTTTCAGTCGCACACCCCCCTCAACCTGCTGCTAGTGCTACCTCCCTCTTGTGGGTGGTGCAGTTTGGGCTACAGTATCATGTAGTGGTTAGAGTGTTGGACTCTGGAGATCTGGGTGCTAGTCCCTACTCAGGCCATGGAAGTCACTGGGTGACTTTGGACCAAACACTGACTCTCAGCCTAACCTACATTACAGGGTTGTTGTGAGGATAAAATGGAGAGGAGGACGACCATGTAAGCCTCTTGGGCTCCTTGCAAGAGGAAAAACTCATGTAATAATTAAATTACTACTACTACTACTACAGTATCCACACCGAGAATTAGATTGTTATTTGTATATATGATTCTGTCTCCCTCATTAGAATGGAAGTGGAAAAGCTGACTTTGTGTAGCAGCTTC
Source organism: Shinisaurus crocodilurus (assembly GCA_021292165.1). Lineage (NCBI taxonomy): Eukaryota > Metazoa > Chordata > Lepidosauria > Squamata > Shinisauridae > Shinisaurus > Shinisaurus crocodilurus. The sequence goes on along the minus strand of CM037877.1, from coordinate 21,762,564 downwards.
AGTTTGCTGCTGTGTATGTTCCCACAAAGGCAAGCCCCTTTTGAGTTCACAGGGGCTTACTCCCAAGTAAGAGTCCACAGGATTGTGGCCCTAGTTAAGCATCACAGGCTACAGTAGTTATAGAGACACATCCATCAACCTCATTGAACATGGTGGGCCTTACTTCTGAAGTAACCATGCATAAATGTTTGTGCTGAGGGTTTGTGGACACAAGTTCAAGAATCAAACTTGGTGCTTGTGTTCTGTACCAGTGGAGTGACAGACTGCATCATTTTTATCTTTTTTGTTAGCTGTCCTAATAGTGTTGCAGGGGTAGAAACGTAAAAAGATGAATAAATGATTAAGGAAAATCCATTCGTATTTTGTCTTGCTTTGGAAAATACAAAGAACCATAATTGTACTTTAAAACCATTAAAAACCAAAATAAAAAACAAACCACAGCACCACCACACTTAAGGCGCAATCCTATGCAAGTTTAAAGGCCTACAACTCCCAGCATGCCCCAGCCAGCCATGCTATTGTAGGCCTTTTTTCTGTCTAAACTTGCATAGTATTGTGCCCTTAACAAATCAGTGGGGTAGGTGGCTTATAGCAATCTTCCCCAACCTGGTGCCCTCCAGATATTTTGGACTACAACTCCCAGCATCCCTGATCATTGGCCATATTGGCTTGGGCTGATGGGAGTTGAGGTCTAGAATATCTAGAGGACACCAGGTTGGGGAAGGCTGCTTGACAGGCTTGTTGTATATTGCATTATATCCAATATTAGCCCTACTTAAGAGAAAACCGATTGAATCGAATGGCTCCTTATGTTTTCAGAGTACATCATTTCAGGAGATTAAAAGCAGTGGAGTGCAAATGCACGTATTTCACCCTCCCCAGGCTAGACTGCAGGTGTCTGAGCGTGCGTATCTTGCGCACTCCTATCAAGCAACCTCCACTCCGTCCTGAAGCAGCCGCTGGGATCTCGTCACGCCGCTCTTAATAGCAGCCCAGGCGATGCACGTTCCCTACATGACCCAGCATGCTTTGGGGCATAATCAGAGATTGTACAGATCAGGGCGACTCCCTCGCTAGGTTGGAAGTTGTAGTTTCTCTGTGCTTCCCGGCTGTCGACGCCACAGAGATAGAAAACTGTAGAATGACACAACGCCTCAACTTTCGGGAAACGCGGAAAGCCGCCATGTTTGGCGAAATCTAAGGTGCTGTCGCTTTATTGGTTAGTGTATTTAACGGCTCTATACTTGGTTACCGGAAGTTGGTAGGGAGGGAAGGAAAACCGCTTCTGTTTTGGGTACGAAGCTTCGGAAAGGACGGCCATAGACGCAGATTATCCAAACCGGCAGAGCGCAGCTGTTTCCGGTTTTGCCGTTTCCGGAAAGGCGGGGCTTAATCCAGAGGCGAAGAGTGAGAGAGAGAGAGAGAGAGAGAGAGAGCTGGAGAGGGTTTTTTTTCCAGGTAATACTTTGGCCTATTTTCTGCTGGGCCTTACTCCCCCACCCCACCCGTGAATAGGGAGAAGAAAGTGTTAGCCTGAGCACCTGCCTCTGCTCCCCCCTCCAGAAGAGAGGGCCTTCCTTTAAAAGCCTCCTCTCTGCAGCCCCCTTCCCCCTGGTGTGGTGGCCGCTTGCGAATCACCCCAAAATATGACACTGATTTACATACAATTTGCATATGCTTATTTGTATGTATAGATAGAAATGTAGAAATACTTACTATAATTTAAATAGTGCATCTCGCCATAGCATGAACGACGAGGCGAGCCGTGTGCCTGCCTGTTCAGTCGGCTGTCCGGGTGCTACTGATGGGCAACTTCAAGGCCCGGCTCTTTCATCCGGACAGCCCTTTGAATAGCAGGCACCTACAAAATAGAGGGCTGTAGTGCGGCAGCCCTTCAAATAGAGGACAGTCCTTTGTAAATGAGCACTCCTGGCCACTCCACAATCACTTACGGACCCATCGCTAGAGTCTACACAATTTTCTTTAGAATTTCCTCCTTTTAAAATCTCCTTTTTTGTAAATTTTTATCCTGGAAGACAATCTTACTCGGTCACGAGTGATCGCCTGATGATGATGATGAGTAGTTGTCAGTCAGTTTTTGGTGTGTGAGGTGTGCATGCCCGCCCCCGCCCCGCCCCCATCAGCCCTTTGGAGAGTGGCTGGGATGAGACTGCCTTCTCCCTCAGTAACTGCTAAATGGGACCTCCATGTCCAGGAGGCAGCACGCCACTGGCTATCCGTTGCTCAAGTCAATAGCTGTGATGGCTAAAAAATGGGGAACTCCATGTTTACAGACAGCCTGCCACTGAATCCCCCTGGGGGAAGGCGGGTGGACAAAAGGGATGAGGCGTTGCCTTCCTACCCTGCTTGTGAATTTTGTAGATGCATCTGGCTGGGCCACTGTTGGAAACTGGATGCTGGGCTCGATGGGCCCCCAATCTGAGCCATCTGGGCTTTTCTTACTCTAACACTCCTAGAGCTGCAGGGCAACTGCTGGAACATAAGATAGAGAGAGATCTGTGTATCTGGTCCTCTGAATGGAAAACATACATTCTCACCCCACACCCACATACACACATTCAAGAAGAAAAGTATGATTGCTGTTGGAGTATTAACTTCTATAGCACTTGTTGTGAAGTGCCCACTGCGTACTATTTTGGGTTCTCACTACTAAGAACATAAGAGCCATGCTGGATCAGACCAAGGGTCCATCTAGTCCAGCATTTTGTTCACACAGTGACCAACCAGCTGCCCCAATGGGAAACCCACAAGCTGGACATGAGTGCAACAGCTTCCTCCTACCCATGTTCCCCAGCAACTGGTGTACATAGGCATACTGCCTCTGATACTGGAGGTAGCATAGAGCCATCAGGACTAGTAGCCATTGATAGCCTCCTCCTCCATGAATTTGTCGAACCCATTCATAAAGCCATCCAAATTGGTGGACATCACTACGTCTTGTGGAAGTGAATTCCATAGTTTAACTATGCACTGTGTGAAAATGGACTTCCTTTTATCTGTGCTGAATCTCCCACCCGCCTTCCTCCAGGGGGATTCACCAATCGGCTTCATGGGATGACCCCTGGTTCTAATATGAGAGAAGGAGAAAAATACCTTCCTATCTACTTCCTCCACACCATGCATAACTTTTTACGCCTCTGTCATGTCTCCCCTTACTCACCTTTTTTCTAAGCTAAGCAATCCAAAATGTTCCTCATAGGGGAGTTGCTTCAGCTGCTTGATCATTTTAGTTGCCCTTTTCTGCACTTTTCCCAACTCTATAATGTCATTTTTAGGTGCGGTGACCAGAACTGTACACAGTATTCTAAGTGTGGTCACACCATAGATTTGTGTAACAGCAGCATGATATTGGTAATTTTATTTTCAATTCCTTTCCTAATTATGCCTAACATGGAGTTTGCCTTTTTCACTGCAGCCGCACACTGGTTGAAAGAAAGTTGCTTCTCCTCTTACCCTTTTTTTTTTTTAAAAAAGATCCTTCCAGACCATTCAGTATAGGCTCATCTAATGAGCAACTGTCCATTTTGTATATTCAGGTCCTGCACTGGGAATGTGTGCATGTTCATGTCTCCTACCCTTGCCTCAGTGATGGCCAGAGTTCCCCAATGGATGGGTGGATCTTAATTGCTTTTTTCCTTAATGTGCCCAGTTCTGGCGTTTTCTTCCGCTCTGCTCCTGTGTTGCTCAGTTTTTCACTGTTAACTGAGATGGTTCCTTATTGTCCTTTATAAACATTGGATTTACAGAAAATGTGGATCTTGCCATGGCAGGTGGATGGATATGTCACAGGTATACTATTAACTGTGAGGTTTGATATAGAGACCTTTCTTCCATGGCACATCACAGCAAAATACCAATAATATTTAATAAATTTTAAAGGCTTTCATTTAAAAAAAAAAAAAGCCTCGGGAGGGAGCTAGCTGCTCTTCTGCACAGCCTATGTTTTGGGTTGCTTCGGACAACCTGGACTCGTGCACTGCCCATTTAAAAACTTACGTGTGATATCTGTAGATTCTGACTAAGGTTAAACCCAGAGTTTACACCTCTGCAGATGCTTGGAAATTCAGGAAGCTGAAGCTTGGGACTACTGGACTCAGCCATTTGGTCATGGTTGCCTGAACCCTCAGGGGCATAAATATGGAAGTGAAATGTTCACAAACCGGCTTTGGCTAAAATGTGCCCTAAACTCCCCTTTAATAATAAATAAATAATAATAAATTCAGTCTATGTTTTGGCTTTCATTTCAGGAGGGTAGATGGGTTTCTTTTTGCATGTGGATCTAGAAATTACAGATTATGGCCAGAATTTGTTTGCAGAAAGTAGTGCTTTGTTAGCAGGTTGTCTTGTTACCTGTGTTAGGACTAATTTCAGTTGTAATCTGTTAAGTTTCATGTAAAAAGAAAATAGTGTAAAAATGGTTGAAAATACCTTGTTTCCAGTGTTCTGAAATGGCTTCCTTTGGGTGGAAGAGGAAGATTGGCGAGAAGGTGTCGAAGGTAACATCTCAGCAATTTGAAGCTCAGGCGGCTGATGAACAGGATCTTGTTGACGATGATGAGGTTGATTTGCTTCATGAAGCTAAAAGGAAAAAGGGACTTTTGGAAGACTGCTTGGCCAAAAGTAAATGTTTAAAGGATGAAGGTGCAATTTTAGCTGAAAATGGAAGGTATGGATGGTGCTTTTAATTTCCCATGATGGCTAATTCTTTTTTCAGGTGTGCACATTGTGTTTCGAATTAGAGAATGTCTTCTGAAGCATACTAGGTTTAGGAAATCTGCATCTTAAGAACACAAGGTCCATCTAGTCCAGCATTCTGTTCGCACAGTGGCCAAACAGCTGCCCATGGGATCCCACAAGCAGGATAGGTGTGCACCAACACCCTCCCACCCATCTTCCCTGAAAACTGGTGTACATAGGCATACTGCCTCTGATACTGGAGGGACCATATAGCCAGGATCCAATGCAGATGTTCCCAATTGTCTAACCTGTGTGTGCTCACATGCTCCTTCTCCTTCCCTCTCACATGGCATTCCCTTTCAGTTTCAGAGTTAACTATGGTTAGAGGTGTGTGTGTGCAGTAACCTTAACACTAACCACAGTTATCACCAAACCTTGCTAACTATACTAACCTAACTATGGTTAGTGACAAGATCAGTGCAGACATAATACTACCCATAGTTGGATCTGAAACTGAAAGGAAAGGGGTTGGGAGAAAATGGAGGGAGTATTGCACAAGCCTGTGTGGGGCTACTCTTTTCCTAATCATGGTAAGGTAGTCAGGCTATGTCACATTTGTACCATGATTGCACAACATGGCAACCCACAGTTGGGGGCTGAACATGCAAAATGGCTCCTGCAGGTACCGCAGCTCATCATGGGTTAAATAACCCATGGTGAGGGGTGTTGTGCAAACCAGGTCACTGTCTGGTGGATTCCTGCTTTCTGAGCCCTGCTTGCCAGCTAATCAACAGCAACAAGTATTAAGGTCAGCTTATATTCCCCCACCACTGTATTTAAGGGGCATGTGGCACTGTAGCAGTCAGTGATTTCATTTCCTCGTAATGTACGAAACTACTTTGTATTTGGGTGTTGTACATAAAACGAGCTAAATTTGTAGAGGTGAATGCACCCTTGTAATGGTGACCATCTGTTATAAGGTTTACAATGCAGTCCTGTGCATGTCTACTCAGAAGTAAGTCCCATTGAGTTCAATGGTACCTACTCCCAAGAAAGGATGTCTTAAGGATTGCTGCCTTAGTGGTGTTTGCAGACTGTCTCTGTGTTCCTCTTTGATGCCCATTGGTTTTAAGCAAATGAAAATGAAATCATGGAACAAATAAACTGAACTGGTTTTAGTTGCCGTGTAAGATATGATAACCACGGTCATTTCACATGTTACATGAGGCAAACCTAAGTTTGCTCCTGAAGCCAATCATAGCTCTCTAATAGAGGTTCCTCTATGATGCACATCAGAGGTTCATCAGATTCACACTTGACATTTTTAGATATACACTTGAAACATCTTAGGTGTAAACCTAAACATATGTGAAGTGGCCTTTTTTCAAAGGCTACATATTTGTATAACTTTGCTCAAAAAAGGGGTACAAATCTAGTAAATTTAGTCATGGTCTAGTTAGTAATGTTGGCTAGCCACCAGATGGCACTAGAAACCATTTTAATCCAGCACTATTTAGGAGGGTACAGAAATAGGATCATTTTCTTTCCATGAAGTTCTCAAGCTTTTAAATAAAAAGCCCTGTATGCAGAATGGGAAGCTAGCTAGTTATCTATATAGGCAGCACAGAACGAAATTGAGAGATTTATTTTAGTCACTGTAGATAAATCAGGGATCTAAATTGTGCCACTATTTGAAGTGACCATCAGATGATGCTGAGCTGGTCAGATCAGTGGTCATGCCTCCTTTGCCTGCGGTAGTAATTATTTATTTGGAGGGAATGTCATAGATTTCATAGATCATAGAGTTGGAAGGAGCCTACAAGACTATCGAGTCCAGCCCCCTGCTCAATGCAGGAAACTAGAGGAGGGGTCTCCCATCCAAATAGTAACCATGCCTGACCCTGCTTAGCTTTCCACACTCAGACAAGCTGAGCCAGCGTAAACCGCAGGCATGTCCTAGGTGTGAAATAGTTTGAACTTACCACCTTAGTTCTGCACTTGAAAATCTGCTGTAACAGACATTTTTGCTGCATCCATAGATACCGGTAATTGCATTGGCAAACTATATGGTCTGCATATCCTTTTATGTGAATTAGTTCTCATTTTTTGTTCATTTTTTATTTATTTATTTATTTATTTATTTATTTTATAACAATATTTATATACTGTTTCTCAATTGAAACAAATTGTTGTTTGTTCACAACCCCACCCCACAACATTGAAGGTAAGAAGCTACATATTTGTATAACTATGTTTTTTGTTACCAAAATAGCCACCAGATCTGCAGCCTCCTGCAAGAGCTTGCTTCATTTTCTTGACAGAGAGATTTGTCTGCATTCTGTCTTCAAATTTTTAAGAGTGATCAGCTGGTACCATTTTAACGCCTCGTGAGAGTCAATGAAACCTGTTTTCTGTTGGAAATACGTATTTGAACAGAGAGAACACTTAGAGGCAGCTTCCTAAAGTGTACATCCTCTAGACCGGCCCTTCCCAACCTGGTGCCCTCCCGATGGGAGTTGTAGTCCAACACATCTGGTGGGCTCCAGGTTGGGAAGTCTACTCTAGATAGTGCGGAATCCAAGATGCTATAACAGTGATGGCGAACCTTTTTGAACCCGAGTGCCCAAACTGCAACACAAAACCAACTTATTTATTTCAAAGTGCCAACACTGCAATTAAACCTGAATATCGAGGTTTTAGTTTTAGAAAAACAACTCATACAGTTGTCTGAACCAATTAACATCTTTTGTCTTTAAAGAAAAACACAATAACAGAGCTTTCAATGATACAAACAGTTTTTTGTTAAAAAAAAAATCAACTCATTTTTTTAATAGTACTTCATTGTACACATAGCCTGAAGGGAATTTATACAAACTTTTTAAATAATTAGGCACATGTATTTTTGGATAAGGGATTCTCAACTTGTAATATGATTATATGCCAGACTGAAATTGTATGGGGCAAGCTTTACTCCGGGTCCTTTCCCTGCTTCTACAGGTGTCGGATTAGTAAAAGTAAAAGTCAACCTGTACTAGGTTGAGCAAGATAAACAAGAAAACTAAACGTGCTTAACACATTTTAAACACTTTATGTCTTGGACTGCAAACACTGCATTAGGTAAAAGTTTGCATTGGGCATGCTTTTGCACAATTAATGTGATTTTTGCTATTGCATGCATGCTGATAATAAACCTTGGTTCATACTCCGTTAGTTTGAGAGCAACACATGCAGCACTCGGGTCAACTGTTAGGGCTTTACATCCAAGCCACGCTCTGTGCATCATTCTTCAAAATCTTTTAAATGTGATAACAATGTAGAAAAGAATTCTGTAACAGGAATTCTAGAATGAAATCATTCTGTTCCACACTGTGAGAAAGAACAAGATCATTCGTGTTTTGCAGAAGGGGACGGTCTTTTCGCGATCTGGTGACCAATGGCTCGAGTGCCCACAGAGAGGTCCCTGTGTGCCAGCTGTGGCACCCGTGCCATAGGTTCGCCATCACTGTGCTATAAGATCTCCTGATGAGAAATGCATCTTTTCCACTGCCAAACATTGGACCACCAGACCATAAGTGCAACAAAATGGCCACCAGACCAAAAGAACTACTCTAGAATTTGGAGCAGTCTCTGTACCTACCCATAAAAATGGTTCTTCAGATACAGTAATACCTTGGATTGCAAGTAACTTGGTTTGGGAGCGTTTTGCAAGACAAGCAAATTTTTAAATTTTTTTTTTTTTTTTTACTTGATATACAAGCGACATCTTGCAATACAAGTACTGTAGTACGGCTTAAATTAAAAATCTCTGTACAAATTTTTTTTGGGGGGGATTTCGTTTTGATATAAGTGTTTTGGATTACAAGCACGTTTCCGGAACGAATTATGCTCTCAATCCAAGGCATGACTGTAGTTGATAAGAGCACTTTCAGATGCATGTTTACCCCATCTCACTGTTTTTTTTGTCTGCGGAGGTGACTTCTGCACTAGCCATGTAACTTTGCTGTATCTAATGTTAGTCCTACTTAGAGTAGATCCATTGAAACTTAAGTCCCATTCATTTCAATGGGTCTAATCTAAGTAGGATTAACATTGGGTTAATGTTAATTAACCCTTTGTGTGTGCATCTTCCTGATGACATGCAGTTGATTTAGGGAAGGCAACTAGGACAAGGCTTGAGGCTCCCTTTTTAGGTTTTAGGTTTACTTTCTGTTTGGTTTAATGCTTTGGACATTGAAAAAAACCTATAAATGTATTCTTATTTAAGAAAGTTGGAGTTCTTAAAAGCCCTTATGTAAGCACATTCTAGTTTGTGAGATGTTTCCTGAAGGAGGAACTTTATGTAACTTTAGATTCAGATTTAGAAACTTTGTCAGATTTAGCACCCTCTATTCCCATTTTCTGGTGTTATGGATTGCATCTTGACATTTAATGAATAAGGCTGTGTCTACACATGCATGGGGTTAAATGGAGATCATCACCTAAGAACGCTGTTCCATGTTGAAAAACAATACCCTTCCAGTAAATAGAAAGCTAGCACATCAGTGAGATAGGTCCTAGCTGAGCACTTTGTTTGTGTTAGTTCTCTATTTGCAGGGAATTAACATGGAGGAGTATTAACAGTGGAGTAATTCAGTCTACTACCTAATATCTTATTGCTTCATTATGTTATGTGTGTAGACCAGGCCTAAAACTTTTGTTGTCAAAATGGGTACTAGACCAGAAACTCACTGGCAGATTAAGAATTCATTTGTGAAAAGACATTGAATCCATTTTGGGCAGAACAATGGAACTGCATTTATGAACTGGGTGAGGGTGTTGGGCTAGGAATGGGGATACCCAGGTTCAAATCCCCACTTAGCCATGAAGCTTTGGGCCAGTCAATGACTGGTTCGCACATAACACAAACCTATGGTTTATTTAATCCATGGTTTGTTGAATTCTGGATTGTCATAAAGTATGAACTCAACTGTGCTAACCCATGGGGGGTTGTTGGTTGGTGAACTCTGAGTTGTTTAAACCATGGGGGGTTGTTACATGCGAACCAAAACTGTGGGTTGTTTTGCTAGGCTACAGGGGCAGCAGGCAAGAGTAGTAAACCCCGCAGCTGCTCTACATGTCAATACCACAGCACCACAAAGGCATTTGGGATACAGGAAGGGAGCGGGCAAGGAGGAGGGAAGGAAACAACTCAGAGATTGAGGTTATAAACCATGGTTTGTTTGATCATCCCCCAGACAAATGCTGGGTAGGGTAATAAACCATGGGTTAGCGTTATGTGCAAACTAGCTCAATATCTCTCAATTTAACTTACTTCACAGGGTTGTTGTGAGGATAAAAATGGGTGGGGAAAATTATGTACACTGCCTTGAGCTCCTGGAAGAAACACGGGATATATAAATATAATACAAAAATAATAAATAAAAGATATGAAAAGAGTTGGACTTGCCAGATTTTCTTCTTATTACATATTTTTCTGTGAAAAGTTTTATAAGCACATTTTATCATTTTTACCACAGCTAATCTATATGAATGTGGATATCTTTCTCTTCCCACACCCCCTAACCATGTGACTTCTTTTCCTTTTAACCTTAAGTGCTAGATTATTTATAGATGTAGAAGCCATTAACAACTTTGCTTCCTTCCTATGTATTGTTTATGAGGTTTATTAAACAATTATGATGGAGGACAAAGCTCTTAAGATTACTTAGTCAGCTGGTGTTTGGCAAAGCTGCAGTATAAAAAATATATCACACTTTTTGAGATCTGGGGCCATTATAGTTTATATGCAAATTCTAAACACATGCTTCCTTCCTTCTTTCTCTAGAATTTTCTAATACTTAATGTAATATAATGTAATAATGTTATCTCTTGTTGCTACTGCGTTGCAGAGAGGTGTGTAAGGAGCTTAATAATGTTCCTTCCTGGATACCAATTACTTTTAGATATGAGGAATGTTGACAGAGGACAAAGTTGTTAGAACTGCTTAATCAGTTGAAGACGTTGGCACATCTTGCATCAATGTAATATGAAGAAGTGATATTTTTAATGAGCCAAATATTCTCGGGGGGGAAATGTAGCAGCTGCTTAATAGCACATAATGATATACGCAACTTGATAGGAAATGAAGAATAGAGCATGCTGTTGTAAGGACAAATGCAGGCTTGTGAGAGATGATTGCTCAGGCCAAGATTTCATTGGGATACAAAGGCTTGGATCCTAAACAGTTAAACCCCTTCATGCAGTCTGGGCAAATCACATGCGGCAAGAAACGTGGGGCTGCCATTGAAAAAGCTCCCCCTGTGTCAAGTTCTGTTCCCATCTGCTCTGTGGGGGAAGGGGCACAGCTCAGTGGCTGAGCACATGCTTTGCATGAAGAAGGTCCCAGGTTCAATCCCTGGCATCTCCAGGTAGGGCTAGGAAAGAATCCTGCCTGAAACCCTGGAGAGCCGCTGCCAGTCAGTGTCAACAGCACTGGGCTAGATGGGCCAAGGGTTTGACTTGGTAGAAGGCAGCTTCCTATGTTCCTACCCTGCCTTTCTACCAAGAAAATGGCACTCCGTGCAACTTTCAATCATGGAAACTATTTTAAAAATTAATAAAAACTTGATTAAAACAATAATAAAACAAATACATTAAAGGCACAATTAAAATGCAACAATAACAGAATAAAAACAGCAGCACCCACCCCGACAGACCAGCACACACACCAAAGGTCTGCTTGAATAAAAACATCTTTGCCGGATGGCAGAAGTACCAGAAGGACCGCACAGAGGGAGCCTCCCTCAGCAGGGAGTTTTAAGATGGCACACCGCTTTGGTGACAGTCCTGTGTTTCTGATAATGTGCATTCTGTACCCCCTGTCTGATTTCTGACACTATACAAATGTCAGGTGATAAGGAGAATATTAGGGCTGCAGAATTTTGTACATTTACCTGGGAGTGCTCCCCCCCCCCGAACGTAATGGAACATTCTTCTGAATAAGTATGCATAGGATTTGCATGGTAGGATGCTTGGATAGTGGAGGCTCCATGGGCTCTAAAAGAGATCCTGTTTGTTCTGCTGTCATCATAAATACTAAGAGTGATCTGGGTTCTGTTAATGCTGTTGCTTATGTAGCTAAAATGGCACCATCCACACACAAAAGGGAGGCATCAGCAAATTTGGGGGAAGCCCAAGAAGTACAAAAGATCTGCAGGGGGTTGGGAATCATAAAGGGAAGCCCCCCCCAAAAAAACATAAAGGGAAGCCCCCCCCCAAAAAACCCCATAAATGAGGATTGAATGTGCCCAGAGATCATGAAATGTTGACAGAATGAGTTGGGGGGAAATGGAAGCCAGGTGGGAGGGAAAAATAGAATGGAGTGGGTGGAACCCTGAACAGAAGCTCCAACATTTTGTTGCAGTTCCCACTTTATTTCCAATGTTCAGGCTTGAGTGCTGTGGCTTACATAGCGAAAATGGCACTACCCATGCACAACGCGGAGGTATGAGTAGGCTTGGGAACCCCAAAGTTTGCAGATGTACAAAAAAAGTTTAAAACCCTTCTCCCCCCCCCCCCCCGCCCAATGAGTACTGAGCGTGCTTGACTAACTGTTGAGCGGGGGACAGAAAACCAGGTGGGAGGCGGATGTAATAGAGTATCATGAAAGAAATAGTGAACAGGGGGACTCCATACTGCATCTTTAGAGAAATACTTGTCTTCTATTATCCACAGAGAGGGGTTGTTTCTGAAGGGGTGTAGTCTGAAGTATTGGTCCAGGAAAATCTTGTGATTCTGCCAATCGCGTAGTCTGGCCCCTGTTTCTCTTGAACAGCAGACTTCCCTGTTCCTCATGACAAACTGACTTTGAAAGTGAGGGAGTTTTCAAGAAAATTTGTGTAAGGGTGGGGTAATGTCAGCTGTGTTTTTTTAAAAAAAGTGAGAAGTGGGCATGCTTTGGGCGACACTCTTGTCTAAACAACATAATAAGGAGACTTTGCACAATCTCTGGCACTGTTCTCATTGGAACCCAAGGAAGCCATTACGTTCTTTCTGAAGGCAAACTTGGACAGTGGCTATTGTATACTGACAGTCATGAGTCCGGAGGATGCCTGTGTAAGTCTGTAGGATAGTTTCCCTGAACTGGTTGTTGACAGACCCTGTCACCTAAGATGTTTAAAAGCAACACTTGATAAATTATAATGATGTTTGTCCTTTAGGAGACTGGGCCCTTCATTGTTATGGAAATCTCCCCTAACTGACGCAGGTCTTTGCTGTTTCTTGTTTCAGTTATTCCAAAGAGAAGCAGTAATGAGCTCATAGAAAAGGTTCCCAAAGCATTATTTTTCTAGGGTAATAAAAAGCACAGCGACAACAATTGCTTGAAAGAGGAAAAGAAATGCATTTGCAGTGTCGCTGGTTACCATGGTAGATGTATATAGTGGGGGGAAAGAACTTCTGGGAGCTAAATTATTAAATGCATACTGAAGAGATGGAAGGGTGTGACATTATTTGCTACTGATCATTGCAAAGCAAGGCACTTCCCCCCTGCCCCAACCCAGCCATTCAGAGCTCTTGAAATCTCAAATGAGCTTTTGCTCGTAAATGAGCAGTTCTTCTGTACAGTAGTCATAAAACCTCACGTTGCCCTAAATTGTGGAATGATTCCCGAAAGAACCACACTTTGAGAACTGGAAATGAGAGAAGTGGGAGCCTGTCCATAGTTTGGAGGTAGTAAATATATCTTTCAGAAACAAATGAATGTCAGTGTTTAGAGCAATCTAAGGATTTTCCACACTATAGACATAAGCTGTGGAGGAAGCCTGGGAATTAGAGGGCCCTTGTAAATAAGCCCACAGAAGTTATTAGCCTGTTGGGGGCTCCACCTGTCTTCCAGCAGCGCTCTGTATTTCTATGCCGACAGGGGAAGATGGGAGTTCCCTCTTCCAGCATCCTGCTTGGTTCCTATGCTGGCCGCAGAGGAGGGATAGAGTGCACCATCCCTCCTCCACCAGCTAGCTCACTCACTACGTGTGTTTCCTGGTTGCCTATGGTGACCAGGTTAGTGGTTAAATGCAAGGCTGAATTAGAGCATGATGTCAAGGAACTTGCAATATTTCACTACTGAAGGGAAAGCTGCCCATGAAGAAGCCTGTATGGAAATCACGGGCTACCCTATCCCAATTCTAGGATGGGGGCTAGTTTAATCGGATTTGTAAGGCCTGTGGCTTATGCTGGCTCAGCTGGTCTGAGCGTGGAAAGCTAAGCAGGGTCAGGCCTGGTTATTACTTGGATGGGAGGCCCCTCCTTTAGTTTCCTGCATTGAGCAGGGGGTTGGACTCGATGCCCTTGTAGGCCCCTTCCAACTCGTATGATCTATGAAATCTATGATATCTATGAAATTTATTTATTATTTATTTTATTTACAACAGTTATATACTGCTCCACATCTAAACAGATTCCAGACTGGTGAACAATAAAAAGATAGAACAAATAAAACAGTATATTAAAAGTTTATTTAAAAAACAAGACAAAACCCCAATATTATTATGGTCAAATCCCACCTCCACAGTCTCTTAATCTCCTCCTCTGCCACCAACCCCCTCCAGGGTAACCAACTCAGGCCACTCCTTTTAGATTTTTTAAAAAGGAAACAAGTTTATTTATTTACAATCAAGGGCAGGGAAATAGATATCACACTCACTCACTCACTCTCTCTCAGAAAGCACTACCCAATACTCCCCCTCTCTCCCTAGACTCCACTCAGACTTCTCTCCTTCTCTCTCTCTCTCTCTCTCTCTCTCTCCAGACTCCACACACCCTCTCTTCTCCCTCTCAGACTCCTCTCTGCCAACCCACTCCCCCTTTAACAGCACCGCCCACTGTTTATATATCAGGCTTCACCCCTCCTTCTCACTCTCAGCCAATCAGCAGACATCCAACATTCCACACTCCTCTCACACTCACACTCCCCTCACATACTAACCGCTATAACGTTTTGCCCATGGGCAGGGGCATGACAAGGGGCAAGGATCGAGAGGGCATGTGGTTGGTCCCACTGCTGCAAGCACCTTGTTCACATCATGAGGCTGCAGCAGCTGAAATTGATCCCACAAAATCAGGCAGATGGTGACATCAGACACCTCGACTGGTGCTGTGATAACAGCACCAAGTTTGCTGTGGAGACAAGCGATTTTGTCCTGAACGTAGGATGCGAAAGGTCACAGAGGGTCCTTGAGGGGACCAGGACCCCATTTGCTGGGAAGAGTGTTAACAGCCCCCGGACACCACCACCCCAGCTCTGCTGGATGACTACTCGAGGACATAATGGAGGTAGCAAAGTAAGCCGCCTTTGCTGCCCACACCGCCATGCAGTAGGCATGATTATGTGCTCTAGAGTGTGCTCGGTCATCTTCACTTCGAGTCTTACACCATTTGCTCTCTAGCCGATGTTCAGACTGTTTCATTGACTGCAGCTCCCCAGTATACCAAGCAGTAGAGTAGGCTCTACAGCACCGGAGAGGGCATTCAGGTTCAAACAAGTCAGTGGACCCTCCTCATCTCACTGTTGCATTTCACAGTGAGACTAAGACCTCAGCTGGATCAGCAGCTCTCTCCATTGGAAAATCCCCAAGAGCATTCAGAAATGCAGTGGATTCCATCAGTCTCCTGGGTGGACCATCCAAATGGGTCCCCCACCCCTGCAGGAGGGAAGTAACATCATGAATTCAAATCTCACCAGGAAATGGTCTGACCATGACAATGGGGTTACTTGGACACCCCACCCCACCCTGATTTTCACACTACTCATCTCACAGCTTGGAACAAAAACCAAATCAAGGGTATGCCCCACTTCATGGCCCAATGACAAACTGAGACAGCCCAGTGGTTGTCATGGAGGCCATGAGGTCCCGAGCCAGAGCTCCAGAGACAGCCTCAGTATGGAAATTAAAGTCACCCAGAACCACCATCCTGGGTTTTTCCAACACCACACTTGTGACCACCTCTGCCAGCTTGGTCAGGGGGGTCTCTGGGCAGCAGTGTTGGCGGTACACCAGCAGCATCCTCAGTCTGTCTCTGTGGCCCAACACCAGGTGCAACCCCCTCAAGGCCCACTCCAAGGTGGAGTGGTTTCCTTGTGAGAGAGATGGAAGTTCTGTAAACCATGACGACCCCCCCCCCACTCCTGGTCCTCCAGCCTATGTTGGTGCTGCACTGAATACCCAGGTGGGCAGAGCTGAGTCAGGTCAGGTTGTGGTTTCTCTGTGATGGTGCCCATACGCAAAGCACTCTACTTGTCATTACTTCACACCAGCAAGGATCTCCAGTAGAGAGTTTTGAATACCTTTGCAAAATGACACTTGCCAACATTCCTTGGCTAAAGTCATGACACTTGCAAACAGAGGTGTGTGTGTATGTGGGAGAGGGAGAGGGAGATGTGAGTGTGCCCCCAAAAGATGATTGGTTGTTGACTAACTTGGAAAAGAACAATGCCAGAGACCTTTGGAAGATAAACTGTTTAATTTGATTTTTACAGCAGCAACCCTACCGGGGCACTAGAGAATTCAAAGGGCATTTAAATAATAGAATAAAGGTCCAAAAGGGCCTTATATATTAATGACTCCCAAAATGTGTGTCTTGGAGCTAACATCCTTACTGTCTCTTCAAGAGACCGGTGCACAGGAAGAGCAGCAATGAGAACAATTGTGATTGATTGTAATGTTTCATCAGTCATACAGTTTCCCCCTTCTCCCTTACACTGAAACGGCTTTGCATAATGAAATATTCTTTACCCAAAGGGAGGAGATCTCATGCAGTATTTCCCGAAAATGGAATGTGTGATGTCCCAAGAAGTTGGAAGTGTTTATTTTTCAAATGTCCAAGTATCTCAGTTTTTCTCTTACACTGTCATCTACCAGTATTTCTAAAGAAAGGTTCTGACCACAGACATGACATTCCAGTTAGTTAAGAGAATACTGGTGCTCTGTGAATCATGATGTAACAGACTAAAATATAGGTTAAAAGGAAAGTAAAACACAGTATCCTTTCTAGAAGATGTAGCTTCATTGAAAAATGTGGCTCACTTACTATAGCTCAGCTTGTTGCACCATCAAGATGTTGTAACACCATCAGGACATGAGTATTAGTTATTAATCTGAATAAGCTCTTATTTTTTCAGAGTTTTGCTAATTGTTCCTTAGGTTACATCCAAAGTAAAATAATTTTAGTAATTGGTATGGTACCTCTGGACTTGTTCTTACAAGGATTTTTTCCTTTATACAGCTGGTTTCCATGTGATAAGTGCTTTCTCTACTGTATTTCTTATATTGTTGTTTTCTGCATGGACTCCATTTGTGAGTTGCAGACCTTCCTGTCTCCATTTTGTTATAATAAACAGGAGAAACTGAATTTTGAACGCACACGCAAATACATCATATTGTCCATATCCTTGCTCTTGGTGGCTTTCCTCTCTTTTGCATGTGCCAATGACATGAAAATGGCAAATCCTTTGATTAAGACATCAACCCGATAATGGATCCCTGGTGTACATTTAATCCTGCGTGTGCAAAAGTAGAGAAGCAAAACTGTACTGGATCAGGCCAAAGACCTATCTAGTCCTGTATTCTGTTTGTACAGTGGCCAACAAGATGCCAATGGGAAGCCCACAAGCAGGACATGGGAGCAATTTAAGTCCCTTCTGCTTGTGTTCCCTGGCAACTGGTATTCAGAGGCATACTGCCTCTGATACTGGAGGTAATATATAACCATCATGTCCAGTAGCCATTGATATGGAGAGCCAGTGTGGTGTAGAGGTTAAAGTGTTGGACTGGGACGTGGGAGATCCGGGTTCTAGTCCCCACTCAGCCATGAAGCTCACTGGGAGACTTTGGGCCAGTCACTGACTCTCAGCCTAACCTACTTCACAGGGTTGTTGTGAGGATAACATGGAGAGGAGGAGGAAGACCATGTAAGCTGCCTTGGGTTCCTTGCAGGAGGAAAAAAAGGTGGGATATAGATGTAATACAGTAATACCTTGGATTGCAGGTAACTTGGTCTGAGAGCATTTTGCAAGACAAGCAAATTTTTTATATAAATTTTGACTTGATCAACAAGCGACGTCTTGCAATACAAGTGTAGGGATGTAACCGCTCGCCTCGAGCGGGTGTAGCGGGCCGAAATCGGCCAGAGACTCGCTTTGATATAAGAGTGTTTTGGATTACAAGCACGGTTCTGGAACGAATTATGCTTGCAATCCAAGGTACTACTGTAAATAAATATCCTTATCTTCCATGAAACAAGACATCATGCATGTGCACCGGTTGGCAATCAGATTAGACAATACTGAGCAGAATTGGACCAATAACATTCAGTGAAGCACGATATGTTGAAGTCTCATTGTTTTCAGTGATTAGGTACTTTCCAAATTAGTGTGCTTGGGATTCTTGTCTGCCTGTCGTGGTATTGAAGCATCCATCAGGTTTCTTATATCATATTGTTCTTCATACATTGCATATTTATAAGAGAACTATAGAAATGGTGATAGTCACTGTATGGACTCGGTGACTGTTCAGCTTCTTTGCAGCTACATGATTCTGCATTTATCTGTGCTTTATCACTATCTTTATGAAAGCAATTTCTACTATAGTTCTGCTTTTTACACTATGTGTTTTTTGTGTGTTCTTTATAAAAACTATTCTGGCAGTTCTTATGCTGCTGCTACCAGTGGATTAAAAACAGAAGATGAGGAGAGTTTATCACTTTACCAATAAAAATGACAGGAAATTGTTAGCAAAGCCTCCCATATAAATCCACATTAAAAAAATCTTTTTTTGGGGGGGACTTAATTAAAGCAGTAAAACTGCCCTTCCTCAGTCAGCCAACACAATGCAAGTTAGAATCCCCATTTCCACTCATAAGCATGCATTGAAAGATCAGTTCACCTCATTTTTTGTTTTTTTTGCAACCCTGATTGTGAGGTCAAAAAACCACACCATGATTGCAGTGTTAAGCGATCTTGAATACATACCTTTTGAGAGAGACCTTTAACTATGACCCCCAAAAGACAAAGACTCAGTCTAGAGATGCCTCCGACTGCACCGCATTTCTCAGAATCACAATTCATCACCTCTGTAATAAGTAAATGTGATTCATAGGGAAGAGGGTTGCCAACCAAATCAGCAGTGCCACCTCCTGTCACATTCTGAACTGTTTCTGGTGGTGCCAAGTCTTCCTTAGCTTTTGTTGTATGGCCGCTGGCCTTGTATTCATGTACAATACTTTGGATTGCAAGTAACTTGGTTTGAGAGCGTTTTGCAAGACAAGCAAATTTTTAAATATTTATTTAAAATTTTTTTACTTGATATACAAGTGACGTCTTGCAATACAAGTACTGTAGTATGGCTTAAATTAAAAATCTCTGTACACATTTTTTTGGGGGGGATTTCGTTTTGATATTTATTTATTTATTTTTATTTATTTATTACATTTATACCCTGCCTCTTTTCCTGCAAGGAACTCAAGGCAGCTTACATAATTGTCCTCCTCCTCTCCATTTTATCCTCACAACAACTCTGTGAGGTAGGTTAGGCTGAGAGTCAGTGACTGGCCCAAAGTCACCCAGTGAGTTTCCTGGCCGAGTGGGAACTAGAACCTGGATCTGTGTTTTGGATTACAAGCACGTTTCTGGAATGAATTATGCTCTCAATCCAAAGCATGACTATATATATGGCCAATTAAAAAGATAAACATCTGCAATAAAAAAAAGCTGCTCTTCAGCTCCTGTGGTATCCCTTGTGTTTTATAGAAGGAAAAAAAGTCTAGATAATTCTCAGTGGCCCTTTCAGCTCAATACTGAAACCTTCATTTGTGTTTTTACTCACTAGTTGTAACAGAAAAGAGGTTTGCTTTACTGGCGAAACCAAGCCTAGTTGTTAACACATCAAAAGGTGAAAGAGAACAGTTTTCTTGAATGTGTTGCATACATACTGTAGGAACCCCTAAAATACCACTACAGATGTCGTCAGAGACCTGCAATGTGATATATCCCAAGATTAGCTTGTTTTTGAAGGTTTTGAGATTAAGTAGTGAGTAGATTTGACTTGTGCGGAAGTAATATTGTTTTTCTTATCATGCTGGGAAAGTTGCAACAGGATATTCTTATCAAACAGTAGATACTATGCCAGCTTTAGGAGTAATATACCTCACACACTGATCTTTGAACAGACCTTCCATTTATTTATTTGTATGCCTGTACATATGACTGTTGGATGGGGTGATTATATTGTATCCTCTTTGTCCAATGAAAATAGATACATTAGTTTAAACTCAGCAAAAGAATAGCTCCTTGTACTAGGCTCCACTCATAGAAGATGCCTCTGCCCAATTGTGGGGGTTCCCCACTTCTCCCTGTACTGTACTACAGCCTATCCCACTCAGCAGGGTTCACTGATCCTCTGTGTGACATGGAGGGGTTGTCGCGGGGAGGATCTTGAACTCTGTTCTTCTTGAGGCTCACCAAAGCCTGAACTTGATCATCTTAGAGTTATGAATTTATAAAGATCCCCACTAAATTAGACAAAAGGCCTATGCAGACCAGCATCCTGTTTCTTAAAGTGTTCAACCAGAAACCTCTGGGAAGCCCACAAACGGGATATGTGGGCAATAGCCTTCTCCCGCTGTTGCTTCTTAGCAATTGGCAATTCAGAGGCATGTTCCTCTGAATCTGAAGGTAGCATGTAGCCATTTTTACCTGATAAGAATCTAAGGACACAATCCTATGCATGTTTAAATAGAAAAAAGGCCTACAAATCCCAGCATGCCCCAGCCAGCCATACTTGCTGGGGCATACTGCGAGTTGTAGGCCTTTTTTTCTGGCTTAACTTGCATAGGATTGTGCCTTAACAGTGCAATCCTATACATGCCCACTTAGAAGTAAGTCCCACTTAGTTCAGTGGGGCTTACTCCCATGTCAGTATGGATAGAAATGCACTGAGGTTAAGGTAAGGTGTTTAAAATGTTGAGCAAGCACTTTGTCATCAAGAATTATGATTTCAGCAATATAATACGTTTTTCTGTATCTTTCTCTGAATACACACACATGCACATCCATGCACACATGGGTAATAATACATTGGTTTTTAAATCGTATTTGTGATTTTATTTTCAAAATAAAACAAATCTGGGAGTCTGACATGCTGCAGAGTGCAGCACTGGCCTCCAGCACCATCTTTAATTCTAAGCATGCCTCTTAGAAAACAAAAATGGCGACCAGCTGCAGTCCAGTGCTTTGTTTTGAAGTGCCCCCAGCAGCCCAGAAAAGAAAATGTAAGTTGGGGATGGTTGGGAGCATTGTGGGGAACTAGAGGGGATGGTGTGTGTGCGTGTGTGTATTTTGTCTGTGCTGTGCATGCCTGTGGCTCACTCTGGCTCAGCTTGTCTGAGTGTGGAAAGCTAAGCAGGGTCAGGCCTGGTTATTACTTGGATGGGAGACCCTTCCTCTAGTTTCCTGCATTGGGCAGGGGGTTGGACTCGATAGATAGCCTTGTAGGCTCCTTCCAACTCTATGATCTATGAAATCTATTAAAATACATTTAGGGCATACTCTTATGGCTGCTAGGCCTTGCAGGCCCCTTCCAACTCTATGATCTATGAATCTATGTGCTCTCTCTCTCTCTCTCTCTCTCTCTGGTAGAGTGTGTTTGTGTTAGCTGGTTTATTTTGTTTGTTTTGCAGTGTGTGGTTTGCCTTGGGTTTTTTGGTGTGATATTCATTTTGCTTGTTACTGTTCTTGATGTAGTTTGTATTTTGCCTGGGTTTTGTGTGTGTTTTGTCTGGTGTGTGTGTGTGTGAACTTAATCGTTTGAAATGTCTAACTCTGCCAGGGTTAAATAGATCACCCACATATTTATAGTCCTGTGAACTTCAGACATCCCAGATGTAGTCTGAGGAGGTATCTTTCTGTTTATCTGCTACTTTCCTTTACAGGAGGAAGATTAATATTGTCTATTTTAAACGTTAGCAAAAAATGCTATCTGATCTCTGCTCTTTTTAGTCTGTTTTCTGCTGGCATTGTCCCACTATGAATGTAGGTCTGTGTTTGCAATATTTCGTTTTATCTCTGTCAAGCATGCGATTGCCCAGGAACAATGGGCAATGTGAAATGTTTGGCAGGATGGCCCCCTAACATTCAAACTGTGATTATTTCTAGGGGGGAAAAAAATCAACTATATTAGAGCCACAAGGAGGCACCAAAGTACAGTATATGAAACTTTCTTGGGAGTCACTGCATTTGTAACATAAGAAAGTAGCTTATGAAAATTGGAGGGCTACATGATAGCAAATACCCATTCTGCAGTTGTGCACTGGTTTTACGCAAATGTATACCTTGTCTCTTATAATTAACTAGCTGTTGCCTGCGGCTTCGCTCGCGTGGATTTTAGGATTTGGTACAATTGTTTTTAAAAGAAACATGAGGTTTTTGTCCAAACTGTATGAAATATGTCTTAACGTAATAAGGTTGATGTCTTAACATAATAAGCAATGTTTATTACAGATGTTAGTCGGGGTGTATTGGCAACAAAACAGAGATAGTTGTTCTATTCATATGCGACCATGAATTTTTTCGTGTTGGAATTACAAACAGACAATGAGACAGACCAAAAATTTAAAATTATTTATTTGGCATCTACAACCTACAAAAAAACCCTATTTCAGTACTTCTTTGTAAACTACATTAGTGGTTCTCCCTTCAGGTGCTAGGATGACCAGAGAGTTAGGTGAGCTCACTCAGGAACAGGCCACGTAAAACTGCCCAGTCTTCCCTTAGGTCAGTCTCTGCTACCTTCAAAGTCTCCTTGAAGGCCTGCGAGAGCTGTATGGAAAAGATATAGTGTCTCTGACTGAAAGTGTAACGTTTAGGCTGAGTGCTGGCAGCAGAAATCTTTTTTGACAGAAATATCTGAACTTAAAGAAAAATCAGGTTAATCCTGAGAGTCTACAGGTGATGAAGAGTGACCGTGCCAAGTTTGGGGTAGTTCCGTCAAAATGTGATGGAGCCTATGCGACGACGCCCCCCACACAACAGTCATTCAGTCATTTAAAAAGTTTCCCTCCCCTTTCACCTCCTTAGAGAACATTCTAAATGGCCTAGGGGAGATTTGCATACCCTCTCCTATTGGCCCCTGCAGAAATTCATATGAACATTCTAAGTGTCATATGGGCTATTTGCATAAACTGCTCCTATTGGCTCCTGCAGCAATTATGAGGTGAGGCCAATTTGCATAACCGCTCCCCTGTTGTTTTGCCCATATGAGATATGAGAGTGGGGTGATTTCCACCCCTTTTCCACCCCCTTAGGGACGGAATTTCCAAAAATCCTTCCTTAGTGGGTGTCTACGTCATAAAAACAATGTTCCCTCAAAATTTCACGTTCCTAGATTAAACGGTTTGAGCTGGGCGTTGATGAGTCAGTCAGTCAGGATTTCTTCTTTTATATATATAGATATACGCCTCATCTCAGCCTCTAAGAACAGAGGGGACCTCTTGACAGCATCACTCCTGTGTCACAGGACGACACATTAGGGGTATGTGGAGAGTCATTGTCACACCACACCCCTCATAGGGCCTCAAGCTTGCCCTCCTTATTGGGATCTCTGGGTGTGCTTACATAAGGTTGGGGGTTTCTTTTCCTCTAACCCTTAACCCTTCTCACTGACTTTGGGATGTCTTCTCCCTGCCTTATACCTCTTTGACCAGTACAA
Organism: Shinisaurus crocodilurus; assembly: GCA_021292165.1. Classification (NCBI taxonomy): domain Eukaryota; kingdom Metazoa; phylum Chordata; class Lepidosauria; order Squamata; family Shinisauridae; genus Shinisaurus; species Shinisaurus crocodilurus. The sequence continues at coordinate 21,739,129 of CM037877.1, read as the reverse complement.
TAAGCACAGCTTCCCACACAGACTGTTTCAAATAACAAAGAAAAGTTTATTTTAAAATACAACAAGTTCTGGAAATAAGTTTCTTGTGTAAGTTTCAGTTAATCTTAAGTAATTTACTATCTTCTCCTAGGACCAATCCTCCCTCAACAGCTGTTCCCAATATCAATCCCTGCACTCACTAGCTAAACTCTTAACACTCCTAATATACAGGGATGTTGAAGAGTCCTTGGTTTCGAGTCTCGAGTCTTTGGACCTGAGTCCCGAGTCCGAGTCCTTGGTCCAAAATGGTGACTCACGAGTCACTCCCAAAGCTGACTCCACGAGTCCCTATTAAAATCAATGGGGTTCCCCCCCAACAAAATAAGGCTATTTCAGATGTGTGGCTTAAATAAATTCTAGGCATAAGTGTGCCTTTTTATTTCAAAACTCTGCAACTGATTTTGGCGAGAACAGACCAGGCAGACAAACCCAAAATAACCAGACAGGCAGAGGAGGCAGGGAACCCCACAGCAGGCAGGCAAAGGCGTTTGTCTTGGACAATTCAAACTGTGGAACTGGTTAAGAAGAGACCAGGCAGGCAGAGGAGGCAGGAAACCCCAAACAGGCAGGCAGAGGCAGCCAAACCCAAAATGTCTGAAAGGTTGCATTTTAGGAAAATTTTTAAAAAATAAACTCGCTGTACTTCCTTAAACCTATCCATGTTGCATTTGAGGAACACAATTTTGGAATATGAGTCCTTGGTCTCGAGTCCCATTAAAAATATTTATTTATTTATTTATTTATTTATATTTATAAATAAATATTTATATTTAAATATAAATATATTTAAATATATTTATATTTTTGCCTTTTTTCCTGCAAGGAACCCAAGGCGACTTACATAATCCTCCTCCTCTTCTCCATTTTATCCTCACAACAACCCTATGAGGTAGGTTAGGCTGAGAGTCAGTGACTGGCCCAAAGTCACCCAGTGAGTTTCATGGCCGAGCGGGGACTAGAACCCGGATCTCCCGAGTCCCAGTCCAACACTCTCACCACTACGCTATATTGGGACTCGAGTCTGACTCGAGTCAGAGGGGGGACTTAGTTCGACTCACGAGTTGAGTCCTGGAGTCCGAGTCCCCATCCCTGCTAATATAATCGCTGAACTCTCTCCAGTCAGCTTCACAAACTCCCAAACAGCACTCTAGCGCGCGCACACACTCTTCCCCACACACTCTTTCTTGCTGCTGCACTCCCTCTGCACAGAATCCCTCAAACCTGTCTGAACAGCACCAGCCACTGTTTATATAACACAGGCGCTACCCCCTTCTCACTCTCAGCCAATCATGTCACATATGTAAATACACCGTTCTTCCTGCCCATCCTTTCTCACTCACCAAACACAGCAAGAATACATACTTAATACACAAGCACATTATACTTGCCACCTATACACTTTAATTTTAAACCCAAATAACATCACGGTCATCTGTCACAAATATTTTCCCCCACAAATATGGAACTCCTTCCCACTGGGAACTCTTTGAAGTCTATGGGTAAGCACCATTCAGAACTCTTGGAAAACTCTTGCTTTTCCAGGATGGGGGTCATCTGGTAAGTCAAGATGAAGGGTAATGTTAGCTTTCTTATTTTTTTGTCAAATTTAAATTGGTTTTTAATAGATTTTTATTGCTGTCTGATTTTCCCTACACTTGCAATTATGCATTTTCTGGCTGGGTGGGATTGTAACATGCCTCTCAAACTGATCCAGCTCAACGTGTATGGATTCTTCTCTCATAAGCAAGGAGGGAGACTTGCAGGAAATGATGTTGCATGGCCAATTCTTTCTGTTTCGGAGTACCATAGTAGGGAGCTCCCTCTAATTAGCAGGATTGTGGTTGCTGACAGAATTGTAGCCAAAACAGCCACCGAGAAACAAGAGGGAGGCATGAGCATGCTTGGGAAAATCCCAAGGTTTGTGCAAGTACATTTAAAACAAAAACAAAAACCCAACACCCTAAACTGGTAACCCCCCTCCAAACACCTATTAAGGTCTGAGCATGCTCAGTAGCTATATAATGTTGATAATAGTGAGCCTTAGCTAGTTTATGCCTGCTTCTTGGCCATGTTAACTCCAAACAAAAGGGAGTTTCCCCAACAATTCAAATGTGCAGTAGAAAAACTAAACTCAAACCTTCAACACATCCACGATAGGTTAAAAGCTGCTTTTGTACTTACCGTTGGTTTTTGTTCTTAATTTTTTTTGTAATTAATTAATTACATTTGTTAATCACCCATCTGGCCGGCCACCCTGGGCGATGTACAATTAAAACACTGCAATAAAACATGACAATTAAAACAGTATAAACATTCTTTTAAAATCCTAACCCAGTTTGCAGTGTTCTCCAACCTTGGGTCCCCAGATGTTTTTGGCCTACAACTCCCATACGCTGGCTGGGGCACGCTGGGAGTTGTAGGCCAAAAACATCTGGGGGCCCAAGGTTGGAGAACACTGAGTTAAAGGATGAGTATGGAGAGGGAGAACACATTATTTTTGTGCAGCTCCCCATAGCCCATCCTTGATAGTTTAACTATGGCAGGGCCAGGCAATCTGGTGCCCTTCATATGTTTTGGACCACAACTCCCAAACATCTGAACTATGACAGTGTGGTGTAGTGGTTAGAGTGTTGGACTGGGATGTGGGAGATCCGGGTTCTAGTCCCCGCTCGGCCATGAAGCTCCCTGGGTGATGTTGGGCCAGTCACTGACTCTCAGCCTAACCTACCTCACAGGGTTGTTGTGAGGATAAAATGGGGAGGTGGAGGAGGATTATGCAAGCCGCCTTGGCAGGAAAAAAAGGCAGGATATAAATATAATAAATAAATAAATAAATAAATCTCCCATAAGCCCCAGCCAGCTTGGTCAATGGTCAAGGGTTCCGAGAGTTATAGTAGGCACCAGGTTGCCTATCCCTGAACCATGGTTAAGTGATGGGTGTTACATTTGCACCACTGTTCAGACCATATATCTCTACACCAAATCTAGGGATATTGTTCTTTTTTTCTGCAGGCTGCTGCCCTTTGAGTCTCATCCTTGCTGGAAGAGCTTGAAAGAGCGGTGAAGTTCCGTCCCTCCCATTTTCTTGTATTATACTCATTCACAGACCTAGAATAAAATGTTCCTTATTCGGTAGCTCATCTTAGCTTGGTTTTCATGTAACCTTAAGGAGGCTCAGAAAATCCCCCGCCCCCCCATGACTTGGGGAGGATCACTAGAACAGAACTGGAGAATGCCAGACCTAGAATAAGCAACTTACCTTTGCTTTGGTTTTCTCTCTAGCATAACAGTTCAGGATGTAACTAGACAAGATGTCAGGAGATCTGCGGTTAGATCACCTGCAGTTTAGGGTGCAATCCTACACATGTTTATACAGAAAAAAAGTCCTACAACTCCCAGCATTCCCCTGCCAGCATGGCTGGCTGGGGAATGTTGGGAGTTGTACGACTTTTTCTTCCTAAACATGCATAGGATTGCACCTTTATTAAAAGGGCAAGTGCAACTGTTGTCTCTGTGTGTGGAAGAATTCAGATCATGGGAGACATGGGATTCAACCCCTCCCTTCCCCTGAATGTGGATCTACTGACATCATGTGAAGATAGGTGGCATCGAGAGCACATAATGCAGGCCACATGCTGAAGCTAAGCAGGTATGAACTGGGTCAGTGCTTGGATGGGTGACTGCCTGGGCTGCCCACATCTGTTCTCCTGCATTGAGCAGGGGGTTGGACTCGAGGGCCTTATAGGCCCCTTCCAACTCTACTATGTCTAGTTTGGCCATTGAACAGTAAATTAACCTCACAGATTGCAAGCAGAGGTTAGGAAAATGAGCTGGAAAACATTTTTCAGCCTGAGAGAGCCACGTTCCTTCATTGGAAACCTTCCAGGGCCCTCATGCCATTGGTGGGTGGAGTCAGAGAAACCCTCCCATTGGTGGGTGGAGTCAGAGAAACCCTCCCCTCTCACTTTCTCACCCTCTCATGCACGCTTCTCTCCCCCGCCCATCTCTCTCTCCCCAGTTTCCTCCCCTCCTTGGCCCACCCCCTGTAGCAGTTAGACTTTTTTTTTTAAAAAAAAAAACCTCCATTGGTGCCAATTGAGGCTGTTTTTTGGGTGGAGACACAATGCACATGGCGGGGTTAGCCTTTCCCTCCCCCTGTGTAAATACCCAACGCACATAGTAATTAGGTTTTTAAAGGCCTCCATTGGCACCAGTGGAGGCTTTCTGAAAAGCCTAATAGTTTGTGGAGTGATTTGGGGAGGGCGTGTCACAGCACACAGGCAGGGGAGGGTTAGCTCTCCCCTCCCCAGGAGCAACCTTCCTCAGAATGATGTCCCCTGTACAGCAATTGTTTTTTGTTTTTTTATAAAGCCTCCATTGGCAACAGTGGAGAAGTTTTTTAAAAGTCTAATTTCTGTGCTGAGGTAGGTGGGGGATAGAGGGAAAGAATCCAGCCCACTCTCAGTTCCAATTACTTGGAAAATAGGAATGAGCTGAAGCCCTGCTGTGTAATGGGTAGATAGTATCTGAAGTGGGAAGCAGTTCAGATCTTTCCCAACGGCAGTATCCAGGAAGTTTCTGACTGGAGAGGAGAGAGAATTTTAATCTCCAACCCCATAGCCAGGGTACACACATGTCCCCATCCTATTCATCCATAGATTTTAATGGGGAAATTAAAGTTTGTACATGAAACTGGACATCTGAGACCTTTTCATACATCTGATTTTCTAATTCAGCTTGCTGGTGGAGGTGGTAATTGGTTATTACTCACAGGGAAATGTTACTTTTATGTTTCCTTTTATGTAAAAGCAAAGCTCATTAATGGCCTTTCTGTACTTTGCTCATACTGCTTTCTTACAAAAGAGTCCAAAGTTTTAAGGCCGGGCACTAGTCATTCCAGTGTGGCTTGTTTATGGGAAGAGGTGAAGAGAACGGTATGTGTGCATGTGGGCTGCATGTATATGCGTGCACATGTGTGACCCCTGACCCACCATCTGGCTCCGCAGGCCTCCCGCAGTGCTAAATGTTGCCAAGCCCTGGTGTACAGGAATGATCATCTGCACACATTCACCTACAGTTTCCTTAAAATAAGCATTCTGGGTGCTTTCTCTTCAATGTGTACTCAAAGTAAATAGAATATACGGTAAGTTGGCAGCAGATCTGAAAGATTTCTTCCATTTGGATCCTTAGAAGAAACTGCCAATGTTTATATAGGGAAATTTAATGATTTCACGGCATTGGTTATGTGGCAGTCATCCCAATTTCTAGATTCAGTTTCTAGAAGCGAATGTGATCATGGCTTTTATTTCCACTCTGTTATAACTATTCTGTCTGTTCCAAAACTCTAGAAAGCAACAGATTGACCCTGTGCATGTTAGAAGTAAACTCAACTGATTTCAGCATAATGACAATGTAACCAATTATTTTCTTTTTATCCAAACTCCTCCTCCTGATAGCAGGATGGTCCCCCCCCCCTTTATCTTTAAGAAAAAAAGAAAGAAATGCGCTGTCATTCTAGAGCCAGTCACGACAGGTGCAAAACAAGTTACGGTACCAAGATAGCACCTGAATAATCTTCTGTTCATAAATATATTTCAAATTTAAAAGCAAACTTACCCAAATTTCCAAAATTAACATCAGTGGAATGTAAGCGCATACCACTGCACATGAGATTGTTGCCTAAATGTGCACCTTTAATTTGCACACATGTGTCTAATGGTTCATATTTCTGAAGTTGGATTGATGCTGCCCAGGAGATTCTGTTGATGCAAATAGTTTGTTTACCATGTTGCTCTGATGTGTGACACCTGCAAAATTAACAGATTTCTGCTATGCAACATTGGGAACACCATTTTTTCAAGGCTTCAAAACCATTTTATTTCATGCTAAATGCTAATTTCTGGACAGAGAAAGATTTGACTGCCACAAATCTTGATAGCGTATGAAGAAACATGGAGACGAGTATAGAATTGTTAGATGACTGGATGTCTTCAAGTGTTGAAAACCACACTGTTGTAAATTGTCATTGAATTGGACCCAGGTGGTCACACAGAGGTGCTGTTCTGAGGACATTTTAAGAAGATTGCCTGTTTCTATCTACATGAATGCCAATCCAACCATAGTTAGTCGTACCTAAGGCTGCAGTCTCATGCACTATTAGTTGGAAGTACTAATAGTAGTCTGGAGAGGCAAAACCTGAGCAAGGATGTTTAATTTGTCCCTTCTTTAAAGTGTGCAAATGTATTTTCCACTGGCAGTTTTAAAAAGTCTGTGAGTTTTTCTATTCATATTTTGCACATGGAAAGTACGTTATCTTCCAGCTTGGTGTGGAACATGGCTTGCATTTTTTCATTCATTTTGCTGACTTTATAAACCGCAAAAGGGCTTAACTTTGATTACAGCTAAACAATCATGGTTTTAATCAACTGTTTTGTCCTAGTGATTTTATGGCTATTTCTTTTTGTCCTGCAGATATTTTCAGTAGCATGTCCAACATTCAATAAGCTACATGTTTTGTCTCGTGTGTGTGTGTGTGTGTGAATGTCTGTGCTTCCTGTGGGGGGGTGTATTTTTATCATTATTAAATAGCATGTTTGTAAGATAGCAGTTGGTAAAAAAAAAAAAAAAGTGTAGATGTTGTACAGTTTTATGAAAACAAGGTTACCTTTTTCAAAATGGAAAACCTGCCTTTAAAATGCATTGTTTATTATTATGAAACCATAACATTAATTCTGGTGTTTGTGGAATGTTAAATGAAAACATTGTTTATTTTAAGATGGCACTGCAAATTAGCTTTTATGTACACAATAGCTGCAGCAGAAAGCCGTGTTTCTGCTTTCATAATTTTAAAGCTGGTGTAGTACTACAGTAGCACAGTTCTGTTGCCATGTTTTGAAGAGTGCTGCCTCATCATAGTCTTTGTTTAACATCACAGCTTGGAGCCAACAGAGCTTCAGAAGCTGGAGAACAGTTAAAGGCTTGTTCATTATTTCCCCCCTAATATGTATTTTATAATCAATCAGATCCTACGCTCCCTTCTGGGTTTTACACGGCAGGGGTGGAGAACCTCAAGCCTGTAGCCCTTCAGGTTTCTCCAGAGGGCCACGCCTTTCTCTCCTCCCCCTCCCTGTTTCCCAAGATTGTTTGGTGGTTCCCCGGCTTTTGTGTAGTTTCCCCCCTATTCTAAAAGGTTGAAATGCCCCTTCTAAGGCTTAGTTACTGTCAGTAAGAGCTTTAAGCTCATATATGCTGGTATTTTTGGTATTTTGGCCCTGCCCCCTTTTGCTTTCAGCCCTGCCCACCACTTGAATGTGACTCCTGAGAGATTCTCCAAAATGGAATTCAGCCTTTGGGCTGGAAGAGGTTCAGCACTCCTGGTGTAGGAGCTCCAGATTCCACAATGAAGTTTCTTCACCCATCATGGCCTTTGCATTCACTTGATGATGGGGATAGAGCTACACATGCAAATTTGCACACATGAAGCTGTCCCTTCGGATGAAATAAATATGCAAGTTGCACAGGGCTTCTGTGTATACACTGGAGCAGAATTCAGGGGTTTAGTCTGCTCTTTTTGCAAGGGAATTGGGAGAAACTACTGTGGCATTGGCCCCAGGCAATGGCTAATATATATATATATATAGTTAACCCTTCCAAAGTGTATCTTGCTTTGGCTAAGGAGATTACATGCTGATTCCAGCTCAATTCTCCCATCAATTTACGGTAATTGCAAAAGTATGAGGCTGTTCAGACGAAAACTAAAACTAGTATTGATGAGCACAAGCACTTGTACACTCCCTCCTTGCTCTCTTTACACCCAGCAACTGAAGACTTCCATTCATTAGCTCCCTTCACACTTTAATCATGAGAAAGGGGGTCCACACAATGACTGTGGAGCCGCTGGCCGTGCCCTCTGGATGACCACATGTTGGTGCGGATGTCTGCAAGAAGGAAGCTTATGTATGAGCAGCTGCTCGGGCATAGCCTTCCACACAATCATGGCCCTCGCATAGGCTATGTCTCTGCAGACATCTGCATCAACATATGGATGTCCAAGGGAGGGGTCAATGGCATGTCCACAGGCAGGGTCAACAGTGTGGCCGTGCTCCTTGATCATCCCATGGATCCCCTGCATATGATTAATATGTGAAGCCAGCTCTAGTTGAACAACAGACCATCATAGTTTGCTGCTATGTCCAAACCTGATTTGATCCTAGCATGTGGGTAAACTATGGTGTGCCTCACTTTTTGTGCCCACTGGCATTATTGTGATCCACCAGGGAGCCTCTTTATTTGATTGGTTCTCTAAGGCCCAATCTCAGGATGTGCTGTCGGCCCATCTGGCTCTGTTTCTGATTTGCTTGCCCAAAAGTTGAGCACCAGGGAACCAGATGTCTTCATTTGCTGTGGTTTGGGTAGCTCTGAAAAATGAGCTTGCATAACAGCCTTCTCCAACATGGTGCCCTCCAGTTGTTTTGGATGACAACTCCCAGCATTCAAAGCCATTGGCCCTGATCGCTGAGGCTGATGGGAGTTGAAGTATGGAACATCTGGAAAGCACCAGGTTGGGGAAGGTTGTTATATAAAATATTTTTAAGGGGCATATTATGTTTGGTTTCAGGTCTCTTATAATCAAGGGTGGAAAAGTGTTTACATAATTTAAGTAGCGAGTGAGATTTTCTAGGAGCCAGATAGGAGAAGACACCTGCTTCCTAACTTCTGCAGCAACCAGATGCGAGTCATCAGGACTATTTTTTTAGGTGCTACTGGCTTCTAGGTGCCTGGTATTACATCCTTCATTAGAAACTGTGCCCAACTCTGATCCCATGCAATAAGAAACTTAAAATAGCCCTCCATGTCTTATGAGGTGATGGGAACATCAGCTCATATTTGTGAGATGTTCGCAGTGAATATAATTCCAGTCAAAACTATCTTGGTTCCTTGACGAAATGGTAAAAATACCATCTTTTAAAAGTTTAAAGCATCCATAAATCTAGTAAGAATGCATTATTGTTTTAACAACTTGCAGGTACCGGGAGGCTGCTTACAAATGGGATGAAGCACTTCAGTTAACCCCAGAAGATGCTACCCTCTATGAGATGAAATCACAGGTAACACATGACATTGCCTCGGCAGCTTAAATATATGTGGATATTGATTTGTTCTGGCCATAGGCCATAAAACAAACAAAAAGTAGTGCAAATAGATTTGAAAGAAATTCAGCAGCTAAATGATGATAAAGTACAGGGAATACATGTTTATAATATCATCAGTAACCTAGACAGTAAAAGCGGCAGAACAGAGAAATCTATAAAATGCCTCTGCAACTATGTACGACTGCCTGGAGTTTAATTTTGACAGCAATCAGAGCAAAAATGCTACTTGTTTTGCAATAAAAGAACACATACTTCAGCAAAAGTAAAATTATATCCAAGACAAACCATTGAATAGATCTGTTGACAATTGGCAATAAGCATTTTGCCTTTTAAATATCTGAATCCAAAATATCATAACTTATTTCTCTAGTGTGGTGGAGGGGCATGCCATATGAAATAAAGCTTGTGTTACTAAAACACAGTCCCCATTCACTTACTAGAATATTAGAGAGAAACCAGCTCAGTTAAGGACCTTGTTCGGATTATACGACAGCCCACCTGCCAATAGCCCACGGTGGGGTTGGTTGTTAGCATAATAAACCCACGGTGTTGACAGATGATCAGCCTGTACCAGAGCGTAGGTGGCTTGAGTCATACCTCCCGCCTCAGGCTAGTATCCCAAGGGCCCTTACGCCGAAATCACCATCCTTTGCTCCTTCCCCACATCAGCAACCTTTGCACAATTGGTCTGCTTACTGCTCCGGGCGTGACTGGACTTTGCCGGCTCACAAAGGAAACTTTTACCACCCTTCCTCCGCCCTTGGGCAAATCGATAACCCAAGAAAGCTGTGCCCAGAATAAAACTGTTTTACCCCAGCATTGACTTTATTGAAAATTTCAGGTGTTGTACGATTCTTCCCTCTGGAGCTTAACACTGTGCATGCCTTACCGAGAAGCCGGTTGCCGTGACCGACTCCCCCCCCCCCCTGCCCGATTTGGCCAGAGCTCTAGCAGCTGCTTGAGTTCCCCTCATCCCCCGCTTCCCTTCCCTTCCCTGGCTGGAGCCATGGTTTGTCTCCTCCTCATCCCCCGCTTCCCCTCTCTTCCCTTCATGGATGGATTGGATTCGTGGGTGATGGGATCACATTTTACCAATTGTGAAAGTACTCCCCACATAAGTTCATTAAAAAGGGGAAAGATTTATTTTTAAGAGCGTTCCTGCCAAGTAGCTGGGAGTGTGAGGTGGCAGGGTGCCAGTAACTCAGATAAGGCGAAACTTGGGAGAGGTACAGACTCCTTCAAGGTGTCGCTGATTATTGCGCGCAGCTGCCTCTTGAGCAAAAGAGGTAAAAAAAAAAAAGCCTCTGCGAAAGGCATCAATGAGCTTGTGTTGAGGGAGGGGAGCCAGATGTCAAGGGAAAAAGGACTCTTTGGGCATGCAGCCTGTTGCTAGACAGAGTTGGGGAGAAGAGAGGGCTCCCTTGGAGCAACGTCCCCCCCCCCCCGCTCTTGCCATGTGACTTTGTGGTGGCATTTTTTCACCCACACATGATAAAACTGCTCTCCTGGGTTCAGATGACATGACAAGCCACCATGGGTGACAACAACCCTAGAACAAGCCATTGGTTCTCAGTGTGGCTTATTCGAACAAAACAAACCACCATGGGTGAGGCGGACCTTGTTCGGACGACACAACAACCCACCTACAATAACGAATAAGGGTGTCTTGTTGTGTCATCCAAACCTAGCCAAGATATGATGCCAAGCCATGGTTAAGGAAACTGAACTACAGTTTGGTACGACATCTGAATCAGAAGACATGGTTTGACATGGGTTTGCAGATCGTGGTTTATGCTAACTATGGCTTGGTGTGACGTCTGAATTAATACATTGTAGTTTAGACTGTTGCTCCGCTGTACCTAGGGACTGGAATGCTGACCTTGCAACTTTATACCATGGTTTGCTTAGAGGTTTGGAAGTTCAAGCATCATTTGAGTTCCAAACACAAATCATAGCTTGTGATGTTTGCATTGAACCACTGTTTGGTTAACTGTATGCACTGAACTACTGTTTGGTTAACTGATATCACAAATGCTGCTGATATACTTGTGTTTCCTACAGCAAACAGGTAAAGCATGAACAATATGTCCATGTCCTTAAACACCTGTATACTCATGGCTGGGAACCTTTATGCATGTACATGGGTATTTTAAGTTTTGGGTATATCATTCACAATTTACAAGGTTGTTGTGGAAAATACCAGTGTAATTAATGTCAGTATATTCACGGCAATTGTGTCTTCTGGGTACAGTGTGGCACTGTTCTAAGAGGATTCCTTTTTGGAAGGACAAGGCTTTTTAACAAAGTTAAAAACTCGAGATGCTGATGGTAGCTCATAAACCTTTTAAAATCTACTTTCAAATGAATGTTACTCTGTCTCTCAGTGTTCCGAAAAACAAAGGTGGGAATAAAACTGAAAAGTGATCACAAGATGTCAGTTATAATACTTGAAACAAATTGGCATAGAAATAGCTCTTTTGCAGTTTGTATTTATGCATTTATTATCCCTTTATAGGGCTATAAACGTCCTAGCTATCTTGTATATTAGTTTTTCATTCCAACACTTTTGTAAACTGAATAGAGTGTGATGTTAATGACACTAGAATAAAGAGTTCACCCATATGAAGTCTGGATCTTTTCATAGAAAACATTTTGATAACAAACCTGTTTTCCTTCAAACAGGTTCAGTACATTCCTGGGATACAGGAGAATGCATTTGAGCATGTTCAAAGTCCATTTCTCTACTCCTTCAATAATTACACATGTTTGCAAAGTCAACTGAGCAACTAATATCACAGGTCTCTCTCCCTTTTGCCCACCACCCACCTATGTCCATACCTAGGTTTGCTTAAAAAAAGAAGAAAGTGTTGTATTACCGCAGCTGTCCAGTGCAGGGCCATTTACTTTATCATCAGCAAAGTAATCTGTTGCAAGGGTCTCAGTGATGGTCCCTAAATAAACAGTTCAGATGATTATGCTGGCTAGTGAGAAATCCATAAATATTTAAACTGAATTTGAAATCCTCAAATATTTAAATAAAGGAGTTAAAGTCAGCTCTGTGGGCTCTTATCTAATTTAGTCACCTTTTTCTGGTCATTGGGTGAATTATATGTTTACATAAATTATGGAGAACAATAGACTCCCATTATCTTCTTTTCATAATTTCTATAAATAAATCCCCCCTAAAGAGATAGAGCTTGGGGCACACTCAAAGAGTTTGCATGAGCTCTGTGTGGTGAATATAAATGTGATGCTCAACCCATGGAGGTCCGTTAAGTCTTTTCATAGGCTCAAGCCTATAAATACCTATACTGGACTCTACAGGAGTAGATGCGTAGGCCAGAATCCAAAGACATTTACAAACCCAGTTTGGCTTTGGACTTGAGCAGCCCCTTTCTCAAATCTGGTGTTGATTCAAAGGGGAGGAGTTACCAATGTGGAACGCCACAAGCAGTCTTCGCACAAATCTTTGCAACTCTCCTTTGCCGACTAGTGTTGGCGTGAAATGAAGCATCGTACTGCTCTTTTCCCCTTTTGTCCTCATTTATGTCCTTTCCTTTCATCATTAGGTTCTGTGTCAAGGCCGGAAGCCTCTGCACCCTCCCATTATTGAACGGTGGGTAGAAGGAATGCTGGGAGTTCAGTGGGCTAGAAAAAGTGTCTTAAGGCGCAATCCTATGCCAGTTTAGACAGAAAAAAAAGGCCTACAATTCCCAGCATGCCCCAGCCAGCATAGTTGGCTGGGGCATGCTGGGAGTTGTAGGCCTTTTTAATGTCTAAATTGGCATAGGATTGCACCCTTATTGTATGAGACAGACTCTTGAAACTTACCCTTTGCTTTATCCATTTGTTCAACCAGGGTTCCACAGTTTTTGGCTGGCCTTGCTCATAAGGACCTAGATTGGCCCTGAGCAGTAGAAGCAGCTCACTTTCATTTAGCAACAGCCCAGGAAGCCTCTTGCCACTCTTACTGGCAGGAAAGGGTGGCAGGGAGCATTTCCCATTGACCGCTCCAAAGTGCACCAGGTGCCTCAACTCCCAAGCAACCTAGGAAGCTGCAGGAAAGGGTGGTGGAGAGCTCCACGACTGAGATACTCCAATTTGTCTGCTCCACGACTGAGATACTCTGGGTGCCTCAAGTAATGGCACTGATGTTTTGCAATTAGTTCTGGGCTGGCTGACTCTAACCCCTTCTCTCATTCTTTCTTCTTTCTCTTAATTCATTTGTTACATTTGTATCCTGCCTTTCCTCCAAGGAGCCCAAGGTACATGATCCTCCCCCTCTGCTCCATTTTATCATCACAACAACCCTGTGATGTAGGTTAGGCTAAGAGTCAGTGAGGTTCATGGCTGACTGGGGACTAGAACTAGACAAGTCCCAGTCCAACACTCTTAACCACTATTCCACACTGGCTCTCCTTCTTACTGACTTGGTCTTTCTTTTCTTTTTTGTTTGTTTTATATTTCTCATAGGCTCTTGGAGAAAGCTGTGGGTTAGGGTGGATGAGATGGGGTGGTGTTTTCATTGTGTACGTTTGGGGAAAAAAAGCAACAATAAAGAATTGCCAAGAATACTGGCAATGTCAGTTCTTATGAGCTGGACAGAAGTTAGCACGTTAGACAAAGATGGTCCGAATGCAAAGGATCATACTTTTCAATTAAAAAATTGGATCAATGCTGCTGATGTCAGTTCAGAGTTCTTCACGCATATAATGCACCTCCTTTTTTGAAGGAGGTGCAGCCGCATGCTGGGGAGGCGCATTCATTATTTTTTGTAATGATAATTAGCTGTGTCTGCTCCAGAGCACCTTGATGATGAAAATTATTGTTGTGTTTCTTGTACTCGGTTTATATACATGCATTTTGCAGTGTGGTCATGCAGAGGACACACATCTTTCAGTTGGATTTTTTTTTTTTTTTTGGTCTGCGTTTTTTGGCAGTAGTCTTGTTGAAAGGGACCTGTATGGATCAAATCGCAGTACATTCTCTCTTGTCCCTGTTCTGTGTGCCTCATGAGCCATTCTTGTTGTTCCTTGTTTTACAGCAGCCTTCTCCAAGCTGGTGCCCTCCAGTTGTTTTGTTCTACAGCGCACATCATCCCTGCCCAGCATGACCATTGGCCATGCTGACTATGATGATGGAAGTTGTAGTATAAAACAAGCAGATGGGACGGGGAAGGCTGTGTTAGAGGCTGATGAGAAATGAGAAAAAGGACTGAAAAGTTCATTTTCATGATGACCACTGTACAACCCCACACTGGAAACTATGTGCAGATGATCCACAGAACCTTCCAACGCTTCCCTTGGGAACATGAGGCACTCACCCGCCTCCGCTTGTGTCGAAATATCTTCCTACTGATCCTTTCACACCCCTCCCCTCATAGAGCCTTCTTTCTTTATTTTTTTTGCCCTCCTTTGGAGCTGTGGATGTGTTTTTGTAAGGTTAGGGCTTTTCTCTTTATAACCCCTCACCCTTACAACTCTCCCACTATCCCTGGGATTTATTTTATCTCCACCTTATGTTAATAAACACCTTCACGTTTTCTCTGACAATACATAAAGCACTGCTTCTCACACAGGTTGCTGTGTGAGAAGCAAAGTAAAGTTTATTTAAACTACAAAAGTTTCTTGAAATAAGTTCAATACATAAGTTTCAGTTAATACTACTATCCTATTCTATTTCTAATTTCACCCTCACCATCTGTTCACATTAATAATTCCTGCACTCACTAACTCTGACTACTGTCTGATCAATCTGACCCTCTAACTAAACCCCTAACTAACCTAATCTGCCTCACACACAGCATGCACACTTCACTCCCCCTCACTCTCTCAGCCAGTCTGCTCACATATGCAAATCCACCATTCTTCTTGCCCATCATTTCTCACTCACCATAGACTTACCTACCATAAAACACAGAGATGCAGCAGGAATACCTACCTATAGCCATAGACTCATAACAGGAACACATTACTATACTTACCATATATGCACATTAATTTACACACAATATCATAACATCACATATCCCCCCTGCTTAAAAGACACAGAAAATTATACTTGAGTCCCAAGCATAATTTGTAGTGTCCAACATTGTGGAGGCAGGGGGAATGTGCAGAGCTTGCTCACCCCCCTTCCCCCATAAGTGCCCTTCTGAATATTACATCAGAAGGCCGATGTATTTCCTCCCCTGCTGGCTTCTCTGGAACATCCAAAGCCAATTTGAGTTTAAATTGATCCAACTTTGACGATACGGCCACCGTCCAGGGAATCACACTACTAGCTCCGTGTGACCATCAGGGCTTCTGACTTTCTAACACCAGCCCCTTAGGATGAAATCGGGGCATCTGACTCAGTGGTGTAGTGGTACATGTTGA
The DNA here is from genome assembly GCA_021292165.1 of Shinisaurus crocodilurus. NCBI lineage: Eukaryota > Metazoa > Chordata > Lepidosauria > Squamata > Shinisauridae > Shinisaurus > Shinisaurus crocodilurus. The sequence continues at coordinate 21,723,561 of CM037877.1, read as the reverse complement.
AGTGCAGGCTCCCATCATGCCTGGCTATGGGCTCTCCTTGGGAGCCCATAGCCAGGCTCCCAAGGAGAGTTGGAACATGCAGGCAGCTGTGTTGATCCATGTCAACAAACCAGTTCTAGCAGTTTTCATCTCCACACCAGGACCAGGCCTTTTGTAAAGCTAATGGGTCTTAATTGTCCATGCAAGACAAGCCAGCATAATAGTTTGCATTACAACAGGGAAAAATATATTGCTGTTGGCAATATTCATCCCCCTGCCCCAAACTTGCTACTGGGAGGATTGCAGCTAAGCTCAGGGGGAGCAGGGCATTCTGAGGGAGGGGGTGGCAGCTGTCATCAGCATCCCTGCGGATCAAAATGTGCCAGTGCTGCATCTTTGTGGGCCCTGCCTCCACTACACCACTGTCCTGACTATTTTATTCAATGTTGCGACAAATCTGAAAAGGCTGCAAGGATCTGTGCACATTACAAGTGTTCTACAAATAGCTAACAGTAAGAAATAATTCTGAAGCCTTTATGTTGGTGTTCTCAGTAGTTCATATATCTTTTCTGTGCACCCAACTTTCTCTGAAGTAGAACTGTATATTGACTCTTTTCTGTGCAACGGCATTATCATTCATGGCATTTTGAATACGTTTGATCTGTATGGGTTGTTCCTCCCAAGCGATCTGTGGCTGTAGCATTACTTACCACTGGCAAACATTTTTACTGTTTGTGAAAGGTTAAATAAAGACTCAGTGTGTCAAAAGCTGCAGCTGTGCCATGGGAGACATAATCTGAAGGCAAAGTTGAAGGACCAGTGGAAGTTTTATTGTTACAGACAGTGTTGATGGTTTCCAATTTTGGCTGTATTGTATAGGAGGGTGGTTCTGAGCTCATTGTTCTGATCTAGGTGATGACCAAACAAGACCTGGAAAGAGCTTCCCACATTACATTTTACAACCAGTGATATCCTTTAATTGTTCCCATTTCCCAGTGTCACATGGGAAGAATTAATACTCATTAGTGGCTCAGAGAGAAATTGGATCTGCCAAGCCACTGCCACTGCAAATTCCAGCTTTTTCTGAGGTAGAAGCCTAAGTTAAGACTTTGGCACTTGACAGCTTGAGTAGCTTTCTTATGCAAGTTCCTGTTAGTTAAGGAGTTGAACAATGAAGATGAGTGACTTTGTATTTTGATTGGATGCTCTTGTTTTGTCATCACTGAAGCTACTCTTAAGAGACCACAACTTTCCAGAAGCAAGGTCTGGTAGTTACTGGGCAGAGCATTATTTTGCATAAGATGGAAACTGATCTTCCCAGGTCCTAAATATTCCTGATTAGAAAACAGCACATTGTAGTGCTCAATTAATTAATAAGTAATTAGTATGTATAAAATTAGGGGTATGAGGTTGCTCAGTTCGGCTTAGTGGAGAGTCCTGATGAGACAAAAGATGGTGCCTTGTAGAGCCAGGAGCTTGATCCTAATTCCTGCAGTGACTTGGTAGTATTTGAACCACAGTATCATCTGTAATAATAAATATTATACATGACCAGTTGCACTATATTGATGTTTGGCCTCGAAATACAGGTGTCTTCACCCAGAATTCATACTTTACATGGAAAAGAAGCTTTAAACTCAGTGAGTTCGACAGAACATCATGAATTCCATTCTGTGGGAGAAAATGTAAGCTAGGGATAAGCAACCAGAGTTCCCAGGGTCAAATCCGGCCCTTGGAGGAGTATCAGTTGGCCCCTCAGTCGTTGATTAAGAGGCAAGAGCTGTGTGTGGAAGGAGTCGTGATTGTGACACTTGTAATTTCTTGGGAGATTTACTCGGGGGTGGGGTGATCTTCATCTCCTTAGGTGTTGCTGAATGGTATATAGTCTTTAATATGGCTCTTTGTCTTACATTCAAATCCAATTTTAATTGAGCTTATTGAAAAGACGTGAAGTTTGATTTATTATTAATCAGCATTAATCTGATTTAAATCAGCATTAATTTTTCTGCTTAAAAAAAGAAATGTTATAAACCCTGGGATGCATTCAAGATCTCCCGTATTCCACTTCTGTCTCCATTAGTCATCTCATCTATGTGCCGTCAGACACATCCTCAGCGCTGCAGGGGAAGCAAGGAACTATGTTCTTTTCCAAGATGGTGATAATTGTTGTGCCTTCCCCTCAAGTGTCTTCCTCTTCTCTCTAGGCAGACACTTCTCTCTGATAATCCCTGGTACAGGCCAAATACAGAAATATCTGTGAATGGTGGTCATTGGACTCACAACTGATATTAGTATGGGAAGGAATTTGAACTCATATAGCTTACAGAACTGGCCATGATAAAACAGATCTTCAAACTGGTTACCAGGTTGCTCTTTTAGAAAGCGTTTAGAACAAGGGCAAATTGAATAAGTATGACAATCTGTGTGTGTGCGCGCACAAGTGTTTTTAAAATGATGCAATCATGAGTTCTTTTGGAAGTCACTAGCTCATAACTTACCACAAAAACTATCTGCATTGCAAAGTCTCCTCCCTCTCCTCCTCCTCCTCTTTCTTGCTTTTGAGCTCTTGGAGATTTTGCAATATCAACTTCCCTCCTTCCTGCCAGAAAAAAACATTTGGCACCAACTGACAGCTGCCCTGGGACTGCAGAACGAAGAAGAAAGCCCCATCCATTGGCCTAATGAACAAGACCCTCATTCAAGAACACAAGCAAGGGAAGATCAGCCTGGCCCAAAGTGCATTTAAATGTCCACTTATAGCTCACCACCTTGTTCTGGCCTTGAAAAACTGATCTCTCTCCTTTTCCTTTCCCCTCCACTCCCTTTCACTCGTACAGCTTGTCATTTTAGTTTGTCAGCCTGATAGCAGGACCTCTCTCTCTCTCTCTCTCTCTCTCTCTCTCTCTTTTTAAAAAAATGGATGTCAGCCACTTTGGGAAACAAGAATTGTCTGAAAAGTTGGATAAAAATGCAGTCAGTAAATAAATGATATTGGTTGGTTGAAGATGTACTCTTTATTTTTCCCTTCCCCAATTAGGTCCTGATGTCTCTGCATGAAATGTTCCCTGCAGTGCATGCAGCAGAAATGGCTGTCCAGAGAGATCCTCGTTCTTGGGAGGCTTGGCAGACATTGGGACGTGCCCAGCTTGGATTAGGAGAAATTGTACTGGTATGTGTAAAAAAGGGAAAATGCTAATCTCCCATGTGGAATTTCTTACAGCCAACACAGTTATGTGTTGAACGCATTTTTAAGCTATTCAATTTTCTTTAAAAAAAAAAAAAAAGTGTAATACAGACAAAGGTAATTATTCTGCTCTGAATACCTTCTCTGTTGATCATTTCTTTCATGTATTGTTCAACTAACCATCAAGATGGAGTTTACCCTGAATAATTTCTCTACAGTCCAGTTTGTTTGTCCAGTGCACATCTCCTGCTGTGTGGCCTTCACAATGCATGAAATTCTCTTAAATTTCCTTAGATCAATATATCAGACATCCGCATGCATCTTTACCGCTCCCAAGAGAGACATCTAGTTTAAAAACAAGCAGGATTCAAATGCACAGCCTTGAGCACTATAGATGGATGGCTCCACTAATCAGCCTTAGGTGACAATGGAGAGGACACATGTTGTTTTCTGTGGAACACAGTAATTTCCCCCCCATTTAAAAAAAAAAAAAACTGCCAAAAACTTTTGGAGTCATGTCTGGCTTATGGGAGAGTTACAAAAACAAGGGTAAGTTCCAGGGTGTTCTGCTGATTATTTATCTGTTTTTAAAAAAGGATCAGAAAAGATCCGGTCTGCTTCAAGGAAGCGCTTTCATTCAGGGTAACTTTTATACTACTGAAAGAAGTGAAAGTTTTTTGTTCTGTCTTCTATCTGCTTTGGATATCAAGTGGGTAGAACAAAGAAAATGTCATTGCTTTCAACAGCATGGGAATTATCTGCAATCAAAGTGCTTGCTTAAAATAGGTCAAGTCTTTTCTGGTTCATGGAAAAGATAGAGATCAGCTACAGCACCTTGGGATGCTCATGTCGTCCCGTGTCCCCCCCGTCCCCCCCCCCCACATCATTGGTGCAGCCTTACGGATGTTTTTTGTTTGTGAGAAAGCTACCTAAGATAGAAAGAAACAAGATGTTGAGCTGGTATCTTGCTTCTTTTATTTGCATTCTCTCATCTTGCTTCTTTTATATCCATTGACTCTGCTGTAAAGAGCTGAAGAGGATCAGAAAGATCCGGTCTGCTTCAAGGAAGCGCTTTCATTCAGGGTAACTTTTATACTACTGAAAGAAGTGAAAGTTTTTTGTTCTGTCTTCTATCTGCTTTGGATATCAAGTGGGTAGAACAAAGAAAATGTCATTGCTTTCAACAGCATGGGAATTATCTGCAATCAAAGTGCTTGCTTAAAATAGGTCAAGTCTTTTCTGGTTCTTGGAAAAGATAGAGATCAGCTACAGCACCTTGGGATGCTCATGTCGTCCCGTGTCCCCCCCGTCCCCCCCCCCCACATCATTGGTGCAGCCTTACGGATGTTTTTTGTTTGTGAGAAAGCTACCTAAGATAGAAAGAAACAAGATGTTGAGCTGGTATCTTGCTTCTTTTATTTGCATTCTTTCATCTTGCTTCTTTTATATCTATTGACTCTGCTATAAAGAGCTGAAGAAATTGGTGAGGATATGCAGCCCCGAACAGAAGGTGATCATAAAGCAGGACGTTGAATGTCATCTGCAAGCCCCATTACAAGTGCAGTTCCCCAGCAGCTAACTCAACATGAGGCCTAGTCACATTACATTTTGCAGGGCTTTCATTTCCCGCACTGTCCAGCGTCTCACAGATGAAAATAGGCACACCCGTTCAACACCCTGATTCTCATACCATGTATGAGATTCTCATGTCGTCGTCCCCCCACATTACACGTTGTAAAGATACTAGAACAGCTTTCCCCAACCTGGTGCCCTCCAGATGTTTTGAACTACAACTCCCAGGACCTCTGACCATTGGCCATGCCAGCTGGCTGGGCCAGCAAGCCCAGCCAGCTGGCATGGCCAATGGTCAGAAGTCCCCAGGTTGGGAAAGGCTGCACTAGAAAAACAAGATGACCCCAGAGTTCAAAATGAGCCTCCTCTGCAAGTGAAATAGCAGGCTGAGCACTACCTGGCAACTTAATGTCCAGGTGCCTGCATGTTCGTAGAACTTCAAATTCAGAAGCAGCATGCCATTGGTTGCCAGTTGCTGGGGAGCAACAGCCCTGCTTGTGGGCTTCCTAGCGGCATGCAGCAGGCTACCGTCGGAAGGAGGATGCTGGACCAGTTTGAGCAGGGCCCTCATATTGTTTGTGCAGTTTTCATGAATGTTTGTGTTAAGGCACCCTATTGCAGCCTTGCCCAACTTGGTCCCCCCCAGATGTGTTGGACTACAACTCCCATAATCCCCCAGACAGCATAGCTGTCTGGGGGATTATGGAAGTTGTAGTCCAACACATCCAGAGGGTGTCAGGTTGGGGAAGGCTGCCCCATTGCAACAGCAGAGTGTGGTAGAAAACTTCGTAATAGATAAAAGTGTGCATTAAAGGCAAAGTGGATCCCACTCATCGTCTCATTTAACTACTAGGGTTAACTCTGAAGAAGTGACATCTCTAACGATTCACACCTAGCAACAATTTAATGAGGTTCCCAACTGGCGAAAGTACAAGCTGCGACTTACCAGGAACAGGATCCACAAAATGGGGGCTGTCCTTTTTAGATAGGTTCCCTTGGAGCCATATGATGATGATGATGATGATGATGATGATGATGATGATGATGATGATGATGATAAACGTTTATTTATAACGCCCCTTACACCAAAGGGCGGGACAAATAACATATACAGTAAACATAACAATACAATAAAATAACCAGCACCAACCACTTACCGTACTCTTTGTTTAGCCGAAAAGACTCTGTAGTTGTCTTTGGGGCCAGCAGTCCTAAAAAGGAATGGAGAGATCCAGAGCTTCTTGAGACCTGGTGTGCAAGCACCCACCACTGGGCATGTCCGCCGGTTGAACGCAAACCGAAACCCCTCAGCTCTTTAGTATCTCAGTGACAAATGCTTGCATTCTTTTATATTGTCAAACTGTGCTTCCTTTGGCGGCATGATAAAACCAACTGCACTGATTTGGGTTGGGGGTGGGGGCAAGGGAGGGAAACGGCTTCAGCAGGCAGTACAAACAATCAGAAAAAAATATTTGGAATGGACTTGGTCATGTTACCTTTTGTGCTGCCAGGGGCTATTCATCTATGTCAGGGATAGGGATGCCAGCATGTGGGGATTCCCCTTCTGGCCGGTGCCCCCCACTCCCTTCCCACTTCTCCCCTGCACAGGAAAACCCTGCTGTTATCCTCAGTCACTGATCGGAGATAAGAGCTGTGGTTTTCCTACTGAGCACTAAAGAAAGTCAGCCTTTCTTTAGGGCAGTGCTGGGGAACTCGCATAAGAGGGGATTTAAAGACATTTAAACTTAAAATACTCTGCTCTTTAAGGGTATGTAAAGAACAAGGTTATTTATACCAGGCCTGTAAGGAGAAGGTGGGGAAACCCGAAGGTCTGTGTTTTGAAAGTCAGCTTACTTCTGTGGCCTGCTTCTGAATAGACATGCATAGAACTGAACTTTTGCTTTGCATGTCTGAAATCTGTTGCACTGGGTCTTACCCCGACTAGAGACATGCATGGAATTGAGCTATGCTTTGTATGCTCGGTGGGAACACGTCCAAATTATTACGAATTCAAATTTGGCCCCAGCCACTTTGCTATGGCCCAATCTAATCTGTCCTTGGATCAGTCCCCTGTGACCTTAGCTCCCCCCACTGCTGAAATGTGGCCCCTAAGATGCTTCCCAAATTAGAATCCAGCCCCTTGGGCAGGAAAGTATTTCCCTGATCTATGTTATTTGTCTATAGAAAATGTATATGCTATTCCTGTGGAAACAATAGTTGTCCTCAACCCATACTTTTGTACACCTCTAATTGCCTCTTTTCTAAGCTAAAAGGTCCCAGACCTTATAACCTTTCCTCATAGGGGAGTTGCTCCAGCCCCTTGATAGTTTTAGTCGCCCTTTTCTTCCCTTTTTCCAGCTCTACAATATCATTTTTTTAGATGTGGAGACCATACCTGTTCACAATATTCCAAGTGTGGTCGCACCATAGATTTGTATAAAGGTAGTATGATATTGGCAGTTTTATTTTCGATTCCTTTTCTAATTATGCCTAACGTGGAATTTGCCTCTTTCACAGCTGCTGCACGCTGGGTTGACATTTTCATAAAACTGTCCACCACTACCCCAAGATCTCTTTCTCGGTCAGTCACTGCCAGCTCAGATCCCAGTGCTATATCATTTTCATTCTAGCTGTGATCTGCCGACGAAAGTTTTTTGCCACACTTTGCACACAAAAGGTGTTTGGTAGGCAATGCACCCCTTGCAGCCAGAATTCTATCTTCTGTGGAGGCCTAGGCCTTCATAGACCAGCTGCCCTTTCAAGGAAGCATGGCAGCTATTACGGATCTTCTCACTGAGGAATCTCTGAAAAACTTCAAGCGAACCCCAGTTTTTCAAGGATCACAGTTCGAAAATCAGTAGCTAAACACAACAAGACCAGTTATGAAACAATCTGTTGCAGGGATGCATTATGGGCTTTAAAAATGGTGTGGGCCTCTTATATATGACAGTTTAAGAAGTTATAGCTATTCTGGTGGCACACATTATCTAAACCAAAGGTCATTTTGTTAACAGGCTTTTTTTCCTGTTGAGACAAAAGGGTTTCTTTTACAGGCTACTAAACAAGCCATTCCAATAATTGAAGGTTAAAGGGCTCTGAGAACACCAGTAACTTATGGTGAACAGAATGACTTGTGATTTTGGAAAGCTATGCCCTAGCTTACAGCAATAACCATGAAAGCAGGGAAATGTATCTGCGGATAATGACAATTGTCAAATTAACCAGAAAAGAAATCAATAATACATAATGACAAAACACAGGCTGGCAGGAATAGCAGAAATATGCTAGGTCTCCAAATGGATAGGATGAGCAATCCCTTCATCGCTGGTCCATTATTGAACTTATTTGTTGAAGAAACTGTTCTTTAACAATCTTCAGTGTCACTACTATGCCCCATAAATGCATTCTATAATTTCGTGTAATTTCTATGATAGTACATAAGAGGCTATTGCTGGCGCTCACACAGATGTGTCATCAGATTGGGCTGTGCTTCCCTTTTCTGGTATGCCGGTTTTGGCTTGGTCCTGAAAGCTTTATGGATTTCTCAAGCTTTTCACTGAATGAGAAGTGAAATGTTCTTAAAATTCCAAAGTTGAATAATGGGCGAGATTAAGATAAGCATAATTACAGAAAGGTTTTCTTTAAGTTTCAGTAAGCAAATGAGGGGCCATTCTTGGAAACTGTAAAAGGGACAGGATGTCATGCAGCTGCAAATGATGTCTTCATATTCCTGCAGGAAGGAATAACTTATATGCTTCCTCCCTCCCTCCCTCCCTCCCTCCCTCCCTCCCTCCACTTAGTAGTTACGCTATAAAGAATAACTAAATAATAACTGTAGTCACAGAGGCAAGAACATACGTTATATGTCATATATATTGATGCACACAGATCTTTACCTTGGTCTCTCAGAAGCCTGGGAGGCAATCCACTCTTCCCGCCTGCCAGGCATCACTAAGGGAAACACTTCCCGAACATGTGTGCCCAAGCACGGAGGCACCATCACACCAAGGGGCAGGGCAGCGCACCCTAGCCCTTCTTTTGCACGTGGCAGCTAAACTGGTGGCAGCAGCAAAGCCATCTCCCTGGTGCCCAGCCAGGTACTGCTGAAAATGTGGGGAAGAAGCCACAACCCAGCCTTGCCCTCCCATTCATTTATAGTTTTGGGAAGCAGCACATCTCATTCATGCAGCTAGAGTATAATAGTAGTAGTGATGATGATACACATAACAATTCAGTAATAACATTCCTAACTCTGTTTACAATATGTGAAACACTGTCGCCCTGATCTAGCGATGTGGTATCCTCACAAAGAAACGTGTGTGTGTGCGTGTGTGCAGATTCCCTCCCCTGATCCATCTGTGCATGTGTAGCCCTATTAGAAAAATGGTGATAAAGGTGATAGCGGTTTGGGCAGAAATTTAGGGGCAGGGTGGGAGAGAGTGCTGTATTTAGCTTCTCATTCTCCTCTCCCTGCCAAGCTGATGATTGGTGATTGATTGACAGAGCTACATGCAACTCTGGCTCCTGCACCCACATACAGTTGCATTACTATATTCCAGACTATCCTTTCTGATTATTATTCCTGAAATTGGGGGGGGATCAGCCAGTTATTTTTAAAGATCCTCTAAGTTCCATTAAATTATTTTCAGAATGGATTCTAGAATGGGTGATAGCAGCTTTTCCATTTCCGCAACCAACCATAAGTTGTCTAGCCATCTTTTATAGGTTAGCACTTCTCTCCATTTCCAATATTTGGCAAAGTTTACCTTTTCCACTGCTGATAAATTCATAACAGTAGCATCCGGCTCTTCTTCTAATGTCCTTTTAGATACCCTTGCAAAATAAGTTCAGGATTTCTCCCTGAATTATACCCTGTACTGATGCTGTATTAAGATGTAAGATGTTAAGATGTATTGGAGCACTTCTCTCCAATACATCTTAACTTTCAAGCATTGCCCCCAAAACATGAAACAAGCAAGCTTCTTCATTCTGCAAATGGGGGTGGGTTTGTCTTGTTTTTATAGGGGTTAGAGTTAAAGGACCTATGGGGCTGCAATTGTTTAATTTTATGCTGATACTGTTACATTTCAGTATCCCTGAAAGACTTATGTCTGACCATGGAATTCTCTTGTTATCCAATAGCAAGCATTCATCTAGAGATACTGTTAGAACAAAAGTGCTTAGTAATACAATTTTACAGTCTCATAAAAGCAAATGACATTTTACTGACGAAGTTATATAGTGACAGATCTATGGCCAGAGGAACTCTTTCTAAAAATAATAATAATAATAAAAAATCAAAGTGATCTTGTGTGTTGTTTTGCAATACTTTGGATGTCGTCATGTTTACTTAGTCTAAACAGTCTCTTGATGCTAACAGCTGCTGATGGGTGCTGTGTTTGAAGAATTAAGCTGTGCTGTTTCAAGTGTCTGCAGTGTCCAGCTTGTTCAGAAACGTAAGCGCTGGCAGTAGGCCTGCAAACAACATTTCTCCCCACCCGCACACTCATTTCCCCCTTGGAAACCAATGGCAGTTGATCAAGACCAAAAAACAAACAGATCATAATTATAATTTGCGATTCAGCATTTCTTCTCAAAAATGACAAAGTTCATAACTCTTTTCTGCTGGGACCAATACATCTCCTTGAGGGAATGCATATTTTGCAATAACAGTTGGGTTAGGAATGTGGTAGCTCGTTTTTTCTGCCTCTGGAATAGGAGGAAGAAAACTTTGCTATAAGCAGTTCTAATATTTTGACAGAAGCATATAAAACGAAATCATCTCTTTAGATTTTTGTCGGTGTCAATGAATGAAAGCTTTTGAGTCACACAGAACCCTTCATCAGACATCAAAGTACAATGTAAATCCAAAGCCTGAATGCTTATACGCTAGCACATAGACAAGAAAACATACCTTGTATTTTATATTGTAAGGGCACAACTAAAACAACTTCTGCTTGTGCTCTAAAACTGGAAGGGGTCAGTGTGTGTGTGTGTGTGTGTGTGAGGGAGGGAGAGAGATGTGATTCGTTTTGTAATGAAGTTACCATCTTGGTTCTCTTTAGCCCTCAGCTTTTACCAATGACAAAATGCAGCCGAGAGCTGGTTCTGACAATTTAGTCTTAGGCAGATAATTGCTCATGCAAGCAGAGTGACATTAGAGCTACAAATTCATGCAAGATTGCAACTACTTTTCCGGTGATCTGGGACGGTAGCAAATATCAGAAATATCACTCACATAAGCAGTTGTTTACAGATGTGAGTGGGCATCAACTCTGAGACATAATTACTTGTTTGTGAAGCACTTTGAACATGTTAAATGCACATTATAAATGCAAAGTAGTATTATTACACGTCTAAAGCCACCAGTGAGTATGTGACAGGAATTTGAACCCAGATCCGCTAGGTTTAATTTCAACATTCAATCCTCCAAGCCTCATTGTTTGAAAAGTTTAGATTCAGCGTTATTATTAGTATTAACATAACAACACCATTGCTTTACATTGTAATGTAATGTCCTTTATTCTCTGAAGGCAAAGTGTTTTGTGTTGACAAATCATCACTGTGCTGTTTCCATACCCATTTTATAGGCAATCCGAAGTTTCCAGATTGCTTTGCATATCTGCCCCCTAAGCCCTGAACTATGGAATGAAGATCTCTCTTGGGCAAGAAAGTTACAGCGGGAGAAGAAAGCAACCAAAACGGAGACAGACACACAAAGAAAGGCTGCTCAGGGAGAGACTTCAGACGAACCAATCCCGGATTATGATTTTGAAAGCGACGAGATTTTGGCTGTATGTGCAGCCATTGCAGAGAAGGAGAAAACCGCATTGGCCTCTAAAACTGTGGTGATCGTGTCCGCTTCGGGGGCGGTTGAGACCGTAACAGAAAAGGAGGAATGTGCAACGACCCCTGACGGTACCGTTTTTATCAAAGCACGATAAACAGCATCAACTCTTCTGGTAACAGCCATGTCTTTGAGGGCCTCTTTTCCCACCTTCCCTTCTGCTGCAGCCTCGTCTTGGATTGTTGGAGCATTGGAGTTTCCTTGCCCTTCCCACTGAGATAAGCTTCAGTGTGTACGGTTGCACTTCTTCACTTCATTTCCTGAGCTGCTCGCTACTAAAATGGGAGACGCTTTCTAGGGGGCCACATGCCAACTAGGCTCCAGCACTATTGGCTGATCACAGATTGAGTGCCACCGTATATGAGATGATCAGTCTCATATACGGTGGATCAGGGGAATGGGGCAGAGCACCATGTAGATAAGAGCATAGGGCCACTTCCCTTGGCCATGTTGTGGTCCTGGTCTGGAAACTGCAGCTTTCAATTGGGAATTGGAGGCTTGCAGGCAGTGTGCACTCATAATCCCATAAACAATCTCTCATTATGCTTTCCTGGTCTGCCTTACTTCGTTCTTATCCCTGCTCTTTATATGCACTACACACCAGCCCGGGGTGGCCGTGTGAGCTTGCCGTACGTACCCATGCCTTCCTATGACTGCTCATGGCTGTGAGCATGGAGGAAAAGAGGGTAGTATCAAAGGGACAAAAAAGGGGAGGCAGAAGGGGGAGCAAAACCTCAAAACGATGTTCAGAAGTAGAAAGCTTATTGTGGTAGGCCAGACATGTTTCAGTTTATAGCAGTGTTCTCCAACCGTGGGTCCCCAGATGTTTTTGGCCTACAACTCCCAGCATGCTGGGAGTTGTAGGCCAAAAACATCTGGGGACCCACGGTTGGAGAACACTGATTTATAGCCTTCGGGGACAAGAAGATCTTAACACAATGGGTTTGTTTGCATGACATGACAGCCCACCATGAGTTAATTTACCCTTGGAGGCAGTCGTGTTGTGCTGGATATCCTCTGGCACCATTTTTGCATGACATCCACGGGTGCCTGGCTTGCCGTGGGTGGTTGTGTCATGCGAACCCAGGTAGCAGGGGGTGGTTGAGGGTCCAACAACCATCAAATGACCCTAAGACAAGCCATGGGTTATTTGTGAGTTGTCTAACCTTCAAACAACCCCTGCCCCTGGGTTTGCATGACATAAAAACCCATGGGAAGCAGAGTGCCCATGGATACCTGGCATGATGTGACAGGACAGCCCACGCGGGGAAAATAAACCCATGGTGGGCTGTAGTGTCATGTACCAGGTCAGTCTGATTCCATTGTCTTATTGCAGCAGTTAATAGTATCAAATTTTGTTACTGATACAATACTCTTACAGGGTTTTTTAAAAATCCATTTATAATAGGATACACGTGAGGAGCACAGGGTGTAAATTGCCCTCTTCTCTTATCCCCACCCCTTCCCAGAACTTTTCAAAGAAACAAAATGTCAACATACATATATGTTGTTGGAAAAAGCCGTGGGCACCCAAGAATTCCCAGGACATAAAACCAACGAACCAGACCTTGTTTCGTCACAAAAATAAATGTACTGCAGAGTAATTGTCGGCAGCAATTTGAGGTACAAATATTATTCCAATTATATGTACTCAAATATGTACGTAAACTGTGATCTTCCAGTTCATTATCTGTTTCCAGTATAATCACCAGTGTGGAACAAAGCCACTGTTACCATCAGGGTTTGGAAACCACTGTTTTAAAAAAATATATATTATTGCAATTTTAAAATAAAACACCAAGAAGCTGTGAAAAAACAAGATAGAATGCAGCACTCTCAGTAGTATTTGCTCCTATGCTAATGCTACATGTCCAAGTCATCATGCAGGGTTGATGAAATTCTAGTATATTCAATCTACACAAAAGGTGTGTGTATAATTTGTTGGAATATGGGTTCCACATATTCAGGTTTTGCCTTCGGGCTAGAAGGCTATAGAAACCAACAAGCCTGACCAAGGTCAGGAAGGAGAAAGATTCACCTTTGTCCCAGTGAGGGTAAGGTACAGTTTTTTGTGTCCAGTGTAACTGGAGCAAGGGTCAAGCTAAAGTGGATGCAGCTGGGGTGACATCATGCCTTGATGCAGCTGGCATTACCTCATTTAGCACATGACTGTACCATAATGTATATAAGTGTGTGAAGTCTTTGTAAGCTTGTTGGGAGTAGGAGTATAGGTGAATATATGGTAAGAGAGCGTTCTGGTGTGATAAGAGTTTGTATGTATGTCATGACTGTGAACTGTTTTTGTCTGACATGCTATACTGTTTTTTCACTCTTGTAAATATATCACTCTTAAATCTGTTCGTGTTTTACAAGTTTAGTTTAGTAAACTTTAGAGTTTGAAAGAAAACTGACTTGTGGTTTTGCTTTTTCACCTACTGGCCTTGCACACGGTTTTTTCTCAAACTACCCAAACGCCACAACTCGAATCTGCAACCACTGGACAAAGTTGCTTAGCTTTGTTTTTCCCCCAGTGGTTCTGTATTCCAACAGGTTATGGGCCCAGCAATGCTGTGGCACATGGGTATTGAGATCCGTGTAGTTTTGTTTTTGGCTAAGGTCCAGTGAGGTGTTTTTGTTTGGGTGCTGAGAAGTTTTGATCGCTACAAAGTTCCTGGCTAGGGCTTTGTATCGCTGGTCCTTCTCTGGCAACAAACCCTGAAAAGCTGGAAGAACAGACGGTGATAAAGAGTGATCCTCTGGAGATAGAGGAGGGAAGAATTCCAGAACCAGCTCCCCCTGTGCAGACCGTGGACGGCGTTCCGATGGCGGTGGTGCAACAGTACCCGGGAGTGGTGGTGGACAAGCTGACGGGTGAGAACTACCTGGCTTGGGAGTTCAAAACCAGAATGCTCCTGATGCGGGAGGATTTATGGGACATAGCTGTTGTCAATCCCCCGCACGACCCAACCCCTGAAGAGAGCAGACGGATGCAGAGAGCTCATGCAATGATTGTGCTGTCTCTGTCTGATGCACAACTCTTGCATGTCAGAGCGCTGGAGAATGCCGCCGACTGCTGGGCTACTCTCAGGAGGATACATATTCGGGACTCTGCAAGTTGTAAAATTCTGTTGGCACGGCAACTGTACAGGAAGCAGTTGCTGCCCGGGGAAAAAGTTTCTGACCACTTGCAAGCGATACAGGAGCTGCTGATGAAGCTTGCTGAGCGGGGTCAGAGATATGAAGAAATCCACCAAGTCCAGATCGTTCTGTCCTCCCTGGATGAGAGCTGGGACTTCCTGGTCAGTAGCGTTGCTTCGCTCCCAGAAGACGATCTCACGATGGATTATCTGGCTGGCCGTCTCCTGGAAGAAGAGGAGAGGAGGAAAGCGAAACAGCAACAGCAGAAACAGCCGGCAACTCCCTCCATCCGAAGGAATTCAGGCCGAGGAGTGGTGAGAGTGTCGGGTTACAGCAACAGCGCAGAGCAACCGAGAAATGCCGGAGAAGACACGGAGGCAGCTTTGAGTGTCAGGAGGTGCTTCAGATGCGGGCAGCCAGGACACATCAAAAGACATTGTAAGACGGGCTTGCAGAAGGGCGGTCCACAGAGGAAGAAACAACCCCAGGAAGATGGACGTTGTAGTAACTCTGTGTCTGCCACTGTGAGGGTGAATGTAAGTCAGCCTACATCAAGGTGGATTCTTGATAGTGGGAGCTCCAAGACAATTTCTAACTCGTCTTTGCCTTTTGTATCATTTAACAAAGTGTCTAAAGAAAGTAGTAGTCACACTGTAACGTTGGCTGATGGGAGCACGTGTCCAATTGTGGGTGAGGGGAAATGCAAAGTACCCTATCTAGAAGCAGAAATGGAGAATGTTCTGTGTGTCCCCAATTTAGACTATAGCTTATTGTCTGTATCATGTTTAACCAATGATGGGTATGAGGTGGTATTCACAAAAGCTGGCTGTGAAATACTCAAAGGTGGGAAGCTTGCTGCCAAAGCCTCCCTGGTAAATGGGCTATATGTGTTGTCTCCCCACATTGCCATGGTTAATAATACACCGTTACACGATGGCTGTTTACACACATTTCACAGAAAATTAGGGCATTCCGGATTTGGTGTAATCAAGAAGACTGCTGAGTCTTGTACTGGGGTTACATTGAAAGGGTGCAAGAAGTATTTAAACTGTGCAGTGTGCAAACAAGCAAAATCTAGGGTGCAGCCAATAAGTAGAAAATCAAACAGGCAGGTCAATGAAGTGTTTGAGTTGGTGCATTCCGATGTGTGTGGTCCCTTCAAACCCAGTGAAGGTGGTGCAAGATATGTGGTACTGATTATGGATGAGTATTCCAAGTTCACATGGGTGTATCTGGTGAAGCAAAAAGCTCAGTGTTTTTCTGTGTTCCGTGACTGGGTAGCATATGCAGAACGGCAGTTTAACACAAAAGTACGTACTCTACAGACAGACCGGGGTGGGGAGTACTTGAGCGGAGAGTTCCAAAAGTTCATGAAAACAAATGGCATAGTGCACAAACTTGCGAACCCCCATTCTCCGTGGGAAAATGGTACGGCTGAGAGAAAATTAGGGGTTCTTCAACAAATAATGAGATGTTTGTTAACTGACGCTGGTCTAAGCACAAACTCGCATTTTTGGGGTGAAGCAATCCTTGCAGCTAACTACCTGTGCAATAGAACCTGGTCTATGGTGATTGATAATATACCGTATACAAAGCTATTTAACAGGGCTCCGGAGCTTGGCCACCTTCGAGTCTGGGGTAGTTTTGCATACGTGCATATTCCCAAATCAATGAGAAGGAAGGGAGAACAAAGATCACAAAGGTTGCGTTTTGTGGGATATGCTGGCACTGGAAAATCCTGGAGGTTTTCACGAGGGAATGCCAGGGTGATCATATCTCAAAATGCAGATTTTGTTGAAGAAGGTTGGCAACGTATTCATGCAAACCCCGAGGTTTTAATTCCGGTAGAGGACTCTGAGCCAGTCAAGCCGCAGCAGCTGGCGAGAGAGGGGGGCCAAAGCCCAAGGAATGTAAAACAATCGTTACAAGCCGATTCAAGTGGGGAAGGGCAAGCCGGTGAAGGCAGTACTGAAATTGAGATCCGAAGATCTCAAAGGAGTAACAAAGGTGTTCCACCCCAGAGGTTTGTGATAGGAGGGGCAAGAGTTTGCAATGTCACATATGTTGAACCTGAGAATCTTGAACAAGTAAATAATTTGCCTAATACTGAAAAGCAACAGTGGTTGGAGGCAATGAGAAGTGAAATGGAATCATTCAAACGGAACAATGTATATACAGAGGTGAATGCACCAACAGGAGTAAAAGTAACTGGCTGCAGGTGGTTATTCAAACGGAAGGTGTCAATTTCGGGAGAATTCATATTTAAATCAAGACTGATCGCCAGGGGTTTTTCGCAAAGGTGGGGGGAGAGTTATGATGAAACATTTTCACCCACTGCAAAGGCAGAAACAGTTAGGTTACTACTGTCACTGGCTGCGAAAAGGGATTTAAAGGTGCATCATTTAGATTTCACAACTGCTTATCTAAATGCTCCTCTGGAGGAGGAAATATACATGGAGCCGGCTCCGGGGTTTGAATGTAAACAGGGAAAGGTTTGGTATCTTAACAAAGCGGTTTATGGGCTGAAACAGTCAGCCAGAGCCTGGAACATCTGTCTTAATGAAACATTGCTGGCATTTGGTTTCAAACGTGGTGTAGCTGACCCGTGTCTGTACACTAGAGGGTCAGGAAACAGCTACATGGTTTTAATCACGTTTGTTGATGATATTTTGTGTGCTGGGTCAAGCAGCAGCCAGATATCCACATTTGCACAGCAATTAGGGCAGAAATTCAAAATAAAATCTCTGGGTGAAGTCTCACAGTATCTAGGTGTGCAGGTGGTCAGATCAAAAGAGTCTATTTGTCTGAACCAGAAACAAAAGGTGGTAGCATTACTTGACAAGTTTGGTATGCTAGAGTGTGCACCGGTCCTGACACCTATGACCACAGATTTTGTTAAATCAGTCACTGCAACAGAAAAAGTGTTCCATGAGGTAGAAAGGTATCAATCCCTGGTTGGCAGTCTGCTGTATCTGGCTCAGTGGTCACGACCAGATATAGCTGCCAGTGTGGGAGTTTTGTGTCGGTTCACAGCACAACCCACTGTTCCTGCATGGAATGCAGCAAAGAGAGTACTGCGGTATCTCAAAGGCACACTCGACATTTGTTTAAGTTTACCGGTGAAAGGGTCTGAAAACTTACAAATATGGGTGGACTCTGACTGGGGAAACTGTGTATTGTCCCGGAAATCAGTCAGTGGCATGGTCATGCAATTTGGTGACACCCTAATAAACTGGGTTTCAAGGAAGCAAACAAGTGTAGCCACATCCAGTTGTCAGGCCGAAATGGCAGCAGTTTCACTGGCATGTGGGGAGATAACTTGGTTTCTGCAACTGTTCAAAGATATGGGTATTGATCAACAACTGCCGGTAGAGGTGTATTGTGACAGTACAGCTTGTATATCTTTGGCCAACACAGAACATTTGAAAGCCCAGACTAAGCACATAGCGGTTAAGTATTGCAACGTGAGGGACCGCATCCAAACTGGTATAATCAAACTGATGTACTGCCCGTCAGAGGGGAATTTGGCAGATGTCATGACCAAGGCACTGCCCATGCCCAAATTCCATGAAATTATAGCAAAGTTTGGAATGTTGTAAAATGAATGTGTTTAGGGAAGAAAATGTAATAAAGCTTCAAGCCTCTCAGGCAAGGAGGGGTGTTGGAATATGGGTTCCACATATTCAGGTTTTGCCTTCGGGCTAGAAGGCTATAGAAACCAACAAGCCTGACCAAGGTCAGGAAGGAGAAAGATTCACCTTTGTCCCAGTGAGGGTAAGGTACAGTTTTTTGTGTCCAGTGTAACTGGAGCAAGGGTCAAGCTAAAGTGGATGCAGCTGGGGTGACATCATGCCTTGATGCAGCTGGCATTACCTCATTTAGCACATGACTGTACCATAATGTATATAAGTGTGTGAAGTCTTTGTAAGCTTGTTGGGAGTAGGAGTATAGGTGAATATATGGTAAGAGAGCGTTCTGGTGTGATAAGAGTTTGTATGTATGTCATGACTGTGAACTGTTTTTGTCTGACATGCTATACTGTTTTTTCACTCTTGTAAATATATCACTCTTAAATCTGTTCGTGTTTTACAAGTTTAGTTTAGTAAACTTTAGAGTTTGAAAGAAAACTGACTTGTGGTTTTGCTTTTTCACCTACTGGCCTTGCACACGGTTTTTTCTCAAACTACCCAAACGCCACAACTCGAATCTGCAACCACTGGACAAAGTTGCTTAGCTTTGTTTTTCCCCCAGTGGTTCTGTATTCCAACATAATTTGTGCTTTTTTTTGTGATAATCTTCTGGTAATCCCAACCCATTTGCTTTGTAAATAAATCTGCCCCACATGTACTACTTTCCAGGTCAAGCTTTAATTCAAATGAAATCTTGGTAGCCACACTGAATTCTTTAAAACAGAGGCATTATTAAACAGTTATTCCTCCAGCAGGCAAATTTGGAATAAACTATTCATTACACAAAGCTGGATAGAACCCTTTGAATGGGTTAAAGAAAAACTTAGGTGAGTGTTCTTATTAGCAAAAATTGCAAACCCAGGGCAATCTCCTTTTTTTAAATAATAAAACTTTATATGAATGTTTTTAAAATAAAATTCCCCAGATATCAAGGATTAAATCTAATGTCACGCAAGCGGACTTCCCCTTGCTTGCTTCCCTCCTGCACCTCCCAGATCTGCACCTGGAGCGCACCTGAACCCTCCGGAGCAGATCTGAGGGTACGTGGGGGGGGGGGTGCAGTGGGGAATACAAAACCGTTCCGGCCCATGGTTTCTGTCCTGCTGGCGGCTGACCAGCGTTGGATCCACCCCCAAGTCTTTTAACTCAAATTATTAACCCTTTCGCCCAGAACAGTAACAAATGTATAACTTACCTAGGCAAGGCTCTTACCCACCCCAAACCTATCAGTGTTCCATCAAAAGTCCTACTTTAAAGGGACTTATTCCCAAGTAAATGTGTATAGGATTACAGCCTATGAGAAATATTGGGAAACTGGGAACTACAGACACAATTTTCTGAGCATCCTTAAATGTGGATAGTGTCATTGTGAACTCATCTAAGCATATTAGGATTTTCTTATTTCAGTCTTTGTCTTTTTTGTGTGCTCCATTGGGGGAACAATACAAATTATTTAACAGGACAAAAGACCCCATCAGCACTTCCCTCCCCAATGTGTAACTTCATTTGATAGTCTCATAAGAAATAACACCCAGTCATTATTCTTTGATCATTGATATTCTACCAAAATAACCAGTTTTATTGAATTTATTCTAATTTCCTATGATGGATTATGTTTTGCATGCCTAGGTTGTCACTGAATATACCTAAGTTGTAATTAAAGGAAGTTTGCTTCCTATGATAACAAAATCTCTGTCTAAAATGTATGAGGTCTAAAAATACAGAGTTGTGGTACTCAATCAGTTTGAGGCTGTGCATACTTCATGCTAAACAAATAACTAAATTCTGCATCCAGGCAATCCAAATTCTGCACCAAGAGAAGCTGAATTCTGCAGTGGGGTTTAAATTTTGCACAGTTGCATCATTTCACTTCTTTTGCTGTGCTTGGTTCAGCAATGTTTATTATTTTGTATTGCTACTTCTGTCCCGTCCCCCCCGTCCCCCACATGGTGGGCAGTGGAGCAAGAATTGATGCAGGGCAGTGTTCTCCAACCTTGGGTCCCCAGATGTTTTTGGCCTACAACTCCCAGCATGCCCCAGCCAGCATAGCTGGCTGGGGCATGCTGAGAGTTGTAGGCCAAAAACATCTGGGGACCCAAGGTTGGAGAACACTGATGTAGGGTACTGAGACTCTTGACCCCTAAACATCTGGCTCATCCACTGCTCTGACCTCTGAGATTTCAGCAGGCATTGCCCGTGCAATTTCAAGCATCTCTTTGTGGCCAAAAGGGCTAGTACCTTGCCTTTTTTTTTTTTTAAGAAAAGTATCAGGAAACTGAATTCTGTGCCCAGTACCACTTTCTGCACTTGTTCTGCCAACCCACAGAATGCAACATACACCCTGGTTGGCAACTAGTTATCTGAAGGGCCACTTAGCAATAGTCAGGTGGAAGTCCTAGGCTCGAATGCTGCCTCTCAAAGAGGACTGCTGTGAAGCCATAGATGCCATTCTATCAGCATCCCTCTTTTGCCTCTTGGTTGGCAACTGAAGGGTCAGGTGTTACCTCTCTTGGAGACGGATTTGGCTCAGAGACCTCCAGTGGCTGATCCATATAATACACTATGTTCCTTTGTACACCAAAAGCAAATAAAACAAAGGAATGCAGTACAAACACAGTCACATCTGAATAGCTCAGATATATTTGCATCTAGATAACCTGAAAAAAAGCAATGTCTCATTTATGCACCGTCCATGTGCACGGCACTTTACAGAGCAACAATGAGACGACGGGTCCCAGCCTAAAGGACCTTACACAGTTGCTTCTCTTTCCATGAGTAGTGCAGAGTTGAAACTGCCTTGAACTACGCGAGGGCCTGCATTACATGGGGAAACATTCATGCAGCCTGAGCTGAAACCTGGATTCATCCCACATCAATTTCTCCAATTGCAGGAGCACTCTCCCCGCCACATTCTGCAATTGCTGGAATTGTGATACCACCTACAACACTCTTCCATTTCTCTCTGTGTGTACACCTAAACATGGGTTAGGACTGCTTATGTGGAAGGGGAAAGTTATCTGTGTGAACTGCCCATTTAATCTTAAATGTTAGGTTTTAAGTATGGCATATAAATAAATTATATAAAGATACACACACACGGAAATACAGCTTGCATTCTGCAAGTACAGATGCATGTTATTGGCTCCACATGGAAATCTTCCCAAGGCCGGCTCAAGCTAATGAAAGGACACCAGAACTCCCAACGGCCCAGTAATCCTTCCTGTGTGTGGCCTAGCTCAGTCTGTGCTCGAGCATTGTCTCTCTTTTATGAGGCAAATGTCGTGTCCTTAGTTTTAACTGGTTAGAATGTAAAAATATCCCATTTTCAGGCTTTTCTAGTAATTGGGTGGGGGCTGTGTGTGTGTGCACCAAATTTTAGCTAGCTAGTGTGGGAGTATCCTGTTTTGTGGTGCACTTTGCATCCTTCATTTTGAGGGAGTGGTACATAACACCCTACTTTTCAGACTTCTGTAGTAATCAGGGTGTCTGATCAATCCATGTGTGCCAAATCTCAGCTTTCTCAGTAAGCTGAGACCATTTTGATGGTTTTCCAGAGGAGTGGCTGTGTTTCCCTGTTGCAGCAAAAAGAGCGGAGTCTTGCGGCACAGACTAATATGTTTATTGCGGCATAGGCTTTAATCAGATGCAGGGAATGTTATCCTAAGTTGGCAGGTATATATATACACATGAGCGTAGGGAGAGAAAAATGTGACCTCCCTAACATTTTTCTCTCTGCTCACCCATGTGTATAATACCTGCTAGCTCAAGTTAACATTCTGTGCTCTATTTTTAAATGTCCCCCCCTCTTTCTGTGTTTAGTATATTATGATACCCTTCTATATGTTTTAATGTATACGTCACCTTGCTTGGGGGTCTTTTTTGGGCAAAAAAGTGGCTAATAATTCAGTAAATAAGCATCCCATGCCTCTGATTAAGTCTGCACTCATATACCACTATAACAGGTACATTTTAACATCTTCTGTATTATTCTCATGCTGACCCTAGAGCAGTGATGGCGAACCTATGGCACGGGTGCCACAGCTGGCACACAGGGACCTCTCTGTGGGCACTCGAGCCATTGGTCACCAGATCGCGAAAAGACCGTCCCCTTCTGCAAAACACTAATGATCTTGTTCTTTCTCACAGTGTGGAACAGAATGATTTTATTCTAGAATTCCTGTTACAGAATTCTTTCCTACATTGTTATCACATTTAAAAGATTTTGAAGAATGATGCACAGAGCATGGCTTGGATGTAAAGCCCTAACAGTTGACCTGAGTGCTGCATGTGTTGCTCTCAAACTAACGGAGTATGAGCCAAGGTTTGACAAATTATCAGCATGCATGCAATAGCAAAAATCACATTAATTGTGCAAAAGCATGCCCAATGCAAACTTTTACCTAATGCAGTGTTTGCAGTCCAAGACATAAAGTGTTTAAAACGTGTTAAGCACATTTAGTTTTCTTGTTTATCTTGCTCATCCTAGTACAGGTTGACTTTTACTTTTATTAATCTGACACCTGTAGAAGCAGGGAAAGGACCCGGGGTAAAGCTTGCCCCCTACAATTTCAGTCTAGCATATAATCATATTACAAGTTGAGAATCCCTTATCCAAAAATACATGTGCCTAAATATTTAAAAAGTTTGTATAAATTCCCTTCAGGCTATGTGTACAATGTAGTACTATAATAATTTTTTGAGTTGATTTTTTTTCAACAAAAAACTGTATCATTGAAAGCTCTATTATTGTGTTTTTCTTTTAAGACAAAATATGTTAATTAGTTCAGACGACTGTATGATGAGTTGTTTTTCTAAAACTAAAACCTCGGTATTCAGGTTTAATTGCAGTGTTGGCACTTTGAAATAAATAAGTTGGTTTTGTGTTGGTTGGGGCACTCAGGCTCAAAAAGGTTCGCCATCACTGCCCTAGAGAATATTTTTTTGTCCTTCAGTACAATACTGCATTGAATGTCAAGTGGTGTACACTGATACATTTTAGCCTTGAGGAAACCTTGCCCTACGTGGACAACTGTGTAGATTGCAAAGCTTATTGCAGTAAGCCATGTGCTGTGCATACTGGCAAGGGCCATACGTTAGCTGAAGCATTCTGTGCATACGAGGAAATGTGCAATTCTGCCTTCTCCCATACAAGCATGCCCAGGTTTCAAGGTCTTTGGAAGAGGTCCTTCTTATGGTACTGCCGCCTTCAGAGGTGCGTTTGGTGGTGACGTGAGAGAGGGCCTTTTTGGTGGCTGCTCCCAGGCTGTGGAACTCCCTGCCGAGGGAGGCTAGGTTGGCTCCCCATTCTGCTGTCCTTCTACCTGCAAGCAAAGGTATTTTTATTCAAGCAGGCCTTTGGCATGCAAGTGGGTCTGTTGGGTTGGGTGCCGGTTTATTCTGCTCTTGTGTTTTTAGTTGTGCTTTTAATGTATTTGTTTTATTGTTTTAATCAGGTTTTTATTTATCTATGATTGAAAGACGCCTTGAGTACCATTTTCTTGGTAGAAAGGTGGGACACAAATCAAATCAATCAATTAATTAATTCCCCTAAGTGAAAAACGCATGGATGTTCCATGCCCTGCTGATTAAGCTGAGCAGTGAAAGTGTTTTGATGTGAGGCAGTCGAAAGGTTAGGTCTGAGAATGAGTAGACAAACGCGGACTCATATTGACTTCTGTACTCCAGTGGCATGTCTGTATTTAATTGTGATTTCCAAAAGAGATTTGTGCCACTACAAACAGTTTCGCAAAACGTATCACTGACATTCAGGCTCAGAATTCTAATTCCAACAGAAAGCGATTCACATGAAAACGACATTAAGCAATGTCACATGCTTGATATTTTCTTTGCAAAAACCAGACCTCCAACTATCTGTACAGGATAACAACACTGGGACACAAAAATCTAACCCTTTGAACATGGCACACAACACAGAATTCCCTCTGGCCAATAGTGGCTACCTGGTTTTGGGTGAGGTGAAATCTTAAGTCTAGTGGTCCCTCTGGTATCCTACCAGTCATTGGCTTATACTAAATATACCTCCGATTTGCTTTTTGTTCAATGTATTAATTTTTAAGTACAGTGCACTCCTATCCCAAAAGCATTAGTGCGAACTCATTGTATCTGGTATAACAAGTGGACAGCATGAGACCATAAGACATTTCAGGAGGGCTGAAATGCAGCAGCAGGGTGGTGGCGGTAATTTGGAATACATCCAAAGAAATTATGTCACAATCACAAATGGACAAGATCATACCTGCATCCCAAAACACAAATACCATCCATCTCTAGGTTCAGTCACAATCTGCACATAAGCACACACACTAACACAGCATTGTACCCAGTCCTGGGTTTCCTATGCTTTTCAGTGGACTGGTTCAAACAATCAAACAGCCCACCATGGCTTATTTAAGCCACAGTAGGCTGCAGTGTGTGCCAGTGGCCATTTTGAAGATTCAAGCTACAGCTTGTTACATCATCCAAATCCAGGGAATGTGGATTATGCAAGAGTTAAACGACCCTCGCATAACCCAACAGCAGCCCACATTTAACCCTCGCATAACCCATGGTCCCTTGATTTGGGCGACACGACAAGCCACCGTTTGAATATTCAAAAACTGCTGGGCCTGCGCTGTGGCTCACTGTGGCTTAAACAAGCCACGGTGATCGTGTGAACCAGGTGAATCTCTTGTACAATGATCCAATCCTTGATATAAATGGTAACAACTATTTTGCCATCTATGGCAGCCTCCCCCAAAGTCGTCGTGCCCTCCAGATTGCCGTTGCAGTCCATTTGGAGGGTGCCAGGTTAGAAAAGGCTGATCTATGGAAAGGGGGAAAGTGTTCAGTGTAAGCAACTGGCAATATTACGGCTGTGTAAGTGCAGTGCTCTGTGCCGATGAACAATATTTAACAAGTAAAAACAAAATGCATTAGGATATTTTAAAGAGCAGTATTGGTTTGTACAGCTGGCGCAGCTCCCATATGATCACTTCCAACAGGAGGAGGGATTGATGATAGGCTCATGACCCAATGGTATGAACCAGCACCTACTGTGAGGGTCGGGAGTATACATGCGGCCCACAAATGTATGCCGTTTGCAGTGTCCCTTTTTTGAGCTGCCAAAAAAAAAGGAATTGCAGTGGCTGCACATGGAGGCCCCGGTTCATACAATTGACACCTTTACCCTGGTTGGGCCACATGCCCATGAATGGCCCTACACACTGGCTGCATGGACTGGACTGGTCCTGGGGTTACAATCCTAAACAATCACTTGGCCTAAATTCAACTCCGATGGACTTCCTTCCAAACAAAATTTAGGGTTGGGCAAGGTGGATGTTGGCCAGAGATGCGTGTTCGGGGCCTTGATCCTGCAGTTTTAGAGAGTACCGTACTTTGATGTGGACCCATTTCCCATTAGCACCATTAAGGCTTCAATTTTATGCCCATTTACCTGGGAGTAAGGTCCACTGAACACAGTGGGGCTCACTTCTGAGTAAACCTGCATAGGATTGGACCATCCATATGTATCAAATGTTTAGAGAACTGGGTTATTCACCTAGGTAGGAGGCCACTGCATTTTAACGAGAAACACATTCACAGCACATAAACTCTGCTTTCTTTTTAAATATACACACACAATATCTGGAACATTTAAAAACATAAGGCCTTTATTTCCCCCAGTGGTATGTTCCCCATATAATTCCAAATTCCTCCAGTCCTGCGAATTAGCTCTGCTTTGGCCCATTGACTTTGCGTGTCTGAAAAATAAATCTAATGTAAAATTATCTATCAGCAGGCATTAGGGGGCAAAGACGACTGGCAATATTTCTTTTCTATATACTTTGTATTAATAATCAACCTTCTCACAGAGAAGAATATAGCATATTTAAATACATTCGGTCATAATATATACAGCCAGAGAAATTCACATTTTATTTTTCACACCTTAGAAGAGATTTTCAATTCCATATCAACTGGAGCAGTTTGCACAGCTACCAGCAACTGTCTTTTAATTAGTTCTCCCTAAACCTTATTAAGTAATAAGAGAGGAGAGGGGAATAGGGGGATAAGTATGCTTCAATTATATTTAGATGGGGGAAATGGGAATTCTTTCCAACCTTGGACCAAAGGAAAACAGTCCTGTGTCCTGGGCAAGGCATGCAACGAACAGCAGTGTGCGCTTCTGACACCATTACATTCATCTGTTAAATTGGTAGAGTCTGCTGGCAGAAGATGAGTCTGTGGGCTGATCTGTAGCCCCCTGCAAAGACTGTGCTTATGACATAATAAAAAAACACACCACTTCAGAACACAGCAGCTACATCTCTCTTCCTTTTTTCAGGATAGATGGCACACCTAGTGTAGAGATGCAGCAGCCAAGAGGGTAGGATGCTTACTTCCACCTTGATGGGCGCCATTTTGTGTCCCGCATGGTCTCTCACTAGGTGCCCATTTCTAGTCCACTTTGCGCTAAATGGTTACTCAATCCCATTAGACTGGGAAAGTGAAAATCCAGGTAGGCCTTGGGTGTGCCTTAGCCATAACAGGCCAACAGACTGGATGGCAAAGGACTGACATTTGATATGTCCGTTGTACCAGTTCCTCTAAGGTCTTGTTCTGAATGACCACCTGCATCTTCTTTCCTTCCACTGCTTATATACACTTCTCCGACAAGTTCAGTGTCTCACTGGGGAAGGTGACCTGAAGAGAGCTGCCCTTTGGGATAGTACTGACCCCACTACCAGGCCTGAATTCATTCACCAAAAAGACGTTCTCGCAGTCCTGCCCCTGTGAAGACTCTGAGGTGTTTGAGCTCCTCAGTGTCCTTATGGATGTAGTGTCTGATTGGGCCAGGTTGCTGGTTGCTCCTGGCAACAGCATACGTTCGCCAACGGTCCCTTCGCTCTGCTCCAGGGGATATAAAAGAGTCTGTGAGGTACTGCTGATCTCCCTCAACTCTCGAGAGATGAAGGAGGGCGAATGGGTTCCTGTGACGGAGGAAGCCCTGCGGCCGTCTGTGCAATTGCAGTTGCCTCCCGAGTGCGTCCGGCGAGCCCCTCCAATGCGGCAGAAGAGACACTTGACCTTCTCAATGGCTTTGCTCAGCACAGTCTTGCGAAGCAGAATGTACACCCACGGATCAAGGATGGGGTTCACCGAGGCTATGCGGATGGCCTGTAGGTCGGGGTTTTGCTGAATATCCTCTACTAAAGGCGGCTGGTACAGCTGGTTCACGAAGACACGCACCTGGAAGGGTGGGGGAATAATAAGGATCCATATATAATTTGATGATAGGAGGCCAGGCTGACATTTCAAAGCAAATAGCTGGCTTAACAACTGCCTGTTAGAACAGGAAGGGAGGGAGGCAGAGCATGGCTTTCTGTAATTTCGGAAGGGAGCTATTTTTAGAGGGGGGGGATTTCCAGCAAGCTGATTTCATGCAGAGATAAAAGACCCTTTCCCCTTCTACATTATCTAAACTGCTGGAATATCCATGGGCCAAGAAACCTTTCATGGATTATTTCTGATAGCCTGCTCTCTCTACCTCCAGGCATTTAGTAATTGTTCTCTAATTTAGAACACTCAACTGAGCATCACACGTTTCTTTGTTTTTTAATAGCCAACTCTTCTGTACAACCAACTCTGCTATTAACTGTTCTGGGTGTGTAAGAAGCTACAGAATGTGGCCTTGAGTCATTTTGGGAAATCTAGCCAATCACTGAATACTCTAATCCAGCCAGCCTCCCATAAATATACATTTCAAAACAAAATTGGACCTGAATTCCATCTCACAGGCGAATTCTCCTTCAGGGACAGGCCTGGAACTGTAGGCTCTTTGAGGTTAGAATCAATGTTTGCTGGTATCTTCCAAGACTTGAGTATTCAAGGAAAAGGTTTTTTTAAAAAATAATACCAGCCAAATTTTGCATGTAGTAGCTTGTTAAAGGTTATTTTCTTGAAAGACAGATTGCCTGGAATGAATGTGTCCCGTCGTCGTCCCCCCCCCAGATAAAAAAAAATACACCACTTAGGATGGTGAACAGCACTAAATTGTGCTGTTGACATCCTTCAATGTGGATCTGGTCCGTCCTATTTATAATGTATTACATAACTGCTGGCTGCGATCCCATGAATGGTTAAAGGTGCGCCACAAATGCACCAGATGACAGCCAGGAACCTAAAGCTATTCAGTGGTCTTCACATTCAAGCCCAACTAAGTTGTCATAGTAGCTTGTTGCAACAAAAAGGACAAAAGAAAAGTTCTGTGACACATTGAAGACTACGAGTGTAACCCAGCCCAAGTTAATCACTTTTAAGTCTCACTGTTTCAATGGGAGAAAATCTAGCCTGTGCTTAACACTTCAGTTGAACTCAATGGGACTTGCAAGTACTGAACTCTGGCTGGACTGCATCCTAAGTAATCACACTTTTCAGTTTGGGATTGAGCTGGTAGAGCAGCTAAGAGCCTGAGCTGTAGATCAGGAACGCTCCAGTTCAAATTTCAGCTCTTGCTAGGTGGCCTTAGGCAAGCAACTCATCCCTGTCTGTCACAGTGGCCCCCACCCCCTGGTGTACAATATGGAGATAAAAATGCTGACCTGAAGCTTTGAACACTCAGAAAATGCTGGATATTATTGATCGACTGATTATATTTATATCCCGCCTTTTTTCCTCTTGCAAGGAACCCAAGGTGGCTTACATAATCATCATCCTCCCCTACATTTTATCCTCACAACAACCCTGTGAGGTAGTTTAGGCTGAGAGTCAGTGACTGGCCCAAAGTCACCGAGTGAGCTTCATGGCTGAGTGGAGAGTAGAACCTGGATTTCACGAGTCCCAGTCCCAACACTCAGTCCAACACTCTCACCGCTACGCCACACTGGCTCTCCATTATTAGATGGGACTACAAGCTTTCATTTGTTAAGTTACATTAGATTAATCAACTAAAGACTTGGTTGATCAATTTATGGATACCAAAACTAATCAAGGGGGCCAAGAGTTAAGGGCACACATTTGGTTGGGTGGGGAGCTGATTTCTGACTGCAATAAGGAATGAAAGATAAAATATGGCCATTTCTTCTAACAATGAGTGATGGCTTTCGTTTGTTACACTGTGAATTATCTGATACTACTTGCAATATCTCAAAAGGCACCTTATGTTGAGCATTTGGCAATATGGTTGGAAATACACAACTCTACTGGAGAGTAGCGCTTGAGCTGATTAGCTTGAGCTGAAAACTTATTGGTGGAATTCAAGTGAACACATTTTCTAACCACTAGATGGCACAGTAGCTTCACTTCTGGAAGTTCCTTCCTTTCTCTTGCAATGATGTGGGAAAGCATGAAAGGGAAAAGAGGGTTGCTTCTATCGGGTTTGGGTCTGAATGGCTGTAGCTAAACTTTAAAGTTGGCTTAATAAGGGAAAAGCAACAGCAGCAAGAACAAACAAAAAAGGGTGAAGGATTTGAACTCCCAATTTTGGTATTAGAGTACCAAAATTCAAATGATAGGCATGGCACCCAATGAGTAGCGCCCACAGGAGTTAATCACTCAGTTAGGAGTTAAGCCTTTATTATTGAGAGTCCACCCTATATACTACTATAACTGAGGGCAGTGGTTCCTCAATCTCTCTCTTTCCTTGGTGACTCACCAAAGCCTACACCCAAGCATATTTTAGGAACCTGTAACATAGCTCTATTATGGCTAACTTTGGGTGGCCAGGGTTAAAGGTAGTATGAGGGTCAAGTTAGTGCATATTTATTGCTTTAATAGTGCAATCCTATGCATGTCTACTCAAAAGTAAGCCCCACTGAATTCAACAGGGCTTACTTCCAGGTAAACGTTTCTAGGATTGCAGCCTTAGCCACTCTTTTTTACATATGGTTCAACATTTTCCCGGCTTGCATATAAGCCCCCAAGTTAGTAGCCCACAAAGGTGTTTCCTAAGCCTGCCTGACCACAGATACCTATGTTAACCATTTGTTTCCTAAAAGGAGGAGAAAATTGTATAATCTCTCTGCCTGGCTCCCTGGGGCAAATTTCACTCACCATAGGCAGCTAGCTACTTACAAGCCTGATGTGTGGTTACTGCCTCAAAAGTGTAGGCTACCCATCTCTGAACAAAGGCCGTAACTCAGTGGTAGAGTGCAGGTTCAATCCCAAGCACCTCCAGTACATATATTCTGGGTACTAGGTGATGGGAAAGCCCCCTGTGACCCTAGAGAGCCACTGCCAGTTGGACCACAATACCGAACAGGAAACGCCAATGGGCTGACTCCGGATAAAGTAGTTTTATATGTTCAGAAATGATGAATACCTTTGTAGAAAATAACTAAATAAATCTCAAGGTGAGATTAAAAACCATGAAGAGAACAACCAAAGAAAGCTGCTAGACCAACAGTCTCCAAAATAAAGGTCCCTAAAGGCTGTTCCACATGTTCAATAGTGCCACATGCATGCTTGCACCCCAGGGGGGCCATGGGCAAATTTATTTATTTATTGATTTATTACATTTCTATACCGCCTTTCTGCTAAGGCACCCAAAGCGGTTTACAATGTTTAAATACACAAACAAACATTACCCCCCCCCCCAAACCAAACATACACCAGTTCTCTCAGGCCAACTGAAGGCTTCTTCTGGAGCTGCTGGTACAATCTCCCTGGCCTGGGCTTTTCTTCTGCCTTCCCTCTGTAGCCCCAGGGAAAGTGGGGGAGGGGGGCTGCCCCAGCAGTCCTCTCAGGCCGGTGATGGTCGTTTCAGGAGCTGATGGCAGTTGCTCCCCGGCCTGGGCTTCTCTTCTGCCTTCCCTCAGGGCACACAGGTCTTACATAGCCCCAGGGAAGGTGGGGGAGGGGCTGCCCCAACAGTCCTCTCAGGCCGGTGATGGTCGTTTCAGGAGCTGATGTGGCCCTCTACTGAGTCCACCCTACCAGATGCATGGATGAAGCCATTCAGTTCAACCACATAAATCACACCCATATAAAAAACATTTTACATGGACATGCAAACAAAAATGTATGGTACTGAACAGCCTCTTCTGCAGGGCAGCCATGAGATAACAGTACGTTCTAGGAGAGCTGTCCCCAACGTGGCGCCCTCCAGAGGAGTCAGACTACAACTTCAATCATCCCTAGCCAACTGGGGGATGATGGAAGTTGTAGTCTGTCACCTCTGGAGCGTGCCACGTTGGGGGGCGACTGTTCCGGTAGGTTCTGGATAATCCTTTAGAAATAATGGCCAACTCTCTACCAACTCTTTGCTCCTGATGAGCTCTTTTGCAAGTACAGTAATACCTTGGATTGCAATTAACTTGGTTTGAGAGCGTTTTCAAGACAAGCAAATTTTTAAATATTTATTTATTTTTTTACTTGATATACAAGCGAGGTCTTGTAATACAAGTACTGTAGTACGGCTTAAATTAAAAATCTCTGTACAAATTTTTTTGGGGGGATTTCATTTTGATATAAGAGTGTTTTGGATTACAAGCACGTTTCCGGAACAAATTATGCTCTCAATCCAAGGCATGACTACCGCTGCTCTTGAATTCCAAACCCGGATAGAAAAAAGCGGATCTGAATTCCTGATTGTGCAGACGTCTTCCCCCTCCTCCTTCCTGATAATTGCATAAATGAAGTTCTCCTATAATCCTCTTGATTTAATGCAGCTACTCAGAAATGCAGTCATGACCTCAACCTCACTCACAGATGAACAGCTAGTCCACGATGCTTTCTGATGCACAGAGACCACTCTCTCTGAGAACATATTAGTGTGTATCCAGCTGTTGCTAAAACTCCTACAATGCTGACATGGCATGCCTGACTAAGACAGAAACCAAACAAAAAACAACAACAACAACCCAACAGATGCCAAATGGGCCGCTAGAACATTTAGCTTGATCACTTTTTATCACAAAGCTGAATTAATATTTATTTACTGTACCTTCTGCAGGGTCTGTGCTAGTGATGCCTCCCGGTAATAATCACACTTTGAGGCAAGTGGCAACACCCTACTGAATGAAGTTCTCCCCAATACTGCCGGGGTTGGTGCTGCTCAGCCAACTTGAACGGTGCAATTCTCCAACACATGTTCATACAGGCCTGTGGCTCACACTGGCTCAGCTTGTCTGAGCGTGGAAAGCTAAGCAGGGTCAGGCCTGGTTATTACTTGGATGGGAGACCCCTCCTCTAGTTTCCTGCATTGAGCAGGGGGTTGGGCTCGATGGCCTTGTAGGCTCCTTCCAACTCTATGATCTATGAAATCTATGAAACCCCAGTGGAAGCCCAATTGAGGTTCAATGGGAGTTACCCTCAGGGAACTCTCTAGGAGTTACTCTCGGGTAAGCATGCCTAGCATTTCTAAGGCAAGGAATCAGCTGAAACTAATCAACCTTAATGCAATTTGCTGGTTGGTGGGTGGGTCTGCATTTCTGATTCCTACAAATCACTGCCTACAACATGGGCAGTGTCTTTTGAGACGTTCATCAACTGCAGCTTACGCTGGCTCAGCTTGTCTGAGCATGGAAAGCTAAGCAGGGTCAAGCCTGGTTATTACTTGGATGGGAGACCCCTCCTCTAGTTTCCTGCATTGAATTTGAGCAGGGGGTTGGACTCGATAGCCTTGTAGGCTCCTTCCAACTCTATGATCTATGAAATCTATATGCCTCCTGCAATCTTGCACCCTCCAGATGGGTGGGACTGCAAGTCCCATAATTCCCAGCCAGCATGGCTAGAGGGTGCCAGGTTGGGGGGAGGCTGTACTAGAATACTAGGTTCTAGAATGTAGTTCGCGGCTTCGTCTGAGCCAAAACCATTGTGCTGTAACTGTAACGGGCAAACGGTTGAGCCAGTAAAAGACAACTCCCATCATCCCCAGCCATGTCATGCTAGCTGGGGCTGATGGGAATGGTAGTCCAACACATCCAGAGGGCACCAGGTTGGGGATTGCTGCTTTAGCTCTTGTCAAAGTTTTCGCATGACTTCTATACCCCTGCCCTCTTCTGCTCTAATGCAAAGAAGGTGGGGAAATCCCTCTTGTGTGGGGCTTACCACATAAAGTAAGCTGTCAGTGCCGGAGCTCACGTCTACAATGTGTGAGGTAAACGTGAAGAGTGTGTTTCTGAGCACATGCAAAAGGAATTTACCTCAGGATTAGCTAGCCAGAGTTTGCCCCAAGTGAATTTGAGATGCAGTTTCCAAATGGAAGAATGAAACTTCTGGGCAAGCTTCATTCCTAGGCACCTCTGCATTCAGAAATTAACTATTGGACATCGGAAAAGGTGTGAGCAGTCTTCCAATGGTTTGCTGTTGTTGTTTTAATGATTGCTTTGTTACTGAAATGCAGCCTGGTAGAGGGGCAGGGATACTACTTAACCCTTTCCCCATAGGTCATTTGCCCTATCAAAATCACCTCAGCCCCAAAACTGCTTTTCTCCCCCACTGAGAGAAAGATAGAGACAACTCAAGCTGGCCCTCAAACATGAAGGCTTGGATGAAGTACAGTCCTCCTTGTGACCACATCAGAATGCACAGGAAAGACACAGCTTGCCACGAGGACACCCCCTGTGTCAAAGAAAAGCCTCCCTGTACGTGGAAAGCTTCCATCTACGGAGAAGGCTTTTAGCTCCCAATATATACATATTCTGAGGTTTTCTAGTATATGAAAAGGCAGTAGGAAAGCGGCCTTATTGTTGTGCCTCCATTTGGGGTGGAGGAGGAAGACATAGTGCAATCGAGCCCCCCCCCCCAGTGTGTTTGGGGAGGGGCCAGCACATGTCGTCTGCAGCCTGGCCCAGCTGTGCTGACTTGCCAATCAGCCCTTGCTTAAAAGACAGGCCCCAAACACACTTCAGACGCTGGAAGCAATTGTTGTCGTGGGTCAGCAGTAGCAAAGCTGCTTCTGCCAGCTCCTGGACCTAGATTCATGTATTTTGACCCCAGATTGACTTTGACTACATGCTCCTCTACTGGTTCGTGTTTCCTTCCATTTTGGATGGATACTTTGGCTTCTAAACCTTGGACTGTGTCAACAACAATTGCTTCTAGCGTCTGAAGTGTGTTTGGGTCCTGTCTTTTAAGCAAGGGCTGATTGGCAAGTCAGCACAGCTGGGCCAGGCTGCAGGTGACATGTGCCTGGCCCCTCCCCAAACACACTCAGGCTCGGTTGCACTATGCCTTCCTCTTCCACTCCAAATGGAGGTGCAACACTTGGTCCATCGTCATAGATTTCATAGATCATAGAGTTGGAAGGAGCTTACAAGGCCATCGAGTCCAACCCCCTGCTCAATGCAGGAAACTAGAGGAGGGGTCTCCCATCCAAGTAATAACCAGGCGTGACCCTGCTTAGCTTTCCACGCTCAGACAAGCTGAGCCAGGCTGGCAGCAGCTCTCCAGGGTTTCAGGTAGGATTCTTTCCTAGCCCTACCTGGAGATGCCGGGGATTGAACCTGGGACCTTTTGTGTGCAAAGCATGTGCTCTGCCCCTGAGCTATGGCCCTTCCCAGTCCCATAAGCCAACCCTGAATGGGCTGTTAGCTGCTATACTAGATATTAAGAGAAGAAAGGTTTTCCCCCTCCTAATTGTAAACATAAAGTGTGCCTTATCATAAAGTGCCCTTTTATAGCAGTTACCTCCCACAGCAAACAAAGGAATAGCGTTCAACGAAGTCTTCACCTGTCCTCATAAAATTCCATCTGTCACATTCTGATACATGGCTATATATAGATAGCTAGTTAATATTAAGTGGGAAACCAAATTTACCAAGCAACCTTTGCCCAGAAGAACTTGCTATTTTAGTATGTTTTCATATGCTTCCAAAATCTGGTCTGCCATCTCCTCAATGCCAGCTGAGACCAAACTAAAAGGGGACCTTATAGATTTGCTATGTTCTGAGAGCCCAGGTGAAAACAGATGAGTAGAAGACATCCCACCCCCACTCCCCCTACCATATTTTTCTGTCTTCACACTAAGTAGATAAAGATGATTGTACCTGATGTGTGGTTAAAAATAAATGCTCCTCACAACTTGGCGAGAGCAAATGCCTACAACTCCCAGCATGCACCAGCCAGAGATTCAGGGTAATGTCTTTCAGGTCAGAGGTCATGATTTCTGTCAGGCTTCATTCCCAACTTCATTCAGAAGTTAAATATCATTACCAGTGAACAGAACCTCTGATGAACTCATGAAGGAAATGGCTATCAATGGCTACTAGTCATGATGGCTATATACTACGTCCAGTATTGGAATCCGCATTCCTCTCAATACCGCTTGCTGGAGAACACAAGTGGGGGAAGAGGCTGTTGCCCTCATTTCCTGCTTGTGGGATCCCCAGAAGCTTCTGGTTGGCCATTGTGGGAACGGAATGTCTCATCCAGCATGGCTCTTTTGATGTTCATATGTTAACAGTTAGTTGCTAGCACATGAATTGAAAATAAGCTGTGCAAATCACGGAGCCACTTTTGGTGAAACTAAGAATCACTTGGCAAACAATCTGATTGGTATCTTCATATGCAAGATTTATTTATTTATCTGGTGATACTCAATGTATTGGCCAGCACAGTTACTATTCTCCAGTAGGTTGGTAGTGGAATAAAGTGTGTCAGATCCGGGCTGGTTCAAATTCCTGCTCAGCTAGGAAGCTTACTGAGTCAGCCTTGGGCCAGTCACTAATACTCAGCCTCACTTACCTCATAAGGTTGCCCTGAGTATAAAGCAAGGGAAAAACCCTTGTATTCTTGGAAGATTGACATGATACAGGTAGGATTTAAAAAATAATAATATATTGGTGTGGGGTTTTTTTTTTGTTGTTTTTTTGTTTTTTAAAAACCCTGTAATGTTACTTAGCTTCATGCAGAAGTGAACTCCCAAAAATGTTACTGTGT
Organism: Shinisaurus crocodilurus; assembly: GCA_021292165.1. NCBI lineage: Eukaryota > Metazoa > Chordata > Lepidosauria > Squamata > Shinisauridae > Shinisaurus > Shinisaurus crocodilurus. Next base: position 21,687,272 of record CM037877.1, on the reverse strand, counting down.
TTGTCTTTTGCTTATTTGTTAAATATACACCTCTTTAATTTTCTTATCTGCCTCTTCACTCTAATGGTAGGCTGAAAGCCTTCATTCAATATTTGACAGTGAATCTGTGAAAGTTTTGAATACATATGTAGAAGTGACACACTTCTATGTGTCCGTGTGCTTTTCTTTTCTTCCCATTTTCTGTCAGATTGTAGTTAATTAAACTTGATTCCTTCATTGCGTAGAAAATTATAGAATTAAAGGACAGCAGTTTCAGTTTAATTAGTTCCAGGGGGCTAATTAAACTGACCTACTATTTAACTATTTTCATATTCATTAACCAGTTTTAATAGCAACTGGCATAACTGCATGATAACTTTTACAGTTCTCTATTCCCTGTCCATTTTTTTTAAAAAAAGCACTGTCCACTGGGCCTTCTCTGCCTTTTGTCACCCTTGTGAAGGCAAAATCTTTCTCTTCTGTGACTTTGCCCCTTATTCTGTAAGAAAATTTAGAAAATATTGCAGCCACGTTGTAACCACTGCACCAGCAATGCCACAACCAGCTCTAACATTCGCAAAACACAAAATACATTTGGTGCACTCAAAGAGGGGCTGTAACTCAGTGATAGAGCCCATGCTTTGCATGAAGAAGGTCCCAGGTTCAATCCCTGGCATCTCCAGGTAGGGCTGGAAAAATTCCTGCCTGAAACCCTGGAGAGCTGCTGCCAGTCAGTGTCTACAATACTGGGCTAGATGGACCAAGGGTCTGACTCAGTGTAAGGCAGCTTCCTCTGTTCCTAACAGTGTTGGACTTGGACCAGAAATACTTGCATTCAAATCTCCACCTATCCATGAAGCACACAAGATGGCCATGGGTAAGTCACTTCCCCTTAGTATAATCTACCTCATAGGGTTGTTGTGAGGATAAAATGGATGTAGACCCACAGAGTGTAATACGTAAATAATGCACTAAAGTAAACTCAACTCTCAGTCAAATTCCTCTGCAAGGGATGCATAATTTAATCATCAGTACATCTATTCTTTTTTTTAAAAAAGTATTTACACTTCTAGGCGTATTTACCGGGAAGTCAATCCCATTGAACTCAATGGATTTTGTTCAAGTACACATGTTTAGAACTGGACTGTTATGTGATCCTCCCATCTTTGTGGCCAACTGCTGTTTCCAATTGACAGCCTGGATAGCCATTTCTCATGTTCTATTTCATTTTGAAATCTCAGATGCCTTTAATAAGAGCTCTCCTGGATCAGACCATCTAGTCCAGCATCTTGTTCCCATGGTGTTCAACCATATTTATTTTAGTGCTTCCTGGGGCCTCTCTTTTCAATCTCTGCATCCTGTTACACTAATGAAGCCACCAGTGTTTTTCTAGTACCCACTAACTTCTGCTTTAGGCACACCATCTTCAACTCTACCCCTATATGTTAGTGTAACTGTTAGTACAACTGTGCAACTCTTTCTGGAAAAACGATCCTGCACTTCCTGTATTTTAGATGCCTGAACATCTAAAGTTTACCTTGTCTATCATGAGAGACTTTGAGAACCAGGGGTCCACAAATATTGTCTTGCCTTACTAGCCAACCATTGTTTTGTGCCTGCCCCAGACCCGCCCTCCTATATCTTGTGGCACGCACAGAAGGCTTGGGAGAGAGTGTTGGACTGGGGACTCAGGAGATCCGGGTTCTAGTCCCCGCTTGGCCATGAAACTCACTGGGTGACTTTGGGCCAGTCATTGACTCTCAGCCTAACCTACCTCACAGAGTTGTTGTGAGGATAAAAATGGAGAGGAGGAGGAGGAGGAGGATTATGTAAGCTGCCTTGGGTTCCTTGCAGGAAAAAAGGCAGGGTATAAATATAATAAATAAATAAATAAAATAAAACTGGGAGAGGAGCAGGGTCTTCTCTTATTTGTGTGGGATGTGGAAAAGGTACGAAACAAGGGGAGTTTCTCCTGCTTCTCCGAAGGGAATCCTTCTGGGTTGTTGTTGACTTTTGCTGGCTTGAAAAATGCAGTGGAAATGAGACCTGCCAGGTAGGTCTGTATGGTGCAAAGTGTCCTATTCGCCAGAGGGAAGGGGATGCTCGCCACTGGCAAGCTGGATTTCTGGATGCCTGTTGAAAGCAGCTCATCCAAAGGGTTAAAAGTAAGAGCCTACACCTTATGAAGAATGAGGCGCTACTATATGGGCTGTACCACTTCAGACTGCAGGTGGGGCATTCATATTTTTAAGGGCACCCTCCACGTTTTAAAAAAAGCAACACGAGCCAAACAACAAGTCCTTCCATGACATAAACCAGCACATTAGGCAGAACCAATTAGCATAGCCCTCTCCTTGGTGTGCTAGCTTTACTACATGCAGGAAGCTTTTGTGTGTTTGTGTGTGTGGGGGGGGTCCTCCAAAAATACAGCAGCCTCCAACCAGCAATCTTAAGTGACACGGTCCACAATTCTTATCACTGCCAAATATGTAGGAGGCTCTAAAACTGCCAACTCATGAGCTCGCTGCTAGCTTCCAGGATTGCGAAGCGCCATTTAGAATAAGTTTAGATGAGGAAACAGGTATTTCAATTAACACCTCTACATATTATAGCGATACTGAAATGCTTGGGTTATTACACTGACTACAGAGTCAAGCCATTGCCAGAACAAAACACGTTTGTGTCTGAGCAGTAAATAAGGTTCATTTTAGCTGTATGGTGTTTGTCAAGGAGTTCACAACTAATTAAACAGAGATTCCCTCCATTTGCTAACACATTATACATGCAATAAATAATTAGAAAATATGCTTTTGTCTTAATGGATTGCATGCTGTAAGGGGCTGCCTTGCACAGGTCATGTTATGTCCTACAGGGAGACCATCTCCATCCAAGAAGGTAAATATAACAGCAAGAATGCACAAGCATCTATTTTGCAGTAAGGATTTTTTTGGGGTGGGGAAGAATTGACTGCTTGCCCTTCGCAGGTGGAATGTATGTTTTTACCACCTAAATGGAAATAATGGTGCTGCAAGAAAGATATCACGTTCAAAAACAGCATCCGGTACAGTGTCTGTTAGCAGCGCCACATGGAAAGGTATACAGTTACATACCGCAAAACATAAGCCAAACTACGTACTCTAAGCAGCGCTGGTATCCCAGACCAGGTATCCATAGCTGGATTATGTTAGTTATGTTGCAAAACTGGCCCAACATGTAAAATTATACTAGTTACCTGAATAGCTCAGGATTGTGGTCTGCCCAGTCTTCTGTTCCCCTTCATTATGAGGCTCCCTGATTTTGCTACACCTTTGACAGAGAGCTATTTCAGACTGAATGACTCTCTTCGGCTACAATAAACTCCACTGCGCTGAGTTGGGTCCTCCACACACATTTCTCTTTAACAACAACTGCTTAGCTCCCAGGATGAAAGGCAAGGGCGATAGCAAATACACACTGTCAGTTCTTTGTTTAACAGATCCCTACCAAGAAAAGGAATTTGCCATGTTTTAGTGGTAAGTTTATGATGGCGGTGGCAGCGGGATGGGGGTGGGGGGTCCACAACTGGTATTTGTTCCCCCCCCACCTTCCAGGGAGTCAAATGAGAAAGGGGGGAGGACAGATGTAGGTCATGAATTACAGTGGGTATTTTTCTCCAGTGGGCAGAGGTGGAGCCTTTACGTCCTGCAGTCAAGCACACAAACCTTGCAACAATCCTGTCACCTCTACCAATCTCAGTGGGAGATCTTCAGTCTCCCTTGAACCCAAGGTCATTCCGCTAAAATTAGCAGCAGCTCCTGAGATATCCTGACCAGAGTGGTTTTGGTGGCAGACACTAGCACTCAGGCCGTAAATCTTTCAGCCCCAAGTCTCCATCCAGAAATATTTATGTAACACACATATTACTAACAGTGAGTGGTTTTAAAGTAGTTTAGCAGACTTTTTATTCTCTAGAGTTTGAGTGCGTCTGCAAACTTTACACTAGTCCAATAAACACTTAGAAATTCAGTCAGCATACCGGGCTGGCCCCAAACGTCATACAGTTCCACTGAGTTTTAAGCTGGGAGTATCTTGCTCAGTCTTTGTATATGTTTCTGTGAGACGGGTTGGAAGGAACACTGTGATATTTTTAATGGTTTAGTCTGTCCCACAACCCAATTAAGCAAAGGCATTTGGCTTTAAGGTTGCAAGCCTATGCACACTTCCCTGGGAGAAAGCCCCACTGAGCACAATGGGACTTACATCTGAGTAAACACACTAAATATAGTGCTGCACATCTATTTTTGTCCCTTTAAAGAGGATGACAAGTATACCATATTAAATTCAAATAATATGGCTTCACTATTCCATGGGTGGGGTTGCATATATATCTACAAAGCTATTGACATTTTATGGGATACAAAGGGCGTTTTCATATATTAGGCTTAAATCAGTCCCGTCCCATCCCCACACACTTAACTTTGACTGTAATGTATATTTAAAACTTAGACTTGCAAGAATGCACATACGGTTTCACTTCGGGGTTCTGCGACTGTGTTATCAGCATTAAAATGTGGCACAAGTCGCAAGAGGGCAGTTCAAAGGTGCTTCTTAGTTTATGGTGTGAACATGGTCATAGCCTTATCTGCCTAGTAATGAACAATGTCAAAGAGGAAGGTCTAGATAGAGTTGGTTCCCTACTTTTTCCTGGGATAAAAAATGTTTTAGATCACATGCATGAAAATAACGCAAGTAGGAACCTCACTTTTCAGCCACAGGAGCGATGGAGGCACTGGGCTTTTTTCCACACGGGAAAATCTGTAGTGTCAATGACGACGACATAGGAAAGAAAGGGGTAACCTGGCATTACTCACCACTAGAGGAATGGAGCAGATCAGCACAACCAAAGAGGTGGCAATAAGCAAGATGACCATTTGGATCTCTGCTCCGGCCATGCGCCGGAAACTTCTGCGCCGGCGAACATCGGACAAGCGGCTGGCGGTGTGGTCCGTCCCCAAGGAGGTGCGCCGCATGAACTGACGGTGCATGCGGATCAGGGCCATGCACACCAAGACGTTGGAAACCACAGTGACCATGATTAAGAAGGAGCTGAAGCCAGCATACATGTAAGAGAAGGCAGCATGGGTGGAAACATTGGTCCGCCAGTCTATGAAGCACCACGTATAAGGGTACTGCAGCGTTGTGCTACCCAAACCCATACTCGGCAGGGCACAGAAGAGGACGTTGGAAACATAGATAGCAAAGAGAGTAAGCGCTGCCAGCTTCTTATCCACATAATGGTTATAGAAGTAGGCATGGTTGATGGCCAGGTATCTCTCGATGGACATGGCACAGATGATGCTGAGTCCAGAGAGTCCGAAGAAGAGCAGGATGAAGGTGCTGTATTCGCACAGCGGCTGTCCACCTGGCCACTCCTTCTTCAGGTATGTGGCGATAGTGACTGGGCTTACCAGGCAGGTGCCCAGGAGGTCCGTGACAGCCAGCCCACAAACCAGCGTATAGAAGGTGGTCTCTTTCTGCTCTTTCCGGGATTTGCAGAGCACCACGATTGCAATAAGGTTTCCCACCACCCCGAAGATGAACATGACAGTGGGGATAGTCAGGGCTGGCCCTTCAGTCCCATTGGAGGAGCTGTTGGCAGAAGAGTTCATGGTGTGGTTGAAAGACATGATGGTGACAGACAACCCCCACGGAGAAATGCCTGGGATTTTTATTTTTTTTTTAAGAGTCAAGGCTGCAAAATTTCAGTTCGAAGTCAAGCAGAGAAAACAAAGGAAATCCAAATTCGGGGAAAATAAAAATGCCTGCATTTCAAAGGCAGAACAGGGAGAGATGGGGGGTGGCAAGAATGCAGGGCTGTTGTTGTAGAAAGTCAAGAAAATTGGGAGGTGGGGGCCAATAAAAACAAAAACCCCGAAACCCCCAAATGCAATTCTGCTGGTTAGCAAAAAGGTCCCCCCCTCCTTTTCTCTGCATATGCAGGGTGAGTTTCTAGACTTCCTCTTAGGATTTCCCCTTCGTTTTTAAAAACGAGGTTTCGCACTTCGCCAAAGTTCAGCGTGGAAACTGATCCTGCCTTCTGTCAGGAGGGCTTTCCATCCTTCTCTCCTAGTAAAACCAGTTCTTTTCTTTTTTTTCCCTCCCACCACCACGGTTACTCAGATGCAATATTCCACGATATTTCCTCCAAATCGTTCGCGAATTCTTTAACCCGATTTAAAGAAAAAGAAAAGAAAAAGCCCAGTTGTTGCAATAACCTTTCCTTGCTTTCGGAAGGTATGGCAACCTGCTGCTGGCGGAGGCGATTCTGTCGGCGGCTTCTCAGCGGTCCCCCTGTTGCTGGGATCACAGCGTCGTTCCGGGCGCGGAAGGCAGGGAGTGGCGGCTCTCGGCGGTCACACCCCTCGCTCAGAATTCACCAGCCGCCGCCTTCGGGGGGCAGCTCGGAGAGGCGCGTCCCATACAGCCAGGGATGGGATGAGGATGATCGTGGAGCCGGTGGCGGCGACGATAGCGATGACCGCCGCCTGCCTCCAGCGCGTCCTCTCCGGCTCCGACCATGCGCTGCTTCCAGCGCGGGGATTACTCACTCACTCAGTCACTCGTGAGATCGTTCGCAACTTCACTCCTTCAAGTTTCTCCAGCCTGGGAGGCCGCCGGGCTCGGCTCCACCCATCGTTGGGCCTCATTGGTCCAAGGGCAGGAGGAGGGCGCGCCGCGTGCTTCTTTTGCACCTCAAGAGGCTTCCGCCGGGCGCCGCGCAGCATGAGATGCACCGCCGAGGGACGGCCTGGCCCGGCCGCACATGGGCGTGATTGGGTTTGGGAAAGGAGCCTGAACGCCGCTTTTCTTTGGAAAGAAAAGCTGGTTGGCGAGGCGAGGCGATGAAACAGTCAAGGGGATCTCTCCCCTGGCCTGCAGTAGAGGCTGGGAATGGAGCGGGGTGGGACATCCCCCCCCCCCAGCCAGGAAGCCCCCGGGTCTCCCGCCCCATACCTCTGCACTGCTCCCATCTGGTCTTTGCCACTTCTTGGGACAGGAAGGGAAGCGTGAGAATCAGAGAAGGTAGCAGGTGCGCCACCCTTCTCTCTCTCCTGCTTGCTCTTTCTGGGCACCGTGGCAGGAAGGATTGGGCCCACAGAGAGCGCGCGAGTGTGAACAGAAGCCTGTACGTTGCGCTGCCCAGAGAGAGAGAGAGACAAGATGAATGGACGCTCACCCGGAGTCTCCCTGGGCAGTGCAACATACAGGGCTGGTTATTTAAAGGAGCAGTAGTCTCATCCTTCCACTCCCCAGCACTCTCCCTCAGACGGTTGAATTACGTTAAATGCGTAGCTAATCCTAATTTCTTTTCCTTCTTCACTTTATTGTAACTGCGTGGGGACGTGATCTAGATCGGGACGTCTCCACGGGTAGAGAGCAGGTAAACCTCCCCGCCTCGTGCGGTGAAGCTAAAGAAAGAAACTCCAGGAGACAAATTGGGGAGTGGGGAGCTGTTGGGGGGGAGTTTAACCTCCTTACCTGCTCGTGGTGGTCCCAATCTGGATCAGGGCCCAGCATACTTGGAATAATTTTTTTTTTTTTAAATCAGCTACACCGTCCATGTATTTAGCATAGAGCAGTGTTCTCCAACCTTGGGCCCCCAGATGTTTTTGGCCTACAACTCCCAGCATGCCCCAGCCAGCGTAGTTGTAGGCCAAAAACATCTGGGGCCCCAAGGTTGGAGAACACTGGCATAGAGTGCAGCTTAGCCCCGAGTGGCATTCCGTGGCGATTGGGTCCAGCTAGCCCAACAGTGTGAGAAGGTGAGCGAGCTGGCAGAGCTCCACTTTCAAAATTCAAGGAGCAGCCACTTCCTGCTTGCTCTAGTCCCCCTGGATGGCTAAGCTCAGTCAGGGCAGGTGAGAGAGAGCAGCCACCCCGTTCCCAATCTTTCCTGCCGAAGGAAAGGAAAAGCTGAATGATCTTGTGGTGGGGAGGAAGTGTGCAAGCAGGAGAAGGCAGTGGTTGCTCCTGCATCTTTCTTGCTCGCTCTTTCTGGGCATACCTGCAGGGTTGATTGGGCTCATGATGCTCCCTAGAGTAGGGATCCCCATCGTGAGGCCCATGGAGGGGTCCCCGATGTGCTTTTTAAAACATTTCCTTTTTAAAAAATATATGTACAGTAATACCTTGGATTGCAAGCATAATTTGTTCCGGAACCGTGCTTGTATAATCCAAAACACTCTTATATCAAAGCGAGTCTCTGGTGGGTGTGAGCGGGGCCGATTTCGGCCCGCTCGAGGCCAGCGGTTACATCCCTACGTATTGCAAGACGTCGCTTGTTGATTGAGTCAAAATTTATTTAAAGAATTTGCTTGTCTTGCAAAACGCTCTCAGACCAAGTTACTTGCAATCCAAGGTATTACTGTACAACATGGATTTTTGTGCAATGCGTGCAGCTTTCTAGCAATGATACAAAGGCTTCAACAAAAGTGGACCAAAAATCCAAATAAGTATCCATCTGAATACTGTCCCAATATTGTCACCTGCTTAAATATCGAAAGCGTCAGTAAGGTCCTCAATCCATTGCATTCTAGGACGTGAGTGTTTATCTTTCCAATGTTGTAATAATATCAGTCTTTTAGCTGTCAGAAGGGTGCAGAGAATCCATTTACACTGACCATTTGTTAATTTCCACGAAGCAGGTAAATAATTTAAAAGAGCGTGGACATCACTGAATATTAAAGGCTGTTCCAGTACAAAATGTATCTGTGTAATCACCTTCTTCTCTCCCCCCCCCCAGAGGCAACTACTGGACATTTCCCAAACATCTGTTTAAAAGAAGCATTAGCTGTATTGCACAGCCAGCAATTAGCCAGATTAGGCAACCCCTTATTAATGAAACGTGGTGGTGTCCAATATAGACATGAAACAAACGTTTTTGCTGAATAAGATGCAGCCTAAGATCCATAGATGCGACAGGTAGATGCCAAAGTGGAGATCCAGAGAGAGAGAGAACGCACGCACAAGTGGCTACCTCTGTCCGTTCACTCACCATCTCTCTGTGTGTGGTACAGCATAGAGCAGTGTTCTCCAACCTTGGGTCCCCAGATGTTTTTGGCCTACAACTCCCAGCATGCTCCAGCCAGCTATGCTGGCTGGAGCATCATCATCAGGCGATCACTCGTGACCGAGTAAGATTGTCTTCCGGGATAAAAGGAGGAGATTCTAAAGAAGATTGTGTAGACTCTAGCGATGGGTCCGTAAGTGACTGTGGAGGCCAATTCTAGATCCACACAGCTTCCCACAGTGAGGACACAGGAGCATGCTGGGAGTTATAGGCCAAAAACATCTGGGGACCCAAAGTTGGAGAACACTGGCATAGAGGATTGGTCATGGAAAGCTGCAGCCACCCCTTCTTCTCACTTTCTCGCTTGAATTCTCCCTCTGGGCAGCACAGTAGTGGGAATTCAGTTCAGTGGACCCAATCCTCCCTGCTGTGACACCAAGAGAGAGAGAGAGAGAGAGAGAGGGTGAGTGGGGGTGGAGGGGAGGCAGCTCCTTGCTGGAGCAGCTGCTGCCCCTTCTCTCTGGAGCAAAGGCTGGGGTTGCCTTGGAACACTCCTCTCTCTGCAACGCTCTACCTGATTGACATCCTGTCTCTTTGGGCGATGTCACAGGAAGCATTGGGCTTAGCAGGACCTTCCGGAGGGAAGGCATGAGCCAGCCGGCTGCTTCCCCCTTCCTGCTCATTCCCCCTCTCTCACTGTGTGGTGTGGAGGATTGGTCAGAGGAAGAAGATGACCAAGTGGGCAGAAACATCTGTGCTCTCTTTTTCCAGTCAGCATCGAGGGCTCAATCCAAGAGAAGGGTGAGCAAGAGAGAGGAGGAAGGAGCAGCTGCTGCCTTCTGTTGCTTGCACACTTCCCTTGCTGCCCCGCTGAAGTGGCCAAGCTCAGAGTATGCCCTGGGGTAGTGGTACCTGGGGGCTTTTCCTCCCCCTCCCAATCTTTCCCAACCTCTACTGCAGTGCAGTGGAAAAGAGGAGAGATGGCTACTTAACATTTACTGTACGGATCACCTCTACCACTCCCTCAATCAGCTGTTATTGTTCAAAATATTTTTCAAAGATGTGCTTAACTGAACTTTGGAGGGAGCCAGGAGCACAAGAGCCCATATAAGCTGAGCATGAGAAATAGCACCTTCCTTGCAACAGAAACTTTTGGAGGTGTCTCTCCATGTCATGTGCTGGGACTCAAAATTGGTAAAGCAAAAGCAGCAGGACAGTAAGGGTCATGCAGGCCAATCCTTTGCGTGTGTACTGGGAAGTAAAGGCGCACTTGGCAGAAGGACCAAGTGGTAATACTTTTCCTAGGCTTTGTTAGTTTTGCCACCAATAGACAAAAACAGGGTGACCCCTCCGGAAGTCCCACTCCCACCAGGCTGTACCACTTCATCCTGCAGAGGGAGTGTGGCATGTTTGAATGTTCCCCTGTTCTCCCCTCCTCAACCCCCCCCAACATTCCCTGCGTGTAGAAAGCTAGCATATCATGGAGAACGTTTCTCAGACTTATTTAAAGTTTTAATTAGGTTTTTTTATTGCAAAGAAATAGTAGCATCCAAAATACCCAACCCACCCACGCCTTCCTAAAATTACCTCTCTGCCACTCTCAAAAATCAACCATACCTGTTTATCAACAACCAGCATCTACAACAACACACAAACTTAGCAGCCCACCACCAGAAAAAACAAGCAAATACACACACGATAATGGGGGGGGGGAGGGAGGAAGAAAGGAAGAATGTGGAAGGACAGCAGGAGGAAGGGAATGATGGGAGTGGTAGTCCAACACTTCTAGGAGGCACTAAGCTGGGGAAAGCTGGGTTAGGTGGACACCTAGTCTGACTTGGTTTAAGGCAGTTTTCTGAACAGTGAGAGTGAGGTGCCATGCAAGTTGGAAAAGTGCAGGAGGCACAGAACAAACAACAAACTAAACTAAAATTTGTAATGTTTGTGTTTTAATTTTTCCAAATAATTTTTTTTAAAAAAGAAAAGTACAGGAGGCCTGCCAGAGAAAAATATAACAACCTTAGCTTCAATTTTAGTCAAAACCAGCTCTCACACACACATAACTGACATAGCTAACGAAGGGAACACCCATCTGCAGAAACACTGTTCTTGCTTACTCTATATTTCAAATGTACCATAGTCTTCCAAGCTAGTTCTGGGGCCAAGGCACGGCTCCCACTAAGTCTGGTCCATGTGTAGTTGTTTCTAGGATTAGAAAAATCTGACTGAGGGTGAGGATCAGGTCCAACAAGACATTTTGCTGCCTGAGGTGCCTGACATTTTGCACCCCCTCCCGTTCCATGTACAAAAGCCCGGTGGATTGGCAGTTGAATTTTTCTTCAACATTGACGATGGGATATAGCATCCCCCACCACCTTAGGGGGCACGTCACAGGCGGCTTGGCACACAGCTCTTGTCCAATGCCTTGCTGCCGCCTCCCAGCATTTGGTGCCTGAGGCAGCTGCTTCACTTTGCCTAATGGTAGGGACGGCCATGGTGAGAGTATCCCCTTCTGAAAACTGGGGTGACAAGGCTCAGTTGGAATAAGTAAAATACCATAATGCCCTCGCACCCCCCCACCCCACTTGATCAATACATTTACTATGGTGGTGTGCCCCTTACCGGTTGTCATTGCTACTGCAAAGGGACAGTTGAATGTGTATGTACCGCCAAGTTTATTGTTACGGTTTTTGTACTAAAAATGAAAATAAAGTGTGAAAGCTGGGGTGACATTTAAGGAAAGTGTGGAGTGGGAGGGCAGTCACATGCCACTCTATGATTTAGACTCCGTGTAATCTTAAGGAGGTGGTGGTATTTCCAGACAATGACATCTTCCATTTGTAACTTTCCTGTGCTTTTCCACCACTACATCTGGGTGTTGTTGTTTTTTCCTTACACAAAAAATCCACTAAGGAGAGAAAGGTGGAATAACTGCACCATGTATTTGGTCGTGTTAGGAGCCCTCTGTTTGGAAACCTCCTAATGCTACAATCCGATACCCACTTAACTGGGAGGCAGCCCCATTGAACTCAGTGGGACTTACTTCTGAGTAGACATGCATAGGATTGTGACCCAGGTTAGTTGAACTTTGGCCCCATTGAAATCAATGTGTCAAGTTAATCACAACTTGAGTCCCTTTTGAACTGAATTCAGCCTGATATCTATCAACAACCCTGCGAGGCAGGTCAGTATTATTACCCCTTCCCCCCCCCCCATTGCAGATTGGAGGCAGAGGCTGGGGGTGGGTGGGGTGGATGGTTTTGAGGGAGTAGCTTGCTTAAGATCATCTTGTAAGTTTGTGGCAGGGGCAAAATTCAAGCCAGGGACTTCCTCATTGATAGCTCAGTCTCCTCCAATGAAATCCTAGGCACACTTAGGTGTAAGCCTGGTTGATTTCAGTGGGATTTACCTCTGAATGAGCATGCATAGGATCAGGCTGTAAGGCGCTGCAAGGCACCAGTTGTGGCAGAGTGTGCTTTAGCAGCAGGTGGTGTTGGGGTGCAGCCCACTATGGCTGGAGCCCTGAATCTCTGGGAGGCCCCCTGCCCCACCACCCTGCTATCCATGGGCACCTGCTGAAATAGAGGTGCCGGGGCCCGGATGATCTCTGTGGCATCTGATCCCCCTGGGTTAGCTGGCTTTTTGCCCACATGTGCTTCCCCTCTTGCTTCCCCCACCCCCTGAATCATCTTTCTTCTTGAGTTTTTCTCCAAAATCAAATGCCTTCCTCTCCCCTGTCCATAATCCTTTTTTTCCAAATAGGCTTGTTCCCTAGGAGACAGAGTCCTTTAAAGACACACACACACACACACACACTTGAGAGCATATGTAAATTAACATATGCAAATCTGTATATGATTATTTTTTTGTCCTGTGGGCCTGAGCCCCGATCTTTTCAGTACCTAGCAGTGCTGTAGCAGTGCTAAAACGAATGTCAGATGGAACTTCTGGAAGAGGGCCCACCCTCCTCCTTGAGGGCACTGTGTGCAGCTGAAGGCGTGTACAGGTAGCGATGGCATTCCTTGCAATTAGCTAATGAAGAGGTGGAAGATGCCACATACTGTGTGTGCCATAAAAGGGAAAGACGGGCATGTGAAAACCAAGGTTGCTAATTGTTTCCTGGGAGCCAGAAAGGTGATCTCAGTCTTCTAAGAAGAACTGAGAAGATCTCGCATACAAGAGAAATGGCTGTCTCTCCTGGCAAAAAGAAAAAATAGTCAAAGCCCCAAGCAATTGACTTTGGTGCTGCTTTTCTGCTGCAGCGGTGAGATTAATTTCCCGCCACACACAGAGTATCTGCACTCAATGATCCCCTTCACTTGGCAGAGTCCCGAGAATTAAAATCTTGGAATGAGGAAAATCGCCAACTGCAGTCAGTCAGGAGAACTTCATTCACACCAGGCTGTTGGGACGGAGAGATAACATTTCGTGTGATGGTGGTTAAAACTTGTCCATGTTTGCTGATGTCCATCCCAGTCCTATGTACACTGGCCTGGAGGGAAATAATTCCCATGGGGCTTTACTAGGCCCTTAAAAGATATGGAGCCCAGGCCCATGGGACACCAATCAGAGAAATGTAGCAGATGCTAATTTATATCTATATATGCAAAATTAGAAATAATTACTAGGATTGATTTAAATTTCACAAAAGGCAAAGCCAGCAAATTAATTTCTCATCTAAATAATTTCAAATACAATAAACGAGTCAGTTAATTTGCACCCCACTCCAGATCATCCCAAACCAGCAGTTCCTCTTCAATTACAATTAATTTGCAGTGGCTTGCTGTCCCATCCCCCACTTCTCTCTCTTGCCCTCCTGGAGGAAAATTGCTCCAACCTTATGCAATTAAGCATAACATAAAAAACTTCCTCTAACACCAATGGAAGGGTTTCCCCTCCCTAAGCTTAATTGCCATGCTGATGGGGACAGGGTGTGTGTGTGTGTGTGTGTGTGTGTGTTAACCCTTCCTTCCCCAGCTGTAATGCCCCTTGAAAATTGCCCCCTGCATGGCAATTATTTATTTTAAATAAATAATTTAAATCCGCCTTCCTGGAGGCGGATCCACCACCGCCTCCAGGAAGGACCAAGCCAGGCAAGTAGCCCAGCCTTGCTGCTTGCTGCTGCTGCTGCTGCTGCTGCTGCTGCTGCCTGGGAGGGACCACCCGCACCACCGGTGGGACTGCTGGCTGCCCTTGCAGGACCGGGCCCAGCCAGGAGCCGCCCCGCCCCACCTGCAACTGTGGGGCCATAAAGATCTGGCCCCAGCGGGGGCGGGGTCGCCACCGAAGGGGCGACACCAAAGGGGGCTGCCTCTTTGGGGGAGCCACTTCGGGGGTGGCACGAGGGCGAGGGCCTGCCCCCCTGCTGAGGGGGATATAGGTGGGGCTGGGGGTTTTAAGAGGCCCTTCTTTTTGAAGGGCTTGGGGTTTTTAGGGGTTGATTTTAGGGGTGGGTCTCCTGCCTGATCGGCAGAAGCAAGGGGGCATGTGCCTCTCCCAGGGAGATGATGGAGGGAGTTCTGGGGGGCAAAATATACCACTGTTGAGCGGCAGGCGCTGGCAGAACGCTAGGGGCAGGCCACGCCGACTAAGGGGGACAAGGGATCGATGCTTAATACCTATCCCTTGTCCCGGGCCTGCCCAGAGCCAAGGGATAACTGGGGGATGTGTGGCTCCTCCCCCCGCCTTGCGTTTGCTGTTGTGCAATGCCAGGTCCGTTACCCAAAAAACATCTTCCATCCATGACTTGATCCTGGATGAGGGTGCGAACCTGGCATGTATTACGGAAACCTGGCTGGACAAGGCCGCTGCTCCAACTCTGGCGGCCTTGTGTCCGGCTGGTTTCTCGTATGCCCAGCAGCCAAGGGTTGGGGGATGGGGAGGGGGAGTGGCTGTTATCTACCGAGAGCCCTTGGTCCTTACCAGACTCCCTCTCCGCGAGACCAAGTTTATTGAGTGCATGTACTGGAGGTTGGGTCCCAAGGGCAGTCTGGGGATTCTGCTCGTGTACCGTCCACCCCGCTGCACGACAGACTCCCTGGCCGAGGTGCTGGAGGTGGTCTCTGATGTGCGTGTGTTGTCCCCCAGGCTATTGGTGCTGGGGGACTTCAACGTGCATTCGGGGGCTGCCCTCACGGGGGCACCTCGGGACTTCATGGAGACCATGGCTTCCTGGGAGCTGCACCCTGTATTAACTGGACCTACCCATGCACTGGACTTGGTTTTTGTTTCTGGAGAGGGGGGAAATGATCTGGAAATCGGGGGTATATCCACCACCCCCTTGTCATGGTCAGATCACTATCTGGTGGGGTTGGATTTCTCGATGCCACAACCCCTCTGCAGGGGTGAGGGACCTATTAGGATGGTCCGCCCCAGGCGTCTTATGGATCCAGATGGATTCCTGAACGCGCTTGGGGAATTGGAGCACACAAACGGTAGCTCGGTCGAGACCCTGGTGAACGACTGGAATGCTGCAATCACCAGGGCATTAGACCGAGTTGCCCCGAAGCGCCCTCTTCGCCTAAACAGAGCTCCCGCGGCGCCATGGTTCACTCCGTCACTGTGAGCTCCGAAACAAGAGGTGAGAAGGCTAGAGCGCCGATGGCGAAATTCCCGCTCCGAAGACGCTCGAACACGGGTTAGAGCTGCATCTTCAGCCTACCGGGTGGCGGCGAAGGCAGCAAAAAAGAATTTCTATGCTGCCTCCATTGCGTCTGCGGAGTGCTGCCCCAGGAGGCTGTTCCAAGTCCGGAGTCTGGTCGGTCCAGTCGCTCCGGACACACTGGAACAGTCTAAAGCCTCCTGTGAGGCTTTAGCGAAGCACTTCGCAGATAAAATCGATCGGATTAGGAGTGGGATATCGTGCGTCGTGGACACAGGGAGTGAGCGGGAGGAGACCGGTTTTGTGGGATCGGTTTCGGCTTGTTCCTTCTGATGAAGTGGACAAGGTGCTTTCATCTGTGAGGCCGACCACCTGCTTGCTTGATCCTTGCCCATCCTGGCTCATAATGAGCTGTAGGGAGAGACTGGGTGAAGGGATCAAGGCGGTGGTGAATGCCTCCCTCGAGGAAGGAGTGATGCCATCAGCCCTCAAGGAGGCAGTAATAAGACCGCTTCTAAAGAAGCCCTCCTTGGATCCCCAGGATTTAAACAACTTTCGCCCAGTCTCCAATTTACCATTTCTGGGCAAGGTGATCGAGCGGGTGGTGGGTGCTCAGTTGAAGGCACACTTGGATGAAGCCGATTATTTAGATCCGTGCCAGTTGGGCTTCAGGTCTGGACATGGGATGGAGACGGCCTTGGTCGCCTTGGTGGATGATATGAGGAGGGCTTTGGATAGGGGCGAATGCTCCTTTCTAGTCCTCCTCGATCTCTCAGCGGCTTTTGATACCGTTGACCACGGTATCCTCCTGGACCGTCTGGAGGGCTTGGGCTTGGGAGCCACTGTATTGCAGTGGTTCCAGTCCTTCCTCTCTGGAAGGTATCAGAGGGTAGTTCTCGGGGAGGAGGCTTCGGACCCTCGACTGCTCACTTGTGGAGTGCCGCAGGGTTCCATCCTCTCCCCGATGTTATTCAACATCTACCTCAAGCCGCTGGGAGCTATCATCAGGAGGTTTGGGGTGCGGTGTCATCAGTATGCGGATGACACACAGCTCTACCTCTGTTTCAAGTCCTCACCGAGGTTGGACGTTGAGACCCTGTCCAAGTGCCTGGAGGCAGTGGCTGGCTGGATGGGAAGGAACATGCTGAAACTGAACCCCGACAAGACCGAGGTACTTCTGGTGGGGGACAAGGGGAGGTTAGGGGATGTTGACCTGGTGCTGAATGGGGTACATCTCCCCCTGAAGGACCAGGTCCGCAGCTTGGGGGTCATTCTAGACTCCCAGCTGTCCATGGAGGCTCAGGTGGCAGCTGTGAGCCGGGCGGCACTGTATCAACTCCATCTGATACGGCAGCTGCGCCCCTACCTTCCTAATCACCTGCTCCCATCAGTGGTTCATGCCTTGGTCTCCTCTCGCCTAGACTACTGTAATGTGCTCTACGTGGGGTTACCCTTGAAGATGGTTCGGAAGCTACAGTTGGTACAGAACGCGGTGGCTCGCCTGGTTAAAGGCAGCCGCCGGCAGGATCACATCACGCCAGTGCTGAAGGATTTGCACTGGCTACCAGTTGCTTGCCGAGCCGAATTCAAGGTGTTGGTTTTGACCTTTAAAACCCTATATGGCTCCGGTCCAGTCTATCTCAAGGAGCGTCTCCAGCAACACCAATTGGGCCGCTCAACAAGATCTGCCACGGATGGCCTTCTCCTTGTCCCTTCAGCCAGAGCAGCTAGACTGGTGGGGACGAGGAAGAGGGCCTTTTCTGTGGCGGCCCCCATACTGTGGAACTCTCTCCCGAGTGACCTCCGCCATGCCCCCTCTCTGCTGAGCTTCCGTCGCTCATTAAAAACCTGGTTATTCAGGCGGGAATATGGGGTGGGTTAAGATTTTAAAATTTTTATATTGTTTTAAATGTATTTTATTCTTTTTATTCTATGTACATCGCCCAGGGTGGCCGGTTGCCGGCCAGATGGGCGATAAATAAATATAAATAATAAATAAATAAATAAATTTATTTACTACATTTCTATACCGCCTGGCATCAATAGACACTCAGGGTTCTGGGGAGCAGATTCACTGCCGGTGTCCCACGGGTCCAAGCCTAGCAATGCCCCCTCAGAGTAGGGTTTATTCCCATGTATGTTTGCATAGTAAGGCTTCCGTATTACGCACACTTACCTGAGTGTAAGCCCCATTGACCACAATGGAGCTTACTTCAAGGTAAACACGCATAGGATCAGGCTGCAATGCTATGCACGTTTCACTTAGGAACATAGGAAGCTGCCTTGCACCATTAGTTCATCTAGCTACACTAACTAGCAGCATCCCTCTAGGGCAGCCTTACCCAACCTGCCCCCCTCCAGATGTTATGGACTACAACTCCCAGCATCCCTGGCCATTGGCCATCCAAGGCATCTGGGGGGGGACCAGGTTGGGGAAGACTGCTCTGGAGTCTTTCCCAGCCCACCTTGGGGGTGTCAAGAGTATGAACATAGGACCTTTTGCAAGCAAAGCATGAGCTCTACCCCGGAGCTAGCCTATGTCCCATTCCTGTTGAACTCCATGGCTGGGTTCAGACAACAGGAAAACCCATACTCAAGAGTTGAGTATGGGTGAGTGTGGGTTGTTGTTGAACCATGGGTTGTTGTTGAAATGTGGGTTATTGTGTTGTCTGAACCCAGCTGCGCTAAGGAGCCATGGCTTCTTAACCACAAACAACCCATGAAGAGAACCCATGGTTTGTTGTTGGGCTGTGAACTGTGGGTTGTTCACCATGTTTGTTATCTTGGCTGGGTTCAGACAACACGATAACCCAAGTTTCAACAACAACAACCCACGGGTTCAATGGTAACCCACACTCAACCCATACTCAACCCTTAAGTGTGGGTTATCCTGTTGTCTGAACCTAGTCAATGGGACCTACATTTGTCTAAACAACATGACCAGCTAGTATCAGGGTATTAAAGTTTGTAATAAAGTGCTATTTCAGTGTGGTGGAGGCAGATTCAGTGAAGCTCAAAGATTCGGTCTTAGACTGTTCATTGCCTAACCTGTGGAAAAGTGTGCATTTTAAAAGCATTTGTTGTCAATTTTTTTTTTACATATTTCATAACAACTGTAACTATAGAAATGTTATCAATGCAAGGGAAGCAGGTGTGCCACCAAAAGTTAATATTAACTGGGCTAGTCTGCAGCTGCAATGCTATATTTATATATATGTATCTTTCTGACAGAAAGAAACGTGGTTCCAATTTTAATTCAGAAAAAAGAAAAGAACGTTCCCTGGGTATCAAAAGTCTGAGAAACACAAACCTAAACTGTATTCTTCTCTAACTCAAGAGTTAAGAAATATCCAAGGCCTGAATCATACCTGGAAAGCATTCCACAGCTTATTGAGTCCAATGCTTTCCTCAAGACAAGCTACTTAACAACATTTCCTGACCAGATTCCTATCCAGCCTTAATTTGAGTGCTTCCAGAGAAGAAAGCGAGAGAGCTTCTGACTCCAAAATGGACTATTTCTATCACTTCTACACCAAAAACAACAAAGAGTCCTGTAGCTTCTGAAACAGTGCTTCTAGATGAAGCTTTTGTTGCGCAATTGCGCTGCCTCATCCACAGTATGAATAGTACCAAATGTCCTGATATTTTCTGATTCTGCTGTTTCATGCTGGAGAGTCTTCCTTTGAAATTCTTCTGCAGGAGAATTGAAACTTTTAGGTCAGTAGTGGAGTGCCCTGGGATGTTGACATGCCCCCCCACATTGGTTTCTGAACATGGCCCTATTTGTGTCCAGTAATTCTTTTGCATACAGACTCACCTGGTGTGCTCCCAGATGAAGGCCTCCTAGCACTACCAATCCAAAGGCATCCTGCAGCTATTGAGTATTTTCCTCCTGAATGGATATATTTTTCTGATAAGAAAAAAGGCGGAAGAAGCAGTGGGAAAATACAGGAGGGTTACAAATTGAGGACCTTGTCCTTTGAACCCCTTGTAAAATCTTGTGAATGAGGTAGGGTGATTGCACAATAAACGCCTCATCTGAAAGCACCCTTTCTTGTCCTGTGTAAAAGGCAGAAGGACATTATTGGCAGGTAATAGTGTATGTCATGTTGGAAGATGAGCAGGTAAATGATGTAGCTGCTTATCTTCCAACTTGCTCATAAAGGAGCTCTGTCCTCTGTTGCATCTGCTCTCTCTCTCTCTACCACCCCCCCATTGGGTTCAGACAACACGATAACCCACACTCAATGGTTGAATATGGGTTGAGTGTGGGTTGTTCTTGAACCATGGGTTGTTGTTGAAACTATTGTGTTGTCTGAACCCAGCTGCGCTAACAAGCCATGGCTTGTTAACCACAAACAACCCATGAAGCGAACCCATGCTTTGTTATTGGGTTATGAACTGTGGGTTGTTCACCATGGTTTGTTATCTCGGCTGGGCTCAGACAACACGATAACCCATGTTTCAACAACAACCCATGGTTCAGCGACAACCCACACTCAACACATACTCAATCCCTGAGTGTGGGTTATCGTGTTGTCTGAACCCACTCTCTCATACACACACACACACACACACACACATACACACACGAAAGAAAGTGTGACTGATAAAACACCCTCAAGGTGCAACTCACTTGTGGTCCTTACCCACCAGTTGAAGACCTATGGTCTGTGTCATTCTGGCAGATTAGGGTGTGTTCCTTTCCAGTTTCACTGCTTTCCTCTATGTCTCCTTATTTTTATTTAGCCGCCATTTCCATCTGTCTTCATTCTCAGATGTCCCAGGATTGCCATTTGCCAAGTTCTATCTTTTTTCTTTTTTTAATCTTTAGGGCACAATCCTAAGCAAGTTTAGACAGAAAAAAAATCCTACCACTCCCAGCATTCCCCAGCCAGCCATAAATTCCTTAAAAATAAATTACTTCATGTTTGCACAGAAGGATTTGGGTAAAAAAAATATACTGCTCAGGTTTGATGGTGTAATATTGCTTTTGCAGCAAAGCATACCTATTTTTTTTCTACATGGAGGAGGGAACGATCAATGGCCCCTAGACATTGTCTGAGGGGGCATAGGATAGTTCAGATTCCCAGCTCCAAGGTTGGAGACAGTGCTCTGACCTTGGACCTGGGATTGGAACGCTGCCCCTTTCCCCCACGGCTGGTGCAGAAATAAACACACCGGCTGCTTTCCAAGGTTGGGAAAGTGACCTCAGAGTGGGGTTAAAGGGGGCGTTTCAGGGGACAGGCAGGGGAGGAGACTGGAGAGGTCAGGATACGAGGTATCCTGAAGCCCCTCAAAAATGCAGAGTGGGAGGAGTGGGTAGGTGAAGATCGTCTCCGCTGCTCCTCCCACTCTGCATTGGATGAGTGGGAGGCTCCGGGTTCAGGGACATACTCTCATCTCCATGGGATTGTGCACAAAGGTAACTAAGTGGGCTGGTAGCACATCAACACCATAAAATGGTCATCTCCACTTACAGGGAAGGTGTAACGGAGTTCAGGTTCAATGACACAGGTGCACACTGATCTGTATCATAATGGTGAGGATGATTAAAGGACGTTAAACAACCTGGACAGGGAACTTTTAATGGCAGGGGTATTGGCTCAAATTCTGGGGAAGGGACGTAGCTCAGTGATAAAGCACCTGCTATACATGCAGAAGGTCCCAGGTTCGACCCCGGCATCTCCAGGTAGGGCTAGGAGAGAATCCTGCCTGAAACTCTGGAGAGCTGCTGCCAATCAGTGTCAACAGTACTGGGCTACTTGAACCAATGGTCTGACTCGGTATAAGGTGGCTTCCTATGTTCCTAAGTATCTATTTGTAGTACCGTATGTTTTTGTGGGTGGGGAAGATTTGTGTGTGTGTGTGTGTGTTGCATTTCTCAGTGCTGGCCATAGACATTTTTACACCTGAAGTGAAAAGTCAAAATGAAGCCCGCTCTCCCTCTTTGGAGGTGGGCATGACATAGATGGACATTGGAAGTGACACAGTGGTCCCTCCTACACCTACCTACACACACACACACACACGAATCTGACACCTAAATCAACTGATTTTATAATCACTCCTGATTTCACAAGAAAAGCATCTGAAGAACTTGCAGAATGACAAGCTGATAGATGACTCTCACTGAAAACTCAGATGCGTATTCGTATTTTACGTGCATTAATGGAATGTTCAGTTGTAAACCATCTTGAGGGCCCCTGTTTCTCAAACACGGTTTGGGAGTGACCAAACGGGAAGGACAGGCTTGTGCATTACATATTGCATATTGAACTGCAGTAGTAAGAAATACATCATGCATGGTGGACATTACCTGACCACAACGCGCATGTAAATCGGCTTCTGTCTTCTACCACTTATGCCTAATGTAGAGGTAATGCAAGAAAGTAACACACAGCAGTCTGGACTTCAGGTATTGAACTGAAAGCTGTCATTTGTTGCACAGGCGCCTCTAATGGGGCGTGGTCTGAAGGTGGCTGCTGAAGCTAAGTAGGTCGGGGGTCTGATGATCAGTGCCTGGATGGACACTGGCAGCTCCACGCATGCTGCCTTGAGCTGCATGGTGGAAGATAGGTGGGATATAAATGTACTAGCTCAGTGCTCTCCAACCTTGGGTCCCCAGATGTTGCTGGACTGCAGCTCCCAGAATCCCTTGCCATTAGCCATGCTGGCTGGGTATGCTGGGAGCTGTAGGCCAGCAACATCTGGGGACCCAAGATTGGAGAGCCCTGGTCTAGCTAGATTGATAATTAAGGGTGCAATCCTGTGCATGTTTAGACAGAAATAAGTCCTACAACTCCCAGCATTCCCCAGCCAGCCATGCTGGGAGTTTTAGGACTTATTTCTGTCTAAACATGCATAGGATTGCACCCTAACTAACTAACTGCTTGGCAAAGTCACAAAAGTTTTGTGAAGATTAGGAATTACCTTGCAATTTGGGAGTTTTCTGCTACATTCCTTTTGCTTCAAATCTTGCCCCCCTTTCCTCCTACTGCTGCCATTGCCACTGCCTCCTACCACTGCCACTACTCCATGTTATTTATTGTTCTTATTACTCTGGTAGCAGAGGTGGTGTTAGGGGCAGCCCACTAGGGCTGGAGCCCCGAATCTTTCATTTGGAGCCTGCCCCCCCCCCCCGTCCATGGGCACTTGCTGAAATAAAGGTCTAGGGGCCCTGACTATCTCTGTTGCATCGGATCCCCCTGGACTAGCTGGCATTTTGCTCACATGTGCTTCCCCTCCTGCTGCCCCTCCCTTGAATCTTTCTGCTTGAGTTCCCCCCCCCCAAACTCAAATACCCTCTTCTCCCCTGTCCATACATCCTTTTTTCCAAATAGGGGTATGTCCTTAGGAGACGGTCCTTTGAAGACATACACACACACACACACACACACACACACACACACACACACACAGACTTTAGAGCATACATAAATTAGCATATGCAAATTTGTGTGTTGCTTTTGTCCTGTGGCCTGAGTCCTGGAACTTTTCAGTACCTAGCACCGCCCCTATCCGGTGCTATAGAACACTTAGAAATGAGAAGAACATAAGAAATGCTTTGCCGGAGATTCCATCTCTGCCACCCCCTCATGCATTCCTTGAATGTGTGGGGGATGCTTGATTTGAAATTTCATCTGCAATTAAATGCATCCCACTGCTTTCACCAGTGGCTAGAAAATGCGTTTCCATTCTCAAAAGGTGGTTCGGTTCGTTCTAGTCTTGCCTCGCCTCGCCATACAAAGGGTGTTCTCAAAGAGCCACACCCGGACAAGTGAAGGTTGTTTGTGATGAGTCACTAGTTACTGCAGCAAATGCACTCTGCACAGGTTCAGTGGTACTATTATTATTGTTCCAGATTCTTGACGTGAGCCCAAGAACAAA
This sequence comes from Shinisaurus crocodilurus, assembly GCA_021292165.1. NCBI lineage: Eukaryota > Metazoa > Chordata > Lepidosauria > Squamata > Shinisauridae > Shinisaurus > Shinisaurus crocodilurus. Next base: position 21,663,753 of record CM037877.1, on the reverse strand, counting down.
TGAAGTCCTGCTAGTGCCACATAGGTTCTTGTCAAAACTAGCTGGCTTTAGAATATTTTCACATGTGAGTCTTCAATCATCCTTGAGCTGCTTTTGCATGCAACATGGGTGTGGAGAAAGCCCAACACAAGTCTGCACACACACACACACACACACACACACACACACACACACAGTCTTCGCCCAAGGGAAGGGGCAAGGGAGGGGGGATGAAGTCATAGGAGAAGTAACAGACAGACCGTCATCCCCAACAAAGAAGAGTCTCGGTGGAGATCCACAAAACCAAGGAAGGACCATCAAGAACCATCAAACTATCAGGGCAGTCTCAAAGAGCTGCAAAGTACTAGTACGTCACCTTCTTCCCGGGAAGGAATAAGCCCACCTGAAACGAAGGGGCAGGCATAAGCCCCCACCTGACCTGGAGGGCGGGGAGAGCGGGAACTCAGGGGTAGAAAACCCCTCTCCCTTCCGGTAAAGGGTTGTTGGGAACCCAGGGTACTTCGGGGCCAGAATGGTCCTCCAAGCGGCAGCCCGAGTAAGCCATTCTCATCCCCGGATCGGCCGACCCGGAGCCAGGCTGAAACTGACTAGGCAGTAAAGTCTCTGATCTGAGGTAACTGACCAGATTCAATCCGCTAGCCTAGGAGCCTGTTTCATTGATGAACGCAGGGGTCAACTAAGGTTGTGTTGACATTGTAGTATTCCTGGAAAGCTGTTAGTTCCGCTCTGTGTTTTATGTAAACAAATAAAAGCCTTATTTGGTCATTTAAAGGGCTTCGGTTTCCTCTTGTGCGCGAAAGCCTCATAGGTGGTCGCCAGCGCTTGTACGGGCTGTAACTCAGGACCGATTAACCCATTAAGCGCCGAACTCACGCAAAGGATCCTGTTAGTGATCCTTCACAATGGGCATATAGGAAGCTTCCTTATATTGAGTCAGACCATTTTTCCACATCCAAATCTGTTTATTGCAGTTGATGACCAGACTGAAAAAGCAGGTATACAATATATATTTACACAAACATATAGAGCAAGAAAACTTAAGCAATCAAAAGACTTGTTTGTCCCTCCAGCCCAGTACAGCAATACCTTGGATTGCAAGTAACTTGGTTTGAGAGCGTTTTGCAAGACAAGCAAATTTTTAAATATTTATTTATTTATTTTTTACTTGATATACAAGCGACGTCTTGCAATACAAGTACTGTAGTACGGCTTAAATTAAAAATCTCTGTACAATTTTTTTGGGGGGGGGATTTCGTTTTGATATAGGAGTGTTTTGGATTACAAGCACGTTTCCGGAACGAATTATGCTCTCAATCCAAGGCATGACTGTATTGTCAACATGGACTGTTGGTGGTTCTCCAGGGTTTCAGGCCAGAGTTTTTTCTGCCCTACCTGGGGATCAAACCTGGGACCTTCTGCATGCAAAGCATGTGTGCTACCACTGAGCTACGGTCCCTTTCCCTAATGTATGCTAACTCCTGATTTTCCATAAAAGCAGAAAAGAGGGAAAGCCAAAGACAGGCATTGATAATGTTAGTGAGCAAGCTGGCCAATGGAGAGCATAAACTAACATTATAGACCCAAATGAAACCAAGGACAAGGTCACTTTAAGCCCCAGGTCTAAAATTGCTCTTAGGGTGCAATCCTATGCATGTTTAGACAGAAAAAAGTCCTACAATTCTCAGCATTCCCCAGCCAGCCATGCTGGCTGGGGAATGCTGGGAGTTGTGGGACTCCCCCCCCCCCCGTCTAAACATGCATAAGATTGTGCCCTTATTTTCATACTCTTACAGTTCATTTTATCACCCACGGTTGCATGTATAGATGTAGGTGTTGAACTTCCTGCTAAAACAGTACCTTGGGGTTGGGCAATGTCCTTTAATATTCTGAAGAAAATTCAAAGTTCAGTTCAATGAGTCTTCATTAGGAGATGGATGATGATGATGATGATGATGATGATGATGATGATGATGATGATGATGAAATGAAATGTGCCACCTTCCATGGGCTTCAGAAGAACCATTGTGGCTTTCCAGAGAGCGGAGGATGATTCATGCATGTTGGCTCAGGAAGAAGCTGGTGGGTAAATGCTATGCTGAAGAAGTCTTATTATAGAGATTACAGCTTTTGCCTCTCTTGCTATTTGTAACACAAGGTTTCCATTCAGATGGGAGGAACAGTGGAGCAGCTTTCCTGGATCGGACCGAAGCAAGTCCGTCCGGCATCTTGTTTCAACACCAGCAAGCCAAAAGCAGGGCTTGAAGTCAACGGCCTTTCCCTGTTTGTCCACAGTATGTGATATTCAGAAGTCTATCACCTCTGAGCAGGGAGATTCCACTTAGCTATCATGGCTAATAATCATTGTTGGACCCATCCTATGTGAGTTTTCCTAATCCTTTTTAAACTCATCTAAGCTAGTGGCCAACACCCTGTTTTGTGGTAGTGTATTCCATTAGTTCATTGCACTTTGCTTTCACTCTGTTACTTTTCCAATCTTAAGGGTGATTTGTTCCCAACATTGAGATTTTTAAACACACACACACACACACACACACACACACAAAGACGCTCTTCATGAAAACTGTGCCTTTCTCTTCCTGCATGCATTTTTTAAATGCATTTAAAAAATGCATGCACACATTTCTTTGCAAGCAATTTGCCTCACAGAATGCTTTTTTGAACACCATTTTCATGAAATATACCCACTTTGTGTCTACTTTCCCCTAATGAACACATGTTTGTGCACATTTTTTTAAATTTTAATTGGGGAACTTCATTGCCAAATTCAGAGAAATGAGGAGCTGGTTTGCGTATCGGTTCGGAAGGGTGAAATTGGGTCAGTTTAAAATATGAACTGAATGGATTTCTCTCCCTTCCCTGGCTGCGTATTATCATCCAATATTGTACACCACTTTATTTATTTATTTGCTGCATTTTTATCCTGCTTTTCAGACAAATATTAAAAGAGGGGTTTGCTAGTCTGCTTCAGGCACTTAAAGATAAGATAGTCTTTAAGAAAGGGAGAGGCTAGGAGCTGAGTGTGTGAGAGAAGAAAGAGGAACAGGAACGAGGGGGAAGGATAAGGAGAAATCTGAAAGCACCGAGATCTGTTTCTTTCTTTCTTTCTTTCTTTCTTTTGTAGCTATGTTGGTTATATTCTTTAAAAAGTTTTTTAAAACCCTAACTATTATACTGTTTAATATTTTATTGTAATTTTTAATAGTGCTCTCCAGTTCCTTGCATTCCCTCTCAAACCTCTTCAATCTGTGCTTCTGAATCCAACATTTTTATAAGGCGTTTTATAGTCCCTAAGTCAGGAGGCCAGCTTGGTCCTTTCTTTTTTTCTTTCTTTTAAAGAAGGTCTTTGCACTTACCGGTATTTAAGAAAGTTGACCAATTTCCCCTGTGTGTGATTCAGGCAGTCAGGTGAGTCATTCACCTTTCACCAAGTGGATGGAGCCAACCCTAGTTTTATTTATCCTGCAGGAGAAGCAGCAGGGTGGAATTAGGCAAATATTTAAATGTTTAAAATAAATGGAGCAGTTTTGATTAAAGCGAGAGCATCAGGGGGTCGCTTCATAGGTTAACCTTTTAATGTGTTATTTGTTTAACTGCCCTGCGACTGCAGAGCTGGAGGGAAACACGACACGATAAGCCATGGTGGCTTATAGGCCATGTTTGTTCCAGAGTGGCTTGTCGTGCTGTCTGAACCCGGACAGAGTGGCTTGTGCGTGGTTAACAAATCATGCTGCTGGGTTCAGACAACCCCTGAGTTCACGCAACTTGATAAGCCATGGTGGTTTGTGAGCCATGTCTGTTTCAGAGTGGCTTGTCGTGTTGTCTGACAACAGACATGGCTCACAAACTAACACGGCATATCGTCTTGTGTGAACCCAGTCAACATGACAAGCCACTCTGAAACAAACATGGCTCACAAACCACCATGGCGTATCAAGTTGTGTGAACCCAGTCAACATGACAAGCCACTCTGAAACAAACATGGCTCACAAACCACCATGGCATATCAAGTTGTGTGAACCCAGTCAACATGACAAGCCACTCTGAAACAAACATGGCTCACAAACCACCATGGCGTATCAAGTTGTGTGAGCCCTGACATTCTGGCCTCTGCCATTGGCCAGGGGACCAAGGGACACTGGGAGGGAAGAATGTTATAGCTGGGGGAAGACCAGCCTGGCCCCATCCATCAACCAGTGAAGGTGCAGCTCAGGGTTGCACATGCACATTTTATGCAGATGTGTGTCCTATGGGCCTGGGCCCTTAATCTTTTGAGCGTTTAACAATGCCCCAAGTGCAGCTGCAGGGAACTGGCCCCCTCCTTCCCCCCACTCTGCCACCAGAAAGAACACTTGGCGACTGCCAGTTGCCCTGGGACTACAGAGCTGTTGGGAGACATACGCCAGCCCCATCCATCAGCCAAGGGTCTAAGGACCACTGGGAGTCTGCAGCCACTGCCTCCCAGGAAGATTCTGGAGATCCGGGTTCTAGTCCCCGCTCAGCCATGAAGCTCGCTGGGTGACTTTGGGCCAGTCACTGACTCTCGGCCTAACCTACCTCACGGGGTTGTTGTGAGGATGAAATGGAGAGGAGGAGTAGGAGGATTGTGTAAGCCGCCTTGGGTTCCTTGCAGGAAAAAAGGTGGGATATAAATATAATAAATAAATAAATAAATAAATACCATTAAATGTAATGGATTGCATGACCCTCAGCTGGTCAAGGGTGCCAGTCAGGGTTGCTGGGTCTAGCTGTTCCCCCGTGCAAGCCGAAGCTGTGCATTTCAGGAGAACTTCCCTAACAGTAGATGACCTGTCTTTCAGAGAAGCTTACTGATCTTCTCATTGAGGAGAATCTCTCATGACCTTTCAAGGAACCCCAGGGTCTTGTGGAGCAAACTTTGAAAATCACCCCGCTAAGGGAATCTTTTCCTGGTTGTAGGCTGTTGCTCTGATCATGCGGGAAGTTTGTCTTCTGAGAAAACAGGTTTATGAAATAAGTAGATTGAATGAATGGCTACAGAAGAAAGAGAGCATTATTCTCTCCTACCGGCTTTCTAGAGGCACAAATAAACATTGAGATACAGTCCCTGCTAAGCAATACTGCAGAATATCAGGTGCATGGGGTTGTTTCATGTTCAGGCTCATCCATGATGTTGGCCATGTTTTAAGATCACTGTGTAGACCAGGGTGGGGAACCCTTTTTCTGTTGACAACCACATTCCCTTGGGGGTGATCTGTCGGGGACCACATGCCAGCAGTGGGTGCGGTCAGAACCAAAAATGGGTGGGACCACTGCTTTTTTCTTTCTGACATCCTCTTTTCTCTCTTTCCAACACCTCCTTCTCTCCCCTCCCCCTTCTCTCCCTCTTGCTCCCCCAGGCCACCTGAGGAGGAACAAATTGCTCTTGCCAGAGGTCCAAGCCAATCCACAACATAGATTTCATAGATCATACAGTTGGAAGGAGCCTACAAGGCTATCGAGTCCAACCCCCTGCTCAAATTCAATGCAGTAAACTAGAGGAGGGGTCTCCCATCCAAGTAATAACCAGGCTTGACCCTGCTTAGCTTTCCACAATCAGACAAGTTGAGCCAACGTAAGCCACAGGCCTACTATTGCAGCAGGGTCTTTGGAAACTAGGCCGAGACCTGCACGTTGTGTTATCTTGCTCCTGCAGGACTTGCTGCTGCAACCCATCCTAAACCCATGTTTATTAGCGCAGCCCGCCCGCTGCAAGAGAAACTGGTTTCAAGGCTGCATTCTTAGGCATATACATTGCAAACGGTGGCCTACAGAGGCTTGCAGGATATGTTGATTTATTTCCTGAACGTGCATACCAAGCTGCATGGTATTATCCTTTAGTTCAAGGCAGATGTAGCTTTGCAAAGAAATGAACAAATAGAAATGAATAACACACCCTGTAAACTGCAAAGCCAGTTCTGTAAAGTGGCCATGTATGAATCACCGAAAAAGAGGACATGCATCATCGAAAAAGGGGACAGAAGATGGCACAAATCTGCATAAAATGTGAATATGCTAATTTATATGCATTTATACAAAATTAAAAAGAATTGTTATAATTTAAGTAGAATTACAGTACATCTCGCCATAGTGTGGAAGAGGGTGACCAGGTGTCCTGTGTGCCTTGTTCCGTCTGCTCTCGATGGGCAACTTCAGAAGTCTAGCTTCTTTCTGATGGTTTTTTTTAAAAAACCTTTGTACTGTGCTTGGCCTGGACAGCCCTTCCAATAGAGGACGCCCTCAAAACAGAGGACAGTTCTCTGGCAGCCCTTCAAATCGAGGAGTGTCCTCTGTAAAAGAGGACACATAGCCGCTCTATGCCCAGTGGAGGCTGGTGCCTCTAATGTCAGGGGCTGCATATCTGCTCCAGGTTTTATTCTGAACTTTAAAGAGCCAGTGTGGCGTAGTGGTGAGAGTGTTGGACGGGGACTCGGGAGAGCCGGGTTCTAGTCCCCGCTCGGCCACGAAACTTACTGGGTGACTTTGGGCCAGTCACTGACTCTCAGCCTAACCTACCTCACAGGGTTGTTGTGAGGATAAAATGGAGAGGAGGAGGAGGATTATGTAAGCCGCCTTGGGTTCCTTGCAGGAAAAAAAGGCGGGGTATAAATATAATAAATAAATAAATAAATAGGTGCTATCCCTAGTGCTGAACCATAGCCCCCAAATAGGTACAGCACCATGGATAGTTCCTTAAAAGTTTAGAGCACAACCCGGAGCGCATATGCAGCCTCTCTGACATTGGAGTCACCAACCTCCACTGCCTTTGCCTTTGTCCCCGCCATTACATGGAGATGGGGACGGACGGAGTGCCACTGGTGCCCCATAGAGGATAGCATTACTCTTGCACTTATGTGAACAGACAGTTTGGGCACACCTGGAAAGGCCCTTATAAAAAAGTTTTCTTCGCACGGTGTACTGGCTAGACTAGGGGATCATCAGACTCCGACAGAATAGTCACGTTCTGATCCTCACTAAGCCATGAAACTCACTAGCTGACTTTGGGCTAGTCATTATCTCTCAGCCTAACCTACCTCACCGGGTTGCTGTTGCTGTTGCTGTGTGTGTGTGTGTGTGAATAAGTAAGCTGCTTTGAGTTCCATGGAGGAAAAGCAGGATAGAAATGTAATAAATTGCAGGAGCTGCACTCGTGCATTTAGCTCCAGCAATCCAAACTGCTTCTCTGGCTAAGAGCACAATCCTGTGCATGTTTAGACAGAAAGAAGTCCTACAACTCCCAGCATTCCCCAGCCAGCCATGACTGGCGGGGGCATGCTGGGAGTTGTAGGACTTTCCCCCCCAGTCTAAACATGCACAGGATCGTGCCCTAAAACGGTGCTCCTAAGCATATTTGCTTGGAATTACATTCCGTTGAAATCAATGCGCTTGCAATCAGGCATCTACAAATCCGCTTGTGAAGGGGAATGCTCTCTTGACCTTCTGGGGAGCAGGAGGATGTCCAGAAGGATACAAGATCCCTTCCCTGGTGCTTGTGCAGTGTGGTGATGTTAAGAGACTCCTGCCAGTTTCTACCCTTCCCCACACCGCAGTGCAAATGAGAGAAGACCCAGCCTTCTGTGGATGATGGAGGACTAGCATGGCCTTTTTACACAGATCAGTCCTCTATTTGAAGGGCTGCTGGAGGACTATTCTCTGTCTGAAAGGCTGTCCTGTTCAATTTTGGGTTCAAGATAAAGAACCATAAGAACCGTTGCCCATCATCAACAAGTCAGCACCTGGGCAGCCGGCTAAACAGGCAGACACACACGTCACAGTCCTATGCACTATGGGGAGACGTACTGAAATTCCATTTAAAGTATAATAATTATTTCTGAATTTGCATCTGTACATAAAAATTAGCCTATGCAAATTGTACTGAAATCTGTCTTTTGTCCTCTTGTTTGGTGATTCATAAGTGGAGGGCTCAGGGGAAGAGAGGGGGCTGTTGGTGACCACAAATAATGGCTGGCTAGTAAGCCAAACAAACATTTGTGGATTTCTCTTTTCAGTGTAGGTAAATGTATTTTCCATTTTCCAAGACAGTCTAAGGGTGTATCCAGAGTCTGATGAGGCTTTTATTGTGGAATCGTCCTGCCTCAATCAGAGAATTTTATGAGGGCTCCAGACAATGTCATTTCCCACTGTAACCCTCTTGTGTTTTTCTACTGCTTCTTCCGTCTTTTTGCTTCCCATGAAAAAAAAAAACCCCATTAAGGAGGAAAAGATGGTGGCATGGCTGCAGAATGTCCCTTGGTTGGTAACACAAAGAGCCATCCACCTGGAACCACCCGAAAAGTGACCTCTGTGTGTGTGTGTGTGTGTGTTTTAAAGGCTTGATCATTAAAATAAGTACTGCATGTGAAATTATTCCTAATGCTATTTTCTTTCCCACCTGTAAAATCTCTTGCAGGGACAAAAAAGACATGTTTGATATATGGGAGGGAAAGTTTATGTAATTATAATCAGAATGGCAGACTTATCTTTTAAACACACACCCTTAACTTGTGAAATCTGGAATGTCCGCATCTCTAAAAGAATTCATCTTGCTCCCCCCCCCTTTCTTTCTTTCTTTCTTTTATAAAGATAACCTACAGGGTGTACTTTGGCAGGCTCTCTTCCTTTTTATTTACTATCAATACTAATACTAAATAGTGCCCAGATTTTACTGCGTTCTCTTTCCTCCTATCTACCTCTTCCTGGCAAAGCACTTAAAGGGATAGAGAGCTACTGTGCTGGAGCAGTTAAGAGAATGGGAAGAGCGCTGAAGTCTTGAATTACTTTTAGTTTAAAAAAACACACACCAAAAGGTTAGGCCTGTGTTGCATAATATTACCTAACCTTCAACAGACTAGTTGCTTATCAACAGATTGCCAGTTCTCTAAACTGCTCAAGAGCTTGGATTTAAGCTGTTTCAGTTGCCTGTAAACCATGGTATTTCAGTTCAACCGGGCTGTGGATCAAGGGTGTGAATGCCTTCCCAGGGAAACTTTGTCTGCAGTCCTCTGATAATCTGTTCTGCATTGAATGGCCCATCTCTGCAGCAGATGGCTTTTGAGAAAAGTAGTAGCTTTTGTTTGCTTGCAAAAACGTGTTAGGCCATTGTGGGAAGGTATGATTATTACACTGATAAGACAAAGATAGCCAGCTCATGATGTGTATCTCTGTTACCGGTAGTCCGTAGAGAAAAAGGCAAAGGGATTTTCCTTATGATATGTTTATACTTGCTTCCCACTTCCCTGAACAGCAAGACGTTATGGGGTGCTACTCAGTTTAGTTCCCTTTGGAGCAGTGTTCTCCAACCTTGGGTCCCCAGATGTTTCTGGCCTACAACTCCCAGCATGCCCCAGCCAGCTGACTGGGGCATGCTGGGAGTTGTAGGCCAGAAACATCTGGGGACCCAAGGTTGGAGAACACTGCTTTGGAGGCTAGAGACTTCAGGTGTCTTTCTAATATTTGCTTTATTTACAAATATAAAAGCAGAACATGAGTAAAGGCAAACAGGCACCCCTACAAGGCTGGAGAAGGGTGACCACTTATGATGAATTGCCAAAAAAAAGAGGAAATGCAGCAAGAAAAAAGAGAGAGGAAAAGAGCACAGTGATTTGCATAAAATTTGCATATGCTAATTTCTATGTATTGATGCAAATATAGAAATGCTTCCTATCATTTAAAGAGAAACACAGTACATCTCACCATAGTGCGGAAGACAGTGACCAGGTGACCTGTGCCTCTCTCTCTCTTTGGTCAGCTGCAGCCCAGGAGCTAACTGGTGATGAGCAACAATTCTTATAGTTATCTTTAAACCAGACTTGGACTGAACGGCCCTTCAAACAGAGCAGGGTGGGCAACATGCAGCTCACATGTTGCATGTGGCCCCCAGTGCAGCCTCTGCTGCCCCTTGCCAACCCCCGAATATAAAAATATAATAATTTAGGGTGCAATCCTATGCATATTTAGACAGAACAAAGTCCTACAACTCCCAGCATTCCCCAGCCAACAATTGACCTGGTTTATTCTTGTGTTAACTCTGGCTGGAGAATGCTGGGAATTGTAGGATGTTGTTCTGTCTAAATGTGCATAGGATTGTGCTCTTAAAAAAACAAAAACAAAATGGTGGTCCGTAGCCACTGTGGAGTGCTAAAAGGGTCAAGTGTAGCTTGCAAACAAGCAGAATCCATCCAACCCTTTCAGCACTGCTAAGCATCGTGGAGTGGAATTTTGGAGGCAAACTGGCAATTTTATTTCATTTGTGTATTTATTTATTTTCTTCTCCCAGCGTTGCTCGTGGGGAGGGGTGTACAGGGTGGGTGGGTGTGCGTGTGTGTGTGTGCGCGCGTGCGCGCGAAAATGGCCCCAGGACCTCACACAATTGCTCACCCCTGAAATAGAGGATGCTTTCAAACAGAAGACAGTCCTCCGCCAGCCCTTCAAACAGAGCCCTCTCCTCCCCTGTCTCTCAGCTGAACAGATGTCCCTCCCATTTACAAAGGTTTCCCCAGCTATCAAAAGAGAATCTCCTAGGCTAGCTAAGTAGTTCTCATTTATCCTTGTTGCTGCTTTTAAGTCCTTTTACAGCGCAATCCAATGTCACTGCCCGTAACCCTCCGAACTTGGAAGATTATAGGTATTCCCCCCCCCCCCATTTATTTTAGCGAAGCTCTCTGGATGGCTTACGACAGTCCCATGGAGAGCAGAAAGAGAGCAAGGAGGTGAAGGTTGCCTCTGCGCTCCTCCCCTCCTGCAAAAGATTTAGATGGCTGATTTCGGTTGTCTAAGTATTTTGCCCCAGAGCATGAGGAGGGGACGCTGAGTCACTGCCAGGATAGTATGCATGCTGGTGGAGCCTGACTCCTTCCCTCCCCACCCCCACCCCCGGGCCCCCCACAGAACTCGGGCCCCAAGGTCGATCTTCCGACCTTAGAGCTGGAGCCGCAGCCGGCGTGGTTGATTCCACGCTGGCCGTGATGGCAGAAGGAGGGTGATCTGAGGCAGTCCCAGCTTTGTCCTCGGAGTGCGTTTCTGAGGTCAGAGCTGGGACTCCGACCTCTTCTACGGCCATCTGGACTTTGTCTAGCAGCCCTAGGAGTGTGCCCTAAATGTATTTTCATAGATCATAGAGTTGGAAGGAGCTTACAAGGCCATCGAGTCCAACCCCCTGCTCAATGCAGGAAACTAGAGGAGGGGTCTCCCATCCAAGTAATAACCAGGCCTGACCCTGCTTAGCTTTCCACGCTCATTTGTTTTTGTTTTGTGTTTTAATTTACAGGGACGCACTGTGAGAAACTTTGGGATAAGCCGGGACGCACTAATCCTGAAATCCTGCTGTTTAGGGCCAATTCAAGCATTACAGATGCCATTTGGGGGATGCTGAAAATTGCTTGGACCGGACAGCCCTGCAAATAGAGAATGCCTTCAAACTAGAGGACAGTTCTCTTGCAGCCCTCAAAATGTAGGATAGAGGACACATCATGGCCACTCTAGTGTTCATGGTACCCCAACCATGGTACATCCATCTGTCGCGGATGCTTTGACCTGGATTCCTGCATTGAGCAGGGGATTGGACTCGATGGCCTTGTAGGCCCCTTCCAACTCTACTTTTCTATGATTCTATGATTCTATGAACTGAACACCTGGAAGGGGCTAGGATCACCACACATTTCATACATTCTTGAAGCACCATAGATTTTGAAGCACTATAATTGCTTGTGCTGGTTATAAATAAAAAAGCTACTGAGGAGTGAACAGATTTGGGTGTGAGCCCAGCTGTTGCTCAACAGGAAACAGGCTTCAAAGTCTGAAAGCTGCAAACACTCAGCCACAGAAGATGATATGTCTATTTTTTTTCAGGAAGAGGAATGAATAATGAATCCATTTGCAGTTTTCCCTGATGACAGATACAAAAATATGACTTTGGAACAGGTTATAATGGGAGGGTGTGAAATCAGTATTTATTATTAATAATATTTATTATTTTATATGCATTTTATACGTTGCCCTATGGCTGAAGCTCTCAGAGCAACATACAATAAAAAATGAAACACAGAACAAAAACCAAGCAGTTTTCAGTATCCCTCAAATGACATCTGTAATGTTTGAATTGGCCCTGAACAGCAGGATTTCAGGTTTAGTGCATGCTGGCTTATCCCAAAGTTCTCACAGCGAGTCCCTGTGAGACTCTTCAAGCCTCTGCTGGAGTAAATAAGACAAGACAAGGGTGGATATACTGGTGGCACTAACTCTTGTGCCAGTCACAGCGGCAGATAAAGGAAAGGGAAAGGAACTATGGCATGGCCTAAGGGCGTATGGTACTGTTGGGGGATATGGTTGAAAGGAGTCAGTCCTGAACTGATTAGGACAAAGCAGAGTTTCCTCCTTAAGCGCAGCCTGCTTTACCGAAACTGGTTTCACCACGTGAGTTGCTAAACTCTTGTCTCTTAAGGCTATTAAAAGGAACGGAATGTCCACATAAGGTTTTAAAACGAATAAAGACATTTATTAGTTCTTACTTACAGTTCATTCACATATATGCAAGATGCATATAGGCAGATTAGTTTCAATGTAGAAGATATCTGGCTACGAGCCAGCCGGATTTGCATCCTTCATGTTGCAAGAGGAGAGAGCAGAGAGCAACCTAACTTCCACAAAGAAGCAGGAAGTAGGGAGAGAGCAGCAGAGAGCTCTGGCCAGAGAGGCCGAAAGTAGGGAGGAGAGGATTCTTTCGTTAACCCATTCCTCCCATTCTAATCAGTGGTTACATCACTTTGTTGATTTTAAGCAGGCAATATTTAATATTTCCAACAGGTACAGCCATCTTGCTGAAGCTAAGCAGGTCTGGACTTGGCCAGTGCTTGGATGGATAACAGCCAGGAAACCCCATGTACGCTGCCTTAAATTCCACGAAGGAAGGAAGGAGGAATATAAATACATGTCTACTCAGAAGTAGCATGGCCAGGTGTCCTCTTTTATAGAGGACAGTCCTCTATTTGAAGTGCTGCCACTGTCCTCCGTTTTGAAGGCATCCTCTGTTTGAAGGGCAGTCCAGTCCACGTCTGGTTTAAAGATCAAGAACCATCGGAAAGAAGAGCTGGGCCTGAAAGTTGCCCATCAACAACACCTGGACAGCAGACTGAGCAAGGCACACAGGGCACCTGCTCACTGTCTTCCACACTATGGTGAGATGTACAGTATTTCTATTCAAATAATAATAATTATTCCTAAATTTGCATTTATACAGATCAATTAGTGTATGCAAATTTAGTGCAAAGTGATGTCTTCTTTTTTGGTGATGCGCTTCCTCTTTTTGGACGATTAATAGATTTCATAGATCATATCATAGAGTTGGAAGGAGCCTACAAGGCTATCGAGTCGATAAGTGAACACACGTGGGGGATGGGAAATGGCAGGCACCGCCCCCAAACTACACACATTCATTAAAATGTCTGAAGAGGGCCTGACGCTGGGATGCCACTCCACCTTCCCTAAGTAGGAGGTGGGCAACTTGTTGCTCTCCAGATATCATTGGACTGCAGCTCCCATAACTTCTAGCCAGCATAGCCAATGGTGTGGATGATGGCAGTTGTAGTCGAACAACATCTGGAATGATACAAGTTGAAGTTGCCCTCCCCTAAGTGCATTTGTTGTACTCCAGATGGACATGTGTAAGGACCACAGTACCTCAGGGACCACTTTCTCCCTCATGAAACTGCTTAGATCTTGAGATTGGGTTTGGAGGCACTTCTTTGGCTCTCACCACCATCTAAGGTCAGTTGGGCTGTGACACCTTTGTAGATGGGAGAAAGAAGGAGGCAGGCGCAGGGTGGTCACTTATGAATCACCAAAAAAAGAGAGGAAATGCATCATCAAAAAAGAGGACAGTGGCTTGCATAATATTTGCATATCGTTATCAATCTTTATTGCTTTAGCCAACTGCCATCGCAGAGACATAATACAATTCCAGAATTAAATCCACGTAAAATGTTACAAAAACACAAGTTATTTACAATTAAAAACAACAAACAAACAAACAAACAAACTGCTCCCTAAAATATCCTACCCTGCTCTGGTAGGACCCTTAAACTAAAAAACCCCTACTATTAAGTAAGTATTAACACACTCCCTCCTTTTATTAAACATCACATTTTGAGAATCAGTCATACAATTGACCCATTCCTTCTTTATAAATAAAACTGCACTTTGCAAAATCAAATATATGATAATATGCTAATTTATATGTATAGATGCAAATGTAGAAATGTTTACTATAAATTAAACAGAAATACAGTACATCTCACTGTAGTGTGGAAGACTGTGACCAAGTGACCTGCGTGCCTGCTTGTTCAGTCCATTGCTGCCCAGGTGCTGACCATGGATGGGCAAGGACGGTTCTTATGGTTTATTATCTTCAAAATGGAATGGGGCAGGGCAGCCCTGCAAAGAGAGGATGGCTTCAAATAGAGGACAGTCGTCTGGCAGCCCTTCAAATAGAGGACTGTTCTCTTTAAAAGAGGACACCTGGCCCACCCTACCACCAATAAATGGGATTAAATAGGCCACAACTTTATTGAAGTCACGAGGGCCAGTGCGGCGTAGTGGTGAGAGTGTTGGACTGGGACTCGGGAGATACGGGTTCTAGTCAGGGCCGGTGCAAGGCAGTCTGGTGCCCTAGGCAAGATCAGATATTTAGCGCCCCCCTCTTCCCACTTGAGAGCGCTGTGTTTTTTTTCAAGGCGTTTCTGGCACCCTCTTTAGCCCTGCGCCCTAGGCAGCTGCCTAGCTGGCCTAATGGTAGCACCGGCCCTGGTTCTAGTCCCCGCTCAGCCATGAAACTCACTGGGTGACTTTGGGCCAGTCACTGACTCTCAGCCTAGCCTACCTCACAGGGTTGTTGTGAGGATAAGATGGAGAGGAGGAGGAGGAGGAGGAGGAGGAGGAGGAGGATTATTATGTAAGCCGCCTTGGGTTCCTTGCAGGAAAAAAGGCGGGGTATAAATATAGTAAAATAAATGAAGGAAGGAAGGAAGGAAGGAAGGAAGATGGCATACATGCATTTGTTTGCTAAGAGGAACAGTCTAGAGCAGTGTTCTCCAACCTTGGGTCCCCAGATGTTTTTGGCCTACAACTCCCAGCATGCCCCAGCCAGCGTAGCTCTAGCCCTCCGTTAGTAGCTGCTCAGGGAGAGTGGCCTGAACTCCTGGCACCATTAGGTTATAGCTCAGGCTCAAGTGCACTCATGCCCTTTGTGGGGATAGGCAGGTGTGAGGTTGCTACCCATAGCAGCTAGGTCTAGGCTCTCCTAGGTGTCACTTA
This sequence comes from Shinisaurus crocodilurus, assembly GCA_021292165.1. Taxonomy (NCBI): domain Eukaryota; kingdom Metazoa; phylum Chordata; class Lepidosauria; order Squamata; family Shinisauridae; genus Shinisaurus; species Shinisaurus crocodilurus. Next base: position 21,648,411 of record CM037877.1, on the reverse strand, counting down.
CCTTCACAACCTTAGGCAGCTTAGAATTTTGGCCCACATTTTTTAAAAATTAATTTTTTATCATAAAATTTCAACAAAACAAAACCAAGCCAAACTACAAAGAGGAAAAAGAATGGTAACTGCATAGATTACAGTAGTAGTAATCTAGATTACTACTACTACTACTATTACTACTACAATACGTGCATATGAAACGTGTGTGCGTGTATATATGTGTGTGTATATGTGTGTGTGTGTGTGTGTGTGTGTATATATAAATAAAATAAAATTTCTAACTCGCCCATCTGGCCGGCCACCCGGCCACCCTGGGCGATGTACAATCAGGATAAAACACCATTAAACACAATTAAAACGCAATTAAAACACACACACACACACACACACACATATATAAATACAGCTTTCTAAGCTTTCTAAGAATTATATATAAACTTACTGGTGTGGGGTGTTAAGTGGTCTTAACATCAGTAATGTTCAGGGTTTTGTTTAGTTTTTAAAATCACTTTAGTGTTCGGATTGTCATTTTGAATTGCTGGTTTTAATTGTTAGCCCTTTCAAGATTGAAAAGCTGGGTACAAATTTGTAGATAAAAAAATAAAAATAAAATATAAGGGGCTTCTGATTCCAAAGAAATGATTATGAATACCATTGGCAATAACGCCTCTAGCGTATCACATCCAGCTCTTCTAAACCACGGCTGCCCATCTCCAGCTTTAATGTTGTATGAAGTGGCATGTTTATTTATGGCACCAGCATTTATGCAATTGTAGTCATGGCCTCTAGTCATCGATGCTAAAGTTCCTAAAGCTTAGGAAAGATGTAGTCAGAGCTGATGTAACTGTAGCCATAGAGCTGCTAATGTTTAGTAATAAATATTATTTTGAACAACAACAAGGCCACATCGACAAGTAATCTTATCAGTGTGCCAAATTATAGGCACCTTTATGAGAGATTGTGATGACAAACAGTTTGCTAACGGTCTTAAGCCAGAACTTTTCATTAGTACTTAATGTACTACTGTATGTACCGCTGTGATCTTAGTTTTTAAAATACCCTGTAGGTGTTAATGTTAACATCTGTTTGCAAGAGAGTGCTGTTATGAGTGGATATAGTTATAATCATCTGATTGTGACTATGGCTCACAGGGAATGCCACAGCAGGCCCCAACAAGAGCCTGGCTTGGGTTCAGGAGGAATGAACAGCCCGGGTCGCTGGACTGGCGCACAGGATGCAAATGAAGGTTTGAATGGTGAGTGATTGAGAGCCTGATGAATGAACAGGCAGTGGCCGAGAGAGTCTTGCAATGGTCAGATTAACACACATGGCCCCAAGGCACAGGAGAGACTTTCCTGAAAAGAACCTAAAAATAGCCCTGCAAGAGGATGGCTTCCCCCCCACCAGGAAGATTCAACCAGAGACTTAAGCTCATGAAGCAAGGAGAACCCACAACAGGTTTTCCTATGACACCCAGCAAGGACCATAGGCACACAAAGGACAGGGCGATGATTAGCGGTGATTAAGACCATCAGGAGAACAAAAGAGACCCTTGCTTCTCATAGAATCATAGGTAGAGTTGGAAGGGGCCTACAAGGCCATCGAGTCCAACCCCCTGCTCAATGCAGGAACCCAAGTCAAAGCATCCCTGACAGATGGCTGTCCAGCTGCACTTTGAATGCCTCCAGTGTTGTAGAGCCCACTACCACCCTAGGTAGTTGGTTCCATTGGTGTATTGCTGTAAAAGTCAGGAAATTTTTCCTGATGTCCAAGCGGAATCTGGCTTCCTGTAGCTTGAGCCCATTATTTCGTGTCCTGCAATCTGGGATGATCGAGACGAGATCCTGGCCCTCCTCTGTGTGGCAACCTTTCAAGTAGCCGGGAACTCAGGGAAAAGTATAAGAACTGAGATTCGAACAAGTATGTGTCGGGACTCGGGAGAGAGTCGAGAGAGTCATCCTAAGTCGTCCAAGCGTGCTTGAGACACAGACTTCTTGATCACCTCCTGCCTCCACAGAACTACCATTTGAGAATCCACTGCAGGGAACTGCCAATGGACAAAGTAGTAACCGGAACTTCTTCCTCTCACTATCCTTCTAGACGGAAGCCTTTCTTCCACCCCCTTTCTAGGCTGTCAGGGCAAACAGGGACTTTTTCCTCTTCAAGAATATAGAGTATGTTTGAACAATAGTATAAGGGTATTTTGCTGCCTGAAACCATTGGGTATTGTATCACCAAGAGAAGGACGCTGTGCCTGCTCTATATTTCATCTTTAATAAACAACTCTTTTGTTTCTGACGTCAGTGTGTGTGTATCTGTGTTTAGTGTTAAAGGGCAAAGCGCTCAGTTCACCCAGCTGCACGCGTCTTTGCCCCAGCCAAAGTTCCCAAAGCTTTCGTGAGAGTGTGGGGTTAGTCTCTTTCTCCTTTGAGGGAATCTAATGCTGAGATTTGTCGTAACAGTGTTTTACTAGAACAGTGTGGAGGTTAAGGAGGACTAAACTCTTTACATGTTGTTTTGTGCGATTTCATCATTTTGCCTACATTTCCCCCACCCCTCCCAAAATAGAAGCTGAGTCTGTTAAATAATAAGCGAACCACCATAATCTGCATTTCCCGGTTTAATATGCAAATTGGAACAAAGTTATTCTTTGGGTCGCACACTTCTCTGACTTTTGCGTTGCAGTTCTTAGCTCAAAGAATATGTACAAAAAATGTGTATATTAGGGAATGTTGCATTTGAAAATGAATGGTCTTTTGCGGTCACTTTCTGGTCAAATATTCGTTGCAATATCAAATTCCTGTTAGTGCTGACTTGTGGGAGGTTGGTATCCTATTTTCGGCCCATACATTTTCACCAGTCCGATAGGGTGGTTCAGCATGTGGAAACAGCCTTCTGTGCACATATTGCCCATCTGGATTTGGTCCTGCATATGCCTATAAAGTGCAAACAAACAAAATGTAATGGATAAGGAGCCCCACTGACAGGAGTCACCAGCCTCCCCTGTAAAGGAAGCTGTGCAGAGATCCTGTGCAGAGAGTGGGCCGCATAGATTTGACTACGCTTAAAGGTCTCCCCTCCAAAGTGGATGGTTTGTATTCTCCATTCTGAAAAGTTCCAATTACTATTTGGGCTAAAGGGAGGCTGATTGCAGGAACCTCTCTCTCCATCAGCTGGTAAACAACACTGTCCACTGCTAACATTGTCCACCACTGGATCGTAGTGGAGATTCTTGCATGAAGCTACATTCATGCCTCTCTCTCTTCAGGCTTCTGTTGCTCAGTTGGTATATTCTCAGCAAAATTTTCCCCACCCTCTGAACTGCAAAAAATAGGTTGAGAGTTCGTTAACTGCTTAAGCAAGACATTTCCAGCAAGGGAAATTCCATGCCTTTTAAGCATGGCTGAAGCTATTTTTGTTCCTATCTGCTGAGTGCGGATTGTGCAATTGTATCACAATTTAGTCAAGTTAGACATATTGATGTGATGGAATTTTTGTCCTCCCGCACTTTTAAATCCAGTCCAGGACACTTACGGGGCAATCCAATTGAGTTGCCTGTAAGCACCCAAATTTGGAGGATTACGGGCATCTGATGCAGAGCAGGAGGAGCGGGGAGGCAAAGATCACCTCCACCGCTCCTCCTGTCTTCGCCTCCTCGCTCCTCCCACTCTGCATTTTTGCTAGATGGCTGTTTTCAGCCATCTAGCTGGGGCACTTCAGAGGGGCAGGGAAGGAGGCTGGAGCAGCGTTAGGATAGCTAATATCCTGCCCATTGCAGTTTCTTCTGCTCCCCCTGAAATGCTCCCTTTAACCCCTCCCTTTTCTGACCACGGAGAGCAGCCGGTGCGTTTCTTTCTGTGTTGGCTGCGAGGGGTGTGTGTTTGGTGTTCCGATCCCCAGCTCTGAGGACAGAGCACTGTCTACGACCTTGGAACTGGGAATCCAAATGATCCTATCCCCCCCCCCCCCACAGTTACTAGGAGCCATAGGATCATTCCCTCCAGGCACAATCCTATGCATGTTTAGACAGAAAAAAAGGCCTACAACTTCTAGCATGCCCCAGCCAGCCATGCTTAGATTGCACCCTTAAAATAGTTTTCCTGATGCTATAATGACAAGGGCCATAAAAGCATACCCAGATAGTCAGGCCCGCCTGGCCAATGTTCCTCATGAACTCTCCAGCTCTTCCCTCTGTTGGAGGACAGTCCTGCGTATGCCACAAAAACTGTCCTAGTGCCCCTAAACTAGCCTGCCACCTCAGGTGTGGTGGAGGACCAATGTTGAATTGAGGTTCAACTGTCAGTCCAGTTGGCTTCTGTACATGGATGGAGGAGGTGGTGACATCTTGTTCTTCACCTCAGGCAGCAAAATGTCTTGGGTTGGCACTGCCTGGAATGAATTACTGTATGGGATCTGTCAGGTCCCAACACTGCAAGGTTTTAGGTAGGCCTTAACAAGACTGACTTATTTTCTCTGGTCTCTTTCTGATATCTGATTATATTTTATTGGACTGTTCTGGGTTTCTAGCTGCAATTGTGTTTTAGATTTTAGCACTGTCTAGGCTAGATGTTTTATTGCTGGTGCTTGTTGATGTTATTCATTTTTGCTGTTTGATCACTGTATGGGTTTTTACTGTATGTACAGGACTTTATTGTGCAAGCCGCCTTGGGGGAGCTCTTGCCTTGAAAGACGGCCTAGAAATATTTTAAATAAATAAATAATAAATTGGGGGGGGTAACATGTGGTCCACCGACATATGCTAAGTCAGCTTTCCCCAACATGGCGACCCCAGATGTTTTGGACTACAACTTCCATAAGTCTCAGCCAATGGTCAGGGATGGTGGGAATTGCAGTTCGAAACATCTGGATGGTGCCACATTGGGGGAGGCTGTGCTAAGTCCTTTTCACATGCAAAGAAATGAAATTGATATATTCAATTGATATACCCAAATCTCTCTCTCTCTCTCTCTCTCTCTCTCTCTTTCCTTTTGTCAAAATTTTATAATAAAAATAATTTAATAATAAGATTTAATCAGTTAATAACAATAAATATTAGTTATTTACAATAAATAAGTTAATAACAGTGCCCCACTTGGAGGGAGGGGAGAGAAATCATAATGTTGGTGTAGCAGAGCCAGATGGTAGTACGGATCCATTGACCCATGCCTGTGTTACACGTGGATTCAGAGATCAAAAGTGAATCAGAAGTAAATAAATTATCACACGGTTGGCACTGAATACATTACCTAGCTGCAGTGGTTTGTCAAGGCTAAGCTGTATCCTGTCACACATAGTGTGGGTGAATAGGAGAAGTTGATGAAACGGGATAATCCTAAAACTGAAGCAACAAGCCCTTTCCTAATCTGCCTGTCTGGCTTGATAGAATACAACTGCTTTCCTAAAAGAAATCTGACAAAAGAAGGATAAGCACAGGCAGCAGAAACAGCCATTGTGCCTTAGGTTTGCTGGATGCTTGTGCCATGGCCATGTGTTTGTTTGTTTATTTTAAACATTCATACCCCACTTTTTAACAATGGTTTCAAGTTGGCTTCCAAAGAAGGACATCAAAATATCATTAATATGCAGTAACATTATTAAGTACACACTCAATAATATCAGTAAAACACAGAATGCAGCACAAAACAATCACTCCCTCTAATAGCGAACTTGGCTGACGAGTGCCGACAGAAATCAAGCCAAACTGATTGGCCACAGCAGTACAGGTGCTAGTAACCTCAAGACTGGATAACTGCAATGCGCTCTGTGTGGGGCTGCCCTTAAGGCTGGTCCAGAAGCTGGAGTCTGTGCTTAATGCAGCAGCTCGTCTGTTGTCAGGAGCTGCTCCTTTTCAGCATACAACTCCTTTGCTGAGGGACCTGCACTCACTGCCTATTCACTACTGGGCTACTAGCAAGGTTTTGCTACTAGTGTATAAAGACCTAAACAACTTGGGACCAGGGCACTTGAGAGAGCACCTTCTCCCTTATCAACCTGCCTGGGCACTGAGGTTATCAGATGGCATGTCCCATGTGGTTCCACAAGGACCAATGGCCCGACCAGAGTCCACCCAGAGAAGAGCCTTCAGTGTGGCGGCTCCATTTCTGTGGAACTCCCTGCCTCTGGAGGTCAGGCGGGCACCTTCATTGTATTGTTTCCAACGCCTCCTGAAAACACTTTTATTTCAGGAAGCCTTCCTGATCTAACCAGCCACAGATTTTGTTGATCTTACTTTTAACATGTTGTTCTTTCTCATACGTGTTTTATCTTTTATTGTTCACTGCTCCGAAATCTCCATATTGGATTATGGAGCGGTATATCAAACTTGTAAATAAATAAGTAAAACTGGAGCAGTGCAATCTGATACATGTCTATCCAGAAGTAAGCCTCATTGAGATCAATGGGACCTACTCCCAGGTAAGTGTATATATGATTGCAACCTCAATGACCAAGCTGATGTACCAGGTGTATGTGCCAAACCACTATTTGCTATTTAACTTCTGTCAATAAGACTGCTATAGTATTAGTTATCATGAAGTATAAAGAGTGCCCACAGCAAATGTTTTTTAAAATACAATGCTTTTTTGTGTGTGCAGTTTAATCTTTAATATATCCACGAGCAGGCCTTTAAATGGAAGTCTCTTTCCCCTCTTAAAATGTTGGCAAAATACAAAGTGAGCCCAAAGTCATATAATAGAACCTGACAAAGGATGGGGCAAAGTCCATGCAAGGGCCCAGCATGCATCTCCTGAAGATTGAATGCGGCGAATGAGCAGAAAATAAAACACAGACACACCTGCAAAGCAGGTGCAGGTCAGTGCTCTTCTGCACCCACAGTTCATCCTGCACATTGATTACATGAAGACTCAGCTATCATTGCAGGAAAGTCACAGTGTGGCCTCCAAGTTTCATAGCTGACAGGGCTTGAGCCAGGAATCCAGAAATCTGGGATAAGAACCCAAGAAGAGCTATGCTGGATCAGGCCAAAGGCCCATCCAATCTAGCCCAGCACCCTGTCCACACAGTGGCCAACCAGCTGCCTATGGGAAGCTCACAAGTAGGACATGAGTGCAACAGCACACTGGAGGCAATATATGACTAGTAGGAATTGATAGCCATATCCTCCATGAATCTAGGATCTAGCCTACTTGACTGGAGGGGACTCTGTTCACTTGGGCACAGAGGAGAATAGGAGCGCACAACATTGACCCCTGGGATTAGCAGGCAGTATGATGCTTTTCGATTGGCTTGGCCTGGTATAAATACAGAGACCCTGACCTTCTCTCCTTGCTTGGTTAGCAGAGGAATACTGCTGGCTCCAGCTGATCCTGACGACCCTGGACTGGAGAGCACACGTTCCATGTCTGGATTAAGGTTCCAGCAGCAGCAACCGTTCTGCTAGGGCACTTTTAAAAATAAATAAAATGACAGCATGGTATGGTAAATGAGTCAGTAATGGGTATTAGATTTGACACTAAAGGCTTAGATTTAATCATTTCTGTAAAATATTGTTTAAGTGCCAATTGACCTTGTTCTTCTTTTCAGGGCTTGTATGCAGCCTCCATTTTTTGAATCATTTTTCTAAACATTGACTCATCGTATTCAACCATCCTCAGTTAGCAAGTGGTTACTTTCACTTTACATTCCCTGTACAAAGTTTACAAATAGGGGCAACGTGCTACTTGAGAAGGTATAATTTTTTGAAAAGCAGACCTGAGGGCACATTTGTGCATGCTGTGTTCATCACCTAATGCCTGTGGTATCAATTGCATATGTGAATCAACTGTCACAGATGGTATGCCACAGGCAACGTTTTTAATGTCCTCTCAATATTTTTCAACAGGAGCGATTATAAGGAGGTAAGGAGTCATTCCTTATATCTGACTACTGACTCATCTAGCACAGAGGTCCATTTAGTTCAGTGGAGAACATTGCAGTTCCTCTGAAACTTCTCAGGGGTTCCTCGCTGGTGTAGTACTAGTAATTGTTGAAGTGCTCACAACAGCCCCTACAAATGGTGCCCCTGCAGGAAATTCATAGTCATGCTCACAGTGGCCGGGTTCGCACGCTCATCAGGGAAAAGAAGCCACGGTGCCTTCTTTTCCCCACTCCCATGTGTGTTGGTCACACGCCGTGTGATTTGCCTAATTACCCTCACAGCACGTGACTTGCTGTGTTGTATGAACCCAGCGAGGTGCGCACCGGGGGGTGGCTTCCAAAAATCCAAACCACCCCAGAACCCTACAACAAGCCATGGGTTCTGGGGTGGTGTGGAAGCCACCTCTGCCGTGCACCTCGCCGGGTTCAGACGACATGGCGAGCCGCGCACTGCGAGGGTAATTAGGCAAACTGCACAGTGCGTGGCCGGCATGCGTGGGGGAAGGGAAAAGAAGCCGCCGTGGCTTCCCTGCCCCAGTGATTGTGCAAACCCGGCCACTACGTATTTTATTAATTTTATTATTACATTTATATCCCACCTTTTTTCCTCCAAGGAACCCAAGGTGGCTTACATGATCATCCATCCTCATCCCCATTTTATCCTCACAACAACCCTGTGAGGTAGGTTAGGCTGAGAGTCAGTGACTGGCCCAAAGTCACCCAGTGAGCTTCATGGCCACGTGGGGACTAGAACCCGGATCTCCAAAGTCCCAGTCCAAAGGACATCCCTATTTGGAAAACAGGATTATGGACAGAGGAGAGGAGGGCATCTGATTTCAGAAAAAAACTCTAACCACTATGCTACACTACATAAACATACGTATATGTTTGTGTGTGTATCTGTCTCTCTCCTGCTTCTCAATTGTTTACACTCAACTTGTGAATGAGGCAGAGCACAAGATCTTATACAAGTATGTCCCATTGAGTTCGGGTAAGTGTGTATGGTGGACAACCTGCAACCCATCTCTTTACCCAAGCCTTCCCTGAATGACTGTGCTGCCCAGCTAGTGCATTTATTAGTTATTGTGCTGTAGCTTTGGTTTTAAATATTTTAAACAATTTTTAACTGATGACTTTTTGTCTTTGTTATTGTTGGATAATTAAAATTGCAGTCAAAACCTATGGCTAATGTTTCACCAGGTAATTGGGTGAAATGGTTAAGATCACTGATACCTTCTAGGGTGGTTTTCCTAGAAGGTACTCATTGAATTATTAACAGCCTGAACAGGAAGTGGGCGTTGCTCCCAGCTTCTTCCTCTTTCTGTTCAGACTCTAGTGAGCATGGCACCACTAAGTTGTTGTCTCCATGTGATCCTTGTAGCAGCATGTAGCCAGATTTGCTGGTCTGAACTCCACAAGTTCAGACCCCAAGTATTTCCAAACTGAACTTGTAACCAACTGTAAGAAACGCTTTTAAGCCTGCCTGAATGAAACTGCATAATCTGAGTGAGTAAATGTTACTTTTAACTTTTACAAGACTGTGTCTCTGATTATTGTTCTGAGGGAGAGAAAAGGGGGCAAAACCAGGGAAATCCAGTCTGCCTTAAAAAGCATCCTGGATTACCAAATGCTAACTGGCTAACACTAGCCAAATCTAAGCTTCTTTTAAGCTGGAAAGGGACTGTACTCTGCTGATCTCACTAACCGTGAGATAGGAAGGATATTACTCCACAATATATCCTCTCCTAGTATCTTTTTCAAGTCCCAACAGTTATGATGCATTTTAATCACTGGTTCTGCAAATCATTTAGAGATATCTCTAGATATGGTAAATGGTACACAGAGGGATTAAATAAATAAAATAATACATTTCAAAAGCCCTCTGCAAGCAATCAGTTCCGACCTACGACAAGAGCAATCTGTCCCTTTCCTAGCAGCTTGCTAGGCAGAGAAGAGGAGGGGGAGGGAAACGGGGGGTGGGGTGGGGGGGAGAAGGGATGGTTTGTCTCTGTCCCTGCCCACTGCTGACTTCAAGCTTGTCCACCACTAGCATGTGGTGTCCCCCAAGGGAATATATGACCCTTGACAGAAAAAAGGTTGCCTATCCCTAGTGTATATTACTTATCTGGAAGTAGGCCCCATGAAAGTCAGTGGGAATGCGTCACTCAAAAAGAAGACACCAATCTGAGTAAAAAATTTGCATGTGCTCATTTATATGTAGAGATGTAAACTTAGAAATCATTATTATAATTTAAATAGAAATACAGTCCGTCTCACCCTGGTGTGGAAGGAAGATGGTTTCCAGCTGAGCTGTGTGCCTTGCGCTCGGTCTGCTGTCCAGGCACTGTTGATGTGCAACTTCAACAAGGCCCAGCTCTTCCTTCTTATGGTCCTTTACCTATATCTATAAAACTGGGACAGTGCTAGGTACAGAAAATATCCCTGGCTCAGGCCCACAGGACCAAAAAAAGAAAAAAGAAGCACAAATTTGCATATGCTAATTTACATATGCTTTAAAATCTCTCTGTGAGTGTGTGTGTATCTTTAAAGGATCCTGTCTCCTAAGGACATCCCTATTTGGAAAACAGGATTATGGACAGAGGAGAGGAGGGCATCTGATTTCAGAAAAAAAACTCAGGCAGAAAGATTCAAGGGGCGGGGCAGCAGGAAGTGAAGCACATGTGGGTAAAAAGCCAGCTAGTCCAGGGGGCTCAGATGCAACAGAGATCATCAGGGCCCCAGTGCCTTCATTTCAGCAAGTGCCCATGGACAGCAGGGTGGTGGGGCAGAGGGCTTCCCAGAAATTCGGGGCTCCAAATGAAGGATTTGGGGCTCCAGCCCTAGTGGGCAGCTCCCTAACATCGCATCTGATGTAAAAGAGGACACATGGCCACCCTGAGTAGACATGTATTTATATTCCTCCTTTCCTCCATCATGGAATTTAAGGCGGGTTCCCCAGCAGTTACTCATCCAGCCGCAGACCTGGTTAGCTTCAGCAAGATGGCTGAACCATATGCCCTTAGGCCATGCCATTGTTCCTTTCTCTTTCTTTTATCTGCTGCTATGACTGGCACAAGAGTTAGCACCACCAGCTGAAATTTCCTCCTTTGTTGTCTCATGTTTACTCTGGCAGAGGCTTGAAAATGTTTGTTTGTTTTAATTTACAGGGACTCACTGTGACAAGCTTTGGTGACACACACTAATCTTGTTGAAATCCTGCTGTTTAGGACCAATTCAATATTGCAGGAGCCATTTGGGGGATGCCCCCAAAATTGCTCCCACATGGTGGCTGTAATGTTCGATAGCTTATTTCCTCTTGTTCTGACTGAATTGCATGAAGAGGCAACATGAGACTAGGCCAAACAGTGTGAGAGTGGCTTTCGAATGTTACAGATATCATATGAGGTGCCACCACATGGAAGCAATTTTTGGCACCCTGCATGTGGTGGCCTTGACTTTTGACTTGATCCTCAGTCAGTGGATTGTCCTGTGTTGGTTGCGTTGTATCTAGGGATGAGAGAGACATTTATTGCATCTGAATTTTTATGTGGATATGCCGCATTTGTACCTCCTGAACCAATGATTGAACTGGAACACACTTGGGAAAAGTCAGCACAAAAATCCATGTGCTAGGCAGGCCTGGCATCAGGGGTTACCAAGGCCGGGCAGCAGCTGAGGGCCCGTAGGCTCAGAAGGGACCATCCCTGCTGACTCTCCATTCACCACCACCGCTGCCGCCACCACCACCCACCCTCTGGAGAGCTCTGTTGGCAGGAAAAAGTGGCTGGTGTGGCTCTTCAGAGAGCTGGCCAGATCCAGGGCTGGGATATGCATGAGGCACAATAGGCACAGGGCTAGGGCCTATAAAAAAGTTTGGGGCCTACAAAAGGCTTCAATTCAATTAAGGCAAATTATTGTTTGATTTAGCAGTTCATTCATGTAGGTATAATATGTCTTAGGTAAATGTAAATTAAACATTGACTTTTGGGCCTGTTTTCTTAGCAAAGTCACAGATTGGTTATATCTCCAACTTCAGTTTTTTGTTTGTCTGTCTGTCTGTTTGTTTTGCAAAAGCTCATTCTCAATTGAGAGTAGTACAAGTGAAGATAGTCGTTTCTGTCCTACAGTTGGCCTGAGACAGTTCTTCATACATGTCCACTTTGAAAAAGAGCGCTCCGCTTCACAACTTGTTCCAAAAATGGCAAGATACTTTTTAAAAGCAAAGTTGACTTTTGGAAAACTTGTCACCAACTTGGCTGTTATTTGTTCAGTGATAATTTCTGCCCCAGATTTCCTGTCTGCATACATATGTGAGAACAATAGAAAAATGAGAAACTGGTAGCGAAATGGACAGATTCATCTATCCATACTTGTAGCCTAACCGAAATCAGTGAAACCAATTTGGTATAAGCATTTCTGGAGGACAGTAGCAACAAGCACAGGCTACTTCCCATATTGTATTACGATACTGGAGTCTGTTGCTCTTGCATAAGCCCCATTCTTTTCAAAGAGCCTTTTGCATGAACATTTCCTGGTGGATTGTGCCTGAGGAGGATATAATCAACATTCTGGGCTAGCTGATGGGGGGGGGGGGGATGAGATTCATTCCATCCACATTGTATAATTAACCGTCCTTCACTTTTGCAACATAAACATGCACTTTATGATGCAACAGTGCTCAAGTCTAGCAGGTGAATCAGTCATACATCAGTTATATAATGTGCATCACCCCTGAAGTGGTGTCATTCTTTGCGGCCACAGTTCTGTCATAAATTAATTTCTATGTCATTTCACACATTTCAGAATGGAAAGTTTGGCTAATACAATTTCAAAAGAAAAAGAAAAAGGAAAGGACTATATTTAGAAACACCGGAAAATTACAACATCCTTTTCATCCAAGCTCACTTGCCAAAAAAACAGGCAAGGAAAGTGCTGATTCACACACCCGAGCTTTATGAACATAGCCCCAGTGAAAGTGAAAGTGGTCTATGTGTCTGGCATGGAGAAAACAAGTCTTAAAGGCCTTCCTAAAAGCTTGCAAAGATGGGGCCTGATGCTGTAGGGCCACTGCAGAAAAAGGCCCGCCCCTCTCTCATGTACTTGACCACCAAACTGCCCTCAAAGGTTGGCAGGTGAGAAGGTCTTCTGTTGCTGATCTTAAAAGTTCAGGGTGTTGGATGGCTTGATTGGTTAGGAACTGTGCACGATGAAGGCCTCTGCATATTGTAAGCCTTAGATTGTAAGCCTGCGGGCAGGGACTGTATTGTATTGTTAATTGTTGTAAACCGCCCAGAGAGCTTCGGCTATTGGGCGGTATAAAAATGAAATAAATAAATAAATAAAATATCCTGGAGGTTCCATGCCTGTGGCATTGGAGTGGAAACCCCGCCTGATGTGTATGCCAAAAGAGGACAACCCATGAGCATCTGTTTTATTGCTCTGTCTGTACAACCAGGCTATTACTTGACATTTTATTTATTTATTTATTTATTTCATTTGTATACCCCTCCATATCTAGACAGATTCCAGAACATTGAATAATAAAAAGGTAAAGCAGATAAAAGGGGAAACAACAACAACAATGCATTAAAAGCAGAACAACATTAAAACGGTGGCTTGTCAGCAAGGAAGGTTTCCTGAAACAAAGATGTCTTCAGCAGATGCTGAAAACAACACAGTGTCAGAGCCTGTCTGACCTCCAGAGGCAGGGACTTCCATAGAAGTGGAGCCACCACACTGCAGGCTCTTCTCCAGGTGGACTCCAAACAGGCCATAGATCCATGTGGAACCACCAGGAGAATGTCCTCCAATGACCTCAGTGACCGGGCAGGTTGGTAAGGGAGAAGGTACTCTCTCAGGTGTTCTGGTTCCAGGTTGTTTAGGTTTTTGTACACTACTTTATTATATGGATGTTTCTAGAGTCAAGGTGTTATTATGCTTACAATGGTAGCCAGCTGAGCTCTTTGGTAACAGTTTGATTTCCAAAAGAATATAAATTGCTCCCTGATAACACATGAAAATGAGAATGTCCCAGGCATTCTCCCAAAGCAGGGGCATGTAACCTATGGCCTGTGATCCACATGTGGCCCCCAAGGCTTTTGCTGCCATGACTACCTGCCACAAAATCCCCCCCCCCCATGCCAATTTCTCCACGGCCTGTACTCTCTTATTCAGAGGTTGTCACGCAGATCTCTCTTTCCCTGATGCTATTATCAGTCATCGAAAAAATCTGGATAAGAGAAGAGATCCCAGAAGACTTCAGGGATGCCATAATTATCACCCTCTTTAAGAAGGGTGATAGAACAGACTGTGGAAACTATCGGGGCATTTTATCTCTTAGCTACCGCAGGTAAAATATTTGCTAGGATTCTCGCAAACCGTCTTCTATCTATTTCAGAAGAGATCCTCCCTGAAACTCAGTATAGTTTCCGCCCCTCTAGAGGGACAGTAGACATGATTTTTACTGCACGTCAGCTCCAAGAAAAATGCCGGGAGCAAAATCAACCCCTTTATATGGCATTTATTGATTTGGCTAAGGCCTTTGATACTGTAGACCGTACAGCTCTCTGGACTATCCTTATGAAAATTGGATGCCCCAATAAATTTGTGAATATCTTGCGACTTCTCCATGACAACATGATGGCAACGGTTTTGGACAACAACGGCTCTCATGGTGCTCCATTTAAAGTGGGATCAGGCGTTAAACAGGGATGTGTTATTGCCCCAACATTATTTGCTATTTTCATCACCATGATTTTACATCTTGTCGAGGGGAAACTTCCCACTGGTGTGGGAATTATATATCGAACAGATGGAAAGCTTTTTAATCTCAGCAGGCTGAAAGCAAAAAGTAAGGTAATTACAACCTCCGTTGTGGAACTTCAGTATGCTGATGATAATGTGGTCTCCCTACATTCAGAGGATGACCTCCAAACTATCCTAAATGCTTTTGCAGAAGCATACGAAAAACTTGGGTCTCTCACTTAACATAAAAAAAACCCAAAGTGCTTCATCAGCAAGTGCAAGCTAACCCTTTGGTGATGCCATCTATCCAGCTTGGCGGGACAATACTGGAAAATGTCGATCATTTTCTCTATCTTGGCAGCTATCTTTCTGTTACAGCTAACATCGACAGTGAAATCCAGCATCGTTTGAGCTCCGCAAGTGCCACGTTTTCTCGAATGAAACATAGAGTGTTCGAGGATCGGGATATCTGTAAGAAGACCAAAACACTGGTTTATGAAGTCATTGTATTACCAACTTTATTGTATGCCTGCGAAACATGGACTATCTATAAACGTCATTTCCACCTCCTTGAAGATTTCATCAACGTTGCCTCCGGAAAATCCTGCGATTTTGGGAAGATAGGCGAACAAATGTCAGTGTACTGGAAGAAGCAAAGACTACTAGCATTGAAAAAATGATCCTTCAACGCCAACTTCAGTGGCCCGGTCATGTTGTTCGAATGCCTGACTGCCGTCTCCCAAAGCAGTTACTTTATTCCCAACTCAAGGATGGAAAGCGGAATATCAGTGGTCAATATAAGAGGTTTAAAGATGTTCATAAGGCTAATCTAAAAAAATGCAATATAAACATCAAAAACTGGGAAGCTCTGGCCCATGAACGATCTAAATGGAGGTTGGCCTTTCACAAAGGTTCCATGGACTTTGAAGAAGCCCGAGTGCAAGGTGAAAGGGAGAAACGTGCTAAGCGAAAAGCACGTCAAATGAATCCTTTACAGGACCATCTTCCATCTGGTAACCTGTGTCCTCACTGTGGGAAGCTGTGTGGATCTAGAATTGGCCTCCATAGTCACTTACGGACCCATCGCTAGAGTCTACACAATCTTCTTTAGAATTTCCTCCTTTTATCCTGGAAGACAATCTTACTCGGTCACGAGTGATCGCCTTATGATGATGATGAAATGTGATCTGGATGTATTTATTTGTTCGTTTATCAAATTTATATATCACCCAACTGGCAGATGCCCCCAGGGCAGTTTACAGCAACAACAAACAACAACAACAACAACACAATAATAACCAAAACAATACAACATAATACTAAAATATTAAAAACATTAAAGAGACAGCAGTAAAGTTCATAATCAGAGGTGCTAATTAAAGATTAAATGCCTGTTGGAAGAGGAAGGTCTTACCCAGGTGTCTAAAGGTATACAGTGGAGATCTCCCTGGGAAGGGCATTCCACAGCTGGGTGGCTGCTACAAAGAAGGCCCTTTCCCTAGCAGCCACTTGTCACACCATTGTGGATGGCAGCACCCAGGATCTGGATCCTAGGTGTATCAGGATCACTGGGATGTGTGTGTGCATGTGAATGTGCAGACCCTGATCCCCAAGCCAGCATGACCACAGTAATGATGGTGAAACTGGATTCTTCTTTGGGTCTATTTCAATAAAATCTCCTGAACTTTTGGTCTGACACAAAATGGGAAAGTAGGTGAGATTCCCAAACTGATGAGACATCTCTTAGCCACCACACTGAAGTTTTGACAGGTTACTAATTCAAGACACACTGGGTCAGAAGTTATCTCCACCCCTACTTCTAGAGACTGGTCACCTGGCAAGAAGACCCCTGCAATGGGATCTCAGCTACCCCTTGGGAGTAACCGGAATGGGCTGCTGCACTGCTAATGCCATATTAATTTCCACAATGTCCTGGGATTCCATTGATGGTGATGGATATGAAAAATGTTGATGGTCATCTATTGATGTGAAACATTTTGTGATGATAGAATAACTCATTGTGCAGAGGGGGTCCCCTTCAAACTCCCTGAGTCTGTGTCATCCTAGTGAAACTGAGGTCAAGCAAAATTAGCACGTGGCCAGAAAGACTGTTTGTTTTGCAAGTTCAGTGTCATTGAGAGAAGCTCTAACTTGCGCAATCCTCAGCATGATTAGCTGGCCTGATAGAAATCTATTATTTGTTTAGTATATTAAAAAAAACAAAAGCCGAATGCTCTTAAGACTCTACTCAATGGCAGCACACAATCGCCTTATTGTATATGCAAACATGTACCGGTAATACTATATTCGTGAATAAGAACCTTTAGAATAAAGCAAGTTTCTGCTTGATCTTCCTGTTTGATCTGGGTGAATTCCTTCCTTCCCACTTGTGCAATGTACCAAGATGTTCCGTTGTCTTGCTACTTGGAACATTTCCTCATTGAACTTGCAGTGCATTAACAGTGGCCAGCCAAATAGATCAGCACTCCATGCACTGCTGGAAGAGCAAATAGATGGTGCATGGCATTTGGGCAAAGGTAAAGTGTTATTTTAAAGTTGCTTCTTAAAATCACCATAATGTCCTGGTGCCAATTACTTCCTCAATAGCACCAGCATTTGGGAGGCCACCTGATCTTGTGGAGAGGGGGCTTCCTTGAGAGGCCTGCAGCAGGAAAAAAATGGTCTAGAGCAGGGCTCTCCAACCTTGGGCCCCCAAATGCTGCTGGCCTACAGCTCCCAGCATACTCAGCCAGCATGGCTAATGGCAAGGGATTCTGGGAGCTGTAGTCCAGCAACATCTGGGGACCCAAGGTTGGAGAGCCCTGGTCTAGAGACAACACAGCTGTATGGAGGGTTTTCTCCTTTATAAAGCCATGACCACTTTGCTTTCTGGTCACTCTGCAGAGCATTCTGTGGCTGGGCCAGATATGCTGTCCTGTGCCTACTTCCCAAGCAGTGCCCACCCTTCCCCAACCTGGTCACTTTCAGAAGGTTTGGACCATCTCCCATCATCCCTAGCCATGCTGGCAGGGGATGGGGGGAATTGTAGTCTAAAACATTTGGAGGACAGCATGGTGGGGCAGGCTGCCGCCATAGCCACTGACTCATCTACAAATCAAGCTGTCACTGGAGCATGGTTTGTAGATGAGTCAGCCTCCTTCCCTGTGGCTATGGCAGCCTCCCCCAATGTGGTATCCTCCAAACATTTTAGACCACAACTCCCACCATCCCCAGCTCAGAAAAGGCAGGAAACTTGGACCATGGTTCTGAATTTTAATTTCACTTCAGCATACAGCTGGGATCTGCTGGGCCATCGCCACATATTGGCCTTGCAGAGACTCATGCATTATAGCACAAATGGGGAGTCCTCCATGAGATTAATTAATCTGGCTCACAGAGGTGCCCCATCCAGCCTGCAGAGCCTATTTGGATTCTTCTGGGTGGAGGCACTTTCCCCCGGAGAAATCCACTGCTGTTTACCCTGATCTGTGATCGGAGATGACAGGGGACATTCCCCTGCGTGCTGCTCCCCCTGTCAGTTGGAGGTTCACAGTGGAATCCCCCACGGTTTCTTTGATCACAGATAACAGTCATCTGTGAATCACAGATCAGAGATAGTAGTGCGGAGGTGGCACACATGAAGTTGGAGACTCATCTGATGCTGGGAGGAGCAGCTCCTCCCAGCATCAGTCAAATCTCTTCTCCGTGCTGAGAAAGGCATGGAACTTCATGTCTCTTTCAGTACACAGAAAGTGAAAATGGGTGGAGGTGGTGGTGGTGGTGGTGGTGGTGCGATGCCAGTGGGTGTGGCCATGCCCACTGACTTACCCAACCTGTAGAGGGCTTGCAGGGGCAATTTGGGCCCCACTGTAATGCTGTTCCCCACCCCTGCATTATGAGTTCATTCCTGCTGGTGGGAGACACATCCGGATTAGCAACTCAGAGCTAAATGTATTTCCTAGATCAGGGATGGAGGACCCCTGGCACACAGGCCGGATACGGCCCATAGATGGGATTTCCCATCCAGTCCACCAGCTTCTCTCTCAGGCAACCACCCAATTGTCATTGCTAGAGAAAGGCAACCTTTCTCTGGTACTGAGCAGGGAAAGGCAGTGCCTTTCTCTGTGCAGGGGGAGGAGTCTGATGAGGTCAGTCGGCAGGCCTTTGCATGAAGGGGTGGAGCTTTGGGAGGGAGGAGCATGCTGCTGACATCATCAGGCCCCTGGTTGGTGTCCTGGGAGGTAATCCAGCCCCCAGTGCTGGAACAGCCCCCCACCCCTGTCCTAGATACTGGCTGCCTTGGAGATTTTATTTCTCCCTGCTTTCATGTGCCATATGAGTTGAGGCACATTAAAACAGTGTGTCAGTCACCACAGCCAATGTTCCTGGCCTTTGCTCAGTTGAAAATATGCCCTTGGTTGAAAACTAGTTGTGATTGGGGTCATACATGTTGGGTGGAACATCAGACATGATTGGGAAACAACTGCTAGGATACTGAACAGAACATGGATACAATATATAACCAACAAGATTACTTTTTTGCAGTGAGAGAACCAGAAAGAATACTTATTCAGACTCTAAAAGGGGCTTCCTCCTCTTTCTCCTCCCTGCATCTTAATCCTCTTTTAAAAATCTTAAGCTCTGGTGCCACCACCCTAGCTCGAGGTGTGATTGACATGTGTGGTCCTGATGTACCAGTTGAAGATCAATGCATTAGATGAATTGCCCACACTTCATTCTTCTTTAAGCAAGTACCCTCATGTTTACTTTCAGTCCTGTGTCAAGATGACATTTGCATGGCTTCCCATTTATCTGCATAAAAGCATTCAGTGAGGCTGCCAACAATAAGTACGAGGAAGCAGTTGCCTCGAGAGACATTTTGGACTCTGGAGAACCCAGTGTTTAAGGGCCCTTATGCAGGCATACATCCACTAATTTCCATGCTTAGGGGTTTTTTGTTTTGTTTTGTTTGTTTTTTGAAGGGGAGAGCAGGGAAATTGATAGGAACATAGGAAGCTGCCTTATACTGAGTCAGACCATTGGTCCATCTAGCCCAGTATTGTTGACACTGACTGGCAGCGGCTCTGCAGGGTTTCAGGCATGACTTTTTCCAAGCCCTACCCGGAGGCTGGGGATCAAACCTGGGACCTTCTGCATGCAAAGCATGTGCTCCGTCACACTGAGCTATGGTCCCTCCCTACGGCACCTGGTATTCCAAGGTGGTCACCCATCCAAGTACTAACCAGGCCCAACCCTGCTTAGCTTCTTTTTTCTTTTTTTTAAATAAATTTTATTTAGTTATTATAAACTACATACAAAACTATAAAACACAAACATGCAACTAAAATAAATCATAAGGTGCACACACACACACACACACACACACACGCCTAGGGACCAACCAATATACATCCATTACCCTGCTTAGCCACCGAGATCAGACGAGATCGGGCTGTTCAGCTCAGGTTACAGAGCCATAGACCGCAAACTGCCAGAAAGCAACCGCCACCTGTTCCCTCTCCTCTTCTCCCTTGTAGAAGAATGAACATGGCAGCAAAGAGAAGTAGGATCCGGAGGAAAGGGCCCTATGTCTGCCAATATAGTGTAGTACATACTTTATTAGTCTTGGGCCAGGGACACATGGATTCAATTCTTGCTCCGTCATGAAGCTCACTGTGTGGCCTTTGACGAACCACTTACTTCAGTAGGCCCAACATCAGCACGCAGCATCCTTGGGCAGCTGACAGGGCCCTAGCAGGGCCCACTGTCGAGCTGCCCCCTGCCCTGCCCTCTAACCAGGACTCCAGTCTAATGAGCACCACACAGCTGGGCTGAGGAGCTGTCCTGTTTCATAGATTTCATAGATCATAGAGTTGGAAGGAGCCTACAAGGCTATCGAGTCCAACCCCCTGCTCAATGCAGGAAACTAGAGGAGGGGTCTCCCATCCAAGTAATAACCAGGCTTGACCCTGCTTAGCTTTCCACGCTCAGACAAGCTGAGCCAGTGTAAGCCACAGGCCTGTTGATTTCCCACAGTTCCCTTGAGGTAGTGTGTTGCTCCAGGGCATTGTGGGAAATTAAAGTGGCAGCAACACTGGACTCCTGCTTCTTGCTGCCACCACTTCCAGGCAAGTTCATGGCACTGGAGGACTCACTAGCATGTAGGGTGGCCACTTATGAATCACCAGAAAAAGAGGAAATGTATCACCCAAAAACAAACAAAAACAAAAAACAAAACCAGGACAAAAGAAGATAGTGATTTGCATAACATTTGCAAATTCTAATTTATATGTAGAGATGCAAATAATTATTATAATTTAAATAGAATTACAGTAAATCTCACCATAGTGTGGAAGAATGTGACCAGGTGACCTCTGTGCCCATTCAGTTTCCTAACTATGGATGGGAAACAGTTCTTATGGTTCATTATCATTAAACTGGAATTGGACAGAACACAGCCCTACAAATAGAGGATGGTCCTCTGGAAGCCCTTTAAATCAGGGCTCTCCAATCTCGGGTCTCCCAGATGTTGCTGGACTACAGCTCCCAGAATCCCTTGCCATTAGCCATGCTGGCTGGGTATGCTGGGAGCTGTAGGCCAGCAACGTCTGGTCTGGGGACCCAAGGTTGGAGAGCCCTGCTTTAAATAGAAGGCTGTCCTCTGTAAAAGAGGAGACCTGCACTTTGCTGAGGGCTCTCTCAAACCACCAGCCAGCCTTGTCTCTCAGCTTAACTTACTTCATAGATCTGTTGTGAGGATAAAATAAGCTAATTCAGTGAATGCTTCCCTGAGTTTTTTGGGACATGGTTGAGGTACAAATGTAATAGAGAGCTAAGCATCTCCTGCCCCCTGAAGTTAGTTGGGTTTTTAAAAAAAAAAATAATTGTGTGTCTTCTGGCTTTGAGCATGATGAAATGTTAAAGAACAGGACAAGAGATTCATCCCCCAGGTTCTGCAGTGTGCATCATTGCAGCCTTAGTAAGCATAGAAGGTCTGGAGGTTCGATTCTCTTCTACGTATTTGCATTTCTTGTTAGAATAATGAACTAAATTTAAACTTGAAGAATCTACCTTGAAAAGGATACGGGAAAGAGGGGGCGGGGGAAACCCTAATGGAGGGAATGAAAGCGCATTGACTCAAATATGCATTTCCAGTTATAATAATGAATTCAATTAAATGTAGCAACATGTGCCTTGAAAACAAAAGAAAAGGGAAAGGGAAAGGGGGTGGGCGGGCAATGTGGCTACGGGACGACAGGAATGTATAATTTTCTTAAGACACATTATTTTCTGAATAGGCCACAGGAGAGTACATATTACTTTCCTCCCTCTATTACATTACTCCCCCACATTTTTTCATGGCTAGCACAGGATGCTAAGCCAATGGATATTAGACGAACAGACTCATCCCGTTCTTTGGCAGACTCCATCGGCAACTGAATGGCAGGTCTGGAACTGCCTCTGGCAAAGGCCTATTGGGTTTCTTTTATGGAGAAGAATGTCTGCCTGATCCTACCCATGCAAATCCCACAATGACATAAGCCCTTTAATGGTGAAGGGGGGGCGCACGCGTGCTGCTCCTCCTTGTCCATATTTGGTGTTTGCTTGCTTTCTTGCATACACCCAGCGGCTGCCAGGTTTAGCCAACATTTTAGTATCATATTAACTGGCACGTCAAGAGAAAAGCAAATGATGGAATATGTACTTTCAAGGCAGGGGGTGAGGAAAGACCAGACAGAAGTATCACAGTTAGAGGCAGAGGCCACGATCCAATACAGAGTTAGATGCATGTAAGCCCATTGTGTTCAGTGACAGTGGCGGTTCCAAGTTTTTGAGGGCCCTCTTGGGCAAGACACTTTCAGTAGGTCCCCTCCCTCAGTGAGTCTACCTTGTCATTATAATTGTCACCAGCTGCTATTTCTCCTCATCTTCTTTCTTATTCTTTACCACCTGCTTGCTTGACAGGCAGAGAGCCAGGGAGCAAGCAGGCAGTGGCATCTCCTGCTCCTCTTTCCCACCACCACCATTGTCTGGGCCAGAGAAAAAGGCAGCAGAACAAGCAGGTTGCAGTTGTGAAGAGGAGGAGCAACACCAAGAGGAGGAGGGGCTGTTGTTAGTGGGGCCCCTGCTGGAGCGTGGGCCCTCGGCAGTCGCCTGTCCTGCTTTGACTGAAGCAGCCTTTGAGTTATGGGGCAATCCAAAAAGCAAGGTCACATCACAGGCAAACAGTCGAGCACCAAGGTTTCACTCCAGTAAGGCAGCAGGCAGGCAGGCAAGCAGGCAGGCGTGGTCAGAGTACAAGCAGAGGTCAAAGCACAGTCAAACAGTCAGATACATTACACAATCCGGAAGCAGAGTCAAGCAGGAGCCTAAGGGCCAGTAGCACAGAGAGTCAATCATTGAGGCAAGGTCCAAGAAACAAGGCAGAAGGAGCTGAAGAAGAGTATTGGTTTCCTACACTGGCTAGGCAAATGCTGAAGGCTTTTCACACCAGAGCCTGCTGAGCCCCAGCCAAGGCTCAGCTGCAGTATGTTGGAGCTTTCTGGTCAGAGTCGCTTTCTCCTGAGGAGTCCTTTTCTGCAAGCAAACACTCCTTCTCACAGGAGCCTTACTGGCCTTCTGGTTGAGATGACAAGGCTCCCGGGGGGTCAGGAGGTTTCTCAGTCTCTATCTGTGTGGCAGAGTCCCTACCTCCTGACAGGGATCGACCTGCAGCCATCTTCCCCGAGGGCCCAGGCTCCTCCTGGTCTTCTTACATAGATGGTTCAATGGCATCCACCTCCAGGAGCTCTAGTTCCTGCTCCTCAGAGAGGAGTCCTCCAGCGGGGGCATGACAGTCCCAACCATGCCTCCCCTTGACACCAGCCCTGTTCAGTGGGTTTAGACATGCCTATCTCTGTAATATTTGATGCTGAAAACATTGTAAATAATGCCTCACGAGACTGAAGTGTGAAACATACAAACCACACTTGACAATGTTCAGTTCTGATTGCAACTACAGTTGAACTCAAAATGGCTCCTGCCTAGGTTTCAGCTCTCTGCTGGTGTTATCCAGAACTTCTTCCTACCGTACACTCTCATACAACACGTTGGTTCCGTTTTCATTCATACACTTGCTCTAAAAAGAAAAGAACACATTTTTCTCTCTGTATTGAATACTTGTTGGGTTAAAATAATAATAATAATAATAATAATAATAATAATAATAATAATAATAATAATAATAATGCCTCTTGATGTATTCACAGATTTGCATGGAGATCAGAGGGTAGTGGGGCAGGTAGGTAATTTGACATAATGGTCTTATGTGCCCCTCCCCTTTAGGCAGTCATGGGCAGTGCTTCACTTGTGAAGCACACAACTAACATTTCTCTTCTTCCTCCCCCCCCCCCCCATGCTAAGTGTGGCGGAGTGACAGGCAGAAGCCCAGGGAGGGGCCAACCTGAACATTCCAGAGGCTCTGATTGGTTGAATCAGAGAGCATAGAACCCCAGGGAGCTGGCAGTTAAGGGGAGTTGGTTGTCAGTTGGGGAAGAGAGTGGGTTGGAGTGAGAGAGGGAGTGGGAGGTTAGTAGCGTAGGCAGGGAAAGGTGGCACTGAAGAGAAGAGTTCAGACAGGAAATCTAGTACTAAGTTGTGAGAAAGCAAACGTGAAAGTGTTAGTATAGAACAATTCACAGGAGTCTCCACTTAGGGAGTGAAGGACCTTCTGTCTGAGGAAGAAGGAGAAACTCTGGACTAGTGTGAGGGACAGTTAAGTTCCCTAGTCTGATACTGTAACTTTCAAGTAACCAAGCCACATTGATACAAAGAGCACTGTATAACATCTGCCTGCCTTTAACCTGAATCTAAGCAAATAACAAGTTTGAATTAACTGTTGAAAATCCAAGTTACCTGTTCCTGAGTTGAATATCAGTTTAGAGACTTTGTTAGAACAATAAATCAACCTTTTTATTCAAAGTTCTAATTCTCCAGAGTCTGACTGGTGACAGGAAAGTAAGAAGTGAATTAACGGAGGAGCACCCTACTTCAAGTAATCAAATAAAACAAACTGCTTAATAAAGACAAACAAACATGGGTGAACAGCTACATATAAGAAGACACATAATCGGCTAACACAACTTTAAAAGACATCTTAAAGTCTGAAGTGACCAATACAAGGTGGCACTTGGTGAGAGC
Source organism: Shinisaurus crocodilurus (assembly GCA_021292165.1). Taxonomy (NCBI): domain Eukaryota; kingdom Metazoa; phylum Chordata; class Lepidosauria; order Squamata; family Shinisauridae; genus Shinisaurus; species Shinisaurus crocodilurus. Next base: position 21,623,619 of record CM037877.1, on the reverse strand, counting down.
GAAGTACACATTGAGGGTGTGGGCTTTGGAGTGAGGGGTCCCGTCCGCTACACTAAGCTTTCCAATTTCATCTACATTCCTGATGTGTTAGAGTAAAATACCCTCCAAAAACAAAAAAAACACCTATTTTCTAACCCTGATTTTTTTTTTTTTAAAGTACTCTGAGCATATGCAGTTCGAATGAGCACCATTTTGTTGCAGAAAGGGATAATACATTTTAAAAAGAAAAAAAATAATAAAATGAGCATCAGTAACCATATGCCCAGCCTGCTGCTCCATGACTATAAAATGTTGAAAAGAAAAGAAAAGAAAGGATGCTATGGTGAGCAGGGCCAGCCCTGGTGGGCCCTGGCATGCCTTCATTGGCCCCAGTGTTGATGCTGCTGGGCCCCTGAGCTGGGAGTCCCTGGGCTTTATGCGAGTCCAGTGCTAATTGCACCACTGTCAGAGAGATGGCACAGGTGGCACAATCCAGCTCTCTCTTCCACACATTCAGCACATGTATGAGGGAAAGTTTGAAAAGGGCGGATGTAGATACATCTGCATGGTGGCTCATGATTTTTTTAAGGCTCTCCAGATCTCTTCCATTCTTCTTGCAGACTGCTGCATTATTAGTCTGAGCCAAATAGGATAATGCATTGTTTACATTTTGCAGGTTTCTGCTTTCCGTTTTGACAGATGGTAACTGGATCTCCCACTTGCAAAAGAGGTAAAGGCTTTGCACCTATGTTATGCTAATGTTTCTGCTTTTCCTGTCTCAATTTCAGGTATGTCTTCATGTCTCCTTTTAACAGCTAAACATATAACAATAGTGCTGGGATAGGTGATCTCATTCTCAAACATGACCCCACTAAAGATTAGGCTGGCTGTAATCCATTCAGCTAAGAAATGGGGCTATGTTTTCCAGATCAGATTTCTTTAGAATCTTCATTACTGCTTGGTTTGCTCTTTCTGCCATGCTTTTGGATTGGGGAAATAATGGACTTGATGTAGTGTAAACAAAGTCAGATCAGATTTCTTTAGAATCTTCATTACTGCTTGGTTTGCTCTTTCTGCCATGCTTTTGGATTGGGGAAATAATGGACTTGATGTAGTGTAAACAAAGTAAACAAAGACAAAGTTCGTTGTCACCCATAACATCTTCTGGGATACCATGCCTTGCAAATACAGATTTACAGTATTTGATTACTGATTTACTTGTGATTTCTTCAAGCAAACATGGTCCTGTATATTTTGAATAGCAACCAACCAGAAGAAAATAGTATTTCCCTTGAAATTCAAGTAAATCCATTCCCAACTTCTAATTCGTCTAATCCCATAATTCCAGTAAGCATGGGTATCTTCTGGAACTTTCACTGAAAAACAGGACTGGACTGGGTGTCATTCCCCATGGGAAACTGTTCAAGTACAGCAACTTCCCATATGGCTTGGCCTACTTCAGCTATGCAGCATGTGTAGTTCTGATTTTCTGTGTCTATCACAGATGGCAATAAGTGATTTGGGCCATTCTAGCCATTGCTTTAGTTTTTAGTCATTGCCTGACTTTGCCCAAGGCTCCTATGAAACAGAATTAAAAAAACAACAACTTGCACCTTGATTCTCAAAAGGTGATGGCACCAGATCAAAGTATTTGTCACAGCCATCCCTCACCCCCCATGCACAACTATGGTAGCACAGTTCATAAAACCCAAAGTCTTGTATAAGGCTTCTTTTAATTCGCAAGTGTGGCTGTGTTGCTCCACCCCTTTTCATTTGACTAGTCTGCCAATAAGTACCATCATTTGGAACCTCTTTCTTGATTGTGTCTCAGGGCTCTTTCACATGTTATAGAAAGTAGTGTGTGGGTGTGGGGGGTTGGGTTCAAATGTAATAAAAAGCTATGCATCTCCTGCTCCCTGAAGTAAGTTAGTTTTTTTAAAAAAATATTTATGTCCTTTAACTCCAAGCACGATCAAATGTTAATGAACATGGCAATGGATTCATCCCCCAGCTTCTGTGATGTGCTGCATCACTGCAGCCTTAGTGAGCATGGAAGGTCTGGATATTAGGGTATTTATATTTCCTGTTAGAATAGTGAATTGCATTTGGACTTGAAGAATCTACCTTGAAAAAGATAAGGGAAAGAAGGGGTGGAGGAAAATCTAATGGAGGGAAAGAAGATGCTTTATCTGAAAAACATTCTGCATGGCTCTCCTTATGTTCCTGTATATGTCTGGTGAGGAAAAATATGAGTAGGGTGGCCATGTGTCCTATTTTACACAGAAGCGTCTTCTATTTGAAGGGCTGCCCAGCCCAAGTTCCATTTACAGATAAAGAGCCCTAAGAAGGGAGAGCAGGGGCACTGAAGCTGTCCATCAAATGTTAGCACCTGGGCAGCAGACTGAGCGGGCAGACACATAGTTCACCTGGTCAATCTTTCCTCTGTGGAGATGTATTGTATTTCTATTTAAATTATAGAAATGCTGTCTGAATTTGCATCTCTCTCTAAATTAGCACATGCACATTTTATGCAAAGCCGCGTCTTCTTTTGCAGCCCTTTTTGGTGCTGCAAGTCCTCTTTAATGGTAATGCATAAGTGGCCACCCTAGATATGACCTGTTTTGTTCCACATCTGCAGCTCATGCTTCTTGGCCCATTACTATGGAACTGCGCATCACATCCATGCTTTTTCTGTTACCGTTGCATGTAATGCAGACGTGAGCAACCTGTGGCCTTCCAGATGTTTTGGCCTACAACTTCCATGATCCCTCACCATCTGCTGCTCTGGCTAGGGCTGATTGGAGTTGCAGGCCAAAACACCTGGAGGGCCACAAGTTGCCCACTGCCGATGTAATGTTTGGAAGAGCCCACAACTGCTTGTGGGCAGCTTTAAAAGTTGTTTTGTTGACTGAGGGTACATACAAGCACACATGGAAACAGGAAACGGCAGCAAAAATCCCGGCATTTTTGCTGCCGGGTGAGCTCTGCTTCCTTCCCGCTGCCTTCTTTCCTCAAAGGACACAATTACCTGGCTCCAAGTTGAATGTAGATTGTCACCCTTCCCTTCATGCTACAGAAAGGCTTTTGTTCTGTTTTGTTTATTAAGCGCCTGCATGTTTATCTGCGCAAATGTTTGTTGAGTACCCTTTTTATTTTTAATTCATTTTACACTTTTATTTTTGCACATAAAAATCTGCTCTGGGAAGTGGCTTCACAGTCGATACAAGGGCTGCAAATCTGAATTCTGCTGCAAACAGAAAGAATAGGTTTCCCCTGAGCTTGATTTGGGAGAGACAATTGTATGTGTGCCTAAAAAAGTAAACACCAATGCAGGCTCACCTCCAAAACTATGTCAAATCTATATGCCCTGATGATGTGGCATTGTGAAGGACTCTGAGAATCCATGTGCAGTTCTGCTGTTGTCCAAGGGGTTATGTCAATTTGCCCTTGCCAAGAAAGGTTTCCATGACTTTGCCGGCAATGGGCATGTCTTCATTACCAAAGTAAAATGTTTTAAACTGAAAACAAAAGCAAAGCTAGCCATGTTGACTGTACGAAAAATGTCAAAATCCACATTGCGGTAACACCTTTTATTAGGCTACCCCCCAGCCCAACACACACACACGTGCAAGCCTTTGAGATCTCCAGATCTCTTCCTCAGGCAAGATTTTACAAAAAACAGGTTTGGGTGGGCAGGAATAGGGGAGAAAAAAAAATCTGACATGATGGTTAAGTCACTCTGAGTGGGTTCAGACAACATACTAACCCACACACAAGGGCTGAGTATGGGTTGAGTGTGGGTTGTCATTGAACCGTGGGTTGTTGTTGAAATGTGAGTTATTGTGTTGTCTGAACCAAGCTGAGATAACAAACCATGGTGAACAAGCCACAGTTCACACTCTAACAACAAACCATGGGTTCTCTTCATGGGTTGTTCATGGTTAACAAGCCATGGCTTGTTAGCACAACTCAGTTCAGCCAACATGATAACCCATATTTCAACAATAACCCATGGTTCAACGACAACCCACCCTCAACCCATACTAAACCCTTGAGTGTGGGTGAGCGTATTGTCTTAACCCAGTGAATTTCTGCATGTTCAGAGTCCCAAGATGGAGTGTGGGAGGAGCACCATCACATGACCCGTAGAGCCAAATTTGAATGCTGGAAGACCTCTCTTTCCTCGCTCCATCTTGGGACTCTGAATATGTAGTCATTGTGACTGCACCATCAAGTCAGATTCCCGTACCTATCCCCCCACCCCTGCCCCACAAGCCTGCTTTTTATAACATCTTAAAGATGATAAAGAGATGTGGAGATCTTAAAAGCCTGCACATTTCTTGGTGATCTTTTGGTTGGCCTAATAAAGACATTACACTAATACGGATTGTGTTTTAAACTGGTTTGGCTCTCTGGCGGGCTTGCTGAGGCTTCTGTTGCTGAACACAGAACTACAGTTCTTAGAGTTTCTTAGGCGGTGGGGAATACGCCTCCTAAATCAAGTTGTGTTTAGGCTAAATATATCTTCTCTTTATCAGTTTTCAGGCTAGAGAAATCTTCTCTTCATCTCCCATGGCACACGAGATATACAAAGATTTGTGCTTGTTATTGAATATCAGAGTAAAGAGCAGGTATAGTTTACCTTCTGAGCGTAGGCCTAAACAAAGGCGTGTTTGACTAGGAATCTGAGATGTGACAGCTGCATTGGCTTTACTTATCTATTTTTTGCTTCTCCATAAAAAATAAGCCCTTGTTCATTGGAGGCACAGAAGTAAACATGTCTTGATCTGTCCCATCCCCCCCCACCCGTTGCTTTACTCTGCCTCTTTTGGCTTTCCTATCCTGCCAGGATATTTTTTTTTGGGTGGTGGTGGTGTTGGATTAGTTTTTTCTTTCTTGGGTAGATTAGGTTAATGAATGTTCAGGGGTAAATAGGAAATTTCAGAATTCATAGGCCTAGAAGCAATAGGACATGAAACATGAAAACCCTAATTTCTTAGGTGCCCACAGGGTTCTCTCTTAATGTCCCCTCTCATCTTCTCATATCATGACATTTCTTTGGCATGTCTCCTGTTTCTACCCCACTCCCTAATTCCTGGGAACGCTGTTGTTGAAGAATAAAAAATATGCCCTCTGGCTGGAGGTAGGATGGGAGAGGTTTAGCAAGCCTGAATTTGTTTACCGGTGTTTGGCATCTTTATCTAACTGGTTTCTTTTTTTTATAATATACCAAGCACAGTTCTCATCATAAATGTGTTTTTGCAACACTACCGTCAAAACCTCTCTGCAAAGTCTGTTTCAACAGGAGTGGTTTTTCAGACACAAGGCTCAAACTGACTTTGACCCTCCTCCTTGCCATTTATGTTAAGCCAGTGTTCTCCAACCTTGGGTCCCCAGATGTCTTGGGCCTACAATTCTAGGCCAAAAGAATTGTAGGCCAAAAACATCTGGGGACCCAAGGTTGGAGAACACTGCATTGTTGGAGTGGGGACCCAAGGTTGGAGAACACTAAGCCCATTGTTGGGGACCCAAGGTTGGAGGACACTAAGCCAACAAGAAGGCATTGCCAATGGGCCCTTCTTGCCTATGTAGTTTCTAATCAACATTTGTATTATCAATGGAATGAAGCGAAAGAAAGAAAGAAACCCTCCTATATGAGAGCCAAACTACATATGACAGTGTCATATCTAGTCAAAGAGGACAAAAGAGGCAACCAATCTGCATAAAATTTGCATATGCTAATTTATATGTATAGATGCAAATTTAGAAATGATCATTATAATTTAAATAGAAATACAGTATATCATGCCCTAGTGTGGAAGATGGCCAGGTGGCCTGTGTACCTTGCTCATTCTGATGTCCAGGTGCTGTTGATGGGTAACTTCAAGGCCCAACTCTTCCTTCTGATGTTTTTGGACTGGACAGCCCTTCAAATAAAGGATGCCTTCAAAATAGACAACAGTCCTCCAAATAGAGCACGGTCATCTGTAGAAAAGGTCCCCTGGCCACCCTATGGGCTTCAGGGTGGTAAGTGGCAAGTTCAGCACACCTCTTTTGCTTGCACATCCCTTTTGCTCTTAAATTTGGACACCCCCTGCTTTATGTGAGCCCAGGGACAGACTCACCTTTAAAGAGATGGGTTGGCAGCCATCATTTATTTATTTATTATATTTTTAAATCGCCCATCTGGCCGGTCACCTGGCCACCCTGGGCGATGTCACCTGGCCACCCTGGCCATCATGTCTAGATAGGCCCTGAAAATACCCTTAAGAGTGGGCTGCCCACTCTCACTGGAAGAGCAAACGAAGCATTGGGCCTCAAGTTGATGCTGGAAAGAAGCAATTTACTTCTTTATGAAGAATGCCCAATGTGTTTCAACCCTGAAGGTCTTCCTCAGGGGAAAAGAGTTTATATGTGCCTTATTCTGATACAGCTAAAACAACTGACTCAAGAATGTATTATTAGAATTCTTCATAACATACGCAACTATTTCCCAGCACCTGAGTGCCATCCCTTCCTTTGCCTTTCCAGTTTTTTTTTAGTGCTACATCCCGTTCTCTCCTGACACTGTTACCTGACTATTACTAGCACATCCCTGCTTTTCAGTGTAGATCCCAACTTGTTTGTTTACGAATTAAAATATTTATGCTCTACCTTTCTGTCTGCCTCCCAAAACATCCCAAGCAGCTAACAGATAAGAAAATCCCCAAGAATGTTCCACTAGAAAGCACATTGGATCAGTATTCTTTTTGATCCCTGAAGGCATGGAGAGAAGGAGCCAGCTGGATCTCTTGAGGCAGGGAGTTCCATAGCCTGGGTGCCACTACTAGGAAGACCCTAACTCAGTGATGGCGAACCTTTTTGAGCCCGAGTGCCCAAACTGCAACACAAAACCAACTTATTTATTTCAAAGTGCCAACACTGCAATTAAACCTGAATACCGAGGTTTTAGTTTTAGAAAAACAACTCATACAGTTGTCCGAACTAATTAACATCTTTTGTCTTTAAAGAAAAACACAATAGCAGAGCTTTCAATGATACAAACAGTTTTTTGTTGGAAAAAAAATCAACTCAAAAAATTATTATAGTACATTGTACACATAGCCTGAAGGGAATTTATACAAACTTTTTAAATAATTAGGCACATGTATTTTTGGATAAGGGATTCTCAACTTGTAATATGATTATATGCCAGACTGAAATTGTATGGGGCAAGCTTTACCCCGGGTCCTTTCCCTGCTTCTACAGGTGTTGGATTAGTAAAAGTAAAAGTCAACCTGTACTAGGATGAGCAAGATAAACAAGAAAACTAAACGTGCTTAACACATTTAAAACATTTTATGTCTTGGACTGCAAACACTGCATTAGGTAAAAGTTTGCATTGGGCATGCTTTTGCACAATTAATGTGATTTTTGCTATTGCATGCATGCTGATAATTTGTCAAACCTTGGCTCATACTCCGTTAGTTTGAGAGCAACACATGCAGCACTCAGGTCAACTGTTAGGGCTTTACATCCAAGCCATGCTCTGTGAATCATTCTTCAAGATTCAAAATTCATCTATCCATACTTCATCTATTTAAATGTGATAACAATGTAGAAAAGAATTCTGTAACAGGAATTCTAGAATAAAATCATTCTGTTCCACACTGTGAGAAAGAACAAGATCATTAGTGTTTTGCAGAAGGGGACGGTCTTTTTGCGATCTGGTGACCAATGGCTCGAGTGCCCACAGAGAGGTCCCTGCGTGCCAGCTGTGGCACCCGTGCCATAGGTTCACCATCACTGCAACTTGTCCCTTTTTCTTTCCATTTAGCATGAACAAACCCTGATCTTATGCCTTTTCTCAGATACAGAGAACCAGCCCTATCCCTTGTCTGGTGGAGAAGCAGCCCTTGGCAGGGTGAGGCAGTTGCCTCAGGTGGCAGATACTGGGAGGTGGCAGCAAGGTGTTGGGGGAGAAAGCTGTGTGCCACAGCATGGCTGGCTGGGGAATGATGGGAGGTGTAGGACTTTTCCCCCCATCTAAACATGCATAGGATTGTGCCTTAAATGTTTCTTAAATGTTTCCAATGTAATCAGTTAATTGAGGGAAAACATGATGATAGGAATGGGAGAGAAATTTCTTCAAAGTTGGTATGCTTTTCCATTTCTTTTAAAGTAATAAAATTGGCAGTCTTGATGCGATGTGATGTGAGGGAATTACTAAACGGTTATATATTTTAAAAAACCCTCGAAAAACCTAGGTCAGAAAGAAGCATCCAGATTTGGTTTTGTAGATTTTTTGAGGATTTTTTTTAAATGGTGCTGCTGAGAAAGATCCAAAGCTGAATTAGGCTTGGGCATTTATCAGAAGCTTTGAAACTTCATCTGTTTTCTTCAAAATGAGTGCTGAGCTATGGAACTGGAGTCTGATTTTTAAAATAAATAAATAAAAAGGAGTATAAAAACATTTCTACTTGAAATCGATTTCGACATATTTTGAAGAAGAAAAAACAAACTTCTAAATAACTGTTTAGGGAGAGAGAAATAATGACGGAGCGATGTTTCTATGGGGATGAAGGGAAAATATTTAGGATATATGAGTAGTTTTCCAATACATTTTCTGAGTTTTGTTTTGGGACATTCTGGGATGTTAGATTTTGGACATAGGAGGGAAATTTTTGTGGCGTCCCGCAAAGAACATTAAACACCCCCACAAAAATCCATTTTATTACCCTTCTTTAAGCCTTTTCATTTTAAAAGCGACCAAAGCAACCATGAATGCTCAGTAAGACTTGAGGTAACAAACCCTTTGGACAGGCATAGTCAAGTCCACTGGGTATTGGGCAAATTTATGAGGATTGAGGCCACTATGACAGGCAAAAGAAGGCACATAGGAAGTCCTGATGGAGATCATGAGAAGATAAATATAGGACCTTGGATTGGATGAGCCCAATGAATTGTCTGCTAACTCAGCCAAAATAACCTATCGATAAACAGGGAGAATTATGTTCTCACAGAAGATCTCATGGGAATGTGATAGGAGCTGGAAGTCTTGTGGGACCTCACAAGGCCAAGAATGAGATTTGGGTGAAGCCAAAACCCAAGTTGGGCATATATAGCTTGAGTGGGGATCTAGTCAACTGCTCAGTTTCATCCAGTCCAGGACCAGATTTATTTATTTTTTAAATACATAGTTTTTTTAAAAAAATGTGGTGGTGGTCCAAGAATGAAGCAAGCCTCAATGGGGATGGCTCCAAACAGCTCCCCTGCAGAGCCATCAGCCACCACCGGGGGAGCCAGCTAGGCAAGTGGCAGAGATAAAGCAGAGAAAGACATTGGATGGGTTCCTCCTCTTTGGCTGGCACTCCCTCAGTCACAGTTGCTGGCATTAGCTAGTGAGGACCAGTACCTTCCCCAACCCACCCAAGCTGGCTGGGGTTGCTCTCCCTCACAGACATTTCGTTTTGCAGGTGTAGCAGCTATATTGTGGTATGTCATCACCTCTGCCAGACTGCAGACTCCTCCCTTCCTGAGCATGGAAAGCAAGCAGCAGTGGAAGCAACAGGAGCAAAAGGGCTTCCTCTGTTGAAGGGAAGTGCAAAAGACACTCAAGACTTGCATGAAAATCTCCCCCTGCCTTAGCGGGATTTGAAGTGAAATCAAAAGACAGAAGGAGGACAGAAACGAGATATTATTAAATATGGACAGCCATATATAAATCTATTAAAGGCGCAATCCTATGCATGTTTAGACAGAAAAAAGTCCCGAGAACAGCTGAAGTGCTGCTCGTGTCACAGAGGTTCTTGTCAAAACTAGTTGGCTTTAGAGTATTTTCACATGTGAGTCTTCTTCAATCTTCCTTGAGCTGCTTTTGCATGGAACATGGGCATATAAGAAGCTGCCTTATATTGAGTCAGACCATTTTTCCACATCCAAATCTGTTTATTGCAGTCCATGACCAGATTGAAAAAGCAAGGTATACAAAATATATTTACACAAACATATAGAGCAAGAAAACTTACTGTAAGCAATCAAAAGACTCGTTTGTCCCTCCAGCCCAGTATTGTCGACACGGACTGGCAGTGGTTCTCCAGGGTTTCAGGTCAGAGTTTTTCCTGCCCTACGTGGGGATCGAACCTGGGACCTTCTACATGCAAAGCATGTGTGCTACCACTGAGCTATGGCCCCTTGCCCTAATGTATGTTAACTCCTGATTTTTCATAAAAGCAGAAAAGAAGCAAAGCCAAAGACTGATAATGTTAGTGACAAAGCTGGCCAATGGAGGGTATAAACTCACATTATAGACCCAAATGAACCCAAGGCCACTTTAAGCCCCAGGTCTGAAATTGTGCTTAGGGCACAACCCTATCATGTTTAGACAGAAAAAAGTCCTACAACTTTCAGCATTCCCCAGCCAGCATGGCTGGCTGGGGAATGCTGGGACTTATAGGACGTTTTTCCATCTAAACATGCATGAGATTGGGCCCTAAATAAATAATAAGTCAATAAATGGCAAAAACAAAACAAAAAATCAACCATAGTAGAATCCATCTTGTGTATCTTGCCCCAGAAGCAATAGAAATGATTAGAATTGATACAGAGTTGGAGCCAAACACAGCCAGTCGTACTTAGGTATCCTTGAAATCAAGGGGACATCTGTTAGCTATGATTTAACTTTTTACATTTATTTCAGATTGAGAGCTAAGCACTACTAACTTGCTCTGAATCTAACCTGTAGATATTAAATGTTCAGGGATCGAGATGTTTTTCCACTGGCATCAACTTGAAATCTCTCCATCAGGGTTGGAGAATAGTTGTGTACATTAGCAGGATTAGCATTTTCTGGGGAAAAAAATTAAAATCCTCAGATGTGGTGATTCATGAAGGTCTTCTCTGAAGCAGAGGATTTCATTTCATGGTTAAACTATGGAATTCGCTTGCACAAAATGTAGTAATGGCCATCAACCTGGGTGACTTTAAAAGGGGATTGGACAAATTCATGGAGGATAACGCTATCAATGGCTACTAGTCATGATGGCTATATACTACCTCCAGTGTCAGAGTGCTGTTGCACTCATGTCCTACTTGTGGGCTTCCCACAGGCAGCTGGTTGGCCACGGTGTGAACAGAATGCTGGACTTAGATGGTCCCTTGGTCTGATTCAGCATGGGTCTTCTTATGTTCTTATCTCCCACCCCTAAATTGCATCAGTTCTTATATACACAAAATGAAGGAAGGGTTACAGGCAGCTACTTTTGTCTCTGGCTCCACCCACTGTTGTCTTTGGCTCTACCTACTTTTGTCTTTGTTTCCATCTACATTTGTCAGCTCTGGTTCTCCCTACTGATGGCTCTGGCCCATGAGTGATTTTTTTTTGATGTGTCAAATCAATAGCTCTTTATGGAAATAAAGTTTCCCGCCCCTACCATATAGGGTCATGGCAGAGAGCAACAAGGAGCTGAGGACAAAGGCACACAATATTTTATTGGTTTGGAACCTTCTATTGTTTCTCCAATATGTGAGGGCTGGTCCATTCGTACAGATATCCTTTGCTGATCTAGTAGGACAAAAATGTTGCCATTGGACACCTCCTCCTTAAAATGTATCCAGTTACGATAGATTTGCCATATAGAGAGTGGTAGTTTAGGCTTTGAGCTGTGTTGCTGTTCCTCAGCCATAAGTGTGTGTACTCCCTGCACAGCAGAAAGGTCAAGATCTCTCTCTTACTAGGTCATTCTAGCTGACTGTGGATGTACTTATCATGGTGCCTGGGGATTTATGCACATATCTTTCATCAACTCTATTGGGAATTATGTGCGTAAGTCACTTTAATCAAAGCGAAGCTATCAATAGAGCCTGTAATTTGGAAGCTGGTGGATGTTCTCCTTTATATCAGAGTCATCTGAGATACTGAGAGGTGATATACTCTTTGAAGATTAATACACTTTTTTTTGGAGAGGGAATTTGGAGAAGTTGCCCAAGAATAAAGGTCATCTTAGTGTTCCCCTTTATGGTAATAGCCACAGATAGAGAGTGTTGCTTTGGAGTTTCAGAGTAACTTAAAGCTGGCCTTTCAAAAGAGCCATTTGTTACTTTTGACAGTGCCCTGGAAAATGCAGCTGGTAATGTTATTGGTTACGGCATTAACAAATGGATTGCTTACTGCATAAGTGCACCACAAACTGTTGTCATGAAACACCTAACGATACACTGCAAGCTGAAAAATCCAAAGAGTTTATCATTAGCAACACACAAGACACATAGGCTTGGGAGTGATGTGATTTTTATTGACCTGTACAATTGAATGTCTGTTAAACAAATGCAAAGATGAATAGCCAACAACTTAAAACTGCACAGGAGGGCAGCTGCCTCGAGCCATGGAATCTGTATTTGGCACACATTTTAACAAAGGGATCAATCCGACGGTCCATGGACTATGGGATTTTATGGATTTGCCCTTCTATGAGTGGAGAGGGAAGTGTGCCACCAGAGATCTCCTTGTTGCAGTGGCAGAAACATCTGCCGCTATTGCCCCTCTGCCATAAGTGCTCTGATGGTGGTAGGGAGAAAAAAGGGGCATGCCAGGGGTGGATCAAGGGAGGCCTTGGATCCATAGTATCCAAAGGACAGGATCCATAGGATCCAATTGGACAGGAGTGCTAATGTAAATTACCTTGTGCTAGCGTGAAGGACCTCTAACGCAACGCCAATAGCACTCACTGGCATGACAGATTCAACAGCTAATGCTATTGCCACAGTGTTAGAGGCCCCTTATGCTAACACAATGTAATTTACATTAGTGCTTGTGTCCAATTGGATACTGTCAAAGCCCCTCGTTCCTCCAGCCCATTCCCCAAATAGGAAGGAAACTACTCCGGCCCTGGAGCTGGCATAGTGAAAAGGGAAAAAAAGCCACCTCCCACCTTGGCCTTTCTGAACCCAGCAGAGCTTGGCTGTGGTGGGTCATCCATCATGGACTGTCCCCATCTGGCTACCATAGAATTGCTCTGTTAGTATGTATCTCTCTCTCTCTTTAGTGTTATAAAGTGCCTCAGATATATTATTCCAGTAATCTTTACAACCAACCTGTAAATTTGTCCCCATATTACGGATGAGAACATAAGAAGAGCCATGCTGGATCAGACTAGGGGTCTATCTAGTCCAGCATTCTGTTCACACAGTGGCCAACCAGCTGCCCATGGGAAACCCACAAGCAGGACATGAGTGCAACATCTCTCTCCCGCCCATTTCCCCCAGCAACTGGTGTACCTAGGCATACTGCCTCTGATACTGGAAGTAGCATATAGCCAATCAGGACTAGTAGCCCTTGATAGACTTCTCCTCCATGAATTTGTCCAATTCCCTTTTGAAGCCCTCCAAATTGCTGTCCATCACTACAAGGGACTGAGGCCACATATCTTGCTTACAGCCACCTGAAGAGTTTAGTGGCAGATGTGAGCTTCAAACCAGGAACGTCTGTAGTCGCTGTTCAGTCTCTCAGCCACTACACTACAGGTACATAAAGATGTACCGGCAAGGAGTCACAGTGTATTTTTCCCCTCGTGCCCACCTTCCCTCCACCTTGGCAACGCAAACGATGTATAGCAGTCATTCGAATGTTCATGAGTATGTCTTTCTAACCCCTCCCTTGATGCTTCAGATGGGCTGCTTAGCTTTCTTGATTGTTTCCCAGGCTCATTATAAGCATTCATTTGCTTGAATGTTCACTCAGCGTCTTTGCAGAGATGGGTTGAAAACCCACCATCCGCTTTTGACAATTTGAAAAACTGCTCCAGAAAGTGAGGGAGGAGGGGACTGTGTTAGTAATGTCATAGGCACTAGCCAAGAGAGTGTTGGTGCGTGTGTGCGTGAGCAGCAGAGTGCGTGTGCGCATGGGAGATTTAAAATCCTGTCTGTGTGCTAGCAGAGGCCTGTTATTCCACACACAGATCTTCCAGATCTCAGCTCCCCCCTTTACGCAGCGTGCAGCGTGTTGTGAAGATGCCAGCCCAGCCTGCCTGTAATCCAACTTGCTTCCAGCTTCCCCGTTTGCAGATTAATCCATGGAGTCAGGAAACACTCTGTAACACCACAGGTCTAATTCTACCTGTTTATTCACTTAGCAAGTAAAGTTCTACAGAGTATACATTTCCTAGTTACAGTCCATGTGCAGAGTATAAATGCATAGCAAGCATTACATCCAGTGGAGTAAGTTGAGCTTCACTCCACCTCAGCAAAGAAGTTACATTGTTGCAGTGACAAAAGTCCAGCAAGAAGAACAAAGGAGAAGAGAGAAAGCAGTCCTGCCTCTCTCTAAGATGGCTTCAGACAGAAAACAAGTTAGCACGTCATCAGAACATACAAACCATGTGACTAGCTCATAATGCTCCCACGGTCTAGGCTTCCCATGCGAAAAACACGAGAACCCAGAAAGACATAACAAACTTGTTTACAGCCATTCTGTTCTTTCCATGTGTAAACAGTGTGCTACAGCTGGTGAAGTGATACATATCAGAGAGGCCCTCCACAGCTGGCTGTTTCCAGGGATGTTGAAGAGTCCTTGGTCTCGAGTCACGAGTCGAGTCACGAGTCTTTGGACCCGAGTCTCGAGTCCGAGTCCAAGTCCTTGGTCCAAAATGGTGACTCACGAGACCTGAGTCACTCCCAAAGCTGACTCCACGAGTCCCTATTAAAATCAATGGGGGGGTTTCCCAACAAAATAAGGCTACTTCAGACGTGTGGCTTAAATAAATTCTAGGCACGTGTGCCTTTTTATCTCAAAACTCTGCCACTGATTTTGGCAAGAACAGACCAGGCAGACAAACCCAAAATAACCAGGCAGGCAGAGGAGGCAGGGAACCCCAAACAGGCAGGCAGAGGCAGCCAAACCCAAAATGTCTGAAAGGTTGCATTAGGAAAATGATTTTAAAAAATAAACTTGAATTGTTACTGCAACTAGGTCCAGACAGCACCTGCAGGTGGCATCAAGCAGGGATGTTGATGAGTCCTTGGTCTCGAGTCCCGAGTCGAGTCTCGAGTCCCATTAAAAATATTGGGACTCGAGTGCGACTCGAGTCAGAGGGGGGACTCAATCCGACTCACGAGTCAAGTCCTGGAGTCCGAGTCCCCATCCCGGCTGTTTCATGGTTCACACTGAACCGTACTGAAAAACTGGCTTTTCAGAGCTCACCTTGGGAGACAAAAGGACATCTAATTAAAGGTGCAATCCTATTCATGTTTAGACAGAAAAAAGGCCTACAGCTCCCAGTATGCCCCAGCCTAGCAGAGCTAGCTGGGGCATGCTGGGAGCTGTAGGCTTTTTTTTCTGTCTAAACATGAATAGGATTGCACATTTATTTGAGGAATGTTTGCCTTGCTTTTCTACCAAAATGGCTCCCAGAGTGGCCTACAACGATCTGTTTTAAAATCTGTCTTTCCCAAGACACTTTGCTGCCTGAAGCAGAGCAGCAAATGGTACCCCTCACCCCCAGGTCAAAGTGCATAATATCCAAAGTTAACTGAATTATTTTAGTACATGTGGCAGAAAATGCCATAATCACCTCTCCACTTCCATGGCAGTAGAAATACAATCACAACAAGGTAAATAACTAACAGTTTGCTGCTCTTTTATGACACCCAAAGTTTGCTGCCTGGGGCAACAGCCTCACTCTGCCTCATGGCAGGGCTGGCCCTGATTTAAATGGTTTTTATGTTTGTTTATTGTAAACTGCTCAGAAAACTTTATGTTATGGGGCAGCATACAAATATAATCAATTAATCAATATTACAAGTATTGGAAAGTCAGAATCGTCAAAGCAAATAAAATGACAGCTTGCAGCCTTATTTTTGAAATGCCAGCAACATACCTCACCACAAATCTATCTTTTCTTTTCATATCCAGCAATGCAGACACTAGCTTGTAATATACTACAAAGTACCAGCTTCCCCAGTCCTTTATATCAAAGCAGATGTCGACAATATGAGAAACAGGGCTGCCACAACTCTATTAAAGTCTCTTTCTGCACTTTTATTGCTTTTTTAAAAATAGTACTTATAGGCCACCTTTTAGGGCCATCCCCTCTCAAGGCCATGTACATCAAAAGGATAAAAACATAATTCCAACAAAACACAATTACATTAAAACATCAGTTAAAATATTCCGAAGGCCAGCAACACACTCATATAAAATGAATTTCAACAACTCAGATGAGCAATATAAACCAACAACAGCAATGAAAGCTGATAAAAACATTCAGCACTGCACCTGAACTAAAAGCAGATTGGAATTAAATGGTTTTCAAAGTCCACTTAAAAGCCAACACTGATGGGGCCAAACTGGGGCTGATGCAGTTTATTCCCCCCCCCCATTTCTCCACATTCAGGGGTTTCATTTTGGACCTACTTGATCCTATTTGTGCAACATTTGCTCAGAGTCAGATCCAAGGATCCCAAAGCCTGCATCATCAGGGTGGCGGTTGCTCTTTTGTTACTGGCAGGTGGCAAAACATAATTGAGACTGGGATTACATGGTAAACCTGAACATAAATGTTTATATATTGAGCCTAAAGAACAGCCTGACATCTTCTTGACGAATTCTGAAGGTCAAAGACGGTCCAGAGAACCAGTCGATCGCATAGTAAAACCGTTTCTCAACTGAGCTACTTCTGACTAATATCCAGTGGAACGTTTCTGCTTATTTATTTATTATATTTATACCCTGTCTTTTTTCCTGCAAGGAACCCAAGGCGGCTTACATAATCCTCCTCCTCTCCATTTTATCCTCACAACAACCCTGTGAGGTAGGTTAGGCTGAGAGTCAGTGACTGGCCCAAAGTCACCCAGTGAGTTTCATGGCTGAGTGGGGACTTGAACCTGGATCTCCCAAGTCCCAGTCCAACACTCTCACCACTACGCCTAGTGATCAGGAAGCAGTGTTCTAGCAGTCCAAGCCTCTCTCTGACATGCTAGACTTCTGTGTGCAAGGATTTTGAGTGGTGAGGCTTTTCATGAAAAGGGAGGTAGTTTTAAACTGAAAGCCACCCTGAAAGTATGGGATTAGATGCAGAATATATAATTTTTACTCCTATACTTTGTGTTTAGGGCTGTTTATGGTTCCCAGGCAGTCTCCCATCCATGTATATAGTATTAGACCTGCTTGGCTTCAGTAGTAGAATTGTATCATATGCCTTTAACTGTATCATGTGTTTTTAATAGTCTGGATGTGTCCAGGGCCACCAACAGGATTTTCTGAGCCTGGTATAAAATTTGTACTTGGCTCCTGGCCCATTTTTCCAGATATGTAGGTTGCCAAGTGGACCCCTAATCAATTTTTATGTACTCCCTTCTACCTACCTCTAATTCCTGGATGTGTCCTCTGTACACAAGTCAGCCTGGTCACATGGGAGCAGTTATCATTTCTCTTCTGCACAAAGCAACAAAGCTGTGCTAAGCATCACTTCTTGCTGGAACCACAGGTCATTTTATTTTCCCCTGTGAAAGAATGCCCTTTTCTGTGGATGTACTGCCAAATCTAAGAGGCTTCTGGCTGTACGGTGGGAATATAAGACTTTCATTAGGGCCCGGTTCCCAGCATAGCAGGAGCCAATGGGAGCAATCACTGTAACGTCAATGGAACGAGTCAGATAAGTATCATTTCACGTAAGTGTTCGGAAGCTCAAATCTCCATCGGACAATGGCTCCATTCATCCAGCCACATTTTTTTTTCAGTATTTGGTTTATTTTACGGCTTTTCGAAATTATATTTTTCTTAATGGGTTCTGTGCGGTCCCACTTATGAGGATACAGACCACAGGTGGGGACCTTCTAGGAGGCTCTGGAAAATTAGTAATGTTGGATCCTCTCTCCATCTCCACACCAGCACAGTAGCATTCTATGCATGGGGAAGGAATCAGCATCTTTCTGCTCAGCTCCTTTCTGATCATCATGAGTGTTGAAACTGAGGAGCAGGATAGCAAGTGGCAGAGGGAATTGGGCCCTTGAAATATTCCTTTGAAATGGCCACCTACCCCCTCAAGTGTTTTTGAGCTTTCTAAAGAAATGCTCAAAGGATTCAATTCATTTTTGGGGCAACCACTAGGCCAGTGTTCTCCAACCTTGGGTCCCCAGATGTTTTTGGCCTACAACTGCCAGCATGCCCCAGCCAGCATAGCTGGCTGGGGCATGCTGAGAGTTGTAGGCCAAAAACATCTGGGGACCCAAGGTTGGAGAACACTGCACTAGGCTATTCCCCTTCTTCTTTGTGGGCTTCTATCTTTGGTATTTCAAGAGGTTACATATTCTAAATATGCTTCAAGCACACCTCGCTGTCTCTTGACAAAAAGCTACAGTGAAGGCATTTTAGCCATAGTGGTAGTGTACCAGATCATCTGTCCCGAAGCTGCCCAAGATGGGCTCAGATCAGAGGGAGGGTTGGGGGAAAGATTCCAGCTATAGATGGAGAAAAATTCAGTCTATTTTTAATGGGAACTTAGCTAATTTCCCACTTTTGAACCACAGCGTGAACCAAAACTCAGTTATCCTTCGAAATTTGCACTTTTCTGAATTTTGCAATGGAGTTCGCTATATAAAAATGCATACCTTAAGAAAATAATATTCAAATATGCATTATATTCAGAAAGCTGCTTGCAAAAAAAAATGTATATTAGGCAAAATGCATATTAAAATGCATGTATTAGGAGAAATGTGTACAAAAATGCTTATGAATTTTCATGCAGGCCTTTAAAAAGAATTCTCAAAGTTCATAGTGGACCAAATTTCATTGGAGAAATTCTCAAAGTTCATGATGAACCAAACTTAAAATTAGAAAACTGAGAAAACCTCAATTGACAGATTTGTCCATATTAACTTTCAGCATTCTCAACCTTTCTTTTCCTTCCATTCTCTCTTCTCTCTCCAGCAATTTGGGGAGTTGTGGGGGCCTTCTTGGCTGTGGTCTCTCTTCCTATCCCTTTTAAATACCCTACTCTAGCCACTCACATCCTTTCCTTCCATGTAAATGCTCCAAATCATATGGGGACAGAAGAGTATGTCCCAGCTATCCTAGCAACTGGGCCTATGTGTTTTCCCCTGCTGGTAGGCAGCTGAGATTGGAGTGTGCTCTGGTTTATTTGGGTAACCAACCCAAGTGACCCTTCCTGCCAAAGCTAGCTATTACCCTCAAAGCTACCCACCTTCATTGTGCCCTGCAGTGACTTATGCTGGCTTTTCCAGATCTGGGAATAAGTCATGCACGTCCTGTCTCCTTGTGCAGGGAGCCTGGTGTCTTTGCACAGATAATATAAGTAGAACTCAAGACTTTTACCTTTCAAACTGCGAGAACAACTTTGCTTTAATTTCCCCTTCTTAAAATAAAAAAGCAGGAAATTGATCATGGCCACTGATGAAGAAGGTAGGAGAACAGTTTAGACTTCAGGAGGGTGTCTGGGAGCATTACTGTAATAAGTTAGTCATGTTTAGTTTTCCAATCTGCATAAGTGCCATTCCTCTCTGTCATTTATTTAACATCAGATTGAACATTGTGTTTATTACAGAGCATTATGTTTGTGTTCCCTTCCCATCATCTTGACATTCATCTTCTGACAGTTCTCTAAGTAGTGCTCTTAGCCTTGCAGGAATAGGGTTGCCAGCAAGCTTGGAGAAAAGACTTCCATTGATTCCTGGAATGTGCTGACTTTGCCTTAGCAATGGAAGGGTGCATCGTATTTAGATCTAGATCTGCATGCAATATTTGTAAAAGTTT
This sequence comes from Shinisaurus crocodilurus, assembly GCA_021292165.1. Classification (NCBI taxonomy): domain Eukaryota; kingdom Metazoa; phylum Chordata; class Lepidosauria; order Squamata; family Shinisauridae; genus Shinisaurus; species Shinisaurus crocodilurus. The sequence continues at coordinate 21,603,896 of CM037877.1, read as the reverse complement.
TTCATCAGATGCCAATTTATGCACATGAAGACCAGTAAGCCAACTATAGAAGCCCACACTTGGCCCACATGCCCCTGAATCATCATTTGCTGGGGGACCGCAGTAGGGGAGAGATATTACTCTCATATCTTCCTTGTGGGCTTCCCAGAGGCATTTGGTTGGCCACAGGATGCTGGACTAGCTAGGTCTTTGGTATGATCAAGCAGGACTTCTTATGTTCTAATGTTCAATCTAGCACTACACACTGGAGTGGCTGATATAAAATCTATGCATACAATGTACATTTGCATGTGGCTCCAACTTGCATCCCGGCCCCAAAGCCAGCAGCACCAGTCCAGAGGCAGCTTTTTATTGGCAGATTTAAGGGCATAAACCTTGTATGAGTAGGTGTGAGCCCTTGCATCAGCTACTCAAAAGAGTGAGGCAGCAGTGGTGGCTGAGGCAGCCATGGCAGTGGTGGAGGGTGGGATGGAGGCAGGAGAATGGCCAGAAGGAGGGACAGTGTGTGACCTCCATCAGACCAATGTTTATTATATCTCTGTAGTGATGAACAACCTTTCTCAAGGGGAAAACAAATCTGAGAGGTACAGCTTGAAACAGTGACGGGTCACAGGATATGTTAATGTATCGCACCACTTGTGATCATCACTCACAGAGTGAATGAAAAACTGTTGGTTGCACCCTTAGAATTTAAACCAGGTTCTGGAATTGATTCCTGGATTTCTGGAATTGATCCCTGGATAAAATTAAACCTTGGCTGCGCTTGTGATCCATCCCCACTTTGAGCCCTCCTGCCTGAACTGACTTTGCCTACTCCTCTCCCTTCTGATGTACTGCACAATGTCCTTTCTCCCCTGCCCCCCCTCCCCAATCTCATTGTCTCCAATTGCCCCGAAAATGCCGGGACCCATCACGAAAACCCTTAAGCCATCACGGCTTTTCCCTTTGTCATGCAGAATCCCGAATTCCTCTGCCTCCCTTAACTGTAAGCTACTTAAAGGGGCCATGGGCAAAATTGCAGCTAAGCTTGCAGTTTTAGCTTAGCTGCAATTTTGCCCATGGCCCCTTTAAGATAGCTCTGCTAAGGCTTGAACAGCCGCAGTAAGCAGGGAGGGTAGGCCTTTTTTTGCTGTCTAAACTTGCATAGGATGGAGCCCTTAATCTTTTATGGGGCTCCCCCTATTCAGATGGTAACGTGTATTACTTGACTTACTTGAACATGTGGTAAGGCTGTCCTGCTGCTCTTAGGGGCCCTCCTGATCATTCTGCCGCATGGGGCCCTGTCTTTCTGCCCCAAAGTCTCACCCTGATGGCACCACTGGAGGCCACACTGAGAGGTACATTCAACCAGCTTCAGAGGCAGCAGGACCACCAAAAGTGTCTCATTGCCATATCTTGAAGAGTGAGAAAGTAAATTTGAATTTTAACATTTCAGTCTTTAATTTTTCAATTGCATTATCCTAAAATGTTTTTTTTTTAAATGTTTGCCTTGTTTTGTTTAGACCATCGCTAAGCTTGCATGTATGTTAGCCAATACTGCACATCACGAACACTATATTGCCACTTCTAATGAATCAGACCCAGAGCAGTAGTGTCTAAGCCAGGGCTCTCCAACCTTGGGTCCCCAGATGTTGCTGGCCTACAGCTCCCAGAATCCTTTGCCATTAGCCATGCTGGCTGGGTATGCTGGGAGCTGTAGGCCAGCAACATCTGGGGACCCAAGGTTGGAGAGCCCTGGTCTAAGCCATATGTCTCAGCTAGGGTGCCCATGTGTCCTACTTTACAGAGTACAGTCCTCTATTTGAAGGGCTGTCAGAGGACAGTCTGCTGTTTGGAGGACTCCTCTTTTTGAAGGGCTTTCTAGTTCAAGGTTTAAGAACCATAAGAAAAGAGAACAGGGCCCTTCAAGTTGCCCATCATCAGTTAGCAACTGGACAGCAGACTGAGTAGGCCCACAGGTCACCTGGCGACAGTCTTGCCACTATGGGTGGTGAGATGTATTATATTACTATTTAAATTGTAGTAATTATTTCCAGATTTGCATCAATGCATATAAATTAGCACATGCAACTTTTATGCAAACCTGTGTCCTCTTTTTGGTGACAAGTTTCCTCTTTTTTTGGCAATGCAGAAGTGAATCCCCACCCAGTCCCAACCCCAGTCTTTAGAAGTTGACCAGCCTTGTCCTATGCCTATGTCCCATGATCGTTGGGTTTGCCCATATATTCTCCTGAAACAAATAATCTATAAACAGAGTCATTTTTTAAGTATACGTATGAAATATCTTCGTATAGTTACCGTCAAAGTCCAAACTGGTGGGAGAACAACTTTTGAAGAGGAAAGATGCAGCCAAACCACAAATAACTCTGCAATCCTGAGATTCCTTTGAGTCCAGAAGTTAATAAAGAGCGAATATCCCCCAGTGAGAAGTGAGAGACGGGAAAAGGCAGATGAGATCAGACGGGTGAACCGCAACAGATAAATCTGAAGGACCATCATCTCTGAAGCCTAAAGTCCACAAAATATCCCAGGAAAGGGAGATTACAATACAGACAAAGTTCAGAGATTTTAGGTTGTATTGTTTTCAACCAGAGAGACTTAAGCGTGTGCATAGAACTATGACTTCAGTGTCTCAAACTTTTCATTAGCCCAATTTCACAACCGTTTTTTTCAGGCTAAGTTGGGAGTTTGTGAACTGCAACTGTCTATTGATTTTCATCGAAATTACTTTTGACTTTCTGACTGCTCTTTCCTCTCTCCATAGGGAGTAAAGTGTTGGACTGAAAGCAAGGATCTGCTGACCTCAAGCCTTAGTTCTGGGGGAAGAGGTAGGAGATCCCTTTTCTAAGGCCAGAACAAAGTGGTGAGCGATAAGTGAGCCTGTAAATGCACTTTGGGCCAAGCGGCTCTTCCCTTGCTGGTGTTCTTGCTTGAATGAGGCTCTTGTTCCTTTGGCAAATGCATGGGGCCAGAACGTTCTTTCCCCTTCTTTCTGCAGTCCTTGGGCAATTGTGCAATTGGAGCCAAATGTTCTTTCTGGCTGGGAGGGGGAAGCAAGCTCCCTGCAGCTGTTCCTTCTCTGGCATATAGATGGGCCAGGTTAGTCTCCCCCTTGGCTTGATGTTATTCCTGGGAAGCAGGGGATGCAGCTTCCCAGTGGCCCTAGGTCCTCTGGCAGATGGCAGAAGTCAGATTGTGCTTCCCTTCTGCTCCCCAGTCCCAGGACAACTCATGACTATAAAAAGCACAAGTTCACACAAGTGCTTTCTTTCTTTCCTTCCTTTTTAAAAAAAGGTGTGTTCAGGGAGGACAGAGTGAACATCAGCAAAAATGTTATGGGATTAAACATGGTCAGAGCAATGTGTATTGTGCACAATTATGAGAACATGCTTACCTTGCTGTTGAATGCAGAATTCAGTATAAAGACAGCAAAAGATCAAAAAGACCAGAAAGGTGTTTCACTGGTAGATATGATCAAAATTGCCACAAATGGAACAATGGGTCCTTTCATTCCATGAATTGTTTTTCATGAAGAAGGAAATGGCCATTCAGAACTTGATCCAATACTAGGGAAGCCAATGGAAAGACCTCCATGTTCTCCAAAACCTTTTGGATCTGTCCCTTTAATAACAGGAAAAGTTTTTGTTGGGTGGCCTTTGAGGAAACGCTTTAATTGAATGACACTCTTGCCAACCACAGAGATGAGAATCTGACATGATTCATTATTCTCTTGGTAGGTTATACACTGTGAATATGGAAGAGATTCTGACTTGTTATTCAGCCATAGGATCAGCTCAACAGGTGTTGCAACCACTCTGCACAGCTGCATTACAAATCTGATGACTTGATAGCAGCACTTTAATGATAGTCGTTTACCATCTTGGTTTAAAACAAAGTTTTTATTGGCAATCCAACTTGTCAGCACTTGTCAAATGACATTTGAAACATGGTATTTGATGGGGATATTCTTCCTTATAAGGTTCAGAATGAAGACATGTGGCATATACTCTGATGTGTTATCAACATGAGTTGATTTGTTGTATAACACATTACGTGCAAACAGTGGTGTTGTGGTTGTGATTAGGCCAATTATCCTTATATAAATGTTCATTAAACAGCCAGACATGATACACTCATCCTCTGCTAGTTCATTCATGCACTAGACTGCTTGAGCATGATGTGTGCTTGGCTGGTACAGGTACATGTTCTGTACACAGTAAAGACTGATGGTTGACTGTCAAGCAGCCAAAATATTACATTGGGAAATTGTTTTAAGGCACATCTACACTACAGATATAGACTGGTTTATTGGTTGTTTCCTCTCCCCTGAGAACTCTGGGAACTGTAATTCTGTGAACAAGCTAAGTATCTCTAATAGTATTCTCAGCACCCTTACTGAATGCGATTCCAAGAATTCTTTTGGGGAAGCCATGACCGGTCTGTTCCCAGGCACAATTCAAAGTTCTGATTATGTTCAATAAAGCCCTATGTAACTTGGGACCAGGCTACCTGAAAGATCACATTATCCCATATCAGCCTCCCAGGTTTTAAGATCTTCTGGAGAGGCCCTTCTCTCGGTCCCACTGCCATTGCAGGCATGTTTGGTAGGGATGTGAGACAGGGCCCTCTTAGTGGCTGCTCCCAGGAACTCCTTGCTGAGGGAGATTAGGTTGGCTCTGTCTCTGTTGTCTGGCCATTGGCAGGCAAATATGTTTTTATTTAGGCAGGCCTTTGACCTGTAAGCTGGTTTACTGCTGAAGGGGATTTTAATGGGGTAGGCACTGTTTATTTCTTTCATTATTGTTTTTTTAAATTATATTTTTGTTCTAATCTTGAATTTATTATTGTTGGTTCCCTTGAGCTAATTTTGGTGGAAAGGTGGGATATAAAATAAACAAATACCTAGATATGGTAAAATTCACTAGACCTGAACTTTACAATATAGAATAATCCCACAATGCCCTCCACTTTACACACACACACACACACACACACACCAACATGGAAGAAGCTTATTTGTAAAGAGATCTCACAGATATTCAACATGTGCTTGGCGTGAATTTGTACTCCGGTAAATTGGTTGTATCACTACTTGGCTTCAGGTAGTGGAGAAAATATTTCCAGTTCATCAAACAAAGCTAATATTGAATGCCTTTCTCAGACCATGACCATGACCTCCAGAAGCAGGGGTTGGCTCTGATTTTCCAGACACATCACTTCCTTGCCCATGCCTAATGCTGGATCGAGGCCTCTGCTTGGAATAGTTCTGTCAACTGCTAGCAACTGATTACTTCTTTGGACTTCCCATTGACTTTTTTTTTTTGGCTTAGTAACATTTTTGTTTTTCTTTTTTTGTATCATGGCTTCCAACACGTCATTACCAGACCATTAGTCAAGGACACCGGATGTTTGATTTCGGACTGTGACAAGCAGCATTAGCAGGACTGCACTCCTCAAATGGATTGTGGCTTTTTGGCTTTCTCCCAACATCATGTTTATTACATCTGTCCCCTTAAGTAAACAGTGGCCTAATTGGAATATCTCTAGTACAACACATAGACATAACTTGATAAGAACAACAACGAAGTTAAGAAATGCATGTACAATATTCATAGGTCTTCTGCAAGAGTCCTGCTTCTGTGTTTTGGGGTAGTTGCAATGTGCTAGAATTTGGAGTGGTTCTAGCCCAGGTTATAGGAACTGCTTAATGATTAATCCTTAATCTGTCTCTACAGGGTGGACCTGCCCAGGAATCAATGGCAGGTTCTGATAAGATTCATTTTCACTCTGCATTTTCAGTTTGTATTGGACCTGGTTCAATGGCTTACGTCTTGTCTCTGACTATCCCTGGATCTATGAGGTACAGGGCAGCATGTACAGTAATACCTTGGATTGCAAGTAACTTGGTTTGAGAGCGTTTTGCAAGACAAGCAAATTTTAAAATATTTATTTAATTTTTTTAAACTTGATATACAAGCGACGTCTTGCAATACAAGTACTGTAGTACAGCTTAAATTAAAAATCTCTGTACAATTTTTTTGGGGGGGATTTAGTTTTGATATAAGAGTGTTTTGGATTACAAGCACGTTTCCGGAACGAATTATGCTCTCAATCCAAGGCATGACTGTATTTTGATAGGCAAGATATCACTGCCTTGATTCCAGAGCTCTGTCTGGGGGGGTCTCCAACGTGGTGCTCATGGGCACCGCTGTGCTCACAGACATCTTCCTTGGCTCCCATCAGGCTCAAGGTCCCTCCTGATTTTTAAAAAATATTTTGTTTTGTTTTTAACTGAGAGGCTGGCATGCTGCAAAGTTACATTTCACCCCCCCCCCCCCAGAAGCATCTTTATTTCCATGAATTGCTCTGGGCCATGTGTTTCATTTTGAAGCATGCCCAGCTGCCCAGAAAAATCAAAACAGTAAGCTGGGGGAGGCGAGGACCATTGGAAGGTGTTTTGCCGTCTGTGCGTGTGTGTGTGTGTGTGGCTTGCCTGTGTGTGTGTGTGTGTGTGTGTGTGTGTGTATTCGTTCATTTGTTTGTGAATGAATGATTTATTATGGTCACAGACCAATATAAATTTTAGTACAGACAGCAGATACAACTAATTAAGAACAAATAGTTAAAAACAAATGGATTTTAAAAGCAGGCCAACAGATTCCACCACCACCCCCAATTTGCATTGAAGTAAAAAAAATATATTTAGCAACAAACTCAGTAATATAGGATGGATCATCCCTTTAAGCGGAATATAACTAGATCTTCAGAAGATCATCCAGGAAGAGTTCTTAATAGAGGGAATCAGCCTTTCTCTGTGCTATCTATACAGAGCACAATACACTAGATCGACTGTTACTCGTTCTGCAAAGACACTGCATTTGTTAATTGGGATCTTATTAAATTGTCTGCTTAATGGTACAAAGGGAAACACACTGAAACGAGTGAGCAGAAATGCTCTCCTGTATTTGGGAACAGATGCAAAGCTCTAAGTGTTTGTTTCTGTTTTAGCATGGTGTGTTTTGCCTGTGTGTGCAGTGAGTTTTGCCTGTTTATTTTATTTTATTTTATTGGTGTGGTCTTTGTTTTGCCTGGTTTTTGCATTGTGGCATACATGTGTATGTGTATTTTGCCTGAGTTTCTTTTGGGTGCGGGTGTGTGGTTGGGTAGGTGTTTTTGCTTGTATCTGTGTGTTTTTCTCTGAGCATCATCAGTTTGCCTTCTGTGAAATAGATATGTTGTGCTTTGTAGGGGTGAGTATGTGATTCAGCATTTGGAGCTCAGACTCCACCTCTGCCTTGTACCCAGTTTCTTAGCCAAGTTACTTTTCTTTGAGATGTATCAGTTTGCCTTGTATGAAATGGGTGTGGGAGCAGAAAACTGTGGCTTCAAAAGAGTAGTTTTCTGTTTTGAAATTCAGATCCCACCTCTACCTTGTTCTTGAACCAGTTACTTTTCTTTTAGCCTCACCAATTTTACTTTTGGGAAATTGGTGATTTCTTGTATTGCCCATGCTCACAATGGAAGCCATCTTGTGAATGGGCAAATCCTCCCCATGGCAGCCATTTTGTGAAAGCACCCACAACAGTCTCTTAAAATTCCAAATGTGTCCACTGGGAACCTTTGGGAAGCCTTGGGAGCCCTGAAATGCTTCTGTACAAATGGAGACCCCCATTGACCTCAAAAAAAGGGGAAGCTCTGCATGCACACCACTCTGTGCAGTCAGAAGAACCTCCCTCTCTATTGAAGTGAATGAGGAAGACCTTCCAGCATGTGGACATCAGTGATACCAGAAGAAATTGTGGGCTTGTGCTGCTTGTGTTTAGCATATGACTAAAATGTTTCATGAAAAAGATTTGCTCTCTCCCGCTAGGGATGGAGGAGAAATTTGTTTGGTATTAATTTCACACTTCTCCGAATTTTGCCATGGAGTTCTCCAATCAAAAAATGAGTACAAAAATGTGTATGTTAGGGGAAAGTGTACACAAACGTGTATATTAGTGAAAATAACATTAAAAAATGCATTTTATTGAGCGAAATTGCTTGCAGATGTGTATATATTAGGCTAAACTGCATACAAAAATGCATTTTTGGCTAAATGCAGATGACATGGTTACAAATGTTTAAGTAAGCAAAAAAATTCTCAAAATTCAGGACAAACTGAACTTACTAAGTCTGAAAAGAGAGAAATAGAGAGAAACCAAAATTGACAGATTCATCTATCACTATCCCTAACAGAGATAGGCACCACACTTTAAGAAGGACAAACTGGAAAGGGTTCAGAGGCGGGCAACAAAGATGATCAGGGGGACTGGAAACAAAGCCCTATGAGGAGAGACTGAAGGAACTGGGCATGTTTAGCCTGCAGAAGAGAAGACTGAGGGGAGATATGATAGCGCTCTTCAAGTACTTGAAAGGTTGTCACACAGAGGAGGGCCAGGATCTCTTCTCGACCATCCCAGAGTGTAGGACACGGAATAATGGGCTCAAGTGACAGGAAACCAGATTGCAGCTGAACATCAGAAAAAACTTCCTGACTTCTAGAGAAATACGACAATGGAACCGATGACCTAGGGAGGTAGCGGGCTCTCCCACCCTGGAGGTATTGGAAGATGCAGTTGTACAGCCATCTGTCAGGGATGCTTCAACTTGGATTCCTGCATTGAGGAGGGGGTTGGATTAGATGGCCTTATAGGCCCCTTCCAACTTTACTATTCTATGATTCTATGAGAGCCAGTGTGGCGTAGTGGTTAGAATGCTGGGCCAGGACTTGGGAGATCCGGGTTCTAGTCCCCACTCAGCCATGAAGCTCACTGGGTGACTTTGGGCCAGTCACTGCCTCTCAGCCTAACCTATCTCACAGGGTTGTTGTGGGGATAAAATGGAGAGGAGGGGGAAGATTATGTAAGCCGCCTTGGGTTCCTTGTAGGAAAAAAGGCGGGATATAAATATAATAAAATAAAAATAAATAAATAAATAAAATTTTTAATACTGGCATAACTGCTGGCCAGCCATTCTTTGGTTATGTAGATTGCTGGGTATTGACCCAGAATGGTAGACCGATGTTTCATCAAAGGGAACTAATTGTTAACAAATGGTCTCTGGGGTTGGTGTCAAGTTCTGCTGTTGACAGGAGCATGGCAATCATCTGGGGGAAGTATGGTGTATGTACGTTGCTCCCCTGTACCCACCCAAGTGCTCCCCATGACTCCATAGAGTTCTGCTGGTGTATCTGTCATGGCAGCAGCATATCTGGCCAGTGTAATGGGACTTCCCCCATATCCTAAAGTTCCCCAGCTGGTGTAGCTGCAGTACAGGATTATGCCGATAAAAGTCGATGTTCAATATTTGGGTTGCAAGGTGGCCACAGTAGTTTTCTGATTATCTGATATCTGTTGTTGTGTAATATGTGGCACAGGGAATTAATATATAAATAGTGGAGCAATCATACAACCCAGCTTGCTCCACAATATAAGATCAGCCAGCATATCACCATGCTTCATTGGTTTGGTTTATTTATGCCCTACTTCATCAGACATTGACTGAAAGTGGCTTTAAAAACATAATTAAAACAGAAGGTTAAAATAAGAGTTGTCTACACCAGCTTTCATCTATTGCTGCGCTCTGCCTGAACAAGACTTTGTGTAATTTGTACATTTGCAGACATAAGAACCATCAATTCAACCCTACATCTTCAGTAAACTGAAGCTAATGGATGTTCTAGGTTGGGATTCCCAGCTGTCAGGGAGTTTACTGAGATAAGCCGGGTAAATGATCACTTGTTTTGGACGCTGCTCTTGCTGTTTCAGCTTGCACAGGAATTATTCAATAAAAGGAATCACCCTTCCAAGAATTATCTTTTTCATTTGCTGGCTTCAACCCAGTGATAACACACCGCACCAAAGTAAATTTACGACCAGAACAGCAAAAAAAAAGGGGGGGTGCGAAGGGTGCTTTGCAGCTTATTGCTGCAAGCCACTCTGCTGGCCATTGATTTTTTTGGGAAGAGGAGCTAATGGGTGTTGTGCCCACAAAACATCAAATACCCGTTTCCCAGAAGGCAAAGTGGTGAGGCTAAAGAAAAAGTAACTTGCTGAAGAGGAGCAAGTATAAGGCAGAGGTGAGATCTGTTTACTTATTTTCCACTTTCTCTCAAGACAGTGTACATGTGGGGTGGGAAACTTGTGGCCCTCCAAATATTGTTGGACTGCAACTCCCATTAGCCCTAGCCAGCATAGCCAATGGTGAGGGCAGATGGGAGTTGTAGTCCAACAACTTCTGGAGGGCCACAAGTTGCCCACCTCTGGTGTACATGGTCTTCTCCCACTTTATCCACACAACAAAAATGTGATGCAGGTTAGGCCAAGAGCGGATCATAGGCCCAAGGCCAATCACCCTGTAAGCTTCATGACCAAATGGAGCTTTGAACCTGGCTCTTAGTCTAACCATTGTGTTGCCTTTCCCCTTATTTTTCCTCATGGCCAACCCAAGGAATACCACCATGAGAGACAAGATGGTGAACAGCTTGGAGATATCCCCCACCACGTGTCATTTTGGAAGATTCTGATGCCTTGAGTTGGGAGGGGCTAGTTGCGGTAATGGCTAATCAGAATAGGATCACCCTCTCCCCTAAGGAGCATTTTCATAGATTGAGGGTACTCTTCAACATTGCTGATAGATTCCCAGATTGGTGGCTGCAGCCTGGAACAGCTTTTATCAGCTTTGGCTGACTGCCAGCTGCAACCGCTATTGGAAGGCAGAGGTTGGCTACTGTCATTCATGCCCTGGCGACCTCCAGAATGGACTACTGTAATGTGCTCTATGCAGGGCTGCCTTTGAAAATGGCCTAGAAACTTAAGCAGGATATAATCTAGAGCAAATGGCTTAGTAGACACACTGCTGTGTAGCTGCTTTCTGCTTGTTGGCACCTTGTAGACTTGATCAAGTAGATTAATCCAATGGAATCTGGAATGCAGCCCTACATTTGTAGAAGGAAGAGGACTTGTGTCTTCCAAATCTGTAACTAAGAAGTGAGCAACTGGTAGAAAAGGCTTTCCCTTTTCAAAATAAGCATTTCTGCTCTTGGTGATCTTGTCTTCCTTTTCTCTTCTTCTTTTTCAAATCCCATGGAAATCTTCCTGATCTCAGAAGTGACCGTACCACACCTTGCCCAGCAAGATTATACTTCAATCCCATATTCGATCACAATGCAAATTTAAACTGGTTTTTAGCTGACATGGCTTCCTGCAAGGAACCATGGGAAGTGAGGAATATCTGGCATATAGAATGATGATTGTGTTTCTTTCTGGCAGTGGAGGCTGGTGGTGTTGGTGCATGTGCTCGTGAGCAGCAGAGTGCGTGTGCGCATGGGAGATTTAAAATCCTGTCTGTGTGCTAGCAGAGGCCTGTTATTCCACACACAGATCTTCCAGATCTCATCTCCCCCCTTTTCGCAGCGTGCAGCGTGTTGTGAAGATGCCAGTCCAGCCTGCCTGTAATCCAACTTGCTTCCAGCTTCCCCGTTTGCAGATTAATCCATGGAGTCAGGAAACACTCTGTAACACCACAGGTCTAATTCTACCTGTTTATTCACTTAGCAAGTAAAGTTCTACAGAGTATACATTTCCTAGTTACAGTCCATGTGCAGAGTATAAATGCATAGCAAGCATTACATCCAGTGGAGTAAATTGAGCTTCACTCCACCTCAGCAAAGAAGTTACATTGTTGCAGTGACAAAAGTCCAGCAAGAAGAACAAAGGAGAAGAGAGAAAGCAGTCCTGCCTCTCTCTAAGATGGCTTCAGACAGAAAACAAGTTAGCACGTCATCAGAACATACAAACCATGTGACTAGCTCATAATGCTCCCACGATCTAGGCTTCCCATGCAAAAAACACGAGAACCCAGAAAGACAGAACAAACTTGTTTACAGCCATTCTGTTCTTTCCATGTGTAAACAGTGTGCTACAGCTGGTGAAGTGATACATATCACAACAGGTGGCCCCAATGTCACTGGGGCAGTGCACCCACTCAGGGTTGTAGTCTGAAGTTTTAAGGAGCTGTTCATGGAGCTGAACCTATCTTGGGGATATGGTTCAGCAGCACGGATAGCTCCTTTAAAGTTCAGTCTAAAACCCAGAGTGGATACACAGTCCCACTGACATTAGAGCCACCAGCCTCAAATGCTTGCCTTTCATTTACCTTTAAACAAACAAACAAACAAAATCAAGCACACACTCTTGGTTGTGAGGATTTGCATAGAAAACCTAGGAAATAACCAGGATAAAATAGGCCCTTGATACTTTATTTTGCTGCAATTTACAAAACACACACACACAACAACCCTAGCATCCAGCCAAACAAAAACAACCAAAGAAAAATCTTCAGTTGTTCGCAGTGCGCACAACATCCTGGAAAATATTGACACTGGCAATAAACTAGGGCTGTTTGGCGTAACATACTCATTGATTCTAATGAAATTCAGGCCAACAGAAATTCTCAAGCATGGTTGCCAACTCCCAACTTTGGTTTCCAAACATGCTGGCACCTTCGTCTGAGTGCCTTTGAGCACATGCAAAATGCTGTTTCCCCCCAAGGGAAATGAATATTATTTTAAAAAGAGAACTATGGGCAAAGTGTCCGTAAACTGAGCGGCTGCATAGTGCATATCTGACACAAAGGGATTCTGCTATCAAAATTAAGATTTTGCTTCTGTGTGTTTACAGTGCATATTTTCTCCCTGATAGGATATAGGTGTGTGTGTGTGTGTGTGTGTGTGAGTGTGTGTGTGTGTGTGAAGACAGATTGCATGTACAGAATGCCTTCTGAAGAATGCTCTTTAATGTTGATCTAAGCAATCACTGTGTAAATATTCTTTTTTGTGTTAACAGTACAATATTTATGGCTTTCTGATGCAGTTCTAGTAATAAACTGGAAACTTCAGCAGGGGATCAATAAAATTCTGGCAACCCCCTTCCTGGATGGCAGCTATTGTCAGGTTTATTCAGAGCATTTCCTACTTAACTTAGCACATGCTGGTATTTATCCATGGATGAAAGGGACTAATAAATGTGTGTCTTGACTATGGCAGGGGATCATACAAGGTGACCTTAAATGGCTCTTCCATCTGTCCTCTGCACCAGCCCAGCACATTCTTTGAATCATAGAATAGTAGAGTTGGAAGGGGCCTATAAGGCCCTCGAGTCCAACCCCCTGCTCAATGCAGGAGAACAAATGTGGGCAACCCAGGCAGTCACCCATCTAAGCACTGACCCGGCTCATGCTTGCTTAGCTTTAGCACGTGGCCTGCATTATGTGCTCCTGATGTTGCTGCCTTGAGCAGATGCGCCCCACAATCAAAGAGGCATGTCTCTGGATCCCTTGCAACGTTGCCGCCCAGCATGCTGTCGAACATTTCACAAATGAAACTTACGGGCACTCCCATGGCCACGTAACACCAATGTTTTTTCACCAAGGGTTGTTGGCCTGCTGACTCTTCTCCGCCTGAGGTGCATTGCATTAGTTGACTGTGCACAGATTTTAAAAGCAAAGAGGGTGTGCTTGGTTTTTTTGGTTAAAGGTATACCAGAAAGCTGTGGAGGCTGGTGGCTCCCATGTCGGTGTATCCACTCTGGGTTGCAGTCTGAACTTTAAAGGAGCTGTCCATGGTGCAGGAACCTAGCCCCAAAATAGGTTCAGCACCATGGAGAACTTCTTAAAAGTTCAGACTGCAACCCGGAGTGGATACACTGCCCCACTGACACTGGGGCCACCAGCCTCCACTGCCAGAAAGAAACACAAACATCATTCTGTATAACAGATATGGGGAACCTCTGGCCTGTGTGCCAGATTTGACCTGCCGAGCTTCCCCATCCAGCCCCCCCCCACTTCTCTCCAAGGCCCCTCTCCCTCTCCCACCCAAGTGCCACTTCGCTAGCACTGAGCAGGGAAAAACCCACTCTTATCTTTGATCACTACAGTGCCTCTCTCTGCATAGAGAAAGGAGTCCAATGATCTCCATGTTGGGCTTCTGTCGGAGTCGGAGCTGTACTTCCCCTCCTCCTTCCAACGAGATCCAACCAATGGCTTCTAACCAAAAAGCTTTATTAGAAAAATGCAGGCCTAGCACACTGGGTTAGAAGTACAGGTGAATTGGATTCCAGAGATCAGTCACAAAAGAAACCAAGCTTAGTGAGAATACTAGCCATTAAGGAAGATTGCCCTATTGTCGAGAAGTTGATTCCACACTGGAAACTCCTCCTCCCTTCCAGACTCAAATACACCCCCCCCCCCAGGGAAGTTCCTTATTCTTGAAGACCAATCTCTTGGAGTGCCTGACACTTCTCAGCTGGTCCATCCTCCTTAGCTGACATGTGACCAGGGGGTTAGTGACACTTGATTCGCCCTCCTCCTGACCAGAGAGCTCAGATTGCTTTCTCATGGAATTTGACACTGACTGAATCTCACTGACTGTTGGGCTTATCTCTAAGTCCGCTGGCCTTGGGGAACCAGCGACAGTTCCTTCCCTTCCATCTCCTTCTCTTCCCCATCAGACTCAGAATCTGTTCCCAGAACCTCCTCTGTAGGAAAAGTGGGCCCAATCCCTATTAAGCTTTAGGAGAAAGGTAGCAGGACTTTGGGAGAGCTTCAGGAGGGAGGGACTCCCCGCCAACATCATCCACCCCCCCTGGGGGGGGTTTCTAGAAGGCAAACCAGCCCCCTTGGCTAAAAAAAAAGTTCCCCACCCCTGGTTTATACTAATAGCAAATGCAATTCTCCAAGTGTAGCCAAATGACACCCCCTCAGTCAGTCAGGCGATCACTCGTGACCGAGTAAGATTGTCTTCCAGGATAAAAATTTACAAAAAGGAGATTTTAAAAGGAGGAAATTCTAAAGAAAATTGTGTAGACTCTAGCGATGGATCCGTAGTGACTGTGGAGGCCAATTCTAGATCCACACAGCTTCCCACAGTGAGGACACAGGTTACCAGATGGAAGATGGTCCTGTAAAGGATTCATTTGATGTGCTTTTCGCTTAGCACGTTTCTCCCTTTCACCTTGCACTCGGGCTTCTTCAAAGTCCATAGAACCTTTGTGAAAGGCCAACCTCCAGTTAGATCGTTCATGGGCCAGAGCTTCCCAGTTTTCGATGTTTATATTGCATTTTTTTAGATTAGCCTTAAGAACATCTTTAAACCTCTTATATTGACCACCGATATTCCGCTTTCCATCCTTGAGTTGGGAATAAAGTAACTGCTTTGGGAGACGGCAGTCAGGCATTCGAACAACATGACCGGTCCACTGAAGTTGGCGTTGAAAGATCATTTTTCAATGCTAGTAGTCTTTGCTTCTTCCAGTACACTGACATTTGTTCGCCTATCTTCCCAAAATCGCAGGATTTTCCGGAGGCAACGTTGATGAAATCTTCAAGGAGGTGGAAATGACGTGTATAGATAGTCCATGTTTCGCAGGCATACAATAAAGTTGGTAATACAATGGCTTCATAAACCAGTACACTGACATTTGTTCGCCTATCTTCCCAAGTAGCTTTATTTTATTTTTTATTTTTTTAAAAAAGGGGCCCAGGGCAGGCAGCAGCATTTTATTTTATTCATTATATTTATACCCCACCATTTTTCCTGCAAGGAACCCAAGGCGGCTTACATAATCCTCCTCCTCCTCCTCTCCATTTTATCCTCACAACAACCCTGTGAGGTAGGTTAGGCTGAGAGTCAGTGACTGGCCCAAAGTCACCCAGTGAGTTTCATGGCCGAGCGGGGACTAGAACCCGGATCTTCCTGAGTTCCAGTCCAACACTCTCACCACTACGCCACACTGGCTCTCAGCATATTACAGTCAACATGCATATTGTGGGAATGGAGTGCACAATGTATACACAGTCTATGCACCTGCAAACTGTAGACACACTGGCTCTGTCTGTGCAGTCAGAAACCCTGCAAGGAATGCTGTATGCATACTGTTGTTGTTATCAGTGTGGATGGAACTTTATAAAGTATAAGAAGACTGGCCCTTGCCCCAAGAGCAATACAATCCAAAATTCAACCCAGGAAAGACAACAGAGGAAGGAAAGGGAAGTGGAGGCAGTTGGAAATGGGGAAAGAAGATGTGTTAAGTCACAAAAGTTAAGGCTAAGGGCATAGAAACTTGGAGGATGTGCCAAAGGCTTTACGGAGAAGGTGAGGTTTTAGGAGGGGTTTGAAGCAAACAAGGGAGGTGGCATCACACCAATGTTTCAGGAGGGAGTTGTACTTGCAAGCATAAAGGGCAGGAAGGGAGAGAGGGTGGATATGTTTAAGGGAGCAGAAGACCTTCATTCTTTAAATTGTACACAGATGTAAGACGTGCAATCCTAGATGCTGCAGTCATCGAGCCATCTGCTCCAGCCTGGGCACCATTGGTTTCTAGCGGAACATCCCACAAAGAAGCAGGTAGCAGGTGTTGAGATGCCCTACTACCCCAATAGAAGAAAATGCCAGCCTGTTCACTTTTTCACAGGTTGTGACTAGCTGCAAAGTCTCAAATGGCAGCATGCATCTTCTGCTCAAGGAAAGTGCTCATGAGCCTTCCTAACATACAAATAAAGATAACGTGCTTATCATGATTTCTGACAACCCTATCAGGGTGTATGCATTTAGAAGCACTTACGAAACAGCATGTAAGTGAGCAAGGAGAAGATCTATATGGTGACCTCTGAGCTGCCTAACATTGATTCGTAGACACAAGGTAGATCGGGAAAGTCCCCACCTAAATACAAGGAAGATCCTAGCAGGAAGGATTTTTGAACAGTTTGTCCTTTTAAAGCCTCCATAGCTGCTCTTGGCAATCTCAAGTATTTTCCTATTTCACCTTTTACGTATCTCTATTATTTTCCCACAGCCAAAGAAAGATGGGTGATCTTTTATCCCAGTACTCTAAACTAGGGATACACTAATCTGTTAATTGTCATTTTTCCAGTCATAATTTCCTTCATCAGAAACACTGAGGTGTTTTTTTTAAAAAAAGTTTTAAAAGTGTGCATTTCTTCCAATACATGCATTTTTGTATGCAGATTTGCCTAATAAACACATTTTAATATAATACATTTTTAACATTATTTTTTGTAATCTCATACTAAAATACTAACTGACCTAAGTTCTCCTCCAACCCTACCTCACCAGAGGATCTTAATGTAAATTGAGCTGTCATGGAATAAGAGGGCAGGTCCTCTAATGCAGGGGTGGGCAGAAAATAGATCTTCAGATGTTTTGGACTTCAACTGTCAGCATCCCTGACCATTGGCCATACTGGCAGGCAGGGGCTTCGGGGAGGTGAAGTCCAAAACGTCTGGAGAGCAGCCATCTGCCCACCCTTGCTCTGCTGGGAAGTGGTTAAAGAACAAGTTACAGAGGGTAGGAATAAACAGGCAGTTTCACAATGGAGGGAAGAAAGCAATGACATCACACAAGCTTCTCTCTCAGGACTGGTACAATTGATTAATAAATGACCAGGAACCAAGCATGAGCATTACAGTGAGGAAGTCAAACGTGTGAATGATATCAAATTATTCAGGTGACTGAAATTCCAAAGTGATTGTGTGAAGAGCTCCCCAAAGGACCTCTCCAAACAGAGTGAATGGGCAACAAAATGGCAAATAGGTTCATTGTAAGCAAATGTATAATGATGCAGCAAGCTAAGGGCAGCTCTTCCACCCCCTTTGAGAACTGAGAGCCTGGATTGTGCATGGAGAGACAGTGTGGTGCAGTAGTTAGAGTGTTGGACTAGGGCCATGGAGATCTCGGTTCAAATCCCCGCAGAGCCATATTAAAGCTCATTGGCTGACCTTCATCCAGTCACTGCTCTGTCAGCCTAACCTACCTCACAGGGTTGTTGTGAGGATAGAGGTGGTGGAGAGATTTGTACGCTGCCTTGAGCATACAAGGCAGGGGGAAAGGCAGGATATAAATGTAATAAACAAACAAATAAACAAGTTGAATACTCTTAACATAGCCTTCCCCAACCTTGTGCTCTCCAGATGTGCTGGACTACCACTCACATCATTCCCAGCCAGCATGGCTATTGGCTGAGAATGATGGGAGTTGTAGTCCCACACATCTGGAGGCCACCAGGATGGGGAAGATTGCTCTCACAAGTTCACTGCATTTTAGCAATGACAAGCGGGGACCTGCAGCAAAATATTGCAGCGTGGAGTGCTTCTGTTCAGTGTGTTTCAGCCCTCCATCCATGCCTTCTTTCAGGAGACTTTATTCCCCTTCCCTGCCTCTGTTTCCCCCCACAGTATCCCCCACGGATCCTCAGTATTCTGTCATCACCAGGGATGTGCGCAGAGCTCGAATGGGGTGTGTGTGTGGAAGCTTGGCGAACTTGCCGGACTCGACCCCCCCCCCCGAGCTCCGCTCGACTTACCTTTCAGCTTGCACTGGCATGTGCACTTGCTCGCGATGTTGCGAGTCAAGCTGGGGAAACGTGACTTCCAGGTTCCCCGGCTCTACGTCATTTCTGTAGAAAACGGCATAAGATATGCCATTTACGTAAAGTATAGCATAGTACAGTGTTCTCCAACCTTGGATCCCCAGATGTTTTTGGCCTACAACTCCCGGCATGTCCCAGCCAGCCAGTGTTCCGGCATGCTGGGAGTTGTAGGCCAAAAACATCTGGGGACCCAAGGTTGGAGAACACTGGCATAGTATATAGTAAAAATGGCATTTATGCAAATTGCGGCCGTTTTTACCTATACTACGCTATACTTTATGTAAACGGAGTTGAGCAGGGGAACCAGGAAGTCCAGCGAGCACCACGCTGAATGCCTCAGCTTGCGCTCCCTGGAGGCTCAGCTTGCACGGCATGTGCACTTGCCGAACGCCCCACAAGTCGGGTTGCCGGGCATGGCGCCCATCCCTAGTCGTCACTGAGCATGCTCAGTCTTCAGCTGTTGTGACGTTTTCCTCCTCTTAGTGTTTTTCTAAATATTCCCCCCCCCTATTCTGCAAACCCGAGGGTTCCCCTGAACGTGCTGATATATTGTTGCCCAGTAGCCCTATTTTGGCTACGTGCCCATTCTAGCTCAGCAGCACCTTAGTCCACTATTCGTATAGAAAAGTAGGATCTGCAACAAAATCTTGCACTATCAAATGTGCCTGTTCATTGCTCCAAGGTATTCCTTTCCATTCCCCCTTATGCCATGTTTCCAATTTCCCCTGAACAGTCAGACAGTGTTTATTTATCTGAGGTATTTTTATGCCATTCCTCAGCCAAAAAGGCTCCCCAAGCAGCTTACGTTAAACAAGGCAATCCCTGCCTTCAGACTTACAGTCTAAAAAGACATGACACATAAAGAAAAAGGAATGAGGAGGGAAGGGGGGGGATTAATTCTTTCAGTGGGGCTGGTGGAATGGTCCAGCTCTCCCTCTCATCTCCCTCAGCTCAGCCTTCTGGAAATATTCGGTATTCAGTGGCCACTGACCTTGCTCAGTTATCATTCTGGGGTTCCTCATCCTCTTACGGGATTTCCCCCCCCCCTAATTTTGTTTTGTTTTTTGTATCTCTGCAAACCTTGAGGTTTTCCTGAGCCTGTTGGCACCTACCTCTTGTGTGTGGATGGTACCATTTCCAGTATGCAAGGATTCACACTGGAAGAATGAATTCACTATTAGTATATAGCAGGGATACAGCAGGGATGTTGAACCCAATTCAGCTTGAGGGCTGAATTCAATTTCAGAGAAAGGTCTCAGGGGCCACCTGGCAAAACAGAGCAGGGCTAAAGGCAGAGTGCTTACAGCTCTTACTGCCAATAACTAAGCCTTAGGAGAGGCATTCCAACCTTTTAGAATGGGAGGGAGGGAACTTGCACGAAACCCATGAAGCCACCTGGTGATTGGTGGTTGGGGAAGAGGGGTGTGGCCATCCAATGACTGGATTGGAACCCCAGGAGGGCCAGGTTTAGCTGGTGGGCTTAAGGGCCTGCACCCATTGTCTATAGCAGTGTTCTCCAACCTTGGGTCCCCAGATGTTTTTGGCCTACAACTTAGCAACATACAGTCTCTAGAGCAGTGTTCTCCAACTTTGGGTCCCCAGATGCTATGCTGGCTGGGGCATGCTGGGAGTTGTAGGCCAAAAACATCTGGGGACCCAAGGTTGGAGAACACTGGTCTATAGGATGGTGTGATGATTAACATAAAGAAAACTGCAATTAGCTCTAGAAACTGATATGTGATGTGTAGCAAAGGGCAACACTTACATCCCAAGCAACAGAAAGGAAAGCACATGGGTTAAGAACATCAGAAGAGCCATGCTGGATCAGACCAAGCATCCATATAGTCCAGCATTCTGTTCACACAGTGGCCAACCAGCTGCTCACAAGAAACCCACAAGCAGGACATGAGTGCAACAACAACACCCTCCCACCCGTGTTCCCCAGCAACTGGTGTACATCAGCATACATTGCTGCCTCTATACTGGAGGTAGCATATAGCCATCAGGATCAGTAGCCATTGATATCAACAAGCAGTGAGCGATAAGCTGTGGTGTGGGACACAGCAAAACAAAAACCAATGCAGTTACATCTCATTTCAATTCAGTTGCTCCATACAATAAACACTAGCCAAGCAGCATAGCTGGATGAATGAATGAATGAATGAATAATATAAACACAAGGCCACTTATTTGAACCATTTATTTATTTACAGTATTTGTATACCGCTCCATATCTAAGGAGATTTCAATTATAATATTTAGCTTGAAAAGGAAGACCTTGGTGGATATTGGTTCTCCCTCCTGCCGTATTAAACATTTTATTAGCATTCACTGTTCGGTAACCAGTCTTGGCAAATGATGCCTTTGTAATGGGAGACCACTCACTGCCTAGTTTACTGGAAGATGTTCAAGGGATATAAATTGGTGTGCTCTATAGGATGTGAACGTCCCATCTGTTTTGCATCGATCTAGCTTGTTTTGCTCTTTTCCAGTGTAAGTATTTAGTCTTTCCCCCCAGCCAATAAAAATCTGAAATAATACGCTCCCCTCCGCCCACCCAACAATATGCAGTTCCTGGAGCCAGAGCTCATAAAGGTTTAGAAGCTGTCAGCTGTTTCTCATACTTGGTAGCTCCATGTGGTGATTAAAGATGGCTTTGCATGAAAACTCCCGTGATCTGTACTGTGTCCACCTTTCGCCATCTGTGTCAGATCACACAAGGCTCCTGCAAAGATAAAATGGGATAACCTCAAGTCATTCTGTGGAGAAAGGGCAGGATATAACTGGAATAAATATTTCATGCAACAACTTTAATCTTTGTGTGTGTGTGTCTCTTTGTAAATGTGTGTGTGTGTTTATACACACACAACTAGTGGGGAACGATTGTGTGACTCAATAGGACCAAATGAGAGAGAGAGAGAGATACAGTATATCCATGATACTAATTTCTCTACTGAAAAAAGCCATTTGCCCTCAGCTTCATTTGCTGAGCAGTAATTAAACCCAGAAGGCTCCAGTTAACTCTACTTTCCCATTTTGTCCAAACTGAGAAACTATGGTTAGCAGGTTCAAAACAAGCCAGGATTTTAAACCAACTTCAGGATGTGGCTTACACTCTTGGCTTGCAAGAATTCTTTTGCCACGGTCCCCCCCCCTGTGCAAATTGATGGTAAAGAAGCTCACGATGGTGTGTGTCTGAGAAGAGAAACAGACACAACTGATGATAATGGCAGGAGAATGTGGAGAACTGTTTTATGAGGACAAAAAAATGCCATAAATTGAGCAATAAAATGAATATGTTTTGTATTGCCTCTCCAGATTAAGTCACCACATTGGGCTCAGTAAAAAAAAAGAAGAAGAAGAAGCAGACTAGTGCTTTTAGACCAAAATGTTCTGGAGTATCAACAGTGGGGGATGCGTCATTCACCATGTGGTTGACGATTCTTCCACCTGGAGACCAAAATGGCTAGTGTTTCTGGCCAACTGGAAAACTATGGTACAAGGAAGCCTCCATGTAACTTAGGCTCTCATATATATATTTACTAGCTGTTGCCCGCGGCTGCGCTCGCATGGATTTTAGGATTTGGTATAATTGTTTTTAAAAGAAACATGTATGGAAAAGATGCAGTGTCTCTGGCTGAAAGTGTAACATTTTGGCTGCGTGCTGGCAGCAGAAATCTTTCGTGACAGAAATATCTGTTCTTAAAGAAAAATCAGGTTAATCCTGAGAGTCTACATTACAGGTGATGAAGAGTGAGCATGCCAAGTTTGGGGTAGATCCGTCTAAACGTGATGGAGCCTATGCAACGATGCCGCACACACAACAGTCAGTCGGTCATGTAAAAAGTTTCCCTCCCTTTTCACCCCCTCAGAGAACATTCTAAATGGCCTAGGGGAGATTTGCATACCCACCCCTATTGGCCCCTGCAGGAATTCATACAAACGTTCTAAGTGTCGTATGGGCTATTTGCATAACTGCTTCTATTGGCTCCTGCAGCAATTATGAGGTGAGGCCGATTTGCATAACTGCTCCCCTGTTGTTTTGCCCATAGGATATGAGAGTGGGGCGATTCCCCCCCCTTTTCACCCCCTTAGGGACGGAATTTCCAAAAATCCTTCCTTAGTGGGTGTCTACGTCATAAAAGCAATGTCCCTTCAAAATTTCACATTCCTAGATTAAACGGTTTGAGCTGGGCGTTGATGAGTCAGTCAGTCAGGACTTCTTTTATATATATACACTAGCTGTTGCCTGCGGCTGTGCTTGCATGGATTTTAGGATTTGGTATAATTGTTTTTAAAAGAAACATGTATGGAAAAGATGCAGTGTCTCTGACTGAAAGTGTAACGTTTAGGCTGGGTGCTGGCAGCAGAAATCTTTTGTGACAGAAATATCTGTTCTTAAAGAAAAATCAGGTTAATCCTGAGAGTCTACAGGTGATGAAGAGTGAGCATGCCAAGTCTGGGGTATATCCATCTAAACGTGATGGAGCCTATGCGACGATGCCCCCCCCACAACAGTCAGTCAGTCATGTAAAAAGTTTCCCTCCCTTTTCACCCCCTCAGAGAACATTCTAAATGGCCTAGGGGAGATTAGCATACCCAGCCCTATTGGCCCCTGCAGGAATTCACATGAACATTCCAAGTGTCCTATGGGCTATTTGCATAACTGCTGCTATTGGCTCCTGCAGCAACTTGACTCCTGCAGCAATTATGAGGTGAGGCCTATTTGCAGAACTGCAGATATGAGAGTGGGGTGATTTTGCCCCCTTTTTTCACCCTCTTAGGGATGGAATTTCCCAAAATCCTTCCTTAGTGGGGGGTCTACATCATAAAAGCAACGTCCCTTCAAAATTTCACGTTCCTAGATTAAATGGTTTGAGCTGGGCGTTGATGAGTCAGTCAGTCAGTCAGTCAGGACACCTTCTTTTATATATATAGATATGAGGGAAGGTTGCTTTCTGTTTGCCTTTACTGTAAGAAATCCTTCAGTTTTAGGGATTACCTAGGCAGCATGGGCCTAAATGCATTTATATTACATGTTATGGTACACACACACAATCGGGCACAGAACTGCAGGCCTAGGGGCCAAATCCAGCCCACCTGGACTCCCAAACTGGCCCTCTGGAGTCCCCCTGGTGCCCCCTCCTTTCCCCTGGCCAGTAATCATTTGGTGGTTTCCTCCTGGCTCTTGTGCAGTCCCCCACCCGCCCCAATTCTAAAAGGTTGAAATGCCTCTACTAAGGCTTTAAGCTAAAACATGCTGGTGTTTGTGATAGTTTTGGCCCCACCCCCTTTCCCTTTGGCTCCACCCACCACTGGAGTCAGGACCCTGAGAGCCTTTCTGAAATGGAATTCGGCCCTTGGGCTGAAAGTTGTTCTGCACCCCTGGGCTAGATGGACAATTAGCTTGACCTAGTATAAGGCAGCTTCCTCTGGTCTAATAGCTGAAACTTTCATTATTGAAGGGGGTGCCCCTTCAGTTAGGATTAGGGAAGTGTGAGGAATCTAGTAGGAGGGTGAAAATAGGGCGGTTTTTCACAATTTGGCCCCCAGATTCCGGTTTGTTAGCCCCACGCTGGTGCCGAGTCGCTGTTGTGTGAGTCAAGCCAGCTTGCGGACTTTTGTCTCTAAGACAGGCCATGGTTTGCGCATTTTTTTTAAACACTAAGGAAATTTGTGCAAATCATGCTCTTTGCCCAAATTAGAAGCTGAAAACTATTTTAAATTGTGCTAGAACTATGTCGTTTCCTGCTTCCAATTTGCACCAATCACACAGTTTGAACAAATAGCACGATTTGTGCACATTTCCTTATTATTATTATTTTTTTTAAATGCACACAAACCATGGCCCACCTTAGAGAAAAAAGTCCTCAGAAACCCCTCTGACTCAGCCTGCTTCTGATCATCAGATCGGAAGTGGGCAGGAAATCTATCAAGCTCAAACGAGCTGGACTTCCCAGTATCAGCACATCCCTAGCCAAACAAACAAAAAACCACACACATGTGTTCCACCATTAGAAGCCTCAAAATTCTACTGCTTATATAAATGACACCTGTTTAGCTAATAGTGTGAAACTTGACATCCATGATCTATCCTATGAGGTCTACACAGTTCTGCAGAATTTCAAAGTGATCTGATGAAAAATTGCTACAGGTACAGAAAGTTACCAAATGATGCTGTGCAATGTCACAAATTGTGTTTGCTTATAAACAACAAATAAGCATGGGTCAACTCACAGGAAGAGTCCTCTGCCAATACTAGAAGGCTCATACGCTTCATAAGGCAATACAGGACCAGGTCAGCATGGGACATCTTTGCTGCTCCCAGGCACCCCATCCCCCCCATCTGGATTTGGGACTGAAAGACCCAGGAAAAGTGCGGGTGCACAGAAGGTAAGTTGTAAGCAACCACAATTTGTGACATTGTACAACATCATTACTAATCACGGGGCTTGTCTGTTAAGGCATCAGCCCAAGTTTCCCATTTCCTGGCTTTGTGGAACCTGAGCCAACATGAGATAGCTTTGACTGTGGTCTTAAACTGGCGGGGTTTTTAAAAAATATAATTGATATACATGTGATGCTTTGAAGTACACAATACTTTCCTAGTCAGCTGTCCAGGGGCACCTGGTTGCTGGTTGAAGGAGATTTTTTTTGGTACAGTACATTTATTTTAAAATGTACTTGGATACATTCAGACTACTATGAACTGCACTGAAACATTAGGAGAAGTATGAAATCCAGGGGATAGTTATGTTCCAACACACACATTAGTCTGGAAGGTTCGGATCTGGTCAATTCACATCAGAAATTACAAAGATTGAATTTGTCAAATATCCTTAGTTGGGGATGGTGGAGAATTTTGTTTTGTTTGCATTTTTAAGCAAGTGCAACTGAAGTGCGACCAAATTAGCGCCTCTCAGGCTAATATGTGAACTGGCACACAGTTATCTCCGAATTTTGTCAAGGATTCTGGCTTGTGCGGAGATCTTTCATGGGTACAGGAGGCTCTCCTCTTCAGACTGTGACCCTCCATGAATTGAGGGTGACAGACATGATGAGGGAGAGGGGTGGGACCGGAGTGCTCCTTCTCCTCATGCATTTGCCCTATTCAGGTTCAGAAGGCCTAAATAGGGCTTATATGTTAGGGGAAATTGCATTAAAAAATGAATAAGAATTTTCATGTTTGTTTTTTTAAATTGCAGATTCATGCAGAAATTGGACAGAATGCACTTATAACTGAATACATGAGAAACTAACACAGACCAGAAATATACTGATTCATCCATCTCTATCCCTAGTACAGGCAAAGCAAACCCTCATGCAGGCTTAGATTCAGGCACGGTGCAAGGCAATTTGGTGCCCTAGGCAAGATCAGATATCCCCTTCCCACTTGAGAGCGCTGTATTTTTTTTTCAAGGCGTTTCTGGTGCCCCCTTTAGCCCTGCGCCCTATGCAGCTGCCTAGTTGGCCTAATGGTAGCACCGGCCCTGCTTAGATTAATATTTGGAGAGCCTAATCCTATCTATGCCTACACAGAAATAAGACCCACTGAGTTCAGTGGGGCTTACATCCACATAAGATTCACCAAACCCCACATACTTACCCACTGGTGGGGCTGTGTGCCTTCCTGACATTTCTGTAGTCTCAGTGACATAGAATATGTAATTCCATCCCAGTTTTCACTGGGCAAATTCACAACTGCTTTCTTCGGTGGTCTGCTTTGACTTGGATTCCTGCGTTGAGCAGGGGGTTGAACTCGATGGCCTTGTAGGCCCCTTCCAACTCTACTATTCTAAGATTCTATGAACCACACTAACTGCTTGCCATATGGAGAAACCTCTGTGCTGTTGCCTTAAAGGCAAGGACCACCATCCAGCTTGCTTATTTGTTTGCTTATATCAGGGGTCCTCAAACTTTTTAAACGGGGGCCAGTTCATTGTCCCTCAGACTGTTGGGGGGCCTGGACTCACTGTCCGCCCCCGCCCCCAGGGCCCTGCCACGGCTCAGCCGGCGGCGGCCCTTGGCTCCCGTGCCACCTCCTTCATGCTGCCCCCCCGCCGCTGCAGGACCCCCCGCTGTCGCTGCTGCAGCCCCCCTGCTGCCCCCCTGCTGCCGCCGCAGGACCACCCCGCTGCCGCCCACCCGCCGCAGGACCGCCCCGCTGCCCCCCACTGCCGCTGCCACTGCCACGGCTGCTGGACCCCCCGCCCCATCCCCCCCCCCACCTCCGCCCGAGTCCGTCCCCTGCCCCACCGCCGCCGTAACCCGCTCCTGCCTCTGTAACCCGCCCCCCCGCCGCCGTAACCCGCCCCCGTCCTACCTGGTCCCCTGCGCGCTGCTGCCGCTGCCGCTGCCACTGCCCGAGTCCGCCGCCGCCGGAGCTGCTTCGTCGCGTCCATCCTGGACTCCGCCCTGCGCTCAGTTTTGAAAAACAGCGTGGGCGGGGTCCAGGATTGACGCGACGGAGCAGGGTCTCATTGCGTCACTTCCGCCGCGCTGGAAATGACACGACGGGACCAGCAGGGCGGCGAGGCGGATGAAGTAAGCCTGCACGGGTGGACGAGAAGGGAGGAGGATGGGCGCTGTCCGCGCCCCGCCACCGGCTAAGTCGCCCCTCCTCCCCTTCCCCCCCAGCAGGAGATGCAGGGTGGCGGGCAGGTGACCCGTGCCCCCCCCGCCGGCTCAGCCACCCCTCCTCCCCTTCCCTCCAAGTTAGATCGGCTGCTGGGCCAGATGAAAAGACCCGGCGGGTTGGATGTGGCCCGCGGGCCGTAGTTTGAGGACCCCTGGCTTATATATCATTCAATTTACAGCCAGACACATCATATGCTAAGTTAATGTGAATGTGCCTTTAGTTTTCCAAATGTAAAAGGCAAACAGGTGGAATGTAAAAATGGACTATTATAGAATCATGGAATAGTAGAGTTGGAAAGGGGCCTCTAAGGCCATCGAGTCCAACCCCCTGCTCAATGCAGAAATCCATGCTAAAGCATCCCTGGCAGATGGCTGTCCAGCTGCACCTTGAATGCCTCCACTATTAGCACACACATGGCATGAATGGTCTCTCTGTTGGACCTATGATATTGATGAGCTTCTGTTGTCCAAGAAGGAACACAAACAGTCTGCTCTTGGTGAAGTCATCATCAAAACACACACACACACACACACACACACACACTTCAAATGCATTTGGATTGGCTTTCTGTTCTGGAAAATATGCACATTAAAATTCAATGGAAAATTCAGTGTCAGCTGTTAAGAAAGCAAAGAAATAGCTATAGAAGAATACAGGGGGTGGGGTGGGGAGAAGCCTTGCATAATCCCAAATGCATAACACTTGATTAGATTCCACATCATGTTTTGCACATTTCTTATTCTTATCTCACCCTTCCTCCAGGGAGCTCATAAATGCTTTCCCCCTTCCCATTTCATACTCACAACAACCCTGTGAGATAGGTTAGGCTGAGAGAGAGAGGGAGGGAGGGAGGCTGGCCCAAGAGATCACTGTGACCAACACAAAGTCACAGCCCCTGCTCCTTGATGGATTCTCCATCGCACCAAGCTGCTGGACATGCGGTGGAGGCTGCTGGTGCTCCAATGTCAGCGGGGCCATGTATCCGCTCCGGATTTAACGTCGAAGGTTTAAGGAGCTATCCATAGTGCTGAACCCTATCCCCAAAATAGGTCCGGCACCACGGGTAGCTCCTTCAAAGTTCGGAGTAAAATCTGCAGCGAATACATAGCCCCGCTGACGTTGGAACCACCAGCCTCCACGGCGGACGTGTATCCACTAAGCTTTGCCTGAATACTCACAAAGGGTCTGGCAGTGGCAGGAAGGGAAACGAGCACTTCCTCAGCTTCAGACCTTCTCAAACCACTTCCATGGCTTAAGGAAGATGACAAGCATTGTCATCTGTGAGCACATGTGAGTCCCGAGAAGCCCCAGTGGCCTATCTGATTGGCTGGTTGCTTTTTCCCAGGCCAATCAACCCCACTGCTGTAACACATCATAACAAGGAGATAGCTTGAGCATGTTTTTGTCTCTGTTGCCGGAGCGAACTCTGTTCACTTCAGCCTCAGCCTGTGCCTCCCCCTCTGCAAAGGATGAATGATGCTGTAGGTCACCAAATTAACATAGGGATGGTATTAGAGCAAGGATTAGCTAGCAAATCACGGTGTATTTTCTTTTTATATAGTTCCTGATTTATTCATCTTGAATCTTACATGAAAAGCCTTGACTAAATATTTTGCTGACCCTCTGGATCTGTCTCACTCACCTGCCCTAACCGTTCATCAGATGCTTCAAGCTTTTAAGGAGAATTAAAAAGGCAGCATGCTTCTGTCCTCTTCTCTGAAAGGAAGTACTACAGGACTGGATTTCATGTCTCCATATTTAGGATAGTTAAGGCGGTGCTGGCAGCTGTTGATTTACGTAAGAAGGAAATGGCTCAGACGCTTCTGCCTTGTAAGAAAGGTGGGAGCATGTCTTTGTTACAGTCTGTGATGCATTGCTGAGTGGGGATTTGAACCCAGGTCTCCCACTCTTAGTCCAATGCTCTAACCCGGACACCCCCAATCTGGTGCCCCCTGGATGCCTTGGACTGCAAGTACCATCATTCCTAGTAACCACTAGGGAGGGGTGAATCTGTGAGTATCGCTTTCTCCCTCACTCAAATATTCTAAGTCTCAAGTTCCTTCTCTCCCAAATATGAAGAATTTTGGTAAATTCTGATAAAAATGAACTGAAATGAAGCAAAATGAAAATTGCCATGCTGGCTGGGAATAATGGAAGTTGGAGTCCAATGCATCTGGAGGCCACCAGACTTGGAAGGCTGCTCTAACCACTACACCAGGCTAATCATTTATTTAGTGGCATCAATGTGCAAGGTGCGTTACCGAACAACAGAAGCAAAAGGCGGCTTGCTTTGCCTAAAGAACATACTGGTCTAATTTTACAGATGGAGCTGGGAGAGAGACAATAAATGACAATGAATGTACTTAGGCCTGGTATCAGTTGGAAATGAAGACTTATGGGATGAAGTGAAAGGTTTTATGACAGTGCTGAGTTTATCAATATGTGCTGCAAGTAAAATGAAGGAGATGGACATACAGATTTTGTTAGACCCATCTGCATTTCACAGACTGTCAGTTGTCTTTCTTTCCATCATCTGCTCATTGATGGAATCAGATTTTTTAAACTAGAATTTCATTCTATGCACACTAATTCGCATTAGTGCTAATTCACGGAATCTGCACATTGGATTCATAGAAATCCAAACTCATTTGAATCTGTTGCAGATTTCTCCAACATCCCTCGAAGCAGGTTGGGGAGCTCCCAGTGCATAATTTATTTTGTAGATTTGGGGCAAATTCTGATTTCCTTTTCCCACATAAGAACATAAGAAGAGCCATGCTGGATCAGACCAAGGGTCCATCCAGTCCAGCATTCTCTTTACACAGTGGCCAACCAGCTGCCCACACAGGATCTCACAAGTCGTACATGAATGCAACAGCACCCTCCCACCCATGTTCCCCAGTAACTGGAGTACATAGGCATACATCTCTTGCCAGTTGTCTAGGGTCGAGCCAGGTTTCGGGTAAGGCACTTATATATACTTGTAACTGTTTCTTTATGATCCTCTGAGAGCAAATACTCTGTAACTTATTATTACAAAACTCCTTGTGCAATTTAGTGTATTTCACTTTGTATCATGCCAAACTCATGTCAATTATGAATGCATTGGATAGCTGTGCATGGATCTTTCTATGCCTATAACAGCTGTGTAACAGCTGTGTCTCTTTGCGTGACTTATTTCTTTTAGTTTCCCCCCCCCCTTAAATTCCCAACACTTCCATCATTTTGTTTTCAAACATTTACCAATACTAATAGGTCACCAGGGATGGTCTAAAGAGAAAATCATGGTATTCTTTTGCGTTGCCCTATTGAGGTCATTTTTCCACATTGAGAGTTTAGTGATAGAGGGTAATACTGTCATGTTGTGAAATGAATACATTATCTTTTCACTTGCTTTTTATTTAGTTAATAGCTGGAGATGTTTCCACAGTGGGTATTTGATGGCTAGACATTTACCTTACGGTTAGGCAGCCAGCACTGGGATCTTCAAAGCCAGTAAATGAGTCCCAGGCTCCAACCATGAATCAATGGCTTCTTCCTTGGCCTATCCCAACCTATATTGGCTTCATATTCCAGATTGGCTCCACCCCTGAATCGACATGGCTCCCCCTTTCCTGTTTCTTGGCTACTTGAACTGCTCTCAGTATTTTTGAAATCAAAATGGGCGGAAGGGTGCTGTTGCACTCATGTCCTGCTTATGGGATCCTGTGGGCAGCTGGTTGGCTACTGTGTGAAGAGAATGCTGGACTGGATAGACCCTTGGTCTGATCCAGCATGGCTCTTCTTATGTTCTTATGTAAAAGTTGGCAACCGTAACCTTATAAAAGACATAAATGTGTGTGCAAGATAGTGACTCAGAATGAACTAGAACTTCTTAAATACATTGCTACCAATTATTCAGAGCTGATCTTGAGACGTGTCTACGGTATGTGCGCAAGTAGAAGTCCTGTTTGGTTGCTTCTCATAAATGCAATTAGCAGCAATCACACAGGCTTTGTGGGGAGAGCCTTCGTGCTTTTGGCAGGCTTCCCTTCTGCAGACATGTCCCAAACATCTGGATGATGGGGTGGGGTGCCAACGATGTGATGGCTAGGCGGGACCAATCTCCTCTTCATGTGTTCGCTAATTGCATCAAGGAGAAATGACTGAATAGGGCTAGAGTCCAAATGAGCTAAACATAGCCAGATGGTGAGAAGATTGTGTGTGTGTGTGTGTGTGTGAGAGAGAGATAGAGAGAGAGAGAGATAGAAGGGAAGAGGGAAGGCGTGAGCCATGGCTTCTCTTGCTTCCTATCTAGGCTTCTAAAGACATCTCATTATTAAACCATGCTTATTGGCTTTAATCCAGTAAAATTATGGTTTCCTTTTAAAGAATATATGGAGTGCACTGCAGAATCCATGGGTCAGATTAATAGAAATCCAAACTCATTTGAATCCGTTGCAGATTTCTCCGACACCCCAAGCATCAAGGCCTTCTCCTGATATGGCTCCCCAGCCATATTGAGTGACATTGTGATAGACCTACCCCTTTCCCTTCAGGGAACATTTACTATGTCATATTGTTCCCCAAGGAACCGCCGAACTTCTGCCCTGGTGTCCCTGGGTGTAGCAAAGGATTTCAAGGCATGTTGCAATCTATTTTTCTGTCATGGCTTTTTTAAATTATTATTTGGTTTTAACTTTGCTTTGTTACATTGTCTTATCTGATTTTATATTATCATAAGCTGCCACGGGAAGGTGTGTCTGATTAAGACAGAAAAGGTATGTGTGTATAAATATTTTAAATAAATGAATATTGCAGGGTGCCCAGTTGATTCATGCAGCTAGGCCTGTTGGGCATCACAGTGGTCCCTTATTATTCTTTATTTATTTGTGATATTTGAATACCACTTAAATATAATAAAATCCCTAAGTGAAAAAAATCCCTTGTGAACTGATTGCTCTCTAGAATATACCTGATCTCCCCTGCAACTGCAGTTTGCAGGGGGAGATCATTAATGGCGGTCAAGAATGGATGCTTGAGAAATTCAATCTTTGTGAATTTTTGTACAAAATGTCCTGGGGTTGGCTCCAAAATTGTTCTTCCACTGGCGGAACTGATACTGCTGGTTGAACATGACTTTCCTGTCCTTTCCTTCCCCCTGAAGCCCCCTGTGAGCCCTCCAAATCTGTTCCAGAGAGTTGGGAGACCCTCTGGAACAGATCTGGGAGGAGGAGAGGATGAGGAGGTCCTATTGTGCCAGCAGTATCCTTTGTTGAATGACCATCTTGGATTGATCTCCTGATCTGCGCCTCTTGGATGAGTGTATGGATTGGAACTGAGCTAGACAATAAATTTTCATACTTTTCCAAATATTGCGAGGTCATTGATTCTTGGCAGTTTAAGGACACAGTCCTATGCATGTTTAGACAGAAAAAAGTTCTACAATTCCCAGCATTCCCCAGCCAGCATCTTGCAACTTTGGAGACACAGCCGGTGCAGTTCTTTCTGTGTCAGCTGTGAGGGGGTGGGTGGGAGGGCACTATAAGCATGGAAACCCAGCTATGAGGTTGGAGCAATTTTCCAACCTCGTAGCTATGTCTCCAAAAAATACTATGGTCATCTAGACACTGTCTAGCGGCCATAGGATTGTGCTGTTAATGTGTCAAAATATACATTTTAAATACATGTTTTGAAAGAAAATATACATTTCAATAAGTATTTAAATATGTAATTGGAGAAAATGGGTGGTGTTTTTTTTCGAGGGGAAAAAAGATGGCAGATTAATGCCAAAATGGAATGGAACAAATCATTGGAAAAAAGGTTACACAGACCGGAAACAGACTGATTCTTGTCCATACCAAAGGACAAGCTGTTTTTCAGAGCTGCTTGTCTGCAGCCATAAGTGACCTCCTCACCGTGGAAACTGATAAGCTTCCAAGCTTCCAATAAATAAGTTTTTATTGTATTATGGCCTTGTCTAGGCACTGTTGAAAACTGCCCATAGAGCTTCGGTGATTGGGCAGTATAGAAATAAATAAATAAATAAATAAATAGGGATTCCTAGAAGAGTAGTATGAAAAACTGCTGCAGTAAAGGACTGCATTCTGACTGAAGTTAAACTATTTACAAGGCTTGGATAGATTTGCACTGCTATCTGATCCCCATAGGGAACTGATCTGAGCAAGATTCATATAGAAAGCTTGGTCTTGGGAACAGGCCTATGAAACATTGGGTTCCCATTGCCCACACATGCTTTCCAGACTTAAGTATTGATGCGGCAGAGAAGCAAAACATACCTTCAACAGCTATGCTAGCAAACACTAGTAGAACATGCTGTTCTAACTTTGCATATGTTTTGAGGTGAAAACGAATGTTCCTCATTCATCCCCTTTTGCAACTTCTTTCGTCCTGGCTGTTCATTTCATCAAAGTCACATTTGATCTATTAGTTTATGGCTTTTATGAATGTCCCTGGGATCATCTTTCTCACTGGAAGAATGGTGCCGTGCTACTGCTAATTAAAAACATTGAGTGTGGAGTGTGGAAATCTTTACTGGCAGTGGTGTAGTAGATCCAGGGCTCACAGGGAAGCAGCACCAGCAATGTTTTTATTAGCAGGGATACAGATGTGATATGCCACCCCACCCCTTCAGAATTCCCTGTTCCCTCTGAGCTTGGGCTGCAATACTCACAGTAACGGGGGGGGGATAAAATTTCCTAACAACAATATATTGTTTATTGTTGTAATGCAAAGTATTATGGGGTGGCTTGGTTTTGATTGGGCAATTAAGACTCATTAGCTTTACAAAAGGCCTGCTCCTGGCAAAGATGAGAAATGCACTCTCCTTGGGGGCGTGGCTTTGGGGACTGTCATGATGAGCCCCTGCACTTTAAAATTTACCACTACACCACTGTTTACTGATCAAGTAGGGACAATCTAAAGCAGTGTTCTCCAACCTTGGGTCCCCAGATGTTTTTGGCCTACAACTCCCAGCATGCCCCAGCCAGCGTGGGAGTTGTAGGCCAAAAACATCTGGGGACCCAAGGTTGGAGAACACTGATCTAAACCAATAAGGGGACCCAAAACAACCGTGCTTTTCGATTCTAGGAGTGATAGATGGTCTGCGATAGGCAGGGAGGGGGAAATGGAGAAACAGAATGTCATCTGTTTTGATTTGGAAAGTCCCAGGAAAAAATCAAAACACTTGAAAATCCTCAAAAGTGCCGAACCATTGTTCAGAGAGATCACGCTACATGTTTTTCATTACTATTGATCCTCAGCTACTCATAGAGTAATGTCTGAGGCTTTAAGTAAAGAGAAGCAGGAAATTTTAAAGCCATTATGTCATGGGAAGCAGGAACCGAAATGAGGAGTGGACCCTATGGGACTAGTTCCCTGCCTGTATTGTAGGTCACCACCATTCTTGTTACAACTAAGCAATCTTGTAATGGCCATGCTCACATAGCTTTCATGTATTAGTCTCAATTCTTCAAAAAATGCACGCGATATAATTCCTGCTCACATGATCTGACATATGAGTCAGCCCATTTATCAGACTTGTAGCAGAGACAGGAAACATATATCCCTGTGGGCTGTGGGCATTTTTGTCTGGCCCATCTTGGGGGCTAACAACAACACATTACATGCCATCATGTATAACAGAGCTTTAGGGTCGTCAAACTAGATGAGACACCCTTTGTGCAATTAGCACTTAAGTAAATGGATTTTAAAAAGTAAGTAGTAGAAACACTGGCAGGGGGAGATATCTGGATCCTGGCACTTTAACCCTTTGCCGCCGCCCGCCCCCAGCATAGTCTCAATCTATATAGGGCCCCCAGCACCTGCTATTTGCGTGGGAAGTAGGGATTTATGGACACTGTAAAATCAGTTCCATCTGTGTTTCACGGATTGTCAGGCACCTTCTGCTCTGTCATCCGCTCGTTGATGGAATTGGATCTTGCGCAGATGCTTGCGTATGCATTTGCCCGGATTTGGAGTTGCAAATTCACACTCCTGAAAATGCAGAAATCCCCCCACAAATGCAAATAAATCCCACCCAAATGCCTATTTTCATGCTTTAGCCTATCCACATTTTTGGTCTATTTTACATATTTTTCTATGACCAAATTTGCATAAAATTTAATTAACTCGGTGGCACGGAGCACCTTTTATCAGCTTAGGCTGATATACCAACTACATCCTTATCTGGACAGAGCTAGCCTAGCTACAGTTATCCATGCTCTGGTAACCTCTCGTTTGGATTACTGCAATGCGTTATACGTGGGGCTGCCTTTGAAAACGGTCCGGAAACTTCAGCTCGTCCAAAATAGGGCAGTAAGATTATTAACCGGGACTGGCCGACGAGAACATATTATGCCAGCGCTTTCTCATCTGCACTGGCTGCCAGTCTGTTTCCGGGCCCGATTCAAAGTGCTGGTACTAACATTTAAAGCCCTAAACGGCTTGGGGCCAGGGTATCTGAAGGATCATTTCTTCCCATATGTTCCTGCCCGGACACTAAGATCTGCATCAGCGGTCCTTCTCCGAGAGCCCCTGCCAAAGGAAGTGAGGCAGGTGGCTACCAGGAGGAGGGCCTTTTCTGCTGTGGCACCCCGGTTATGGAATGAGCTCCCCAAAGAGGTTCGCCTGGCGCCTACTTTGTATTCTTTCCGGCGCCAGGTGAAGACCTTTTTGTTCTCCCAGGCATTTTAATCATTTTAATCATCTTAATCATTTTAATCATTTTAATCTTGTAGTTGTTTTTAATTCCATTATTGTAACTGCTGCTGCTAGCTCTGCTGTTTGTTTTTAATCTGTGGTTTTAAATTTTATATTTTATATTGTATTTTATGATTTTAACTGTTGTAAACTGTCCAGAGAGCTTCGGCTATTGGGCGGTATAAAAATGTATTAAATAATAAATAAACAAATAAATAAATAAATTTAAAAAAAAATGGTCTGGAAGTCCACAGAATCCATGTGGCTTGTGGAAAGCCAGTCTGCTGAAGAATCAGTGGGTCAGATTCTTAGAAATTCGAACTCATTTGAGTCCATTGCAGATTTCTCTGGCAATCCTAATGGGAAAAAAAGTTTCCATTGGCATGAATGAGAGCTCTCCCCACACCCTAATGCAAATAGCAGGCATGGGTGGAGGGT
This sequence comes from Shinisaurus crocodilurus, assembly GCA_021292165.1. Lineage (NCBI taxonomy): Eukaryota > Metazoa > Chordata > Lepidosauria > Squamata > Shinisauridae > Shinisaurus > Shinisaurus crocodilurus. The sequence continues at coordinate 21,567,638 of CM037877.1, read as the reverse complement.
AGGAACGTGCGCAGACCTCGATTGTGGGGAGGAAGTCCGGCGAATTCGCTGGGCTCCAGCCCCGAGCTCCACTCGCCCTACCTTTCCTCCGGCTCGACTCGTGTTCTCGCGAGCCAAGCCGGGAGAAGCGACTTCCGGTTTCTGGTGCTACGCTGTTTACGTAGAAAATGGCGTAAAATATGTTAAAAACGGCTGCGATTTGTGTAATTTGCACAAATCGTGGCCTAATTTGTGCAAATTGCAGCAATTTTATGTTTTTTTAAAATGTAAACAATGTAGAGCTGGGGACCCGGAAGTCTGGCAAGCGCCTCAGCTGGCCTGGCGCTCGTGCTCGGCTTGGCTCACACGCCACGAGTCGAGTGCTGGGTGCGTCGCCCACCCCAAGTGGAGGGTATGATCCAGATCAGCACCACAGTATGTGTGTCTGAGAGAGAGAGAGAGAGAGAGAGAGAGAGAGAGAGATATTAACCCCCCTATCCCCCCCAGTGTCAGGGTTCTGATCCAACTTGCATGCCTTCCAGATGTTTTGGACTGGAACTCCCGACAGCCCCAGCCAGCATAGCCAATGGAAAGTGATGATGGGAGTTGTAGTCCCCAACATCTGGGGAGGCACCATGTTGGGGAAGGCTGCCTTACAGTGATATGTCCAAGACCACCCAATTTGCTTCACAGCTGATTCAAACTCAGGACTTTTCAGTCTGTTCATCCTCAGTTCTTCATGAATGGAACTGCCAAGCCAATGCTATGGTGGGGCACATGTGGAAGGTCCCAGGTTCAGTTCCCCACATCTCCAGGTAAGAAAGAATCCAGCCCCAAACCTTGGGGCTTCCTATGTTCCTAATGCCTGTGACTGCAACCCCCCCACTGCCCAGTCCAAAGTAACATCAGAATGGGACCCTAAGAGGTCAAGTTTGCATTGCAAGATTGCTGTAACTATCCATCAGCTGTGAACAAAGAATATCCCAGCTGGCTCCAAATTGACTAAAACAAGTTTTGTTTATTTGCAATTATTATATATGAGACACAAGAAGATAGGGATATTTAGAGTTGATAAAATTAAAGGCCTTGGAGACAATGCAATTAAACATCTTCACATGTTCTCTTGCCATTGCCTTGCAGGAGGAATGAGCGGATAGAAATGAGGGTGCTTTAAAAAAAATATTATTATTAAATCCTGTGCCCTTTGTGCAGGTAGCAACTACAGCATACCCTGATGACTTTTCATTTGTTTTCCAATGGTACATTGATTTTCCCTGATGATAGGGAATGTCACAAAGCAAACAGTTCCATAATTAAAATATGCAGCACAGGGTGTTTGTGCGAGAGAGGACTGGGGGAGAGAGCAGGGGAAGAGGAACGCTTGTGGGAGGGGGGAGAAAGATCTTAAGACAGGGAAGTTTTGAACATATTATTCACAGGAAGAACATGGTGTGGATTTGAGATGGGTGGGATTCAGGATGCTGCTCAGTGGTGCCTCCAGGTTTTGGAGGGCCCTTGGATAAGGAGCCCTCAGTGGGCCCTCTCCTCTGTGTCTCTGGGCCCAATCCGCACAACTGCCCAGTGGGGAGGCTGCTGCTCCCTCTCTCTTGTCATTGCTTGCATGCTCAGAGAGGACAGGTGAACAGGTAGTGACAGTGAGGGAGGAGTAGGAAGAGCAGGATCAGGAGGCTCCAGTGGACCCCCTAGAGTCATGTGCACCTTAGCAGGTGTCCAGTGATGCCTACATTTGATACCAGCTCTGATGGTGCTACCCAGATCCATCACAGAATTTGGTGGTCTTTGGCACTAGTCCATAGCATACATTACATATGGAAAGGATGGCCAACCTACTTATTAATTTGTTTTATTTCATTTAAAAATATTTTGGGGGCACCTTTAAGGGTGGAACCCTCTGTCTGTTTTATCTGTTTGTTTTCTGGTCTAGACATTGGACTGGAGGATGGAGGAGTCCAGCTGCCTATGGGTGGTCAAGTTCCATCTCCATCTCCATATCTATCTATCTATCTATCTATTGGCATTGCATGCCAAAGGCTTTCATAGGTATAGAGCATGGTGTTGAACCTCTTTCAGCATGAAGTCTGAATTCCATTTTGGTGGAGCTCTTGGGGTTCACATTCAACTGGTGAGCAGGGCCAAAGGCAAAAGAGGCAGGGCCAAAAATATAAAAAAATTACCAGCATATTTTAGTGAAAATCTCTTACTCCTAGTAAATAAGCCTTAGAAGAGGCATTTCAAGTTTTTAGAATGGGAGAAAATGCACAAAAGACAGGAAACCATGAAACAATTGCTGGTTGGAGAAAGGGCTGGGGTCAGGGCCATTGGGTGTGGCCAGCTGGTGATCCTCAGAGGGCTGCATTGGACCCATTGGCCAGTGGTTCAACACCTCTGACCTAAAGAGTTCACAGCTGAACTGAAAGTTGAATCAAGGACTCCCCGGCTCACACTCTTACAGCGCAATCCTATAATCCCATACATGTTTACTTAAGTGTAAATACCCTTGAATTCATTATGGTAAGTGTGTTTAGGTTTTCAGCATTAAGGCACAATCCTATGCTTCTTTAAACAGAGAAAAGTCCTACAACTCCCAGCCTTCCCCAGCCAGCTGGGGAAGGCTAGGAGTTGTAGGACTTTCCCCCCCTGTCTAAACGTAGGATTGTGCCCTTAGCCACTTTCACTAGGGAGGGGTTCACTCAACCTCATGCATTGAAAGTACATGTGAGCGGGTCATGAAGTTGTGCTCTGTTGCTCCGCCCCTCGCTGCTGATGCACACATTGGCCTTGCCCTCCACCAGTGGTTCATTCAGTGACTGTGTGAAGGGACCCTATGTGAATACTAACAGAGGCATGTAGACTCCTCCATACAAGGAGGAGTCTACATGCATGCACATGCGTAGTGCCCCTTCACACAGCCACAAAATGTGCCACTGGGGGGATGGGGCTACACAGAGTGCAATCCCACAAAACCCCCCCCCCCCACATGTGTACCTTTAATGCAGGAGGGATTTCTATGAGGATGATAATGATGACGATGCTGATTTGGTTTCCAAGTACAATCATTCACCCCACTTACAATACCAATTACGCTAAGTGGGGAGGGATTTCTTACGTACAATGCTATAATTTGTAGTGGCTCCATTTTTGCCTTTGGAGGTCGGGCAGGCACCAACATTGTACTGTTTTCGGTGCCTCCTGAAAATATATTTATTTCAGGAAGCCTTCCTTGATTGACCAGGCACGGGTTTGAATGATTCTGTTTTAACTATTCTTTTATTCCTTTTATCTTTTCATTGTTCACTGCTCCAAAATCTATTTAGATGTGGAGTGGTATATAAATGTTGTAAATAAAATAAAATAATTTTGGGTATTTTTTTAATTATTATTATTATTATTATTATTATTATTATTATTATTATTATTATTATTATTACATGATCCTCCTCCTCCTCTCCATTTTATCCTCACAACAACCCTGTGAGGTAGATTAGGCTGGGAGTCAGTGACTGGGCCAAAGTCACCCAGTGAGCTTCATGGCTGAGCGGGGACTAGAACCCGGATCTCCCGAGTCCCAGTCCAACACTCTAACTGGTACGCCATTCTGACATTAAGTGAAATGTAGTTGAATCTTGCTCTTCTTCTTTTAAATGGAAGATCCATCTCTAAGGAGATGGGCAATTACCACTCCATGTGTTATAAATATTCTGAAATGTAAACTATATATTTTTAAACAATGTAATTGACTTTGGTGGTTGTTTTTTTTTTTAAATACTGGAGACTAAGGATGGAACATTTCAGCCCTAAGGTGAATGTTTCAGACAGAGGTATGAGGATGTTTCAGACAAAGAGTTATGGTAGAAATTATTTCACAACATTTAGAGTGGTATACTGTGATCAGCACCTACAAAGGAATGAGCCTCTTAATGGAATATAGGGTTAAATTAATTCGATGCATTCTAAAGAGTGTACTTTACAATGCTGTTGAGACTAGATTCCTCTAGTATCCATAGAGATAACCTTTGTACTACAGTATGTCAACATTTGACATAACAAACTGTAGTCAGATAACTATGTGTGATCTAATATTAAACTCTTATTTGAATTTTAGTGCTGAAATGAATTGCATTTGTCAACATCACAGGTCAAATCGGAATTCAAATCTAATGCTCTTCCACTGTTATCTATATGTCAGTGACTCCCAATCCTGAGTTCAGCGGTGGTGTCAATTTGGTTCTTATCTTTGCCAAGGTCTCCCATAGTCCCCAATGGGACTGAATTCTTGGTTTCATTTGTGAATAAATTATTTTTGAGAATCCCAAGTCTGAAGATGATCTCATATACACCCCCCCCCCGCACAGTGGCCTGCTCTAGTCGCGACTTAGGATACAGAGTGAAATTAATTAGATGCCCCAAAACAGAGAATTACGGAGTGATCCTATGCCCCCCTAGACAGTGTCTAGGGAGCCATGGGATTCTTCGGATTCCCACATCTGAGGTCAGAAAAGAAATCAAAGCTGGGGATCAGCACTTGGATCCCCCTCCCCCCTTGCACCCGGTGTGGAAAGAACTGTGCCGGCTGCTTCTCTGAGGTTATAAGAGCGACCTTAGAGAAGGGGTAACGGGAGTGTTCCGGGCGGCAGGGAAGGGAGGAGACTGGGGCCACCAGGATATTACTATCCTGGTGATGCTCCAGCCTCCTTCCCTCCCCATCCAAAGCACCACAGCTAGACAGCTGCAATTTTCTGTCTAGATAAAATGCAGGGGCAGAGAAGCAGGGAGGCAAAGATTGCCTCCATGCCGTTCCTACTCTGCATAGGATGCCTGTAATCCTCCGGGTATGGAGGCTTACGGGCATCCCCACTAGATTGCACCCTTATACAATGTTATGGAACCCCTACTGGAGAGGGGTGGGGATAGTTGGACAAAAGAGAGGGGGAAATGTGGGGAGAACTCACCATGGATATGCCACTTTTGGCATTTGCTTGTGCTCATGCCTATTCATTGCATTGGACTAAAGCAGGGCTCTCCAATCTTGGGTCCCCAGATGTTTCTGGACTACAGCTCCCAGAATCTCTTGCCATTAGCCATGCTGGCTGGGTATGCTGGGAGCTGTAGGCCAGCAACATCTGGGGACCCAAGGTTGGAGAGCCCTGAACTAAACGATAGGTCACTCTGTATTGGTGTCATATATACACGCTCACTGGTGTTAGCATACTTATAATATTCTTGGGTCCATAAATGTGGGCAACAGGAATAAGGAATGAAATAAAACAGGAACTGTAAAAGAGAGATGGAAGCTGCTAGGGCAGCTGTCTCAAGACTTTCTTTGATCCAACAGGCCTCAGTGGCCTTAGAACAGCCTCTTAAATTTCCATTCCCTCAATAAGAGAAGTGGAGTATAAATATTTAAACTCATAAATAGCATCCCATGTAAGATAATATCTTAAAAGTATCAATACCTGCATACTTAGGTTAGGATGAGTTCAGACTTTGAACAAGGATTTAACATGAAAAAGTGACAATGTTGCTCAATTGCTTGCTGGTAAAGTCACTTAGCTTCAATCTGACCTGCCTGCAACAGTTCAAAGTCTGTATTGCGACTGTCAGAAGCACCTGCTGGTCATGGTTGCTTGGATCAGTTCAGCCTGGTCACCCTGGATGACAAAACTCTTGGCACTGTGAAGGCTACCATGCGTAAGCTGGACCTTTGCACACCATGGTTGGTGGAAGCCAGTCACATCAAACTTGATGGCAGGGGGCCAGGCTTCTGGTCAGAGATGTGAATGCTTCATTGGAGGAGGGTAGGATCCCACCATCCTTAAAAGAGGCAGTGATCCCCTCACTCCTCAAGAAACTACCATTATGCAAAGAAGATATGGCCAATTTTAGGCCTTTATCTAGCTATCTCTTTTAGGGAAAGTGGCAGCAGAGCAACTCCAGATCTTCTTGAAAGCTGAAACTACTTTGTTTGACCTAGTTTGATGATCTTCATCTAGAGACTGTTGATCATATGGGACCTCTCTGTGACTTTTGCTAGTGTGAACTAAACATTTTTTTTTTACATTCTCTTGAACATCTGGCTGGGGTGTCCAGGCTGGCTCTCTAGTGGCCTCATTCCTTTTTGTCTGATTGGCCCTGTGGAATTTGATGTGTGGCATTTGGAGGGGCTTGGTGTTGTCACCATGCTGTTTAATATCTATAGGAAGCCACTGGGAGAGATCATGCATAGCTTTAGAGCAAGAGTGGGCAACTTGTGATCCTCCAGATGTTTTGGCCTACAACTCCCATCACCCCCAACCATTGGCTGTGCTGGCTAGGGTTGATGGGAATTCTAGGCCAAAACATCTGGAGGACCACAACTTGCCCACCCCTGCTTTAGAGTGAGTTGTCATCAGTATGCTGATGACACCCACTCTATATTTCTGTGACAGGCCTCCTACCCTAGAGTAAACATGGAAAAAGGATGTAGCTGCTAGATAAAGATTTAAAGTCATTTCTGCTTTGGCCCACAGTGAAGCAAGTTAGGCATAGAGGCAGTGGATTATCTAGTATTTAGTGAGTTTTAGCAAGGGTTCTGAACTTTCGCAAACCTTTCCAGTGTGATTTTCACCCCTCATTCATATCTGTCCATCTTATCTTCTTCCTCCTACTGTAAGCTTCCTCTTTTGGATGGCAACATTCAACATCCACCATAGGTCAGCACGCCTTTATCATCTATCATGCTGCATCACTTTTAATTCCTTGGGGGTTCCTTCCTGCTTAGGGTTTCACCAAGGCTGATCACATGTAGGGCTGACAAAAAGGTCAGCCAAGAAGCTTGATTTTTGCATTCTGAATTGCATTATCTTGATGTGAATTAGAGACTGGGACAACACAGCAATAGCAGAACATGTGCCTAAAAGACTTCCTATGTAGGAGGATGCTGTGGGTGTACTTAATAGGCAAACACCTTTTTCTAGGCAAGAACAGAGTGAAGGGACAAATGAGTCACTAATGCAGAAAGTTTGATCAGGCTGGATGTATTAGATAGTATCTATCTTTTGTGTTGGGCTTCAGATCTCTGAGAGGACAAGGTGGGTGGGTGAGAGGGAGAGATTGGGTGGGACTGCATGGGGTGGGATGAGGAGCAATTTCTCTCCATTCTTATTGGATGCCCAGGGAGGTCAGGGTCCATGTGAACGTCCCTCTACCTCCAATGACACTTGCATTTTGAGAATTGTGATTCAGTAGGCACCATGGCCATCTTGCCAGTTTCTGCTTCCCAGTAAATCTCCAGTCTTGTTGTGGACATAACCCACCTGCATGGACAGGAAGTGAACACAGGAACACAGGATGCAGACCATTGATCCAATACAACTCAGTCTTGCCCACACTGACTGATACTGGTTTTACATGGTTTCAGACGGAAGGGTTTTCCAGGCCTACCTAGAGATGTCAGGGATTGAACCTAGGACAAGTGTGGGATTGTCCTGTCTGTAGGATCCACAGCATGATGCCAGCATGAGATTCTAGGGATGGATGAACCTGTCACGTTCAGTTCTGCTCACTTTCTCATTTTCCAACATTGTTTGTTCTATCTCATTTCCATATCAGTTTGTATTTTTTTCCATAAAAGCCTGCATACACATTTGTACAAAGTTTTATATGCATTTCCCCCTCGAATATACACATTTTTGGACACAATTTCCACTTTTACAACTATATACATTTTTGTATGCATTTTTCCAAATATATTTTTTGCAAGCATATTTTGTGCAGACTTTCCCCTATTATATGCATTTGTTGTTGTGTGCATTTTTGGATTTGCAAACTGCATCACAAAATCTGAAAAGTGCAAATATCACTGTATAGCTTTGGTCCAGTTCATATGCACGGTTGGGAAATGTGATCTTGATAACCCAATGAGCTCACACCCATCCTACGATTCTTCCATATAACCTCAAAGAGAATGGTCTGTGCAGATCCACTCCTGATTTCTCTGGAGTTCTTGGTGAGGAACTTAGTTTGTCAGAAACATTTTGAGAAACTCAAGTGCGTGCCCCACTAATCACAATTGCCTGAACGTTTGTTGGCTCTCTAATGTGTTAGGAGAGCAATCTGTTACAAAGGAAGTTATTGAGCATGGTCCAGACAGAAACAAGTGCGTTGAAATCTAATTGGTTTAATTGATTGAGAATTAAGCAGAGCTTTTTTGTTGTTGCTGTTAGGGCCATAATCCCTCAGGGGTAATCTGTTGAGTGGCTAAAGTAGGCCGCAGGTGAGTGGAACCAGAGCCAAAAGTTGGTGGGGCTCCCCTTTCTCTCTCTTTCTGTCACCCCCTCCTCTCCCCCCTCCATCTTCCTCCACACCCAGCAGCAGGGGAGGCCGGCGACTCCTGCGTCAGCGGGGCTCCTTATCCATTGCATCTTTTTGTTTGAGCTTTATAGGAACTACCCATGGTGCTGAACTCCGCCCCCAAAATAGGTTCACCACCACGGAGCACCATGGATAGCTCCTGTGAAGCTCAAACAAAAAGATGCAACGGAGAAGGAGACGTAGGAAGCAGGCGAGTGCCAGGGGAAGGACAGATTGCTTTTGCCAGAGGCCTGAATTCATTGCTAGCAGAGGGCTTTTGGAATCAGGTTGAGGGCTTCAGGCTTCCCACCCCTGTCTTAAAGCTGTGAGACTTAAAAGCCCAGGGCTGTCCCAAGACATTTTGCTGCCTGAGCTGAAGAACAAGATGGCGCCCCTCCTGACTGTTTCCATGTACAAAAGCGGAATGCACTGGCCGTTGAACCATTTCTCAACATTGCTGATGGGACAGCATCCTCCCTCATACCCGATGGCAGCGGGCTATTTCATGGGGCACAGGACAGGCTGTGTGGCACTTACACAGCTCTCTCTTCCGACATCTTGCTGCCGCCTGCCAGCATCTGCTGCCTGACTCCGAGGTAACCGCCTCTAACGGCAGGGCTGGCCCTGTAAAAAACCGACAAAGTCTCTTGCACTGGATCTCTGTTACATTTTGTCAGTCAACAGAGGGGCTTCGCTTCACAGTTTCCTCTGTGGAGAGGGTCTCTCCTCTCTCCATTCGTACTATAAGGGATTAATCACAACACCAATGAAGATGGATACTAGAAGAGAGAGAGAGAGAGGGAAAAAACATGTTTACAGCTGAAATTCAGACATTTGGCCCAGTAATGCAATGGGGATTCAGTAGCACTCGCACGCCGGCACACATGTGACTGTGTTACAAGAAACCGAGCCGTTATTCCCCCACCCCCGCCTGTAAGCCAAACCACAATTCTATGATCAAACCATATTGAAGATATTACACAATGCTAGAAAACCAAGCAAATGAAATAAAATAATTTAAAAAAAAACATCTCCCCGTTGACCTCAAGGGGTGTGCTGTAAATGAATTGTGCTTTTCCGTAGGTTGAGGTCAGGGGCTGTTTGACCTATAGCACATGTGCCAAAAGCAGCATAGGCAGTGAGGATTGCTGATACACTGAAGAAGGCATGGGAAGGCCTTTAGCCTGGGTTGCGTCATGTTCAGAAATGATGTTCGGCTCGGTCTTCTCCCAAAAGAGGGTCTATGACCCCCCTGGCAAACCTGAAGTGCAGACTGAAGGGGCAGAATTGCAGCTTGAGATTGATAGGCAAATGGTCAAGGAGCACCTGATTACTCTGAACGAGTTTAAATCTCCAGGGCCTGATGAGCTGCATCCTAGAGTAATAAAGGAACTGGCAGAAGAACTCTCAGAACCACTGTCTATTATCTTTGAGAAATCATGGAGGACAGGTGAAGTGCCAGACGACTGGAGGAGGGCAAATGTTGTTCCCATCTTCAAAAAGGGCAAGAAGGAGGAACCTGGGAACTATAGGCCAGTCAGTCTGACATCAATCCCTGGGAAGATTTTTGAGCAGATTATAAAGAAGTCAGTCTGCAAGCACCTTGAAAACAATGCAGTGATTACTAGAAGCCAGCATGGATTTGTCAAGAACAAATCCTGTCAGACTAATCTGATCTCATTTTTTGATCGGGTAACCTCCCTTGTGGACTGTGGGAATGCTGTGGACATTATATATCTGGACTTCAGCAAAGCTTTCGACAAAGTGCCTCATGATATCCTGATTAGTAAGCTAGCTAAGAGTGGGCTAGATGGAACAACTATCAGGTGGATCCACAATTGGCTACAGAATCGGACTCAAAGAGTGCTTATCAATGGTTCCTTCTCAAACTGGGGAGAGGTAACGAGCGGGGTACCACAGGGCTCGGTCCTGGGCCCGGTGCTCTTCAACATTTTTATTAATGACTTGGATCAGGAGGTACAGGGAATGCTTATCAAATTTGCAGATGACACAAAGTTGGGTGGAACAGCTAATACTCTGGAAGACAGAAACAAAATTCAAAGTGACCTCGATAGGCTGGAGCGCTGGGCCGAAAACAACAGAATGAAATTTAATAGGGATAAATGCCAAGTGCTGCACCTAGGGAGAGGAAACCAAATGCAGAGTTACAGAATGGGGGACACTTGGCTCAACAATACTACAAGTGAGAAGGATCTTGGAATTGTGGTAGATCACAAACTGAATATGAGCCAGCAATGCGATGTGGCTGCAAAGAAGGCAAATGCTATTTTGGGCTGTATTAATAGAAGTATAGCTTCCAAATCGCGGGAAGTGATAATTCCCCTTTACTCGGCACTGGTTAGGCCTCATCTTGAGTACTGCGTCCAGTTCTGGACACCTCACTTTAAGAAGGACATAGACAAACTGGAGAGGGTTCAGAGGAGGGCAACAAGGATGATAAAGGGACTGGAAACAAGGCCCTATGAGGAGAGACTGAAAGAACTGGGCATGTTTAGCCTTCAGAAGAGGAGACTGAGGGGAGATATGATCGCACTCTTCCAGTATTTGAAGGGATGTCACACAGAGGAGGGCAAAGATCTCTTCTCGTTCATCCCAGTTTGCAGGACACGGAATAATGGGCTCAAGTTACAGGAACCTAGATTCCACCTAAACATCAGGAAAAATTTCCTGACTGTCAGAGCAATAAGACAATGGAATCAACTACCTAGGGAGGTGGTGGGCTCTCCCAGTCTGGAGGCATTCAAGGTGCAGCTGGACAGACATCTGTCAGAGATGCTTTGACCTGGATTCCTGCATTGAGCAGGGGGTTGGACTCGATGGCCTTGTAGGCCCCTTCCAACTCTACTTTTCTATGATTCTATGATTCTATGATTCTATGATCATTTGCACTCAGCCTGGCAAAGTCAAAGCCCTAGAGCTGTCATAGATTATTTCTCTCCCTTTGGAATCAATGGAAGGGTAACGGCTTTTCCCCCTAAGGGGTTCCCCCTGCTACTCACTGGCACTGGAAATCACAGCAGGAGCAGCAACTGTGTTGAGAAGCCTGGCCACCATTTTGTAAGCTCCACAATGCCCCAGACTTGGTGTGGTCCTTGAGCATTGTATGTGTGTGTGGGAGTGGAGAATATTCAGAGAAAATTCTGCAAAGTGGCCTTTTGTGTGTGTGTGTGTGTGTGAGAGAGAGAGAGAGAGAGAGAGAGAGAGAGAGAGACAGAGACAGAGACAGAGACAGACAGATAGGGGTCACGCAACATGATAAACCATGTTTTTTTTCAGAGTGGCATGTTGTGTTGTCTGTACCCAGCAGCATGGTTTGTTAACTATACACAAGCCACTCTGGCCAGGTTCAGATAACATGACAAGACACTCTGAAACAAACGTGGTTTATAAGCCCCACCATGGCTTATTGTGCTGTGTGAATCCAGTCAGAGAGACAGAGATAGAGAGGGCTGAGGAAATCTCAGAAATTTTCTCAGAAAAGAACCCTTCCTGAGCTACAGCTGAATAATGTGAGTAAAAAGACATTTGTCACCAGAAATGTATCCAACTCTGTCCTATTCCAGGGACAAACTTCTGAATAGTGGTACCTCTATTCCAGAAAAGGAGCACAATCCAGCATGTGCCCTTAACCCTCCATTGAAAACAATGGATTTTGGCTGGATCATGTCCCACGTATTTAACGACCAGTTTCTAGCCAGTAATTCTATGGCACTGTACCTCTAATATGGTGTTATGAATGCTAGTCTAATCATATCCTTCGTCAGGCAAAATAATATTAAGGTGCAATCCTATGCATGTTTAGACAGAAAAAAGGTCTACAACTCCCAGCATGCCCCAGCCAGCAGGTGGGGGAGGAGGGTTTGAAGACGTTCAAATGAGGCTCTACCAGTTGATGTGATGCCTTCAGGTTTCACCCAAAATTGTCCACAGGACCACTGGAGTGGGAACAAGAAAGAAGCAACTGATGGTTGGTCCCCCATTTTGTAGAGATAACATCTAGCTCAGTCCTGAAGGTCAGGGTGTTGTTACTTGGTGATTTCCAGCTGCTCCTCTCTCTTCTTCCCCACCTCTTGTGTTATTTTCATGTTCAGAAAGGCAGCCCTGCAGAAGACAAAGCACAAACTTGCTTTTTCAGATCTCCCATCAGTAGAGGCTTGGGGGCTAATTCTGTTCAGAAGACATTTGCCTTCTGGCACAGCAGATAACTCCTGATAATGGCGAACTAGAAGCAAAGAAGATCAGCTTAGAAAGTTCATCCCAGCAATGATTTTGCAGCGCTCTTGATACTGAATCCCAGCGTGATTAAGAGCAATCTTAAAGGAAACCCTCAGCTGCTGGAACTTGACATATCTAGAAACATCAAACATCAAATACATTTTCTTTTATTGTACCAATTTCTGCTGGAGGAAGCCAAGTTCCTAAGTTATTAATTGCGATGCCCAAGTTCTTGAGCATAGAATACAGGATTGTTACTTTTTCTTCTGGCAATCCTCCTTCCCCTTTAACATCTGCATGCCAGACAAAATAATAATCATCATCTTCATCCATGGATGAAATTGTTTCCCTGAATGCCAGGGAATGCCAGCTGCACATGTTGAATTTTTGCCTGCCACACAGCTGCTCAGGTCAGGAGTCTTGCAAGGAAATCCCTTCTTGCTTGAGCTTTTTACAGAGCAATGCTACACAAGTCTGCTCAGAAGTAAGTCCTATTAAGTTCAGCAGGGCTTACTCCCAGGTAAATAGGTATAGAGTTGCAGCCTGACAGATGTCTTATTGAAACCAGATCATGAGAAATAAGGAAAACAAAATAACTGCTGGCAAATATTTAGTGAAATTAAGAACCAGAATCAATTTCTGTTTTAGATAACACGGATTCTGCTTTCCTTCATTTTCAGTCCGTGTAAAATTGTGGCAAGCTAATTTTGATATATTCCACAAAAGGAGAGCCATGAAGCTGTTCATTATTTTCAGCATGTGCTAAGCAAAGCTCAGTTTTGGTGTATCTGTTTTTGCTTGAGGCCAGAATATAAAATGCAGTAACTATTAATTAAAATTAAGCATTCAAGTTTGTACAACAGACATTGCTCCAACAAAACACAGGAATTCATTTCAGCTCTCTCTTTCTCTCTCTTTTGGTAGGACTAACCAGACAATCCTATTGCTGAGATTTATGAACCTGCTCCTTGTAGGTTCTTGTGTGTCTTTCATTAACAAAATATGAGCGTGGGGCAGTCGTTAATGCACTTGCCCTTATGAAAACACCCACGAGTGAGGAAAGTAATAATTATCACTGCCGTGTGAAGGGAGTAAATGAGCCACAAAGTAAACAAGCCACCAAATTGCACGTAGTCTGTGCTGAATCAGGGAACGGAATTCTTCTCTTGAACTTTCAAGGGCAGCACATTTATTAAGTATTTGTTTAGAAACTAAAAATAACGTGCAGGCAATAAACACACCGAAAAAGCCTCCTATGATTATCCAATAGCACTTCAAAAGCTGTTGGCCACTTATAAGACCCCGAGGTGATAATAAACTAAATGTGAGTTGCATCTTTATATTCCTGTGGATGATGGGGAAATGGTTTTGCACTGTTTCCTCTACTGATGTTCTTTCTATAATGATGTGTATGTAGTCTGATTGGGCAGGAAATGAATGACTACTATTTAGGAATTGATATTTTAGGAGTTTTTAGAGGCAACTCAATACTCATTTAGCACTTTCATTTGCTTGGCAGGGGTGTGCAAGATACTTTTTCCATTTAGTTATTCCATTCCTATTTCTTTTCATCATCATCATCATCATCATCATCATCATCATCATCATCACATTTGTTTTCTTTTTCTCCATTCATTTTCATTCCCATTGCTTTCAGTGGAAGACCCAGCTGCTCTTCTGCTGCCCAGACATTTTGTGTTTTCCATCCAATTGGCATGAACTTTTAGGCATTCTTCTACCCTGGGCTGGCCTGCCAAATCTGAGACAGATCGGGAAAAGGGTTCCTATTTTATAGACAATTAAAAAAGGTACACAGACAGACTCACAGAGATCAGACTATTAATTAATACACCTCAATAAACTATTAACCACAAGTAACTAAGCACTATTTTCAAGGCTTGGTGATCCCGAAATATCGCAGAGCCTTTACTCTGGTGCGTTTTAATTCCCTCCCTATCCTCAGCCTTATTGGAGGGGAAATACCTGCGTATTCCTTACTCTCAACGTACCTGCCCATGTCATTCGGGTGAGGTCAAAACAATTACCCATGTTTTATTACACTGCACATACTATAGGGACATTCACTCTCTTTACATCACCCCCAATTTTTAAAAAAAATATTACTAGGCAGATCTAATATTTATTTTATTTTATTTTTTATTTTATTTATTGTATTTTTAAATCGCCCATCTAGCCAGTACCCGGCCACTCTGGGTGATGTACAACATACAATAAAATAAAACAGATTAAAATACACTTAAAACCATATAAAATGTTAAAATCCTAACCCACCCCATATTCCTGCCTGAAAAGGCATGTTTTTAATTAATGGCAGAAGCTCATCAAATAATACATTTTATACATTTTATACATTTTTGGCCTGTATTACTAGAAAGCAGATGGTAAATGCATTTTAACTTCTGGTAACCCAGATCTTTACTTCATTGGTTTTAAAACTAATTGTTTATATGTAAAATTATTTCCGTAATATAATTTTGTGATGTATGTATTGCTTGTTTGGTTCGTGACCGTAACTAAATAAATAATAATAAGCACAAAGAAATGGGAAATATAGGGAAATACATGGATTGAACAGAAAATGCTTAAAGGAATTATAATAAGTGACTGAATGGGAACTACTTTTATTATAAAGAACAGACTAACAGAAGAACCTGTGAAGGCTCACTCTCCAGGGAAGAAAGAATTCACTCCAACAAAAAACAAAGCTTTGTCTCTCTCTTTTATAGACTTCCACAAGTCCCTCCCCTTGCCACTATGATTGGATGATTCTGTATGGAAAGAAGACCTATCAGAACACTTTTGCTAAAATTTGTTTGAGTTGAGTTGAGGTTTTACAGTGTCAATCTCTCTTTCCCTGTTCTCTCTCCCCCACTCCCTGTAACCTCCAGCTGACTTATTCTGGCTGCCAAGGGAATACAAATGGCCCTGCATGAGTAATGAATGAGCAACAAATGAATATATAACATTCGGAACTCATTTGTGACTCTGTCATATTTGGAGCCCACTTGTTTCAGCTTTCCATTCATTATGAAATGAATGCATACTCCTAGAAGTGGGAGGTGTTTCCACAGGATAAGCTGTGGTGACTCACTATCCAAAGTCTAAGGCTGGGATGCCACTTAGTGAGCCACTGTGCATGCTTGGGACTTCTCACCATAGAGTGGCCATGTGTCCTCTTTTACAGAGGACAGTCCTCTATTTGAAGGCCTTTGGCCCATGGACTTGAGGCTCAACACACTTGCTCTACCAGGAGCAGAGTAAGAGATGCTAAAGTCAACATTGTAGAGTAAGTGTTGCAAAATAAGAAATGCCACATAGAATTTGATGCAGAATTTTGATCTCTTTTTAACATCCTGCCTTCAGCTGATCCTGATGATGTGCTGGTGCCCCAAATTAAAATGTTTTGGCACATTAGGGCCAGAGCATCTTGATACTATCTCTGTGGCAGGGGCTTTCGGTGTTTTGAATACTCCCAAAATATTTGGATATACATTTGGGGGGGGGGCAGATTTCATCTACGGTATATTAAAAAGAATTTCCCCACTATATGACTGTCTTACCCTTCTGTGCTCTTGAGAACAATTAGCTACTGCATATTTATAGCCATGTAAAACCAGCATCTGTCTTGCACTATCTGCAAATGCTTCCATGACCAGCTGCAAAAAATGTGGCGAGCAGCTTTAATGCAAAAAATAAAATCCGAAGTGGAGCTGAGCAGTTAAAAAAAAAAAAAGGCAAACAATTAATCAAGGAATTATGAATGGTTTATTTCAGTCTCAGACCAGCACAAAATTTTAAAAATTACAATATATAATACATTAAAACCATATGCAAAAACAGTGAGGTACAGAAACATACAAATCCCAATATTAAAAGTTAATAAAACATTAAAATAAAACTATATATATATATATATATATATTTAATCATCACCCTCTGGCAAGCAATAGCAGCTGCACAAAAACTAGCCACTTTTGTTGTAACCAGGGGGTTCTGATCGGATAGGAAGTATGATAGATAAAATAGAACAGATCTACCAGGAATTTTCTGTAAAATTGGAGTAATAAAAGTGAGTCTGCGATCACGATAAAAAGAGCAATATAATAAAACATGTCCAGCTGACTCAACTTCTCCCAGTTCACAGGGGCCTAAACGTTCATGATAAGGGACCCTCCTGAATCTTCCTTCCAATAATGCAGATGGAAGGACATTGAATCCAGCCAAAGTAAACATCTTTCTAAATTTGGGGATAATCAAGTTTACCAAATAATCTGCAGGCATGAATGCCCTCCTATTATCTCTGAAGTCAGGGTACGCTGCAGCCAGGCCTAAGAAATTTTGCAACTCGATGTCCCAGATTTGTTGACGAATAATAGCTTTGGCTTTAATATATCCAAGAGCTAAAAGAATATTAGTAGAGACTCCCAGATTTCGTAATTTCTCATACAGTGTCTTTTTCCATTTTGTCTGAAAACCATCAGTTAGGGTTAGTGGGGCGAATCCCACAGGAAAAAAGATAATCTTTAGCCAGAAATTTATCTTATGTATCCATGCGTGGGCCTCCATAGAAATTTGCCCCGCTTCTAATCATAAAATTACATTGGGCACACAGCTTGGGGCTCCAAATATGGCTCTCAGAAATTTGTATAGCTTCAAAATTGCCATATTTACCATTAGCACATATCTGACTGTGAGCCATATAGCGACTGTGCTGTAACCTTGGCTGTAAATACCTGCATAGCTGAAGGGATATGCTGGCCGCCCTTGGAGTAAAAGAACCCAAGGAGTGCCTTTATACTCCTCTGAGCATTTGCAGTGGCATTATTTATTTGTGTTCTTCTCCCTTCATAAACATGAAGGGTCCAGTTGCAACTATCTGAATTTCTATATGTTTGCCTTAGGATTATGAAGTATATCTCTTCCCTCTTTGATCTGAATATGAAATGTGCGCACTGGCTCTAGTAGTGTGCAGATAAATTGTGGGAGAAATGCATTTCAGAGACTTAAATTTATCTGCCTTCTGTTATTGACTTCGATCAGTTTGGATGGGTTCCCCCCCCCCCCCCGATACAGAAATGCCAACATGCAAGATCAAAGGAGAAAATAAATAAATCACATCACTGGTTAGCCTAAGTCAGTGGTGACCTCTCTTTTTTTGGCAACAAGTCGAACCCAAACCATTAGCGCCATGATAGAATGCACTGCTGTATACTTGCAGCACTCACTACCTTGGTGTCCTTTTCTTCTCAAACAAGAAGTTTAATCACAAAACTGAAGGGGGGTTTCAGGGGACTGAAACTGGGGGGGGAGTTTGGAAAAATTTCATGGGGGTGGGAATGGTAGACTTTTTAAAAAATGTGTTTGCTTCTTTCAAGTGCAGCTGGTGACATCATTTTGTTCTCCCTAGAATGCCTTGGATATATTGACATTCCAGGCTATTTTTGGGGGGGGGAGAGAATGGTGGCTGCTACAAACACACACACAAAGAAAACAAAACAAAAGCAGTGGCTGCTGGCCAACAACTGCCAAGAAGCTCTACTGCTCCCTGTGGCAAGAGCACTTTAAACAAGTAAAAGAAAAAAGATAAGAAAAAAAAGAACTTCTGTCGCCTGCACATGATGCAGTTCACCACTTGCAAATAGGGAGGTGTGTGTGTGTGTGTGTGTGTGTGTGTAATCATCATTGGTTTGTTTGTTCTTGGTTCAATTGCCCAAAGTAATCCATATGGCTGACTATCCCCCCGCCCCGATGCTTTTTCTTTTCTTCTTTTTTTTTTTTAAAAGCTGTACATTTTAGGTGGATAAACAGGTTTTGCTCTGGGCTCCAGCCTCACATTTTGCAAAACCTGCTGGTAGGGATGTGTGAGGAATTGGGGGTGGGGTGGGGTGTCAAAATCCAGCAGATTGGCCCATCTTAGCCCCCTGGATTCCGGCTCATCAACTCAGCACTGGTGCCGACTCGCTCGCTCTGATGCGAGCTGAGCCAGCACGCGGCCTTCCACTTTTAAAGCGGGCCGCGATTTGCGTATCTTTTTTTAAGGCCAGGGAAATTTGTGTACATTCTAGCTGCAATTTGTGCAAATTGTGCCCTGATTTACGCCAATTTCCCTGACTATATATATGCAAATCACGATCCACTTTAAAAGCGGAAGCTGCAACCCCCCCCCAACTCGGCCCGCTTTTAGCTCCTGAGTCAGCGAGGTGCCGAAAGTCCACCGATCGCAAGAGGGTTGAGTTTCTCAGTATCGCCCATCCCTACCTGCTGGGCTTAACCAGTGAGTGACTCTCTCCAGACTCCGACCCCCGATACAGAAAGATCTGCCCCCATGCCTTGACTAGGTGCCAATATCATTGCAAGTGTTACCAGCCTGGATGATTTCCTTGCTGCAGAGTGGCCGCTCATGGGGTAAGATATGTCCTGGTATGCATACCTTGTACATCAGGATCACACACAAACACACACGCACACACACACACACACACACACACACCCTTATAGAAATAGTGTGTGCAGTTAATGTCCATACAGGGCTAAAATCTATTCCATATCAGTGTGCAACCTTTCAGGGACAATGGGTGGTTCTACTGATTGTGCCAAGTTCTGGTTCAAAGTCCATGATTTAGCCACAATGAATCACCCAAGACCTTCATCTGACCTTCATTGTGTTTTTGAACATTATTGGACATTATCTGGTGCATGTTATCTGAATGCAGCGAGCAGGGCTGGCCCTACCATTAGGTAGAGCGAGCCGGCCACCTCAGGCAGCAGATTTGCGGTAGCATAAAAGGCCAGCAAAATTGTTAACTTTGCTGTCCTTGTATTTCTACTGGCAGGGATGGGGAGAGGTATTTTCTGCCTCATGTACCAAAATAATTTGGCCGGGTTTAAATACTAAGCACCTTGACGTGGGTGGGTGGGTGCAGGACCACCATTTTCTGCTTTGCCCCTGGTAGCAAAATGTCTTGAGCTGACCCTGACGGTGTGTTGTTGGAAGCTGGGTGGGGGACACACCAGGACTGCACATGCCTGATCTCTATGAGTACAGTTTAATTTCCAAAAGAAGCTCTGTGAATTTGTGTGTGCTTCAAGTGCTCTCTCCCCGTGCAGTTTGTATGCCTGCTTTCTTAAGGGTCCCTAATTGTTTGGGGAGCAGGGATAGATGAATTTGTCAGTTTCACTTTCTTCTGCATTCAGTTTTTTTAAAAAGAAAAAAATCTCACATATTTTCCATCCCGAATATGAAGAACTTTGTGAATTTTGGAAAATCCTTATAAAAAACCAAACAGAAACAAAATTCTCGCCCATACGCAGTGACCAGATTCAATATGTACAGCTATTCCCAGCACTGAGTGGATCTTGTTGTACCTGCTTGCCGTATAACTGGTAAAGATGAGGAGCCTGACAGACAGAAAGAAAGAAAGAAAGAAAGAAAAAAGAGAGAGGTGGCAAAGTGGCAACCCTAATTCAGCAGCACTACTGTGGTTGAAGACACAGGGATTCAAACCCAGGCTTTTAAAAGCAGAGCACTCAAAGTCCTGAGCTTGGATGGTCGAAATTGATCAACTTCAGTTTATCCCACATCAGATTTTTAAAAATCTCAAATTCCTTCCATCCCAAATATGAAGACATTTGTGAATTTTGGTAAATTCTTATAAAAAATTAATGGAAATGAAATTCTCACCCACCTGAAGTGGAGAGAGCCCTCCTCATGTACTGGGAAACTTTCAGAAATTACTGTATACTGAATTCATGGAGGCTGGGCATGTGCAATCTCGCTTGCCCTCCTTGTGTTCAGAGAACGTCTCAACAGGGCTTTTGTCAATGTAAAAAACTGCACTGCAAAGTTGTGTAAAGCCTCGTGGGTTGTGCCTTACGGCCCTAGTTGCAGCCTCATCCTCAAGCCTCTCTCTGGGCTGTGGTTGGCACGGCTAGACAGACCTCTGTTTCTTCATATTGATATGCCTGTTAATGGTCAGTTTCTGATGATTGCTGCCAGTGGAGGCTGGTGACTCCAATGCAGGCAGGGCTGTGTGTATCTGCTCTGGATTTTACCCCAAACTTTAAAGGAGCTATCCATGGAGTGAATTCTGGAGTGGATACACAGCCCCGCCTGCATTGGAGCCACCAGCCCCCACTGTCTGATGCCATGTCTTTTCCTGCTCCACCTGTATTTTCTGTTACATTGTTTTAGTGCACCGTTTGAAGATTTCTTATTTTGATTTATACACCACTTTTTAAGCATTTTAAGTAGAAGGGTGGGCCATAAGTGGAATGTATAAACATCACGAAGAAGCAAAATAAAATGCTTCCTTCAGGGCCCATCAATCTAGAAACACTTTCCCACTATCTCTGGGGCTATAGATCAGTATTCCTGAACAGGGTGCCCTACAGATGCTTTGGACTACAAGTCCCAGCATGCCCCAGCCAGCCATGGCTGGCTGGGGCATGCTGGGAATTGTGGTCCAACACAACTGGAGGACACCTGGTTGAGAAAGGCTGCTAGAGATTATGCTTTGCCTGGAAAAATGTAGCTCTTCCCCCACCCCTCCCGTGGGCATCTCCCACAAGTGCACATAAAAAACAGCTGTATCTGGCAGTGAAAAACGCTGGAGGCTCTTCATAATTCAGAACCACTAAGTATGCTGGCTCAGCTTGTCTGAGTGTGGAAAGCTAAGCAGGGTCAAGCCTGGTTGTTACTTGGATGGGAGACCCCTCCTCTAGTTTCCTGCATTGAACAGGGGGTTGGACTCGATAGCCTTGTAGGCTGCTTCCAACTCTATGACCTATGAAATCTATAAGTCCACATCCTAGAGCGAAAGTGCTCATACAGCTGTGTGACCGAGTCATTCCAGGTCCAAGAGGGAATGGGATGACTTCCAAAACACTGTGATGACATAACGTTCCTGTGGCACTGTGTAAGCTACTATAAAGCTAGCTAACTCTAATAATATATAATCATCATCGTGTGAGGCAATCCTCACACAATTGCATCTCTGAATGTATTTGTGTTCTGGAGGTGTGAATATGTTATGTCATAGAGTTATGCAGTTGCTAAATGAGGTATCTGCCCAGTATCTTGAAGTCTCATGACACATGGGGGGGGGGTGTAGCTATACTTAGGGATGGTGTGAAACTTGGATAGTCCCTCTAAAACGAATTTTTTCACCTTTCGTCCGGGTTGTTGAGGACGAACCAAAATTTAGTCGTTAATTTGTCCTCTCGACAGCTTTCTAGGAATGAGATTAGAGTGCTTAACCTCGGTCTGAGTTTTGTTCCGACTCCATCTTACAATTACTAGAGTTGAACTTTTCAGTCTATGTAGACAACTTAAATTAAGGGAACATTTTGGCAATTCTTTTACTCCTCTTTTACTTTTACTCACTCTTCTTTTACAGCATACTGATAGCACCCCGCCCCATGCCCCCGGATGATCTCTCCCAGCGGTTTCATGTAGATATTAAATAGCATTGGGGAAAGAATAGCTCCTTGTGGCACGCCACATAGCAGCTCCTTTTTGGTGGTGCAGCTATCCCCAAGCATCACCATCTGGAACCTACCCGAGAGGTAGGACCGGAACCACTGAAGCACAGTGCCCCCGATTCCCAGTCCCCTCAGGTGTTCCAGAAGGATACCATGGTCAATGGTATCGAAAGCCACTGAGAGGTCCAAAAGCACCATCAGGGACACACTCCCCTGTCGGTACTCAGGTGTAGATCATCTGCTAAGGCGACCATAGCAGTCTCAACTCCGTATCCTGCTCTGAAGCCAGTTTGAAATGGGTCTAGAAAATCAGTGTCATCCAAAACTGCTTTGGAGTTGGAGTTAGAAGGCAACTATTGATGTAAATTCTTTATATACAAACATTCCTCACGATGAAGCTCCGTCTATTATAGAATCGGTCCTTGATAAAAGGGATGATCTTCTTCCACCAACCTTTTTCTGCTCAACCTGATGGAGATTATTTTGGAAAAAAAATATTTTAGGTTTTCTGACCAATTTTATTTCCAAGTCAAGGGAGTGGCGATGGGCAGTCCTTTTGCCCCCAGTGTTGAAAATTTGTTTATGGCACATTTAGAAAATACTATCATTTGTAATACTGTGAATAATCCTTTTTATAAATATTTTCTATTCTACAAACGTTACATTGATGATATATTTTTGATATTTTCGGATGCAAACATGGTACAGGATTTTTTCAATTGGTTAAACACCATTCATGACAGCATCAAATTTACCTACCATATGGATAAATTACAGATCCCATTTTTGGATACTATGGTATACAGGGCGCATAACAGGCTTTCTATTAAGACATACACCAAACCTACAGACACGAATTCACTTTTACACTTTTCATCGCATCATTCATCGCAATTAAGGTCCAACCTACCCTATGGGCAGTATTTACATCTGAAAAGGAATTCATCTGACCCAGAAGAATACTTGAAGATACAACGGATCATGAGGCAGCATCTCTTGGATAGGGGATATCCCAGCAAGATCATCAACAATTCAGAAAGGAGAGCCGCTATGGTCTCCCGCTTAACTTTGTTACGTAATGTGGAGCCCAACCCTACCAACAGGATTACATGTTCTTTCACATATACACATCTTGCATTTTCAATTAGGAAGATTATTATGAAACATTGGCATATCGTGTCTGATATACCAGGGTGTGAGATATCACACCTCAGATTGGATTCAAACGTACCAACAATTTTCGAGATCTGTTAGTACATACAGACTTTGATCCACCACGCACTGTGCCAAGCGTGGTTTATGGACATTTCAAGTGCAGTGGATGTTCTGTCTGCGCCTTGACTCTACAAACAAAGACTTTTGAACATCCCAGGGACCACCGGCTCTTTAAGCTATATCATTTATCTAACTGTGCTACCAAGTGGGTGATGATTTATATTATCATCTGTCCCTGTGGACTGCTGTATGTTGGCAAGACTACTCGAAGTATAAGAACACGTATCTTGGAACACCGTTCTAAGTTAAAACATAAGTTAGATGCACCATTCGTTCCTCATTTCATTGAAAAGGCACACACAGATATGATGATTTCTGCTTTCTTGTTATTGAAAGAATATATCCCCACAAATACAACTGGAATGATCTTGACAAACTGTTATCAAGAAAGGAAGCTGAATGGATCTTTAAATTAGACACAGTGTATCCACGTGGGTTAAATGCTAGTATGGAGTTAACATCTTTTTGGGGGAGATAATTGTTTGAGTACTTCTCCTTCAAACATCTCCATAACAGCTGTTCAACATGAGATATGACCAGGACGCTGCACCTTTAACTCCTTCTGTATATAATGTTGCTTTAACGAGAGTTTAAACGCTGGAAGGAGCGTCTTTACTGCCTATGAACACAGGATTTTTTAGTCCGGGTAAAAGGTTTGGTTTTTTTCATTTTCTACCTCGTATATAATTACTTACAAAATACTTAACAGTTTATTTTTTTTATACAGACAGAATTTTCTGCTACGGGTTCAGTTGAAACAATAAGATTTATATGTGGAATCAATGTTATTCTTTACCCCCATGGTAATTGCCCGTAAGCAGCGGTGAGTGTTTCTTATCTGTATAATGTTTTATATATGGTAGTTTATGTGTTAAATATTTGTTCTCCATTCCTGAGTTTGGTAGTCAGTTAATTAATGAATTTTTAATTGTTTACAGACCTTAAGAAGACTTGTTCTGATGAAGTCACAATTGACGAAACAGGCTTTACAATCCGTATTCCTGTATACTCAGTCTGTTTATAGTAGTCTTACCTAGGGCTTGTTCGCACGACACGGGAACCGCAAGTCCCCCGCAGTTCCCGTGTCGTGTGCACACCGACCGGGGGTGCCTCTGCGGGACAGCTGCAGGCAGGACGCACGCAAAGTGACCATGGTCGGTAGAGGGGTAAGCCCCTACCGCGTGTGGTCACCGTGCCGTCCAAACAGCGGGCGGCCGTCCCGCGGGGTCCCCACAGAGACAGAAGCCCAGAGCAGCCAGAACGGCCGCCGCTCCAGTCTGTTGGGGCAAACGGCCCCTCTGGGCATCCCAGGGCCCCGCCCCCTAGCGCCGGGAGGCCCGTACTGTGGTGCGGGGACTGCGGGGTCTGCCCATGCGCGCAGGGCGCCAGTCGTGTGCGGCGCCCTGCCGGACCCCGCGGATGGCCCCGTGGTTCCTCCCCCGCCGGCAGCCTGGGTCGTGTGAACCGGCCCCTACTGTTACTTACCTGCCTACACTGTTTGTTATTGTTTTCATTATTGTTAACCTTGCCTCGACTTTTGTTACTTGTTATTTATGAGATTCTGTTGTGCTTTTTTGTCCCCCACTGTGGCACTTTGTTACTGCTAATATAGCAAGCCGTATACTCTGTCTGTTTATAGTAGTTTTACCTACAGTTACTTACCTGCCTACATTGTTTGTTATTGTTTTCTTTATTGTTAGCTTTGCCTTGATTTCTGTTACTTGTTATTTATTAGATTCTGTTGTGCTACATTGTGGTACTTTGTTGCTGCTAATATAGCAAGCTGTATTACATTACACTCCATTTGTCATTGGCCATTTTCTTTTCTTTACCATTCAGTACTTGTTTGTACTTTGTTTATTATTGACTATATTTTGTTAATTGGCTCTGTTATTTTTATATTATATATTCTGGCATCTGCTTGTGGTATTCTGGTGTCTTCATTATAATTTGTTACCTACTACTCACCACCCTGTATGTTGATTGTTACAACATGTTTCTTTCTTGCCAGTATTTGATTACACTTGAAATGTCTGTTTAATCTTTGTAAGGGTATGTCAATGTGTGTGACATTTTTTTCTGAGCGGCAATAGTGAAATATTTTCAAGAATATACACTTTATTTCTGTGCAGTTGTGTGCTTTGTGGCACTTTGTGGCACTTGTTTATTGATGCTTTACTAAAGCCAGGTTGTGATTTGTCAATGTAGGTTGACATTTTTTGGGGGCTATTGTTCCATCTTCAAGTGCTAACTAAACCTGCTTAGAATGCTGAACTGCTGCTGGGGTGGGTGGGAAGGGAAGCAAACAATTACCAGTGTGAAGACACCACATAAGGTATTATTGGATGCCACAATGTCTTCACGAGGTAGAAAGGAATCCTCATCATAGCTTGAAGGGCTATTTGCAGGATGCCTGTGCTGGAATGCTTTTATTAAATGGAAACATTGCAACATCCTAGGCTTGCCATTGCAAAAAGTAGAACAGCAGCTTTCGGTGCCTGAGGACAAGGGAGGCAAGGAAGGCACATGAGTGATCACAGTACATTTCAAGGAGAGATACCAAATAAATATTAAACTGAGAACAAAGTGAGTCAGACTTATCTCTTCCATTGCTGCAGCCCAGGATTTTAAAATAGGGAATCTTACAATAAATGACAGTGTTACACTGAAATAGATAGAAGGACTTATTGCATTCCTATGGCTGATTCATTTTCTCTCAACTAGGCATGACAACATGCTTGCAATGGTTAAAGGCTTCACATCCCATACCACTAAGGTTGGAGTAATCCCCCAGAAGTCAATGGGCACAATCCAGCTTATTGCTCAATGCTTTTAAGTCCCATTGATTCAATGGGCACTGTCTAGCCAAAGTTCCATGCTTTTAAGTCCCATTGATTTTAATGGAAGAGAATTAAGCTCATGCTCCCCCACATTAGAAGTAATAGAACTTAAAAGCTCTTAACTTTGGCTGGTTGTGCCCAAGTGACTACACGATTTATTTGTTTTTCAGAATTTCTTAATTTCCGAACGCATAACCAAGCATACAATAAATTGATTTCACAAAGTTTAAGATTATACTCTGTAGAGTTCTGGGCTGGTATCTCCCCTCCAGGAGTGATGGAAGCTATGAGGCACTGTAGGATGAGGATCTCAGATACTGGCCAGGTAGCTGCAGGAGAGGCGAAGGATTGTCATGGCCCCAGCCACAGGCTTGAAATCAGAGGAGGAAGATGAGCTGGTCAAGTCTGAGACTGTTGGGCCACTGGCTGAAGAGCTGACCAGGCTCCTGACAGTGAGTCTGAGCCCACCAAACCAGAGCCAGGACCCTCACAAATGCCTTCCCCTGAGCATGAGGAGCCAACAAGTGCCTCCCACATCACCATGCCTGCCCAACAGTACAAGGAGTGTACCAGGCAGGAGGCCATAGAACAAAGAAGAAGCACCTGTCTCTAGGCCAGGTGTTTGGCCCTTTAAGAGTCTCCATTCTTTGAGAAAGGGGCGGAGCATGGGAGGGTAGACAGGAGGCAGATTGGTAAGGCCTCAGTCCACCTCCAGCTTTTGTTGGCACAAGTTACTCGCTTGTAGCTATCTGCCTTGCCCAATTGTGCCTTGTGAGTTCCTTGTCAGGACCAGGATAGGAGGGAGAGATAAGAGTGCAAGTAGGGTGGTCACTTATGGATCACCAAAAAAGAAGACAAAAGAGGACATTGATTTGCACAAAATTTGCATTTGCTAATTTATATGTATAGATGCAAGATTAGAAATAATTATTATAATTTAAATAGAAATATATAGTGTGGAAGACTGTGACCAGGTGACCTGTGCACCTTGCTCAGTCTGCTGTCCGGGTGCTGTTGGTGGGCAACCTCTAGGTCCAGCTCAACTAGGCCCCACCAAAAATGAAGGCTAGAATCTGGGCAGAGACTTCCTTTAAAGGAGACAGAGTTGGCTGGGTTTTGCCTGGATGAAGCAAGCCTTCTCCCCTGCATCTGGTCTCTTTGCATGGGCTGCCACTACCAGGAAAGATAGCCATGGTGGTTTAAGAGATAAAAAATCCTACACCCCTCCCCGTACACACTGGCATTGAACAGTTTAACAGTCCTAATAGATTCCATAAAATCAGGCCACCTATCCAGTCATAGATCCAGCTGGTTCCCATATTTTACTGCCAGCCTATCTATTAATCCAACACCTAACCTACTTCTCCAAATAATCACCCTTTCAAAGGATCTGAAAATGTTTAACATCTTTTCAGAACAAATAATAGCAATGTTACTGATGGCAATTTCTGAAAATATATCCAATACAAAAAACCAGTTCTTCTGAGATGAATAAATCCAAGGTTGCCTGGAACAAGATGCATGTGGAAGGTTTTAATGGTTTGAGTTTTTCTTTAAAAAATTCTCCTAATTGCTCTGTCCTTGTGTGCCTATGGCCCTTGATGGGTGTCATAGGAAAACCCTTTTGTGGGTCCTCTTTACTTGATGCGCTTAAGTTTCTGGTTGAATCCTTCTATGGGGGGGGGCAGAAGCCATCCTCTTGCAGGGCATATTCTAAGGTTCTTTTAAGGAAAGTCTCTCCTGTGCCTTTAGGCCATGTGTGTCAATCTGATCATTGCACGCCCCTCATCCGCTGCCCATTCATACCTCCTAGATTTCAACCACTCTCCATTCAAGCCTTCATTTGCATCCTGTGCGCCAGTCTGGTTGCTGAGGCTGTTCATTTCTCACAAACCCAAGCTTACCCAGGCTCTTATTGGGGCCTGCTATGGTCTTCCTTGTGAGCCATAGTCACAACCAGATGATTGTAACTATATCTCCTCATAACAAGAATATCATATGTACTAATAGCAAACTCATTCTCTGAGTTTCCATGTTTGGGTTCTTCAACGCGGTGTCCATAGGCACCAAAGTGTCCACAGACACCCCTCTTGGCACCTGTCAGGTTCCTTGCCCGTCCTCCTGATTGCTATTCTGTCTCTTAGGATTTTAAAAAATCAATTATTTTTAACTGGGAGGCTGGCATGCTGCAAAGCAAAGTGCTGCCCTGCAGCACCATGTTTATTTGGGCTCAGAAGAGTGATTTTGTGTTTTAAGGCTCAGACCCCACCTCTGTCTTGAACTTACCTTCTGGGCAAGTTATTTTTTCTTTTAGTCTCACCAGTTTCCCATCTGGGAAATGAGTGTTGTTGTTTTTTACTTTCCATGCCCACCATGGCAGGCATTTTATAAATGAGCACGCCTTATCCCCATGGCAGCCATTTTGTGAGAGTGCCCATAACACGTTGTCAAAATTCCAAATGTGCCCACCAACTCACGTAAAAAAAAAGTTGAGAAGCCCTACGTTATGTATCCATGCGCAAGAGGGAGATATCCGTAGAATTGGGTGAACTGCAAGGTTTGAAGAAGTGCAAAAAGATTTAGTTAAAGAAAAAATTCCTAAGGAGCACTGTGCAATCTCAGTGGGTACATAAAATTTTTGTGGGTGGATGGAAAGCCAGAAAGATGGAGAGGGGTAATAGAGTGGCTGGAACTGTGAATAGGAGCACTACACACCCCAACATTTTGTTTCAGTTTCACTTCTCTATTATGCTTATAGTCTCTAATCAAAACTATTTTACACTTTATTAGCATATTCTATATTTGCACATCTCACAGTAGAAGAGAGTGACAGACCTTGTCATATCCCAGTATAACCTCTCCCCGCCCCCCCCAAATAACACTTAATAATGTATCAGCAATTTCAGGAAAGTTCATAATTCATTTCTGCTCTATAGCTCTTGTTAAGAATGTATGAATCATCCATTTGTTGTCAAGTACCTTGAAACAGTCAGTACTGGAGAATCACTACTTCTCTATTCACAGAATCAAATTAAGCAGCAGAAAATGCTGCTCAGATATACTGGAAGGTTGCATTCTCTATGCACATGACATATCATTTCTTGAGAAAAGGTACGAAATGTGAGTCAGTCCCCTGCTGGAAGCGAGCAAACTTCATTAGAAAACCATAGAATCATAGAGATGGTGGGGATCTGGTAAGCCATCTAGTCCAGCCCCCTGCTGGATGCAGGAAATCCAGAGCTAGAACATCCCCAACAGAGGGCTGACCAGTCTCTGCCTGACAACCTCCAGCAAGGGAAAGCACATCTTCCTTCTAGGTAATTGGTTCCATTACTGTCAAGATGTTTCCCCTAATATTCAACCAAAATCTACCCTCCTGCAACTTAAACCCATTCAATCTAGTCCAGCCCTCTGAGGCAGCAGAGAATAAGTATATTTGCAGTCTTCTGTGTGACAGCTTTTCAGATATTTGAAGAGTTCTATCATGTCCCCTCTCAGTCTTCTCATCTCCAGGCTAAACATACCCAGTTCCTTCAAGCTTTCAACATAGGACATTTCCCCCCCATACCACTGACCATCTTCATTGCTCTCCTGTTAAGCTGTTCCAGTTCTCCTATATCCTTCATAAATTCTGGCATCTCAAACTGTATACAGTACGTTCTTTTCACAGCTTGGAAAACAGGGGTGGTGCTAGGTACTGAAAAGGTCTGGGGCTCAGGCCCACAGGACAAAAAAAAAAAAAAAAGCACAAATTTGCATTTGCTCAATTACATATGCTCTGAAGTCTTTGTGTGTGTCTTTAAAGGACCCCATCTCCTAAGGACACCCCTATTTGTAAAAAGGGATGTATGGACAGAACCTTGGGCTGAAGCCCTTTCATGCAGACAAGAGCTAGCAAGCATTGAAACTCCTAGTCTCAGGTGAAGAGGAAGGAAAACAGGAAGCCTTGACTATGGGAGGCAAGTGGAGCCTTTCCTCTAGGAGGAAAGACCCTGAGTGATTTCAACAGCATGCCCCCCTGCCTCTGGGAAGAGGGGGGCGGGGGACTCTTGGCTGTCCAAACCTGAGGGTTCTTTCTTATACAGCTCAGAGCATGGCTGTGACATTGCAATTTTGGTAAACCAGACAACACGCACATGCACTGGAAATGGAGATATGTGCTCAGGGATAAAGGCTGAGCTGGCCTTTCATCCTGCATAACAAAAGAGGGTGCTTGGGGACCATGTTTTCATAGAATCATAGAAAAGTAGAGTTGGAAGGGGCCTACAAGGCCATCGAGTCCAACCCCCTGCTCAATGCAGGAATAAAGCATCCCTGACAGATGGCTGTCCAGCTGCACCTTGAATGCCTCCAGAGTGGGAGAGCCCACAACCTCCCTAGGTAGTTGATTCCATTGTCTTATTGCTCTGACAGTCAGGAAATTTTCCCTGATGTTTAGGTGGAATCTAGGTTCCTGTAATTTGAGCCCATTATTCCGTGTCCTGCAAACTGGGATGATCGAGAAGAGATCCTTGCCCTCCTCTGTGTGACATCCCTTCAAATACTGGAAGAGTGCGATCATATCTCCCCTCAGTCTCCTCTTCTGAAGGCTAAACATGCCCAGTTCTTTCAGTCTCTCCTCACAGGGCCTTGTTTCCAGTCCCTTTATCATCCTTGTTGCCCTCCTCTGAACCCTCTCCAGTTTGTCTATGTCCTTCTTAAAGTGAGGTGCCCAGAACTGGACGCAGTGCTCAAGATGAGGCCTAACCAGTGCCGAGTAAAGGGGAATTATCACTTCCCGCGATTTGGAAGCTATACTTCTATTAATACAGCCCAAAATTGCATTTGCCTTCTTTGCAGCGACATCGCATTGCTGGCTCATATTCAGTTTGTGATCTACCACAATTCCAAGATCCTTCTCACTTGTAGTATTGTTGAGCCAAGTGCCCCCCATTCTGTAACTCTGCATTTGGTTTCCTCTCCCTAGGTGCAGCACTTGGCATTTATCCCTATTAAATTTCATTCTGTTGTTTTCGGCCCAGCGCTCCAGCCTATCGAGGTCACTTTGAATTTTGTTTCTGTCTTCCAGAGTATTAGCTGTTCCACCCAACTTTGTGTCATCTGCAAATTTGATAAGCATTCCCTGTACCTCCTGATCCAAGTCATTAATAAAAATGTTGAAGAGCACCGGGCCCAGGACCGAGCCTTGTGGTACCCCGCTCGTTACCTCTCCCCAGTTTGAGAAGGAACCATTGATAAGCACTCTTTGAGTCTGATTCTGTAGCCAATTGTGGATCCACCTGATAGTTGTTCCATCTAGCCCACTCTTAGCTAGCTTACTAATCAGGATATCATGAGGCACTTTGTCGAAAGCTTTGCTGAAGTCCAGATATATAATGTCCACAGCATTCCCACAGTCCACAAGGGAGGTTACCCGATCAAAAAATGAGATCAGATTAGTCTGACAGGATTTGTTCTTGACAAATCCATGCTGGCTTCTAGTAATCACTGCATTGTTTTCAAGGTGCTTGCAGACTGACTTCTTTATAATCTGCTCAAAAATCTTCCCGGGGATTGATGTCAGACTGACTGGCCTATAGTTCCCAGGTTCCTCCTTCTTGCCCTTTTTGAAGATGGGAACAACATTTGCCCTCCTCCAGTCGTCTGGCACTTCACCTGTCCTCCATGATTTCTCAAAGATAATAGACAGTGGTTCTGAGAGTTCTTCTGCCAGTTCCTTTATTACTCTAGGATGCAGCTCATCAGGCCCTGGAGATTTAAACTCGCTCAGAGTAATCAGGTGCTCCTTGACCATTTGCCTATCAATCTCAAGCTGCAATCCTGCCCCTTCAGTCTGCACTTCAGGTTTGCCAGGGGGGTCATAGACCCTCTTTTGGGAGAAGACCGAGCTGAAGTAGGAATTGAACACTTCTGCCTTTTCTTTGTCTTCTGTTATCAATTTGCCATCCTCATTGCGTAGTTGAACCACCGGTTCTTTCTTCTGTCTTTTTTGTCTTTTACTGGGTCCATCTTATTATCTCCATTCTGTTAACAAAGGATGACCTTAACTACATGTGTCAAGGCTGGAATGCAACGATAGGAGCACATTGCAGGTGGCTGACCAGGTGCCTTCCCAGTCCCAGATATCATGCTTGCTATCCAGCACATTCATGTTTTGCTCAGTTTTTACCCCCATCTTTGCCTTTGGGGAATGCATTTTAGGAAGTCCTTTAGAAACTGAATTGCTTGATCTAGTCTTACATGATCACTCTCAACCCAATTCCTGTACCTTCCTCCCACCTTTGCTGAAGCTGGGGATGAAGACGCCTGTGCAAGAGGTTGCACAACCACTTTCAGTTTCAGGAGTGGCTTGCACAACTGAAAAATTCAGCAGAGCCCCACCAGCATTATTTGAGTTTGCAGAATGATACTGTGTTGGATACTGCCTTCAGTGTTCCTTTCACAGCGAGTGCTGAAAAAATATCCCAGAGAGGATATGTTGAAAGTATTTATGAAAAAGAACGAGTAGTTTTGGCTTAGTATGGATAATACACAATTTAAAAAAATTATGAAAGCTATTAGCCTCAAGAAACCAGATGATACCAGTTTTTATAAATGCAGATCTATAGTTGTGCAGAATACACACACTGTGGACTAAATATTAATCCTCTATAGATAATCCAAGCATTTACATTTAGTACCCAAGTTATTAATGTGCTCCCTTTGCACATTAATAACCTTCTGCAATATTATTCTAACCACACCCACCCCAGATAATCTATTTGTTCTATCACCTTCAACTTGGCTATTTTCAGCCACACTTTTCAGCTGCTGAACATGTTTTTCAGTGGCACGCATTTAGGGATTCATATTGTTTGCCTGCTTTATGATTTCACACTTTGAGCCTTGCAATATATTTTTATTGTTTAATAAATAGAGTAGAACAACTAAACCATGTGCAAATGACGGTAGTAGCAGCCATCTCCTTAATGATTTTCGATAGGGCATGTGAGCATAGTACGCTCTCCCTCTTGGGGGAAAAAAAAAGATCTTGCCATCATGAATAAATGGCTATTTGCAAAACCAATATGATGCACACACTGCAAATAAAGGGTGACATCCTATTGTGCCCATGTGCTCCTGGGAGCCGCCGCTCATCTGATGAAGCTTTTGTGCTTCTAAAACCAAGCAGAATGGGGCTCATTTCAGTGGAGCTTGCAAAAAAGAGGTCTGCTGACCTGTCCCTATTGGGAAGCAAGCGTTCCTGCTCATTTCCGGGGTTATTTTTATTTATTCATTTCTATACCGCCCAATAGCCGGAGCTCTCAGGGTGGTACAACAATCAATTAAAAAAATACAATAAAATACGGTTAAAAATATAAACAATAAAAAACATCAGAAAAACTTAAAACCAATTTTAAAAATATCACTAAAACAAGTTACCGTAATAAAACATGACTGCTAAAACAATTTACCACCGCGCTGTAAACCATTTTAGAAGCTCAGAAGCCCATTGCGCAAGTGAGTGCAATGGAACCGGCAGAGACAGAGCAGCCCCGTTGATGCTCAGGATCATCAATACTCACATGGAGTAAACTTGTCTTACGTCATGTTATGACACAAAGAAAAGTCCTGAGGAAATGTAAGAGGGTGCAGATTTGTAGTGCAAGCTTTCATGGGCTAAAGTCAACTTGGCTGTTTACATTAAGTGATCTGGTCAGTTGTTAAGAGTGCAAACATCTTAGAAATCAGCAGGAACGTAGGAAGCTGCAATATACTGAGTCAGGCCATTGGGCCATCTAGTTCAGTATTGTCTACACTGACCAGCAGCTGGTGTCCAATGCTTCAGACAGGAGTTTCTCCAGTCCTACCTGGAGATGTCTGGGATTGACTTTAGGACCTTTTACATGCAATGCATGTGCTCTGCCACTGAGCTATGGCCCTTCCCACTGCCATACTCTTGTGTAGCCTACATTTACTTCCATGGGGCTTTATTTGCAAGAGAATATCCCACTGGATTGCTGCACTTTTATACAATTGGGATCCAAAAGCCCAGAAGATGCTAGAGATAGTAGCAGGTACACTACAATTCCATACAGAGCACAACTGAATTTTTAAAAATCAAATCAGGATACAACACAGCTGTCAACTTCCTTCTGGAAATGGCCATGTTGAATGAAGCAGCCAATCAGGATCTGTGAAGGAGCTGTACATGTGTTTGCTAGTAGTATGCTCACAGAGCCCCTTCTCACACATGCTGGTTGTGTGTTTGTTGAAACCCCCTCTTCTGTTAAGTCAAAGTAGAACATGGATAGGTTGAACAATGATCTAACTCAAAGTGGCTTTAGATGTTTGGCAAGGGGGCGGGGCAGGAAGTACCTCTGTGTGACATCCTATCAGGGACTGCATGTGGCTGCCCTGTGGGGTGAACCACTGAACTGTAGGTGGCAGCCTTCTCACTGAAGTACATCTGGACTGAGTTTGCTTACCCAGGCTCACCATAGGATCTTGCTGGGCTGGAAGGAGTATAAGAGGGCTTCCTTTTGCAGCTGAAGCCGCCAATGAAGCTGATGCCCATCACATCTGATGTGGACAGGCATGAGCATCTGAATCCAGAGCCATGGATCACATGCAACAAGGTATAACTAATGCTGCTTTACATCCAATGCATGAAATGACCCTTGTTCTAATGAATTGAAGAGAATGGTTCTAGTATAGTTTAGATTCAGGACAAAAACACGTTCATCTATGGAATCCTAATAGCAGAGTATGTCTCATTTCCAATATTAGTATATGCAGACAACAACATTCATAGTGTAAAGACTGGTTTCCGAATGAATCATTTTTACATTATGTCTCTCATTAAGATAGCAAGATTAACCAGCGAGGCAAATTTATGTGCAAATTCCCTGAAACTGAAATGCCTGCCCCTGTTTCTGGGTTTGCCTAACTGTGTTTTCTCCATACTTACAAGAAACTTCCTAATTCATAAAACAGATGTAGCATCATTGATTAACACGGCAACTGAATGGTATGCAATGGTGGGAATTGGTTTGAGGCCTGAATGAGAAGGTCGTTCCCCCAGTTAAAGAATATTGTTCTGTCTTAATGAAATCTGGTCTATGTCCAGCCCAAACCTACCCACTCATCAGTATGCCAACTACTTTCAACAAAAGTAAAGGCCTTTTGCAGTAATGTGTGGTCTTGTTGGTCAAAAAAAGGTGTTGAACCAGAAGAGAAGTGCTACAGCTCTAAAGTAAGGAGGATATGACCTTTTCTCTGGCTAATAGAATGAGATATTTTTTATTCTTTCATTTAGCTAATAGAATAAGATATTTCCCAATTGATCCTTGCTCCTGCTTCTTGGCTTTTCCTCCCATTCTGACATGCTCTTTGATCCTGACCTGATTTGTTCCTTGATCCTGTCTCTTGGTTTGCTCTTCAGTCCTGACTTGATCTTTATTTCTGTCTACTGGCTTGTCCCACAGCCCCCTGGTTTCTGTCTCACACCAGACTGCCAAGGGGGACATGTGTGAGCTCCAAACGCAAGGTGAGGATATTGCATCTCCCCTGCAATATCAGTTTTCTCAAAAGCAAACGGCAGATGCTTAGAGGTCCCCTCCCTTCAGTGAGCTACAAAACACAGTTGGCTACATTCCACCTCCAAACCATTTCTCCCTTGTCAAGCTTTGCATACACAAACAGAAGAACACCACTCTCAGCAACCAACATTGGCTGGTAGGTTTTTTTTTCTCCAGGAGCTAGTAGCCCACACCAGCCATCAAATCCATTGAAGAAAGATCTCCTAGCCATTAATATATCAATTGGTGTCTCTTTGCGGAATTGGACAGAGAATGTTTTTCTTATATGGAGATCCTCTCTTTGCTGGAAAATCATCTCCACAGGGTTGGTGTCTTGGGTTAGCATCACAGGGCAACTACTAAGGCCCATACCCCAGGCCTGGCTTGCTGCTAATACTGAGAGCTCCCTGATGCTCTTCTTTGCCTATTCACCTGCCCTCTTTCTGTGGGTGAGTGGTGACAAGAGTGGGAAGAAAGAGCAACAGCCTCCACTTGCCTTGCACACCCCCTCTGGATGGGGAGGGGGTGTCTGTGTGCACAGATTGGACACGGGGGAGAGGGCAACAGCATAGGCTGCGGTGACAGTGTAGAATTGCACTGCTCTGTTTTACTGTTTCTGTAATCTTTTAAATGTATTTATTATTGTATATTGTTTTTATATTGGTGTTTATATGGTATTTTATGTATTTATGTATTTCTTGTGTAAACCACTTAGAGATCTTATGAGATCAAGTGGTCTATAAGTAGTTTAAATAAATAATGAATAAATAAATAATATGCTGATTTATATGTAGAGCCGAGGTGCACATTTAGAAATGATTACTGTCATTTAAATAGAAATACAACACATCCACACCATCATGGGGATGACTGTGACCAAGTGACCTGTGAGTGCCTGCTCGGTTTGATGGCCAGGCATTAACAGTCGACGGGCAATATCAAAGCCCCTGCTCTCCTTCTTATGGTTCTTGTTTTTTTAAACCAGGCTTGGACTGAACAACAGCCCTTCAAATAGAGGATGCTTTTAAACCGGGGATTGTCCTCTGAGAGGCTCTGACAGACCTTCAACTGGAGGACTGTCCTCTGTAAAGTAGGACACATGGCCATCCTTGGTGACAATGGCGAAGAGATGGATCCCCTCGGGTTGGAGCATTGAGAGCATCTTGGTCATGGACCTGCCCAAAGCCTGGAATCCACACTGTATGTACACCATCATTTGTTCTGAAGAGCAATTGAGTACAGTGCAATGCTCCCCTTTTGTATATGCCCCTCACTGTATAAAACACTCCATCTCTCTCTCCACCAGACAGACCATTTCGCCTTCAACCTGCATTATGAAGATTAGAGTATGCCTGACCAAGATATCATGAACCATACAGACATTTTTGGAGTATATGTTTGCTCATGCAATCTGCTCAAACACAAACCTGTTGGCAAGGTTATATATGCATACTGACTGAAGGACTGAGTATTCATAATCTCACACAGAGCTGGCAAGACATTTTGGGAGAAATTACTTCTGTTCAGGAGTAATCCTGGCACTGGAAGGTAACTGATGTCATGTCAGTACAGTAGTACCTCTTCTCTAAAACCCGGGCATCACTGAAAGCATTGCTGCTCCGTGAGCATTACAAAGAACCCATGATAGCTCAGGATATTTATTGCATGCTGTCACTCAGAAAATGCTGGTCTGCTTAAAAGTTTTTCTGCTGAGTGTTCGGCTGCCACATTATTTTATTATATTTTTTAATTCCACTTTTTAAAAACAAACATTGCTTACCTAAGCAGCTCACATCGATGCTGGTGGCAGCTAGGGATGGATGAATCTGCCAATTTTGGTTTCTTTCACATTTTCATTTTCCTGATCTTAGGTCTAGTTCATCCTGCACAATGAGAATTTTTTTCAAAAATGTCAGCATGAAGATTCAAATACATTGTTGTGTGCATCTCTCCTAATACAAGCATTTTTGTACAGAATTTTGCGAATGCACACACTTTTGGAAGAACTTTCCCTAATATAATGTGTTATTTTATTAAATACAATTTTTGTGTTCCCTAATGTACACCTTTTGTAGCATTTTTTTTTAAAAAATTGCAAATTTCGGAGAAGTGCGAATTTTGAAGGATAACTGAGTTTCAATTTGCATATCGGTTCAGAAGTGTGAAAAAAAAGGTAAGCTTGCATTAAAATGCAAACAAACAAATTTCTCCCCCGTATCTAGTGGCAGCTGATGTACATAAATGAGAATGTGACCAGGTCGTGCAAACTAAGAGCCCTCAGGCTTACGGAGGAATAGGCAACGGGAGCATCTTCCAAAAAAACAGCTTTTTTGAGGGGATGGTTGAATTTTCATCAGGATCATGGCAGGGCAGAAAGGGTTCAGCTCCCCACCCCATCCTCCACAGTCTTGAGCCTGTGACTGATGTTTGCATTTGAAAGAAAAAGATTCCCACAAATAGGGATGTACAGATTTTGTTAAATTTGCTTCATCTGTGTTTTGTGGGTTGCTGGGTGACTTTCGTTCAGTCATCCTCTCATTGATGGAATTAGATTTTTTGTACAAGAATGTCATCCATTTGCTAATGTACATTACCACTAATGTGCACCTGTGTCAATGAGTTTTATTTATTTATTTATTTATTTATTTATTTATTACCCACAGTGATATGGATAAAACTAAATATTTACTGTCCAGTACAGACAGGACGGTTATTGTTAACACTGCCAAATTTGCTGTAAAGGCTGCCCAGCTCAGACAAACGTATGTAGCCAGTCTTGAGATATAAGGTTCTAGCTGTTTGCTCATCTATGTTTTAATATTGTAACATGTAAGGTTTTAGCCTTATCTGTATGAACGTTTTAAGGTGTTATGCTATTGTATTTTATGTAACTAACTGTATCTGGTTGCCTTCAATAAAATTGTATTGTATTGTATTATTTATTAATTATATTTATCCCCCGCCATTTTCCTGCAAGGAACCCAAGGTGGCTTACATAATCCTCCTCTCCATTTTATCCTCACAACAACCCTAGTGGGGTAGCTAGGCTGAGAGTCAGTGACTGGCCCAAAGTCACCCAGTGAGCTTCATGGCTGAGTGGGGACTAGAACCCGGATCTCTCGAGTCCTAGTGTAACACTCTCACCACTACACCACACTGGCTCTAATTAGTACATTCGTGCTAATGTGTGCTTGCACTAATGCATATTTGTGCAAATCCCCCCCCAAGTACAAAACTGGTTCACAAGTCTGTGGAATGTGTGTGACTTGGAAAAAGCTGGTCCACTGTGGAATTTGCAGGTCAGGTTTACAGAAATGTGCTCTCATTTGAATCCGTCATGGATTTCTCCAACTTCACGAGACACGTCTAGTGTCATGGCCTTGAGAAGTAGAGGAGATTAAACAGGGTTGCATTATCCCTGTCCATCTCCTGGTGGAGATCATCCACCATGGTGTTTTCAGTTAATAAACTGAGCCGGAAACAAGAAAAGATAAGATGGGATTGTGTACGAGCCATCACAGCAGTTATCAAGTGAAGGCCATGCCAAGGTAAACCAGCCCTTAGAGCTTTGGGATTCCCATTTATTCTTTACCCTGATCATATAAGAGAGCAAGGGGTCTTTGTTTTTACTGTCACATGGGAGTAAGTTAGGTAGAGACTGCGAGTCCTTCAAGTGGAAAGAATGCAAAACCAACAATGTCACCGTCCTTGCTTCCCCTCCCTGAGCCGTGAAGAGCTGGAAGCTATTTCTGGCCTCTTTCACAGCTGATGTTGACACAAATGGCCATGGAGCTACAGGGACTTAAATATGATGAAGGTTTATTGCTTGCGGACTGACACTGCTGTCATGTGCTAATCGTTTTCTTGACTTCTGATGAGTTTGTAGAGTGTGTTGTTTGCATCGAATGGGAAGGAGTGTCAGGTGGGATAGACAGACAGACAGATAGATAGATGAGATATGTTGGCTATAGAATTGAGCAGGATGGTTTGGAAAAGATAATATATGGTAATACCTTGCCTGTTCGGATATGAAAAAAGAAGTGCAATAAAGCTTCACATTCACTACAATATACTGGCTAATGAATCTAACCATGCTAGTAATTTATTTTACTTTTATTTTAATTAGTTAATTGGTTAATTTTCGATAAATTGCATATCACCAAAACTTCAGTACAGGTAACTTTTTGAGGATGTTGAAAAAAGTTAGCTAACGCAGGGGTGGGCAGAAGGTAGATTTGGATCCACTGGTACATCTCTGAGTGATTTTCAGGAGATTGGCAAAGATTTCTGACTCTAAATTGTTTAACAATAGCAGCAACAAAAGGACACACACTCCCCCTGCCCTAAATGAAGAAAGGTGGGGTAACCCAAGAGTGGATGGACCAGAACCTTCATTCAGTTCTGGTTCACAAAAAAAATTCCTAGTCTCACAATTCTTTAATCTTAAGCATATGTCTGTTACACTAGGCTCTGGTTGGTGGATTTTGGGGTTCTGATAGAAAAACAAAGTAGTTCCTGCAAGTCCCAAGCCTCTCCACCCTGAGCTAACATAATTTATTAAGCAAAAGTATGGAATTCACTTCCACAAGATGTAGTGACGGCCACCAATTTGGATGGCTTTAAAAGGGGACTGGACAAATTCATGGAGGAGAAGGCTATCAATGGCTACTAGTCCTGATGGCTATCATCATCATCATCAGGCGATCACTCGTGACCGAGTAAGATTGTCTTCCGGGATAAAAGGAGGAAATTCTAAAGAAGATTGTGTAGTCTCTAGCGATGGGTCCGTAAGTGACTGTGGAGGCCAATTCTAGATCCACACAGCTTCCCACAGTGAGGACACAGGTTACCAGATAGAAGATGGTCCTGTAAAGGATTCATTTGACGTACTTTTCGCTTAGCACGTTTCTCCCTTTCACCTTGCACTCGGGCTTCTTCAAAGTCCATGGAACCTTTGTGAAAGGCCAACCTCCATTTAGATCGTTCATGGGCCAGAGCTTCCCAGTTTTCGATGTTTATATTGCATTTTTTTAGATTAGCCTTATGAACATCTTTAAACCTCTTATATTGACCACCGATATTCCGCTTTCCATCCTTGAGTTGGGAGTAAAGTAACTGCTTTGGAAGACGGCAGTCAGGCATTCGAACAACATGACCGGTCCACTGAAGTTGGCGTCGAAGGATCATTTTTTCAATGCTAGTAGTCTTTGCTTCTTCCAGTACACTGACATTTGTTCGTCTATCTTCCCAAGTAATTCGCAGGATTTTCCGGAGGCAACGTTGATGAAACCTTTCAAGGAGGTGGAAGTGACGTTTATAGATAGTCCATGTTTCGCAGGCATACAATAAAGTTGGTAATACAATGGCTTCATAAACCAGTGTTTTGGTCTTCTTACAAATATCCCGATCCTCGAACACTCTATGTTTCATTCGAGAAAATGCGGCACTTGCGGAGCTCAAACGATGCTGGATTTCACTGTCGATGTTAGCTGTAACAGAAAGATAGCTGCCAAGATAGAGAAAATGATCGACATTTTCCAGTATTGTCCCGCCAAGCTGGACAGATGGCATCACCAAAGGGTTAGCTTGCACTTGCTGATGAAGCACTTTGGTTTTTTTGATGTTAAGTGAGAGACCAAGTTTTTCGTATGCTTCTGCAAAAGCATTTAGGATAGTTTGGAGATCATCCTCTGAATGTGCGGAGACCACATTATCATCAGCATACTGAAGTTCCACAAGGGAGGTTGTAATTACCTTACTTTTTGCTTTCAGTCTGCTGAGATTAAAAAGCTATATGCTACCTCCAGTATCAGAGGCAGAATGCCTATGTACATGAGTTGCTGGAGAACATGGGTGGGAGGGTGCTGTTGCAGTTATGTCCTGCTTGTGGGTTTCCTGTGGGCAGCTGGTTGGTCACTGTGTGAGCAGAATGCTGGACTTAGATGGTCCCTTGGTCAGATCTAGCATGGCTCTTCTTATGTTCTTAACATCATCACCCAGGTGGTTTGGGCAAAGTTGTATATATAGCCTACAGGCAAACTGGTGGATTTTGCACTTAGTATTACATACTATATCACAGACTATAGGACACATCATAATATTAGACCCTTTATTGCAGGGGTGAACAACTTCAGAGGGCTGGGGGGCCTGCATTGGCCACCCCAGAACCCTACAGGGCAACACCCTTTCCTGTAGCTGCCGGAGGTGTCCACACTGCCAAAATTCCAGGGATTCTGCTGGAAAACAAGGCACATGGGGAGCACACACCTGGTTTCCCAACAGAATTGCTGGGATATTGGAACTCACAACGGTGGTGGCAGAGCCTGGGTGAGGGGTGCATATATGGCCATGGTAGGCCACACACATGTTTTATTGATTTTAGGGTAAGTAAACATTATCTAGCAGCTACATCTTTTTTCATTTTTTACTCTAGGTCCAATCCAGATTGGGACCTGTGTGTGTGTGTGTGTGTGTGTGTGTGTCTGAAGGGAGTAGTCAGGCGTTTAAGATTGGGTACCCTGCACCTACTCTAGAGTAAAATGGGGGGGGAAGCCACACATTGGGCAGTATCCGACTGTGTCACTGTGTTAGCACAATTGATGTTACCCCAGCAGAAACTAGGTGCTGAACTATGTGCAAGAGGAGAATCCAGCTAAAGTTATGCACTTATGTTTGTGCAAGTGCAGTTGCTCAAGCAGTCGTGCATTACACTTGCACAACCTGTTGTGCAACCCCTTGCACATAATTTTTGTGCAACCCAATGTGTGTTCTGCTTGCACAAGCCCTTGTGCAACCGATTGCACAATGGCTTGCATGACCACAGTGTACGTGTAATGGGCAACTGCTTGTACAACTGAAAGATTCAGTGGAGCTTCACTAGCGATATTTGAGTTTGTGGAATGGCACCATCGGATACTACCCATAGTTGCTAAATCATAGAATCATAGAATCATAGAAAAGTAGAGTTGGAAGGGGCCTACAAGGCCATCGAGTCCAACCCCCTGCTCAATGCAGGAATCCAGGTCAAAGCATCTCTGACAGATGTCTGTCCAGCCGCACCTTGAATGCCTCCAGACTGGGAGAGCCCACCACCTCCCTAGGTAGTTGATTCCATTGTCTTATTGCTCTGACAGTCAGGAAATTTTTCCTGATGTTTAGGTGGAATCTAGGTTCCTGTAACTTGAGCCCATTATTCCGTGTCCTGCAAACTGGGATGAACGAGAAGAGATCTTTGCCCTCCTCTGTGTGACATCCCTTCAAATACTGGAAGAGTGCGATCATATCTCCCCTCAGTCTCCTCTTCTGAAGGCTAAACATGCCCAGTTCTTTCAGTCTCTCCTCATAGGGCCTTGTTTCCAGTCCCTTTATCATCCTTGTTGCCCTCCTCTGAACCCTCTCCAGTTTGTCTATGTCCTTGTTAAAATGAGGTGCCCAGAACTGGACACAGTACTCAAGATGAGGCCTAACCAGTGCCGAGTAAAGGGGAATTATCACTTCCCGCGATTTGGAAGCTATACTTCTATTAATACAGCCCAAAATTGCATTTGCCTTCTTTGCAGCCACGTCGCATTGCTGGCTCATATTCAGTTTGTGATCTACCACAATTCCAAGATCCTTCTCACTTGTAGTATTGTTGAGCCAAGTGTCCCCCATTCTGTAACTCTGCATTTGGTTTCCTCTCCCTAGGTGCAGCACTTGGCATTTATCCCTGTTAAATTTCATTCTATTGTTTTCGGCCCAGCGCTCCAGCCTATCGAGGTCACTTTGAATTTTGTTTCTGTCTTCCAGAGTATTAGCTGTTCCACCCAACTTTGTGTCATCTGCAAATTTGATAAGCATTCCCTGTACCTCCTGATCCAAGTCATTAATAAAAATGTTGAAGAGCACCGGGCCCAGGACCGAGCCCTGTGGTACCCCGCTCGTTACCTCTCCCCAGTTTGAGAAGGAACCATTGATAAGCACTCTTTGAGTCTGATTCTGTAGCCAATTGTGGATCCACCTGATAGTTGTTCCATCTAGCCCACTCTTAGCTAGCTTACTAATCAGGATATCATGAGGCACTTTGTCGAAAGCTTTGCTGAAGTCCAGGTATATAATGTCCACAGCATTCCCACAGTCCACAAGGGAGGTTACCCGATCAAAAAATGAGATCAGATTAGTCTGACAGGATTTGTTCTTGACAAATCCATGCTGGCTTCTAGTAATCACTGCATTGTTTTCAAGGTGCTTGCAGACTGACTTCTTTATAATCTGCTCAAAAATCTTCCCGGGGATTGATGTCAGACTGACTGGCCTATAGTTCCCAGGTTCCTCCTTCTTGCCCTTTTTGAAGATGGGAACAACATTTGCCCTCCTCCAGTCGTCTGGCACTTCACCTGTCCTCCATGATTTCTCAAAGATAATAGACAGTGGTTCTGAGAGTTCTTCTGCCAGTTCCTTTATTACTCTAGGATGCAGCTCATCAGGCCCTGGAGACTTAAA
Organism: Shinisaurus crocodilurus; assembly: GCA_021292165.1. Lineage (NCBI taxonomy): Eukaryota > Metazoa > Chordata > Lepidosauria > Squamata > Shinisauridae > Shinisaurus > Shinisaurus crocodilurus. Next base: position 21,523,417 of record CM037877.1, on the reverse strand, counting down.
CTCGTTCAGAGTAATCAGGTGCTCCTTGACCATTTGCCTATCAATCTCAAGCTGCAATTCTGCCCCTTCAGTCTGCATTTCAGGTTTGCCAGGGGGGTCATAGACCCTCTTTTGGGAGAAGACCGAGCCGAAGTAGGAATTGAACACTTCTGCCTTTTCTTTGTCTTCTGTTATCAATTTGCCATCCTCATTGCGTAGTTGAACCACCAGTTCTTTCTTCTGTCTTTTACTGTGCATGTATCTGAAGAAAGCTTTTTTGTTGCTTTTAGCATTCCTCGCTAACCTTAGCTCATTCTCAGCTTTAGCCTTCCTGACACTATTCCTGCAGTTCTGTGCTACCTGCCTGTACTCTTCCCCTGTAGCCTGTCCTTCCTTCCACTTCCTATACGTGTCCTTTTTTGTTTTCAGGTCATCTTTGAGTTTATTGTGAAGCCACATTGGCTTCTTCTGTTGCCCTCTGCCTTTTTTCCTTGTGGGAATTGTTTGCAATTGTGCCTTTAAAATTTCCTTTTTTAAAAACTCCCACCCCTCCTGGGCTCCCTTTCTCGTGAGAGTCATTTGCCATGGGATCTTACTAATCATTGTTCTGAGTTTGTTAAAATTGGCTTTCCTAAAATCCAGGGTACGTGTTTGGCTACACTCAGCTTTTGCTTCTGTTAGAATCAAGAACTCAAGTATAACATGGTCACTTTCCCCCAGAGTTCCCGAAACTGCCACTTTATCCACTAACTCGTCTCTGTTGGTTAGAATCAGGTCAAGGATAGCCGATCCTCTAGTTCCTTCCTCCACTTTCTGTAGGAGGAAGTTATCAGCAGCACAGCTCAGGAATTTCTTGGAGGGGCCATGTTTGGCTGAATAAGTCTCCCAACAGATATCAGGGAAATTGAAGTCTCCCATTACTACCACATCGTGCCTCCTTGAAACACTGGCAATTTGTTTTTCAAAAGTTCCATCCTCGTCTTCTCCTTGATTGGGTGGTCGGTAGTAGACTCCAACTGCCATGTTCGCTTTATTCTTTGCCCCCTTTATTTTAACCCAGATGCTCTCAATGGGGCTGCCAAGCTCCTCTTCCTGTATCTCTGTGCAGAGATACGTATTTTTAACATACAGTGCAACTCCACCTCCCTTTCTGTTGCTTCTGTTCCTTTTGAACAAGTTATACCCTTCAATTGCTGTATTCCAGTCATGGGAGTCATCCCACCAGGTTTCAGTTATCCCTATCAAGTCGTACTTGCCCTCATGTATCAAGAGTTTAAGTTCGTCTTGTTTGTTGCCCATACTCTGGGCATTAGTATAGAAACATTTAAAGAAACATGTGTTTTGTCCCTTATAATAAGGATTCTGGCAGGAATCTGACCATGGGCCAGTGTGATAGAAAGGTTAGGGCATCAGACTAGGCCTGGGAAGATCCAGGTTCAAAGCCCTGCTCAGCCATGGAGCTCATTGGGTGACCTTGGATCAATCACTATCCCTCAGCTTAATCTACCTCACAAGGTTGTTGTTAGGATAAAACAGGGAGGGATATTGTATGTTGCTTGGAGCTTCTTGGAGGGAAGGTGGGATATAAATGAAACAAATTTAAAAAAAAGAAAGGAAATATTCTTTGCGTAGAGATTAGTCAAAATTTAAGTACTTAATGGATATTTATTATTGATTAAAAAACAGGGGCAAAAAGAAACTCTTCAGTAGATGGTCAACCATGTGCGCCATGTAAATATGGAGCAGCCTTCTCCAATCTGGTGCCGTGTGGATGTATTGGACTACAACCCTCATCATCCCCATTGATCATGCTAGCTGTGGGTGATGGTCAGTGCTTTTTTTCTGGAGAAAAAGGTACCGGAACTCTTGGATTACATTTCCTCGGGAGTAGATGGCGATTAAATTGTAATGCAATTAATAGACGAAAAGGTGCTGGAACTCAGTTCCGGTGAGTTCCACCAGAAAAAAAGCCCTGGTGATGGTAGATGTAGTGCAACACATCTAGAGGTCACCAGGTTGGGGAAGGCTGGCATCCAACTATATCCTGTTGATAATGTAAGATTTTGCATTGATTTCTAGAGTAATCCATACTTATCTACTCAGAAGAAATTCCCATTGAATTCAATGGGACTTACTCCCTACTGAGTGTATATCAGATTGCAGTAATTCATGTACAACTACAGCAGCTTTTCGGTCAATGTTGGTTCAACTACCTTACTGAGGCAGCTGACCTGCTTTTCATGTAATTGACAACATGCAAATCCTGGTGTGTTTCTACTTGTACAATTCATGTGGAACAGGAAGTTCTGCAAAGTTTGAATGACAATTCAAGGCGAAAAGGTGAATGGTGGGATTTTATTATGCAAAAATGCAGCAACGCACAGCCAAAGATCAGTGTTCTTAATACAGAAAGTAACAAACTGAACCACCTTTGAGCCATTGTTTTGCTTTCTTTCTTCTACCGGAGAACTGGTGTCAGGTTCCTCAGTACCATTCAGAAAAGAAGAGAAGCCATAATAGTTTGGGATAATCATACACACAAGCTAGAATCCTCCTAGCCAGTACTGAGTTCTTCAGAAGGCATGCACGAGGCCCATGAAAATTTTGGAACTATATCCATCATCACCTCTTTGTTTCCCATTTCTGAAAATCCAAGAGTAGACATGTTCAATCTTATCTAAGGTTCAAATTACACGTTACATTAATTATGTAGCATGTAGCTTTCTTCTTCTTCTTCCCTATTCTAGAGTAAGTATGCATGGCCCTGATTTTGATGAGGACCAATGCACATAGGTAGGGGAGGATTAAACCTCCCATCACCATTTGCTTCCTGAAATCCCCACTCCCACGTGGAGGCTAAAAAAAGAGAGGTGGGTGGGAAGCCTACATTGACATGCACTGAGCAGGGGGGGGGGGGGGAAGGGATTTTAGGAAGCAAATGGGGTAAATTTTTATCCTCCCCTCCCACTGTGCTATGGTCCCAATCCAAATTGGGGCAATGCACACTTATTCTAGAGTAAAAAAAATGAAAAAAGAAAGGAAAGAAAGGAAAAAAGATAAGCCTCAGCCACACACTCTGCAATTAATGTAACATGTAGTTTGACCCTAAGAGATTACGGTGCCTGGGGTAAAAATTCCAAATGGTAATGCAACTGGTCCTCCACCAAACATGGTGGTGGCGACCTGGTACACAGAAACCTTTTTCATAGGGCAGAGCACACTAAAGCAATATGTGTATGGTCCACTCACCACCTCAACATACCAGCAATAATTTTAACAACCACCAAATCCACACATTGTACAGAACAGAATGTAAAGGCGCATAGAGAGGACCACTTTTACAATCAGATAACAAACAATTTACTATTCTTTAATCCTGACCACAGTGTCCATATTCTCACTCCACGGCTGCCTCTAGATGAAATTATGTACTAGTTATATTGCATGGCCTTATAATTTTAGTAGTGAACCGCTCAAGTCACAAAATTTGTCTAATCACTTTGCAATTTCATCACCCCACTGCGGCATTTGCCAATATAACAGCAGAGAAAGGTTTTGAGGAAAATAGACTATATTTGTGTTAAACTTTGTTGCTTATTCACATTGTTCAGCAAAAATAAAACATACCCTATCCACACTAGTTAAAATTTCCTGTTTTCTCCCCAGGCTTCCTCCAAATAGCATACAGTTGCCCTGTTTACCTGTCCAGTGTACAGATTTGAGATTCATACTTGATTTGCCCAAGGCCACAGTGTGTGAGTATTTGGCAGAGGGTTTTTTCCACCAGGTCCTTGAGAAACAACATTGAGATTGTAGAGCAAGATTTGATGGCTCTTCCTGAGAGCTGTTCTTCTTCGTGGTCTCTGTGCATCACACATATGGGCTCTGCGCCTGCGCTGAGCCAGTCTCGGAAGATTCTTTAGCTGAGTCAAAATGGGCGGGAACCCCTCCCCCACGGTGCTCGCTCCTAGCACGGTTCCCGCCCATTCCCTCAGTTCCTTTTCGACCGCCATTGCGACCAGCAGCTCTCGAAAGGTTCTCCAGGGATTTATCCCTCTACCAACGGCTGAGTACTTAACTACTTAAATACTTAACTACTTCTTATCTCTATTCAATTATTCAACTATTCAACTATCTCCCCTTCGTTTCTTCACTCAAAAAAAAAAAAAAAAAAAAAAAAATTCTTCGTTGATCTTCCTTCTGGCTTTCCCCCCCCCTAAAACGATGGCCCTTAAGGCCCCGTTCAGAAAATGCACCGAATGCGACGCAAAGCTACCCCCAGCAGATGGCCATACCCTATGCCTTTTATGCCTGGGGCAAGAACACATTGTAGAGACTTGCCGTCACTGCAAAAAGTTCACTAAGGTGACTAGAAAGCAGCGGGCTTTAAAGCTCAAAACCTCTTTGTGGCAGCAAACTCTATCGGCGGCTGGCCCTTCTCTCCCACGCGCCACAACTTCAAAGAAACCTTCCCCCTCGACTGTAAAAGTCACCGGGAAAGAGAGAGACCAACCTCAAAAGAAAAGGTCTCACAAGAGCCCTGCAGGAGAAAAACCTAAAAAGAAACCAAGGACCCTATCGCCAATCGGCTCGGTAGCTCACAAAAAACAAGACGCAACCAAAACTGTGACATCGCCGTCTTCAACTAGACGATCGACATCGGTGCACAAAGAGCTATCGACTCCGAGGATCATTGAGCTCGACACAGCCATAGACCGGGCAGAGTCCATCTCCGACGGAGAAATTTTAGACTCCCCGCCTAAAACGGCTCGATCGCGCCACTCCACCTCACCTAGGAGAGGAGAGGAGCCCCAATTGAAGCCATCTGGGCATCACAGTCGGTCTGGATCGCAAGCGTCCAAGAGACCCTCTATACGATCCAAAGACGACCTCATATATCAGGAGCGGGAGGACAGTGCGACTCGGCATCGATCGCCTCGGCATCGATCGCCTCGGCATCGATCGCCTCGACATCGATCGCCTCGACACCGGAGAGACCATGGGTCTCACAGTACTCGTCCTGATAGCTCATCCGAGGATGAAGCTACCCGACGTAGTACGCAGCGCGCCGCTGCTGAAAAACCGGCGGACGCTGGCAGCCCAAGACGGACCGCTGCCGACACCGGAAACCCCCGCCATCGACACTCATCGGTCGACACCGAGGGCTCTCGCCGCCGGGATCTACGACACGACGTCGAGCACCGCCGGCACCGTAGCCCCTCCATCGATGTCGAACGGCGCCGATACAGCCCTCCCTACCGCGTCGCACGCCGCCGCCGAAGTGTCTCGACCGACACCGATTGCAGCCCTCCCTACGGCTCCGATCATCGCCATCGAAGGTCTTCAACTGACCGCAATCGCCCAGCCGTTTCGCCAGACATCGACCGTCGCCGCCATCGAAGCCGATCGCTCGATGCCGACCGTCGACATCGCAGGTCAAGGAGCCACTCGATCGACACCGACGAGCCTCGGCACCGAATCGACCGCCGACGCCGAAGTACCTCCTCCGGCAGCGCGCCGCCAGGGGATCGCCATCGACATCGAAGGAAGCCCATCGATGCCGAACGACGCCACAGCTCCCCCTATGCTGATCGCTATCGACATCGAACACCACCCATCGATGCCGAACGACGCCGCAGATCTCCCTATGTTGGACACAGTCGACATCGATCCTCACCTCCCGGTATCGATGGACGCAGAGGTCCGACACGGAGTAGGAGTCCACGCGAGCGATATCACAGCACCACACAGACTGCACGAGACTCTAGCCCACGAAACAAAAACCAGGCTACGAGTTCCAAATCTCGTCACCCTCCGACCCAAGCATCCCCAAGAAAGGCCCTATGTAAAAAGAAACATCTAAAAAAACCAGCTCCATCTAAAGATCTAGACCCAGGATCCTCGTCGGATTTACCATACTCAGACTCAGACTCCACATTGTCTGGCCCCCTCGAGTCGTCACCAGATCTCCAAGTCGAATCGAGGGCGGCAGTATCACCTTCAGAGGACCTTGGGACTTTCGCAGACCACGTACTGAGAATGACAGCATCCCTGGGGATAGAGACTGTCATTGAATCGCCTGATGATGACGACCCAGTGTATAACATGATGCAATCAACACAAACATCACCGGCACTGGTGCCTTACCTGCCAGCGCTACTGAAAGTCGTCAAAAATACCTGGAACAAACCAGCAGTGATCCCTCCAACGGGTAAGAGGCTGGAATCCCTTTATCGCGTCCGCAAAGAGGATGCCCAATTCCTCTTTACCCATCCAGCTCCGAATTCTATTATAGTGGAGTCTGCCCAGTCCACCTCGAGTAAGATACATACCACACCGGTGGATCAGGAGGGCAAAAAGCTGGATGCCTGTGCTAGGCGCGTGTATTCCTCCAGCGCCTTGGGCCTAAGGGTCTCAAACTACCAGGCAATAATGGCAAGATACCAACACTTCCTGACAGAAAAACTAGGCAACCTATGCGAGGACCTGTCAGAAGAAAAAAGACAACTGGCACGCGTGCTGCAGGCGGAAGCCCTGAGCATGGCGACACTTCAAATGAACAACGCCAGACACCAAACAGATTGCCACGCGAGGGCACTTATCAGCTCAGTGGCACTTCGCAGACATGCTTGGCTCCGCTCAACGTTGCTGAACACAGAAGCGAGAGCGCGTATAGAGAACCTGCCATTTGACGGAGAGGGACTCTTTAACACCAAAACAGATGACTCCCTCGACGCAGCCCAGAAAGCGAAAGTCACAGCGCAAAAGATGGGGCTTAACGCAGCCCCAAGGCAGAGATTCAAAACTAAGCAGTGGACAAAGTTCCAGCCTGCAGCACCGTTTCGGCCGCGCTTCGCACAGAAAAATCAAGACTTACGAGGGCGAGACCGTCAACCCTCTGGGCCAAGAAGACCCTTCCAACCTAAGTACCAAGGACCAAGGAAGGGCAACTCTTTCGGCAAACGGCGTCTTTGACTTAACACGAATCGAGACATACTTACTGGACATGACTCAAACACCGGACACGACAACACCACCGATTATGACAACCCAACGAACTCCATCACAATCGTCAAATACAGTTACCCTATTCACGGACAGACTAGCCACTTACCTTCCATCGTGGCACCATATTACGACGGACCGCTGGGTCCTCAACATCATCCAGCACGGGTACCAGATCGAATTCGACGTTCTCCCCCCCTTCCTCGGCATCACTACCACACAGCCCACTCTACCGTTACTGGAGGAGGTGGACTCTCTGTTGCAGAAGGGCGCCATCCAGCCTGTCCACCCACATCACCTCCAGGAGGGGCTCTATTCCCGGTACTTCACAGTGTTGAAGAAGGGGGGAGGACTTCGCCCGATCTTGGACCTCCGACTTGTCAACTTCTTCATAACAGCAAAGAAATTCAGAATGGTCACCATCCAGTCGATACTGCCTTTACTTCGCAAGACGGATTGGTTCGCGTCGATAGACCTGCAGGACGCATACTTCCACATTGCCATTCACCAAGACAGTCGGAAGTACCTGCGGTTCAAGATAGGGGACGAGGCCTATCAATTCGTAGTCCTCCCCTTCGGCCTCTCCACTGCACCGAGGGTGTTCACCAAATGCATGGCAGTCGTCTGTGCAAGTCTAAGGGCCAGGGGAATCCGGATCTTCCCCTACCTCGACGACTGGCTGGTAGTGGACTCCACGAAATCTCGTCTAGAGTCGGCCATCCGCACGACATTGCACCTACTCAAAGATCTAGGACTATGTCTCAACGCCAAGAAATCTGTCCTCACTCCGGCCAAGGAGATCCAGTTCATAGGGGCGGTTCTCAACTCGGTTCAAGGACGGGCTTATCTACCACGAGACAGATTGGACAAGATACTTACCCTCTCAAAAAGTCTGTACCAATCTCGCTCCACACCAGCAAAGACAATCCAGCGCCTCCTGGGCCACATGGCCTCAACGATACAGGTCGTGAACTACGCCCGCCTGCACATGAGAACCCTCCAGAACTGGTTCATCCGCTCCTACAATCCGCAAAGACAGTCCCCTTCCACTCGTCTTCCCATTCCAAGAACGGTCAAAGCGACTTTGCTATGGTGGACGGACAGGAGGAATCTGGACAAGGGGGTTCCCTTCCACCCACTAACGCCAACAAAGATACTAACAACAGACGCCTCCCTCCTGGGTTGGGGAGCACACTGTGCAGGACTTACCACGCAAGGAACATGGAATTCCACTCAACGCAAGATGCATATCAACATGCTGGAACTACTTGCTGTTTGGAACGCCATGAAGGCGCTGGAGTCCGAGCTATACCACCATCACATTCAAGTAGTCACGGACAACACGACCGTTGTGGCCTACCTCAACAAACAAGGAGGCACGCGGTCCATGAGACTAACAAGACTGACCCTCAAAATCCTCCACTGGACGATCCGAAGGTCCATCTCTCTCGTGGCGATCCACATCGCGGGCAAGGACAATACCCTAGCGGACGCCCTCAGCAGAGTCTCCCTGCAGTCCCACGAATGGCAGTTGGACCCGGACGTTCTCCATTGGATCTTCTCAATCTGGGGCCAACCTCAAATAGACCTCTTCGCTACCTCAGAGAACACAGCATGCCACCAGTTCTGCAGCAGGGCAGCTTCAGATCCAGAGTCCATTACAGACGCCTTTATGATGCAGTGGTCGGGGCATCTATTCTACATCTTTCCACCCCTTCCTCTGTTGACACGGGTCGTCTCGAAAATATGGAACGACCGCACAGACTGCATCCTGATAGCACCATGGTGGCCCAGACAACCGTGGTTCCCCCAGGTTCTCCACCTTTCCAGAGGGGAATACAAGTCACTGCCCATCACACCAACTCTATTAACCCAGGCTCGGGGCGAGATCCGGCACCCAGACCTGAAGAGCTTGGCGCTCATGGCATGGAGGATACGTCACTCCTAGTGCAAAATTTACCAATAGCAATCCAGGACATCCTAACAGCGGCACGCAAACCAGCAACAAGAGCATCTTATGCTAGAAAATGGCTGGCATTCTCGAGATTCGTCAAGACACAAGGGCAAGATCCAAATACTTGCACAATACAAACTGTCCTGGAATATCTACACACTTTAATGCTAAGAGGATTAAAGCTTTCATCTATAAAAGTATACTTGGCGGCAATCTCGGCCAATAGACCCTACTCCACCACAGGGACAGTCTTCACTCACCCAATAGTGAAGCAGTTCCTGAAAGGTCTAAGGAATACCATTCCTCCGATTAAAGACTTGACACCGGGATGGGACCTACCATTGGTACTGCGTGCACTACAACAGAAGCCATTTGAACCGCTCGCCACCATAGATTATCGGTTGCTAACATGGAAAACGGCCTTCCTTGTCGCCATTACCTCGGCAAGAAGATCCAGCGAGCTATGTGCACTAAGAGAGGATCCACCTTACATGATTTTTCACAGAGACAAGGTGATTGTCCGTCCAGACACCTCCTTCGTCCCAAAAGTAGTGTCCGAATTCCACACCAGCCAGGATATAATACTACCAGCCTTTTTTCAGAGTCCAACAACAGACCTGGAAAAGAGAATGCACGCTCTAGACGTCCGCCGTGCACTGGCTTTCTACAAGGACAGAACAGCCTCGTTTAGGAGATCGACGCAGCTGTTCGTCTGTTATGGCGAAAATTCAAAGGGCTTACCTGTGTCCAGGCAAAGGTTCGCCAAATGGATTGTAGAGACAATTAAGCTCGCTTACCAGTTAAGCAACAGACAGTTGCCGGGTGCGATAAGAGCGCACTCAACCCGGGCGCAATCAACATCCACGGCGTTTGGAAGGGGCATTCCTCTACAGGATCTGTGTAGAGCGGCCACTTGGTCTGCGCCTTCGACGTTTGTCAAACACTATAAGCTTGACCTCCGAGCCCGAGAAGCGAACGCTTTTGGCAGAGCAGTCCTCTCATCGGTGCTGCAGTGACATGTGACGCCGTCCCACCGCCGGTAAGTCAGCTTGCTACTCTGCCCATATGTGTGATGCACAGAGACCACGAAGAAGAAGGACAGGTTGCTTACCTGTAACTGTAGTTCTTTGAGTGGTCATCTGTGCAGTCACACAACCCACCCATCCATCCCCGCTCGGCGTCATTATCGATTTCGATGGACCTGCCAGTGGAGATTGGGTGCATCGCTCCAGCTCGTCCCAAAGATGAGAAATTGCGTTGCTGTTACGACCCAAAGGACATATAGGATGACACCAACAGCGGTCCCTCGGTTCATGGGGTCGCAATAGGCGGTCTCATAGGAACTGAGGGAATGGGCGGGAACCGTGCTAGGAGCGAGCACCGTGGGGGAGGGGTTCCCGCCCATTTTGACTCAGCTAAAGAATCTTCCGAGACTGGCTCAGCGCAGGCGCAGAGCCCATATGTGTGACTGCACAGATGACCACTCGAAGAACTACAGTTACAGGTAAGCAACCTGTCCTTCTTCCCTTTCTCAGGGCCAAAACGGGCACCACTTGATCTAGCAGCAATGTCTTCCTCCCATACTCTAGAGCAGTGATGGCGAACCATTTTGAGCCCGAGTGCCCAAACTGCAACACAAAACCAACTTATTTATTTCAAAGTGCCAACACTGCAATTAAACCTGAATACGAGGTTTTAGTTTTAGAAAAACAACTCATACAGTTGTCCGAACTAATTAACATCTTTTGTCTTAAAAGAAAAACACAATAACAGAGCTTTCAATGATACAAACAATTTTTTGTTGGGAAAAAAAAATCAACTCAAGAAATTATTATAGTACTACATTGTACACATAGCCTGAAGGGAATTTATACAAACTTTTTTAAATAATTAGGCACATGTATTTTTGGATAAGGGATTCTCAACTTGTAATATGATTATATGCCAGACTGAAATTGTATGGGGCAAGCTTTACTCCGGGTCCTTTCCCTGCTTCTACAGGTGTCGGATTAGTAAAAGTAAAAGTCAACCTGTACTAGGATGAGCAAGATAAACAAGAAAACTAAACGTGCTTAACACATTTTAAACACTTTATGTCTTGGACTGCAAACACTGCATTAGGTAAAAGTTTGCCTTGGGCATGCTTTTGCACAATTAATGTGATTTTTGCTATTGCATGCATGCTGATAATTTGTCAAACCTTGGCTCATACTGCGTTAGTTTGAGAGCAACACATGCAGCACTCAGCTCAACTGTTAGGGCTTTACATCCAAGCCATGCTCTGTGCATCATTCTTCAAAATCTTTTAAATGTGTTAACAATGTAGAACAGAATTCTGTAACAGGAATTCTAGAATAAAATCATTCTGTTCCACACTGTGAGAAAGAACAAGATCATTAGTGTTTTGCAGAAGGGGACGGTCTTTTCGCGATCTGGTGACCAATGGCTCGAATGCCCACAGAGAGGTCCCTGCGTGCCAGCTGTGGCACCCATGCCATAGGTTCGCCATCACTGCTCTAGAGTAGGTGCAGGGCCCCCAATCTAGCTTGGGACCCTAGCATGGGGATAAGGGGACTATTATGATCTAGATCAGGGCCCTGGGTCTATTCTAGAGTAAGCTGGGGTCGAAAAAGATGTAGCTGCTAGATACGGATTTAAATAATGTCTGTTTTGGCCCTCAGCCAAACAGTTTCTCCTGCTCAGCTTTTACTCTTCTGAGTGAAAAAACAAGTGGTGACTGTGAGGGGGCTTCTGTCAGAGTTGAACTTGCGGTGCCCTGCCATGAATGTTATTGCTTTCCCACCAGTGCTGACCAGGCAGCCCTATATAGCCACGGTGAGGTACACTGCTGAGGCAGAGCAAAAGCCTTCATTATTTGCGTCCTCCCTTGAAGGAAATTTATTGCCTTGTTAAAACAACAAATTAGTGGGATTCTCTCCCAAATCTCATGTTACAATTTTTCTCTTATTTACCTTACAGCACCAGGCTGAGAGAGAAACCATAAGGTTAAATGTTACCGAGAAATTAGGGTTGTCTACAGCTGAACCCCCCTGAGCTCAGTTTGGAACTCAGCTCGACTAACTAAGAGTGCAATCCTATGCATGTTTAGACAGTAAAAAAAGGCCTACAGCTCCCAGCATGCCCCAGCCAGCCATGGCTGGCTGGGGCATGCTGGGAGCTGTAGGCCTTTTTTTCCTGTCTAAACATGCATAGGATTGCGCCATAAGCTATTTTCCAGAAAATGGGAAATAGCCTGGTTATGTCTAAGCTGAATACAAGAGCTGTTTGGGCTCCATGACACTCTAGAGATGATGTCACCACGAGTCCACAGAGATCCAGAACATTCCCTCCAAACTCCCCAGGCATTAACTACCACCCCCTTTCTTTCACCTCCTTATCTGGCTGTAGTGCCTGCCTTCCCACCCTCCCTGGTGCCTGGCTTGCTGTTACAGCAACGAAGCAGGCATCAGGGTTCCTGGGAAACGTAATTCCCCTAGGCTGCACCCATGCTATGAGACTCCCTGTTGGCACCCTCCTTATTGGCTTCCAGGTGGCAGATGAAAAACCTTTTCTTTTAAAGAGGTTTTGTTTTTGTTTTTAATCGAGTTTGGTTTTAAGCTGGATTGGTGGCAAGATATTGCAGAGTAAAGGGCCATTGGTCACAATCTGATGAAGAGCTAAGGGGCCTTACGTCCTTTGATTTCAGTGGGATTAAGCGTGCTTCGCTCTATGTTGGATTGGCCACTGTTGTCTTGTAGAAATAATTAACTGTGCTGCAGTGATATCATGACTGCATCTGGAGTATCCACTTAACATGATTTTTATAGATACAAGAAATTCCATTTAACTAAGGTATTGTACTTGTGATTCCATCCAGTATGGTACTTTCCCTTTCTGGGAAGAGGACACACAAGAAATAGCAATTAAAGTTCTCCCATAAAAGATAGGATTCCGACACTTCTAAAAATATATGGCAGTTGACCTCAAGTACAAGTAAGTGTACTTTGAGCTTTAAAACACAAATCCACTCTTTTGAACCCAGTTTTCTGCTCCACTTCACCATGAGGGCAAACTCATGAGGCTCAGGGACAAGAAATTTGGCCAAGAAATTGGAGTAAAAGGCAGTCTGAGCCCCAAATGGAAAATCACATATGTGCCCGACCGAGTCACAAAAGGCCAAGTGGTGGACCACACAGAGACACAAACAGCCATGCACACCAAAAGGACAAAACAAAAAAACCCCGGTGAAAACACTCACCCTTGGAAAGTGCACGCACTTTCATGCGCAGCCCCCCAAAGCAAAACGTACACCATGCCCAAACAAACAAGCGAGCAAGCTCTTACACATGCCCGAGGCCTGCCTGGTGCCAACATCGTTATCTTGTTGGCACCAGATGAAGACCTTCCTCTTCTTTCAGTCATCTCTGGCAACATACGATGAGGTTTTAATCAGGTCCTGCATTTTTCTTATTGTTGATTGCTTGATGTTGTTTAGATCTATGTGTGTGTCTGCGTTTGCGGTCTGTTTATGTTTGTACGTAAATGGTTTTTTATACTAGGTATAATGTATTTTTAAAGTTTTTGAATCTTTGAATACCACCCAGAGAGCATCAGCTATTGCAGTGTTCTCCAACCTTGGGTCCCCAGATGTTTTTGGCCTACAACTCCCAGCATGCCCCTGGGAGTTGTAGGCCAAAAACATCTGGGGACCCAAGGTTGGAGAACATTGAGCTATTGGACGCAGGGGAGGGTGGTGACTCCTGTGTCAGTGGGGCTCCTTATCCATTGCATCTTTTTATAGAAATTATCCATGGTGCTAAACTCCATCTCCAACATACGTTCACCATCACGGAGCACCATGGTGGGCTCCTGTAAAGCTCAGACAAAACGATGCAATGGAGAAGGAGTCCCTCTGACACAGGAGTCACCGGCCTACTTTGATTGGGTGGTATACAAATGAGATGAGGTGAAACGAAATGCACCGCACACAGCACAGCAAAAATCAACCAACCTTGGTGCCTTCCCCCGACGATACTCCCTTACCACCCCTTTTCTTTCTTTTTTCCAGGCAGCTGGGCACACATCAAAACAAAGTGCTGGGCTGCAGCCACCTGCCATTTTAAAATTTGGCATGGGGCCCAGAGGCATTCTTGTTAATAAAGACGGTGCTGGAGGCCAGCACTTTGCTTTGCAGCACGCCAGCCTCCCAATGAAAAAGTAAGTTTTTTAAAAATGTTTTTAAAAAATATGAAATAAATATTGGGAGGGGCAGAAAGCCTGACAGGCACCAAGAAAAGTGTTGGTAGGCAGAGTGTTGCCCATGGACACCATGTTGGGGACCCCATGGATAGGGGATTACCTTCCCCCCCACTCCAAAATGGGGCAATCTATCTACTTGTAGGAGATGGGGACAATTCTCTGCAAAAATAACTTCTCCTCTCTCTCTCTCTCTCTCTCTCTCTCTCTCTCTCTTTCTCTTTCTCTTTCATGCACACACACACACACACACACACACAGTTACAGCCCTGCAATTTTGAGTTTAAAGAAGAGGCACAAAGAAGAGAAAAAGCTGGGAGTTTCTATAACTAGAGGTAGTTTAAAACTAAAGTGCATTTTTGATGCAGAGTTGCACCTGTTGCTCCCTGGGAAACTGATCAGTGATGATGGCACTGTGTACATGTAGGGCTGTATATTTCCTTCCACTTATGTTTTGCTTACATATTTGTCAATAACACAAATATTACAAAGACACATAAGTTTCCAGTGCAGTCACGTTCAAAGGAAATGAAATCTTGCGGCACGCACTACTAGCCCTGGAACATCTCACCGCTAGGCAATGTGAGGAACATGTAATGCACATTCCATTTTAGGCATAGGGTTAAGCTATTTAAAAAAAAAACAGCAACACCAGAACCCACAAACCAGACTTTGAATCTATATTACTTGGCACGCCAGAGTGAAAATAACTCAGCCTTGGTTTATATTAGTCAAAGCAGGCATTCTGTTTTGTTTTTGTACCTTTAGTAACGATACAGGTGACGGAGTTCATTAGCCACAAATGATGTCAATGCAACAAAATGCCAGGTACAAATACAATTTCAGTTATCCAGTAACTTGTATTAGACAAGAAGTTCCCCCACACAGTGACAGCTGCACAATTAATTGCAAATGCAAAGGTCAGAGAGCAGAACGGTGGGCAGAATTTTCTGTCCTGCTGCAAAATGTGGAGAAGCTGTCTTCATTCTAGAGCAGTGGCATCTTGGGACCATGGGGTTGTTCTGAAAGTTCTCCAAGGGGACCTGGTGGAAATAGAGGAAGTTGCTTGCTTCTGAGCATACGCAGAATACATTTCCTTCCCAGCCTCAGCCGGCCCAGCCCTCAGGCAGCTGAGATAAAAGTTCAGGACTTTGAAGCACCAGTGCCAGCTCCAGGTTTTTGAGGGCCCTTGGGCAAGACATCCTCAATGGGCCCCCCTCCCTCAGTGAGCCAACCTTCTCAATGCCATTGTCACCAGCAGCTCTTGTTCCTCATCCTCTTTCTCATCAATGCTACCATTTCCTACCTTGACAGGCAGAGAGCCAGTGAGCGAGTAGGCCATGGGATCTACTGCTCCTCCTTCTCACCACCACCGTTGTCTGGGCCAGAGCGAGAGGCAGGTGATCAAGAAGGTTGCAATAGTGAAGAGAAAGAGCAGGTCCAGGGGGCTCTTGTCAGTGGGCCCCTGCTGGGGTGTGGGCCCTCGGCAGGTGCCCCACCATGCCTATTCTTGACACGGACCCGGCCCGAAACCATCTTTGGCTAGGACCCCTTCAGTTTAGTGCAGTGTTCTCCAGCCCTGGGTCTCCAGATGTTTTTGGCCTACAACTCCCAGCATGCCCCAGCCAGCATAGCTGGCTGGGGCATGCTGGGAGTTGTAGGCCAAAAACATCTGGGGACCCAAGGCTGGAGAACACTGGTTTAGTGCTTCTTTCTTTCTTTAAATATATATATACATATATATATATATATATATATATATATCACAGGGGAGTAGCCAGAATCTCTAAACTGTTCAAATAAAATCAAGATAGAAACAAAGTTAAAAAGAAAAAAAAGGAGAAGCTTCTGACTGGTGTGCCTGGAAACACTTCTTTTAGGTCCCCCCCCTCCAAAACCACTTGGGAATATGGAGAAATTTCCCTACACTTTTACAACCCCGTAGATATGACTTGAGAAAGGGAGGAGGCACTCTCTGATCAGATCCAACTGGGTCATTTTTCCACTTTGTGTTTCAGTTCACATTATTTTTATCCCAAACGTTAGTTTGTATTTGCAGAGCACAAAATAAACCCTTACTCACAGTCACTTTTGTCAACCTTAACATTTGCTTAATGCCACGCTTAACGGAGCGGCTGTTCCACCTGCCAAATGGCCCATTAGA
Source organism: Shinisaurus crocodilurus (assembly GCA_021292165.1). Lineage (NCBI taxonomy): Eukaryota > Metazoa > Chordata > Lepidosauria > Squamata > Shinisauridae > Shinisaurus > Shinisaurus crocodilurus. The sequence goes on along the minus strand of CM037877.1, from coordinate 21,507,059 downwards.
AGCTGCTGTCATTAAATGGGGAGATTCCCCGATAAAATAATGACCTTTTCTAGCAGATGGTGCTAAACTGATGGAGGGAAACTGACAAAACGAAACATAGCCTGGTCACTTGATTTCTAAAGGACAGCTAAGATCAGCAACGTATGATCTAGTCAAAGGTGAGCACTTTAAGTTCAATTGACTTTAGTGCAAGGTTTAAGCAGGTGCCTGACTTTTTGCAGCTGAAATCAATGCATCTCAGACAATCCACTTTCACTGACCTGTGGATGCATTTTAAGACTACAGTTTAGCCCTGTGGGAACTCTCCACATGAGCCAGAACATGGATTTTCCAGGAGAGCCCCCACGCATACAGGAGGCTCTCTTCTTCGGACCATCGCCCTCCATGAGTACAGAGTGATGGAAGAGAAGGGCAGGGCTGCAGCGCTCCTTCTCACGCATTGCTGTTCACCCTTTTTTGTACTCCTGAACATGACTTTTGTCAGCCATATATCTTGTGGTCACACTTCACAAATGTAACCTATCAGAGCCTACAAGAGAAGAGCCAGTTTAGTTCAGGCTGTCTCACAGGAAACAGTCACCAAATGCTTGAAACTGAAAGAAGAACTCTTATTTATAGTAACTTCCAGATTCGTCCATGTCAGGTACTATAAGCAGAATAAAAGAACAAGCCCCAAAGAATGGCTAAATGAGGCTATTTATTAATTTTTTTAAAAAATATTTATTTGAGAACTCCATTTTCCTACCGTGCGTGTGTGTGGGGGGGAAGGGGCATTGGGTTTTATCCAATGATGTTGTTCCACCAGTGGAAGGGAACTCAACTGCTGGTGGAACTGATTTCCCCTTCCCGCTGCAACCCCCCCCATATCTCCCCAAATATCTTCCAGAGAGTTGGGAGACCCTCCCAGAGCAGATCTGGGGCATACACGGAAGAGAGGATGTGGAATTCTGGTTGCACAAGAGGATTTCCTGTTGTGATATGTATCACATTCACAAGCTGGAGCACATTGTTTACACATGGAAGGGACAGAATGGCAGGTAAACAGGTTCATTATGTCTCTCTAGAATCTCGTGTTTTCGCAGGGGTTACTAAAGTGTGAGAACAATATGAGCTGGCCACATGGTTTGTATGTTCTGGTGACGTATTAACTTGTTGTCTGTCTGGAGCCATTTTAGAGAGGAGCAGGACTGTTCTCTCTCTTCACTCTTTTCTTCTGACTATTGCTTGCTGGACTTATGCAACAATGTAGCGTCTTTGCTGAGGTGGGGTAAAGCTCAACTTGCTCCACTGGAATAAATGCTTCCTATGCATTGTACTCTGCTCATGGACTGTAACTAGGAAATGTATACTCTGTAGAATATTACTTTGCTAAGTAAATAAACAGGTAGAATAGACCTGTGGAGTTACAGAGTTTTTTCCTTGCTATCTGCAAACGGGGGAGCTGGCTGCTGGAGTCGGATTACAGGCTGGAAAGCTGGCTGGCTGATTGCAACCAAAACGCTGCACGCTGCGCAGAGAGAGGGGGAGAAAGATCTGGATTTCTGTGTGTGGATAAATGGGCCTCTACACATGAACAGGATTTTTAATCTCCCATCTCGCACACACGGGGCTCTGCTGTCACTCACGCGCCATCATTTCCAGGGTGACTCCTGTGTCAGTGGGGCTCCCTATCCATTGCAGCTTTTATTCTGAACTTTATAGGAGCTATCCGTGGTGCTATATTCCATCTCCCAAATAGGCTCACCAGCATGGAGCACCATGGACACAGCTCCTATAAAGCTCAGAATAAGAGCTGCAATGGATAAGCAGCCCACTGGCATAGGAGTCACCAGCGCCCCTGAGGATTTCCACTCGTGCAAGGGTTGGTTGCAACCCATTAAAACTATAAAGTCAGTCAACAAATTAAATAGCAATTAAAAGCAATTAAAGCAATCAGGAGAAGGCAGGAGAAACCAATGCATATGGCTGGAGCTACAAACCATCCATATGAACAGAAGCAGGACAACAGTAAAGACCACTATAAACCAGGGCTGAGCTTGCAGGAACTACTTCATTTTTTACTAGCACTCTGTGTCTGTGGTCTACCAGACAGAGCCAGGTGCAAAATGACGGCTCAGGGAGGCAGACCTAGGCTAAGAATTAAGGAACGGTACTCTGTTTTTGTTTTTTTTCTTAGAGAACTGTTGTAGTTGTTCTACATAACACATAATGGTATCTTCACACCTGATGCCTAAAAAATGCCAAATACTGCTCCCGGAGATCAAACTCTTACACCAAAAATTGTCACAAATTAAAGAGTGATAACAAGAATTTAGACACACACCATTTCTATGCTAAACCAACATTAAATCATCCCTAGTAAAGAAAAGGGTTTTAGGATACAATTTTTCTCTAAATCAGTCTTTTCTTACTCAGTCTCTGAATCACATGTTTAGCCCAGGCATTTGTCATCTGTACCAGACCCAGGCTCACAAGTATACTCCCGCATTTTTGCCAAGTGCTCTTTTTCAGCAACTTATTTCAGGCAGGGGATAAAGCTTTGGGGAGAGCGATCCTATTCCCCCTAGACAGCATCTCGGGGGGGGGGGGATACGATTCTGCGGATTCCCAGATCCAAGGTCAGAAAAGCACTCCGATCTCTGAGTTAGGGACCTGCACTTGAATCCCCCTGCCACCCACCTTGCAGCCAATGCGGAAAGAACTGCGCCAGCTGCTTCTGCAAGGTCATAAGAGTGACCCCGGAGAAAGAGTAAAGGGGGCATTCTGGGGGGGAGGGAGGAGACCAGGGCCACCAGGACATATCCTTGCGGTGCTCCAGCCTCCTTCACTCCCCATCTGAAGCGCCGCAGCTAGATGGCCAAAACCAGCTGACTTGCAGGGTGGGAAGAGTGTGGAGGTGGAGACCGCCTCTCCTCTGCCGCTTCCCCTGCCCTGCATTGGTTGCCCATAATCCTCTGAGTTCAGAGGCTTAGGCATCCCCAATGGATTGCGCCCCTAGTCATTGCAATCATTGGACAACTAGGAGTCAGAAACCTTTCCTATTCTCCTGCAAAGCATCCAGAGAACTACCAGGAGATCTCAATCTACCTTCTGCCCACCCCTGCTATAAATCACCAAAGGCTCAAGTACATGGGATGTAGTTCACTTGGCACCTAAAACAAAGACGATGCCAGGTGAACATACCTTGTGAGGGAGTTTTGTCATTGGGGCCCAACCAAGAGGCCTAAATGTGAGTAGCCAGCTGCCGTCTGAACCTCTGAGGGCCCCCCAAGAAGATCCATCATAGGATTCCCAAAGTTGACCAGTTATGTTTGGGTTAGAGAAGGAAGACAAGGAAGGAATGATTTCCTCGAGGAGCAGCTGACTTTATTAATTACCTGGGCTGGGAATAAGTCCCACTGAACTCAGTGAGACTTACTTCTGAGTAGATACATAGAGTATTACACTGTAAATATTGAAAACAAATATAGATTCAAGATAGGGGAGATAAATAGTTTTAGGCTGTGATCTTATATTCACTTTCCTGGGAGAGATCGCCATTGAACACAATGAAACCAAGTAGACACATACACTGTGGATCATTTTCACTGTATATCTATTTTACTGGAATATAAAGCATGATCAAAATGTGCCACTTGAGATCTTTAATTAGGTAATTATCTTTTTTATTTTTGGAGCAATTGGTCACCTAGCACAGTTACGTGGTGTGTGTGTGTGTGTGTGTGTGTATGTATGTATATATATATATATAATTTAAGTCCCATTCATTTCAATGGATCTACTGTAAGTAGAAATAACATTGGCTACAACCACCCATGTCTGTGCGGGAAGCTAGTCTGGTATTCTTGTATTGCTGAGAGGCACGGAAGGAAAAACTTGCACCAAACTATCCATGGTAATAAACACTGTTCCAGGGCTTAGACAAGTCACACAACCATTTCTCTGTGTTGGTTATGACACATTGACTTATTCTCCAGTCTAACTTGCACTTATTGAACTTCTCTTGTAAAGGTTTCAACATGTGGCCAGGCTATGACTCGCTGCCTCCTGATACATCTTCAGAAGTTTGATTGAAACCAGATGTGCTGTGTGATGATCTGAGCATGTGTTGCAACTTTCACAAGTGCATATTCAATTAAAAAAGTAAATTTGTTTTCACTTCCATCCTTATTTTAATTAGGCTCATTTTCCATAAGCAACTGGTACAGTGTTAATCCATCTAGTCCAGTACTGTTGACACTGATTGGCAGCAGCTCTCCAGGGTTTCAGACAGTACTCTTTCCTAACCCTATCTGGAGATGCCGGGGATTGAACCTGGGACCTTCTGCATACAAAGCAGGGGCTCTACCACTGAACCATGGCCCTCCCTCACTGAGCTACAAGTCTACAACTTGCATACTAAAGCAACGTTAGACTCTCTTTGGAGCATATTTAGCAGATATGCTCAACCTGTTTCCTCAACACATCCATCCATCCATAGATTTCATAGATTTTAATAGATCATAGAGTTGGAAGGCGCCTACAAGGCTATCAAGTCCAACCCCCTGCTCAATGCAGGAAACTAGAGGAGGGGTCTCCCATCCAAGTAATAACCAGGCTTGACCCTGCTTAGCTTTCCACGCTCAGACAAGCTGAGCCAGCCACAGGCCTGTCATGTACCCATCCATCCATTGATATACTTATAAATACAGTAATACCTTGGATTGCAAGCATAATTCATTCCGGAAACGTGCTTGTAATCCAAAGCACTTGTATATCAAAGCGAAATTCCTCATAAGAAATTTGTACACATATTTTTAATTTAAGCTGCAATAAAGAATGATCGTGTAAAGTCTTCATTTTTTCTTGACCATACTACAGTACTTGTATTGCAAGACGTCGCTTGTTTATCAAGTTACAATTTATTTTAAAAATTTGCTTGTCTTGCAAAACACTTGCAGACCAAGTTACTTGCAATCCAAGGTTTTACTGTATTGGTAGGTATCCCACCCTTCATTTCAGTTAGAACTTCCAGAGTGACTTATAATTATAGTATAAAACAAGAAAAAATACTACAATACATTCAGTAAAAAAACCCAACCAGGTTAAAACAAGGAAGTGGTTGGTGGCAATATCCAATCTACAAGTAGATTAGAAGATTGAAACATTAAAGGCCTTGGAAACTAAAAAAAAGATCTTTGCTTGGCGCTGAAAGGACAGCAGCCTCAGTTCCAGGTGACCCTCCCTGGCAGGAGAAATGCACCAGTGGGATGCTACCTCTGAACAGACACCCTCCCTGGCTGCCTCAGAAGGCCATCTGATATGACCTGTTTCATGTGTCTGTTGTCTCTGAAAGGAACTACAGTAGAATGACAAGCAGCAACCACATCTTAGTTTGGTTGTGTGAAGCATGGGAATTTTTCCCAATTCAGATTTTTGGTTTTTAATATGTGGGTTTTTTTGGGGTGTGTGTGTCATTTGTTTTCACTAGGATGGGAGATGGAATTGATTAAACATTTTAAGGAATTTTCCTCATGGCTGGAAAGGAAGGGCAGGAAAAATATGGCATGAAAAAGTTTTGAAATTCTGCACCAAAAGAATTCAGTTGCTCCTGGATGATGTGGTGTTAATACTGGTCAACTGGAGTCAATAATCCTGAAGGTTGATATTCTGGAGAGCCCTGTGTTTGTGTGTCCTTCCCATTGCTGTGACCAAGGACATAGGAATCTGCTGTATAACAAGTCCAACCAAACAAAGGCCTGTGGCTTACACTGGCTCAGCTTGTCTGAGTGTGGAAAGCTAAGCAGGGTCAGGCCTGGTTATTACTTGGATGGGAGACCCCTCCTCTAGTTTCCTGCATTGAACAGGGGGCTGGACTCGATAGCCTTGTAGGCTCCTTCCAAATCTATAATTAGTCCGTGTCACTTAGCATTCTGCACACTGCTTGGCAGCAACCCTCCAGGGTTTCAGAGTGGAGTTTTTCCTAGTTCTGCCTGGAGATGCCAGGGATTGATTCTGGGACCCTCTGCATGCAAAACATGTGCTCTACCACTGAGGTAGTAGATCCCTTCTCTACATTTGATCCCAGTTCCTAGAGGACACATTCATATGACAAGCAATGTTTTCCAACAGTTTTATCTCAGAAAAACCATACTGGAGAAATTCTGGCTCACTTATATGTTGAATGAAACTCTAGTATTAATTAGTATTGGTGAATGAAGGAAACATTGGGCTCAGAGGAGGAGGAGGACTGGAAGGACCAGAGGCCAAGCTCATTGCTCCTTTCAATGACATTCAAATAATATTAAAAATGATTAAAACTAGACCCATCGTTGTGACAAAATTCTCCACCATATTAATGGATGGTGAAATTGGGGAAATCAATTTGCCTAATCATTTTGGTTTCGGTTTGATGTAAGTAGGTATGTTCAAAGATTTAATTCAGTCTGCATTTTTAAGCTAACCAACCTGATCCCAGACTAATACATGGACCAAAGTGCTCTGTGGAAAGGAAGAATATATAATATATGACCTATAAGAATATGTATATAAGTGACCTATAAAGCCCTATATGCCATACGGCTTGAGACCAGGCTACCTGAAAGACCTCCTTCTCCCATACGAGACTGCCCAGTCCTTAAGATCTTCTGGAGAGGCACTCCTTTTGAGACTGCCACCATCAGAGGTGCGTTTGGTGACTATGGGAGAGAGGGCCTTTTTGGTGGCCGCTCTGAGGCTATGGAACTCCCTCCCAAGGGAGACTAGGTTTTCTCCCTCTCTGCTATCCTGCTGCCAGCAGGCAAAGACTGCTTTATGCATGAAGGCCTTTGGTCTGTAAGTGTGTGCTGTGTTTATTCTGTAATTATTCTGTTGTTATTGCATTTTAATGTGTTTTATTGTTTTAATCTATTTTAAATTATTTTTGTAAGCTGCCTTAAGTGCCATTTTTGGTAGAAAGGCAGGGTATAAATCAAATAAAGAAATAAAGAAGAAGGAGCAAGGGAGACAGGAGAGTGCTGAGGGAACATCAGGGCGTGCTCCGGTTAGCCTCAACTGCCCGCTGGGAGGGAAAAACTGAATACTGTCTCAAGCTCCAGTGGAGCTGGCTGTGTTGTTCAGTTTTGTGTTTTGAGCCTGTGGTTCTTGCTGCATTGGTAATCTATTATAGATATTGTAAGGACGCAGTCCAATGCGGATGTCCGTAGCCCTCCAAACTTTGAGGATTTCGGGCATCCTATGCAGAGCAGGAGGAACGTGGAGGTGAAAGTTGCCTCCATGCTCCTCCCACTCTGCAAGGCATCTAGACAGCTGATTTCAGCCATCTAGCTGAGGCGCTTTGGAGGGGCGGGGAAGGAGGCTGAGGCACTGCCAGGATACATCATATCTTGGCCCCACTGGTCTCCTCCCCTCCCCCCAGAATGCTCCCTACACCCTTCTCCAAAGTCTCTCTTATGACCTCAGAGAAGCACCCAGAGCAGTTCTTTCTGAGCCAGCTGAGAGTGGGGAGGGGGATCCAAGCACGGATCCTCAGATCCAAGGTCGGAGCTCTTTTCCGAACTCGAATCTGGGAATCTGAAAAATCCTACAACCCTTAGATGCTGTCTAGGGGCCATAGCGTTGCACTCTAAGCCACTTTGAGGCCTCTAGTAAAAAAGTGGGATATAGATAGACTTACTTAATTAATTGATTAAATTCTCCAGGGGAGGACCGAAATTTTTCAACAGTTCAGGAGGAGCTCTAAAAGGATATGTTCAAGCACTTATCAGACAAAATGCTTCTCTGAGAAATTTCAGCCCAGCTGTAGCAAATACATTTGTTTCTCTGGTGACGGTTGTCATGTCAGGCAGCTCAGGGGCACCATGCGAGGGCTCCTGCAATTGAGAGGAACATCAGAGATGGCAGGCCATCTTTGTAGACAGACATTTAATGAGGAGGATGTGTACTTATCCCCAAGGACTTTGTTGCACAAGACAGACCATCATCCTGCTTTAGAGAATAATTCAATGTTCTACCATCTGCCTGAAAGGATAATCATAAAATAAACCAATATGGAATGAAAGCAAAGTCACATGCATAGTTGCCATAATAGAAGGTTCTATTTTTTCCCCTTAAAGGCATAAGTTCAAGTTTCATAAATGATGTGTGAGTGTGTCCCCCACCCATGAAAACTAATTATTGTCAGTTGCAATTAAGGGATTGGGAAATTGAGTTTGGTGGGGTTTTCCATTCTCTGTTTGACAGATAATGCAATAATAGGACACAATGGTATATCAGCTGGCTTGACATGTATCTGTAAATAGATACGTTGTGTTATGATATCGCTGTGCGATACCAAGATCAGGAAATTGGAAAGCGTCATGAAATGTTTTTTTTTTTTTTTTTGCTGAATGCCCATGGAACTGTGAACATTTAATTAAACCATAATGGAGCATGGCTTTTGTGAGTAGGCAGTTTTCATTTGAAAGTTTAAGCGTTTTGGAATAATTAAGGTAATTTAATCCATGCTTGAATCTGAATGCTCCAAATTCTTTCTGCATGTCACAGCCAACGGAGGTTTCATTTTTGACATAATCTAAAAGCTTTCCCCTGCCCAGTTCATGTTTTCCTTTAAAATTAAATCCCATGTTCTAGTTTAGAAGTGTGTAGAACATACTGTAGTAGTAAGTTCCAGGCAAAGTTTTAAATTACAAGTACAGTCCTCCTTTTTTTTCCATTCTGGAACTCAAGGTGGTATACGAGTTGGTCTTCAGGAAGGTTGTTGCATCTTGTACCTTTAGACCAGTGTTCTCCAACCTTGGGTCCCCAGTTGTTTTTGGCCTACAACTCCCAGCATGCCCCAGCCAGCACATTCCAGTGGTGGGTGGGGCCAAAGGCAGAAGGGGGCGGGGGCCAAAATACCAGATATATATATATATTAAAAAGACAAGCACATTCTAGCTTAAGATGAAGTACCTGACTCCAAGGAAGAACTCCTCAGGAGTAACGATTGTAGCATACGGCGGCTCAGGAGGCCCTGGGAATATAAACCTGCATTTTCTGCCTGGACTTTGCTGAAAACAACACCTGTTCTCAGCTCCAGTTTCTTGAATCTCGACCTTGAATCTTGCTGGCAGAGATGGACAAATAGCCGAGTTTGGACCTCTGTATTATTGACCATGCACTTCTGCCTGCCCTGACGCTGCCTCTGGATTCCGATTATACTTGCCTGCTATCCTGAACTCCCTCTCAAAAAATCCCCATTTGCCAGTAAAAACCTCTGTTTTACTCTTGGCCTGCTTAGTTGACTGTTCCATTGCAATTAACTCCCTGCGTATGGTAGCATAGCAAGGAGCTGAACAGGACAAAGGGATTCCTTTCTCTGTAAAAGCTGGGGTAAACAGGAGGGTGGTAGCAGTGTAAGAAAGAAGCTTTGCACACTGTCCTGCCTTACAAGGCTGGTGCATACTGTCTTCCCAAAGACCTTGGGCAAGTCATAGTCTCTCAGCATTTCATAGATCATAGAGTTGGAAGGAGCCTACTAGGCCATCGAGTCCAATCCCCTGCTCAATGCAGTAAACTAGAGGAGGGGTCTCCCATCCAAGTAACAACCAGGCCTGACCCTGCTTAGCTTTCCACACTCAGACAAGCTGAGCTAGCGTGAGCCACAGGCCTGTATTGTCTGCTTCAAATTAGGGGGAGGAACCATAACTGTAGTAGAGCACATGATTTGCATGCCAAAGGTCCCACATTCAATCATCGGCATCTCCAGTTAAAAAAAAAAGGATTGGATGGCAGGTGATACGAAAGAAATCTGCCAGAAACCCTGGAGAGCCACTGCCAGACAGAGTAGACAATACTGGGAGACAGGCCTGGTATCAGGGCCTGGCATAGTCAATACAGGTGCCGACTCGAGGACCTAGAAGCTCAAAAGGACCCAGCCCTGAGCCTGCTGTAGCAGCTGCCAGGGCCAGACTGCTGCCGGTGTGGGTGTCCCATCGGCAGCAGTATTCCGAGGGTGTACTGGAGGCTGGCGCCAGCCCTGCTAGGAGAGATGGACAAATAGCTGAGTGGTATAAAGTGGCACCCTATGTTCCTATTAGGCATGTTGGTGGATGTTGTAGGGATTTCGAAAATAAATGACATCTTATGGTTTTAGGTTAGAATGGGATTAATCCCATGTACACCTCTTGGATGAATATAACTGTGTGACAACTAAAGTAAATAAATCTTATTGTGCAAACACACCCAGGCATCCTGAGTTCCAGATGGTCCTCTAAATTTTTATACTGACAGAGGTAGGGTGATGTGGCTTGATTTATTCTCCACCTGGCAGCAGTTCTCCAGGGTCTCAGGCCAAAATCTTTCCCAGCCCTAACCTTGAACCGAAAGTGCCAGGGATTGAGGCTGGGACTAGGGGTGTGTGAGGAATCTGTTAGTGGGGTGAAAATCCATCAGGTTTTCAGGATTCCCCCCCACTCCAGATTCTGGTTTGCTGGCCACACGCTGGTGTTGACGTGCTGCCAGCATGTGGACTTCCGTCTGTAAGACAGACCACAAGTCGCGTATTTTATTTAGCCAGCAATGGGATTTGCACAAGCCAGCACCCAGAAAACACATGGTTTTAACATGAGTTGCATGATTTGTGCAAATTGCGCTAGAGGTGTGGATTTGTGCAAAATTGGCTAGTTTTGTGCAAACTGGCACCCGTTGAGCTCAAACGAGCCAGATTTCTGTTTTGGTACATCCCTAGGCCTGGGACCCTCCACAGGAAAAGTATGCGCACAGCTAGTGCTATGCTAAAATCTGTCCTCCAATTTCCCAGAAGTCCCCCCACCCTTCGAACAAGGCTTTCATTTTTCTGCCTAATAATCTCAGGTCACTTTAGAATGCCTTCGTTTTTAAGAAAAATGGATGGGGTGGGTGTGGGTGTTCCAAAATCTTTAACCAGCATTCTAAAATGGGAGTTTCTGCCAAATTTTAACTGAGTGGAACCCAAGGCATGTCAGAATGTCAGAACAAAAATAGCATGGAACAAGTGGGGCCTGCAACAAAATGTTACCGTGTGGAGTGCTCAGGATTCCAGGCAACCTGCCATAAAGTCTTCCTGGATACTCCATTGCATTCCATTTCAACCCCTGGTTTTCTGTCTGTCCCCCCACCCCCCAATAGTACTCAGTGTTTTGTGACCACTGTGCATGCTCAATCCTCATTGAGCTGTTTTGCTGTCATTTCTCCCCCCCCCCCAAATTTGTTTTTTGTTTTTGTTTTTAGTACTTCTACAAAGCTTGGAATTCCCCCAAGACTCTTGTGCATGGGTGGTGCCATTTTGGCTACATAAAGATCAGCACTCGAACAATTTAATTTTTGCTGCTCATCCTTACTTTTGAGCAAGTGAGTGTAGGCCCCATGCAGTACTGAGCTTTGTCTTCCCTCACAGTTTAACAGGCAAGAGGTGCGTGAATGTCAGGATCAAAGTAGCAGGAAAGATGAGTTTCATAGCTCTTGTTCATGGAGCTAAGTAGCACACAGCTGAAGTAACCATAAGCCATTGCACCCCCACCCCACCGCCCCCAGAACTGAACTGAGTCTGAACATATCAGGAATCCATCCAAGGAGAGATGAAAGCTATTTTGTAAAGCTTGCCTATTTGGAATCCTTTGAGACTTGATGATCTAATCGCCGGCATTGAAAATACAGATGAGTCAAAATTGATGTTCTGTATTAAGAATTTCCTCATTACTTCCTTGCGAGTGCATGTCAGAGGCTATTAGCTTCCTCCTCTGCGCTTTGTTTTGTCTGAGGTGGAAGACATGTGTCTTTGATAAGAACCATGCTCTGAAGTTTAAACTTATCTGAACTTAAGATTGGAAAAATGAGGAACAGTAAAGTATTTGTGCAAACTGGCACTCGTAAAGCCTCTGTTTCTTGCACCCTCCAGTCTTACAGGTCTCAATAGCAGGACCATGAGCAGAAAGATGCAAATCCCCCAATATATTTTGCTTGCTCCCCCAATGGAACAGATCCTGTAAAACATAGGAATGTATGAGAAATTTGTTTTACTTCATTTTTGATCAGGATTTATCCAGTTTTGCACCTTCTGGACTGAACGTGGATTTGAATGCAATCTGCGGTCAAAGTTGATACATTTCCAAGCTTGCAATGTGATTATCAGACCCCCCTCCCCCCCAAATGGTGTTTGGCAGCATGATGCGTATACTTGAAAAATGTGCATGAAAAAAAAAGTATACTTTTGGAAAATGAGCACAAATACATTTTAATCAAAGGGAGAAGAATGCATACATTTCAAAGATGTGCACAATTGATGTATATATGTATATATGGAAAAATACCCACCAAACTATGCATGAATTTTCACATGAACATTTTTTTAAACAACCCCACAAAGATTGCAATGTAATATGGACATGAAGGTGAATGAGTTTCGAGGTAGAATTTGCAGAGCTTTGATTTTGCTTGTATGCAACTACCTATTAAATTGGGATTTATTTATTTATTATATTTATACCTTGCCTTTTTTCCTGCAAGGAACCCAAGGCAGCTTACATAATCCTCCTCCTTCTCTCCATTTCATCCTCACAACAACCCTGTGAGGTAGGTTAGGCTGAGAATCAACGACTGGCCCAAAGTCTCCCAGTGAGTTTCGTGGCCGAGCGGGGACTAGAACCCGGCTCTCCCGAGTCCCAGTCCGACACTCTCACCACTACGCCACAGTGTGGCCTGACGTTGTGGAACCTCAGGCCTGGGAGCCAAATCCAGTCCACCTGGGCCCCCCATCTGGCCTTCCAGGGTCCCTCAGATGGCCATGCCACCTTCTCCTTTGTCAAAATTCTACCGCTTTTAGAAACGACACCCGTAGAGCGAATAACTCAACACTTGGCATCCATAATCTACAATCATTTCAAAATTTCAGAGTGATCCAACGCAAATCGCCACAGGTACAGCAAGTTAAAAAGTGTGAAAAATTGACATATTTGTACTATTTTACTCAAGCTGCAGCTCAGCACAGCATATATTTCTTTCAAATTCTGGGGGAAACGACTGATGTGTGCCTTTCATTGGTCTGGTGAAATTCTGAGCAGCGGGTTAGAAGTTATCGAGGTTTTCCTGCCCCATGAAAGCCTGCTGGCCAAGCAACTGCTGCTGGCCAAGTTATGTCAGGCATGCTCTGTGTCACTCAAGGATACCACTTCTGGAATGGGACTTCTGTGTCCCCCCCCTCCCCCATTCAGCCCCTCCCTGTGCACCCTCCACATCTGCTCCAGAGGATTGGGGGACCCTCCAGAGGAGATTTTGAAATGTGTCCAGGGGGGCTGTAGTGGGGAGGAAAGGATGCCAAAGTCCTGTTCTGCAAGCAGTATCCTTCTTTCCCTTGGGTGAACGAGGGTTCTCGATCCAAGCCCATGTATGATTTTATACACCTGTATCATGGCCGCCCTGACTTTCCTTGCCTGTCTGAATTCTGGGGCATGGACTTGCAAATCCTGAAAGAGAGTACCTGAATTTTGAACCCAGGGCTGCCTTGCCCACCAAGCCCTTTGTTTGCTGGATGGACTTGGTGACTACTAGAAGGGGTGGGAACTGTTTCAATGACACCCGGACATTCCTGTCTATATTAGAATGATCTAGTTTTGGGGAAAGAAATCTCAAAGAAACAGTATCAAATTTGATAAGGCCCAGTGGTTGTAAGAATATTCAACTATTAAAACTCTGGTTGGGGTATGTGTAGGAATACTGAATTAGTTACTATTGTTTGTGCTTGTGAAAAAAGGTCTTCGGCTAGCAAGATCTAGGTTCCTCACTTCAGTGCCAGAACACACTTGACCCCATAAACAAAAGTGAGAGGAGCGATGAAGCATCATCTCATCTTTTTACTGGTCACTTTTGTAATAATTTGGCTAGTTTCATGTCACTTTCCAATTCTTGGTTATGCTAGAGATACGAGCTATGGATTTATACTGGTTTCTCCCAATTCTTCTTCTTCTTCTTCTTCTTCTTCTTCTTCTTCTTCTTCTTCTTCTTCTTCTTTAAAAAAAGCATGTTTTTGAAATAATGGGACACGTTGTTTGGTGTTCGTCTCTGGTTCTTGGTAATCTTCAAATATATCCAGCACAGAATGGAGAAGGATGTGAAATAACAACAGTATTTTGAGCAACAGCAGGGTACAATGAACAATAACAAACTGGTCAGCACTTTCAATGCGGAACAATGGTAAGCAATACCCTGGCACTATGCATGATAGAAACTGGTAAGCGCTTTCAATGGGGAACACAATGCACACCCAGAAAGCCTTACCATTGCAAAAATTGCATAGTCATGTTAGCAAATAAACATCTTGAATGTGCAGTGGGGAAGTACAAACAGAAAGAAAGCCGCTCCACCTGTAATTTGTGGATTTTCAGGTGACTTTTGCTCTGCTGTCGGCCAATTTGTGGATGTGGAATTTGTGCAAATGTGTTTGCACATATTGTGCAAATGCATTTGCACAAATGCGTTCATGAATATTTGTGCAAATTCACGCTCCCAAAAGTGCACAAGTCGGCCAAAAATGTGCAAATCCCCCTTAACATGTCATTTTGCCCTTTACTTTATGGGAGGATTTCCACATTTTTGTTCCAGATTTGGGAAGGCCCTTGGCAAAGCACTTTCTGGAGGGCCCCTGGCTACAGGCTTACTTTGCAACGGAGGTGAATGGCTGACTACAAGCCAGTATTTAAAATTTCCCACAATGGCCCAGTGCAATGCTATGCCAGGGACACTGTGGAAAATTGAAAGTGGCAGTTGCCTGGCCCAGGTGGTCCAGAGCAGGCCTCAGTGCTAGTGGGCCCTGTTGTGGTTCTGAGGTTCCAGTAGCTCCCGGATGGTGCTAAGTGGTGACACTGGTCTGCTTCCAGATTCAACCTGGTCATGGTCAGACAACTTCCTTATGAAGCTTGGTTTCATGGCAATTGTCCCTCTCTGCAGGGGTGGGAGACCCACTAAAATGGTCTGCTCTTGGAGACTTATGGAATCTGATGGATTCCTGAATGCTCTAGTCCCCGAGCGGGGTTCTAGTCCCCGCTCGGCCATGAAACTCACTGGGTGACTTTGGGCCAGTCGCTGACTCTCAGCCTAACCTACCTCACAGGGTTGTTGTGAGGATAAAATGGAGAGGAGGAGGAGGAGGAGGAGGAGGAGGATTATGTAACCCGCCTTGGGTTCCTTGCAGGAAAAAAAGGCAGGGTATAAATAGAATGAGTGAATAAATAAATAAATAAATAATAAATAAATGTGGGAGGGGGAGGACAGTCGAGGGGCCATTTGGGCAACTAGCACGCTTCTATGAGGATCTTGGGGAGGTGCGCCAGGGATGATATTAGTCACAGCAGCCTCACCCTCAGCCTTTTCAACTGCTAATTGACTCTTAATACCTCTGACTAGGCCTCGCCTTTCCACAGGTCATTTTAGCATCTTTTTATTGCCAGGAAGAGCAGAAAACACCTCCTCCAGAAAGAAAAGAAATCCACTAATGTTACAAACCAAGTAACTTGGTAATATTAGCACCAGAGTGCTAACTTCGAACATAGTGGACCAAGAAGCACTAGCCACGTAGCTACGCAATTCATGAAATCTTAAATGTTACCCTGTCTACATGGTGTAGAAAATAATCAGTTTTTTAATCCGTTTGAAGAACGGGTCCTTCTGCTAGTTGACATATAAAGCCCTAAAGAGCCTAGGACCAGGATATCTGAAAGATTGTTTCCTCCTATATAGACTTGTTAGACCACTATGATCCTTGTTGTCCATGCCACATCCTGCAAAGTCCCATCTGGCAGCAACATGGCAACAGGCCTTCTGTGTGGTGGCCCCCTCTCTGGAATGACCTCCCCTCTGTGATACAGTAGGCACCAACAATCATGCACTTTCAACAATGATTAAAAACTTAGTTGTTTACCCTGGCTTTTCCCAGCCATTCATTTGTCTAAATGATGTTGTGCTTTCATACTGATGTATTGTTTTATAATGTGTTATACGCTGCTTCAGGATTTTTAAAATGGGAAGTAAAATATATCTTTTAAAAATAGATACATAAATTAATTAAAAGAAAGCCCACGGGATCAGGTGGGCTCTCAAAAACAGGTATACATAACTGTAGTAAGCTGGTAGCAAAAAATATTCCTCTTCTGTAGCTTGCTTGCTTCTTTGGAAATCAGGCATTTCCAATATGGGTTGCAATCCCTTTTGTGCTGAAGTCAATAGCAAACCTCCCAATGATTTTACTACCTCTCACTTGTACCCACTTGGGGATTGTGCTGAGTCATGGGTTTTAAGGCACCAGTCCCTGACTCAACAATAAGAATTGTTTGCTGACTGAAGCCAAAGGGACATTGAGCTACCAAATATGATTCCATAACTGTAAATTCTCAAGGTGATAAAACTATGAATCAAATAGTCTGCATTTTGAGAGCTTAGTCATGTTTTGCAAGTGGTTAAATCAAGGGGCTTGGCAAGATTTCAGAAATGAACTTTCAAAGAAATGTGTGATTCAGAGATGATGCAAAGATGTCTAAAGTCACAGCTAGGCAAACAGTTTTCTGATATTCTACACTGGAGATCTAATATTTCTGGAAATGCTGAAGGAGGAGGGGGGAATAAGTAAATTTGGAGAAGAATGGCTTTTTCTTAGTTATGCTTTTTATTTGAACATCGCTACAAATACAGCTTCAGCTATTGGGCAGTATATAAATAAAATTATTGTTGTTGTTGTTGTTGTTGTTGTTATTAAAGTATGTCCTATTTTACCATGCTAACGGCCCCTGCAGTGACTTACAAGGATTGATAATAAGGCAGTTCCTGCCCTGGGGCTTACAATTTAAAAGTCATGACATGAAAGGAAAAGAGATTGGGAGGGAGGAGGGGGGAAAAGCAAACTAGTTCAGGCACTTGTTCTCATTTGCACAGTTCTTATGGTATTTCTGGCAAAGAAGAGTGAAGCAAGGTCCCTGCAGCCGATTTTTCCCTGGCCGATGGATGGAGCCAAGCTGCTCTCTCCCATGCCATGAAGTTCTTCCTGGGAGGCAAGGGAAGCAAGTCTCCTGGTCCAGGCCAGAGGCCAGAGTGCGCTGCCTTTCTGCTCTGCAGCCCAACGGCAACCACAATAGGTATGGCAGCCTTCCCCAACCTCTGGCCCTTCAGATGTTTTGGGCTATGACTCCCAGCAGCCCTTACCATTAGCCCCATTGGCTGGGGCTGATGGGAGTTGTAGTTCAGAGCAGCTGGAAGGCACAAGATTGGAGAAAGCTTGTTATGGCAAGTCAAAACTAACTAACGTTGTCTTTGTGAATGGTGAAGGATAACTCCTGCGCTTTAGGGAGAAAGGAGCTCATGGCTGCCATAGAGCATGATGCGATATCTTCACTGCACTGGTTCTCCAGGCATTTTACCAATCCACCCCTTTTGCCATGCAGCTGGCTGCATCTATAGCACTGGTGGGAAACATGCAGCCCACTGCACACTTGCGGCCCCAGCTGCAATCTCCACTGCCCCCAAATTCATTTTTAAAAATGGGGAGAAATGGCACCCTTAGCTGGCTATGGAGCACCACAAGGGTCAAAATTTTCATGCAAACAAGCTAAATGTGGCGCTTTTGCTGCTCCATAGCCAATACGGGTGCCATTTTTTAACTTTTAATATTTTGCTTTTGAAGCCTAGGGCGGGGTGGGGGTGGCCTGCAGGAGCATCCAGGGGGCAAAAATGGCCCCTGGACCTCCCAAAGTTTCCTGCCCCTGATCTGTACCCACCTCCACCTGAACACACCACACAGGCATGCAGCCGCTGCTCCTTCTCTTCTAGAAACTTTGGCAATGCCATTTCTATGCACAGAGCAGGGGAGGCGGGTGACTCCTATTTCAGTGGGGCTCCTTTTCCATTGCAGGTTATATTTGGAACTTCACAGGAGCTATCCATGGTGCTCCATGGTGGTGAACCTATTTTGGGGATGGAGTTCAGCACCATGGGCAGCTCCTATAAAGTTTCCTGCATTGAGCAGGGGGTTGGACTCGATGGCCTTGTAGTTGTAGGCTCCTTCCAACTCTATGGTCTATGAAATCTAATGAAAGCTCCAAATACAACCACAAAACCTGCACTGGAAAAGGAGTCCCACCGAAATAGGAGTCAGCAGACTTCCCTACAGCCAGCCCTTGCTCGAACACATGCTCCCTCTATGATGGCTGGACTCTGTAAGCTCCTTTTTGCCCCTGGCTGGGCGGGCTTTCCCCATATAATGAAGAAACATAATTCTCCTTTTGAAGCTCTGATCTCTCACTGCACATTGATCTCACCGTCTCGTCTGTTGTTAACCTGAGCAATGAAAGAAATCTATACATAGCTTTTAAGGGCCTGAGTTAAGCCATGTACAATCACCTTATATCAAAAATATATTTACCTTTGAAACAAAACAAAATGGCTGGTAGCATTATTAGAATGCATGTTGTTTTAGTGATTTTCATACTGGATGATTGATTTGGATAACAGTGAATCTGAGTCAATTCCATTTTAAAAGCCAGACAAGAAGGCTACATTCAATCATTTATTCATACCCAACGGTCTTGCTAATCACCATAGTTCAGTGGCACAGTTGCATGCTTTGTATGCAGAAGGTCCCAGTTTCCGTCTCTGGCATTTCCAGTTAAAAGGATCAGTTAACGGGTAATGTGAAAGACCTCTGCCTAAGATCAGATGCTAGTTAGAGAAGACAAGAAAGGGCTAGATGGACAAATAGTCTGGCCTGCTACAAGGTAGCTTGGGGCCGACCCTACCATTAGGCAATGTAAGTCTGCTCCCTCAGGCAGCAGATGGTATCGGGTGTGGAACAGTGGCAAGGTGGCCTGCCCTGCGCCCCACTAAGCTAGCCTGGTTCGCTCAGGTGTGGTGGAAGATGCTGCCCTGCCGCCAGTGTTGAAGTAAGATTCAACTTCCAGTCTGTTCAGCTTCCATACTTACAATGGGAGGGGCACCATCTTGTCCTTCTCCTCAGGTGGCAAAAAATAACTTTGGCTGGCCTGCCCACTTCCTATGTTTTAATTGGTCTAAATTGGTAACTTGTGGGTAACTCTGTATTATATTGTTGTACTTGTGGCTGTGAAGCCCCCAATATTGATTAGACGATAAATATTTAAATGCTCAAAAGCTGTCAGCAACAAAATATTCACAGTGGAGCTTCTGCGGGAACTGAGTCAAAACATGACAAAGGCTTTTTGGAACAAGCAACTGTGTGTGTGTGGGGGGTGCAAGGTAAGGGCTGGGAACTGAGAAGGTGACCCAGAAGCTAAGCAACCTAAGGTGCAGAAGGCCCAGAGATAGGAGGACTGGAGTGCTGAATTTCTCCAGCTGATTTGATCTGAATTTCGCCAGCTGATTTGAATCCATGTATTCAACTACAGGCTTCTCCCCTCGACAAATCCCTCTAGGTTTAACTGTAGCACAGAGGCAGCACTCAAAAGATACAAGTGAAAAAAGTAAATCCAATAGAGGTGAATGAATCATAGAAATCATAGAATCATAGAAAAGTAGAGTTGGAAGGGGCCTACAAGGCCATCGAGTCCAACCCCCTGCTCAATGCAGGAAACCAGGTCAAAGCATCCCTGACAGATGTCTGTCCAGCCGCACCTTGAATGCCTCCAGAGTGGGAGAGCCCACCACCTCCCTAGATAGTTGGTTCCATTCTCCTATTGCTCTAACAGTCAGGAAATTTTTCCTGATGTTCAGGTGGAATCTGGGTTCCTGTAACTTGAGCCCATTATTCCGTGTCCTGCAAACTGGGATGATCAAGAAGAGATCCTGGCCCTCCTCTGTGTGACAACCCTTCAAGTACTGGAAGAGTGCTATCATATCTCCCCTCAGTCTCCTCTTCTGAAGGCTAAACATGCCCAGTTCTTTCAGTCTCTCCTCATAGGGCCTTGTTTCATAGGGAACATTTAACATTTATTTAATAGCTCATCCATTCTGAACTTTTGAAAGATATACAGATTACAAAAAAGATCCTTTGAAATCCATTTCTCGCTAACGTAGAGTTTTCAAGACTCAAAACCCAGATGGATTATTTAATAAATATATGTTTGCACCTTTAGTGGATTCGTCCTTTTGTGAACTGTGACTAGCCTACTCACATAGATCTAACAAAATTCTCTCCAGCACTCCTTCCATGAGGAAGGTTTGTTGCTCTACCAGCCTTGACACAATATACCTGCTGAGTATGCACACAAACAATGTGACTGAGTACCCAATTTAAACACATCCTGCAGTATATCTGAAACATGATTATCTACATGTAACCCAAGGGCACCACTTTGATCATTCATCCCATTTCTTGGTAAGATGCATTCTTTAATCACCCCTTTCCCCAAAAAGCCACTTTCAAGAACTGGCTCCAGTTTGGTTGGCATCTTATGATGTTTTAATAGTTGGGCTGAGTCATACCTTGTCAATATTTCCTTTGCTTGAGCTGCATCATTTAGTTCTTGCATCAGTGTCAGTACAACTTCAAGTGTGTTAGGTCAAAGCACAGAAAGAGAGAGAGGGAGAGAGAGAATTTCATTTAATTCTCTGTTTCTGTAGGGTCACAATAGACCTTGGCCTCTTTACAGGATTATACTCCAACAATTAAATTCTCCCATAAGAGCAACATTGTTCTTGTTGCAAAATGAATGCCTATTTCCACAAAGCGCTGGATCACCTGTAGCCCAATAATGCACATTTTAGTGCTCGATTTGTTGCTGCTCCAAGCTAAAGCCTCATCAAGTTGATGAGTGGCTCTTGTGAATGTTTGCAAAAGGAAATCCTTTAGCTCCCATCCAGGGGGGGCTGGTGATGCCTATTTCGGTGGGGCTCCTTATCCGTTGCAGCATTTGCAGCTCATATTTGGAGGTTTATTGGAGCTATCCATGGTGCTGAACTCCATCCCCAAAGTGCTGCTTTGCTATAATTCCCAGTTCCACAGACAGAGCCTTTCTTGAATGCTGGTAGATGCACTGGGGCTATTTGGGGATCTTTCAGTGAAAGCACGTAGGTTGGGGTAGAGCCAATGCCATGATACTCTAGCCCCCTCTGGCTTGCATTCATTGAATGCGTGAGGATTGTAAAAAAAGGGGTTAAAACTCCAAGAATCCAGGATAAACCTTTCCAATGCCAAGTACATTGGAGAGAGAAAACTGGAAATAAATAAGTGCGACCTGCAATAAATTCTTGCAGTGTGGAGTGCTCCTGTTCAGGGTTCCAGCCAGCCTCTTCCAGGATACTCCATTCCATTTTCTCCCTTTCCAGTTTTTGATTCTAACCCAATTTAGGGGTGTTGGGGAAATCCGCAATTGATTCGAATGAGTGTGGATTTCTATGAATCCAACCCGTGGATTCTGCAGTGGATCAGCTTTTCCCGAATCTCACAGATTCTGTGGACTTGCAGACCAATTTTTTTTTTTTTTTTACTTTCTATAATTTTACACACATTTAGTCAGGGGGGGGGGAAAGAAAAAACCTGATTGAAAATGTGCATTCCCCTCCATAGACTAAGGTGTAAAAATGCAGCATTTGTGTATTTTGGGGAGATTTGCTCATTTCCGGAAGTGCAAATTTACACAAGTGCATACACAGGACCGGTGCAGGGCAGTTTGGCGCCCTAGGCAGAATTATATTTAGCGCCCCCCCTCTCGTGCCGTGGGGGGGGGGCTCCGGAGCAAAGCAGTCCTGCTTTGCAAACCACCACCCCCGCAGCCACTGGACCCCCCGCCACCCACCCCCGCAGCCGCCGGACCCCCCCGCCACCTACCTTCCCCCCCCCCGCCCTGGCCGCCTCCTCCTCCTCCGAGCCTGCCTCCCCGTCCGCTGGTCCCGTCGCAGAGGAAGCGACATGATGGGACCCCCGCGCTCTGTTTTTGGCCGGGGAAACCAGGGCAACAGGGCTGTTTAAGCCCTGTTGCCCTGGTTCCTCCCACCAAAAGAGAGCGCAGGCGGGGCTCCGTGCTGCACGGAGAAGGTAGGTGGCGGGGGGGGGGTCCGGCGGCTGCGGGGGGTGGCGGGGGGGTCCAGTGGCTGCGGGGGGTGGGGGGTCTGGTGGCTACGGGGGCTGGCAGGGGGGGTCCGGCGGCTGTGGGGGGGTGGCGGGGGGTGGATCCGGCAGCTGCGGGGGGGGGCCGGGGGGATCCGACGGCTGTGGGGGGGCGGTCGCAGCATTTCTGCGCCCTCTTCAGCCACACGCTCTAGGCAACCGCCTAGTTTGCCTAGCGGTAGTGCTGGCCCTGTGCATACAGACACATTTGTGCAATATCTGATTCCATCAATAAGTGCCCAATGGAACAAAAGGCACCTGGGAATCTGCAAAATGCAGCTGGAACAGATTTTACAAAGTCTATGCATTCCTAGTCAGAATTAATTCTGTGCCCACTGAGCAAGAATGGTCCACATTGGGCTACTTGGTGTTTCCCCGCTCCCTTGGATTCCGCCCCCCCTCAAGATTTTTTGTACTTCTGCAAACCTTGGGGTTCTCCCAAGCGTCATGTGCATGGATGGTGCCATTTTGGTGACACAAGAGTCCACGTTTAGAGAACAAGTTTAGTATCGATTAGCATAGAAAGCGGGCGGGAGATAATTTGTTTGAGTCAAGCACCTCTATGTCAACATTTCCCTACATGTGAAAAGATTACACGGCAGAGTGAAGGCTAGGTGAGAAGAAGCCTGTTCTCTAGCTAGCAAGATTTCCACACTACACGTGGCAGCAGCTGGCCTGGGAATGCTTTTTCAAACAAGCCGTTCTTCCTATATGCATTTCTGAGCTGGTGCAACCCCAGGCAAGGACTATGCCACAGCAGAAGCAGCGCACTCTCTGCTTGACTTTGTGCTTCTTTTTTTTTTTTGGAACGGAAAAAGCATACATAGATGCTGAGCCTGTGCAACATGAAGCTACTACAGAAGGAAGATGTCCCAATGTCCATGCATACTTTCTGTCCTGGCTTACATTTCCTATGAGTATGGATTCAAGTGAGCTTCTGATGATGCAATCTTCTGAGTGTTCTCCTTTGAAAACAAACCACATTCAGCAGGATATGAGTTAACTTTACTGTAGTATGTGGCAGGGCTGTGTAGTTTTGTGCTCATGATGTTCTGACTATCTCTTCCCCACAAGAATGCTTCAGTCTGGGATGACCCCCATGCCCCAAATAGAAGAACAATACATTATACCTTGGATTGCAAGTAACTTGGTTTGAGAGCGTTTTGCAAGACAAGCAAATTTTTAAATATTTATTTAATTTTTTTTTACTTGATATACAAGCGATGTCTTGCAATACAAGTACTGTAGTATGGCTTAAATTAAAAATCTCTGTACAAATTTTTTTTTTGGGATTTCATTTTGATATAAGAGTGTTTTGGATTACAAGCACGTTTCCAGAACGAATTATGCTCTCAATCCAAGGCATGACTGTACCGAACAGAAAAACAAGCCATGGCTGTGTACCTAAGGGCTATGCAAGCCCCATGGTGGCACAAATGGATAGGATTAGGTTTGATTCTCATGACTGCCATACAGTGGGGACTTCAGACTTCTCTAGCTGCATACAGAAGTCAGTGAAGCACAGAGATCTCTGCACTCACTGACTTTTATCATGTCCTTTGAGGCCTTGCATTGGTATGGCCCTCGCAGAACACCGCATAAAACTCAGTGTACACAGACTCCTGTTCTGTTCCCGCTGTTACCTGCCCATGACTACCTCTGCATGTGGCACTGGAAATTAGAAGACAGTCACGGCTCTCACAATGGTCATGAGAATTGGCCCTCACAATGGCTAAAGTCCAAATATTTCAGCTTGACAGCAAGATTTGGGACAAGATGAGGGATATCAGATGGAGATCCACCCTCTATGCCATCACTAAGCTCTGGTCAAAGGACAGAACTACAGGAATGTTAGGTGGACTGGCAAAGAACATAGGAACCTGCCTTATACAGAATCAGACAATTGGTTTCATTGGAATCAGTGGAGAGTCTCTCTCTCTCTCTCTCTCTCTCTCTCTCTCTATATATATATATATATATATGAAGTGGGGAAAGCTTAAATCCCCCCTCCCAGAGCAACATGGTCCCAATCAGAAATGGGGCCCACACACTCATACACTAAAGTAAATCATCCAATCGTGACTAGCTCTGCTATGTGTGATTTGAAGAGCACTTAGTTTGCCCCTAAGTCTTCGGGGAGGCATTCCAACCTTCTAGAAGGCGGCACATGCATAAAAGCCAGGAACCACTCAATCATCAGTGGTCAGTGTTAAAGGGGTGGAGTCATCTGGGGAAACCCAGAGGGGTGGATTTGGCCCCTGGGCCTGAAGTCTTGCACCCTTGCTCTAGGGTTTCATTCAGGAGTGTTCTCCAGGCCTACTTGAATATGCCAGGGATTGAACCGGGAGCCTTTTGCATGCTGAGAAAGAGAGAGCCTGAATTACAACAGGCCAGAGGTGGTCACATGATATACCCTGACCCCCTATAAAGCTTCCATGTCAGGCTTTCTCATGAAAGGATTCTGCTCCATGTGCTGGCTGCAGACAGTCTTCACCCCCAATGTGAAAGCAAGCCAGATCTGAGAGGACTTCCCTTTAACCAGGCTATTATAAATTTGCATGACAACATTCATGTGATCTTTATCTCTGAAGCAGCCAACCGACAAAGTTCAAGAGTTTTTTTTTTCCCTTCTGGCAATGAGTGTCAGGGACTTTATGTGATACTGATTTTTGCATATCATGTTTGCTTTAAATGACTCATCCTTCTGGTTACTGAAATAATAACTTTCTGGCTTTCCACATGTTTCCAGAATATATATAGGATGTCATTGCCCATTCTACATACTTTCACCATATTTAGTACATTTGTGAGAGTCACCTCAGAAATTTTGGAAATGTGAGACCACTGGAATGAGCTGAAATCTGTTCCATCTTCAGTGGTGCGTCTTCAGTGCGTTCCGCCTTCTCTTATGCATTGTCTCATTCAGTGTCCTGTTCTTTCCTTCTGTTTGTTATCCCTCGAACTTTATCACCCAAGCATTGCTCATTAGGAGTTTCTTCCTGTAGTCTGGGACAGTTGCTATCAACTCACGACATCTGATGTGGGAGTCCAGGACAGTTAATCAACGGTGAAGTGTCTTATTAACTCAATTTCAATCAACATGCTTTTGCGCTATGGCAAAGTATCTGTGTTTTTCTTTCTTACTCATAGCAACTAATCAGCCAGAGAGAATGCATATCTGCCTTTGCTTTCTACAATCCCATTACTGAATGTAGCTATTTTTATTAGAAGAGTTCTGACTGCTTGTGCATAGTTTTCATTTACCACCTGCCATTTGCTATTGCTGTCTGCTACATTTACATACTGAGATGATACGAGAGAGAGAGAGAGAGAGAGAGAGAGAGTGAGAGAGAGTGAGTAGAGTAGGCTGAAATAAACCTGAATTCTGTTACAATTCAAGTTTGAATTTCTGCAGTTAATGATGACTTCACAGCAAATGTCTCCAAATGTTTGGAATAAATAATGTGTTTTGTGTGAGATTCGTTTTAGTCTTCAGTTTGCTGTAGTACCGAATCTGTAGTTTTATGTCCATTTAAGGCACAATCCTATGCAGTTCATCACAGGCTTGTGGAAAAACGTCCTCCTCATGAGGAGGACCCTACTCATGAAGAGTCTGGTTGCTGTGGTTCTTGAGGTGTGTGCTTCACTCCGGGTGGTGGTTTGTGCCTCTGCCTTCTGGCGCTTGGCTTCCTCCTCAGATACTATAGGGGGATGTATGTTCCTCAGGGGCCTCGTCCAGGGGTTCCTCAGTGTCCAGTATTGGAGCACCTGGTGTAGCATCCCTGGAGGTGCTAGGAGTGCCAGTGTCAGAATGATGCACAGGGTTATTGGACTCTGTGGTCTCAGAATCATCATAATCTGATGAGTCATCTGGCCTGGGTCAGGCCTGACAGCCGGGAACCTGACACCAGTCGCCCACCCTCCAGACCACACTGTGCAGGTAGCAGATCCACTACATCAGGGCACACTTGGCAGTTCGAGAAAATGTACTGGGCACTACCACGAAATGGGCGTGCTGCATATGCAAGCACCAGCCTTCAGCCACCTGCCATCCATTTCCTAAGAATGTCTCTGAGCCCCATTTGTGGCCCGGAGACAATCTTGGGAAAAGAAGATGAGAGCAGCTAGAGGTCCTCATTTTGCTTTGAAGCGATCCCAGCTGCCAGTAAGAAACTTAGTTATTTATTTTTAAAAAAATAACAATGAAAGTGGGAGAGGTAGGGCACTTAGGTGGGTGCCAAGAAAAGTGTCTGAGGGTGCACAGGTGTCTGCAGGTGCCACATTGCCTACCCCTGCACCACATTAATGCAGAACAAGTATCTCCAAATAATTCAGTCAAATGAACCAGCTCACATGTTACAAGGGAAGGCCAAAACGACAACCGATATCCGTTAGCCAATCAGTTTCCTGACTTCAACGCTGTCCATCACTCAAATCCTCACCCCTTTATTTATTTTTTGCAAGACATTCTGTTGGGTCACAAGCCCATGACAGACAATGTGCCCCTCTTACCCTTGATGGCCAACTTCTGAGAGGGGCTTACCCTTAAGGAGGCCCTATAAATATTTTAAGATGTGTGTTATCAGTGGCCACTTTGTCTTCCAATTAAGGCTATTTTGCCGCACAACTCAATATCCTCCATGGGTGGTCAGGTTGTATACTAAAGTCTGCCACACAGAATTAAGGACTTCCCAGTTAGAGGAGACCAGTGATGCAGTGCTCAGTTTTGAGGTGCAGGAATGCATGTTCTTCCCAGAATTTCCCTTCAGAGGCAGATTAGCAGCTAGTGGTGTTACTTTTCTGGAACAAACACTAATTAGACATACAAAAAAATTGGTATGACATACCCATAACATCTCATCGCTTCTCCACATTACTTTTGGACAGAACAAAATGTAAGGAGATATATAACATGAAACTGTGGAATTTCTCATTCTCTCCACTTTTGAAACAACTGGCAGTGCAGGAACATTTTCTGCTATATTTTCATTTGTAGGGCTGCTACAGGCCAGATCTGGCCAACATTTGCAAACTGGCCATCCTTATCCTAGATAGAGAGAGAGAAAAAAACGTTCAAATACTGTAGATGGAGGTAAGAAAATTCTTCTGGCCCCAACAACTGATCAGGGCACAATCCTATGACCACTAGACAGAGTCTAATTGGCCATAGGATAATTTGGAGTCCCAGCTCCAACCTCAGAAACTTGCTCCGAGGTCAGAGCTGGGACTCGGGAGTCGGGACCTGGAGCGCCCTCTCTCCACCCTCGCAGCCAGCACAGAAAGAACTGCACAAGCTGCAGCTCTGAGGTCATGAGAGTGACCTCGTAAATGGAGTTTTGTGGGCATGGAGGGGGCAGGGTAGGGTGGAGAAAGGCTCTGCCAGGCCGTACACAGTATCCTAACAGCGCCTCAGCCGCCTCTCCTCACGCTCTGGGGCAAAACACTTAGATGGCCGAAATCAGCCGTCTTCATGTTTTGCAGGGCGGGAGAAGTGTGGAGGCAACTTATATGGCAATAGGATGCCATAAGGTGTGATATAAGCTGCACACTATTTTTTCCCAATACAGGCTTTTATTCAGCTTTCACAGCCTTTAGTTTAGGGGAGATATAATGCCGTAGCATCAAATGTTATGAGGTCACACAAGACCAGGATCTTTTTGTACTTGGATCTGGGATAGCCGGAATAGGAGTCTGGGGTCTTCTTAAATGTGAGTCTGAAGTCTTCTTCTGGATCTTCATCTGGATCTCCTCAACACTCATTATTAGGCCAGCTGCCTATTTCAGGACTAGAGGCAGTATTCAATGATAAAGTGCTAGCACTAAAGATGTTGCACTAGCCACTAGTGACTAGTGTAAGGCAATGCTAGTGCAACATCATTAGTGTTTGCAAGTCAAAGGGAAAAAGCAGTAATTTGCAACCAATTTTGGCAGCGTAGTTTGCCAAAGAATTTCAGTGGCAAATCACCCCTTTCCCCCTTTGCCTAGCAAGCTAATAATAATAATAATAATAATAATAATAATAATAATAATTATTATTATTATTATTATTATTATTATTATATTTAAATACCGCCCAACAGTCGAAGCTCTCTGGGTGGTTTACAACAATCAAAATGACGTTATGCTAGCGTTGGTTTATGCTAGTACAACGTCATCAACGCCAGTGCTGTGACGGCATTGAATACTGCCCAAGGTGTGCAGCTTTAAGCTTCTTCAGTACCAGATTGATACACCACGTATACTGTTACTGCTCAAACAGCCAGAGTGTAACAAGGGAGCAATTCTAAGAGTAGATTAATAAATGCCTTAGAGTTCATAAAGGGTCCTTTGTTTTCTTATAGGTAAGGATACTCTATCAGCATAAGATATCAATATCTTGAAAGTGAGTCAAAACAGAGAGGGTCATTTTCAAAAACAGGCTTGCTCACAGATTACTCTAAGGATGCCCTTAGCTGCCATCCTTTGCCATGTGCCATTGGCACCAGTTGAGGCTGGTGGCTCCAATGTCAATGGGGCTGTGTATCCACTCCAGGTTTCAGTCTGAACTTTTAAGGAGCTATCCATGGTGCTGAACCATAGCCCCAAATTAGGTTCAGTGCCATGGATAGCTCCTTAAAAGTTCAGAGTGGATACACGGTCCAGCTGACATTGGAGCCACCAGTCTCTGCTGATTGGTGCATGCCGACTCAGCCTCTGGCCACTCTCTCTGTTGAAAGACAGAGAAGGTTGACGGAGCTAGCAAACTGCAGGTATGCTTAGGGAGGAATCCACAGTGGATTCAAATAAATTTGGATTTCTATGAATCTGACCCATGGATTCTGTAGCAGACAGGCTTTTTCTGAGTCGTGTGAACTTGTGGACCATTTTTTTTACTTTCTGGAATTGTACCCAAATTTAGTCATACAAAAACATGAAATATTAAAAAAAACACCACTGACTGAAAATTCACATTTCCCCCCAGAGGCTAAAACATGAAAATGTGCATTTGGGGGGAGATTTGCACAAATGCGCATTTTCAGAAGTGCACATTTGTGCAAATGTGCAGTTTGTAAAGCAAACGCAAGTTCAGGAAATTGAGAAAATTCTTATTCTGTCAATGAGGAGACTATGGAACGAAAGATGCCTGACAATTCGCAAAACACAGATGGAACAGATTGAACAAGACCTGTGTATCCCTGGGTGTGCTTGTCAGTTTCCCTGACTTTCCTCCCCAAGGAAGTCCGAGTGCTATTTTTTCTGGACAACCAGTTGAGTCACCTTTCAAAAGGTAGATGTCAATCTCTTCCCAGTGGCTCCAGCCCAACAAGCACCAGATATGTAAATTTCAATACTATTATGTATTCGAATGTATTAAGCAATCCTGTTCCTCATATATAATATTGGTTTGCCTGGAATACATGAAAGTAGTACCACGAGAGTTCCCGCACCCTCTCATTGTTTGCGCTTGGGGAAAAAAATGAATAGCAGAAATAACAGAAGATTGGATTAATGGATAAGCGCTCATGCTGTGTTTCGTATTTTATATGACCACAGTGTGTTAATGAAGCCTCTTCCGAAGCGCTTGTCCTGATATCAATGTACCCATACCACTTATTGGAAGTGAGTGCAAAATGAGGTTGTGCGTCTCAGGATATGTATGCAGCCATTACAACAAGGCATAATGTCGTCTCTCACTGGAAAGGGAGGGGCTTCTCTACACATGGCATGCAGTTCGAGTGCAAGGTGAAAGGGAGAAACGTGCTAAGCGAAAAGCACGTCAAACGAATCCTTTACAGCACCATCTTCCATCTGGAAACCTGTGTC
This sequence comes from Shinisaurus crocodilurus, assembly GCA_021292165.1. NCBI lineage: Eukaryota > Metazoa > Chordata > Lepidosauria > Squamata > Shinisauridae > Shinisaurus > Shinisaurus crocodilurus. The sequence continues at coordinate 21,477,199 of CM037877.1, read as the reverse complement.
CTCACTGTGGGAAGCTGTGTGGATCTAGAATTGGCCTCCACAGTCACTTACGGACCCATCGCTAGAGTCTACACAGTTTTTTTTAGAATGTCCTCTTTTTATAATTTTCTTTTTGTAATTTTATCCTGGAAGACAATCTTACTCGGTCACGAGTGATCGCCTACCACTACTACTCTGGTTGGCACGTCTGTGCTTCCAGCAGGTGTAAAGGAAAGTGGCAGTGAACAGAGAGAATTGAGGGATGTGTGAGGATTTTGTTTGGGTGGGTGGGTGGAAGCCCGGCAAAGTCGCTGGGCTCAACCCCCCCCCAAATGCTGTCCCACCTACCTGTTTCCCCAGCTCGACTCACATTCTCCCGAGCCGAGCTGGGGAAGCAACTTCTGGCTTCCCCCGGCAGAGCACTTTTTACATAGAAAACGGTGTAAGATATGTTAAAAACGGCCGCGATTTGTGCATGCTACGCAAATCGTGGCTGCTTTAAACGTTATCTTACGCCATTTTCTACGTAAAAAAAATGCTCCTGCTGGGAACCTGGAAGTCTGATGAGCGGCTCGGCTGGCGCTCGCTTTTGGCACAGCTTGGCAGGTGCAGCGGCAGCACTTGCCGAGCACCCAGCGAGTCGGGCGGTGGGCGGATCGCCCGCCACTAAGAGAGATATTGCAAATCTGAATCTTGTGGATACAACTATGCATTATGTGTGACACAGGGATGCTGCCCCGGGAAATAAAAGTGTGAGAGTGTATACCTATAAAGTAACCATATATGTATTGGATGGGCTGTACTGGAAGAATGGCGAGGAAGTTAAGGTTCAACAGACGATGTAGTGAACTTCCCCAGTGTCCAAAAACCAGGATAGTTCCTTGGAGCCACATGCCAAGGCTCTTCAAAACGGCAGTAGCAGCCACTTATTAATTCTCTGTTTCCTTTGCTGCTTTACTCCTGGAATGTAGCACTGAAATCACCTGCTTAACTTTGTAGTCTAAAAAACAAACAAAAAGAAACTATAAATGTATGTTAGTGATATTCCAGAAGAACAGACTTACCCAAGGACTATAAATACAAGAAATTAAAATAGCGTGAGACAGCTTTGTGATTGTGTGGGCGGTGGGGTTGGCGGGAGGGCTGAGGCCTTCTTTGTACAAAACAGGGAGAGGGGAATCTGTTCAGTCTACTATTAGCTGCCTGCCGGTAGGCCCCCTTTCCAGCAGCCATGTTTGTTGGGAAACCAAGTGGGAAATTAGCAGACATAGTTTAGCTGCGTGCTCCATATTTCTAAATTAAGGAATTCTGAAATACTGCACTACCGGGAAAAAATATATATATATTCTTAGAAAAGCGGCATGCATAGGCAAGTTACACTCACTAACACACATGCCCAGAATGGAGAAAAGGTCCCGCGAGAGGGGCAAGGGCAAGGACAGGAAAATGGCAGCTGCACACATTGTCATGAACCGCCCCCTTGTGTAGATGCAAAATCCTGTTATTGCTACTGAGAAAAAGGGGCTTAGGGTGGATCGTGGGTTGTACAACTGCATAGGATATCATAGGATATCATAGGATCATAGAGTTGGAAGGGGCCTACAAGGCCATCGAGTCCAACCCCCTGCTCAGTGCAGGAAACTAGAGGAGGAGTCTCCCATCCAAGTAATATCCAGGCCTGATCCAATAGGGACACACATGTGAATTTGTAAGAGGTATGGTTAAGCAACATGAAGGTGTGATCAAGAGGGTGTGGCCAGGCAACATGAGGGCATGGCCAAGGGTATGGCCAGGCAACCCAAGAGCATGGTCAAGTACAAAAGTTATTAGAAGAAACACAAAATCTTATAATTATTACATTATTATACTATATATTATTTTATAATATTTTATTAGTGGCTTTTGTAAAAAATTTTAACCTTACTTAAACCCTTAATTGTTGATTTCTGGTGTTTTTCATGGGGTGTGTGTGTCAGTGCTTGCAGGGCAATCTCGTTCTTTTTATTTTAAAATGGTCAGGATTGCACAAATTCAACAGGTGAAGCTTACCCACCCACCCCACGTCCCCAAACATGGAGCTTCAGAGAGAAGGGGAAGTTTCTTGCATTTCCTTCTTCTGACACTGTACCTCACGTGTTAGAGGCACAGAGTCAGCTCTGTTAGGAAATAAAATCTTTGGCAATATAAAGATAGGAATCATGTGATAAATTCCCTCATTCACCTCTCCCTCCCTCTGTCCAGGCCACCGGTTGCAGCCTCCTTTTCAGCAGGTAGAGCATGTGTGCGTGTGCACATGTATCCTCCCACCGTCTGTCTCTCCCTGGAGCTGTTCAAGCCTAAAAGGAGCTATACTTAAAGGGGCTATGCCATGGGCAAAATTGCAGCTAAGCTTGCAGTTTTAGCTTAGCTGCAATTCCTTATGGCCCATGGCATGGCCCCATTAAGGAAAGTTTAAAAATTCAGGACTCTGCATGACAAAGTGAGAAGCCAGGATGGCTTGAGGGTTTTTGTGACAGTCCTGGCATTTTCAGGGCAGTTGGAGACTATGCAACTGCAAGCAACGAAACCTGGTACAGATACCACCTAACCACAAAAGAAAGGGTGGGGGGCTCTGTGTGGGAAAAACACTAAACAGAGTTTTAAAAATAATCCTACTGAGATTTGAAGAATGAGAAATGACATCACACCTGCCAATGAAAAACAACTTAAAGCCATTTTAGATTATAAATGGATCTTCCCAAGAGGGTGTTCTTGCCGGTAATGGCCTGTAGCTAAATGTAATAACCACACATGTAGATTGTCCTGAGGTTAGAAGAGGCCCCATTAATAACTTACATTAGTAAGCTGACAACAATCACTCGAGTTGAAAAGATTGTGCCAAAAGGAAGTCCTCTCACACGGAGGGTCTTTTTCTCTACCGATGCTATGTTTGACAGATGACAAACAAGATACAGCAAATTACAAAAGAATTGCAAGAGTAATTGAGGAAATGGCTTGCTTCAAGTCTGCATTGAACTCCTTCCAAATGATCTGGTTCATGGCAGAACCCGTCTCAAGTAAGTCGTAGATCATTGCAAGTTTTCTGCTTCTGAAATGTAGTTTGGCTTTTTGCTTCTGCTCAGTGCTTGTGCTGCTCCACGACTGCAGGACAGATGAGTTAATTTATTCTGCAGTGCTATGATGGTGATACACTCAGATGTTCTGTACAGAAAGCACGTTTTAACAAGAGGCTGAATAAATAAATGAGCAGGAACAAAACATATTCCAGAAATAACTTACAAGGTTGTAGGCATGTTTGGACACATGAAAGAATGACAGCAATCTACACAGTACATTGGTCAATCTGCATAACTTGCCGCCGGCTTCTGGCAATGAAACAATGTTACCTTAAGACTTTCAATATTAGCAACACTTTCTGACAAGCGTGAGCATCGTAAAAAGAACAAATAACAAGAAGCAAATGTTGCCTGCAGGAGACTCAAGGAGATGAGTCATCTGAACAAGAACTCTGGATCAAGAAGAATTTCCACAGATCTGTCTTTAGGAAACTACCCAGCAACGATCAAAGCATGTGAGAACTGAACACATTCTTGAAATGAAACTCCAACTTATAGGCATTTTCCCCCTTAGTGTAGCCAAAATGGTTATTACAAACTCATTAAAAACAACAAACAAACAAACAAACAGAGAGCCAGTGTGGTGTAGTGGTTAGAGTTCTATTGTTCCCAGGATTCTTTGGGAAGAGGGAATTACTATTAAAACAGTCTGACTTTATAGATATGAGCATAGAGCCAGTGTGGCGTAGTGGTTAGAGTGTTGGACTGGGACTCAGGGAGATCCGGGTTCAAGTCCATACTCAGCCATGAAGGTCACTGTGTGGCTTTGGTCCAGTCACTGACTCTCAGCCTAACCTACATCAACAGGGTAATTGTGAGGAGAGGAGGAGGAGGATTATGTAAGCCGGCTTGGGTTCCTTGCAGGAAAAAAGGCAGGAAAATTATTATTATTATTATTATTATTATTATTATTATTATTATTATAATAATAATAATAATAATAATAATAATATGCTTTTATTAACAACATCACACAATAACCCATCGAGAAGTTGTTCTATATTTAATTCAAAAAGGTGATGACTAAATACAGTGAATTCAAATTCAAATTTGCTATATTGCAGGGATGGGGAATGCATGGCTGTCCAGATGTTGTTGAACTGCAACTCTCTTAATCCCTCAACATTGGCTATGCTGGATACGGCTGATTGGAGTTACAGTCCAACAACATCTGGCATACCACACACACCTGCCTGGCAATACTGGCTTCAACACACTTCTTCTCTGATGAAGGCCCAGCTCTTTGTCTGCTATATGAGTGTTCTGCTTACAGGGTATTCCTTTAAGAGGGAAAGATCCTAGAGTGGTGTAGCCCATTCTACCACTGCAGCATTCTACCATCTCACTCCCACCACATTCTGCTGCATGCACAGACCAAAGCTAAGAGCCCCAGGATAAAGGAGAAAAGGGTGGGAAACATGCCTGCTCTCACTGAAGTTGGTCTATTTATTTATTTATTTATTTATTTATTTATTGTTTTTCTAGATTGCCCATCTAGCCGGTACCCGGCCACTCTGGGCAATGTACAACATACAATGAAACAAAACAGAATAAAATACACTTATAAAACCATATAACATTTTAAAATCCTAACCCACCCCATATTCCCGCCTGAAAAGCCATGTTTTTAATGAATGGCGGAAGCTCATCGAGGAGGGGGCATGGCGGAGGTCACTGGGGAGGTAGTTCCATAACTTGGGGGCCGCCACAGAGAAGGCCCTCTTCCTAGTCCCCACCAGCCTAGCTGCTCTGGCTGAAGGGACAAGGAGAAGGCCATCCATGGCGGATCTTGTTGAGCGGCCTGCTTGATGTTGCTGGAGACACTGCTTCAGATAAACTGGACCAGAGCCGTATAGGGTTTTAAAGGTCAAAACCAACACCTTGAATTCGGCTCGGCAAGCGACTGGTAGCCAGTGCAACTCCTTGAGCACTGGTGTGATGTGATCTCGCTGGTGGCTGCCACATAGAACGCATTACAGTAGTCAAGGCAAGAGGAGACCAAGGCATGAACAACTGATGGGAGCAGATGATTAGGAAGGTAGGGGCGCAGCTGCCGTATCAGATGGAGTTGATACAGCGCCGCCCGGCTCACAGCTGACACCTGAGCCTCCATGGACAGCTGGGAGTCTAAAATGACCCCCAAGCTCCAGACCTGGTCCTTCAGGGGTAATTGCACCCCATTCAGCACCAGGTCCACATCCCCTAACCTCCTCTTGTCTCCCACCAGTAGTACCTCAGTTTTGTTGGGTTTCAGTTTCAGCATGTTCCTTCCCATCCAGCCACCCACTGCCTCCAGGCATTTGGACAGGGTTTCAACAGGGTCTAGAAACTGGAAAGAGACTTTAGAGACATTTCTGCTTCACCTGAATTCAAGCCTAAGAGTGATGTTGGGAGTGCAGGTTGGATGAGCCCCTAAGCTACGGGTAGAGTTGTCCCGTATCACCTCGTGGGGCATAGCGGGCTGAAATTGGCCCCGCTCACGTTCACGCAGGGCTCACGTGGGCCTACCTTGCTCCGGCGGCGGCTCGCCTCTCCGCAGAGAGCCGCCCAAGCCGCCCGCGCCAGTCCCGTCCCGTCCCGTCACTTCCATCAGCCCTGTTGACATGGTTTCCCCACAAAAAACGTAGCAGTGGGGTAGGGATGTACTTCGGGCCCTACCTGGGCCTGAAGTTCTCCGCGGCTTGGACCTCCGCGGTGGCAGGCGGCCCGATCTCGCTCTTCAGAGTGGCGCGGAGCAGTTCTCCGTCGCCGCTCGAGCTGCTGCCACCGCCGGAGGACCCCCCCGCCCCCGCTGCCACTGCAGGACCCCCCCGCCGCCCCCGCTGCCGTCCTACCTGGTCCTGCACGCTGCTGCTGCCTCCGCCACCTCCGCCGCTGCAGCCGCCTCTGTCGCTGCTCCGTCGCATCCTCCATTCAGGCTGGACCCCGCCCGCACTCAGTTTTGGCAGGGGGAACCAGGGCAACAGGGCTTAAACAGCCCTGTTGCCCTGGTTTCCCCCGCCAAAAACAGAGCGCAGGGGTCCAGCGCAACGGAGCAGGGTCCCATCGCGTCACTTCCACCGCGCCGGAAGTGACAGCGACGGGACCAGCAGACAGCGAGACAGGCTCTCCGCTCTGCGGAGAGTCTGCAGGTAAAGCCCGCGCGGGTGGCTGAGAGCCCGCGCGGACACGAGCAGGCCCAGTTCGGGCCTCACTCATGTCCGTCGGGCTGCTCGGGCACATCCCTAGCGTGGGGGCCCAGCGCACCGGCGTAGGGTCCCATCGCGTCACTTCTGGCCTGCTGGAAGTTACACGCCGGGAGCGGCGCAGCCGGGAGCGGCGCAGCCGGCGCCGGCAGCTCGAGCGGCGCGGAGAACAGCTCCGCACTGCTCAGAAGAACAAGGCAGGGGCCCGCTGCCACAGAGAGTCGAGGCGGCAGCGAGGCGGCCCCCCGCACAGGTTCGTGCCCACCACTATCTATGGGTGGGCAACATGTGCCCCCCTCTGCCTCCTCTGTGTTTTTAAATTCAGTGGTGGCTCAAAAAAAAAATGATTTTTAAAAAAACAAAACAAAACAAAATGGCAGTGTTGCACTATGGAGTGCTAAAAATGATTTAGCTGTTTCAGACCTTTTTAGTGCTCCATAGTGCTAATGCTGCCATTTTGTTTTTTTTACCCCCCAATATTTTCTGCACAGCACCCCACAGAGTGTGGCTCACAGGGGGGGTGTCCAAGGGGGCAAGATTATCCCTCACAGTTGCCCACCCATACCCTAAATAATTTGGCCCCACATGTCTAGGAAATTAGCTGTCTTTATTTTACATTATAAAGTTGTCCCTATACCGCTCGAAACATAGAACAAAAAACTGTGTTTTATGAAGAATGTGCTACTACCAGCTTCAGGGACACATGAAGTCGTGTGTTTTTGTTTTTGTTTTTATAAACCAGAATGGCTATAAAATATAGGAAATTGCCTTGTTATTTCCCTAAGTATTCTATTTGTTTGTCTGTTAATTGTGGCTTCAGAAATGAAGTTGTCATAATGGAGGAGGACAGCATTCAATAATAATTGGGGAAATGGTCCCTGAACATTATTCTGATGGACACAAGGCCATTTTTGCATCCTGCATGACAAATGTAACAAAGGAGGAAAATAGGATTTACCTCGTACAGGAGGTTTAAATCTATTCTCCTTCTATGGAGAGGTTTTTATTTATTTATTAAAAATGGCACTAGAGAATATACTTTGAAAGAAAAAAATAATTGTTTCACATTGTAAGAACAAGGTTAGCTTGGAGTGCATGTGTCAAGGGATGTATATATTCTGTGTCAATAAAAGCAGGACTCAGTGAACCAAAAAACCAAAAAACAAAACAGGCTACAGATTATTTTTTACGAAAAACTCATCTCAGTACAAAACAGGAGGATTCACATAACCATTCCTCATGCATTGAAAGCATGCAAGAGGAGGCAGCGTCATGAGACGCCGTGAGGTAGGCCTGTCCCATGCTCTGACATGTTGAGCAGGCATGTGAAGGGGCCCAATGCTCACACCAATGCATGGAAGAGGCTTATGCTCATATATTGGTAAATCTGTAGGGCTAGCTGCTGAACAGGCAGCTGGTGGGAAGCAGGGGCAGGGCTAGGTATTGAAAAGATTTGAAGTTCAGGCCACAGGACAAAAAAAGAAGAAGCACAAATTTGCATATGCTGATTTGCATATGCTCTAAAGACTCTCTGTGTGTGTGTGTGTGTGTGTGTGTGTGTGTCTTTAAAGGACTCTGTCTCCTAAGGACACCCCTATTGTAAAAAGGGATGTATGGACAGGGGAGAGGAGGGCATTTGATTTCAGAAAAACACCTCAGGCAGAAAGATTCGGGGGGGGGCAGCAGGAGGTGAAGCACATGTGGGCAAAAGGCCAGTGAGTCCAGAGGGATCAGATGCAACAGAGATCATCAGGGCCCCTGTGCCTTTATTTCAGCAAGTGCCCATTATCAGCAGGGTGGTGGGGTAGAGGGCCTCCCAGAGATTTGGGGCCATGCATTTGGTTTGGTTTTGGTTTGTTGTCCTGGTCATCCGCATTTGGTGAACCCACAGCATGGAGAACAGGACGCAGACTTTTTCTTCCCAGAGGCAGATTGGAGGGTACCTCTTACACATTTACTGGTAAGCCCCTATACTTGGGAAAATGGGGATTTTAATTCCCCTCCTTTGAAAACGTGGAGATGCCATGTCATAATAAAAATGCATATCTGAGGAGGCATGCTCCAGACCAGCACGCCCACATTTCAGTGCCATGATGTTTGCCATTTATGTTAAGGTGTCGCTCATTAGCTCTTTGCTGGTCCCAAGCACTCCATCCTCCCCATCTGTTAGGATTTGGGCCTGAAAGACCAAGGAAAAGTGTGGGTGCCTGGAGGGTAAGTTGTAACCAAGCACAATTTGTGACATTGCACAGTTCTGTCCTGAGAAAGCAAGCAAGAGGTTAGTTAGTTTGCCTTCTATAAATTTTAAATTATAGTAATTATTTCTAATTTTGCACATATATTTGCATATGTAAATTAGCATAGGCAGATTTGTGCAATTTTGTGTCCTGAGGGTCTGTGCCCTGGATCTTTTAGATACCTAGCAGTGCCCATTCCCAACAACTGAACTTCCACTTTTTTAATATAAACCTCCTCATTGACGCTTCTTCTTCTAATTGGCCACTGTTGCTCTAACTCAGCCTTCCCTATCCTGGTGCACCCTCCATATGTGTTCAGCTACAACTCATACAAAATCGGGAAGATTATGAGGCTGAAGTAAATTATCAGACAATTATCAGATACATACTGTTATAAGCCGTGCGTGAAGGATCCCACTAAGGAAATAATGAGCAACATAAATGCCCCATTGGAAGAGAGCCTTTCAATGGGTTACATCTCAGAATTGGAATGTACGTTCCTGTGTTATGATAACCCCAGGATCCTGCTTTTTTATACACTTCCCAGAATTCATAAAGGGACCCATCCCACACCGGGATGCGCCATAGTTTCGAGGAACAACTCTGTTCCTGAGCCATTATCACAATAAGTGGATCCCCCCCCCCCAAAAACCTTTCATTCCAGCTTTGAAGTCCTATATTTGGGATTCCATGGATTTTCTCTCAAAGTTGAGTATGCTAAAGATCATGGGACATGAGCTACTCGTCACTTTAGATATGAAGTCACTCTACACCAGCATTCCGCAGGCCCAGGCAATCAGTATCATAGAACAGACCCTGGAAGAACCATCGCAAAGAACCACCCCACTCATTATATATCAGCTTTAGCAGAAGTATCCCTGTTTAAAAATTGTTTCATGTTTCATGAACATTTTTACTGGCAAACAAAGGGGATGGCAATGGGATATGCCATGACCACAGAGGTGGCTAGCCTATATATGAATGACTTTGAGAAAAGACATGTATTCAGTGAGGGAAATTTCTGGACATCAAATATTATAGAAAGGTGGAGGTACATTGACAACACCTTTATGGTTTGGAGTGGCTCCAATGATGCATTCCAAGCTTCTTCTTTTTTAAACTTGGCTCAACACCTGTGATACGAATATAGAATTTGAGATGCATATAGATGAAAGGACCATACACTTCCTAGATATTATAGTGGAGAAGGACCAGAATATGTTACATTCATCAGTGTATAGAACACCAGCTGATGGAAATTCATATTTGGCATATGACAGTTTTCACCCCAAACATGTAAAAAATAATCTGCCATATGGACAATTTCTAAGAATCAGAAGGAATTGCCCCTCAACTCAGACTTTTGAACAGGAGGCTGATCTGTTACAAGAACAATTAGATAAGAGAGGGTATCCTCATGCTGTGACAGAGTTGGCAAAAACAAACAAACAAACAACAAGCTTAATGTAAGAACAGGGCAGATTCAATGAGCGGTCAAGGGCCAAGGCATAATGAAATCTGCAGTCTCACATATGATGGGGTTATGAAAACCCTTCAGAGAAGTATTTTCAAACATTGGTATTTAGTAGAGGATCCTCTGGGCTTCCAAAACAGACAATGTATCACTTTCAAAAGAACACAAAAAATTAAAGGACTGGTTGGTACATTAAAGGATTGGTTGGTTGGTTCTCCTCTTCTTCCTTTCTCTTTTTCATCTGGAATGAAGTATTGGTTTTGAAGCCGGATATACCTTTACATAGCAAGAAACAGCAGAGATTGAGGACAGTCCAGCCTTTCCTTCAAGGAGCAACAGCACCCAGAGGGCATCACCCATGTGGACACTGCATATACTGCAAATAGACTAAAAATGCCAGACTTTTTTGAATACAGTAGGCAAGAAAATGTATGATATCCAACAATTTTCTACTTGCAGCAGTGTGCATGTGGTTTATGCAATCAAAGGTACATGCAACAAGATATATGTTGGTCAAACACAAAGACCACTCAGGAAACACATGAGTGAACATTTTAGTAATATACGAAACAAGAGATCTTGGGCTCCTCTAGTGAATCATTTTCACTACATCATTCTGCAGAAGAACTGACTTTTGGGGTTATTGAAAAACTGCATGTACCTAATACCAATTGCTTCTCAGAAGGGAGATGTTTTGGATTCTACAGCTGGATAGTCTTGCCCCAAAGGGTTTTTGAATGAAGATTTTGAATATTTGCCATTGCGGTGAACTTGACAACAATCCTTTAGGTCTTTTCAAGAGCAGGGAAATAATGTAAAAGAAGTCACCCTCTCATAATGTTATTCCCCTGTTTCACCTGCAGCCAATCAAGGGCTAGAAAATCAGGGTGAGTCTTGCATGCATTTAGAACATTTTCATGAGGAAGAGACACTTGAAGGACTTTCTCCTGAATACATCCAGCAAAATATAAGTGGGTAAGTTGGGAGTGAGAAACATTGCAAACCATGTTCCTGAATAGGAATGTACTAATGAGTCAACAAAGGGTTTTTTTGATTTTTGTTTTTTTGTTTTTGTTAATGCAATAGTTTGTTTAATTTGGCAAGGAAAGCATCTGGATCAAGCAGTCTCATGTAAGGCCAGTTTTATTTTTATTTTTCCTCTCCTCCTCCGACAACTAAACAGGGGGAGTATTTCAACACATTAAAGGCAAAACGAAGAATAATAAGCTCATTTAACATAATTTTCAGTGAAAAGCTTTTCCAAAAGGTTCATGTTCTATAGATGCCACATATATAGTAGGCTTTTTAATTCAGCATGTCACAATGAAATTTACAGCAATTCTTATTTATACACATTCTACATGGCATGTGCCAATACGGTACAAGTTGCATTCTACAATCAGTACAATATTGTTTTTAATCATGAAGGAATATCTCTCACAATCATCAGAACAGGAGTTTCTAAAGGATTCAGGTTTTATTAATTATGCACTTAGTGGACATGCTTTAATACTGTTCGTGTAATCTGCAGCATATATAATAGATTCTAGGAATGTTTTAATCTTGTATTTATGTTTTATCCTTGACCACATTATATATGTTTTATTACGGAGAAGTTGAAATAGTGGATGTGTTTCAATACTATAACAGCGCCATCCAGTGTGGCTGCCCGTAACCCTCTGACTAGGAGGATTACGGGTATCCAATTGAGCGGGGGAGGAGTGCAGAGGCAAGGATTGCCTCTGTTCTTTCCTCGTCCTGTTTATGTCTTTTGCCCCTGCTTGTGAGGAGGAGGAGGGGCTGAGGCCCTGCCAGGATATGTCGTATCTTGGCAGAACTTCACTCCTCTCCGCCCCCTGGAACACCCCTCCCCAGCGCCAGCTCTGAAGTTGTACTTGAAACTTCTGAGCTGCAACTGGTGCGGAAAGAACCATGCTGGCCTGGCTGCAAGGGCAGAAGGAAGGTGCTTCATGGTTGGGGGCCCAGCTCCGACCTCAGTCAGAATGCATTTCCGAAGTTGGACCTGGGACTCCGACCTACGTATCCTATGGCCATCTAGACAGCATCTAGCAGCCACAGGATTGCACTGTTAGTGTAATTTGTAACATGTATAATAGATTTCATGAATGTTTTAATGTATTTATGCTTTTAGCCTTGTCCATGTTATATGTGCTTACCCAATTCAAACCTAATTTTTTTTAACTCATTCACAATTATTTTGACACAAGGAACTTATTAACTTTTTTTTTTTTTTTTGATGAATGGTACAAGCTGTGAAATTAGTGGATCTTATATAATAATGTATTAGCTTGAGAATGTCTGGAGTAACACAAAATAATCACAATGTTGTATGTTTTAATTTTCATTTTAATTGCAGCCCCCGAAGAAGGGGAAAAAAAACATTTTCTGAAATGTGTTGGGCAAAATAAACGTTTCTCATAGGTACTTGAGCTTCATTTTTTCTCTCTTATTGGTTTCCATTCCAACTACAACTCTCATCATTCCCTGTCAGCAAGGCCATGGGCCATGCTGGTTGGGGAGGATGGGAGTTGTGCTCAGACACATTTGGAGGGCACCAGGTTGGAGGAAGGTTGCTGTAATTCATCGTCTCTTTGGTCTATCTCCTCCTCCACTACCACCACCACAAGAAGAAGACCCTCCAAGGCATCAACTCTGGTTCCTGGTCCACTAAGGTTCTGCACTGCTGGTGAAAATGGAGGTCTGTAATTATGTGGATTGCATTTTTGGCCCCAGCGAATGTGGATGTTATCAAATCTCTGAAAAAATGAAAGATCACAGCATTAATGTAAAGTGAAAATCCAGTCATTGTCCTGTTTTGGGGGAATTGGGGCTGGAGCTACACTCGTTGCATAATATGCAGGTGCTGTTCAAGGCTGAACTGCCAGATTTCCTCCTCTTCCACACCCCTACTACCTACAAAGGTTAACAGTACAATCCTAGACAAGTCTCCACAAAGGTAAGTCCCCTTGAGTTCAACGGGACTTACCTCCAGGAAACTGGGTTCAGGATGGCAGCTTTAGTAAAGTAAGGCCTGTGATGTGATGTGACATTGCCTTTCCCTGCCCCCAGGAGTAGCAGCCCACCAAACTCAGTGAGGGAGTGGACACTCATAACATGGTCACATTGTATCATGTTCCTCCAATCAATCCATGAGACTCCATGCACCTTGCAGTCCAGGTGCCCCTACAACCAGCCAGTCTATATGTCCCTTCCAGGTAAGTGACAGGTGAAAGTGGTCAGCAAACACCAGTTCAATACCTGGGGGGCCTGGCCCTGCATGGAGTGGTAGTCTGCCAGGTAGGAGTCCAGAGGTAGCTCTGTCAGGCAGAAGTCCACAGGAAGAAAGCAGTGTTGATGGTGGTGGCAACAGCAAGCAAGCAAGCAAGCAGGCAGCAGCAGCAAACGCTCCCTCTTTCTAGGTGTTGCTTCTCCTCCATCCCCCTACAGGTATCTGTCTCCCTGTTCCTCCTCAGAACCTCCCTTCCTCCTGTAGCCCTTCAGGTCAAAAAGGGATTGAACTCTAGAGCAGTGTTCTCCAACCTTGGGCCCCCAGATGTTTTTGGCCTACAACTCCCAGCATGCCCCAGCCAGCTATGCTGGCTGGGGCATGCTGGGAGTTGTAGGCCAAAAACATCTGGGGACCCAAGGTTGGAGAACACTGCTCTAGGTATCCCCCCCCATGAGAGCTACATATTGCACAGGGTTACACCAGTTTTCCCCCAAGGTGTATTATACCGTTCATATCTCTGAAAGATTCTGTGCACCTGGACCAGATTTGGATCTGGTATCTGTTAACACCTGCCAAGATTTCAATGACCTCCAAATAGACCAATCCTCCATATTACTGAATTAATGTTTGCAGAAAACATGGTGTGAGTAGCATTTAAGGGCAAAATTGACTGGTTTCATGTCTCTACAGAAGGGCAAACTACAATGATCATTATCCAAAAATACTTTAGGGCATGGGTGGCGTAATGGAGGGTCACCTGGCCATGGGCCCCGGATCTTCTGAGCTGTGCCTGGGATCTTTAGAGCTGCCCCAGTTGCCATCATCTTCCCTTAATACAAGCCTGCTTCTTCCCTCTGAACTCAGTAGCCTTGCACACTTACTAGGAGACCTTAGGACTCACTCCCTTAACATATTAATAGGGAGTGTAGCATGCAGGCACCAGCCTTTTAAACTAGAGGGAAGACTGCCAGCTTTCCTTCCGCAGTCTGTGCTCATTATTTTCATTAGGTTCAGAGTCCAAAATTGCTCAACAGTACCACTGTCACCCAGCTTTCTTGGCATGTGCCTGACTCTGCAGAAACCTGCCCAGCCAGTCACTATTGGGCAATTGCACTTATGCCCTGGGCCAAACCATTGTAGGTGGCGAGGCCCTGAGAAGAGGAAGAACAGGTGCATTGGCTGCTCACATATCAAATGAAGTGCCAGAGGACTTCCTCATCTGTTGCTTCCTCCAAGCTGGCCCAGGCCCCTTACCTTTGGGGAAAACAGAAGTGGGTTTGCTTGGAAAAGGGTTTGAATGAGCAGCAATGTCTGAATTTGGGTCAAGGTCATCTATGAGTGTACGGCTTGCCCTGGCTTGCTTGAGTGTGTCTGAAGCTCCTTGGTCTGCAATCATCTTCCTGGAGTGCACCTGCTTGTTGCATGATCCATGTGGCCAGTGTCTGGTGGGTGCGTGGTCCTCCTTGGCATAAGGGGTTTGCACTAGGCTAGAGAAAGGTGAATAGATGTGGGAGGAGGATATAGGGGGCTTCTTGCTCTTTTGTGTTCAAAAGCCACAAAGACTCACAAAATGACTGTAGCATAATAAGCTTTCATGGACAGGAGTCCACTGTACAGAAAGTTATTTTGAAAGATGTTGCTTTTCATGTAACTGGAGAAAACTGGCACTTGCTGAAATAAAAGTCTGTTGCATCTGATCCCCCTGGACTAGCTGGATTTTTGCCCACATGTGCTTCCCCTCCTGCTGCCTCCCTTGAATCTTTCTGCCTGAGGTTTTTTTCTGAAATCAAATGCTCTCCTCTCCCCTGTCCATACATCCCTTTTTACAAATAGAGGCAGGTGTCCTTAGGAGAAGGGGCCATTTAAAGAAAGAAAACACACACACACACACACACACACACACACACACACACGCACACACATTTTAGAGCCTGAGGCAGCTGCCTCAGATAGCTGATTTGGGATGTCATGAAAAAGCAGCAAATTATTACTTATTAATTATTGTATTTCCACTGCCAGGGAAGGGGAGAGGTGCTTGTAGGATTCTCTGCCTCGGGGGGGGGGGGGGGGGCTAAACAACTTGATTGGCTTTGAGAACTTCTATGCACCTTGACTGGGATGGTGGGGGAAGCATGATTTGCTGTTCTGCCGCAGGCAGCAAAGTATCCTGGGGCTTGCCCTGGACATGGCTATCCCCCAGACCTGTGGGCTGGGAAAAGGTAGCCAAGATGGTACAGGAGATTTTGTGGGGCAGGTACAGAGAGATCTGTGGATGGGGAAACATGTTCAGGATTACATCAAACTTACTGTGTAATCCTAAACATGTTTACGTAATCAGTAAGTCATACTGAGTTCAATGGGACTTACTCCTAGTCCTAGGTATGTGTATGTAGGATTGGAGTCTTACTCCTTAGTAAATGTGCTCAGAGCTGCAACCTGCCTGATCCACCCTGAAGATGGTTCCAGCATATGGATCTAGAGAAAAACCTGGGGACTGATAGCTTTGGCAATTTAAAAAACAACCAACCAAAAACAAAGGCAGCCATGCTGGTCCATGAGAAATAAAATCCCCAAATCCACATTTGGGCAGTACCATTATTAGGAATTTTGATTGGTCCTAATAAAGGTGTCCAGCTATGCATTTTGGTATGAGTCCTGTGATGATGAGGTTGCTAGAAACTTAATATTGCCACATTTGTGTAGATATTAGGATTGCAAGAAATTTGAACCAAGAACTGAGAAATATATATATATATGGTGCCATACAGCTCTCTGCTGGTCCCAGGCACTCCGTCCATCCTCCCCATCTGGATTTGGGCCTGAAAGACCAAGGAACTGTGTGGGTGCCTGGAGGGTAAGTTTTAAGCAAGCACAATTTGGGGCATTGCACAGTTCTGTCTTGAAAGCAAGCAAGAGGTTAATTTGCTTGCCTTCTATAAAATTTAAATTACTGTAATTATTTCTAATTATGCACATATATTTGCACATGTAAATTAGCATATGCAAATTTGTGCCTTTTTATTTTATTTTATTTTATATATTTTTTGGTCCTATTGACCTGTGTCCCAGATCTTCTAGGTACCTAGGCTAGAATCACCCCTGATGCAAAGGGAAGAATATAAAATTGATCAAGGACAGAAGGAAGGTGGTGGTGGACAGAGGAGAAGACAGGAGTCCTGTGTGTGAAGCTGTGACTATATATGAGAAAAGTGTCACCCTCTATGATGAGCCAGCTATCTCGGGTTTAAGGCCAAGCTGGAAAATATTTAGCTTTCTGAAAGAGTTTAGAGCAGGGGTCCTCAACCTTTTTGGGACCTGGGGGCACATTTAGGAATTTGAGGAACTGCTGTGGGCACCACCACAAAATGCCTAATCAGTGGATTGACACTTTGGCATCTACCTGTCATGTCTATAGATCTTAGGCTGTGTCTTATTCAGCAAAAAATGTCTATTTCATATCTATTGGACACCGCAGAGTTTCTTTAATAAGTGATATTGTCTAATTCAGCTAATTGCTGGCTGTGCGATACAGCTAATGTTTGTACATTACATTACATTTAATGTACAGTGCTTGTACATTAGCAATACAGCTAATGCATATGTTTTAGCAATGTCCAGTAGTTGCCTCTTTGGGGGGGAAGGTTATTACACAGATAAATTTTGTACTGGAACAGTCTTTAATATTCACTGATGTACACACTCTTAAATTATTTACCTGCTTCATGGAAATTAACAAATGGAAGGGGAAATGGATTCTCTGCACCCTTTTGACAGCTGAAAGGCTGATATTACAAAATTGGAAGGATAAACGCACACCTCCTATATTACAATAGATTGAGGATCTTGCAACAGTTTCAATATATGAATGGGTGGCCTATAGACACCACCTTCAAATGGATACTTATTTTGATATTTGGTCTGCTTTTGTTGATGCCTATGTACAATTGCTAGAAAGGCGTATACATTTCATGCAAATCCAGGTATGTATATTTTTTTAAAAAATGGGGAAAAATAAAAGAAAAATTAAAAAGTTCAGGTGCCCGTGGGCACCACATTGGGAACCCCTTTGCAGGCACCAGTGGAGATGCCTGCGGGCCACATTGGAGACCCTTGGTTTAAGAGACTAAACTAATTCTGAGAGGCATTATCAATGATAATAATAATAATAATAATAATAATAATAATAATAATATACAGGGTTGGCCCTCCCATTAGGCAGAATGAGGCAGCTGCCTCAGGCAACAGATTCTGTGGGGGGTGGGGCAGCAGCCTGTCATCTGTTCCTACTGAGTGCACTCACCATTCTTCTGTTGGAGGACAAAGCTGTGTACCCCACCCTGCCTGCCCTGCATCCCCTAAGATGTCCTCAGGTGTGGTGGAGGACACTGTCCTGTCTCCAGTGTTGAAGTAAGATTAATCAAATGCCACTCCAGTCAGCCTTTGAACATGGAATGGGGGGGGCAGCTTGCCCATCAACTCAGGCAGGAAAATGTCTTGGCCAGTCACCCCTGGCCATGTGTCAGGCCTTGTGCAGCTTGTGACCAACCAAGCCCACGCAGCAGTTATTGTGACTTGACCGGTGTTCAATAACCTACCCCTCTTTTTCAATTGCCAGGAAGGCAGCGGACATGGAGGGTTGTTTTTTTTTGGGGGGGGTAACTTAATGTCCTGAGTTTTTGTGACAGGCAATACAGAAAACAATAAGCTTAATTCCCTCTCCCTCCACACTTTCAACAAAAATAATTATGGTTACAGTTATCCTCTCCCTCACTTATTTTGGTACATAAAATCGAAATAGATGGAAAGCAATAACTTTGAAGGCAGTTAGCACAAACATTATATAGTCTTGTAATTATTTGGCTTGTCCCAGTTCATAGGTTAGCCACTTGTCCTACTTTACAGAGGACAGTCCTCTAGTTGAAGGCAGTCTTCCCTGTAATGGCATCCTGTTTGAAGGGCAGTCCAGTCCAAGTCCAGTTTAAAGATGAAGAGACATACAAAAGAAGAGCAAGAGCCTTCAGGATACCCACCAGTTAACAGCACCTGGACCAGGCACGGACCAGGCACCCAGGTCGCTTGGTCACAGTCTTCCCCATGATGGCAAGATGTATTGTAAGTATTTCTATTTAAATTACAGTAATTATTTCTAAATGTGTATCTATATGTATAAATTAGCATATGTAAATTTTATACAGATCTCTGCCCTCTTTCGCCATCTTTTTGGGTGATACATTTCCTCTTTTTTGGTGTTTCCAAATATGTGGGTACTGGTCAGTGGTCTTCCAATAAAAAACACTAATTGGATTTCTGGCTTAGAGCCGACATTGCACAGGTGGAAGTCCAGTAACTCAACAGGACTTCCCAGTCCTCTCTTCCCTCCTGCAGCCCCCTGGGCACCCCAAAATCTTCTTCAGAGAGCCCCCTACCCTGCAGAACAGACTTTGGGGACATGGGGGCATTCCTCCAATGGTCCTCCTTCCACTGGTGGAACAACTTCTTCAGATACAGCCCTCTGTCTCCCCTGTTGAGTCCTATTTTTTTTTTGTCTGTATTGACCTATCCATTTAAATATATATATATATATATATATATATATATATATATATAGAGAGAGAGAGAGAGAGAGAGGGAGTCCGGTGTAGAGCTCTGCATAAATGGCATCTTGAAAATTCTCCACTATATTTGTGGGCAGAGAAATTGGGTAGACAATTGCATCAAATTTCTCCAGGGGGAAGATAAATTCTCCAACAGTTTCTCACAGGTGGGGTCGGTCACCCTTGGTAGGGGCTGTAGCACAGCTTCTTTCTCCTAGGGATGTGTGCGGAGCTGGGGGGTGGAAGTCCGACAAACTCGTCCAGCTCGACCCCCCCGAGCTCTGCTCACCCTACCTGCTTCCCCGGCTCGACTCGCATTCTCGTGAGCCAAGCCGGGGAAGTGACTTCCGGCTTTCCGGCACTATGTTGTTTACGTAGAAAATGCCATAAGATGATACATTAAAAATGGCCGTGATTTGCGCAAGTTATGCAAATTGCAGCCGCTGTTAACATATCTTACGCAATTTTCTATGTAAACAACGTAGTGCTGGGAACCTGGAAGTCCGCCGAGTGCCTCAGCTGGCGCTCGCTTTCAGCCCAGCTCGCCAAGTGTGCCGTGAGTCGGTTGGTGGGCGGATCGCCCACCCCTACCTTCTTTGTAAGGGTTTTTGCTTCATTTGTGCTGCCACTGCACGTGGCAACCGCAGCAGCTGTGTGTGGCAGACTAGCCCCCTGCTTTGTATTTCTTTTGTAAGCAATTTCTTTTCTATCAAATTGAATGAGAATGTTGTTGGTGTTGTTTTTAAGTGAAACAAATTTTTGGCACAGCACTAGTGCAGTGCCATCTAATCACAGACATTCTCCTGGGTTGTGCGTGCTAACCACATGTGACCAAAAATCTGAGCAGCTGGAAAGATATAAGCCCTTTAAAAAGTCATCGTAGGAACTGGCACTAAATCAATGTAAATCCATATACTTCCACTAAGCTACACCACAGTGTGAAATTACTCCAGTCCATATGCAATTCCTCACAGAAACTAACCGTAGCTGCTGCGAATCACAGCAAAGTCATACCTCTTATAACTATCCAGACAGAGATATATGTATAGATTGGAAGGTCATAAATGACCAATCTGAGACAGCGATTAACTTGGTGATACTGGCTGGAGATCATAGAGTTTAGGTGAGCCACAAACTGACTGACCTGAGGGTGGATATTGACTGCAAGAGATATTCAGAGCTACACCTAAAACGGTATTGACCAGTGAGCGATGAGCTAAATATCTTTATGTTAATAGCCTCATAAACATCTGGGTGATGATCTTATGCTTCTTATTGTCTCCTAAGTAATGAAGTTAGCCCATGGCCAAGAAAAATGATACTTGAAATAAGAAAACATCCTAATAAGGTTACAAAAATCAAGTTCCCATGAAAATGGAATGCTTGCCAGCATCTTGGCTGTCCTCTGCCTAGTCTGCAAGGACCAATCATTCACAGATCAAGCAAGATTTCCCCCTCACTTACAGATTAACATATGTTTTTTCTGATAAGAGTAGAGTGGTACTTCCCCCCCCCCCCCTCCTCTGAAGAATCTCTATATTTTTAACAGCTGCAGGACAGGGCGTATCTATGGAATAGCAATGGGCAAAACTGTTAATCTTGGTTCTTCTTGGATCCTCATTTTTCTGACCTTAAGTTCAGTGACTCCCTAATATTCACGTTTTTCTGTGCACTTCTCCCCAGTGCATGCGCTATTTATACGCACATTGTGCCAATGTATGTATTTTTGTCAAGTTATTTTTTCCCATCATAATATATTTCCATGTGTAATTTTCACAATAGCGCACATTCTTGTGTGCACGTTTCCCTAGCATATGAGTTTTCGTGTGCACTGTTTCCTAACATGTGCACTTTTGTGTGTGTGTGAAAACTGTATTGCAACATTTGGAAAAGTGTGAATTTCAGCATGTAACTGTATTCTAGTTTGCTTATTTGTTCAGAAGGTGTGAACATCTTAAATTTGCATAATAATTCAGATGGAATTAATTTCTCTCCAATCCCTACTATTGAATTTCTACCTACTTGTTCAAACATTGTTCTCACTTATTTATTTATTATATTTATACCCCACCTTTTTTCCTTCAAAGAACCCAAGGCAGCTTACAGAATCCTCCTCCTCCTCCTCCTCCTCTCCATTTTATCCTCACAACAATCCTATGAGGCAGCTTAGGCTGAGAGTCCGTGACTGGCCCAAAGACACCCAGTGAGCTTCATGGCCGAGCGGGGACTGGAACCCGGATCTCCCATGCCCCAGTCCAACACTCTAATCATAATAACGCCATTGCTAGTATGCTGTAAGAATGTGGACTCCAGTGTGCTTTAGGGATTAAAGCAGCCTTCCCAACCCAGTGCTTTCCAGATGTGCTGGACTACAAATCCCATAATTCCCAGGTAGCAGGCCATTGGCCATGCTGTCTGGGGAGGATGGGAGCTGTAGTTAAACACATCTGGAGAGTACCAGGTTGGGAAAGGCTGGCTTAGGGTACAATCCTGTGCATATTTAGACAGAAAGAAGTCCTACAGCTCCCAGCATTCCATAGCCACCCATAGCTGGCTGGGGAATGCTAGGAGTTGTGGGACTTTTTCCGTCTCAGCATGCACAGGATTGTGCCCTTAGAGTGTCAGACTAGGACCGCAGAGGCGTGGGTTTATTTCTTTCGTTAAATATATTTAGGGTGCCTATTAGAGTAAAAGCCCCCACGAGCTGACTTACCTGGAAGCATAAAGATACAATATGCATAGACAGAAAATACAATATCACAAATGATCCAGTCATTTAAAAGCAGTGTAATCCAAAAACGGGCCAGCAGGCTTTAAAGACAGAATCAAATCAGCAGCACCATAAAATGCTTAGGAGAAGGCAACTTGAACTAAAGGGGTCTTTAACACCCACTTAAAGGCCTGAATTGATGGGGCTCTATGCATAGAAGTTTGGAGGGAGTTCCAGAAGTGTGGGGCCACCACCGAAAAGGCCCTGTCTGTCACCTCTGCCTGCCAATAGATAGATATGATTGGCAGGCCCACAAGCAGGGCCTTTGCAGCCAATCTTAATGCCTAAGCAAGTCCATCTACTTTTAAAAAATATATATATGAAAAGGTACATATAAATATTTTCCATAGACAAAAAATGCCTAGCAGAAACCATAGATTTAGGGCACAATCCAATCCTAGACACTGTCTAGGGACCACAGGATCGCTTTGCCAAATACTTTAGGCAATTTGCTGCTGCTCCACTGTCGTCCATGGCCTCCTTGTTTTGGAAGAGCCATGATGGATAATCTATAGTAATCCAATTTGGCCCTGTAGCAACACTTCTCTCTACAAGAACAATTTAATATGAATTCACCTAGCATTAGTGTATGCTGTTTGAAAGATATCCACATTTCTTAAACTGCTTACTAAGAAATAATGGAAAAAACTTTAGTTGGAGGCTCTCAGTGGTAGGAATGTGCTAATTTAACTCGAAGGCGGTTTTTGCCTCGAGCTAGCTCTGTCCTGTTCACTCAAAGTGAATTAAGAATTTTTGCGAGTTTATCAGGTGCTCTTTCCCCAACTCCCAGACTCTCTGTATTTCAATCGAGCCAGAGCAGGAACTTGTTAGCATATGTAAGTCATAGCAGTGGTTTTAAAAACAGGTTTTACCTCTCTGCTGCTACGTCATAGCAGACACAGGTTTAGCATTTCAATCATAGTTCAAATGAGCATTGTGTTAAATTTCTTTGTGTGAGAACAGGAACTTGTTAGCATATGTAAGTCATAGCACAGGTTTTAAAAACAGGTTTTCATAGCAGACACAGGTTTCGCATTTCAATCATAGTGTTACTGGACATGGGGATTGGGGAGCTACTAGGGTTTATATTAAATTATATTTTACCACACAAACTCTAAGTTTATTAAAAATTCCTCTGTAAAAAAGGTATGCATCTCACAAGAATTACCACATTATTATGTCTAATCTGTAACAAAATCCTTTTTGTTACAAAGGAATGTAACTAGGGATGTAACACTTTTGTTTCAAAGGAATGTACCAATTGAGATGCTAAAAGCTGTCCGCTGAAATGCTAAAACCTGTCTCAAGCCTCGAGCAAAAGATCTTGCTGCTCGCAGCTCAGTTGGGTTCGCATGGCAGGTCCGTGGAGGGGGGAGAAGGTAAATCGACCTTGGTGTACTCTGCTTGATTATGGTGTACTCTGCTTGATTATCTTCGAATATAAATTGAGGCTGGACCAGGCCCCTGGGGGAATACAAATGGCTTCCCTAGGATAGGTACCAAGAAATAGGGACTGTCCCTAGCTAAAAGAAATGAAAAGACAGGACCATTGGGACACACTTTTGGTCAGATGTAGCAAGCCTCTTTTTTATATTCTTAGGCTTGCTTGGTATCCTAGTCACACCATTCCTCTGTCAGCAACAATGTGTTAGGGTGGACCATATGTGATTATAAATAGGGTCATGCTATTGAAATGATGGACACGGTCATTCATAGTAAAGAGAAGCCCATCTGGCAGTGAGGGGTTGCTGCACATTTTGAACCTCTGTGTTCTCCCTGAATTACCCGGGTTGTTGTACTCTTCTTCTCTTTCCATGGAAGCTATAATATCTGAAATATCACTCCAAACCTGGATTGCAGTTCTGCTGCTGTCTGAATTTATTGTTCATAGCTCTGGTCTCTGCTGCATGAAAGAGTACAATAAAAGATAAAGCAGTGCAGTGGGGCTGTGATTTAATGAACATGGCTTTTTATGATGAGATACTGGGTCTGTAATATAGAACATCTGCTTCCAGATGAATGTGGCGGACTCTGAGGATGGGATTTGTGAGACACCAGGCCCTGGCGATCCACTTTTTCCAGTACTGTATAGTACTTGAAGCTATACTGTATGTATATTTATATTTATATTTATATAACTGACACAGAAAACCTGAAGACCTGGCTCACACTGGCTCAGCTTGTCTGAGTGTGGAAAGCTAAGCAGGGTCAGGCCTGGTTATTACTTGGATGGGAGACCCCTCCTCTAGTTTCCTGCATTGAGCAGGGGGTTGGACTCGATGGGCTTGTAGGCCCCTTCCAACTGTATGATCTATGAATCCATGAAAACATCCTTCACGGGGAAAAGGGAATTAAGCAGGTAAATGCCAGGGGGAAAGGTGCATGGATGTGTGAGCCAAAATTTGGGGATGTTCCAGATATGAGTAAAACAATTTCTCAGTGCAATTAAGTTGGAAAAGATAGCACTCAAATGACTATGCATCCATTGTTTCTGCAACAGTTTATTGTACGGTTTGCATTTGACTAGCCCAAAATGGTCAAATATTGACCAATAGATTAAGTATGTATTGCTTATTATAATCTTAGGGCGCAATCATATGGACACTAGACAGAGTCTAGACAGCCATAGGAGAAGTCGGAGTCCCAGCTACAGGGCTTTTTTTCTGGTGGAACTCACCGGAACTGAGTTCCAGCACCTTTTCTTCTATTAATTGCATTACAATTTAATCACCATCTACTCCCGAGGAAATGTAATCCAAGAGTTCCGGTACCCTTTTCTCCAGAAAAAAAGCACTGCCCAGCTACAATCTTGGAAACGTGCTCCTAGGTCGGAGCTGGGACTCTGACTTTGGAGTGCCTTCCCTCCACCCTCATAGCGGGCACAGAAAGAACCGCACCAGCTGTGGCTCCGAGGTCAGAAGACCGACCTCGGGGCCAGCATTCTGTGGGCGTTCTGGGGGGCGGAGAGGGGAGAAGTCAGGCGCCACCAGCATAGGAAGTATCCTGGCAGTGTCTCAGCCTCCCCTCCTCACGCACCTGGGCAAAAGACTTAGATGGCCAAAATCAGCCGTCTATGTCTTTTGCAGGGTGGGAGGAGCACAGAGGCGACCTTCACCTCTATGCTCCTTCCTCCTTCTATACGATGCCTGTAATTCTCTGAGTTTGGAGCGTTACGGGCAGCCACCTTGGATTGTGCTGTTAATTGTTATTTCTATAGCACCATCAATGTATATGCTGTTGTAGTAAGAGAGACAAGTCCCTTTCCCAAATATAGTCTAGATTTCATAATAAAATACTTGTTTTAGAGATATTTTAAAATTGGTCTTAAAAATTTCATAATGTTTTATTATTTATATTTTAAACTGTATTTTATTGTTTGTTTTTAATTATTGTTGTACACTGCCCAGAGAGCTTCGGGTATTGGGCCGGGAAAGAAAATGAATGAATGAATGGACGAACGAACGAACGAATGAATGAATGAATAAATAAATAAATAAATAAATAAATCAGAGGGGATGAGAATGGGCCAAACTACATTCCTTTTCCCAGATCCAGCCAACTGTGTGGAGGGGGAGTGAGGGTACTGGCCCTCACAGCTCACCCAGCATTTCTCCTCTGACTCCAACATCCCTTCCGTGTGGGGGTGTCACAGTCAACTGCATGTAAAATCCAACATACACAGGACCAAAATGACAGATCTGTTCCAGAGTTATTCTGCTTCGGGTTCAATTAACTAAATGGAGGAAGGAAGATTATAAGGATGGGTAAGAATTTCATTTCAGTTCATTTTTTATAAGAATTTACCAACATGCACAAATTGCTCCTTCAAGATGAAAAGAACTTGAGATTTTTTGTTTTTTTAATGAATGGGAGAAACTGAAATGGACAGATTTGTTCATCTAGGCCAGTGATGGCGAACCTACGGCACGGGTGCCACAGCTGGCACGCAGGGCCCTCTCTGTGGGCACTCGAGCCATTGGTCACTAGATCGCAAAAAGACCGTCCCCTTCTGCAAAACACTAATGATCTTGTTCTTTCTCACAGTGTGGAACAGAATGATTTTATTCTAGAATTCCTGTTACAGAATTCTTTTCTACATTGTTATCACATTTAAAAGATTTTGAAGAATGATGCACAGAGCATGGCTTGGATGTAAAGCCCTAACAGTTGACCTGAGTGCTGCATGTGTTGCTCTCAAACTAACGGAGTATGAGCCAAGGTTTGACAAATTATCAGCATGCATGCAATAGCAAAAATCACATTAATTGTGAAAAAGCATACCCAATGCAAACTTTTACCTAATGCAGTGTTTGCAGTCCAAAGACATAAAGTGTTTAAAATGTGTTAAGCACGTTTAGTTTTCTTGTTTATCTTGCTCATCCTAGTACAGGTTGACTTTTACTTTTACTAATCCGACACCTGTAGAAGCAGGGAAAGGACCCGGAGTAAAGCTTGCCCCATACAATTTCAGTCTGGCATATAATCATATTACAAGTTGAGAATCCCTTATCCAAAAATACATGTGCCTAATTATTTAAAAAAGTTTGTATAAATTCCCTTCAGGGTATGTGTACAATGTAGTACTATAATAATTTTTTGAGTTGATTTTTTTTTCCCAACAAAAAATTGTTTGTATCATTGAAAACTCTGTTATTGTGTTTTTCTTTTAAGACAAAATATGTTAATTAGTTTGGACAAGTGTATGAGTTGTTTTTCTAAAACGAAAACCCCGGTATTCAGGTTTAATTGCAGTGTTGGCACGTTGAAATAGATAAGTTGGTTTTGTGTTGCAGTTTGGGCACTCGGGCTCAAAAAGGTTCGCCATCACTGAACTAGCCCCAGGGGCTTGAGGGCTTCTCTCTTACAAGTCTGGCTTCAAATTCATGTGTATTCAGCCATGTTAGTGCTGAATCTTAGAGTTGCTGCCTCTTCCTTCCGACAGGGTTCTCATCTTTAATAGCGACATGGCAAGCAGGTCCAATATGGTCCTCTCCATGATGTGAATAGCACCTATTGAATTTGGCCAGTGCAGATGGTTGAGAATTTCTTTTCAGTTCATTTTTTTATAAGAATTTATAGTACAATTTGCATTTTTTAAAATTTTATTTATTTATTCATTTAATACATTTTTATACCGCCCAATAGCCGAAGCTCTCTGGGCAGTTTACAACAGTTATGGCAAGAACTTGAGAATTTTTAAATAATTGAATTAGGGAGAAAGTGAAACAGACAAGATTTGTCCATTCCTAGGAGGATATGAACGGTTGGTTTCCTCTTTACTTGACTTGTGTGGTTTAATTAATACCAAATAGCTGCATAGTTTCAATGGCTGGTCTATATTTTCTTAAACTGGAGCAGGGACATTGTTTTCCCATAGCCTCTGAAGGATTGTGTGTCATTGGTTCTTCTAGCTCACAACCAGGTCACATGGGTATTGTTCTTTTAAAAATTATGAATGAAATCCCTCTTCTCTCTCAAAATTATTGTTATTTTAAGTTCAGAGGTTCCTTCCTTCTGTGTCAGTTTGCCATAATATCTGTTTAACATTCCTATGCACTGAATCACTCCATGAAAATTGCCGTTCTTCAGTGATCCATTTCGACAGATCTCCGTTCACCATCTGTGACTACCTAGACAATGAGACCCCAAGGGATTGTCTTGTAACAATGCATACCGATGCGGAACGCTGCTGCAACCTAATTTGCAACCGGACAGCAAAACCCATGGATCCAGCACTGCCACTTCCCTACCAGACCCACAGGGTTGTTCCACCACTCATCTCCTCCACATGCCTCCTTTTTCATGCCATTTCCAGATTGGGAGGTTGCAGAATGGGCCTTTGGATTTCTGTGAGATGTTTTGCATGCCTTCCGGAGACTTTGAGAGAAATGACTACACTTGCGATAGTTAAGAAAAAGGCAGATTCCAGTCTTGGATTATAACTTGGCCACAACTTGATTTAATGTTTAAAGGCATTAAGGGAGCAATCCTGTGGCCCCTAGACAGCATCTGAGGGGCCAAATGATTTTTTGGATTCCCATCTCCGAGGTCAGAGACTGAGCTTCAACCCCAGAGGTGGGGATCAGAGCTCCAGCACCCCTCCCCCACCCCTTTGCAGATGGCATGGAAGGAACCACACTGGCTCTCCAAGGTTGGGAAAGCAACCTCAGAGAGGGGTAAAAGGGGTTGTGCTGGTGGGCAGGGAGGGTGTTGGGCCCCCAGTCCTGCAATCACGCTTTCTAGCACTCTGACATGGGAGACTCCAATCAGCGAGATCTTTTTATTACAGCAAATCCCACAGCATAAGCTTAACGGTTACAGTCTTCAGAAATCATATAGCTGATGGCATTTTGCGATAGGCTCTTGAAATGGTTCCACATCAAGTTAAGGGACTGGAATGTCTCTTAAGGACCAAATTCCCCAACATTCCACCCCAAGGGAAGGACTGGAGCCAATCCCTAATGCTCCTCAGACAAGGGAAGGATTGGAGCCAATTCCAGATGCTCCTGTGACAAAGGAAGGGATCCTAGAAACAGGCCTAACTTACCAACATACCCTCATAGAGAGCTGCTGAACCAACCTTGCCACTGAGTTGGAACCTCTGGGGTGCCGTACGTCTTGGCCTTAGGATCTAAGCAACTCCTAGCTGCTCCTCCAACAGGGGAAGGATCGGAGCCCTATTGCTCTTGTGACAAGGGAAGGGAGTCTAGAAGAGGACCTGAAACAGCATGTACACCTCCACAGAGGTCAAAACCAACCCTGCCACTTCGGTTGGCCCCTCTGGGTACTGTGCATCCAGGCACTCTGTGTGCAGGATTGCAGCCTGAAAGAGCATCCAGATGGATCTATCGGCATCCTTACCATTTCCTTTCTATTAAAATGTAGGACTTCACATGGAGTGTGAGTAAGTCTAACAATAACCACCACCAGGCGGAAATGTCTTTAAACCTTGTCACATGATGTCGACTCCAAAGAGAGATGTTGCCAGACCATTTGAAAGGCTCATTCCAAATGAGGGAAATGAATACAGAGATTGTAGGGCAAGGAATCTTCCTAGATTGGCCCCAAGTTTTGTAAAATGACTAATAGAATCAGGTTTGGCTGTCATGACAATGCAGCATTTTGAGAATGGATTTAGACATGTCTCTCCCACACCTCTCCCACACTATCCTAAATGCTTTTGCAGAAGCATACGAAAAACTTGGTCTCTCACTTAACATCAAAAAAACCAAAGTGCTTCATCAGCAAGTGCAAGCCAATCCTTTGGTGATGCCATCTATCCAGCTTGGCGGGACAATACTGGAAAATGTCGATCATTTTCTCTATCTTGGCAGCTATCTTTCTGTTACAGCTAACATCGACAGTGAAATCCAGCATCGTCTGAGCTCCGCAAGTGCCGCATTTTCTCGAATGAAACATAGAGTGTTCGAGGATCGGGATATTTGTAAGAAGACCAAAACACTGGTTTATGAAGCCATTGTATTACCAACTTTATTGTATGCCTGCGAAACATGGACTATCTATAAACGTCACTTCCACCTCCTTGAAAGGTTTCATCAACGTTGCCTCCGGAAAATCCTGCAAATTACTTGGGAAGATAGGCGAACAAATGTCAGTGTACTGGAAGAAGCAAAGACTACTAGCATTGAAAAAATGATCCTTCAACGCCAACTTCAGTGGACCGGTCATGTTGTTCGAATGCCTGACTGCCGTCTCCCAAAGCAGTTACTTTACTCCCAACTCAAGGATGGAAAGCGGAATATCGGTGGTCAATATAAGAGGTTTAAAGATGTTCATAAGGCTAATCTAAAAAAAATGCAATATAAACATCGAAAACTGGGAAGCTCTGGCCCATGAACGATCTAAATGGAGGTTGGCCTTTCACAAAGGTTCCATGGACTTTGAAGAAGCCCGAGTGCAAGGTGAAAGGGAGAAACGTGCTAAGCGAAAAGCACGTCAAATGAATCCTTTACAGGACCATCTTCTATCTGGTAACCTGTGTCCTCACTGTGGGAAGCTGTGTGGATCTAGAATTGGCCTCCACAGTCACTTACGGACCCATCGCTAGAGTCTACACAATCTTCTTTAGAATCTCCTCCTTTTATCCCGGAAGACAATCTTACTCGGTCACGAGTGATCGCCTGATGATGATGATGATGACACCGGGCTGTCACCGGGCAGCAGCCAATCCACCAGGCTCCCTGAATGGTCTCCATCTCAGCTGGCCATTATCACTTTCAGAACTGGGGCCTGCCTTTGCTTTTCTTCCTCCTCCCTCCCCACCCCTCTTTCCCTTTGTGATCTCTTTTCCAGGGCAAGCCTGAGGCCTGGGACTGCCAGGTTGCTTTTTATTGACATAGAAGCCACTCTGGAAGTTCTTTTGGGTTGAAGAGTGGGATGAACAGGCTTAAATAAATAACCTTTGGCCAATTCTATTTACGCATGTACTGAGAAACATCGTCCTTTGTATGAAGCGGCTGCGCCATAACTTTCAAATAGGAGGCTGCAGAACATATTGTGATGTTTAGAAAGTGTAAACAGCCTTCAGTATATGGATTCTGAAGAACTGTTGCCCTTAAAGTCTCTCATAGCCTTGCTACACTGAAAGGAGAACAGCAAAAAGGAAGGAGAGAGAATGATTTGGATGTTGATTTATTCAAGGTATTCATATACTGCTTTTCAGACTGAACTCACAAAGCGGTTTACATGAAATTATTAAAATAATAAAATCAATAAAATTATGCAATCAAACAAAAAAGACAAGCAATTATTTGTCTTGGAGAAGTTGATTCTGGTTCTCTTCTCCTCGTGGCATGATGGGAGTCTGCATACCAGTGTGCCACCCTCCAGTGGAACTTGGAAACTGGGGCGGGGCTATGGTGCCCATGAAATCCACACGCAGAATCCCCACACTTGCTGACATTCACAGAGGACTCAACCCATTCACAGCCATTCTATTCCAGGCAAAATTCTGTGGGGCACCTTTGATGCATTACTCAAAGAACAGGGGAATCATAGAGTTCTAGAGGCAGAAGGGGCCATTGAGACCATCACGGCCAACCCCCTGCTCCGTGCAGGAATCCAGTCTCAAGCATCCCTGACAGATGGCTGTCCAGACTCTGCTTGAAGACCTCCAGCAACAGAGAGCCCACCACCTCCAGAGGCAGTGGGTTGCCTTCTCTGACTGATGTGACGGTTGGAACATTATTCCTGAGGTTCAGCCGAAAACTGCCTTCCTGTAACTTAGGCCCCTATCTCGTGTCTTCGATGACATAGGGCATGTTGTGGCCTCTTCTCTGTGACAACTCTTTAGATACTTGGAAAGCGCTATCATACCCCCTCCATCTTCTCTTCTGGAGGCTAAACATAACCCGTTCCATCCATCTTTCCTCATAGGACTAAGCTTCTAGTCTCCTTATTATCTTTGTTGCCCTTCTCCGAGCTCATTCCAATTTAGATCCATGCTTGAAGAAGGTACTCCCCTGAGCAGCTGTCTTTCTGGTGAGGCCATCTGAGGCCTTCACACGGCTGGCAGGGCCTCTGAGGACGCTACAGCATCAGCTTGCCTCTCACTTCAGTAAGTGCCCTAGATCTCCCTGCAGTCCTAGATTAGATGCCCAGGCAGTCTGAGCCATCCCAGTAGTTGCTCTCCCCTCCTGGATTCTGGAGCTATTTCCCCTTCTCCTCTGTGCCCCATTGATCTATCTCCACGGGACATCATCTCTGTGTCCGGTTGAGCCTGCATGTGGGCAGGGAGCAGCCTTACTGGTGGCTGATCCCCACACACCCACTGGGAACAAAACATACCTGAGTAGTGAAAAAGGCTACCTCACGAGCCCTGCCGCTTATTCAAATGTGACAGATGGTTAACTCCACCCCTGTCGGATGTCCGACTCCATCCCCGGAAGTCCTCCCTCCGGAGGTCCTTCCTCGGATTGAAGGATCACTCGTCATGCAACCGTGGACCCATACGATGAGGGTTTAGGCTAGGGATGGCGGAGGAAACCGAAATGGACTCAAATTAGTTCGAATTTCAAGAATATGACCCATGGATTCTGCACCAGACTGTCTCTTCCAGACTGGTGGGGATTCCATTGAGGACTGGGTTTTTTTACCTTCCGCAATTTGACACAAATTTTGTCGTGCGAAAATACGGAAAATAAAAGAATTGACACACCCACAAAAATGCACATTTCCCCTATAGGCGAAATCATACAAGTGCACGTAAGTGTATGTTGGGGTGGTGGTGGGCATTTTTGGGGAATTTGTGAATTTGCGTATGAATGCATTTGTGCAAAATTCGATTCCGTCAATGCGCGGACGATGGAACAAAAGCTGCCTGAACATCTGCAAAATGTAGACGGAATGGATTTTGCGATGTCCGTACATCCCTAATTTAGACCCCCACCATGCATGTGTGGGACCGGAAGGGACTATACGGGGCTCATTTCCAACACCATGCTCAGAAGTCCCATCTCTGGAGGTCATCATGCCCTGGATGGAGGGATCACCTGATGGGGTCATGTGACCCGTCCACAAACTCATCATGCCACCATGAACCACTGGAAAGTGTTTTCAGACCACTGCTATTGATGGGGGAGGAAATGACCCCACATTAAAACTAGTCTTCTGTTGAAAAAGAAGAAGAAAAGGCAGTGCTGCTCAATATGAAGAAGATAAAACTCTCTATCAAGAAAAAGGAGCCTGCTCTTTTCTTTTTCCCTAGACTTGTTTCTGTGGTGATTAGTGCCTATCTTCCACATCTCAAAAGGAGATCTGTGATACAAAGGCCACATTTAAAAAATTGGAAAACCACCTTCATGCAGTTTCTTTCAGGTCTCGCAAGACCACTCCGGGCCAATCCAGGAAGGGTTGGAAATGACCCTGGTGGGGTGCTTTCATTCCCCGTGTACAGCAGCTGTCTAAAACCTCTTCCTGTTTGGCCACAATGGCATGCTAAGTTCATAGAGGTGGATCACATGACCCCCTCACGTCTCCCCTCCATCCGGGGCAGGAGCTCTGGATCTGGGAATTCCACGGATGGTGTTGGAAATGAATCCTGTGTGGTCACTTCCAGTCCCCCACATGTATGGCAGGGGCATAAACCATCTTCATATCGGTCCATCTCAGCTTGACGAGTCCCTAGAGGGCTCAAATGACCCCCATCCGGTTGATGCCTTCATCCGGAAAGGGCGTCTGGAGGTGGGACTTCCAGGGGATGGGGTGGGACTTCTGCCAGTAGCGGGGCTAAACCACCTGTCACATTTGAATAAGGGGCGGCACTCAGTTAACTGTGAGGTAGCTTTTTTCAATACTCACTTGACCTTGGCTCTCCATCTCCCACAGCAGGCTCCCCAAAGTCCAAGTCTAAGCACCTTTCGTTGTGCTTCATGGGCTCCAGTCCAGGAGGGATGATGGAGATGTTCCTAGGATGGGATAAAAAGAGGGTCTTTTGCTCTTCAATTCTCGCCCTGAAGCGTTAGGAATGGGCAGGTCCTGACACGGCAGGAGGCCAATGGGAAGCCGTCTGCACACCATGTTCAGTGTCTGTTCTGGGCCTCACTAATCAACGCAAGGTCCACTTTGGACAAAGCGGGAGGCAATGCTGGACCCCTGAGAGTGCACCGTATGAGATGCTGACTGGAAGGTTCTCCCCTGAGCAGCTGTCTTTCTGGTGAGCGACCGCAGCCATCTGAGGCCTTTACACGGCTGGCAGGGCCTCTGAGGACACTCCAGCATCAGCTTGCCTCTCATTTCAGGAAGTGCCTTAGATCTCCCTGCAGTCCTAGATTAGATGCCCAGGCAGTCTGAGCCATCCCAGTAGTTGCTCTTCCCTCCTGGATTCTGGAGCTATTACCCCTTCTCCTCTGTGCCCCATTGATCTATCTCCTCGGGACATCATCTCTGTGTCCGGTTGAGCCTGCATGTGGGCAGGGAGCAGCCTTACTGGTGGCTGATCCCCACGCATCCACTGGGAACAAAACATACCCGAGTAGTGAAAAAGGCTACCTCACGAGTCCTGCCGCTTATTCAAATGTGACAGATGGTTAACTCCACCCCTGTCGGATGTCCGACTCCATCCCCGGAAGTCCTCCCTCCGGAGGTCCTCCCTCGGATGGAAGGATCACTCGTCATGCAACTGTGGACCCATATGATGAGGGTTTAGGCTAGGGACGCCAGAGGAAACCAAAATGGACTCAAATTAGTTCGAATTTCAGGAATATGACCCATGGATTCTGCACCAGACTGTCTCTTCCAGACTGGTGGGGATTCCATTGAGGACTGGGTTTTTTTACCTTCCGCAATTTGACACAAATTTTGTCGTGTGAAAATACGGAAAATAAAAGAATTGACACCCACCAAAAATGCACATTTCCCCTATAGGCGAAATCATACAAGTGCACGTAAGTGTATGTTGGGGTGGTGGTGGGCATTTTTGGGGAATTTGTGAATTTGTGTATGAATGCATTTGTGCAAAATTCGATTCCGTCAATGCGCGGACGATGGAACAAAAGCTGCCTGAACATCTGCAAAATGTAGACGGAATGGATTTTGCGATGTCCGTACATCCCTAATTTAGACCCCCACCATGCATGTGTGGGACCAGAAGTGACTATACGGGGCTCATTTCCAACACCATGCTCAGAAGTCCCATCTCTGGAGGTCATCATGCCCTGGATGGAGGGATCACCTGATGGGGTCATGTGACCCGTCCACAAACTCATCATGCCACCATGAACCACTGGAAAGTGTTTTCAGACCACTGCTATTGATGGGGGAGGAAATGACCCCACATTAAAACTAGTCTTCTGTTGAAAAAGAAGAAGAAAAGGCAGTGCTGCTCAATATGAAGAAGATAAAACTCTCTATCAAGAAAAAGGAGCCTGCTCTTTTCTTTTTCCCTAGACTTGTTTCTGTGGTGATTAGTGCCTATCTTCCACATCTCAAAAGGAGATCTGTGATACAAAGGCCACATTTAAAAAATTGGAAAACCACCTTCATGTAATTTCTTTCAGGTCTCGCAAGACCACTCCGGGCCAATCCAGGAAGGGTTGGAAATGACCCTGGTGGGGTACTTTCATTCCCCGTGTACAGCAGCTGTCTAAAACCTCTTCCTGTTTGGCCACAATGGCATGCTGAGTTCATAGAGGTGGATCACATGACCCCCTTACGTCTCCCCTCCATCCGGGGCAGGAGCTCTGGATCTGGGAATTCCACGGATGGTGTTGGAAATGAATCCTGTGTGGTCACTTCCAGTCCCCCACATCTATGGCAGGGGCATAAACCATCTTCATATCGGTCCATCTCAGCTTGACGAGTCCCTAGAGGGCTCAAATGACCCCCATCCGGTTGATGCCTTCATCCGGAAAGGGCGTCTGGAGGTGGGACTTCCAGGGGATGGGGTGGGACTTCTGCCAGTAGCGGGGCTAAACCACCTGTCACATTTGAATAAGGGGCAGCACTCAGTTAACTGTGAGGTAGCTTTTTTCAATACTCACTTGACCTTGGCTCTCCATCTCCCACAGCAGACTCCCCAAAGTCCAAGTCTAAGCACCTTTCGTTGTGCTTCATGGGCTCCAGTCCAGGAGGGATGATGGAGATGTTCCTAGGATGGGATAAAAAGAGGGTCTTTTGCTCTTCAATTCTCGCCCTGAAGCGTTAGGAATGGGCAGGTCCTGACACGGCAGGAGGCCAATGGGAAGCCGTCTGCACACCATGTTCAGTGTCTGTTCTGGGCCTCACTAATCAACGCAAGGTCCACTTTGGACAAAGCGGGAGGCAATGCTGGACCCCTGAGAGTGCACCGTATGAGATGCTGACTGGAAGGTTCTCCCCTGAGCAGCTGTCTTTCTGGTGAGCGACCGCAGCCATCTGAGGCCTTTACACGGCTGGCAGGGCCTCTGAGGATGCTCCAGCATCAGCTTGCCTCTCATTTCAGGAAGTGCCTTAGATCTCCCTGCAGTCCTAGATTAGATGCCCAGGCAGTCTGAGCCATCCCAGTAGTTGCTCTTCCCTCCTGGATTCTGGAGCTATTACCCCTTCTCCTATGTGCCCCATTGATCTATCTCCTCGGGACATCATCTCTGTGTCCGGTTGAGCCTGCATGTGGGCAGGGAGCAGCCTTACTGGTGGCTGATCCCCACGCATCCACTGGGAACAAAACATACCCGAGTGGTGAAAAAGGCTACCTCACGAGTCCTGCCGTTTATTCAAATGTGACAGATGGTTAACTCCACCCCTGTCGGATGTCCGACTCCATCCCCGGAAGTCCTCCCTCCGGAGGTCCTCCCTCGGATGGAAGGATCACTCGTCATGCAACTGTGGACCCATACGATGAGGGTTTAGGCTAGGGACGCCGGAAGAAACCAAAATGGACTCAAATTAGTTCGAATTTCAAGAATATGACCCATGGATTCTGCACCAGACTGTCTCTTCCAGACTGGTGGGGATTCCATTGAGGACTGGGTTTTTTTACCTTCCGCAATTTGACACAAATTTTGTCGTGCGAAAATACGGAAAATAAAAGAATTGACACCCACCAAAAATGCACATTTCCCCTATAGGCGAAATCATAAAAGTGCACGTAAGTGTATGTTGGGGTGGTGGTGGGCATTTTTGGGGAATTTGTGAATTTGTGTATGAATGAATTTGTGCAAAATTCGATTCCATCAATGCGCGGACGATGGAACAAAAGCTGCCTGAACATCTGCAAAATGTAGACGGAATGGATTTTGCGATGTCCGTACATCCCTAATTTAGACCCCCACCATGCATGTGTGGGACCGGAAGTGACTACATGGGGGTCATTTCCAACACCATGCTCAGAAGTCCCATCTCTGGAGGTCATCATGCCCTGGATGGAGGGATCACCTGATGGGGTCATGTGACCCGTCCACAAACTCATCATGCCACCATGAACCACTGGAAAGAGTTTTCCGACCACTGCTATTGATGGGGGAGGAAATGACCCCACATTAAAACTAGTCTTCTGTTGAAAAAGAAGAAGAAAAGGCAGTGCTGCTCAATATGAAGAAGATAAAACTCTCTATCAAGAAAAAGGAGCCTGCTCTTTTCTTTTTCCCTAGACTTGTTTCTGTGGTGATTAGTGCCTATCTTCCACATCTCAAAAGGAGATCTGTGATACAAAGGCCACATTTAAAAAATTGGAAAACCACCTTCATGTAATTTCTTTCAGGTCTCGCAAGACCACTCCGGGCCAA
Organism: Shinisaurus crocodilurus; assembly: GCA_021292165.1. Taxonomy (NCBI): domain Eukaryota; kingdom Metazoa; phylum Chordata; class Lepidosauria; order Squamata; family Shinisauridae; genus Shinisaurus; species Shinisaurus crocodilurus. Next base: position 21,440,373 of record CM037877.1, on the reverse strand, counting down.
TCCAGGAAGGGTTGGAAATGACCCTGGTGGGGTACTTTCATTCCCCGTGTACAGCAGCTGTCTAAAACCTCTTCCTGTTTGGCCACAATGGCATGCTGAGTTCATAGAGGTGGATCACATGACCCCCTCACGTCTCCCCTCCATCCGGGGCAGGAGCTCTGGATCTGGGAATTCCACGGATGGTGTTGGAAATGAATCCTGTGTGGTCACTTCCAGTCCCCCACATGTATGGCAGGGGCATAAACCGTCTTCATATCGGTCCATCTCAGCTTGACGAGTCCCTAGAGGGCTCAAATGACCCCCATCCGGTTGATGCCTTCATCCGGAAAGGGCGTCTGGAGGTGGGACTTCCAGGGGATGGGGTGGGACTTCTGCCAGTAGCGGGGCTAAACCACCTGTCACATTTGAATAAGGGGCGGCACTCAGTTAACTGTGAGGCAGCTTTTTTCAATACTCACTTGACCTTGGCTCTCCATCTCCCACAGCAGGCTCCCCAAAGTCCAAGTCTAAGCACCTTTCGTTGTGCTTCATGGGCTCCAGTCCAGGAGGGATGATGGAGATGTTCCTAGGATGGGATAAAAAGAGGGTCTTTTGCTTTTCAATTCTCGCCCTGAAGTGTTAGGAATGGGCAGGTCCTGACATGGCAGGAGGCCAATAGGAAGCGGTCTGCACACCATGTTCAGTGTCTGTTCTGTAAGCAGGATCCACGTTGGTCACGCCTGTAGGCAAGGCTGGGGGCAAGGCAGGTCCTTAGAGAGCACACTGCAGGAAGTGTGGAAGGCTGGGTGAATTTTCAAGGAGCTTAGCAGGCAGAGGTGTTAAGCCACAGGACTGATGATTTGGGTTATGGGAAATTTATCCTCCAGCTTTTGACGGGGGCGTTCAGTTTTGAGATATTTTGTGGAGAGCCAAACTTTATCACCTATTTGCAGGGCTTCGTCCAGGAGACCTTGTAGTCGGAATATACATCGAAGGTAGAGTTGGGCTTTCCCCTCTGCCGTAGAAGAGCATGCTCAGGGTACAAAATGAGCCCTTTGGGCAACAGCATCAACTACCACTAGGATGGCAGAGTATTGTTGAGACAGAGGTAGCCATGTAATAAAGTTCAGGGTGAAAGTTTTCCAGGGTCCATCTGGAGTCGGTTAGGGATGTAACAGGCTCTCTGGTTTCCCAGACTGATCCTTCACATGGGTACACTTTTCACAGGAGGTAACAACGTTTTGTCTTCCCTCATGCATGGGCACCTGAAATCCCTCATGTATTGGCAGAGACCACCGGATTTTCTGCCAGTTGTATTCTTTAGCTGTTTGAAGGTGCTCAAGATTGCAATGATCGGTCTGAACTGCCACGAGGTACTGGCTCCCTCTCAATAAGGTTGCCAGGGTTCGCAGGCTACCTTGATAGCCAGTAGCCCCTTCTCCCAAATGGTACCATTGCATTCCCATGAGGTCAGGAAGGAAGATAGCTTGTTGTACTAGCAATCAGCCATTTTACAATTCCAAAAGGAAACCACAGTCAATCTGTTAAATTCCACATGGCAAAATAAATTCAAATTCAAATTACAGTTAAAATGAAACTATTACATTAAAAAAAAAAGGGTCTGATTTCACCTAGAAAGTAGAGTCCCATGGGCTAAGTGCCCAACTTGTAAACAAAATAGATTATTTAGATCAAGTCTTTGATCCTGTTACTTTTGGATGCACTTTCAAGGCAATTCTAATACGTTTTGTAGTTCTGAACATGGTCTGCCTGTCCTAGTCAGAGCGCAAGTACATGAGCACATGGACAGGGAGGTTTGCTATACTGGAAAACGGGAGATAAGGCTAATGGTGGGAAGTTGTGAAGCCTAGGAAGCTTTGTGCATCCATCACATCCTTTGGTGGAGACCAGTCCAGCACAGTCTGTATTTTTTGAATTCTGTCCAACATAAAGTCTTCTAGGCTCAGAAGCTCCATGGAAACCTGAGATTGAGCCATAACACTGGGAAACATCCCTGGACATCCACCAACTTTCTGTGGGGACTAACTGGACATCTTCCCCAGGATGGTGCGGGGGTCAGGTGCAACCGTTACAGTTTTGGTAGCCTTCAGTTGAGTTTAAAGTCTCAGATTTTCAGCCGAAAGTTTGGCCACTTAAGCTCACAACGCCTGGTTTCCAGTCAATAAAGAACAAACTGTCTTGGCCCGGCGTGAGGACCAGGGGAAGCCATCTGCCCACAGCGTTTATGGCCTGTTCTGCATCACACTAAGCAAGGCAGGGCCCACATCACACAAGGCTGGAGATGAGGCTGGAGCTTGGACAGCGCACGGCATGAAGTGCTGACTGGAAGGTTCTGCCATAAGGAGCTGTTGTTCCTGGGAAGGACTGCATTCAAGCAAGGCCTTCTGAAGGTGGGCCGAGCCTGGTCTTCCAGAGGCTCCATCCCTGCTTGATACTGACTGCAGCTCTGAAAGGGCCGGTGTCAGTTTCCGTGGTCTCATGCTCCCGCGTTGGTGAGGAACAGGGGAAGCTGCAGGGGCGTCATACTCAGAACCAGATGATGGGGGAGCAACATCCTCTGGCCAAGCAAGTATAGAATGCAGTGGTGAGGACTCACTCTAAAGGGGGGTTACCTGTCTGAATCGGAGTCCCCCTCAGGGCACTGTGGAGCCTCAGGAACAGGAGACATGACGGGGCAGGGGGAGCTCAACATCTAAGCAAGCATGCTTTGCAGCCAAAGAAAAGCTCCCAGGTTGTTGTGTCGCTGGCTGGCTGAGCTTGGACCTCTTGCACACTCAGGGCTTTCATGAGGCTGAGCTGACAGAGGTAGAAACCAGCACTCTGCCTGTCATCGAGAGGGTCCACTGTCAGCTCAGGAAAATAGGCCTGTAGAGCTCCCTGTGGAAATGGGTTGGGAAGCGTGTGCAAAGAAGGACCACTGCCCCCCCCCCCGAACACCTGCCAGGGAAGGTCTGGTGAGTCGGAGCTTCGAGCTCTCAGCCAGACTGAAGAATGAAGGAATCGCTTCACATCTGCTGTGGAGCTTCAACCACATCTGCCCCCATTGGACCAAACCCAGTGGAGGGAGGCCGTGAGCCATGGCCAGAGCTGCTGCTCCCCTGGCGTGTGCCTTCCTTTCCTTCAAGGCCAGGGTGCAGTAGGTGCTGGGGAGCTGATGGGGGGCAAAGCAGTGTGGCGGCCTGCCCTGTGTGCTCCCTCCAGCAGGGCCATGGATGATTCAACCCAGCAGTGGAAGTGGGGGGAGGGGCATTGATGCTGAGAACCGGCAGGTAATCTTCACCACCTGCAGAGCAGGACCAGTGGCCAAGGCAGCAGTCTTCTTGGTTGGTGAGCAAAGCAACACTGATCACAGCTTCTTCTGTGGGTGGGTGATCCTCTGAGAAGAGGGCTGTAAAAGAGTAACTCCAAGATCTCCCTACTGGCACATTTGATGATGGAGTTTTAACACAGGCAGCTTGAAACCTTTGAGAAATCCTCCTTGAAGATAAAGACATTCCAGTGTACTTCAAGATCGCTGTGGCCTTCTATGCTGAGGGGAGGTGTGTTGAAATTGTATGGGATCTCTTGACAGCCTGGTAGAGCACGGAGCTGGAGGTAGCAAGGGCAGGCGGGTGGGTGGGGTTCTCCTTGTCTGTTGTGCCTTTTGCTTCACGAGCTGCTGCGATCTGTTCCGGAGCTCTTGTCAAAGGCCCTGGCTTCTGGGTCCGGGCACAATGAAACATCTTCGAGGAATCCTCCTTGAAGAGCTGCTGTCCCCCGTCTTTTTCAGAGGGAGATGCCTGGCATTGCTTCCCTTCCATGAAGAGCTGAGACTGAGAGAGACTTCCCACGGCCTAGTTCTGGGGGTTTGCTGCCGTGCTCCTGCAGGCGTGGGCTGGGTCGAAGGGCCAGTCAAGTGTCTCCAGGAATAGAAGGCGGAAGTCTCCATCTCTCCCTCTCCTTTTCTTCCTCCTGGGTGGCCCCTCTTCATCCATGGGAGGATCTCCTTCTCTTCTTCCAAGGGAGGGAGGCAGGCACCATCGGATGAGAGCCCCCCCTCCCGGATCAGAAGGCAGGCCACCTCCCAGCCCTTCCAGGGTGCTTGTCTTCTTCAGGGAGAACGGGAGGTTCTTCAAGTGGTTGCAAGCTGGAGAGGGAGCCCCGCGTTGTGTCAAAAAGATGCTTCTGAGAAAGGGTTCCCTAAAGTATGGAGAGAGGCAGCATTTAAACTCTCTTTGGTTTTGCCTACAGAACGCATTCGATCACTTCTGCAGAGTCAAACCAGGTGGGTTTTTTGTTTGCTTTTTAAATACAGAGTGAGCCCACAATAAAATAGCACCACCCTATCAGTTCTGGTCTTCAGCTGAAGTGCCCAACTGTCCATCCTCCCTTCCTTTGTGACCACCACAGGAGAGCTCTCAATGGGATGTGTGCCATTGCAGCTCTCCCCCTGACAACGGAATGTACCATTACACAGCTCTCCCTCTGCTGATATGCAAATATCAGTGTGTTGGACTGGGGGCTCGGGAGATCCGGGTTCTATTCCCCGGTCAGCAATGAAACTCACTAGGTGACTTTGGGCCAGCCACTGACTCTCAGCCTAACCTACCTCACAGGGTTGTTGTGAGGATAAAACGGAGAGGAGGAGGAGGAGGAGGAGGAGGAGGAGGAGGATTATGTAAGCCGCCTTGGGTTCCTTGCAGGAAAAAAGGCAGGGTATAAATATAATAAATAAATAAATAAATAGACATCCCAAATAAGGTAATGGGCTGCTCTGAGTAAGTAATAATGAGTGATACCCACTTATACAGAGGCTGAAGTGCCCAATTGTCCATCCTCCCTTCCCAGCTGCAGAAAATTCCATTGTGACCACCACAGCAGGGCTCACAATGGGATGTGCCACTGCAGCTCTCCCCCTGACAACGGAAAGTACCATTACACAGCTCTCCCTCTGCTGATATGCAAATAGACATCCCAAATAAGGTCATGGGCTTACCTCTGAGTAAGTAATAGTAATGAGTGATACCCACTCATACAGAGGCCTGTGGAAGTGAGCAGTATTTCTCTCCAGCCAACATTTAACTCATTTTTTATCAAAGCTGTCCATCCATAGGAACATTGGGATCTGCCTTATACTGAGTCAGACCCTTGGTCCCTCTAGCCTAGTGCTGTCAACACTGACAGGTATCCACTTTCCAGGGCTTGAGGCAGGATCATTTCCTTGCCCTACCTGGAGACGCCGGGGATTGAACCTGGGACCTCCTGCGTGCCATGCAGGGGCTCTACCACTGAGCTACGGCCCTTCCTATTGCTGGATAATGGTAACTAACAACAGCAACCAAAACAGACCCAGATCCCTTCCTCTGCAACCACGGGAGCCGGCATTTCTCAAAAACCTGGGTGGAGAGAAGAACAACAAATCCTCTTTGTTTGTTTGTACAAAGTCCTATACAGTCCAGAACCTCTCTTGCCCAGCACCCTCCCCGCTGGAGAATCCCCCAAGACATGTTCCGGGTGGAAAAAAGAAGAGAGAGGAAAACCAAGATAGCGGAGGGAAGAAGAGGAAAAGAAGAATGGTGATTGGAATTGGAGGGGGGAGAGTGTATCCCCCAAGCCAAGGGGCTCCTTTCAGAGGGGGAGCACTTCAGAGGAATTATGGAGGGTGTGGGAGAGTTGCACAAACTTAAATTACCTCTACGAGGAGGGGTGGCTGAGGTCTATTCCTTGCATTTTTGAAACTGTAAAACCGTTTTAAAAGAAGCCCCAGCACTTCCTGGATTATGACATCACGGAGTCCCAACCCTCTTTTTGCTATAACCTGCTGCCTGCAGCTAGATAGGTGCAAATTAAAGGGGACGGGGAGAAAGAAGCTTGGGGTGGCTGTTGAAATCCTTTGCTGTGCTTAAACGACTGAAGTTCTGCAGAAGCCAAAGGATCCAGTTTGGGGCAGTAAAGTCAGGTGCCAGGATTTCACAGGGGGCTCTTCTTGCCCTTCCCTCTCCCGCTTCACCCTTTCATGGCAAGCAAGCTCCAGCAATGGAAATGTAAAAGAAGGAAGAGAGAAAAATCAGGGAGCAGACTACGGAAGGAAAGGCGGCCGTCTCCCCTCTATTTTGAAAGGCCGGTGCCTTCATGCTGCACGCCTTCTTAGTCTGCCGAGGCAGTGAGTCCTGCGCTCGCCTAGTAACTGCAAGGCTCCTGAGCTCAGCGGGAAGACACAGGGCTGTATTAAGGCAAATGACGGCAACTGGCGCAGCTCAGAGGATCCGGGGCACAGCTCAGAAGATCTGGGGGCCATGCCTAGCCTAGATGGGCTGTCCTCTAACACTGCCTATGCCCATCAGCTTCAGCCAGCCTTCCAATGGCCAGGAATGCGGGCAATAAAACAGCACCACCCTATCAGTTCTGGTCTTCAGCTGAAGTGCCCAAATGTCCATCCTCCCTCCCCAGCCCCAGAAAATTCCATTGTGACCACCACAGCATGGCTCACAAAGGGTTGTGCCATTGCAGCTTTCCCCCTGGACATGGAAAGTATCATTACACAGCTCTCCCTCTGCTGATATGATAAATTGACATCCCCAGTAAAATAATGGGCTTACCTCTGAGTTGAGGGCGTTCTCTATCAAGGGGAGGTGTGTTGAAATTGTATGGGATCTCTTGACAGGCGGGTAGAGCACGGAGCTGGAGGCAGCAAGCGCAGACGGGTGGGTGGGGTTCTCCTTGTCTGTTGTGCCTTTTGCTTCACGAGCTGCTGCGATCAGTTCCGGGGCTCTTGTCAAAGGCCCTGGCTTCGGGTCCTGGCACAATGAAGAGTCTTCGAGGAATCCTCCTTGAAGAGCTGCTGTCCCCCGTCTTTCTCAGATGGAGATGCCTGGCATTGCTTCCCTTCCATGAAGAGTTGAGAGAGACCTCCCACGGCCTAGTTCTGGGGTTTTGCTGCCGTGCTCCTGCAGGCGTGGGCTGGGTCGAAGGGCCAGTCAAGTGTCTCCAGGAATAGAAGGTGGAAGTCTCCATCTCTCCCCCTCCTTTTCTTCCTCCTGGGTGGCCCCTCTTCATCCATGGGAGGAGCTCCTTCTCTTCTTCCAAGGGAGGCAGGCACCATCAGATGAGAGCCCCTCCTCCCGGATCAGAAGGCAGGCCACCTCCCATCCCTTCCAGGGTGCTTGTCCTCTTCAGGGAGGACGGGAGGTTCTTCGAGTGGTCGCAAGCCGGAGAGGGAGCCCCACCTTGTGTCAAAGGGATGCTTCTGAGAAATCGTTTCCTAAAGTATGGAGAGAGGCAGCATTTACACTCTCTTTGGTTTTGCCTACAGAACACATTCGATCACTTCTGCAGAGTCAAACCAGGTGGGTTTTTTGTTTGCTTTTTAAATACAGAGTGAGCCCACAATGAAGCAGCACCACCCTATCAGTTCTGGTCTTCGGCTGAAGTGTCCAACTGTCCATCCTCCCTTCCCAGCCCCAGAAAATTCCATTGTGACCACCACAGCAGGGCTCACAATGTGATGTGCTCTCCCCCTGACAACGGGAAGTACCATTACACAGCTCTCCCTCTGCTGATATGCAAATAGACACCCCAAATAAGGTCATGGCTTACCTCTGAGTAAGTAACAGTAATGAGTGATACCCACTTATACAGAGGCCTGTGGAAGTGAGCAGTATTTCTCTCCAGCCAACATTTAACTCATTTTTTTTTATCAAAGCTGTCCATTCAGGAAAACGGGATCTGCCTTATACTGAGTCGGACCCTTGGTCCCTCTAGCCTAGTGCTGTCAGCACTGACAGGTATCCGCTCTCCAGGCCTTGAGGCAAGATCATTTCCTTGCCCAGCTGGAGATGCCGGGGATTGAACCTGGGACCTCCTGCGTGCCATGCAGGGGCTCTGCCACTGAGCTACAGCCCTTCCTATTAGTGGATAATGGTAACTAACAACAGCAACCAAAACAGGTCCAGATCCCTTCCTCTGCAACGATGGGAACCGGCATTTCTCAAAGACCTGGGTGAAGAGAATGAGAACAATAAATGCTCTTGTTTGTTTGTACAAAGTGCTATACAGTCCAGAATCTCTCTTGCCCACCACCCTCCCCGCTGGAGAATCCCCCAAGACATGTTCCGGGTGGAAAAAAGAAGAGTGAGGAAAACCAAGATAGCGGAGGGAAGAAGAGGGAAAGAAGAATGGTGATTGGAATTGGTGGGGGGAGAGCAAATCCCCCAAGCCAAGGGGCTCCTTTCAGAGGGGGAGCACTTCAGAGGAATTATGGAGGGTGTGGGAGAGTTGCACAAACTTAAATTACCTCTATGAGGAGGGGTGGCTGAGATCTATTCCTTGCATTTTTGAAACTGTAAAACCTTTTTAAAAGCAGCCCCAGCACTTCCTGCATTATGACATCACGGAATCCCAACCCTCTTTTTGGTATAATCTTCTGCCTGCAGCAGTGGTATTGAAAACCATCTGAGCAACTGACTGCTTTGAAGGCATTAATATTTCAAGGCATGAATGCTTTTCATTCTCCCATGTAAACTAATATGAGTCTCTGGCTGTGTAGACTCATATTTGGCAGATATCTTACTTCAAGTCAGAAGAAGTCACTCTCTCTTGCTCATGCACCCACTATCTGTATCATATTAGCCCAGTTAACTTGAAACAAGGATAATCACACTTTGGGATTTGCTAATCATAATACTCGTAGTGGTGGGCAATAATCCATCCACCACCTGACTCACCGGAGACTCAGTGAATGCTGCTATGGCGCCCGCTGAGCTGAGCCAAAAGTGAATATGCGGTCGTGCGCTGAGCCACTTGGCGTGCTTCCAGGTTCCCAGCGGGCCGCTTTTTACGTAGGAAATTATGTGAGATATGTTAAAAGCAGTCGCAATTTGTGTAACTTGCGCAAATTGCAGCCATTTTGGGCATATTCTTATGTCATTTCCGACATAAAAATTGGCCCGCCAGGAACCTGGAAGTTGCATCCCCAGCGTGGTTGGGAGAACGCGAGTCGATCCGGGGAGACAGGTAGGAAGATCAGAGTTTGGGGGTCGAGCCCGGTGAGTTCGCTGGACTTCCACCCCCTGAATGAAGTTCTCACACATCCCTATAAAAAAAAAGCTGCAGGTGATCCTGGGGTGGCAGGGAAACCACACTGTCATAGTGAATTAGAGAGATTAGCATCAAATGAAGGGAGGGGGCAGAGTTCAAAGGCAAAGTGGGAGGCTATTTATCTGCATTCCTTACACAATATCAGGAAGAGCTTTGCAGCCTTAAGGGCTAGAAACATGCTCCCTTTTCCAAATGAAAGCTGAGATTCTCCGCAAACTGAAATCTGTTCCCAGCACTACCATCGGGGACCCTCCAATGATGCTTCCTGCTAGCTGGCCTGTAGCACACCACAGGAGGCTGTGCCCATGACCACACAGCCTAAGAGCATCCTAGTTGCCCAGCAGCAGAGTCACAGAACCATAGCAATGGAGACACTTCCTCCCCTGCCAGGAAGCCTGGATGTGTCTGGGGGAATGGTCAGTGGGGCAGGCTTCCTGTTAAACCAGGAGCTGGCTATTTATAAGCCAGGCAGGCACTGGCCAGGAAGATCAACGCCAGAACTCCCCAGAAGCCCTGAGAGAATGGAAGAGAATGCAGGCAACAGCCTGGGGAGAGAGGAAGAGGACCCCCACCCCTCCTCTCACAACTGAGGCCAGAATTGGGAGCAAGCCACAGGGGGTGTCAGACTAGCTGCTTGCCACAACAACATTCTGTATATAAGAAAAGTGCAGATGGATGTTGAGCAAAGATCCACCTGGTCCAGGGGTAGGCAACCTAGTGCCCTCCAGATGTTTTGGACTGCAGCTCCCATAATCCCTGACCATTGGCCATACACACTGGGACTTATGGAAATTGTAGTCCAAAACATCTGGAGGGCATCAGGTTGCCAACCCCTGATTTAGTCCTGCATTATGTTTTCCACAATGCCTGGGTTCAGACAACATGATAACACATACTCAAGGGTTGAGTCAGTGTGGGTTGTTGTTGAACCGTGGGGTTGTTGCTGAAATGTGGGTTATCGTGTTGCCTGAACCCAGCTCAGATAACAAACCATGGTCAACAACCCACAGTCCAGTCCACAACCCAACAACTACTCTTCATGGGTTGCTCATGGTTAACAAGCCATGACTTGCTAGCACAGCTGGGTTCAGGTAACATGATAACCCACAGTTCAACAACAACCCACACTCAACTCATACTCAATCCTTGAATGTGGGTTTATAGTGTTGTCTGATAGGGGTGGGCGATCTGCCCACCACCTGACTCACCGGGTGCTCGGCGAGCGCTGCCATCGTGCCTGCCAAGCTGGGCCAAAAGCAAGCGCCAGCCGAGGTACACGCCAGACTTCCAGGTTCCTGGTGCTACATTTTTTTTACATAGAAAATGGTGTAAGATACATTAAAAGCAGCCACGATTTGTGTAACTTGCACAAATTGCAGCCGTTTTTTTTAGTGTATCTTATGCCATTTTCTACATAAAAAACATAGCACCTGGAACCCGGAAGTCGCTTCCCCGGCTCGGCTCACAAGAACATGAGTTGAGCCAGGGAAGCAGGTAAGGGGTGAGTGGAGCTCGGGGGGGGGGGGGTTTCAGCCCGGCAAGTTTGCTGGACTTCCATCCCTCAATCGATCTCCGCACACATCCCTATGTCTGAACCCACTCAATGGCTGAACAGATTCCCTCCAGGAGGAAACCCATAAGCAACAGATCAAAGCAATGGTCTTCTCCCCCAGCTACTGGTATTCCATGGCATCCTGCCACTGAAGAAAGAGGTTCCTCGGATGTTGAGCATAGAATTCGGGTACATTCAGGTTGGGGAGAGGGCATTCCATCAGCATCTCCAGGTAAGGCTGAGCAAGACTCCTGTCTGAAACTCTGGAGAGGAGCTGCCAGGCAATGTAGACAGTACTGATGGACCAGGGGACTTACTGACTGGGTTCGCACAACACGACAACCCACGATGGGCAGCCGGCCACGGTTGGTGGTTGTGTGTCATCCAAGCCCAGAGCGTTGTCTGTGAGGCGGCTTATTTTTCAGGAACAAGCCACGCTGAAAACCCGTGACTTATTGTGGGGTTGTTCTTACTTAGCCATGATGGGCTGTCATGTCATCTGACCCCAGGAGACCTATTTTATCACGGGTTGTGTGACGATCAGCTACAGCTTGGCAAGGGTGGCCAAAAAAAGCCTGTGCCCCTTGCTTTTCATGATCTCGCCAGTGACTGCCCTTCCACTGATGCCGAAACAGCAGGGAACCACAGTCACCGCAGCAGTAAGTGCTCCGAGAAGGAGCCGCAGAAAGTGGGGGAGCTAATATCTCCTCTTTCTCTTCAGTAGCTGGAGAGCTGGGAAGGTGTTGAAAAGGTGGGGGACACTGAGAACTGTCAGTTCAACACTTAAAAATGAGAAAACTAAAACTTGCCAATGGGGAGATATTGTCCCCTCCCCTTTTGGTGCACGTATTCCTTTGCCCCCCCTCCCCCTGTTTTCGATGCTTCTGAATTGCACTACCATGTTCCTCCTTTCTCTTACTGTCATTTCTCTCCCTGGTCCTTCATACATAACTGTGCACAAATTCGCTTATATGCAACCTCATCGTGTCAATTTCCTTGTATGTTACCTGCTCCCCTTTGCCCCCTCTTTGAGAGCTGAAACAGACAAGGAAATTGGCCAGGAAAGACTACACATATTGGATCACTGTAAGTGTGCACTTGTGAAAGAAGAAGAAGAGGAGGAGGAGGAGGAGGAGGAGGAGGAACACGGCTTGGGACCACAATACCTGATGGAACGCCTCTCCCAACCACAATCTACCCGTACACTACGTTCAACATCGGGGCCTTCCTCTGACTGCCACCTCCGCGTGAGGCTCAGAGGACAGAGACAAGGGGGAGGGCCTTTTCTGTAGTAGCCCCCAGCTGTGGAACAAGCTCCCCCCTGAGGCCCGTGTGGCACCAACTCTATTATCTTTTCGGTGCCAGGTTAAGACTTCCCTCTGTGTTGAGGCTTTTAATAATTAAATGGTATATGGTGGGGTGGTAAACTGTTTTTGCAGTCATGTTTTATTAACTTGTTTTAGAGATATTTTAAAATTGGTTTTAAAAATTTCATAATGTTTTATTATTTATATTTTTAACTGTATTTTATTGTTTGTTTTTAATTATTGTTGTACACCTCCCAGAGAGCTTCGGCTATTGGGCGGTATAGAAAATGAATAAAATAAATAAATAAACAACAACAACATCTTCATAGATGTGGAAATAAGGCTGGGCGTGCCGCCCGAGCCTTATTTCGCCCCCTGCCCCCTCCCCGCCTTGTTTTTTCCTTGCTCTCCGCATTCGGGCCGGGAAATGGGCGGCCGCGGAAATGGGCCTCTGCACAGGTGCAGATCGGTCCCGTCGCGTCATTTCTGGTCCCGGAAGTGACGCGACGGGACCGATCGAGGAGAGCGGGCGGTTCTCCGCCAGAACGAGCGGCGGGGGCGGCTCTCCGCGGAGTGTGCGAGCCGCCCCGAAGAGGAGGTAAGGCCTCGCCAGGGCGTGAGCGGGGCCATGCTCGGCCTCGTTCTGCCCCGGCGAGGCTCGTTTGCACAACTCTACCAGTGATCTTCAATTGCGCATTTTCGAGGCACTGGGGGGGAGAAGGCGGGGGGGAAGGGGTAGCAATCAGAGCAGGGAGGGGGAAACAAGACGGTTTTTGCCGCAAAGTCCTCTGAGATACATGCCGGAGCCAGATGGAGGACTGAGGCGGGAGGAGGGGGAGCCAATCATCTGTTGGGTGTACTGTGGATTGTTCATCGAACAACCCACCCACCATGGCTTCTTCACAGGACGGCTCAGCATGACGTGTGAACCTGCCCACTCTGTATAAGGCATCTTCCTATGTTCCTTAGGGGCTGCACACATGGGCAAAATAAAATATATGTCTATCTCAGCTTATTAGGCAGAGATATGGTCATCCAAATCAGGACATTGTGTGAGTGATGCTGGAAAGGCAATGTTCATTTGTGGCCATGCATATGTACCAGGCCTGATAATGTATATACATGTGCATACCCACAATTTGCTCTGTGAACTTAACTAATCATTAGGAAATTGTGTGGAAATAAGGCAATTAGAAAAAAACAAAAAACTAGTCTAGGATAAATGGGGGCCCTCAGCTTTTCATGCACATACAAATCAGTCAAGCTGAAACAATTTGGTTTTAGATTCTGCAGGAAGAAAATGGCATTATACCAAATTGATAGTTTTTTTGATGTTGCCCCAAGTTAATGCTTTATTAATCTGTTTTACAAAATTATCCGAACAATACAAAATTATCCGAACAACGCTCTCAAAATGCTTATGTCCCAAGAATAGCTGTAGGGATGCCATTAAAATTATTATGACTAATGCCACCAGCACTATTATCCAGAAAATGTTTTAGGACAGTTATTCTCATAATGTTCATTTGGGAGCAAGGATGACAGAAACCAAAAGACTTGGCAAAGATGGGAAACACCATCAAAAACGCCTTTGAAATGATTTTTTTTTTTAAAAAGTTGAGAGAATATCCTTGCAGCTGTGAGCACAATACTAGAAAGACAATCATGAGGCTGGGTCTTTCTAATGACTCAGACAGATTATGTTTGTGCTACGCATGTTCTTTGGGTGATCCAACAATGCTGACGTGTCTGCTCTTTTATCACATTGCTTGATGGACTTTCTACTGCCGCTCCCAGAAGACAGACCAAGAATCAATCTCATAGATTGACAGCCAATTGTACATGTGCAATTTTACTCAGTCAAGGAGCAAGCTGCTTATCTTAAAGGAAGACAGTTTGAGAGATTGCACCAATAGACACCTGTATATGCATTTTTTTCCCCCACATAGAATTTTTTTTGAAGTCCTTAACAATTCAGTAACTGCAGTGAGACACTGACTGCCCACATATTCAACGACAAAAATAGACTACAAATCTTATATGATTGCAAAATGCATCAGAATATGCAATTAAAAAAAAAAAGACCATGCATCTGTTGCGATACTTGTTACTTGTGCGCATATTTATTTATTTATTTATTTATTATATTTATACCTCACCTTTCCCCCTGAAAAGAACCCAAGGCAGTTTACAAAATCCTCATCCTCCTCTCCATTTTATCCTCACAACAACCCTGTGAGGTAGGTTAGGCTGAGAGTCAGTGACTGGCCCAAAGTCAACCAGTGAGTTTCATGGCTGAGCGGGGACTAGAACCCGGATCTTCCAAGTCCCAGTCCAACACTCTAACCACTACGTCACACTGGCTATGAAGATGTTCTATGAACGTCTTCTGTTATCTAAACATATTACTAACCATTCCCTATCTTTGGGTGTGGTCCACCCTCGCTGACCCAAATATTTTGCCCATACAATTTGGGTTGCAACTCATAGAATCATAGTAGAGGATTTCACAATATTTTGTAAATTTGCTTCTATGACATTAATTAAAATCAATAAAATGTGTGTGGTCTACCACGGCCGTATATGCACCCATCACCCAGGCTCTGCCACCACCGTTGTCAGTCCCAATATCCCAGCAATTATGTTGGGAAACAAGGTGTGTGCTCCCCATGTGCCTCATTTTACAGCAGAATCCCTGGAATTTTGGCAGTGTGGACACCTCCAGCAGCTGCAGGAAAGGGTTTTGCCATGCAGGGTTCTGGGGTGGCCAATGCAGGCCCCCAACCCTCTGAAGTTGTTCACTCCTGCAATAAAGGGTCTAATATTATGATGTCTCCTATAGTCTGTGATATAGTACATAATACTAGGTGCAAAATCCACGAGTTTGCCTGTAACCTATATATACAACTTTGCCCAAATCACCTGGGCGATGGTGATAAGAACATAAGAAGAGCCATGCTGGATCAGACCAAGGGTCCATCTAGTCCAACATTCTGTTCACATGGTGGCCAACCAGCTGCCCACAGGATCCCAAAGCAGGACACGAGTGCGACAGCACCCTCCCACCCATGTTCCCCAGCAAGTGGTGCACATAGGCATATTGCCTCTGATACTGGAGGAAGCATGTAGCCAATCAGGACTGGTAGCCATCGATAGCTTTCTCCTCCATGAATTTGTCCAATCCCCCTTTAAAGCTGCCCAAATTGGTGGCCATGTTGGCTAAGACTATGCAAGCTGTGAGCTGGGATGTTCCCCACCTGAATTTTACCTCTGCCATAAACTCACTAGGTGGTCTTAGGCATGCCCTGGCCCAGCCCTCTATTTTCAATATGAATGTAATGACACTAGCCTACTTAACAGAGTTGTTCCAGGTTGCTGAGCCAGTGGCTGTGTATTACTTAGAGTAGGGATATATGAAGATTTCATTCAGGAGGTAGAAATCTGGCAGACTAGCCATGCTCAACCCCCCCAACTCTGTCCTGGATACCCCTTCCCCAGCATCGACTTGTGTTCTCCCAAGTCAAGCCGGGGAAGCGACTTCTGGGTTCATGACATGACAGGCCACTGTTTATGTAAAAAATGCCTTAAGATATGCCTAAAGCAGCAGCAATTTACATAATTTGCGCAAATTGTGGCCACTTTTGACGTATCTTAAGGCATTTTCTACATAAACAGCGGCCCACGGGGAACCCGAAAGTCTGACGAGTGGTGCGGCATGTGCCAGCTTTCGACCCAGCTTGGCAGGAGCAGCAGTTGTGTCTGCTGAGCTGGAGGGGGGCTCGGGTCCCAGCAGATCGCCCACCCCTAAAATTTTAGAGTATCAGACTAGGTCTGGTGAGACCTAGGTTCAAGTCCCCACTTGGCCATGAAATCACAGGGTAACCTTGGCTCAGTCAGCCCAACCCGCTTCACAGGGCTGTTGTGAATATATAATTAAGAATCATGTATTCTACTTTGAGTCCCTTGGAAGAAAAATGGGATATAAAAGTATACAAATAAAATTACTGTGGATACTATATGTGTGTGGTTTGAATTAGTGCTGTGCTGAAAATGTCTCCCACATTTTTTTTCAACCCATTCTCATTCAATCTGATATAAAAGAAATTGCTTTTGAAAAAGAAATTCAATAGTAAAGAACATTTTGGAGCAATTCTCATGACTTGGGTTTGGGGCTCTTGTGCTTACCTAACAACAAAAGGTAGATGAACAGGGTGCCCAAGAGTCCTGCTTTTCATTGTACAATCATCTCTCCAGCAGCTTGTAACCTCCTTGGCTTCTCATGCTTCAGTTAAAGCCCAGGAAAAGGTAATTCCTCCCATAGCCCTTTTTCAGATCAGGAAGTGCAGGCAGCTTGGGGGGCTGCAGAGCAATGGAGACATGTGTAATAGAAACACACACACACACACACACACCACCCTCGGCTGCCTCTCAGTGATTACGTGAGTTCAAAAACAACACAAAAATAAATGATAAAACACCCTGAGAATGAGACAGAGCAATGGAAGCCTCTTTCAGGGGGAAAGAAAACTTTCAGGAAATTGGAGGACAGCTTTTGGCTCAGCACTAGCTCCACCTCTTCCCTGGAGGCAGGCACAACACTGCCCGCTTCACACCTGCCTTGTGGTGGATGCAAAATAGGATCCTGTCTGCCAACACCATCGGTGCTGTTGCCATTTGCAGTGGAACCACAAAAAACAACAACCCCAAAACCCGGAAAAAGGAAGGGGGAAAAAAAAAAAAGGAACTGTGCTACAACAACCCCTGCCAATGGGAATTGCTACCTGGGCGGAACTGTTCAGAAATTCTCCCCATGGAGAAATCGGGTGAAATTGTCCCCCTTATTTCTCTGCCCACAAAAAGGGTGGAGAGTTTTGAGAGGCCCTTTGTGCACAGCTGTATATGTATATATACCTGAATATGTATATATACAAGGATAACTATTATAGAGCTATGCACAGATGAGATGGCTTCTTGAAATTCTACATCCTATTTGTGGGCAAAGAAATGGGGAGGGCTGGCATTTCACCAGACTTCTTCAGGGGGAGGAGAAATTAGCCACCCGTTTCTCAGGGGTGGGACTCACCGTTAGCAACTGCAGTAGCATAGCTTCTTCATCTTTTATCTAAGGCAGTGTTTCTCAACCTTGGGTCCCCAGATGTTTTTGGCCTACAACTCCCAGCATGCCCCAGCCAGCTATGCTGGCTGGGGCATGCTGGGAGTTGTAGGCCAAAAACATCTGGGGACCCAAGGTTGAGAAACACTGATCTAAGGTGATGTTATATTCTGTTTTTGCTGCCACTTCTGCAGTCATGTTAGCAGCCTGCCTGGCCACCAGTTTGCATCTAATAAACTACACATCTTCCCCACAGCTTTGTTTCGTTGATTCATTTAGAGCTTTCCTATGTGAGGCATTTATTATGCGCTCGTGATTCCTCACTCACGGTAGTTTGCGGGCAGGGGAGGCTGGTGACTCCTATTTTGGTGGGGCTCCTAATCCATTGCAGGTTTCATCTGGAGAGTTATGGGAGCTCTCCATGGTGCTGAACTACACCCCCAAAATAGGTTCACCACCATGCAGCACCGTGGATAGTTCCTATAAGGCTCCAAATAACAGCTGCAGCGGATTAGGAAGCGTCCTCCTTCCGCAGCATCTTTTCAGCACTGAAAGGATCTGGAGTGGGGATTGGACTTGGAGGATGCACCCCTTGTGGGACTTGTCCTCAGAGTCTAATTCTCCCTTCTCATTGATGAGGGGGGTTTCCCCTTTGCTGCTCAAAGGACAGTGAGGCATCCGACTCCACCATCCTTTCCATGCAATCAGTTCATTCATGCAAGATGACCCAGCTGAAAGTTGATTTCAGACTAATTAGAATTAACTAACGTCCTCCCCTTCCCAGTAACCCAAATCCCAAAAACCAAACCCTCCAGGAAGTTCCTGATTCCTCAGGGGCCAACTGCTTAGGAAGTCTTGCTCCTCGTTACTGGTCTTCCCTCAGTAATTGAAGTCTCACCCTTGGATCCGTCACACCCATCTCCCCCTCCTGCTCCTCTTCAGAAAGGCTCTGGCTTCCCATGGTTTCAGGAACAGCTCGACTCCCTCCTCCCTTATCTCCGTTTCTTCTGTCCTTGGCTGTTCAGTCTCTACTTCCCCCTCCCCCTCTTCATCTGAATCAGAATCTATTCCCATGTCATTTTGAGGCTCCCCTGCAGAACTAGTGGGCCCTATCTGTACAGACTACATGCTTTGCATGCAGGAGGTCTCAGGCTCAAACCCTGGCATCTCTAGTTCAAAAGATCAGGTAGCAGGTGATGGAAAGGACTGCTTTCTGAGATCGTGAAGAGCGATTGCCACTTGGAATAGACAACACTGCAGCAAATGGAGAGATAGTCTGACCAGGTATAAGACAATATACAAAAGGGGCACATTACTACTACTACTACTACTACTACTACTATTATTATTATTATTATTATTATTATTATTATTACACAGAAGTTATGCTCATGTAAAAAGTTTGGATGTGCGACCCATTGTAAAATGTTTTGTGTATGTAACAGGGTAATGTTATATGAGTGGCCACTAACCTTTTCATCTCGGCCAGAGGGAAGCTTGTGAAATCTGATGGTTTCACACAGGTTTGATCCAAAAGCAAAGGAATGTTTTCAGATCTTTGGCTCTCCTTTCTATTTTGATTCTCTGCTTGTGAGATTGCTGAGATTCACATCAGTATAACTGCCAAGCAATAAATTATTGGACTGCATTGTACAAAAAGTTCTTTCTTCAAGTTACGTAGCAAACTAGCAGGCTCTTGGCAGGCTAGATAGTAGCACCTCCCTTCTTACTCCATGACTTGCAAAGACATGGGAGCCTGAATGTATTTCATTGGCTTTGCAGTCCTCAGATTGCTGGCCTTGCAATCCACAAATGTCTTACTCCTGACTCAGTGGAGCTTTCCAGAAGGTTAACGCCCAGCAATTGGCTTGAGGATAACAGCCATATTATCTTCTGGATTGCATTGACCCAAGACCGAGTTACAGAAGCAATTACCCTGGACAACAAATCTCTGATTTGTCTACATTAAGGGTGGGCGATTTGTGGCCCTTGAGATGTTTTGGCCTACAACTCCACTCACTCTTCACCACTGGCTTTGCTGGCTAGGGCTGACGGTAGTTGTACGCCAACACTTCTCAAAGGCCAAAAGTTGCCAACCCCTGGTCTACATGCTCAAGCAGTGAATTGGGATGGAACTATGCATAACAGTCATCAAAGGGATGCTCTTTCCCATAAACTGTAAGATCACTTGCCCTGTGTTCTTTGGACATCATCACATTGTGCATTTCTCTGACCCCATAAGCCTTAGCCATATGGCAGTGGATCTGGGTTGGCTAAATAAATACACCATGGGATGACTTCAAACTACGGGGTTAGTGGTTATACTGGGTGAGAACTTAAGCCAGGAGTGCCATTTCAGGTGCCAGACATGTAACGACTCACTAAGTTGAAGCAAGTGAAAAGAGAATTCAGCAATATCAGGGGCTCTAGTACTAGGGATGTGCGCGGAGCTCGATTGGGGGATGGAAGTCTGGCGAACTCGCTGGGCTCGACCCCCCGAGCTCCACTCGCCCTACCTTTTCCCTGGCTCAACTCGTGTTCTCGCGAGCCGAGCCAGGGAAGCGACTTCCAGTTTTGGGTGCTACATTGTTTACGTAGAAAATGGCATAAGATACATTTTAAAGGGGTCACAATTTGCGTAATTTGTGCAAATGGCGGCCGTTTTAAACATATTTTACTCTATTTTCTATGCAAACAATGTACAGCTGGGGACCCGGAAGTCTGGTGAGCACCTCAGCTGGTGCTCATGTTTGGTTTGGCTCGGCCTCACATGGCAGGAGGATCACCCACCCCACTCTTGATTCACTTGTCTTATTCATCCCATGATATGCAGTCAGTTACACAATAGCAGGGTATTCATTTCTGATTGATAGATTTCTGCATGGGGAACCAAACAACGTGTATGTGTGTGTGTGTGTGTGTAACTGTGTGTGAGTGAGTGAGTGAGAGAGAGAGACAGGGGCTTGAGCATCATTCAAATATGGTGCAAATCTTTATAACTTTGGTTGGCTTTTTGGCGGGACAAACATACAACGGTGCAAGGCCATGTTTTAATATTTGTTAGGCTTTTAATGTTTTGAACATGTTGTCATCCACTGGAGAGTTTGAGATAGAGTAGACTAGGGACTGGTACTTCTGTCGGTTTCACTTCTCCCACATTTGATTTTTTTAAGACTCAAGTTCTTTCTCTCCCAGATATGAAGAACGTTATGAATTTGGGTAAATTCTCATAAAAACTGAACTGAAATGATATTCTCACCCACTCGTAGGGATGTGGGAGAAATTCATTCAGCTTGCATTCTAATGTGAATGACCTAATTCAGACTTTCCAAGCCAGTACACGAACTGAATCACAGTTATCATTTGGTATTTGGAATTTTGTGATGCAGTTCTTCATATGCGATGCATATGGTAGGGGGAAGTGCACACAAAAATGTGTGTGTATGTATATTCATGAAAATGATGTACAAAATTCATTATGTTAGAGAAGATTGCCAAAATGCATACATTAGGCAAAAATGTACATATCAGGCAAAATCTGCATGATTTTACAAAATGTGCAAATTTTCATGCAGGTTTTTTTTTTTTTTTTTAAAGCAAACCAACCACAAACTGATGTGGAAATGAGACAAAACAGACTGAAGATTGGAAAGATGAGGAACTGAGAGAAACCAAAATTGACAGATTTGTCCATCCCTGGTTATAGAGCATCCTTTAGACAAGCCAATGTCGAAGGGGACTCTAAAAAGTCTGCTTCCATAGTCTGGAACATTAAATGCCACCATTCATTCTACCCTTTTATTTGGTCATTTATTCACTACGTAGTCGGATGGGTACTTCAGAAATCTAATTATCCATGACCATGAAGTACAAGTGATAAAGGTCATTAGATCAGTTCTATGCTAGTGTAATTGTCATGGTTTTCCTCAAACACTCCAGAGAATGGTAGTTTGGTGAGAATGTTGAGAATTTTGCTAGAAATCACCAGCCCACTTCATCGTTCTATTGTTCCCAGGATCCTTTGGGAAGAGGGAACGACTATTAAAACTGTCTGACATATAGATACGACCATAGAGCCGGTGTGGCATAGTGGTGAGAGTGTTGAACTGGGACACCGGAGATCCAGGATCTAGTCCCTACTTGGCCATGAAGCTCGCTGGGTGACTTTGGGCCAGTCATTGACTCTCAGCCTAACCTACCTCACAGGGTTGTTGTGAGGATAAAATGGAGAGGAGAAGGAGGATTATGTATGCCGGCTTGGGTTCCTTGCAGGAAAAAAGGCAGGATATAAATATAATGAATATAAAATAAAATAAAATAGAGCCCATATAAACAAGAATTCTTCTGCTCCTTTTATTTTGCATGATGGGATTCCTATGCAGATATATTGTAGAACGGGATCCCAATGAAAGGACCTGCATTGCCAGTAAACCTAGGTCTCAAACGCAAATTCTTATTACAGGAGTCATTGGCATGCATCTCCCTTCTCGGCACCATTGCGTCAACACATTTGCATGAGTCCAGTTACGGGAAGCGTGGCCAGAACCATGTTGAGAAATTGACAAAAAAATCAAAACATTTATAAGAATTCACCCTAAAATTAAGCTGCAAATAAAAGCGATATGATGCTAATTTGCACAGCAGGGTTCATTTAAGTTAATGTGGCAGCCAGAAGGGGCAGGGCAGCGGAGAGAGAATCTTCCAAAGCCAACACCAGGAACTCTTCTATATAAACAAAGTATATTTTCTTACACAATTGAAATAATAATAATAATAATTGGTCTGTTACTGGTACTGTTATTGGCTTGTTACTGGTACAATAATGCTTGAAAAGGTCAGCAATGCAATGTTTTAAAAGTTGTCTATAAAAGATTGATAAGATACTCATGGAACAGTTCAAATGGCACTGGATCAGAGCAGAAATACAGAAGAGCTTTCCCATGTGGAAAATCTGTTGAGAAGACAGCTGCCAGAGCAGAAACAACATGAAATCATTTTGCCATGGTCAGCTAATAACTTGAGGTTAATTTAAAAAATCCACATCAGATAGCAAAAGGGCCTCAAGCCAAACATGTTCTTCAGTTGCAATTAAATAGATTGCATGTTTTCAGACAGTTATGAATGAACACTGTCAAGCTAGAGTGGCCAGGTACGGCTCAAGCTATTTTGCAGCCCTAGGTGGACGCTAATCTTGTTGTACACTAATCTTGTTGTACGCTCTGCCGCCACAGCTTTTTTGTATGCAAGGCAGGGGAGGTTGTTTCTTGCCTCAAGGGGACAAAGGGATATGGGTGGGAGAACATAACAATGTACAAAGAGCTCTGATGGATCAGACCAAAGGCATGCCTTGCCCAGCATCCTGCTTCCCACACTGTGGTAGGGCTGACAGGGCACGCAGTGCAAGGTATGGGGCTAGCCATCCATCACAACACCACAGTCTGTGAAGAGCTCTGGTCAGTGCTATAATGTTCTGAACTTTGCAATCACCCTATCCCCACCCCTCAACTGTAATCAGAATGCATTATTGCAAATCAAGCACATTTATTCCATTATATGCATTTTTTGCATGTGCCCCCCAAAGCAATGATTTGGGGAATGGTCTGGGTCTTAGAATCAGGATTCATGGCATCTTTATGCATGCTGGCAGTATTTGTCCTGGTATTGGTAGCTTGCCATTGACCATCCTGCTATGGCTGAAGCAGAGTCAAGCAGGAATCCAAGGGTCATCAATCAATCACAGGGCAAGGTGCAGGAGACAAAGCAGAGCCACTGAAAGAACAGCATTGTTTGCAGCACTGGCTAGGCAAGCACCGAAGGCTTTTATCACCAGAGCCTGCTGAGCCCCGCCCAGGGCTCAGCTGCAGTACATTAGACGAGCTCTCTGGGCAGAGCCCTACTGATGAGGAGTTGCTTTCTCCTGAGGAGTCTTTCTTTGCAAGTGAGCACTCCTCCACACAGGAGCCCTATTGGCCTGTCACTTGAGGTGATAATGCTCCTGGGGGCCAGGGGATTGCTCAGCCTTTGCCTCAGAGGCAGAGTCCCCTTCCCCTGACAGGAATGGACCAGCAGCCATCTCCCCCAAGGGCCCAGGCTCCTCCTGGTCTGGTGACAGTGGCTGATCTGAGGTGCTCTTGGTTTCTGAGAGCTCTAGCTCTTCCTCTGAGGAGGATTCCTCCAGTTGGGGTATGACATTCACAACCGTTGGAATTTCAGAGATCTTTCTGAGATTTTCTACCTGAGGCATTTATTGTGCACTTGTCATTCCTTATTCACAGTTGTTTATGTGTTCTTTAGATGATGTTGTTGTGACCCTCCAGTCTAGCTTCTGTTTTTAAAGAGCACTTTCGTGGGGGGGGGGGTTTAAAGTGGGGGAAATGGAGTATTATTTATGAAAGCAAAAGAAAACATATTTTCCTACTTGTGTAATTGCAATATCACACTATAGTACAGTGCCATCTAGAGGTTATATAATGGAAAAGCAGAAAAGGAAAATCACTTTGTGTAGAGCTTGGATCTCAGTTCTTCAATGAAACCAAAGTAGATACAGTGGATTAACAGCCTTGAGTAGAAGAGCTCTCTGTCTGCAAGGTGCAATATATATCTTACAATAAACCTGTAAGATATTGTAATGAATACAGGTGCCCACTTGTTCCAGGAGTAAAGCTGGTCATCAAATGATTAAGAGTCTTCTGAAGGATGCCCACTATATCTCTTGGTAAGGATATTGTCTTAAATATTTGCATCCTTATTTCTATACCAGTCTTTCCTTATCATTTCCCCCACCAAAGAGAAGTATATGTAATTAGAAAATGAGATTTGTCCAAGGCCATACTCTGCTTTGTTCACAAAGGAATATGAGCCTTAAATCTTCTTGTTGCACTGTTTGTACTAATAAACACTCACCCTCAGTCATTCTTTGCTTCCTCATTGCTAAGGCAATGACAGCTCTCCAGTCCAATTACTGCCATTCCTTTCGTCATGAAGTTAATATCGACATACTGACTGCCAGAGGTCTGCTGCTTATACAGTGCCAGTAAGACGTCACGGATGTTTTTATGGCTTTGTTTTATTCGTTATTTCACTTGGCATCACGATTTGTTTTCCAGGGCATGAAAATTCATGTGAGGCTTCTTGTTTGTGCTATAAAGATTAGCTGGTTCTTACTGCCTGCCTATTTTCATGTGCATCCATGATTATAGAGATAGATGAAAGGTTTGCACTCACAGAGTAACATTTTGCTGCTAATTGGATGTGATGAAGAGACATGGATGGAGGATCCTACTGCAAACGAAACAAACTGTAATTCCCCTGTTTTCGTAAGTGGTCTCTTTTGGTCTTAAATAAAACATGATGGCTTTTCATTATTATTATTATTATTATTATTATTATTATTATTATTATTTGCTAGAGTGTGCAACATAAGTCAGCCCATCCTATTCTGGATGTTGGAGACTTCAACCACAACAAGTCTCATGACCTAGGAATTAGTCTAGTGAGGTCTCTTGGAGTCTCACAGATCTCTTCATGCACAGAAGTGAATGGGGAACAATATCAGTCCCTGTAATTGGAAGGGAGATTGGCCAGGCTTGTTCTAGTTCATAATTCAGTTGTTGAGTCTGATAGCATCTCTCAGCAGGTGTGGCAGGGTGGCCATGTGTTCTCTTTTGCAATCCTACATTTGAAGGTTTGCCAGAGGACGATCCTCTGTTTTGAAGGCATCCTCTGTTTGAAGGGCTGCCTGGTCCAAGTCTGGTTTAAAGAAAAAGAACTATCAGAAGGAATTGCTTCCGGGCCTTGAGGTTGCCTATCAAAAGCAGACTGAACAAGGCACATAGGGCACCTGCTTGAAGTGTTCTACACTATGGTGAGATGCTGCACTGTATTTCTATTTAAATTATAATTATTTTTTCTAGATTTTATTATTATTATTTTCCTTTTCAGAAGAATTTTATCATTAATCATAAAAAACACACAACACAGAGACACATATACAACAAACAATAAAACAAAATTAAAATGGACTTCCAATCTTCTCCACAGCATATAAGCTACCAGAGTATTCTTAGAAAATTTTCTGTTAACCAAAGATCACTTCCAGTTATGGCAAAAAAACCAAAAGGACAAACACAAGAGGTCTCCACCCACCCCAAATATAAATCAACTATTTAATCTACTTTAAATTATTTTAATTATTATTTCTAGATGTGGAGAGACACAAATAAATTAGCACATGCAAATTTTATGCTAATATGCTAATAGGTATGCTCTTTTCGTCCTCGTTTTTGTCAAGGCATGTCCTCTTATTTTGGCAATCCACAAGTGGCCACCCTAGCTTTGACATGGGAAGCTTCACCTTAATTCGTAAGTCATCCCCAGACAATATTTGTTGATGGGCAGCCTAATACATTTACAAAAAAATCAAAACATTTATAAGAATTCACCCTAAAATTAAGCTGCAAATAAAAGCGATATGATGCTAATTTGCACAGCAGGGTTCATTTAAGTCAATGTGGCAGCCAGAAGGGGCAGGGCAGCGGAGAGAGAATCTTCCAAAGCCAACACCAGGAACTCTTCTATATAAACAAAGTATATTTTCTTACACAATTGAAATAATAATAATAATAGGTCTGTTACTGGTACTGTTATTGGCCTGTTACTGGTACAATAATGCTTGAAAAGGTCAGCAATGCAATGTTTTAAAAGTTGTCTATAAAAGATTGATAAGATACTCATGGAACAGTTCAAATGGCACTGGATCAGAGCAGAAATATAAATGTCTACTCAGCCTATAAATGTCTACTCAGAAGAAAGCAGTGTTGAGTTCAATGGGGTTACTCCCCGATACATGTGTATGGGATTGCAGCCTTAATCATATTCATGCCTATGATATTCTCAGGGCCAGCCCTAGGCCTTATGGCAGCCTTCCCCAAGCTAGCTGGGAATGATAGGAGTTGTAGTCCAACACATCTCGAGGGCACCAGGTTCGGAGAGGCTGCCTTATGGCAATCCATGTGAGGGGGGCTTTTCTTGTCACTCCTCCACTTGTTCAACTTTTGAGAATCTTCGTTTAAAATTATTTGTAGCCCACTTTGTGACTTTGAAACACAATTTGCATACATGATTTAGCCCTAACTTTGCATGTGTGGATTGGATCACAATCCTGCACACTGTTGAATAAGTGCTGTTTGTTTATTGATGGATGTGTTTTTATTTGAGTTTTTATCCAATGTATTTTCATTGGATACATTTTAATTGGTGAATTTTAATATTTTAAGTGTAACTTTGTTAATTTTATTTGCATTTTATTGTTATCCACCTTGAGCATTATTTTTAGTGGAAAGATGGAATATAAATGTCAACAAATAAATAAATAAAAGATATGGATTTCCAATATTTCAATACCAAAGGTCCATAGTGGTTTAGAACTAAAGTAACAATAGAAACAAGAATAAAGATGTATTGCAAGCTGAAAACAACAGTATAGCAATCCAAATAAAACAGGGCAGAGCAGTTTTTGTCCCTAAAGGCTAACTGAAACAACCAAGTTTTTACACAGCTGTGGAAATATACATACTGAGGAGGTTGTTCTAATTTCTCTAGGAAATTAATTCCATTAGTATTTCAGCTCCAATAGAAAAGCACCTACTCCTAGTGGAGAGAAATAGTCCCTTATAAGATAGAATCTGATGCAGGGTCTCATCAGATCTTAAGTACTGGAGGGTTGCATCTTGGTAGCACCCTGGCTGTCCCACCACTGGCTTCTACAGATATCACACCAAGTTTGGTAGCCAGTGAATGTCCTGCTACCGAGGCAGACTTGGAGTATCACCACTACACCACCTGCTGGGACTCCTCCACCACTGGCAATGGCTAAGGCTGACATCATCTTTGGTAGCAAGATTCCTCCACTAGACACTTGGACACAGTGTATCTCTTGGTCAGCCAAGATCACAAGGCCTATAGCCAGGCCTCCACCAATCATAGCTCCATTTCCTATTCTGTCTAATCAATGGATTGTTGCTTTAGCATCAGTAGCCGAAGAGTCTATGGATCTCAGGTTAAATCTTATTCAGTAAAAACTCTTGTTTCGTGTCTATTGGATGCTACAACATCTCTTTAATAAGGGTTTGTCTAAGTCGGCTAGCTGATGGAGGAGTAATAGTACTAATGCTTTCTTTAATCATATGTTTTGGCAATGTCCACTTAGTTGCCCCTTTCTGGGAAGAGGCTATAATAAGGATAAACTTTGTATTAGAATACTCTTTAATATTTACTGATGCATAGTTCTTTTAAATTACCTACCTGCTTCCTGGAAGTTAATGCATGGTCAACATAAATGGATTTTCCATACCCTTTTGACAGCTAAAAGCCTGATATCACAACATTGGAAGGATAAATGCTCACCTCCTATAATGCAATGAATTGAAGACTTAACAATGCTTTCAACATTTGAATGGATGGCATATAGACACCACTCTCAAATGGATACAGTGGTTTGTCTGCCTTTGTTGAAGCTTATGTATAATTGAGATATTCAAATCTATGTAGTCATATTTCCCCCCTCTTTCTTCTCTCTTTTTATGGTTTTGTTTTGTTGAAATTCACAATAAAAAAATAAATGTAAAAAAAGCTCCCTTTCCCATGATGATCAGTTTCCTATGTGTCTCTGATGTTTGTATTAGTTTGGAAGCCACTTCTTCCTTCCTTCCCATCTTGGCAGCAAACGGTTGCACAGTGGCCAAATGTGCAAGGTGAAAGGTGCTGTAAGTTTGCAACAAGCACTCTAACAGCAGCTGATCCCAATTCTGAATCAAACAGGAAAGCCAGAAGTGTGTTTTATTCCCATAGACTGAAACATCCCTTCTGCAGCATCCCTTAGTGCCCTTCTAATGGGTCCTGCTGAAAAGGTTGCATGAGAAATGTAGATTTCCCTCTGTTTTTTTCTGCTTGACTAGTTACAGCTTGGGCTTAAATTCATAGGATTGACATTTTAATGGAAAAACTCAAGGGTTTGTTCACCTGTCTTTGATAGCCAGTGAGAAGGGCTTTGTTGTTCTGTTTCATCAAAACTGTGCATCTGTTAGTTCTGTCCGTTCTATGGAAGTATTGTGTAGGCCTGTTGCTGTTGTTGTTATTGTTGTTGTTGTAGTAGTATCACTGCAACACTGTCCTTGTAGGTCAGTGTTACTTACTGTCTTTATGAACGAGGATAAATAGTTACTATTTGTTTCATCTGTTAGGTGGAGTAGATCTCCAGATGTTTGAACCTCAACTCCCAGCATTTCTGACCATTAGCCAAGCTGGCAGAGGCTTCTGGGAGTTGAAGTCCAAAACATCTGAATATCTACCTTCTGCCCGCTCCTGCTTTTGAGAATAGCAGAAGGTGGTGCCATATTATCACTATGAAGTTATTAGCAGACTCTCCCAGCACCGATCCTACCATGTAGGAAGGTGAAGATGGCTGCTCTGGCAGTGGGAGTCAGGGGGGGATAGATGAAGGAACTGAATGATGCAGGGAGGCTGCCATATTTATGTATTTCATTTTTGAAGTGTTGGATCTAGTAAGGAGGGAAGGGGTGTAATTTAGGCTCTGTTTCAAATGGCTTAGGACAACTGTCCTGTTAGGGATGGGCGACCTGCCAGGCACTCGATTCGTGGCATGTGAGCTGAGTGAAGCCCGAGCGCCAGCTGAGGTGCTCGCCAGACTTCTGGGTCCCCGGCTCTATGTTGTTTACATAGAAAATAGCGTAAAATATGTTGAAAACGGCCGCAATTTGCTCAAATTACGCAAGTCGTGGCCGTTTTTAACATATCTTATGCCATTTTCTAAGTAAACAACATAGCACTGGAAACTGGAAGTTGTTTCCCTGGCTTGGCCCGCGATAATGCGAGTTGAGCCAGGGAAAAGGTAGGCCGAACGGAGCTCAGGGGGCCGAGCCATAGCAAGTTCGCCGGACTTCCACCCCCCCCCCCAGTCGAGCTCCACGCACATCCCTAGACAGTGGTGCAAGGACAGCACTCCAGGGAATTAATCAGGATCAGTACCAAAGGCCAGGTCAGCAGGCAATTCAAACTCAGGGTGCTCAAGAGAAGAGCTAGGTTATCACAGAAATACAAGGCAGAAGCTGGTGCACAGTTGCCACAGCTTATTGCAATGTGTGAATCCGAGCAGGGGAGACTTCTTGCTGTGGGTGACGAGCCACTCAGAATCCATGGGCTGCAGTAGGGGTCTCGGGTGGCTTGTTAACCACAGCAACAAGCCACCCTGCCCAGGTTCACCCACTGCGGTTTGAATATTCACAATGGCGGCCAGCACACACTGCAACCCAACATGACTTATTTAAGCCACAGTGGGTGTCAGCAGTTGTGCAAACTGGCCCATTTGATCCAGTACTCTGTACAGTATGTAGAAATGGAGACCTTTAAGCCTGAGCCTCCAGAGCCTTGCCCAGAGCACAGCTGTATGTCATTGGTGCCACCTGAGGGATGGTCTACTCATGAGCAAAGCTTTTCTCACCAGTATACCTTTACTCATGAGGAGTCCTTATTCCTCAGGTGGGCACTTCTGCATCTGGCTGCCACCCAAGCCTGAACCTTGAGGCAGCGGCGCTCCTTGGGGCTAGATGGCCACTCGGTGTCTGCCTCCAAGTCCGAGGTGGGGCTAACTATGTCTTAAGGAGAGAGCCGACAGATCTGTCTCTCCTCCTGAGGGCCCAGCAGGATCCCCCTGACCTGCCTCAAGTTTCCTTGCTACATGCAACTCCTCCACAATGTTTGGCTCAGGTGGCTTCAGGTTATCCTCCAAAGAGAAGTCCTCCAAAGGGGGCATGACATTGGCAGGGGTCTCACCCTTATTCAAGATGAGTTGTTGTGTCTCTTTGGGGGAGGAGGGAAGGCCGACTTTATTCACAGGAAGGCTTATGCTGCAATATATTTTAGTCTTTAAGGCGCTACAGGACTCTTAGTGGGGTGTGTGTGTGTTAAATCCCTTTTGCCTCTTGTTGTCCTCTGGGGCTGTGATTAAGTAGGTGTGTTAGGAAGAAGTGTGTTAATGATTAATCAGTTCCAATTAAGGGATCTTGAGTAGGTGCCGCCAAACCCAGTGCATTAATTAGAACTATGTAGGATAAAATTAAAATTTGCCCTTTAATAAAGGTCCAGTTGCTTTACAGCATGCTTTGGGGCCAACTCTGTTTGACAGATGGAGGGATTGTTCTCTTCTGAAGATTCAGCACATAGCAAATCTAGACAAATGTGGCTGTTGCAGGCTAGGCAGAAAAAGAATCAAGGATAAGGAAGATGTGGTCACTCCTGAATGGAAATCGAAGACTAGAGAATGACCAATTCAACCCTTTTCAATTTATGATAGGCTGTTTAGTCAATGCTTGGCTTGGCTGTCTGGTCTGTTTGTAGTTTCCTTCATCGCAGGCTATGATCTGTTATGATATTACGGCCACAAAAATCCAGCTGTGGTTTAGAGAAACACTTTCAATGGCTAGAACCACAGAGAAGTTCTTGCTTTTTCACAGTCATCTAGTTGTCCAGCAGGGAAACGGATACTTTTGATGGTGCCTCAAGAGAATTCTCGGCCTTTGAAGGGAAACAAACAAAAAAACATTCAAACAAACGATGAAAAACAGATTTGGCCATCTCTGCCTAGGGCTTGAATTATCCTTTAAAAAAATGTTCACATCCATTTCTTGCTGCTGGGATCCCAGTAAGTATTATTGTATAATTATAGATATAAGTATTATATAATTAAACCCAGCTTATGCTCTCTGCATTTTTAAAAACAACAACTACATCTGCACATTACATGTCCCCAGCAGCATTCTCTTTGAAATGTGGGACAGAATGCCCCAGGGGAATGATGATACACTATGACATCACTTTTCCCTTGGGCATTCTTGGGGGTGGGGAAGAGAGATAGCTGTTCCCATTGGTTTGTTTGAAGCTTGTTTTTCTTGTTAAAAAAAAGAAAAGAAATAACCCTCAGTAACCTCGTCTTGAACGGTAAGTCCTCCCCTACCCAAACGTTTTTCAACACCTACCCAAAGATTACTCTAATCTTCAGAGGGACATTTCCCTCCATCCCTTAAAAATACTGAAAATCACATGGCCAAATATTTCAGCCCAGCTCTAGAAAACTGAGAAAACCTTACCGGAAATTATCCTTGCCTACTGGCAGCAGGGGCAGTAGATAGGTACTTTCTGCTAGGTACCAAAAAGATCCGGGGCTCGGGCCCACAGGATGGAAAAAAGAAGAAACATATGCTTCTAATTTGCATATGCTCTAACATCTCTGTATGTTTATGTTTAAAGGGCCCTGTCTCCTTATTTGTAAATAGGGATATGTGGGCAGGGAAGAGGAGGGCATTTGATTTCAGAAAAGCACCTCAGGCAGAAATATTGGGGGGGGGGCAGCAGGAGGGGAAGCACATGTGGGGGAAAAAGCCAGCTAACCAGGGGGTTCAGATGCAACAGAGATCCTCAGGGCCCCTGTACCTTTATTTCAGCAGGTGCCCATGGACAGCAGGGTGGTGGGGCAAATGGCCTCTCAGAGATTTGGGGCTCCAAATGAAAGATTCGGGGCTCCAGCCCTAGTGAGCCACTCCCAACACCGCCTCTGATTGGCAGGGAAGTTCTATGTCCTGAACTATTCTGTGTGAACAATTCTGTCACCTTTCTTCCTGGGTTATATTTCAAATTCTAATAACTTTCGTGGGTGCGTGGTTGGTTGCTCTCATCATCAATGAGCTTTCTGTTCTTTGGGGTTCGGAGTGTTTCCCATACAGTCCATTGCTTTGCTGTCTCATTGATTCCAGACCATAAGGATACATCCAGTGACTGTATACACCTACTCCCATTGATTGGTCCAATAAAAGATATCGTCACAACCAATTTATCTTTTGCAGGCTCAGGTTATGGTTTTGTTTTCAACTTCACCTTTTCATTTCCAACCTCAAGACGTGTTCAGAAAATGAATCATTAGAATTGGAAGGAAGCAAAAGGCCATCTAGCCAAACCTTATACCCTAAATCAGAATAATCTACCCACCAAATCCCCCACAGATGGAGCAGCAGTCCTATATTATGTGCAGGGAGGGTAGTGCCACCCTGCCTCCTCCAGTCCAAAACTAGACCCTCCTGGCCCCCTCCCCAGCAAGTTACTTGTTTAATAAGCATGCACCGTGCCCCCCACTGTCACAGTTGCCCATTCCTTGGGCCTGCACAGACCAGTGGTCCTCTTGCTTACCAGTCTCACTCTCATTGAGGAAGGCAAGGGTAGGGGGAAAGCACTGCGCCCTTAGGCTTCTCCCTTTACTTGAGTGAGTAGCAGACACGGGGGGGGGGGACGAGGGAGGGGGAGAGAGAGAACGATGAAAGTGTGTGTGCATGTGTGAATCCATTTCCCTCTATTTCCCCCCAATCCCCTCACCTTAATTTGCTTTTCCTTTGCAATGGTTCCTGCATTGCAGAAGAGGAATGTGGGTTCAAATGACTGCTATTGTTTGTGTCTTGCTGTGTGGATCTCTCTCCCACTCCCCTGCCAACCTTATGCTATGCCGCCCTGATGAACAGTCAAGTGAAGTTGCCTACATTTGCACTTTCCGTGCTATGGGTTGTTGCTGTGCATTCAAAAAAAAAAAAAAAACAGCTTTGTGTGTTGCTGTGTGGCTCTCCTCCCCCTTTCATACATGCAGTCACACATACACATACACTCTTTCTCTCTCTTTCTTTTTCTTGCTCCTCCACCCACATTCATGCAGAGGACTGGTGTGCTAGAAAGAGAGGATTCACCCTAGCTTCCGTGCACATCATCTCCTCTATCAGAAATCATGTTCACTCCAGCAGCCAGCCAAATAGCTACAGTATTTGATAGCTTGTGCAGAGCATGATTTCCATGGAGAGGATGGAACACAGGGATCACCATGCATGTCTGAACTGGCTCTGCATCTGGACTTTGATTCCACTGGTTGTAGAGTATCACCTGTGTTTACTCTTCCTTTCACCAGTGCTCAGGCTTGCCAAGTATTACATACTGTGGAATCTGAAATACCATTGCATGACACATATTTATTTATTTATTACATTTATACCCCGCCTTTTTTCCTGCAAGGAACCCAAGGCGGCTTACATAATCCTCCTCCCTCCTCTCCATTTTACCCTCACAACAACCCTGTGAGGTAGGTTAGGCTGAGAGTCAGTGACTGGCCCAAAGTCACCCAAGTGAGTTTCATGGCCGAGCGGGGATTAGAACCCGGATCTCCCGAGTCCCAGTCTGAACACTCTCACCACTACACCACACTGGCTCAACATAAAATAATGTTGAATATTTTAAATATAAAAAAATATTCAACATAAAATAATGTTGAATATTGAAATAAAATAGGATATGCTCTTTGATTTTAATTAGAATGATTTTTAATACAGTTTTTTTTCTTTGTGGGTGGGTGGTTTATTTTTTTTAAAGTAGGTTATTGGTGCTTATTTTGTAATGAGCTTTTCAAGTGGGTTCATTGGGCCATACTGGCAGAATATAAACATCCAAATCTTTATTAATTTATTTAAATAGTAGTATTGAATGTCAAATATCAGACATTAAGAAAAGATCTGGTGAATATTAGGCATCAAAATTCATAACTGGGAATTTTTTTAAACAATTGGGGAACAAAATGGTTTAAACTCTGATTTCTGCATGATAGGTGAGTTTTACGGGAAACTGTATCATCCAGCTTTTCAGGAGATTTCCAAACCATTCATTAGAACTAGAACTATTGGCAAAATAAATTAGTTGTTTTTCCAATTCAAGAAAAAAAGAGATTAATTATAGATAGATAATTAATATAGATAGATAATTATAGATTTTATTTAGATAGATAGATAGATAGATAGATAGATAGAATTAATATATTTTTTCTTTAATTGGTATATGTGTGTGTGTGTAGAAACCCATTGCACAAGTATGACCTTGGCTTTTTACTCTTTTACATTGACTGTGGCAATGTGGCATTATTTCGCCTGGACTCTGATTCATTCTTCTTGAGAACAGGAAAAACAAAACCGGATGAGCTAAATCAGCAAACATTCATTAGGGCAATTGAAACTTCCTGGACCTAATGATGTGCCTATTTTCTCTCCTTACCTTTAAAAGAGACCTTGTGTTCCCATTTGTCCACGTAGATGCCAATTATAGCTTTTGCTGTGTGTGGTGGTTTCCCAGACAAATATCCACACTTTATCTCACTTTGGCTGTTTTCAGCTAATTAAGTTCTTCAGAACATTAACTGTTTATTGCAGCCACATTTCTATCACAGGAGAATTCATAGGCCTTTCGTCAGGGGCATAATTTAAGAGAAGCAGTTTCTTTCAACATTCCCCCCCCCCTACTTATACAAATCACATTGTAAGTGCCATTGCAGGAATCATGCATGAACTGGGAAATATGATCTTGGCTGTGGCAGTTTCTCTGATTTTAGAGGCAAATAGCTAGCCTCCAAGATGAAAGCCAGGGGCCCCTCCAAGGTCACAATACAGGCTGGTTCATCATACATATACCCTGGGGATCTGATATGCAGGTGGCATATCTGGTGCTGGTGGAGTAGCAGGCTGCTGAATATATGAGATGATGTGCATACCGTGCATGATGTTCACGCACACAGAAGCCTATTTTCTCTGATGCTTCTCATAAAAAAAAAAAGGAAAGAGCACATGTAATATTGTACCATGTGAATGCCATAAATGTTGCTTCTTAGTGCCTGTACATGCACAATCTGAGACTGGACCCATTTTGCCACTCGATTTTGGGGAAATAGGCAACATTTTTTGGGGGGGGGGAGTGCACCACTTAACTTGCCTTTTTAAAAATGGTGCCCAAGCACATTCTCCCCAAGCATTCCCCAAGTATGATTTTTCTCTCCCTCTCCCTCCCCCACTCCCCCCCTCTCACACACACAGAGAGAAAGAGTATTGCTGACTCCATCCACCATTTAGCTCCAGAAGGTGATGTGGCTCCATGTCTAGACATAGCATTGCCTTCTGGGCAATGTAATTAAGGCTGCAATCCTAGGGTTCCTGGGAGGGAATCCATTGGAGGCAATGGGAGGAGGGATCCCGTCCCCCATTCCACCCCCCCCACACACACACATACCTTCTGCCCTGGCTGCTGTGAGCCAGAAGGCCTTAAGAACTGGTGGTTCCTCCTCTGCCATAGACCTCCTCCCAAAACACCTTAGGATTGACTTGCCCAATGTACTCAGTGCTGATGTGAAAATTAAAACAAAAAAAACCAAATCATAGCCAATGATGCCTACGAAGATCACTGGCAAGCACTTAAACAATAAAGAAGTTCAGTCTAGTCACATTGCACCCTCCTAGTAATCTGGTCCCCCCACTCGCTCATGAAGCTCACTGGGTGACTTTGGGCCAGTCGCTGACTCAGCCTAACCTACCGAACAGGATTGATGTTAGGTGCTGAATGGGGTGCAATTACCCCTGAAGGACCAGGTCTGCAGCTTGGGGGTCATTCTAGACTCCCAGCTGTCCATGGAGGCTCAGGTGTCAGCTGTGAGACGAGCAGCATTGTATCAACTCCACCTGATATGGCAGCTGCACCCTTACCTTCCTAATCATCTGCTCCCATCGGTGGTTCATGCCTTGGTCTTCTCTCGCCTAGACTACTGTAATGCGCTCTATGTGGGGTTACCCTGGAAGACGGTTCGGAAGCTACAGCTGGTGCAGAATGCGGCAGCTCGCCTGGTTAAAGGCAGCCGCCGGCGGGATCACATCACCCCAGTGCTGAAGGAGTTGCACTGGCTACCAGTTGCTTGCCGGGCCGAATTCAAGGTGTTGGTTTTGACCTTTAAAACCCTATATGGCTCCGGTCCAGTTTATCTCAAGGAGCGTCTCCAGCAACACCAAGTAGGCCGCTCAACAAGATCTGCCACAGACAGCCTTCTCCTTGTCCCTTCAGCCAGAGCAGCTAGACTGGTGGGGACTAGGAAGAGGGCCTTTTCTGTGGCGGCCCCCATACTGTGGAACTCTCTCCCTAGTGACCTCTGCCATGCCCCCTCTCTGCTGAGCTTCCACCGCTCACTAAAAACATGGTTATTCAGGCAGGAATATGGGGTGGGTTAGGATTTTAAAATTTTATACTGTTTTAAATGTATTTTATTCTGTATTTTATCATGTTGTACATCGCCCAGAGTGTCCGGGTTGCCGGCCAGATGGGTGATCCATAAATGGAACAAATAAAATAAAAATATATAAATAAAATGGAGAGGAAGAGGAGGATTATGTAAGCTGCCTTGGGTTCCTTGCAGGAAAAAAACTGGGATATGAATATAGAGGGGGAGAGGGGGAGGAGGAGGAGGAGGAGGAGGAGGAGGAGGAGGAGGAGGAGGAGGAGGAGGAGGAGACTTTTGGACAAGTTGCAAATTGTTTCTGACAAACACCCTTATTTCCATAGCCCTGTTCACACATCAGAGCTCAGCCTTTGGAAAAGTGCATACAGTGGAAGAAGTAGGCTTTCTCCCTGCATTATGCATCTCCATGGTCACATCTGCAATGTGCCTATGAACATAGTCTTGCTTGTGGGTGGACAACACTCCACACAAGTGGGAACCTGAAAGAGCAGCATTCCCGATCACCTGCAATGCTGCTTATCCATGCATGCTTGGACACCTGTAGGTACATTGCAGATATGCCCATGAATGTGCAGGTGGCAGGGGGCAGAGCTATATGTACTTACATTGTACACATGGCAGCCAAGGGTGTACATGCCAAAAGAGGAACCAATTTGCATTGCATTCAAATGCACGAGCCGAAGTGTGCTGTTGCACTCATGTCCTGCTTTTGGGTTTCCCACAGGTAGTTGGTTGGATACTGTGTGAACAGAATGCTGGACTAGATGGACCCTTGGTCTGATCCAGTATGGCTCTTCTGATGTTCTCAAAATAATCTTGAGGTACATTAATGGGTTCTCCCCGATTTAAATTAGAGAAATGCAGGCTAATAATAACTTATAAAAGTGGGGCCCAAAACAAAATGGTGGGGTGGACCCCCAATCTGAGCATGGTCATATTTATAATCTTATAGCATGTTATACTTGGTAAGGGGAGGGGATTAGGGGAAGTATAATTCCAGGATAATTTTAAACTCTCAGGGGCTCTGCCTACTTCTCAGTTTAAGGAGATTTGGGAGGGGGATTAATTCAGAAGACAGGAAATGCTTTTCCTCTAGTCCTACTTAACCACAACCAAATGACCCCATGATCTGCAAAGAGGCAAAGCCCCTTAGAACTCGGGAAAGGGAATATTTGGGTTGAAGTATGTGCACCTGATGGAATCTATGATTCTGTCATGGTAGGAGCTGTTTGACAGTGGAACAGACTGCCTTGGGAGGTGATGGACTCTCCTTTGCTGGAAGTATTTTGATCAGAGGCTGAACTGCCATCTGCCAGGGCTGCTGTAGTAGCATGATTCCTGCAATGAGCAGAGGGTTAGTCTAGGTGACCTCCAATGTCCCTTCCAAATCTAAAATTCTATGATTCTATGATTCCTTAATCCCCACCTCCCCACCATGGGAAGTACAGCTATGCAGGTACAGCTCTTTCTCCATGGGGAACGTTAATTTTCAAGCATTCTTGATTGCATACAGAGGGTCTTCTTCCTATGCACATTCAGTTGTCTGTGCATAGCCTCTAAGCAGTCAGTCCGTGGGATGTACGGTCCTGCTCTCCTTCAATGTGAGAGGCAGTGTGGTGGTGCTCTTAGAAGGTCAGACTAGGTCCTGCTCTCCTTCAATGTGAGAGGCAGTGTGGTGGTGCTCTTAGAAGGTCAGACTAGGTCCTGCTCTCCTTCAATGTGAGAGGCAGTGTGGTGGTGCTCTTAGAAGGTCAGACTAGGTCCTGCTCTCCTTCAATGTGAGAGGCAGTGTGGTGGTGCTCTTAGAAGGTCAGACTAGGACTGGGGAGACCCAGGTTCAAATCCCTGCTCAACCATGAAGCTCAGTGGGTGAGCTTGGGCCAGTCACCCTCAGCCTAAACTACCTCATAGGGTTGTTCTGATGAGGATAAAGGGGGGGGGGGGAACCATGTGTGCAGCCTTGAGATCCTGAGAAGAAAATCAGGATAAAATTGTAATAAATAAATATAAATAAATAAATGCACCCCGTGAAAAAAGGGTTAAGTACATGATTCTAAGTTTGAACTGGTTTGTGCCCGGGACTGCTTGGAGGACTTGATGACTCACTGCTTTTAATGGAGCACAAGATCCTTTCATGTGGATCACTGGAAGAAGCCAGTATCCAAAGTCATCCTGTTGACTCTGATGGGGCTTAACAGAACACACACAGGTCTGAAGGAAAAGTTTCTGGGAAGTGACCACAATGCTGTTCTCGAGAACAATCCCACTCAGCAAGTTCAGTTCAGCTTGCTAGTTCCCAAGTCCTTGGCTCCTGCCTCCAGCAGCCTTTACAATGTGTGTGCTTCATCTTCCTGTAATCTAAATAGATGCTTCCCCGCAAGAAATCAATAATGGTGCCTAATGCAAACAGTAGCCTCTTTTAAAGTAGCAGTCTCGTTGCCTGGAAGGATTGTGAGTGTCACTCCACTGGATTTGTATCTAGAATGATGATATCCAGAGCTATTGGAGCTGCCAAAGAAGGAAAGAATATGTGGTAGTTTTAAAGGGCAAGCACGGACTGATTAGCCTGAATTCTGAATGTGTTTCTAAACATGGATAAATGTATTTTTATTTTTATTTTTAAAAAATCTCTCTCTGGTGGGAGATTCAGGAAGGTGCTTTTTCACACGGCACGTGGTTGGACTGTGGAGTTTGCTGGCACAAGATGTGGTGGTGGCC
Source organism: Shinisaurus crocodilurus (assembly GCA_021292165.1). Taxonomy (NCBI): domain Eukaryota; kingdom Metazoa; phylum Chordata; class Lepidosauria; order Squamata; family Shinisauridae; genus Shinisaurus; species Shinisaurus crocodilurus. The sequence goes on along the minus strand of CM037877.1, from coordinate 21,401,464 downwards.
ACCAACTTGGATGGCTTTAGGAGGGAGTTGGACAGATTCATGGAGGAAGGGGCTGTTGGTGGCTGCTAGTCACAATGGCTATATCATGGGGAAGGGGCTGCAGCTCAGTGTGATAGAATACATGCTTTGCATGCAGAAGGTTCCAAATTCAATCCCTAACATCTCCAGATAGGGTTGGAAAAATTCCTGCCTGAAACCTGAATTGCTGCTACCAGGCAGTGTCAACAATACTGGGCTAGATAGATCCATAGTCTGACTCAGTATAAGGCAGCTTCCTAGGTTTCTATGAGATATGCCAGGCTTCCATTCTGAGTAGCCAGCAGTTCTAGAATCATCTTAAGAACATAGGTAGAGCCCTGATGGATCAGACTAAAGGTCCATCTAGTCCACCATCTTGTTTCCCACACTGGTCGACTTGATGCCTCTGGGAAGCCCACAAGCAGGACATGAAGACAATAGACTTCCCCTGTTGTTGATCCCTAACAAATTGGTGTTCATTCAGTAGCGGGATAGGTGAGAAATTCATTTGGTTCACATTTTAATGCAAAGTTGCCTAATTTCACCTTTTTGAACCTATATGCAAACCAAAATTCAGTTCTCCTTCAAAATTCGCATTTCTCCAAATTTTGCAATGGAGTTCTCCAATCAAAAAAATCCATACAAAAATGTATATATTAGGGGAACATATATACAAGCATGTGTATATCAGTGAGAATAACATGAAAATGCATTATATTAAAAACATTTCTTGCAAAAAAAAAGTTGTGTATTAGGCAAAATTGCATGCAAGTATGTATGTATGTGGAGAAATGCACACAAAAATGCATATGAGTTTTCATGCAACATTAAAATAAAAATAAAAATTCAGAGTTCCAGACAAACCAAATAAAAGATTGGAAAAATAAGAAATGGAGAGAAACCAAAAGGGACAGGTTCCTCCACCTCCATCCCTACTTCAGTGGCCTCTGAACTTCAGGTTCCACTTAGTTCTCATGGTCAACACCATAGCACATTCCATAAATTAAGTATGGAGGAAGAACTTCCATTTGTCTGTCCTGAATCTCCTACCAATCAATTTCATTGGTTGGGCATTTGGGGGACATTTGGGCATTTGGGGGGCATTTGGGGGGCAGGAGACTGTGGCCACCAGAATGCGACGCATCCTGTAGCTGCTCCAACCACCTTCCCCCTCCCTCCAAAGCGCTGTGCTAGATTGCCAGAAATGGCCATCTAGTGAAAATGCAGAGTGGGAGGAGCAGGGAGGCAAAGATCGTGTCCACTGCTGCTCCTGCTCTGCATTGGATACCCGTAAGCCTCCGAGTTTGGGGGTTTACGGGCATCCCCATAGGATTGCACCCTTATTCATCTTTTTTACTAAACTAAAAGCCAGGATTGGCCTATCTTCCTAATTTGCCTCATCCTTCCTTCTTCCCTTCCTCTTCTTTTTCTCGCCCTCCTTCTCTTTCTTTCTTCCTCTTCCTCTTCCTTCTCCTCTTCCTCTTCTTCTCATATTTATATCTTCCCTTTCTAAAAAGTACACAAGGCAGCTTTCATAAAATCAGTACAGTTCATAAAGGATTGATGCTAGCTTTTATAGCCTTAGCAAAACTGTTTAATGCAGAACCCATGAAAAGATAAGCTTTTATTGGGTCAACTGATTATGCATATCTCTATTATTGATTTAAACTAGTTTAGCATCAATTCCCTCTCCCCAGAGTATCCTGGGAACTATATGTCTCTGCAGGGAGCTAGGGATCTCTATCAGAGAATGCTTATTATTCTCACAAAACTACAACCCCCAAGATTCTTTGGGGAAAGCTGTGACCATTAAACTGGTATAAAACTGATCTATGCTTGTTCTGAAGTTATACCCATTGTTTCGATATGTTGCATATTTTGTAAATCTTCAAAATGAAAATGTTCTCTCTGCCTTACAAGAGTTCTATGAAATGAACGTGGAAGCTAGAGGTAGAGGAACATCTTGCCCTACAGTTATTTCATTTTTAGCTATGCTCATTTTCATTTGCTGAAGTGCTTAAAGAAACCTGAATCCCCAGCCCAACTCTCTGTGATTTGATTTACATCGTTGTGACAATTTTGTAAATTTGCTTAAGGTTAAACCAAGTCAGAGATCCCGAGAATTTGAAAAGAAATTGCTGTAATTGTTGCATTAGTAAAAGCTGCCCAGACTATACAGAGGGGATAATTGCTCAATTGCAAAGCACTCTGAACAAATATACAGACTCCTGCTGTTGAACAGATTACTGCATAAAGCAGTACGGATCAACAGAGGCACATAATTAGACAAACTGCTGTACACAAATGGAACGTAGGGAGTTGCCTTACTGAGTCAGACCATGGGTCCATCTAGTTCAGTTTTATCTACACTGATTGGCAGCAGCTCTACGGGGTTTAGGGAGCAATCCTAAGGCCCCTAGACATTCAGGCAGGCACACACTCCAACATCACCACCCCCAGAAGCGGACTGCGCAGGCACCCAGCCCTCCTTCTAAATGAACAGACAGCTCAGAAGCACAGCGCGCACGCGCCCAAATGTTTGCACGCCCGGTGAAGAGCCATGCCCTGAGACAGAGCGGGACGCGATTAGCTAGTGCCCCCTCCTCCTTCCTGCCAAATTTAAGGCACTTTGAAATAAATAAGTTGGTTTTGTGTTGCAGTTTGGGCACTCGGGCTCAAAAAGGTTCGCCATCACTGGTCTAGGGGGTGATAGGATAATTTGGATTCCCAGACCCAAGGTCGGCAACAGCGCTCCAACCTCGGAGCTGGGGATCCGTGCTCCGATCCCCCTCCCCCCCTTGCGGCTGGCATGGAAAGAACCATGCTGGGGCTGCCACTCCAAGGTCGGGAAGTTGACCTCGGAGAGGAACTAAAGGAGCGGAGAGGCGGGGATATGATATGATGTATCCTGATGATCCTCCTCCAGCCTCCTTTCCTCCCCCTTCTGAAGTGCCTCAGCTAGACAGCTGAAATCGGACAGCTAGCTGAAGTGAAGAGCGGGAGATGCAGGGAGGCAGAGATCACCTTCACTGCTCCTCCTGCTCTGCACTGGATGCTCGTCAGTCTCTGAGTCTGGGGGCCTGCAAGCACTGAGGGCACAATCGTAGGCTTATACAGAGCTCTTATTGGTGTGAATGGAAGTTCTTAAAGCCTAATTGCAGCACAGGTGGGGGAAGATTTTTTGGGGGGGGCGGTATCAGAGCTGACAAGTGAGGAGTTAACCCTCTCCTTCTTGCATGCAGCAACCCCCAAAAATCAGCCTCCCCCACAACAATTGAGCAGGGGGTTGGACTCGATGGCCTTATAGGTCCCTTCCAACTCTACTTTTCTATGATTCCATGATTCTATGAATTAGGGTTGAAAAAAGCCTCTGATTGGCTCTGACTGAGACTCCAAAGATTAAATCCTTATTCAAGTGACAGAACAACAGCAATTTGGATATTCAGAATGTGTGGATGAAGAAGCGGGGGAGGGGAGTGGAATCTCGGCTGCTTTCATACAAAGGTCTGTACAGAGCTGTACACACACTATGCACATACATAGTGTGTGCATCCGTAGGCTTTGTACAGGCTTCAGATTGATGCATGGTTCCTGGGGTGGAACAGTGGACACCATCCCCCTCTCAATGCATTGATTTTATGTAGATTGTCATCTGACTGGGGAGGGGGGCTTAAGTTGGTTCCAGGCAGGTTTCAAAATACTGGGCTTGATGCATTCTTGGTCCAAGGCCGCACCTTCCCAAGACACTGACTGGATTAAGACAACACGATAACCCACACTCAAGGATTGAATGTGGGTTGTTGTTGAACCGTGGGTTGTCATTGAACTGTGGGTTGTCATTGAACCATGGGTTATCATGTTGTCTGAGCCCAGCTGAGATAACAAACCATGGTCAACAACCCACAGTTCACAACCCAACAACAAACCATGGGTTCTCTTCATGGGTTATTCAGAGTTAACAAGCCGTGGCTTGTTAGCACAGCTGGGTTCAGACAACATGATAACCTATGTTTCAACAACAACCCATGGTTCAACAACAACCCACACTCAACCCATACTCAGCCCTTGAGTGTGGGTTATTGTGTTGTCTGAACCCAGTCATTCAGATGCTGTACTCATTTTCCAGCATGACATTCAAACTCGATTTGGTCTCCTCACCATGCTTTAAACATTCCAAAAGCAGTGAGAGATGTTTGCACTTCTATTTGCCATGCTTCAGGGCCGGGTCCAAAGAGGGGGAAGCGAATGAATATTTATATGGCATGGATATGCACACTCTCCTGATGGGATGAAACATGCAGTTCCCTGTTTCAGATGAGTCCCAGAGGAATGGAGAGAGAGGTACAAATCATTTAGATCTCCTCACCCTTCCCAAAGACCCTTTGAGTGTGGCGCAATGACAAGGCTATGCAGAGGTTCGTATACAAATTGTTTTGGCCAAATTCTTCTTCTTCTACACTTGGATATATATAATATGCTTGCGGGCACATGTTTATTTGGGGATGGGTTTGAACTGGGCTGCAACAAGATTTCTCTCAGCTTCAGATTGGAGTCAGATGGGTGGCTCCTCTGCATCTGGCTGCAAAACCCTCCACTGCTGCAGCCTGACTCTTCCACAGTCTCTGATTAGTCCCTGCAGTTTGAAGAAGCTACTGATTTGGAATCTGTGCATGATGGGTGCATGGGGGGTGGGGAGAACTCCTTAACATGTTTCTGAGTCATGTATGGATTAGGTTACTTTAGAGTCTCAGTCAATGGAATTAAATGCTTGGCATGGCTTGAGGGCTGTTTGCCCTTGGGATCAGTCCTTGTTTTGCAGTTAACAAGCAGCTAGCAGTCTTGTATGGGAGAGATCTCTGGTTATTAACTATAACTTGCAGACTGCCCTTCAGTTCTCTTTTAGATATGTATAGCTCATATGACACAGTGTCTAGGGGGCCATGGGATTCTTCAGATTCCTAGTTCTGAGGTCAGAGACAGAGCTTCAACCTCGGAGATGGGGATCTGCACTTGGATCCCCCCCACACCTGGTGTGGGGTGTGGAAAGAACCGCACAGCTGCTTCTCCGAGGTTGGAAAAGCGACCTCAGAGAAGGAGTAAAGGGGGCAGTTTGTGGGCAGGGAGGGGAGGAGGCCAGGGCCGCCAGGATATGAGGTATTCTGGCGGCAATCCAGTATCCTTCCTTTAGAATCATAGAAAAGTAGAGTTGGAAGGGGCCTAGAAGGCCATCGAGTCCAACCCCCTGCTCAATGCAGGAATCCAGGTCAAAGCATCCCTGACAGATGGCTGCCCAGCTGCACCTTGAATACCTCCAGAGTGGGAGAGCCCACCACCTCCCTAGGTAACTGGTTCCATTGTCTTATTGCTCTGACAGTCAGGAAATTTTTCCTGATGTTTAGGCGGAATCAGGGTTCCTGTAACTTGAGCCCATTATTCCGTGTCCTGCAAACTGGGATGATCGAGAAGAGATCCTGGCCCTCCTCTGTGTGACAACCCTTCCCTGCCTGCAGCGCCACAGCTAGATGGCCAACATTGGCCGTCCAACTGACTTGCAGAGCGGGAGGAACAGCCGGGAGGTGGAGATCGCCTCCGCCACTCCTTTCACTCTGTATTGGATGCTTGTAAGCCTCCAGGTTTGGGTGCTTTCGAGCATCGCAGGCACAACCCCTAGGAGTGTGTCCTCAGTGGCATGCAGAATCATAAGAAGTTGTCTTATGCCATGCCCATCAATTTGTCCATTTCGCCCCGTATTTGCTCTGGCAGAGACTCTCCAGGTCTCAGGCCAAGATTTTTTTCCCTTTTTCCTGCTACCTGATCTCTTGAACTGAATATGTCAGGAATTGAGCCTAGAACGATCTGCATACACCGCATGTGCTGTATGGCTGAGCTATGATCCTTCCTCGATGGTTCCACCAGTTACAACTTCAGGATTTATGTTATTTATTTACATCATTTTAAAAGCTGTCTTTAAGGATAAAGGTGCCTCATTATGTGTGAGGCTATTGGGGCAGAGGTGTACTGAAATATTCAGAAATATTGTTATAATTGTTTTGTGCTCCTGCACTCCTGTTCCCCATCTTCAGTGTCACAGCTAGGGGTGGGAAAATCTGTCAAGTTTATTTTTGGGCACGTCGTCAGATTTCCATAGTCAAAGTCATTCTGTCCCATTTTTGTATCAATTTGAGAACTGTTTTTTTTAAAAAAAAATCTGCATGAAAATTCATTACTTTTGTATACAATTTCTCATTTTCCCCCTTAGGCTAAACTGATTTTGTGCACACTTTCCACTAATACATACATTTTGTGCACACCTTTTCCTACTATATGCATTTTTTAAGGACTCAATCCTATGCATATTTTGGCAGAAAAAAGTGCTGCAGTTCCCAGCATGCCCCAGCCAGCATGCTGTCTAAACATGCTGTCTAAATCTGTCTAAACATGCTGTCTTTTTCTGTCTAAACATGCATAGGATTGCACCATTAGTTGCCGAACCTAAGCAATGTTCAGGAAAGTATGTATTTTGGAGCACAGGTGGGTTCTGCTTCATGCTTTGGTCTGGGGAGTGTGAATTAGGTAGGTTTGTATCAAACTGTGTGTAAACAGAATGAAATTCTCGCCCATCCCTCAGAACAGAAGCTTCATTTCCCCTCTACAGAGCTGCAAGAAGGCTCCTTGTGCTGGCAGAAGATGAACAAGCGAGTAGGCAGGCAAAAGGTAGCAGTTCAGAGAAAGGTCTGGAATGAGGCTTTCTGGATGACAGTTGCACAGTGCACCTGCCAGAAGAATTACCAGCTACAGCAGCCCACTGGAAGGACTCCACGTGGAGGCTATTTAATGCCTCTGACTCCTTTTTGAACCATTTTGCAGTAATCACAAACCTTTTTTCACACACAAAAAAGCACAATATTTCCTTTTTACTATGGCACATATTAAAAAAGCAAGAATATGACATTCTTAGTACATCTGCTAGTGCTAAAGAACATCTAGGTGCAATCTTTCCCCCTTTATTTTCTTATAGACTTGCACCCTACTCCCCACCTCCATTAGTGGGAAAAAGGGACATCTGATGTCTTAAACTTTGTTAACATGGCTGAATTTGATCCAGGACTTCCTCATCCTTAAAGATCCCATGACAGTGTAATCAGAGCAGTAATCATTTGTACTTGTGTGGGGGTGAGGGTGGGTGGGGTGTCTTGCCCAAGGCCCTAAAAAATGTGGCACTGGCGCTGCCCCAAACAAAATCCCAGGATTCAAGACACAGATTTTCCTTGGAATCTTGGCTTGGATTTAGGAGCAGAGTAGAAGGTGTCATGTTCTTTCCCTAAAGCAGGGCTCTCCATCCTTGGGTCCCCAGATGTTGCTGGACTACAGCTCCCAGAATCCCTTGCCATTAGCCATGCTGGCTGGGTATGCTGGGAGCTGTAGGCCAGCAACATCTGGAGACCCAAGGATGGAGAGCCCTGCTCTAAAGAAACAGTGAAAAATAGGTGAGGGTGTGTCACCCACAGGCAGTGGCGTAGCGTGGGTTGTCAGCACCCGGGGCAAGGCAAGTAATTTGCGCCCCTAACCCGTGGATTTGCTGTCCATTCTTTCAGGTGGTGTTTTGTCATGAATGCGCCAGGTCTCCGAGAAAGCAGCAGTTGCCCTGCAGTCTGCAAAGCCCACTTTTTGCACTCTGCCCCCCCCCCACAGGTCCCCTCTCCTCTCTTCACTTCTTAAATAGGGGTTGGAATTTTTTTGGGTGGGGGGAGGTTGTTCTTGTACTGTTTGAAAACAGTTGTTACAGCAAATAACTTTAGACAGGACTGGTGTATAAACCAGAGGTCTGTTGGCAAATTACCAGTGCACTCGTATTCTGCCTGCTCACTTACACAAAATGGGGGGGGGGAGGTTTTTTTTTTTTTAAGAGATCATTTTGTATTCTACATGAACAGAATGGTGCTACCGGGAGACGGGGGTGGGGCGGTGAGAGAGAGAGAGAGGGAGAGAGAGGAAGGAAACTCCATCTAGCTTTTAGATGGGTCGTACATTGTCAGCAGAAGTTACAGCTTCTCTCTACGCCCCCCCCCATTTAAAAAAAATCTGTCCAGAGCTAACAAATGTTTTTAATTTAACAGGAGCAGAGCATCAGTATCTCTCAGACTTCCTCTATAAGAGAGGGAGGATAATGCACGTAGAAATGAATATTTAGAGTCTGGTTAAGAAAGATCGCCCCACCCCCGCGCCCCACTCACTCTATATTTGTAAATTGGACCAAAGGCCCCTCATCTTTGTGTTGGTGTTGCTTTTGTTTTTTGTGGATGTTTAGAAGCGTCAAGGTTCAGGATGAAGAATTGAGGGGAGTGAGTGAAGAGGGTGGCAGGGTGAGGAATAGATCCAGGCAGACACCGAAGGATCGATCCAGCGTCCTTGTTGTCTCCCTCCTCCTGAGCAAGTGGGACTGGGGCTCAGTTAATAGGTGCTTACTCGAAAGGAAGCCTCCTGTAGGCTTGAGTTGCAATTAAGCCATGTTTGGGACGCAGTTAATATCGCCAGTCTCTTGCAGAGAATTAAGCTCGTTTATCTCGGGACACATTAAGGAGATTTGGTTCATCTCACACGGCCAGGTTTAAAAGCCAAAGTGCCCCCACCCCACCTTTTGAAGGCAGATGCTAGAACGGAGGTTTGGTCAGCAAAATCCTGGTAAGTTTAAAAAAGTAAAAAGAGCGGGGGGACCCTCTCAAGAAATCCTGTTTAAAGCAAAGCAAGCCAAAAAGGCTTGTGCTACTCGGTATAACGTTATGTTCTTAAGCATAATAGACGTCTTGGTTTGCTATTCAGTGAAATGGAAGTATTTTGAGAAATTAAAGCTGATCCGGAGTAGGATGCGTGTGAAACGCACTTCCTTGAAAGTAAAGGGAATCGGTAGAATTCTTCCGCCCTCCCTTCCCCCATGACGTGTTTAGGATGAGGCAGGCTGCGGGGCTAGGCAGGTAGCCCAACTTTCGTTTAGTTCCGCTTACATCAATGAGATTGCCTTTCCAGGCAATCCATACGTTCAAGATTCCGATCCTTAAAGAACTATTTGAAAGAACAGAAGCCTCTTTTCCGCTTTAAATGCTTCTTCTTGCTGCTGCCTGGGCTGGTCTGGTGTGGTTCTCTCCCGCGCTCCACAGTGGGCGGCGACCCGGCGGCTCGGATCGGATTCGCACAGCCAGCACTGCAGAGAGAGTGAGTGAGCCAGGCAGGGGCAGAGAGCTGCGAGTGCGAGCGCCCCCCCCCAGATGTTGCGCCCGGTGCAGCCGGCCCCCCCTGCACCCCCCACGCTACGCCTCTGCCCACAGGGGGTTCTGGGGGGGAATAATGGCCCCCACACCTACTGAAGTTGCCCACCCTAGTATAGGGGGTTAATTTGACCCCACTTTTTAAAATGACATCTATATTTGTAGATGTTTTCTCTTTCCCCACCCGCCAGACCCCTCAGTTTCCATCCTCAGTCCTCTCTGTATACAGATGGACCAAATTCAAACATAGGATAGAGATCATAAAGAAAAGGGCTGCAAGGCTTCATGCTGTTGGGCTGCCTAAATTGCAGTTGCCCCAATGGAATTGAAGCAACCTTGCTCTGTGCATATTTGCAGCCCCAAAAGACTGGTGGCCTCTTTGGGATACACAGGTTTATTATGGCATGAGCACTCACAGGCAATAGCCTACTTTTGCAGATGTGTGAAATTTAGCTTAGCTCGCAAACTAACAAGATAAAGACCCTAATAGCGTTACATGTCAGTCATCCTTCCCTCTGATTCTGATATTCAGGTGTGTGTGTGTGTGTGAGTGCTGTTGCTCATGTCATGTGGCCAAAATGGCACAATCCACGCTGAAGATGGAGGTATCAGCAGGCTTGGGGGAACACCAAGTTTTGCAGAAGTAGCGGGGGGGACGGGACACCAACAAGGGGCCAAAAATAGCCCAATGAGGATTCAAAATGCTCAGTGGTTATGGAATACTGACTGAATTTGGTGGGGGTGGGATGGGATGGGAGTTTCCTGGAAGCTGGCTGGAAAAGTGAATGGAAGCACAGCACATCCCTCTGCAACATTTTGTTCCACGTCCGACTTGTAAGTTTATAGAATAACCTGTCTTTGCAGGCTGAAAAGGAGGAACAAGGGAGAATCACAGCAGGAAAGAAATGGGAAAGTTTCCTTTTCTTTGAGTAACTTGTAGTTTTATGAGATATAAGGTGGAAACACAGATAAAAATACATTTGGGAGATGTCCAGGCTCGATATGATGATTTTTGGGCAGCAAGAAGAGCACAGGCTGTACTTTCTCCTTCTCATAAAGGTCTCACTCTTTGTTCCAGCTATTGGCCTTTGTAAAGTTATCCCCCAGAGTTATAGATTAAATAAATGTCCGGCTAAGCTTGTTTCACCATGGATTGCAGGGAGGTGCTACTTTAAGAAATGTCTTGCTGAATAAGACCAAAAAGGCCCATTAAGCCTTTGATATGGGACAGACCATAGATTCAGATGCACATGAACTAAAGTAGAAACAGAAGTAGAATGGAAGTCTGGTCAATATAATAATTTAAAAATCCAGTTCTGTCAATGAGCAGATGAAGGAACGAAAGACACTTGACAATCCATGAAACACAGACGGAACAGATTAAACAAAATCCGTACTTCCTTACTCAGAGGTAAGTCCCACTGAGTTCAATGTGGCTTCTTATTACCAAGTAAGTGTGTACAGTTTTGCAGCCTAAAATGAAGTCAACAGGGTTATAAAACGGTGCTCACAACAACGGTTATACTGAATGGGTGCTGAGCTGTAACAGGTTCACCTGCCTGATACGTCACTGCCCATGTGAGAACCATGGAAGAGCAGGGCTAATAGAATTTACATCTGTGCAGATTGTGCTACTCTTCTGGTCTTTCTTTTAAAAAGCCAAACTTTCTCCAATAAGAAAAAAAAAAAGATGGAAGGAGCACTAGGAAAAGCCTGGAGGATTACAAATGGATGGCGGTGCCAAATGTGAAGTGAATGAGGCAAAATGTGAGTGAATGAGCCGTGACTATTCCAGGGGAGGCTGGTAACGCCTATGTCCATGGGGCTCCTTATCCATTGCAGCTTTTATTCTGAGATTTTGGAGTTATTCCCTGGCGCTCCGTGGTGGTGAACCTATTTTGAGGATGGAGTACAGCACCACGGATAGCTCCTATGAAGCTCGGAATAAAAGCTGCAATGGATGAGGAGCCCCACTGACACAGGAGTCACCGGCCTCCCCTGGATTATTCCATGCGAAACACCTAATCTGGAAGTAGGCCGGGGCAGCCTTTAGCAGCAATAAGCAGACAAAGAGATTATGACATTTAGTTCACATTCATCTCCTGTTATTCTTTCCCTCCCTCCCTCTCCCTTTCCTTGCTATCATCCCCCACTGTCACAATTTAAAGCGTAAACAGGGATCTTTTGTCAGGGGCTGGCTTTCTTCCCATGATCTCTAGAAGTTAAATTGTGCTCTCCTGGGTGGTATGTCTTTGTTGCTCATTTCTTAAAATCCATCATTTCACAGAATAAAATAGGAACATGGCGGTAACACCGCCCACCCCTGTTCTCATGCCAACAGTCACTCTGTGAGCTCCACTGTTGCACATCACTGTATCCTGCTAGTGTATTTGTTTACTCTGCCATAGTCCTCCTGTGCCACATAGATCTAAACGCCCTCATTGTAGCAGAGGCAGACAATGGAGTGTCCAGTAACTCCGCAAGTAGGATTACACTGGATCAGTTTCAGTTGGTGAGTACCGAGGACGTGGAACAAACTGCTTGGTCGAGTGAAAGGACTACTTGCCCGCTCGATCCCTGTCTTCCTGGTTGGGTTTGTCCAAGGATGAGTATGCAGTTTGATTACAATTACAACTACAACGTATTGTTAATGCATCTCTCCAGGGAGGGAATTTTCATCAATGTTCTGAAAGAAGCGGTGGTACGGCCGCTTCTAAAAACGCCTTCCCTGTAATCCCTGGAGACCTTAACAATTACAGACCAGTGTCAAATCTTCCATTTTTGGGCAAGGTGATCGAGAGGGCAGTTGCCTTCCAACTCCAAGCAGTTTTGGATGACACTGATTTTCTAGACCCATTTCAAACTGGCTTCAGAGCAGGATACGGAGTTGAGACTGCTATGGTCGCCTTAGAAGATGATCTACGCCTGAGTACCGACAGGGGGAGTGTGTCCCTGTTGGTGCTTTTGGACCTCTCAGCGGCTTTCGATACCATCGACCATGGTATCCTTCTGGAACGCCTGAGGGGACTGGGAATCGGGGGCACTGTGCTTCAGTGGTTCCGGTCCTACCTCTCGGGTAGGTTCCAGATGGTGATGCTTGGGGATAGCTGCTCCACCAAAAAGGAGCTGCTATGTGGCGTGCCACAAGGAGCTATTCTTTCCCCAATGCTATTTAATATCTACATGAAACCGCTGGGAGAGATCATCCGGGGGCATGGGGCGGGGTGCTATCAGTATGCTGATGACACCCAAATATATTTCTCTATGCCTTCAGCAACAGCGTCAGCTAAGGATAGTGTGTCTCCTCTGAGTGAATGCCTGGAGGCAGTAATGGGCTGGATGAGGAAAAATAAACTGAAACTGAATCCAGACAAGACAGAGGTGCTTGCTGTCAAAGGCCACAATCTGGGTTTGGAGGTATGTCAACCAGTTCTGGATGGGGTTACACTCCCCCTGAAAGACTGTGTTCGCAGCTTGGGGGTGCTTCTAGATCCGTCGCTCCAAATGACATCTCAGATAGATGCGACGGCTAGGAGTGCCTATTATCAGCTTCGGCTGATACGCCAGCTGCGCCCCTTCCTAGAACCGGAGGACCTAAAGACAGTAGTGCACGCGCTGGTAACTTCGAGGCTCGACTTCTGCAATGCGCTGTACATAGGGCTACCTTTGTACCTAGTCCGGAAACTTCAACTAGTGCAAAATATGGCCGCCAGACTGGTTACTGGTACACCTAGGGGTGCTCACATCACACCAGTTTTAAAAGCACTCCACTGGCTGCCAATCAGTTTCCGGGCGAAGTATAAAGTGTTGGTTATTACCTTTAAAGCCCTACATGGTTTGGGTCCAGGCTACCTACGGGATCGCCTTCTCCCATACAATCCACCCCGCACACTCAGGTCCTCTGGGAAGAATTTACTTCAGTCAGCCAAAACTAGGCTGACGGGTACTACCCAGAGGACCTTTTCTTCTGCTGCTCCCAGATTATGGAATGGCCTGCCGGAGGAGATTCGTCAACTCACCAGTCTTTTGGAATTTAAAAAAGCCATAAAGACTGATCTCTTCCGGCAGGCCTATCCAGCGGAATTTTAGGTTGCCTTTAAGATGTTTTTACGATGTTTTAATGATGTTTTAATGATGTTTTAATGATGTTGTTTATGATGTTTTTAATATGTTTTAAGATGTTTTAATAGTATGTATTGTGTGTTTTATGTTTTTGTTGTTCCCCGCCTCGATCTGGACGGAGAGGCGGGTAAGAAATAAAATTTATTATTATTATTATTATTATTATTATTATTATTATTAAAAGCCAAAAGGATGATGGATCTTCTGGTCAAAGCCCTAGTGGAAAAGCACGTTGTCCTATCGCCAGTTCAAAACTATATGTCAGCAGCTGCAGTGTGAAATGGCAGACCATGCGCAGTATCCAATGGGGCCGCTGCGCCTCTGCTGGTCCCGTTGTGCTTTGGCGCTTCTAAAAACAAGCCCAGAAAAGAGCTGAAACACTCATTTCCAGATCTGGACAGGTCAGTGGAGCTCCCTTCTATGAGCTTTGCTGACCTGCCCCATTCTGGAAACAAGAATTTTCACTTGTTTCAAATTATTTTTAGAAGCACCACATCCCCGTGGTATGAACAGTGCGTCCTGCAAGCACACGGGCACAATGGGATACTCCCCTGTGCCTCGCATGGGGCCTTGGTATTCAAGCACATCCATTTATTTATTTGTGCTCAAGAGATGATGCATCTACCCATCTACCTGCCTATCTACTCACCCACCCATCTGCCCAGGTATTTAACTTCTAGAGATCATGGGAAGAAAGCCAGCCCCTGACAAAAGACAACACTAGCAAGCCACACTAACCAAATTATGATTAGGCATTTCCCAAAATGTTTGCCCTCCGCCACACAGATTCTAGAAGTTAAATATCTGGGTAGGTTGGTGGGTCAGTGATTGTGAAGGGCAGGTGTCAGAACACAGGGACAGGTTGGGTGAAGCACAGAATACATTGATGGCACTGTATAAATATTAATGGAGTCGTGGTGGCAGTAACGTATGGGTTGGATCCAGATTTATGCTGGGTCGACTGTGCTGATGGAAGTGGACTTCCCTGCCCCCTCCTTCCCACAGCAGCCCTTCTAACCCCCTGAAAATGCTACACAGTCAACAGGAGACCCTGATGAATGGGGTGAGCTGAACAATCTAACTGGAGGTTAGCCTTTCACAAAGGTTCTATGGACTTTGAAGAAGCCCGACTGCAAGGTGAAAGGGAGAAACGTGCTAAGTGAAAAGCACATCAAATGAATCCTTTACAGGACCATCTTCCATCTGGTAACCTGTGTCCTCACTGTGGGAAGCTGTGTGGATCTAGAATTGGCCTCCACAGTCACTTACGGACCCATCGCTAGAGTCTACACAATTTTCTTTAGAATTTTCCTCCTTTTAAAATCTCCTTTTTGTAAATTTTTATCCTGGAAGACAATCTTACTCGGTCACGAGTGATCACCTGACTGACTGGTGTATATGGGTGGGTGGGTGGGTGGGGGGAGGGATTCCCCAAAATTGGGCTGAGGACTCTTCAATGAGCGGAGACCTTCCCCTTGTGGAAGGGAGATCCTGTTTTGACTCATTGTTCCAGCTCTAATGTGCCTGACAGAAAATAGTATCATCATTACAGTTAATAGGAAACTCCATCATCTTTATTAGAAAATTTAAATGATTGCTCTCTTGGGTGGTATGATTTAGGATCATGTAAGTACAGTGGAGGCTAAGGCTGGAATTCATCATAAAATGCATCCTAATCTAAGGAAATACTTTTTGGGGGGTAAAAGATAAACCATAATTATATAAGTCAACATTCTGCAAAGAAGGGCCTTAGACTTTCGTTGCTGTTTCTGAGAACAGGAAACCATTTATTATAGTGTATTTCCAGATTCCCTGTAGAATCGTACAAGCTCCTCCTTCTTTCAGACTCAGCTATAGATTCCATATATATGCCTTTCATGTATGGAGCTAATCCATGCACTTTAGCTTTGCATTTTAGAGGATGGACATTAAACAGGGAAGAAGGCTCTTCTGCAGAAGATGGACAGGCCAAGAGATCATTCTGAAATCAATAAAGTAAGAATTTGTTATTTTGATGCCAAGTGGATAGATGAGGTTTCGTGGACTTGTCCTCCATTAAATGTCCTATAGGAGACATGGTAGATTTGGCTCACAGGAAGGGTCTGCCATCAATGGGGTCGATCAGGGATTTCTACAGACTAGATGGTAACTCTGAAATCTTTTTTAGCTGTTTGGTTGTAGGTGTTTCAGTGTCTTTTGTCTGTATTGTTCATCTTCGCTCACCTGCTGGAACAATCTAAAACTAATCGCGCTGCAGATACAGGGGAGGCTGGTGACGCCAGAATAAAAGCTGCAATGGATGCGGAGCCCCACTGACATAGGAGTCACACCAGCATCCTTTGTGCAGATACCTTTTGTCAACAGATACAGTGTACAGGAGGGTGGTTATCTTCATCATGCTCTCCTTATGAGCCTCCTAGGGGCATCTAGTTAGCCATGCTGGAATTAGAATGCTGCACTAGATTGATCTTTGGTCTTTGATCCAGTACGGTAGTTCTTTATGTCAGGTGCCTTATCTACTCCTGCTCTCACCTTGTAGCTGTGGTTTGGCTTGTGTTTCTTTCTCTCTCTGTTTGTGTATTATGTTGGAAGATATTGCCTTGTGGTGGACATGAGTATATGCTGGATTTGATTACCCCTTCCTCCTTTCCATTTCACACATTTATGTTCATCAGTTGATGACTGTAACACTAAGTGATCACTTGGGCATGTGACATCACAGCTAAAATGTTTACATTGCACAGTGTCACCTCATACACAATTGTTTTCATGGATCCAGTTCACACAGTCAGCTGGGAGTCAGTCAAAGTTGCATTGTTTCACCAATTGGGTTATAGACCGGCTAAGTCATCAAGTGTTTAGTAATTAGGTGATGAGAAGTCAAGTGAACCAGATCTATATTGTAAGATAAACTGTTATCAAGGCTTATCCATCACGAGACTGATAAAGCCAGTGAGATGGGAAAGATTACTGTAGTGTTTTATCAGTTCCCCATGTTGATACTCAGGCAAGAGACGGCTGTGAGAAAGGAGTGTGTGTGTGTATTTATGAACTGAAATTCTCAGTAGTACACAACTCAAAGCAACCATTTTCAGTACCAGCAACATCAGGCAAACATCTTGGGAACTGAGAAAAGTCATGCTTAGGCTGCTGCAGAATTTTGCCCCAGAGTTATATAACATCAGTGACAACAGATAAATACATAAAGACAAGTTGTACAAGCATAGTTAACAAAAGAGTGGGGATGCTGATGCAGCTACTGTAGCGGGTTTCAATAGTGACATGTTGGAGGATCAATGTTTTCTTGTATTTATTTATCACTATGCATGGATATTGAAGGACTGTAACTTGGTTTGATGTAGGGCTGAAATAAATGTTTAAGCATGTTCATCTGAAATCCCCTGATTTCAAAGACAATGCACTTCAAAGTGTGCATATGATCACTGCTAACATTAGCCCTTTAAAAATGCTAAACAGCTGCCCCAGTCTAGCAAAGGAGATACTGGTGAGCATCTCACGTAGATCTCCATCTGGATACAATTGTATATCACAGTGCCTATCTGGTCTCTATCTGGTCCCTATGCAGGTGGCTACCAGGAGGAGGGCCTTTTCTGCTGTGGCACCCCGGTTATGGAATGAGCTCCCCAAAGAGGTTCACCTGGTGCCTACTTTGTATTCTTTCTGGCGCCAGGTGAAGACCTTTCTGTTCTCCCAGGCATTTTAATCATTTTAATCATTTTAATCATCTTAATCTTGTAATTGTTTTTAATTCCGTTATTGTAACTGCTGCTGCTAGCTCTGCTGTTTGTTTTTAATCTGTGGTTTTAAATTTTATATTTTATATTGCAGGTATACAACCCCATCTGGGGCAACTATGGGTCAAACTACAGGTTATGTTAATTGTGTAGCATGTAGCTGAGCATTCTCTTTTTACTCCAGAGGAAATGTGTGCAGCTGTAATTTGGATCACGACCACCACACACTGGGAGGTCGTGATCCAAAATTACCACACACTGGATTAAACCTCCCCCCCCCACCATTTACTTCCCAGTATAGCCCTCCTCCCTGAACAGGGGTTAAAAATAAACTGAGACTCAATCCAGATAAGTCGGAGGTACTGTTAGTGGGTGGTTCGTCTGCCCGGCTAAGTGATATTCAACCAGTTCTGGATGGGGTTGCACTCCCCCTGAAGGATCAGGTTCGTAGTTTGGGGGTGCTCTTGGATCCCCAACTGTCACTCGAGGCACAGGTGAACTCGGTGGCACGGAGCACCTTTTATCAGCTTAGGCTGATATACCAACTACATCCTTATCTGGACAGAGATAGCCTAGCTACAGTTATCCATGCTCTGGTAACCTCTCGTTTGGATTACTGCAATGCGTTATATGTGGGGCTGCCTTTGAAAACTAGTCTGGAAACTTCAGCTGGACCAAAATAGGGCAGAGAGATTGTTAACGGGGACTGACCGACGAGAACATATTATGCCAGTGCTTTCTCATCTGCACTGGCTGCCAGTCTGTTTCTGGGCCCGATTCAAAGTGCTGGTGCTAACATTCAAAGCCCTAAACAGCTTGGGGCCAGGGTATCTGAAGGATCGTCTCCTCCCATATGTACCTGCCTGGACACTAAGATCTGCATCAGCGGTCCTTCTCCGAGAGCCCCTGCCAAAGGAAGTGAGGCAGGTGGCTACCAGGAGGAGGAGGGCCTTTTCTGCTGTGGCACCCCGGTTATGGAATGAGCTCCCCAAAGAGGTTTGCCTGGTGCCTACTTTGTATTCTTTCTGGCGCCAGGTGAAGACCTTTCTGTTCTCCCAGGCATTTTAATCATTTTAATCATTTTAATCATCTTAATCTTGTAATTGTTTTTAATTCCGTTATTGTAACTGCTGCTGCTAGTTCTGCTGTTTGTTTTTAATCTGTGGTTTTAAATTTTATATTTTATATTGTATTTTATGATTTTAACTGTTGTAAACCGCCCAGAGAGCTTCGGCTATTGGGCGGTATAAAAATGTATTAAATAAATAAATAAATGAAAGAAACTCCATCGGCACCAATGCAGCTCCCCCTCTTTTTTTCTTTTTTTTTCATTTTAAGAAGTAAATGGCTGGGGTGCAAAGTTTTAATACTCCCTGCCTAGTGCACAGTGGTCCTGATCCAAATCAAAGCTACACACATTTACCCTGGTGTAAAAAAAGAAAGAGAGTGCTCCACTACAGAATTTAATGTGTATACCAAGTTAATTATGTAGCTGAGCCCCCTCTTTCCTTTTACTCCAGAGTAAACGTGTGTAGCCTTGATTTGGATCAGGACCTCTGTACACTGAAAGTGCAACTCGAATTGCATTGGTGAACTATATTTATAAACTTACGTCATTTTTCAGCCAGTCCTATGACCTTTGAAAGCACATGCTGTACTGTGACATTTGCTCATATCCTCAGCTAAATTATTTTGTCATTTAATATTACCTTGATCATTTCCTGTTAATTATAATTCAATAGTCAATATGACCCTTTCCAGCAGGTGGCTTTTTATTGCAGCTAATGATATCATAATCCACTTCTTTTAACACTGTCTTGTGTCCACACAGTTTTGTCCTGTATGGAACTCTTCACATTGACTCATCTGATGAAGAACCCCTGAAGATGTGCTCTAGATCAGTGTTCTCGAACCTTGGGTCCCCAGATGTTTTTGGCCTACAGCCTAGCTGGCTGGGGCATGCTGGGAGTTGTAGGCCAAAAAACATCTGGGGACCCAAGGTTGGAGAACACTGCTCTAGATCACCACCACCATACTGCAGAGAATTCTGGGCCATGTCCTAAGGTGTATAATCAGTTCACACAGAGCATTGGCTACACCTGTTAGCCTGGCCAGTCCAGGTTTGACGGAGCCCTTGTTGCCCCTCCTCCTGGGGGGGGGATCTCTCAGCAGTGGCACTATCTCCTAGGTGGGCCAATCAGTGGCAGCAGCCTTGTCTTCCCTTACTTTGGTGGTGGCAGTTATAGCAGTAACAGTAAAAAAAAAAAAGAAAGAAAAAGAAAGAAAAAAGCAAGCAAGTCTATTCAACAAGCACTGCTGCTAGTGTATACAATATTAATTCTCCTATAATGCCTCTGGAGTCCTGATGTAGCATTTCTTTCTTTATATGATTTGTACCCTGCCTTTCTACCAAGAAATTGGCACTCAAAGCATTATGGTAGAGTGATGCTATGCCAGGGGCCCAGGGGCATTGCGGTGGAAGCAAGATGGCAGGTGCTAGCCAAAGCCAGCTGAGCTCCAGCACTGAGAGGTTGCTAGGCCTATAGCTGGCCTGGCACTTTTGGTTGGTGGCAGGGTAGGCACAAGGGGTGGGTGACTGACCCCAGAGTGGCCCCTTGTTGTGAATCACCAAGAAAGAGGATGTGCATCACCAAAGAAGGTGACAAGAACATGTCTGGCCCTTCCACAAGGCAGGGCAAATCCCTCACCTCAGGCAGCCGAGTGGGAAGAAGTGGCGAATTGCACAATTTCTCCACCAGGAGGGCACACTGCTGCCTCCAGTGGCTGCTCTAGAGAGCCCCATTGGCCACTCTCACCTGTCCTTTGTTGTTGTTGTTGCTCTGAAGGGATCGTAAGAGCGAACAAAGGATGGGCAGCTGCTCTCAGCCACCTGCCCTCTGGCTGGAGCTGAGAAGTGAGAACTTCATCAGGAGATGCGTCTGGAGAGCTTCATCAGATGGAGAAAGCAGCCAGCAGAGCTCCTCAGAGCGCCGGCCAGGCCCAAACGCCTGGCTCTCAGGGGGTCCTTCCTCAGAGCAAGGCATTGCCTAGCTGGACAGGTGTCCCAGGAAATCAGGACACCTCTCCTTCAGAGCAGCCACCCGTCCTCCAGAGCAGCCTGTTTAGCCAGGGCTAGCAGAGGACCAGTGGCTGCTCTGAAGGAGAAGCGTCGTGGGAGATCACCTCCAGTACAGGCGACCTCCTTGGACACTTCTCCAGGCAATGCCTGGCTCTGAGAGGAGGAGCCCCCTGAGAGCCAGGCCTCTGGACCAGCGATGGTAATGGGGCGCGATGGGATGGCAAAGACAAGGTAGGTCGGTAGATTTCATAGATTTCATAGATCATAGAGTTGGAAGGAGCCTACAAGGCCATCGAGTCCAACCCCCTGCTCAATGCTGGAAACTAGAGGAGGGGTCTCCCATCCAAGTAATCACCAGGCCTGACCCTGCTTAGCTTTCCACGCTCAGACAAGTTGAGCCAGCATAAGCCACAGGCCTGTAGGTGAGCTGCGCTGCAGATGGATGCACATGTTGTGGCAATGGCAGGAGCAGTAACAGCAGCAGCAGCAAGGGGTGGGGGCACACTGGGAAATGGGTGGGGGTGCATGCATGTGCATGGCAAAGGTCGGGGGTGCATGGTGACAGCATGCTCTCCCGCCTCCGGTTGGAAGGAGAGCTTGCACTGGTGCTGGACAAAAGAGGACACTGATTTTCAGAAAGATTGTATATCTTGAAGTATATGTACAGTATAGATGCAAATTTAGAAATGATGATTATAATTTAAATAGAAATACAGTACGTCTGACCCTAGCGTGGAAGAGTGTGACCAGGTGACCTGTGTGCTTTGCTCTGCCTGCTGTCCAGGTGCAGTTGATGGGCAACTTCAAGGCTGAGCTCTTCTTTCTGATGGTTCTTGACCTTTATATTGCACTGGACAGCCTTCAAACAGAGGACGCTTTCAAAATAGAGCACAGTCTTCTGGCAGCCCTTCAATTAGAGGACTGTTCTCTATAAAAGAGGACACATGGCCACCCTATGATGCTGGACCTGCCTGTTATCTGCCTATTTATTGCCCCATGTCAATCAAGGGTGTGTCCTAGAATGCACCCAACACTTCCCTGTCTTTCATTTCAGGGGAAGGTCGGTAAACAAGGAGCAATTTTATTTTCCAGCTGATATGAAAGATGGAAAAACAACAACATAGTGTTCCGTTCAAAATAGCAGCGGTAAAATACACATTTTAAATAGACCACAATGGTAGAAATATCCCTACTTCCACAAATAAGTGGAAAGTTACTGGCATACCTAATGCAGAAATAGCCTGACATACTCGAAATTGGCATAAAATATGAACAAAATATATCTTTAGGGAGTATGAGCATGTTTCATCATGGCTCCTCATTGAACTTAGTCTTTCATAGCTTTTATTTTTCCAAAAGTCTTGGAGGCATTTTTAGTATTTATATCCATAGCTTCCAATTGGAAAGTAGCTAATATAGGTGCAATGTGACACTGAGAGGCAAAACAGAAGACAAGGGAGGGCCCTCAATAGGATCTCCCAGCTTCTTTTGCCATGAAAGCAGCTGGGTGGGTATTGCACCCTTTCCCCATGTCATCTGCCCAACTTCAGTTGCCTTCCCATCTGCTGCTATTAGTCTGTAGTGGAAAAAGCAATACAAGTGTGATGCTTGTCTTTCTTCCACTGCAAGGCTAATAGTAGCCTGGGAACTGACTTGGTGGGGGATTTAAAGTCCTTCTCCCTCTGCTGCCACTCTGATTAAAATCAGAGACCCTGTGGCTGCTTCATATGTATTTATTTATTATATTTATACCTCGCCTTTTTTCCTGCAAGGAACCCAAGGCGGCTTACATAATCCTCCTCCTCCTCTCCATTTTATCCTCACAACAACCCTGTGAGGTAGGTTAGGCTGAGAGTCAGTGACTGGCCCAAAGTCACCCAGTGAGTTTCATGGCCGAGCGGGGACTAGAACCTGGATCTCCCGAGTCCCAGTCCAGCACTCTCACCACTACGCCACACTGGCGCTCTCTCTCTCTCTCTCTCTCTCTCTCTCTCTCCCGTATATATATATATATATATATATATAAAACAAAATGTCATGGGATCTTACTGGGGGGATCTCCCATGTCACATCTGTTTCATCCCGGAATAAGATAGTTTTAATACAATACCTGTTTGATACCGGCAGCTGAGAAGTCCAGATACATTGTTTCATCATGGCTCCTCATTGGACTTAGTGGCAGGACATTTCAGGGGTAGCCACCAACGTTCAGGTTCTTTGTGAAGAGAGAGCACTGCAGGCTTATGACATTTTCGTGATCACTGTTTCTCTATAAATATACAGATGTTAACTAGAGCAAGCAGGTAGGACTTCAGAGAGACAGTGCTAGATTTTTAGAGCAGCCTTCCTCCACCTGGTGCCCTCCAGATGTTTTAGACTTCAACTCCCATCATCCCCAGATGGCACAGCCAATGGTCAGGAATGCTGGAGAGCACCAGGTTGGGGAAGGCTGTTTCAGTGCTTCATTGGTTCTCCCAAAAGCAAACTGCATGCAGAGCCAAGTCTGCTTCTTGCCAGGCAAATGCAGCAACTTGGATTGTTGCCTCTTGGCTTGGTATAGCCTACATTGCCAGCATGCATCAGCACCTGGCATCTTTGGACAGTTGCCAGGACCCCAGCACCCTGGCAGGATCTATTGCCCTGGCCTCCCTCTCCTTAATTCCTCCCCCCAAGTTCAGCACACTCAAAAAGCACCAGGTGGCTGGATTTAGCCACCTCTGTAATTTCCCACAATGCCCCTGAGCGAGTGTCACTCTGGGACATTCGGGGAAATTAAAAGGGTAGAAAGAAGACCCAGTCACCCAGCACTGCTTGGAGTATGCGTATGCCTATGTACTCCATGGGCATGAGGGTGCCGTTGCACTCATGTCCTGCTTGTGGGATCCCCTGGGCAGCTAGTTGGCCAGTGTGTGAACAGAATGCTGGACCAGATGGACCCTTGGCCTGATCCAGCATGGCTCTTCTTCTGTTCTTATGCTACCACCACAGCCACATAAGCATATCAGGGCTGCATAGAGTTGGGGGACCAACAGCTGTGCACTGGGCAAACTCAGAGCCAGCCCTGTTTGCTGGCAATTTCTGCATTGTGGGAGGGAACAGATAATTCTCATTCTTTTGAGACGATAACCTGATTGCAGCAATTGAAGGAACACTGAGAATAGCTTAGATACATGATAGCTATTGATTTCCACTTTCCTGCAACAGAGATCTCATTATCTTAGAGGGTTTTCAGTAATTCTGACTGCCATATTCTTTAGTAAAACCTATAGCATTCCATTGTAATAATTCCACAAGATAATAAAAGGGGAAGTGGGGGGGAAACCCCAACAATTGCTTTTGCTGATCATTGTACTGCAAAATAAATTCTAGGGAATTCTAAGGTTTGATTCAGTTCCTCACTTAAATCCGACATACTACAAGTGGACTAATGTGGTCAAACTGCTCTTACCATCAAGATGTTTCTCTCCTATCGTTCAGCTGAAATCTATCTCCTGTTACATCATCCAATTAGATTTAGTTTAGCCCTCTGTGGCTTGTCCCTCGCCTTTCACAAACTAAGGTAATGGGTGGAGAAAAAGCAAACACTCCTTACCATTGTTTGCTGGGAAGTGGAGAGCCCAACTCAGTCACCAGGTATGCCTCTTTCTTGGCTACCTGGATGCTCATGTTGAAATGAGGTCAGGTCATCATCCCATGAAGCTGATTGGTGGGAGATTCAGGACAGATAAAAGGAAGTACTTCTACACACAGTACATAGTTAGACTACGGAATTTCATTCCACAAGATGTAGCGATGGCCACCAATTTGGATGGTTTTAAAAGGGGATCGGACAAATTCGTGGAGGAGAAGGCTATCAATGGCTACTAGTCCTGATGACTGTATTCTACCTTCAGTATCAGAGAGGCAGTATGCCTATATGTACACCAGTTGTTGGGGAACATGAGCAGGTGGTTTCTGTTGCACTCATGTCCCCTGGGTTTCCTATGTGCAGCTGGTTGACCACTGTGTGAACAGAATGCTGGAATAGATGGACCTTGGTCTAATCCAGCACCACTCTTGCGTGCTTATAATTTTTCTGAGCCTGCTCAGAAATATCCTTTCCTGCAAAGATCATGGTGACATGTGGAAGTTCCCTTTGGGTGGCTTTTCATGTTGCAGGAAGCATCAAGCAGCATGTGGAAGTTACACACCTGCTTTTTGCATTTCTGCTGTAACATGCAAAGGAAAACCTGAACATCTTCCCATGGGGAGATACACATGCTGTAGCTGTATCTGGAGCTCACACATCTCCCTTCTTCGCAAATGACTCCAGAAGCATGAAAAGCAGGCACATGATTTATTACCTGTTTCTCTGTGCTTCTTGTAAACTCCAAAGTCCTTTTCGGGGTCACTTCTGAAAGCACCTTATATCCTTAATCAGGACTTGCTTATTTTGTAAAGCCCCTGAAGACATACCTAGTCCACTGATGCAACTTGTGGGCTCTGAGAACTGCAGCATGGAGGCAGCCTCCTGACCTGGTGATGGACGAATCTGTCATTTTTATTTCTTTCAGTTTTCCACTCTTTAGTTTGGTTCATTCCATTTCTGTATCAGTTTGATTTTTTGCTTGAAAATTCATACCCATTTCCACATGCAATTTCTTCAGGTCTACACATTGTGTGTGCAATTTCCCAAAATATATGCATTTTGGAACCAATTTCCCCTAATATAATGTATTTGCATTAAAAAAAATGTGAACCAAACACAGTGAGAAGCAGGAATGTACACCTGATTCTGTGCCATAGCCAGATCACAGACCCGCACCCTCCTGTTTGGATGCTTCACAAACTGGTTAAGGGCAGTCTAGGAAGCAGAGTCAGTCACAGTAGGCACGGTCAGGTTACACAGGTATAGGTAGTCTAGTCGAGGTAGACAAGTCAAGACATCACTGGCAACAACAAGGCAGAAACCGTATGAGGGCAAATAAAAACAGGACCTTGGATAACGCCAAGTGGCTCCTGCTGGCAGGAGCTCTCTCCTACTGGAACAATAGGAGGATGTTGTTTCAGCAAGGAGCTAAATCCAACTGAAGCCTTATGTAAGCTAACAAGACCTGTCCACCACTCCTGAAGGGGCTGACTGAACTGTTAAAAGACACTCACCTGATTTTGCAGTCTTAGGGCTGGTTCTCACGACATGGGAACCCCGGGGGAGCGGAAGCCCCGCGCGGTTCCCGTGCCGTGCGAACGCCAGCCAGGGGCGCCCCGTGGGACGGCCGCACACGGGAAGCACAGAAAGTCACCATGGGTAGTAGAGGGGTAAGCCCCTACCCTGTGTGGCCGCCCTGCCATGTGGACAGTGGGCAGCCATCCCGCGGGGGCCTCCCATGGCTGCACAGAGGCGGCAGCCCAGAGTGGCCAGAGCTGTGGCCGCTCCGGCCTGTAGGGGCAAATGGCCGCTGGGCATCCCAACCTGCTGCCCCCTAGCGCCAGGAGGCCCACGCTGCCACGCGGGAACTGCCAGCTCCACTGCGGTCCGCCCATGCGTGCGGGGCACAGGTCATCTGCGGTGCCCCGCCAGACCCTGCGGATGACCCCGTGGTACCTCCCCGGCTCGCCGCCCGGGTCGTATGAACCGGCCCCAAGACTTCTGCAAGCATGGGGTGATGGAGGTTATGCTGGGGACTCGTCCTCTAAATCACGAGATGATGGCAGGGCTGTGTCCTACCCCTGAGGAAGCACCCTGTGTGCCTCATCCTCATCATTGTCCTCTGCTGCACACTGGGACATCTGAGGGATGGGGCTCGTGACAAGATGTTCCCAAATTCTCCGCCAACTGGAATCCAGCGAAGAACCCTGGCTACCAGCCTGGGACTAAGCATTTTTTGAGGGGGATCAGAGCCTGCAATGGAATCTAACCTGATCCAGGATATATTCATGACATCTGGAAGAACCAACAGCTGGTGAAAATGCCATCTGCTGGCCACATTGAAGGCTTACAGTATCCAAGGTGGTATCCCGGATTGGTCCAGGGATACCTTTGAGGCATTTATAGTGTACCATCTTGTATCTCCCAATTGCAAGATTCCCACTGATTTCACTGGAGGCTTGGAGCATACAAGGGGGCCTGCTAGGGCAGCCCGGAACAAGCTTGGAGTGTTCTAGGACATTGCTTCGCGTGCTCTAACCATGTCTAGTGTGACCAGCAGGTGGTGTTTTTGCTGAATTCAGTAGCTATGATTGAGACATGAGATGTGGCAGCCTAAAATGGCTCAAGGAATGAACCTAGGTTCTCCAAACTGGGAATGTGCAAAGAGACCAGTTTGGCCTCTTTGCAAATACCTGTAACAGATTGAAGAATCCATTCTAGTTTTTGCGATGCATTCTAAAATTGTGGTAGAGCGGAAAGGGTCCATCCCCATCTCTACCTAAACTATACAGAGCAGAACCACTTGAGTTTCACTCATTAGAGGTGCAATCCTATGTCCCTCCGACCTTGTCTGGGAGGTCATAGGATTGGGCATAGAAGGCACTGTGACCTTGCTTGCAGCACCTGGAGCACACATACCCCGCCTCATAGCTGGTGTGGTTCTTTCCACTCCAGCAGGGAACCAAACATGAAAGACCATGTTCTGTTCCCCACAGGGGTGCGTTCATGGGGGTGGGGAGGGGAGGATCAAGGCAGTATTTATTTATTTATTATTTACATTTATTTATCGCCCATCTGGCCGGCAACCGGCCACCCTGGCCGATGTACATAGGATAAAAACAAGATAAAATACATTTAAAACAATATAAAATTTTTAAAATCTTAGCCCACCCCATATTCCCGCCTGAACAGCCAGGTTTTTAATGAGCGGCGGAAGCTCAGCAGAGAGGGGGCATGGCGGAGGTCACTCGGGAGAGAGTTCCACAGTACGGGGGCCGCCACAGAAAAGGCCCTCTTCCTCGTCCCCACCAGCCTAGCTGCTCTGGCTGAGCTGAAGGGACAAGGAGAAGGCCGTCTGTGGCAGATCCTGTTATATCAGCCTCTCCTCCTCGTGAGGAGAGGTAAAACATCTGGACAGCTGAAATCGGCCATCTAGATGTGTTTGAGGGTGAGGGGAGCACAGTGGATATCCTATATGCCATGCTCCTCCCACCCACAATAGGATGCCCATAATCCTTCCCAGTTCAGAGGCTTCCGGGCAGCCTCATAGGATCAGGCTGCCCACCAGACCATCTTGTTTCATCAAAGAACAAGTCCATCTTCTCTCAGCACCATATTTTGCAATGGGGAAAAAAAAGCAGCTTTCTCTATTAGTTTGTCAGAATTAATGCTCTAGATCAAAGCAAATTCGTTTTCCTGCAAGACATATGCCGTATCATTTTCTCATTTGTATTATGAATTTTATGCTTACATGATTTTTGAAAAATGCCTGTTCAAGGTAATAATAATAATAATAAAAAAAGATACTTTGCCAGGCAACCAACACTATTGCAAATGGCTCAACAGACACGGGGTGTTTGGAAATGGAATGATTTATCTGTACATATTTAATAGAGTTAGGAAAAGTTCAACATGATCCAGTTTTTGATTACATTGAAAAATAACAAAGCTTAATCCATTTAAGCAATTAAAAAATGCAGATTGTCTGGAGACAATCTAGGTATGAGAACTAATGACTCAATGTATCTGTGTGACGCAAAGAGAAAAAGTGAGACAGTGAGGGAGGAATATAGAATAGCCTGATTCAACAATGTTATTAAAAACAAAGTTTGCTTTCAATGAATTTTCATGACAAGTATTATTTAGAAACAACAACAACAACAACTGAGGAAAGCCTTGTGCCCTGAATCTAGCCAGAGAGATCAATACAGACACCTGTTAATTTAACTAATGAAGTTGGACATCATAGCTCAGTAGTAGACAGAACACCTGCTTTGCATGCAGAAGCTCCCAAGTTCAATCCCCAGCATGGCCAGCATCTCAGGTAGGACTGGGAAAATTCCTTCCTGAAACCATGGAGAGCACTGCCAATCAGTGTCAAAAGCCAGTGTCAGAGCCATTGTGGCATAGTGGTGAGAGTGTTGGACTCAGGAGATCCGAGTGTTGGACTCAGGAGATCCGGGTTCTAGTCCCCGCTCGGCCATAAAACTCACTGGGTGACTGTGGGCCAGTCACTGACTCTCAGCCTAACCTTCCTCACAGGGTTGTTGTGAGGATAAAATGGAGAGGAGGAGGAGGATTATGTAAGCCGCCTTGGGTTCCTTGCAGGAAAAAAGGCGGGGTATAAATGAAATAAATAAATAAATACTGTGCTAGATGGACCAATGGTCTGACCTCAGTATAAGGCAGTTTCCCATACTCTTGTTCTGATGTACTCTAGCTCAATTTAAAATCAGAACCAGAAAAAAGAACTCAGGGGAGAAGTGATGCTTGCCTCATCTTGAAGTTAAGTATTATGAGCCAGCAAGCTTTGAATTCTTCACTAAAGAGTTACAAACTCTGGCAGCATCACTAGGCACCTTGGGATACATAGAAAGATGGGATATACATTTAACAAACAAATTAGTAGATGCTACTTCATCTCCTAAACTACCTCATGGGGTTGCTGCTATACTCCCATGCACCCTTATACTTCCTTGAGCTCCTGGAGGCAGGTTAGAAATATGCTGCATGAACAGGCAGCAAATAATCAACAGAAAATATAATGCAAAAAATTCCCAACTCATTGACAGCAGTTTATTGATCCCGTAATATACACCCATTAAAATGTGAAGCTAGGGATTAATGATTGATTTAGAGAGCGATTTGCCTCGGCTTGCCAGTTATGAATGGAAGTGATCTCTATCATATGTTCTATCTTTTCTTCTTGCACACGAAAAGGTCATCAAAGTTGCACCAGTGCTTTATATGACGGCACCGTTGCTACAAATGCTTTGAAGTACGATTAAGTAAGTCTGTATATCTTTTATATCGCCTGTTCAGCATTATGCTGACCTTACTGGCACCGCAACTATTTCCTTATTCTAAAAGCCTGGTATATGCCACAAGGTTGTATATCAATTTTTCAGGGTCAAGCTAGACATGAGAGCAGGCAGGCCTACGACGTGCCAAATCGGTTGGATAGATGATGGGGTGCTCTAAATCGCAGTGTGGACAGGTACGGGTGTGGAAAGCTGAACCCTCCCCCCTACACATCACCCTTACCCCCAACCACATTTGTTAGCTATTTTTCTCTCACACACAGTAGGAGTGGTAGCCACAGGGGAGGCTGGTGACTCCTGTGCCATTGGGGCTCCTAATCCATTGCCGCTTTTATTCTGAGCTTTATAAGAGCAATCCATGGTGCCGTACTCCATCCTCAAAATAGGTTCACCACCATGGTGACTCGGGAGATCCGGGTTCTAGTCCCCGCTCGGCCATGAAACTCACTGGGTGACTTTGGGCCAGTCACTGACTCTCAGCCTAACCTACCTCACAGGGTTGTTGTGAGAATACAATGGAGAGGAGGAGGAGGAGGATTATGTAAGCCGCCTTGGGTTCGTTGCAGGAAAAAAGGCAGTGTATAAATATAATAAATAAAGAAATAAATAAAAATGGAGCGCCACGGATAGCTCCTATCAAGCTCAGAATAAAAGCTGCAATGGATAAGGAGTGTCACTGAGTGACATCGGAGTCACCAGCCTCCCCTGATGGTAGAGTTTCAGGTGAACTGGAAGTAACTTCCACTAGGAGAACTGGGGGAGAGGGTCAACTCCATCTTCATCTCCTCACCCACGCTGTACTTAAATACCACCCCTATTAACTTTTTAGGGAATAAGCAGGATCTGGGTTGGGTCCTACTGGCATCATTTCTGGTTGCTCTC
Organism: Shinisaurus crocodilurus; assembly: GCA_021292165.1. Taxonomy (NCBI): domain Eukaryota; kingdom Metazoa; phylum Chordata; class Lepidosauria; order Squamata; family Shinisauridae; genus Shinisaurus; species Shinisaurus crocodilurus. Next base: position 21,371,396 of record CM037877.1, on the reverse strand, counting down.
GCAAAATGACAGGGAAATAGAAATGATTTCTATGAAACAGTGAGTTGCTCAGATATATGTCTTACAGCATTAACTTCCACCACTATCACCGTCCCAATCCTGGCATAGTGTTAAGTGGCTTTCTTTCTTTCTTTCTTTCTTTCTCATGTTTAACCATTCAACCACAGCTAAATTAGGGATGTATGATCATTTCGTTTTTACTCATAAAACATGCAGGCAGGCATGCCCTGTTCAAAGCCCCGAATGTGAGCATGTGTCTACCAAAATTTTTCACAAATTGTCGAAAGCGTGCTTACATTAATCTCATTTGCAATTCCCAGTTTGATTTGCGCAAATTTCCTCAGTAGATGTAATCAGCCCCGCCTTAGTCTATGGAGGAAATCTGCGCATATTTCTGGAGAGTTGCACAAATCTCTCATTCAATCACTGCTCGATTTGTACAAATCTGTTTGTGCAAAGCAAGCAGTGATTTCAAATGCAAATGAGAATTGGGCCTGAGAAGAGCATCAAGATGATGGTCGGAGAATCCTAGTGCTCTCAAACATTGCTCATTCACCCATTGCCTTCTATGTAATCATGTACTATAATGGGTTTTGGGGTTGATCTGGATGATTTCCTCAAAGTTCCTCCCCGCTCCCAAATTTAGGATTGCTCTGTCAATGTCTTTGTGTTGAAAATCCATGGCCTCCTTCCTGTCTTTGACCCTAGGATTCGCTTTGGTGTTGGAAGGAGATAGGGAGATGTGCTTCTTCAGAATTCAGGAGCTAGTTTGTAAAGGAGAAGAGAAATATAATGCATATCGATGCATCACTACATTATGCCACCCATGTGCTCTTGATGTCAGCTCCTGGGGATCCAGATTTAAGCTGGATCAACTGTGCTACTGGCAGATCCTGCATCCAACCCATGGTTCCTTCTTCTCCCTACTTCCAAAGCTAGGTCCAAGGATGGGGGGGGGGGTGAGGCTTAGTTTTGAGGGTGATAACTTGGAAAATGGGTGTGCTGGATTGGAGGGGGGTAGAGGCAGGACAAAATGTAATGGGACAAAGGTGAACACCTCTACTATGCCCCTGAATGCATTGATAATAAAGACCTGGAGAAATCGGAGTGATCTCCTATCTATTTTGTCAATTTTTAATAGGGAGCATAAATCCAGCTTAGAAAAAGTGAGTGCTGAATTTCTGAGAATGAACTAGGAAACACAGGATTAAATGGCTCTTAGGGAACTAGTCCATATTAATAAGATTAGTAATTAGAAGCAAGCGTCCTCTTGCTTTTTTAAAATTATGGTGTAATGATAGCTGTTTATAGGCTTATCTAAACTATTCATAGATGGAAAATTATTAAGTAGATCTCCCAGAGACTCAAATTCCAAGGAATAAATTATTACTTGCAGTAGCAAAGGAAGCCATGTGAACCTTCCTCCTCCGTAACACTAAAATAGCAGGATATTATTTCCAGTGTTCTCCATCTTATTTATTCTGATAGAAATGATAAACTAGAAATAGCTTACAAGGTGGTTCTGAAATCTACCAGTTTGGGTGAGGAATCAGGGTTGAATTGCATAATATGTTAAATACATAGCATGCAACTCTCCCTTCCTTTGCTTTTTACTCACATGAAACCATGTGGGGTCATAGATTTCATAGATCATAGAGTTGGAAGGAGCCTACAAGGCTATCGAGTCCAACCCCCTGCTCAATGCAGGAAACTAGAGGAGGGGTCTCCCATCCAAGTAATAACCAGGCTTGACCCTGCTTAGCTTTCCACGCTCAGTTCCAAAATTCACCTCATCCCCACCTCCTGCAGGGGCTGAAAAACAGCTTCCACTGGCTTCCATGGAAGCTTTTTGTTTGTTTAGCCCCATGAGGAGGGCGGGTTTGGGAAACAAGCAGCAGGAGGGAATGTTAAGCCTCCCCTGCCCATACGCTGTGCTCCTGATCTGGATCAGGGCCCCACACACTTACTTGTGAGCAAAAATAAAGAGAGGATAAGCTGCAAGCTGCATAATTAACATATTAATTGAAGCGAACCAGGAGGCTTCCAATCAGCCGATGCAGGGTGGGAGGAGCAGTGGAGGAGATCTTCACCTCCCCATCCTAGTGCCCTGCATATTTCACTAGGTGGGCTTTTTAACACAACTAGCGACAGTGCTTCAGTGAGGGAGGGAAGTGGCTGGAGGAGGCTCAGGATAGCGAGTATTCCTGGCCTCTCCAGTCTCCTCCCCTCCCATTGGAGCACCCTGTATCCCCCTCTTTGAGGTCAATTAAAGCACCACTAGAGGAGATTCAACTCACTGGTGGTAGTACAATTTGCAGATGGACGAATCTGTCAATTTTGGTTTCTCATTTTTCCAATCTTAAGTTTGGTTCATCCTGAACTTAGAGAATTTTATTTTTAAAAGCTTGCATGAAAATCCACAAGCATTTTTGTGCACGTTTGTCATAATAATATATGTATTTTTAATGCAATTTTGCTTAATGTACAGATTTTTGCAAGCAAGTTTCCTAATATCGTGCATTTTTGAACATCATTTTCCTTAACATCTTTGTATGTATTTTTTTTTAAAAAAAATAAAATTGGAGAACTCAATTGCAAAATTAGGAGAAGTGCAAATTTTGAAGGATAACTGAGTTTCGGTTCACATTGTGGTTCAAAAGTGCAAAATTAGGTAAGTTCGTATTTAACTGCAAACTGAACGAATTTCTCTCCCATCCCTACGCCGAATTACCATATGGTGGGTGTAAAATTGGTGCTACCTTCCAAAACCTTCTATATTGTCCAGACATGTTTTAAAATCTTAAGGACACAATCCTCTACATGGTGAGACAGAAAAGTCCTACAAATATGCTGGCAGGGGAATGCTGGGAGTTCTAGGACTTTTTCCAGTCTAAATGTGCACAGAATTGTGCCCTTAATGCTTCTAGCATTGCACAACTCATTATAAGCATTTTGGGTTTCCAAGAATTGCATTCATTTTCTCTAGTAATTATTAGAAGAAAATAATAATAATTAGAAATCTACTTTTTCCCTTTCTCCCACTGTGCTGCTCACTTGGGGTTTATTGAGTAAAATTTCTAGTTATTATGTAAAGGAGGTGGATGGAAAAATACCCAAATATCCACTGAAGATTTAGTATGTGGAATATTCCATGTGCCCTGCAATCCTATACATATCTACTCTGAAGTAAACCCCTTTAAGTGCAAGGAGTGTTTACTCTCAGTCAGACTGTGCAATCCAATGCCTGTTTTTCTCAGGCATAAGTCCCATTGTCTTCAATAGGGCTTACATCCTAGTATAGGATTGTGGCCTTAATCAATTTCCCACTTGCAGAATATAGAGATATTTTATTTATTTATTTATTTATTATATTTATATCCTGCCTTTTTTCCTTCAAGGAACCCAAGGCGGCTTACATAATCCTCCTCCTCCTCCTCCTCCTCCTCCTCCTCCTCCTCCTCCTCTCCATTTTATCATCACAACAGCCCTGTAAGGTAGATTAGGCTGAGTGTCTGTGACTGGCCCAAAGTCACCCAGTGAGTTTCATGGCCGAGCGGGGACTAGAACCCGGATCTTCCTGAGTTCCAGTCCAACACTCTAACCACTATGCCACACTGGCTCTTCCTTGATTCTTTTTCTGCCTAGCCTGCAACAGCCACATTTGTCTAGATTTGCTATGTGCTGAATCTTCAGAAGAGAACAATCCCTCCATCTGTCAAACAGAGTTGGCCCCAAAGCATGCTGTAAACCATTGGGTTCTAGATTATGAGAGAGTCTCCCTATTCACTTCCTCCACGCTATGCATAATTTTGTACACCTCTATCATGTCTCCCCTTACTTGCCTTTTTTCTACGATAAAAAAAACCACCCAGCTGCTGTAAGTAACCTTTCCTCATAGGGGAGTTGCTCCAGGGCAAGATGTTACTATTACCAAAGGATGAGTGGGCTGGGTGGGTGGGTGGGTGGAGACAAGGTGGGTATGGGGAGACTGATGTGGCCAGCAGGGGGTAAAAGGGGGGAGACAGGCAGAGGGGAGGCAGATGCAGCAGCAACAATGGCAGGTGATGGCGAGAGAGAGAACTTGCACCTGCTCTGGTCCCACAACATCAGGAGAGCCACAAATTGCTCACCCTAGTACAGTGTTCTCCAACCTTGGGCCCCCAGATGTTTTTTGGCCTACAGCTCCCAGCATGCCCCAGCCAGCTAAGCTGGCTGGGTCATGCTGGGAGTTGTAGGCCAAAAACATCTGGGGACCCAAGGTTGGAGAACACTGCCCTAGTAACTGCAAAAGCCTCCGTTTGGGCCATATATGATACTGTGCAATCTCCCACATGCCACTCACACTGTAAAACTCTCGGTATTTCCAAGAAATGCCTTCCTGATCATCTTCCAGGATTCTAGACCCGGAATATTAATCAAAGTCCATTAAAGAAAAGCAAACAAATGGACATCCTCTCTGCATTGCATGAGTGAAACAAACATACGTTAATTTGTATTTCCCAGCTGTTTGCTCATTCGTACTAATGGTAACAAATAGCACAAAAGACTTTGTTAATGATAGTTGACCCTCCAGTCTGCCTCCCTCCATTTCCCAGAAGAATACTGGGTTCTCTCAGAGTACATATTGTATGTCCTAGGAAAAACCAGGACCAGGAGTTATATATCTTAATCTTCCTGATTTTCTGGGGTTCTTACAAATGAGGCTTTTTCTTGTGCAAAGTCTATACCACATTTATTAGATTTTACAGGGGTCCAGATGATGTCGCCTTCCACTTGTAACCCTCCCATGTTTTCGCACTATTTCTTCCATATTTTTTCTTACCACAAGAAATCCAGTAAAGCGGAAAACATGGAATAACTGCACAATGCCTTTTGATTGTTAACACTAGGAGCTGCCTGTGTGGAAGCAGTCCTGGATAAGATTAAGAAGCTATTGAATAACATCTGATCTGACTTCTTTTTACCACCTGATCTTTGGCTAAGCAAGTTGTCAAGCAGTGGCGATAGAGGCCATGAACATGTTGCTGGAGGAGTGCTTTTTATGCAATGCCATGTACTAATGTACGAGAACAAAACACATAAAGATCAGTCATAGGCCCACCAAGGTTCATCTGCATCTCTGCACAATTATGGAGCTTACTGTGTGGTTTTGTATTGTGGGAAAGTAACACACTCTCTGCCTCACAGAAGGAAGGAAACAGGAAACAAATGCTAGTGTTGCGCTGAATATGTTTATCCTTTTGGTTTTGTTGGGGTGGAGGCAAGGCAAAGACTTGAGGCTTGGAAAGTGGTGGATTTTTAATAAATTTCTAACTAGGGAGTGATGGGGCAGGGGTAAGTTTTAAGAGCTTTTAAGAGCTTAAAGAGTTTTATGTTGCATGGGCTGCAGACTGAAAGCCTCTCTGAGAAGAGCGGCCTGTGACACTGTGAGTGCATGTGGGGCATTTTAAAAGTAAAAATCAAAACAAAACAGACCCCCTTCGACACTTCGGATACTTAATGAGGTGGCCTCAGGGTGGCCCAAGACATTTTGCTGCTGAGGCGAAGGGCAAGATGGTGCCCGCTCCTAGTCCATGTACAAAGGTCAGCTGGACTGGCAGATGAATCTGTCTTCAGCACTGATGATGGGACAGCATCCTCCGCTGCACCTGAAGGAGATAGGCTAATTCAGGGGGTGCAGAACGGGCTGCATGGCACACAGGTCTCTCCTCCAACACCTCGCAGCATCTGCTGCCTGAGGCAACTGCTTCACTCTGCCTAATGGTAGGGCCAACCCTGGTAAGGTAAATGGAACTCCTCGATGAAATTCTCCCCCACTCTGTGAAAGGGGCAGAAAAAGCAACACTTTTTTCACACTTAAGGGAGAAAATTCTCAAAATTAGGGAGCAGGGTTCAGCCCCAGCACTAAAATTAAATATATATTGACCTGCTTCGCATGACATGGTCAGCTCGTCATTGTGGGTTATTTAATCCACAATGAGCTGTGGGGCATGCGGGGTGCATGCTGTGGCCAATTGGGGGTTGTACCATGTTGTCTGAACCTGGTCATCATGGGTCTTTTGAGGGTTAAACAACCCTCACTTAACCCACAATTTGCAGTAGGGGTCAAATCAAGTGAGGGTTATTTAACCTTCAAATAACCCATGATGACTGGGTTCGGATGACATGGCGCAACCCTTGATCAGCCCAATTGGGGGTAGCACAATCAAAATGGTGTCCACGCATGCCCAGCACATGCTGCAGTGCATCGTGGGTTAAATAACTCAAAATGAGTAGATCATTCCATGTGAATCGGCCCATCATAACTCATCCTGTGTCCCTGGGATCAGGCAGGGAAGAAAGCTAAGGGAAACTATTTACATTAACATGGCAAACAGGATTGCTGCCTGCAAACAGGCGTAGTGATGCTGAAGACAGACCCGAGGAAGGAGGAAGAAAAGGAGAGAACAAAACTCAATAGACCAGACATCAGAAAGTAGAGGAAAAGTGAACATGAGCAACATGAGAACAAGTGGATTGAAATGATTTCTTATGACAGGACATGGCTGCTATCCAACTAGTGACATACACAACTGACAACATTGCCACGTAACCAAGAGTGATTTGTTTGTTCATTACAGGGACTGATACCCTACCTATCAAAAATGTTCCCTGGGGAACATTACACAAAAAAAACATAAAAATACAGTCATACAATGCTGCTTGGGTTTGGGCCATTTGTGTGCAAGGTTCTTTTTTTGTTTTGCTTTGTTTGTTGCTACATATTTTTATTGTTATAATTGTTCATTCATCCATTATATTTAATCCATAAGAACAATAATGATTCATCCTATGCACTAGACTCAAGAGGAGCCCTTTCAAGCATACTGGAGGGCCTCGGCATGTTCAGCAAATGCATGTAAGGTGCTGGTTGGGTGGGATCATTGCACCATGCTCTCCACCTCACTCTTTGTGTGTTCTACAGCACGCATGCAATGTGCACAGAAATACACCTCTCCCCATGCTCAGGAACCCTGCAACCACACTTCCCTAAGCATGTTCAGAGACACACACACACCCCACACACAAAACATTGGAAAAAGTCAAAGAGTGACTGCCAATCCGTCTCTCCACGTACACGGTTGAGAATTATGTGTACTACTTTTTATTTTTGAATGGATCTGGTTTATGCTGGTAGAAGGGTCAGTAAGTAACCACTTAGAGATCTTTTTAAATATGGCAAGCGGTATATAGTTGCAAGCCAATCCTTTGGTGATGCCATCTATCCAGCTTGGCGGGACAATACTGGAAAATGTCGATCATTTTCTCTATCTTGGCAGCTATCTTTCTGTTACAGCTACACGACAGTGAAATCCAGCATCGTCTGAGCTCTGCAAGTGCCGCATTTTCGAATGAAACATAGAGTGTTCGAGGATCGGGATATTTGTAAGAAGACCAAAACACTGGTTTATGAAGCCATTGTATTACCAACTTTATTGTATGCCTGCGAAACATGGACTATCTATAAACGTCACTTCCACCTCCTTGAAAGGTTTCATCAACGTTGCCTCCGGAAAATCCTGCAAATTACTTGGGAAGATAGGCGAACAAATGTCAGTGTACTGGAAGAAGCAAAGACTACTAGCATTGAAAAAATGATCCTTCAACGCCAACTTCAGTGGACCGGTCATGTTGTTCGAATGCCTGACTGCCGTCTCCCAAAGCAGTTACTTTACTCCCAACTCAAGGATGGAAAGCGGAATATCGGTGGTCAATATAAGAGGTTTAAAGATGTTCATAAGGCTAATCTAAAAAAATGCAATATAAACATCGAAAACTGGGAAGCTCTGGCCCATGAACGATCTAAATGGAGGTTGGCCTTTCACAAAGGTTCCATGGACTTTGAAGAAGCCCGAGTGCAAGGTGAAAGGGAGAAACGTGCTAAGCGAAAAGCACGTCAAATGAATCCTTTACAGGACCATCTTCTATCTGGTAACCTGTGTCCTCACTGTGGGAAGCTGTGTGGATCTAGAATTGGCCTCCACAGTCACTTACGGACCCATCGCTAGAGTCTACACAATCTTCTTTAGAATCTCCTCCTTTTATCCCGGAAGACAATCTTACTCGGTCACGAGTGATCGCCTGATGATGATGATAGTTCTAATAAATAAACAAATAATCTTACCTTCTGAACTGATATTTGTTTTAACATGGGGGTCTTGCAACAAAAATGTTGCAGTGTAGGGTTTCAGCCAGCCAGTCATGCCCTCTTCCACGATATTCCATTCCATTCCGTTCCCCTGCCCCATCTCCATTCCCTGCAACTGTCTGTCAGAATTCTGTGCCCTCTGAGCAGGCTCATTGGGCTGTTTGGGTTTTTTCCCACCCCCACCCTTTAGGGATTCCATCTAAAAATAAATAAATAAATACTTTTGCACATCTTGGATCTCTCCCCAAACTTGTTGATCTCTCTCTCTCTCTCTCTCTTACATGTGGATGATGACATTTTGGCTACATATGGAAACACACTTGAAGAATGAGTTCACTATTCGTATAAAAGATGGAGTTTTGTTTATATTTATTTGATTGTTGGTTCCGATGGAATAAAATCTGCACATCTCAAGGTCATGTCTGAAAAATATTTTGAGACGGTTTGTTGAATGTTCTTCCTTCTCTTAAGTAGTTGGCAAGTCTGACTTTGTGGTAAAACATATTGAACGAGGCTTTCATTTCATTCCTTGATGAAGTGGACAAACTCCATTAGGCAGACATGGACTAGGAGAACTGACCATGTTTATCTGGAGAGCTAAAACTCTTCTGCACTGTCATGTAGAATGCTTAATGATTTGCATTCTGAATGTTTACCCTTGGCGGTATTGTGGTTCCTGATATTGTCTGTCGAACTGCCAATTATGTCCAATTAATGAGCCCTCTGTTATTGCATCTTAACAACAGATGTGAGTAGCAAAAATATTTATATTCAGTAATTTTCCACTGGCTTCCAGACCGTTCTTGTTCTGTGATTCAGAATCAAACTTGAATGGGAAAGCACTTAAAAGGCAATCATATCTGCATTGAGGGATAGAACATGTTATCGTGCTTTGTGGATGTTCATTTGATTAAAACAAAGGGTGTTTTTCTTTCAATAAAGCCTCTGTGTAAAGAAGGAGAAAAAGAGTTCAGGATATGTTTGTTATCCATTGCAACAAGTACACTGCAATATGTACACTGCACAGTACACTGGAGTAGAGGTACTAGCTAAGACTAAGAGGGCAAACAATATTTACATGGCATGCTGGCTGTTTGACAGTGAAACTGTTACTGTTCCCACAAAGATGGTGATGTGAAGCTAGATTTCTGGGTTTTATATGGGAAGGTGAAATGCAAATCAGTATCATCTGATTGGTGGTCATTTGAACATTCTAAAGGTGGTTCTTGGTCCTGGGCTTAAAAAGAAATGGTGGACCGGAATGCTGGCTGCGACAAAGCTGATTGGCTGGAGGTTTCTGGCTGGAACAAATATAAGGAGCTGCTCAGCAGCAGTTTGGGGAGAGCAAGTGTCATCAGGAGAGCCTGAGGAAGACGTCAACCAGGAAGAAAAGCAACAGCAAGACAAAGCAGGGAACCAACCTAGGAGCTGAGAGCACTCACGGCAGGAGCGGAAGAAAGTCTGCTATTGAGGAGAGGAAGACTCCTCCCAAGGCAGCCTTTGGGAATAGCTGAGTCCACAGCAATTGCTGGACCAAACTGAAGACTCCAGGGGAAGTCTGGTGAACAGCCTTAAATGTTCCAATTTGTAGCCCAACCCCACCAGAGGGGAGAGTACTTATCAAGTCCTCAATGCCAGGCCTGTGAGTTAAGTGTTGTGGAGCTTGATAGAGAATTGGCCTATCGCTGGTTAGGGAAAGGACCTAAAACTTCAACAGCCAGATATTTATGGTAGCAATTACATAATTAATCTTTATGTTAAGTCTTTTAAAGAACCAGTCCAGTAACAATAATTTGGAAAGCTGTATTGTTTTATTCCTCTTAATAAAAATTTGCCATAAAATGACACAAATCTCTGGTTTGGTTTGTCCCATGCCTATGACCAGTTCAGGCATAAAAAGGGGGTTAATAAATAACAGGGTTTATGTTTTACAGTGGCAGCAGAATTGCTTAGGGAGTAGTATTGGGGAAATATATCTCTTTGGTTTCCTGATATATTTTGGTGGTAGTTGGGGACATGCCAATACCCGTATATATGTACATACCACCCCACTTACTTCCACACACACTGAGTGGCCTTGGGCCCATGGCTATCTCTCCTAAGCATTCTCACTAGGAGTGTCATTTCCACTTGAGCAGGGGTCCTCACAGAAGAAAGCCCCCCTGCTCAAATGCTTGTGAGCAGAATTGAGGTGAGTGCAGTCCTGCTTGCAGCCACCTGAGAGCATACCTGTGTCACTGTGTGCACACCTCGATTCTATGTACACCATGCATATTTTGAACTGGTACCTGAATGAAGTGATGGATTGGATGAAGGCCAAAAAAACTGAGTCTGAGTCCTGACAAGATGGTGAGTTGTCTTTGGGCAAGCAATTCCTGGGGATGGGAATTTAAGAATTTTCCTGTTCTAGAAGCAAGTGGTTGCACTCCTCTGGAAAGGCCAGGTACATAGCTTGGATACATAGTGTCCTCTATGGCCAGGAGTTTTGGTTGACATGCCAACGATGCTGTTTCCTGGACAGGGATACCCTGGCCACTATAGTCTATGCGTTGATAAGCTCACATTTAGATTGCTGTTATGTGCTCTGTGCAGCTGCATGTGCTCTATGTACCAAGCACCCTTGTGCTTGGCCCAGAAGCACAAGGGTGCAGAATGCAATGGTGCAGAATGCAATGGTCTGGCTGCTGAGTGGGGCACCTCACCATGCACATATATAACACTACCATTAAAGCAACTGCACTGGCTGCCTATTAGGTACTGAGCAAATCTTAAGGTTTTGTTGTTGACACATAAAACCTTGAACAACTTTGGACCAGCTTATGTGACCACCTTCCCCAATACAGACCTTTCTCTCACTAAGATCATCAGAGGAGGCCTTGCTAGTCATACCACAGCCTGAAGATCACTAACTGGTGGCAGCCCAGACCAGTCCAGAGGTGGCCCTTCTCCAAACTGGTGCCCTCCTTTTGGAATGCCCTCCCCACGGGTATCTGGGGGCACAGGTGTGGCATGCTTTAGGCAGCTGTTAAAAACTTATTTCTTCACTCAGGCCTTTCCAGACTGTCAGTGCTGGTTTGTGCTGCCCACTTTTTGAATGGTTGGATTCGGATTTTTGAGTTCTGCATTTTCATTTGATGAGGACTTGTATATATTTTTTGCTATTCTCGATTTCAACTGTAAAATGCTTTGAGATATTTTTGGATATGGTAAGTGGTCTATAAATTTCTTAAATAGATAGATAAATAATAAAAGAAAGAAGTGTGAACACCATGGGAAGTGAAAGCTCTCTCAAACCACTTTCAGCTCTCTGTTAAAAACAATTGCCTATCTCTAGCCGAAAGTTACAAAGGATGCATGAATTAGCAAAACCACAGGGATGCAGCTGTCACATTCCCCAACTGTCTACAGTACTGTGATTTATTGTAAGTGATCAGTTCTGTTGAAATATTGTTCCCCTAAAGGAAAGAAAACTAAGTAGGGTTTTCTAAAATGCTACACTATGAGATCATTTATAATTAGCAACATATCAAAACCCATTACCAGTCCTCAGATTATGTCTGTTCTTAGCAGCAGAATCTTCAGTTGATAACCGCAAGCCTCTGAGTGCCAGACTTTATTCCTGCTCATGACTGTTGCTGATTAGCAGGATCTAAGGAACAAAAACCATTTCAAAGGGTGCAATCCTGCACCCTTGATGCTTGTAAGCCCCCAAACTCAGAGGTTTATTATTATTTATTTATTTTATTTCTATACCACCCAATAGGTAAAGCTCTCTGGGCAGTTTACAACAATTCATAAAATAAAATTTCACTTCTAAAATTTACAAACTGAATTTAAAAATGACTTAAATAACTAAGAATAAGTTAATACAACTAGACTGGTTAAAAAGCTGACATAATGGTGCCTGCCCCACTGCATGTACTATTTAGAGCTGTTAAATGCCTTGGCAGAGAGGTCAGTCTTAACCTGGTGCCGAAAGGATAGTAGAGTTGGCACCAGGCGGGCCTCAGCGAGGAGCATGTTCCACAATTGGGGGGCTACCACAGAAAAGGCCCTCTTCCTTGTTGCTACCAATCGAGCCTCCCTCGGAGGTGACAGTCAGAGGAAGGCCCCAAATGTTGAGTGTAGTGTCCAGGTAGATTGTGGTAGGGAGAAGCATCCAGTGCAGAGTGGGAGCAGTGGCGGAGCCAATGTCTGCCTCCCCACACCTCCCGCTCTGCATTTCAGCTAGACAGCCATTTTTGGCTGGAGTGCCATCAGTCTAGCTCATATCCTGCCGGTCCCAGTCTCTTCCCCTTCCCACCACTTGAAATGCCCCCTTTACCCGTCTCTGAGGTCACTTTCCCAACCTCGGAGAGGCAGCCAGCATGGTTCTTTCTGCACCAGCTGCAAGGTGGGGAGAGGGATCAGGGCACGGATCCCCAGCTCCAAGGTGGAAGCGCTGTCTCTGACCTTGGATTTGGGAATCTGAATTATCCTATGGTCCCCTAGACACTGGCTAGGGGCCATAGAATCACTTTCTAAAAGGCCTATATATAGGCATAAATACTGAGGCACCTGAAACAGAACAAGAATCCAGTTTCGCTTCCTTGGACGTAACAAGGAGTTTTCAAGCTGGCTCGCCTACAGATGTCTTTGACCTTTGAAGATATATCATTAAGAATAGGAAGGCACGGCAGGTTGAGGGTCCAGATGAGCTGTGTGAGGGTGTCCTGTTGAAGGGTAACTGAAAAAAGAATGAAAGGGTAAGAAGAAATCATTCACAATGAAGGGTGGTTCCAAAATGTCTTATGATATGACAAGTTCACAGAGAAACAAGAGATAAAGATCTCAAGGGAAAACACTTAAAAAAAAAAAAAAGATTAATTGGTTTCAGTATGAGGATCAAAGCAGACGTTCAGTAGCAGACCCAAATCTGAGAACTTGTGTCTCATGAGTGTGGGTTTTGGGGTTTGTTTGTTTGTTTTGTTTTTGCAGAACAGCTGCAAAGAGGTGTGGGAGGAGGAAACAATTTGCAGTGGAGTAGATGTGGGTGAGTGGCTAGCATCACCCACATAGTCTGGCACTTGCCAAAGGTCCTCACTGAACAGTAGGCGGCCCACCAGGGTCCCGACCCACCTCTGGCTCAGCGGATGCTGCCGCTGTGCCTGCTGAGCCAGGCTAAAAGCAAACACGTGTCGAGCCACTCGGTGAGGTTCCAGGTTCCCAGAGGGCCGCTTTTTACATAGAGAATGCTATAAGATACAGTCATGCCTTGGACTGAGAGCATAATTCGTTCCGGAAACGTGCTTGTAATCCAAAACACTCTTATATCAAAACAAAATCCCCCCAAAAAAATTTGTACAGAGATTTTTAATTTAAGCCGTACTACAGTACTTGTATTGCAAGACGTCACTTGTATATCAAGTAAAAAATAAATAAATAAATATCTTAAAATTTGCTTGTCTTGCAAAACGCTCCCAAACCAAGTTACTTGCAATCCAAGGTATTACTGTATGTTAAAAGCGGACGCTGATTTGCATAGCTTGCGCAAACTGTGGCCGTTTTTGACATATCTTGCAGCATTTTCTACATAAAAAGTGGCCCACTGGGAACCCGGAAGTCGCTTCCCCGGCTCGGCTCGGCTCAGCTCAGCTCAGGAGAAAGCAAGTTGAGCTGGGGAAGCAGGTAGGTGGGACCGAGTTTGGGAGGGTCGAGCCCGATGAGTTCGCTGGACTTCCACCCCCTGAATGAAATCTTCACACATCGCTATCCACATTCCACACCCCAGAGGGCCCCACTGACAAGAGCCCCCTGGACGTGTCCTTCTTCCTCTTCACCAATGCAGACTGCTTGTGCACCTGCCTCTCGCTCTGGCCCAGACAACGACGATGGTGGTGAGATGGAGGAGCAGGAAATGTCACCGCCTATAGAAGTGGCACCGCTCTGGTATAATATATTTGTGATGACCCATTCCCATTAAGAGGTAGAAAGCTTCGTCATTTCTGCACACTTCGGTTTAGCAAGGAGAATGCAGCAGACATTTCAGTATTTCCTCAGCTCCTGGGAAGAAGAGAATGCAATGAACGCTCACTGTGTTTGCATTACACATTTCTTCGGAATCTCTTCGCAAGTTATTATAGGCTTGTAGTTCTCAGTAATAAGGAAACTGCTGCAGGCTTGTCACATACAGTTCATGAAACTAATAACCGCTCCAAAAAAAGGCACTTCTCCGAATGTGAACGCCTAGCACTTATGTACAAGGGAGAGGTGAACTACTCCTTGGCTTGATTCAGAATTTGGCTTGGTGTCTGTTTAACTTTCTCAGGGAACTCTTCAGGGAAGAAGGTTCACCCTTTTCTGAGAAGTCTCTTCCTGTTTGTGTTGGCATGACATCAGCACATGTGCTAATCGGCATGTGTCCTGATGGAGCTATACATCTGCACCTGATCAGATTGCTCCAGGGGGTGTAATATTCAGCCATCCCCTCCCCCAAAAAACAGCACATCCAAGAATGAGAAGCACTTAAGGTCTAGATGGGGTGGGGCCCCAGAAAGACACACTCGAGACAATAGACTGTAATAGAGAAAATGCGGGGGGGGGGGTTGTTTTTTAAGGCTTCCTGGTGTGGTAGTCTGGTCATGTAATTTCACAGTGATTGCAATGACTGCGATACTAGGAGTTTCAGTTGAAAATGAGGGATCAACATTACAGAAAGAACTTTTGCACATGGGTCTACAAAGCAGGGCCAGAGAACCTCTTTCAGTCCAAAGGCTGAATTGCATCGCCGATAAGCTCTTGGGTGCTGCATTCCAGTGGGGACAAAGGCAAAGGGGACAGGGCTAGATACCAACAATGCCAACAATTCATTGTAGCTTAATGATGCAATCCTATGCATGTTTTGACAGAAAAAAGTCCTACAGCTCCCAGCATGCTGCCTGGGGAATGCTGGGAGCTGTAGGACTTCTCTTTCCCTGTTGAACGATGCATAGGATTGCACCCTGAAGCTCTTAATGCCTGTAGCTAAGCCTTAGGAGAGGCATTTCAACCTTTTAGAATGGGGGGGGGTTGTAGAAAAGCTAGGAAACCACCCAATGATCGGTGGTTGTGGGGAAGGAGGTAGGGCTAGGGAAAGAGGGCGTGGCCATCTTTGGAACCCCAGCGGGCTGGATTTGGCCTTCAGGCCTGCTGCGGTTCCCCACCCCTGCAGTAAAGCAGCTGGCTCTGTGTAATTCACAAGGGCTGCAATCCTATACCCACTTACCTGGAAGGAAGCGCCATTGAACTCAGTGGGAGTGACTTCTAAGTAAAGATGTAGCACAAAGATGTAGCACAAGTCCGAGTCCTTGGTCCAAAATGATGACTCACGAGTCACGAGTCACTCCCAAAGCTGACTCCACGAGTCCCTATTAAAATCAATGGGAGTCTTCCCCAACAAAATAAGGCTACTTCAGATGTGTGGCTTAAATGAATTCTGGGCACAAGTGTGCCTTTTTCTTTCAAAACTCTGCAACTGATTTTGGCAAGAACAGACCAGGCAGACAAACCCAAAATAACCAGACAGGCAGAGGAGGCAGGGAACCCCAAAGCAGGCAGGCAGAGGCCTTTGTCTTGGACAATTCAAACTGTGGAACTGGTTAAGAAGAGACCAGGCAGGCAGAGGAGGCAGGGAACCCCAAACAGGCAGGCAGAGGCAGCCAAACCCAAAATGTCTGAAAAGTTGCATGAAAATGATTTTAAAAAATAAACTTGCTGTACTTCCTAAAACCTATCCATGTCTCGAGTCCCGAGTCGAGTCTCGAGTCCCATTAAAAATATTGGGACTTGAGTCTGACTCGAGTCAGAGGGGGGACTCAATCCGACTCACGAGTCGAGTCCTGGAGTCCGAGTCCCCATCCCTGGCACTGAATTCCTTCTCCCTGCTGTTCCCTGTTTCTTGCTATTCCTCCTTTCCATCAACCTGCTTCAGGCTTTTGAAGAGCTCACTGCCTATGAGCAGGCCCAGGAGGTCCAGAGGACCATGAGCTTGGGACAAGGGATGGGTGAGATTTCTGCTCCTCTCCCCCCCCCCGCCGCCCCCACTGAAATTTCTTCAACAATAGTATGCAAAGAACTTGAAATTTTGAAGAACTAGAATGTGGGAGAAAATGAAATGGACAGATTCAACCATCCAGGGTCAGAAATTTGAGTGTTCAGCTCCTAAAAGTCTGGGTTTGAATCCCTGTGTGTGTATTCAGCCATGTTTGAGGTGCTGAACTAGGGTTGCCACCAGGACCGGTGCAAGGCAGTTTGGTGCCCTAGGCAAGATCAAATATTTAGTGCCCCTCCTTCCCACTTGAGAGTGCTGTATTTTTTTTCAAGGCATTTCTGGCGCCCTCTTTAGCCCTGCGCCCTAGGCGGCTGCCTAGTTGGCCTAATGGTAGCACCAGCCCTGGTTGCCACCTCTTTTTTCTGATGGGCTTCTCACCGTTAACAGCTCTGTGGCAGGCGTGCGTGTACAATGGTCCTCTTAATGCTGGGAATAGCTGTACCTATTGAATTTGGCCACTGCAGATGGGCGAGAGTTTCGTTCAGTTTGTTGCTTGATGAGGATTTACCAAAATTTGGACATTTCTTCATAAGCAAGACAAAAAGAACTTGAGATTTTTTTAAATAAGAGAAAAACAATTGAATGTGGGTGAAAGCAAAACAGAAAGATTAATTCATCCCCACTTGCAGAGTCTCTTTCTATTGTAACATCTGCCTGGGCTGTTCTGAGGCACAGGGCTGGCCTCACTGGGGCAAATTTCACCATCACTGTTTTTCTTAAACTTAACAAGAAGAAGAAAAAAGAGTTAAATATGCCATTCAGTCTGGCTATTATGAAACATATTTTAGGGTGAAAAATTACTCTCTACAAAAGAAATGTTCAGGTTCTACTAGGATTCAGGGCCGGCGCTACCGCTAGGCAAACTAGGCGGTTGCCTAGGGCGCGCAGCTGAAGAGGGCGCAGAAACGCTGCGCTCCTCTTAGCTGCCGCTGTGCCGCCCCCGCCAGGCCTCCGCCTCCGCTGCGCCGCCCCCGCCAGGCCTCCGCCTCTCCGCCCGCCCGGCCGCCGCTGCAGCACCTGCCCACCCTCCCACCTGTTGGCGCCGCTGCCGCGCCTCCTCCCACCCTCCCGCTCGCCGCCACCGCACCTCCCCCCTGCCCTCACGCTCACCGCTGCCACCACCGCCGCCACCCCCCCGACCCCCCCGCCACCTACCTTCTCCACTTCGCATCGCTTCCGGAGCCCCGCCTGCTGTTATTTTGGCGGGAGGAACCAGGGCAACAGGGCTTAAACAGCCCTGTTGCCCTGGTTTCCCCGGCAAAAAACAGAGCGCGGGGGTCCCGTTCGCGTCACTTCCTCCTCCTCGGAGGCGGCGGCAGCAGCAGCAGCAGCAGCAGCCAGGGCGGGGGGAAGGTAGGTTGGTGGTGGCGGCGCAGGGGGGGGTTGCAGAGCAGGGCTGCTTTACTCCGGAGCCCCCCCCACGGCACGAGAGGGGGGGCGCTAATTATTATTTCGCCTGGGGCGCCAAACTGCCCTGCACCGGTCCTGCTAGGATTTCATAGATTTCATAGATCATAGAGTTGAAGGAGCCTACAAGGTGTAATGGGAGTTGCGGAAGATGGCGAGGAGTGCAGTGTTGCACAACAGTCCTGCCTCAATGCTCTGTATTATGCTTTGTATTGCACTATACTCTGTATGATGCTCTGTAGTACACTATAATTCTGTATTATGCTCTGCAACGGCAAGGCATGACCTTGCTATAATTGCTAGCATGTGAGTTGGCTGCTAGCCAGGCTGATGCAATCTCCAGTAACATGTGACCTGGCTGCTGGCCAGAAGAATGACACTGCACAACAGCACAGGTGCTATCAATTAAGCACGAGATCTGCAGCCCATGAGGCTTGGTGCTAGAATGGTATTTAAGACTAGCAAATGCAGGCTGAAGTGTGGTGGTTGGTAGTGGTGGTTGGTTGGGTGTGTGTGTGTGTGTAGTGGTGGAGTGCTGGAGTGCTGAAGAATCGGAAGGAGCAAGGGGGAGCAGAGGAAGCTGTTCAGAGAGCCCTGCTGAAGTCCCAACACTGAAAGCTGATACCCAGGAGGAGAGCTGCTGGAACTAGCATTCGGGTTGGTTGGAAATAATACAGTGACTGTGTAGCTAAGGGGTGGGATTTCCACCAGGGAACTTGGAGGAAGGCATAGCATTGTTGTATTTCATGCTCAGCTTTGCAATAAAGATGTTTGGCTTTAACTTCCTGGAGGAATATTTATTATGGTCTAAAAATCCTTCAAAGAACCTTTGCCAATCCCTTTTGAGGAATCTGTGGCAAAACACAAGGCTATCAAGTCCAACCCCCTGCTCAATGCAAGAAACTAGAGGAGGGGTCTCCCATCCAAGTAATAACCAGGCTTGACCCTGCTTAGCGTTCCACACTCAGACAAGCTGAGCCAGCATAAGCCACAGGAACGTCAGAGAAATCCAGAAGGAATTCAAATGAGTTTGGATTTCTATTAATCTGACCTGCGGATTCCACAGTGTAGTGGACCGACTCTTTCCGAGTCACACAGATGCTGTGGACTTGCAGACCAGTTCTTCACTTTTAGGGGGCATTTGTACTAATCCACATTAACGCTAATCTGCATCAATGCTAATCCGCATCAACACTAATCCACATTAACTAATATGAACTAGTGCTTTTGCATGAGTGTGTGACTGTGCATTAGCACTAATGCGCACTTTCAGTAATGTGCTAATGCAAATTAGCACTAATGCAAACTAGAAACAAAATTAGGGGTGTCCACGTACCCTGGGGGACCCTGTCTCGCCACCGCCTCGACTCTCTGCAGCGGCGCCCCCCCCGACTCATTTTTCTGAATGGCACGGAGCAGTTCTCCGCGCCGCTCGAGCCTGTCCGAGCCAGCTGCGCTGGTCCCGTCATGTCATTTCCAGCCAGCCGGACATGACGCAATGGGACGCTGCGCCGGTGCGCTGGGCCCCCGCGCGATGTATTTTGCGGAGAAACCAGGGCAATAGGGCTGTTTAAGCCCTGTTGCCCTGGTTTCTCCGCAAAATACGCAGCGCAGAGGTGCAGCACGCCGGCGCAGGGTGCCATTGCGTCAGTTCCGGCTGGCTGGAAATGGGACCAGCGCGACCGGCGCAGCAGGCTCGTGGCGGTGAGCCCTGGACTGGTAAGGCCCCACAAGTCTCGGGCGGGCGTGAGTGTGGGGCCGATTTCAGCCCCGCTACGCCCGCCCGAGATGAACTTGTACATCCCTAAACAAAATTCTGGTTAAAAAAACAAACAAACAAACAAACAAAAAAGATTGATTCTGTCAATGATCAGATGGCAGAACGAAAGATTTATTTATTTAATTATTTATTTATTTACAGCATTTATACCCAACTCTTCAGCCAGAAAAGGCTCCCAGAGTGGCTTACAAAGATTAATAATAAGACAGTTCCTGCCCTCAGGCTTACAATATAAAAGACATGACACAAAAGGAAAAGGGATTGGGAGGGAGGAGGAAGAAAGCAAAACTCAAGCATCAGTTATTAGTTAAAAGGTTCTTATAGATTTTTCTTTTTCTTTCTTTCTTTTTTCTGGCAGGGAAGGGCAAAACAAGCTGACAACCTGCAAAAAGCAGACTGGAACTAGTGGTGGGCGGCACTGGGTACTCGGAGAGCGCTGCCGCTGCTCCCGCCGAGCCAAAAGCGACCGCCACCCGAGCCACACGGCAGACTTCCAGGTTCTCGGCAGTACACTTTTTACGTAGAAAATGGCACGAGATACGTTAAAAGTGGCCGCAATTTGCAAACCCGGAAGTCGCTTTCCCCCCCCTCATCCCCCGGCTCGGCTCGGGACTTGGGGAGAACGCGAGGCAAGCCAGGGAAGCAGGTAGAAGGGACGGAGTTCAGGAGGTTGAGCCCGGCAAGTTCGCTGGACTTCAACGCCCCTGAACGAAATCCTCACACATCCCTAGACGGAACAGATTTTACAACATCTGTGCAACCCAAGGTCCTACAACATCTAGAACAGTGTTCTCCAACCTTGGGTCCCCAGATGTTTTTGGCTTACAACTCCCAGCATGCCCCAGCCAGCATAGCTGGCTGGGGCATGCTGGGAGTTGTAGGCCAAAAACATCTGGGGACCCAAGGTTGGAGAACACTGATCTAGAATGTAGTTGATGTGTGAGAATTTGATCCAGAGCTGCACTTGGGGTGGCCTCAGTGTGGCTTCCCACACTCTACAGGCTCCCATTGTATTCCTCAGTTGCACAATGATGGATTTCCTTTTCAAAAGCATTCAAGATTTCATTTGTCTTTTGTCAAGATAAGAGCAAGGACGACATTGAGGAAGTTCCGCTCATGTTGCCTCCAACTCCAAGTGTCAATTTAGGCAATAAAGGTCTAAATAAAGAGCCTGTGTTTTGTAACATGTCTCAATAGTTGTTTTGCATATGTTGCTCGTTCGGTATACAGTTATGACTTCAGATGAGGTTGTGTCGAATGGTTCCCAGGGCTCCAGCCATGAGTTTTGCTCTGAAAAGTTGTGTTTGAGATAGAGACAAACCAGCGCTGTGCTGAAAATGTCTTCTGCATTTGCCATTCTCATTCAATTCACTAGAAAAGAAATTGCTTTTTTTTTTTTTTTTTAATTGATGGAGAAAAACATTTTGGTGATACTCTCGGGTGTAGGGTGCAGGTTCTTCTGCTTTCCTAAGTCAGAATGTGGCCAAGGTGTACATGCAAATGTCCTGTCTTTCACTGCATGATCATGTCTCCAGTGATCTGCAGCCATCCTGGCTTCCCGTGCTTCAATTGAAACCTGGGGGAAGATGTCATGAAGTAATTCCCCCTTGGGACATTTTCAGATCAGGTTGCACAAGCAGTTGGGGAGACCTGCAGAGTGATATGTAATGGGGGAGGGGGGGAGAGAGAATAACAGCACCCTAAGCTGCCTTGTAATGATAAAGTAAGCTCCGAAACACCACTACAAGAAATACAAAAGACATTCTAAATCTAAAGCATCCTGAGAACGAGGCAGAAAAGCAGAAGCCTCTCTGGTGCAGAAGAAAACTTTTGGGAAACTGGAGAGGGCAGATTTGGGCACAGTGCTTGATGGAATGGCCCACTAGAGGGCCAGACACCAGATCTGGCTCGGGGGGTCTAGAACTTTAGCCTGGCCTTGTTGGCTAAGCCAAAAGTTGTAGTTGACAGCCCCCTGTCTCTCCTGGGCAACCCCCACTAGACTTACTGAAGGAAGAGCCAGTGGGGAGAGCAGGCCAGTTGGGTGCTGCTGTTCGAAGGCACCCCTAGCAGCCTTCAAGTAGCTGCACCCAGCCCTCTTCCACCCACCTTTCCTTCTCCAGAGAAGCTGGTGGGAGGGGGCTGGCTTGTTTGGCCATGCGTGGTGCTGTAGGGATTGGGCTCACTAGTACTGCAGAGGAGCCTCCAAAAGGATGTGGGATTGTGCGAATAGATTCTGATTCAGATAAAGAGGGGGAGAGGGAAGTAGAGAGCCTTGCAGAGCCAAGGACAGAAGAAGCAGAGATAAGGGAGGAGGGAGTCGAGCTGTTCCTGAAACTGTGGGGAGCCAGAGCCTTTCTGAAGAGGAGCAGGAGGGGGACATGGGAGTGACGGATCCAAGGGTGAGACGTCAATTACGGAGGGAAGACCAACGAGGAGTGAGATGTTCTAAGAGGTTGGCTCTGAGAAATCAGGAACCGCCTTGAGGGCTTGTTTTTGTGGATTTCAGTTACTTGGGAGGGGAGGGTGTTAGCTAGTTCTAATTGATCTGAAATCAACTTCCAACTGGGTGGTACTGCATTAATGAACTGATTCTATAGAAAGTTAACACAGCTTGTTTCTTTGGTTATTGTAACCTAAAGCCAGCTTCCTTTGCTTGCAGTCTAGCATAACAAAGCCTGTTGATTAGAAGAACCGTTCTTGTGCTTAACTCTGAAGTGGGGAGGGAGATTGTGTAACCATCGACAGGTGCCTTGGTTACACAATCGCCAAACATCCTCCCCACACAGCCTTCCTCCCAACTTTGGAGGTGGGAAGATGGTTCCAATTGCTGCACAACTGCAGGGATTATTTCCGTCTACCGCTGAAGCCTGAAAATTGGGAGGAAGGCTAGTCATTTGCCAGAAGGCAGCAGCACACTCTCCATGGCAAGTACAGCTAGTGGAATCATTGAAGCTTTTCTGGTCCCCAAGGCAATTTTAACCTTTGATGTTGCTAGCCCTCGCACAAAATGACAAGAAAACAGTGAGTTGAAGAACCTCCTCCTTCCCGCTCCCCAGGGACAAATTATATAAGGCAGAGGATGAAGAACTAAGAGACAGAGGTATGGAATCCCACTATGGAGTGGTTCTAGCCCAGTGTTCTCCAACCTTGGGTCCCCAGATGTTTTTGGCCTACAACTACACTGGCTGGGGCATGCTGGGAGTTGTAGGCCAAAAACATCTGGGGACCCAAAGTTGGAGAACACTGTTCTAGCCAATGTGACGCCAGTGTTTTCCATCAATTTAAAAAGTATAAAAATTCAGTTCAAGAAGGAGACTTATAAAAAGCACTTACTGGCATTCTTAACACGTTGGTTTCCTTGGCTGGATGAGAAAAACAGAGTTTCCCCATTTCTTTTTTCTTGAAGTAGACGTATTACCATTGCTCCTGTATGTAACAGTTTATTTTACCGAAACAAGCTTTCCAACTGAGTCACGCTGTAAAAGAGGATCCTTGCTAATAAACAGAACATACTTAAACACACTTCTCTAGCAATCAGATGCAGAGGTTTGACACATGACACACAGTGCAAAAGTTCAGAATGTTGCATAGACAACATGGGTGAGCAACTTTGGGGGGAGGGCACTTTATATCTCTTGGATGACCCCATGGGCTGCACTCCTGCCACTGGCATGCTGCTGAAATTCAGCGGCATGGTTATGAGGGAAAAAATAAAAAATAAATAAAAGCTGACAGTTTGCTTGTTTTCAAGCTTAATTTGACCCTATAAAGCCTCCGCTGCAGTTTCCTGCTGAAATCTGGTACAAAACCATGGATAGTCTTTTTTGACCCAAATATTTCATTAGTAAAATTATTATTCCAAGTGTGGAATGATTAAGAGTGAGTCAGCTTTCTCACATACTTTCAAAAGTTTGGCACCAAATCAGCAGAATTTAAAGAAATAACTGCACATTTTTGGGGAAGAGTGTTAATTCTGTCACCACAATTACAATGGAGGCATCAGTTTTCACAAAGCTTTCGGGATCAGTAGCTAATCTTCCAGTAACATGGCTGAACAATTTCTTTTGCAGTATGTCACATCAGTACTTTTTCAGCTCCATTTACTGTAGTTTGAGTTTCCCGAACATATTTGAAATGTTTTTGGCTTGATCCTAAAAAAGCCAATTGTGTGTTCTCCTGTTTTTTTGGTTTGTGCCGATTTTTATGTAGCAATAATGCCACCCTACAGGCAGGATTGAAAAAAACAGAAGTCAGTGCACTAAAGGCCTTTTGGTAGCTAAATGGAGTAGACCAGGGGTCTTCAAACTACGGCCCGCGGGCCGGATCTGGCCCAGCGTGCCCTTTCATCCGGCCCGGTGGCCGATCCGTGCCTGAACTGGGCCAGCCCGTGTCCGCGCGGGCTCTCCGCCGCCCACGCGGGCTCGCCAATTTTTCTTCGCTCTCCGGGGAGAGCCGGCCGCCCGCGCTAGTCCCGTCGTGTCACTTCCGGTGGTGGAAGTGACACGACGGGACCCTGCTCCATCGCGCTGGACCCCCGCGCTCTGTTTTTGGCAGGGAAAACCAGGGCAACGGGGCTGTTTAAGCCCTGTTGCCCTGGTTTCCCCTGCCAAAAACAGAGTGCGGGGGTCCAGTGCGACGGAGCGCAGCAGGATGACGCAGCTCTGGCGGCGGCGCACATGGTGAAGAGCACATTGCCCGGCAGGGGGTGGGGGCTGCACCTTTCCTGCCTTCTTCTGAGCGCGGCGCTCGAAGCGACCAGAGGCGCGCGGCAGCTTGAGAGGCTGTAATTAGGCGAGCGGCGGGGCGGAGGTAACTTATGAAACTTCCCTCGGGCGGGGGTGGCAGAGCAAGCCTTGAGGTTTCTCCGAGCTGGAGGGGAGAAAGGAGGAGAGCCGGCTGCTGGCGCCGCTTTCCTGGGCCCCTCTCCATACGGGGAGGAAAGAAACCCAAGCGAGCAATTGGAGAAAGGCAGCGCGCCCCTGTTGCTTACCCAGAGACGTGGCTCAGGTGCTTTCCTGAGGGGGCGTGTGGCTGAGGGAGTGAGGAAGGCGTTGGACCCCCGTTGTGAGTGAGAAGAGAGCCAGGCCATGGGGGGCGGTCCCTCAGAGAGGGAGCAGGCAGGTTCGAGTCTCTTCTCATTCTCTTGGGAAGGGCGGGGGGTGGGCGCGGTTTGTGCGTAGAGATCCGCTTTCTCCAACTTTACACCCTCCAAATTATAGGAATTGTGTTGGACCCCCCAGCCTGGCACGCTCCAGGTATGTTGGACCACAACTCCCATAACCCCCCAGCCAGTTGTAGTTCAACATCTGGAGGGCGTCAGGTTGTTGTTCTACACATGCTGGCTGGGGGACTATGGGAATTGTAGTCCAACACATCTGGAGGGTGCCAGGTTGTAGTTCATCACATGCTGGCTGGGGACTATGGGAATTGTGGCTTGCTGGGGGATTATGGGAGTTGCAGGACAACACATCTGGAGGGCCCCCAGGTTGGGGAAGGCTGGTATAGATATATAACTATTGCCAGGGGGTCCTTCAAGATTCTTGCTGCAACCTGCGTCTGCTCTCTGGGGACACAAATGAAGAGGAAGGAATCCTAGTGGCCATAGGAATGCAATGAGGCTTTCGTTTTTTGAGTTTGAATAAGATATGTGCAGTGTGCAAATCAAGCCTTTCTATACCTTTTTAAAATTTTATGTATTTCAATTTTAGACAGCAAATTAATGTATAATTAATTTATTATTAATTTATAATAACTTTCCATTTTATCAAGTAAAAAAAAAAAGGACCCGGGTCCTTTTTTTTTTTTTTACTTGATCCATTTGCTCATTTTTTCTTGATCCATTTTTTCTTGATCCATTTTTACTTGATCCATTCGACATTTTTTCAGTGGGACCTTTTAACCAAGTAAATGTTTAGTATGAGATTACCTGCACAAGAGAAAAATACTATTGAAATATATGTCACTTTAACGATAGATTTTAATTGCTATATTTTAAACCATTTACTGTATTAATTTCAGTACATTCATATTTATCGCAATATTAATCTAGAATAGGGTTATCAACTGATTAAAGAATTGTTATTGTTGTTCTTGATGGTTGAAGTTAAATGACAATGGAATGCAAAAAAGTACACTCTGTGATAATTCAACTAGAGCTTAAATGCATGCAAAATAACCCTTCCCAGCAGCAGTAACTGGTGACAATGCTTAGCACCGCTGAATAAATTGACACCTGTAGTGGGATAGGAAACCATGGTATCTATTCAGACCCAAATGAACAGAATTGAACTTTTTGGAAAGTTGCAATTCAGCAGTTTCGCACTGGAGTTTCCCTTTGAAGTTCCTTTGTCCCAGGATGTCCACCTTAAGATCAGTAACAGAGTGACCTGGTAGGTTGAAATGTTCTCTTATTGGTTTCTGAATTTTTTGTTTTTGTTTGCCTCCATTTGCGAGACCATCAGCCCTAACGTTGAGAACCTGTGTCATTTAACAATTCCTGGTTCTTATGCTTAGGATTTGATCATTTAACTAACTTGAATTCAGTGGATATGAATGGGCTTTGCAGGGAACATCAAGTCCAGAGACAACAATCTGTCTTTACAATCATCTGTCTTTTCCCCCACTTAATTTCTGCCTCCCAATACTGACAACAAAAGTGCAAAAGGAACAATTCCCTATTATAATTATGAATGGTTGGCAAGTTCAGATGTTTCTTGTCAAAACAACATTCTTTCTAAGTCAGTGTGGTGTATGAATCAATGTGATGAGTGATCTTGACAAAAAACTGAAGTTATTTTCTGGCTGGTTCAAGTTATTTATTTCGGATAATCATCTTCATGTCTTGAACATAATCCAAATGTTACGGGAATGTACCCAAACCGACTTAGTTTAGAAGTCACAACAGGCTTTGCCACAAGATAACTCACAGATGAACGAAGAAGAAGCGGAGGTAGCTTTCGACACATTGGGTTACTACTGTTCTTCAGACTATTGAAGAATCTCCCAGCACCATCAAATACCCACAGCCTACAGATTCTATATTCTCCTAGCAATTGTGCAGTCTGCTAGTCTTCCCCTCACCATCTCCCCACTATCCAGGCAGGGTCAACTCCAAGTCTGCATCAGTCCTCAGCTACGACATGCCAGTAGGTCCCATGACCAAGGGGCCTATAAGCCTAGGAAAATTATTAATTAATAATATTTACATACCGCCTTTCCACAAATGTCACCAAGGCAGTGTACAACAATTCAAATAATGCTTTAAGATGCATGCCTGTGCCCCACCATTAGCCTGCACCTTCCTGTTCTCATCTCTTTCCCAGAGTCCAGCAGCACAAGGTTCAAAGGTTGCCACAGCTGGGTTACTGGGCTTCTTCCCATGGTCCTCTGAGCCACAGCCTTGGTCTACCCCAGCTGAACTCAGGAACTGGCTATAGGTGCTTCCAGATGAGGCTTTTATGGTTCCCTGCCTCATTCATGGAATTTTATTTGGGGGGGGGGGTCCAGATGTAACCTTCAGCACATGTTTTCCACCATTTCTTCAGAAGAAGAAGATGTGAGCGATCTTGCAGCAGCCGGTTTAAGAATTTTTTCTATCTAGTCGAGTTTGAAGCACCTTGCTCACGAATCTTACAGGCATGTCATTCTTTTCTCCCTTTTCTATTGCAAATTCGAATCCAACTGAGTCATCATGAACAGCAAGATCTTTTGTGTGCTTTTGTTGTGTTTCTTAATTGACTTAAGTCTTAATTGACCTGACTGAGGAAAACCCACTGATATGCTAAATTGCTAAATTCCTAAGGGATTATGCTAATTTGAACAGCAAGCTGTGGCTGGCAATACGCAATAGTCCTACTTAGAATGAAAAAGTATTTTGTGTTATAGATTTTGTGTTATAGGTTTTATAGGCATGTGCCAATTGATTTTAAGGTAACCTTTTTTTTTCTAACTCTGAGAGGGAAGGAAGCAAACCCACTGATATGCTAAATTGCTAAATTCCTAAGGGATTATGCTGATTTGAACACAGCAAGCTGTGGCTGGCAATAGTCTTTGAATCTCTTGGAAAAACCTGTATTACAGCTCTGTTTTTTGAATCTCAAAAGAAAAACCTGTATTAGAGCTCTGGCTCGCAGAGCTCGGAAGATATCTCTGTTAATGGGGGAGAAATTCTTTTTAAGTTCACAATGCTCGTTAATTATGCTGTGTGATCAGCGAGCAGAGCTTACTCGAAGAAGAAAAAACTCACAATTTTTTTAGCACATGCCTAATTGTAGAAGCACTAGGAGCCCTCTGTCTGGCAGCACCCTATGATACCAGGTCTGGTCAGAAGATTCATGTGGATGTAACAGATGGGGCCTCAGAAGTTTGTCATGTAATGGAGAAATGTAAGCAGGAAAGGAAATCCAGAAAGTTTGATGAGAACTAATTTGTATATTCTAATTTTTAAGTGTTTGGTTTATAAAAGTGTAAAGGAAAATGTATAATGTAAAGCAGGGATCCCCAACACAGGTACCTCCAATGGCTTCCACAGAGGGGCCCCAACATGATCCCTGTGGGCACCCAATTTTTTTTTTAGTTTTCAAATTTTCCCTGGTTTTTTTTAAAATATATGTACATGGATTTGCATAATTGCTAGAATGCATATAACATTCTAGCAATTATACATAGGCTTCAACAAAAGCAGACCAACTATCCAAATAAGTATCCATTTGAAAGTGGTGTCTATATACCATCCATTCAAACATTGAAATTGCTGTAAGGTCCTCAATCCATTGCATATTTAAATTTGTGCTGAATAAAATACAGCCTAAGGTCCATAGACATGAAAGGTAGATGCCAAAGTGGCAAGCCACTGATTAGGCATTTGTGGTGGTGCCCACAGCAGTTTCTCAAATTCCCAAATGTACCTACAGGTCCAAAAAGGTTGGGAACCCCTGATGTAAAGTAACGTGGTGCGATGGTTTGGAAGCGGTTAATATTATGAAGTGAATATGGGTTAATTGGGAGTTAATGGTGTGTATTTGTGGGGGGGGGCGGGGTTCATCCTGACCAGGTGTGCATTAAAACCTCCATCCTGCTTCTTGGGGTATTTTCTTACCCCAGGCTCACATTTTGTTGTGCAATTTACACATAAGTAGACCTACAAGCCAGTGCTGCTAGGACATTGTCAAAGGCAGGGTAGTAAAAATATTACCGAATTTCAGGCACCTGCCTTTTACAGTTTTCTTTCTATAAATGAAACATGCCTGGAACATAAAATGACCCAGAAATCTGCATAACAATAGGCTTACTGGAGCACTTTAGTACCTGAACAACTGAAACAATTATGGGGGAACAATAGAAGGGCATCCACAGGTCATCTTAGTCTCTTTTGATAGCCAAGAACCGTAGCAAACACCTCTTTCAAACAGAAAAGAAATCCATTGAGGGAAAGCTTTGTTATGCTGATTGAAAGTTTATAGGTCTCAGGCATTTTTCATGCTTTTGTACTGCTAATTGACTTACACTTGTACTGCTAATTGACTTACTCTTTGTT
Organism: Shinisaurus crocodilurus; assembly: GCA_021292165.1. Lineage (NCBI taxonomy): Eukaryota > Metazoa > Chordata > Lepidosauria > Squamata > Shinisauridae > Shinisaurus > Shinisaurus crocodilurus. The sequence goes on along the minus strand of CM037877.1, from coordinate 21,342,418 downwards.
TTACAGATTTCCTGGATTTACATTGGTGCAGGAAAGATTAAGTCTTTACTTACCTTAACTATCTGAAACCTGAAATCCATTCTTATTCTGATCCTAACAGCCTAGGGTAAACATTCAGTCAAACAAAAGCCTTTCATATGCACAGTTTGCCTTGCCTGAGGCACTTTTGTTTGGGGTGACTTGGACCCCAGAAAGCAAGGAATGCTAGGTCTCATAAAAATGCAGGAAGCCAAAACCCTGAGGGCAGATGACAGAGAAGTAGAAGCATTTCTGCTGTTGCTGCTAGTTCTTGTTCAAAGGACATTTGAAAGAAGAAGAGCATTATGGACAGAATATGGGAGACTTTAATAAGGAACTAGGAAATCATCCTAGCTTTGGAGAGCTGTAGTATATGTTCTTGTATTCTGAAAAATAGAGACTACTGCGCTGATCCAGAAGCTGATTTGCAAAGAGGAGCTGACATAGGGATGTGTGCAGGATCTCGATCGGGAGATGGAAGTGGGGTGAACTCGCCCCGCTTGACCCCCCCAAGCTCTGCATGACTTACCTTTCCCCAGCTCAGCAGAAGCCCCATGAGAGGAGCCGGGGAAAGGTACTTCCGGGTCCCCGGCACTGCGTCTTTTACATAAATACCATGGAAAACCACCGTAAACAGCCGCGATTTGCTATTTGTGGCTGTTTTAAGGTGTTTTTCCATGGTATTTACATAAAAAACACAGCACTGGGGACTCGGAAGTGACATGCTGGGGACCCGGAAGTCCGCCTCGCGCCTCACCGAGTGCCAGTCAGCTGGTGCTTGGCAAGGCGCTTGGCAGATCGCGTGGCAGGGGGCGCTCGCTGAGCTCCTGGCAGAGTCAAGGGTGGGCAATTCACCAACCCCTACAAGCAGTTTTTTCAAGGACCCATTCTGCGGACTGGGATTTGGCGACTGCTACAGAGCTGGAGTCAGGTGACCTGGTAGCCTCCTGAGCTGATGCTGAGAGTGACTATACTGTACTACTTTTTGAAACTGCTATGAGACTTTGGTTTTTGATGTTTGGGACCAATCCATCCATCCATGGAGATATGATTCCTCATCCATCCATGAGGTATTGTGCTTGGCTAGTCAGTTGTCTTTGGCTGTCTTGCAAGGACTCATTGGGGTTGACCTTGTTATCCTCTTGGGGGGGTGGGTGATTTTTGTTTAATGTGTATTAATAAAGCTTTTGTTAATTGACTTGCCCTCATCCAGATGTGTGAGTAGGGTTGACTGCCTGGGTTTTAAGTAGTGAGACTTGGGTTACATGTATATGCAATGTGCAGAAGAGGAATGATGCCTCCTGGCCCTGCTTTCAAAAGCTGCACGCTCCTGCTTCATAGGGAGACTTCACTTTTCAGAGACTTTGAACCTCAGGGGTGCTGGTCATATCTGGGCTCCGCAAGTAGCCAAGGGCTGCTGGGAAGCTCAGGCGCTCACTGGTGGTTCTCCAATGGTCCCCAGACACCCCAGATTCTGCACGTTCGGTGCAGCATCTGACAAAGGGAGCCTGCATGAGTACACCTGTATGAATGTAGGCTCCCCTCTTCAGACATAATGCCAAAGCATGTATGTCTGGGGTGAAGCCTGGCTGTTGGGAGCAGGGCTGGGGTGTGTAGCTCCACTTCCAGAAGCACTGCCAGCTTTGAGGAGGGCCCAGGCAAGGTGCTTCCCAGGGAGCGGGTGTTCCCCCTGGCCAGTCGCACCCTGCCAGCTCCCTTTTCATTTTTACCTTAGTAGAGGTGACTAGGTTCAGCTTCTCTCCTCTTCTTCCTTCTTCCTTCTTCCTCTTCCTCTTCCTCTTCCTCCTCCTCCTCCTCCTCCTCCTCCTCCTCCTCCTCCTCCTCCTCCTCCTCCCAGCCTGCAGCTAAAAGGAAGCAGTGTAGCAGCTAGCAAAAAATGATGCATGGTGGGGCTGCAGCTTCAACCAGCTAACTGCCACGGCTCTTCCGTTTAGGAGAGGGCTGGCAGGAGGCTCATTTCTCAGGGGGTCGTTTGGGGGCCCTTCTGGACCATGGGGCTCTGGACCGGTTCCCTGTGGTCTGGCCCTGGCATTACCACTGTCCACTTCCCCTCCAAGCATTGCATCCACTCAAGAAGAAACTTCTGAAGAGTCATATTGTCACAGGTTGATCTGTGGGCACAATCCCTCCAACATTTCCCAAGTCAAAAATAAGGAATTGCTTGTAGCACCCTTATTCCCATACCAAGGATCACTGGCAATGCCTCCCTTCCTTGGTTTTTAACTTGGATTTAAAAGTCAACACACTGTATGTTCTTTTGTTGCTGAAGACATTTTTTTAAATTATTAAAAGCCCACATAATTGTCCTACATTATGTTATGAACAATTCAAACTATACCTCGGCAGATGTAATGTGTGAAAGAGAAGACTGCACATAGCGCTGCATGGTGCCTTTGCATGTATAGACATGCATGCTTCTATGCACACTGGAGAGGAGCTCATCTGCTCCACATTCAGATGTTTTACTTCTGGACACCAGGAGAGGAAGCTGAACCCTGAAGAATGACCGTTAATGTCTAGCAACTCTTAATGAGGCATCCCCAAAGGGCAAAAAGAGGGACGGCAATTCACCGTCATCTGGACATGGACCAGAAAACAGGGACTGTCACTGGTTAATAGGGAAAGTTGGAACATATGTGGGCAGTGCTTCCAAGCAGGACCAGATCCAGCTGTAAGGGAGTCCAGGCAAAGCTGGGAACCAGATGGCGGAAATGTTCAGATCCGCGTCACGCTTGGAGACAGCAGCAGAGTGTCGGGAAGTGCGAAGCAGCTCACGAAATCGGTCTGGCCCTGCCTCTGGACCGACCTCAAAGTATGAAGACCTCAATAGATCTTGGGTAGGGAAAGCAGGGCAGTAGGCAGGAGAAGAAAGCAGGAGCATGAAAGCTGGGATGATCTTTACAGTGGCTAAAAGGAATCGCTATGAACCAGGATGCCCCTGATTCAAATCTCACATACGGAAGTACGAGAAATGTCTTTGTTTGCTTTTGATCAGGATTTACCCAGTTTGCACCTCCCAGCCAACATAAACTCAGAGGCAATCTGCGGTCAAAGTCCATTCATTTCTCAGCTTGCAATGTGATTCATAGGCCAAAAATAAAATAAAATAAAATAAAGAATGCATTCAACAGCATGCGTTCATTTGAAAATGTGCATGAAAAAAAAATGCATACTTTTGAAAAATGTGCACAGGCATGCTTTAATCAATAGGAGAAGAATGCATACATGTTAAAGATGTGCACGATTGATGCATACGTTTGGAACAATATGCACAAAATACACACACATTTTCATGCAAAACAAAAACAAAAAAGCAAAGCTCACAATCTTACACGGACTCGAGTCGGACCGAGCTTCGAGATGGAATTTGGAGAACTTTGGCGAGCTTGAGTTTTGCTGATTCGCACATTTCTCACCTCACAGAAGGAGGCCTGGAGTGCAGGGGAAAGCGGCCTCTCCTCCCAGTGCCGTCCAAGTCCCCAGCAACCGCATCCCCATGGGGGATAAGAGTGGGGATTCCTCCTGGGGCTGGGTCTTGGACTGCAGGCCAACCCGAAGAGCCTCTGCAGGCTGGATGGTGAACCTCCACTGGCTGGCATGTAGGCTGCAGGTTCTGCATCCCCTGGTTTAGCGTTATGTCTGAATAGGGCCACTCTGTGCTGGGTCAGCACTGTTGTGAATAGTGCTAAGGGAGAAAGTGTGTGCGTGTGTTTAAACCTTCTGGAAAGGTCCTTGGGTTCTGTCAGGGCTGCCAAGATTAATTTTCAAACCAGAAAGAAAGCAGTTGTACACTCAAGAGGGAAAAATGCTTTTAAGGCACAACATTACACACGATTTGGCAACGGTGAGGTTACACTTTAATTTTCCATATGCAAGGATGATTATGGGCAATGCACAGATTCAGAATACGGTCTGAAAAGCCTGTTTAAATCTGCATGTAATTTTTTTTTGTAATGCCAACAGCTACTATTTTAATGCTTTCCCTCGAGGGAGAACTCTTTACAACAAACAGGGAGGGCAAAATTCCTTTGACATCCAGAGACTTGCCAGTGCTTAATAACAGCCTAAATACAGAAATAATTTGAAGCTGTGAAGTAGATTTCCTCTCCTGGCTTGCAACGTTGTGAATGATAATATCACATTTAGGATGCAAGATGAGACAGATACTGTATGAAGGAATTAATCAAATAATGATAATAAGCCACCACCTTAATACTACTACATCCCACGGTTATGTTTTTTTATATTCCGTTCCCTTTGGGCTCGAAACAACTTTCCTATGTCCTTTTCAGATTTTCCAGAAAATATGAAGGGGGCTCTACCATACAGGAAGAAAACACATTCTTTTAGGCTGTAAATATTAGTGTACCAGTATTCCCTCTGCACTTTAATGGGGCCATTTGCTCCCTGAGAAAGTTGAGTATTTTTGGTGACTTTCTCATAGGCAGGGTGTTGAAATTGATTAATTTTGAGGATTCTCAACTTCATTTTCTTGAACAAAAAGACGTTTTTTCTTCCACTTCAAGCTGTGACAGAGCTGTCATCAGTATTTATTTATTTATTTATTTTTTATATTTATACCCCGCCTTTTTTCCCGCAAGGAACCCAAGGTGGCTTACATAGTCCTCCTCCTCTCCATGTTATCCTCACAACAACCCTGTGAGGTAGGTTAGGCTGAGAGTCAGTGACTGGCCCAAAGTCACCCAGTGAGTTTCATGGCTGAGCAGGGACTAGAACCCGGATCTCCTGAGTCCCAGTCTAACACTCTAACCACTGTCAGTGGCCATCAGTACTCCTGTTTCCCTCAGAATGTCCCAGTGAGGGACAGCCATCTTCCCCCCACACACACACAATGCACCTGGAAATAACAGTATCTCAAGATATAGGCTCATTCCCATTGGCCGGGGAGGCTGGTGACCCCTATGTCAGTGGGGCTCCTTATCCATTGCAGCTTTTATTCTGAGCTTTATAGGAGCTATCCATGGTGCTCCGTGGTGGTGAACCTATTTTGGGGATGGAGTTCAGCACCATTGGTAGCTCCTATAAAGCTCAGAATAAAAGCTGCAATGGAGAAGGAGCCTCGCTGACACAGGAGTCACCACCACCCCCTGCCCATTGGGCCATTCTGTGGGAAACAGGAACAATGCTGGTCTGTGGCTTGCAATTGCCACTTGAAGAAGTGACAATGCGTTTGTTTGTTTGTTTGTTTGTTTGTTTTGGTCAAAGAAAGGAAATGAAATTTTGACTTGATAAACGAGCGACGTCTTGCAATACAAGTAGTGTAGGGACGTAACCGCTTGCCTGGAGCGGGCGTAGCAGGCCGAAATCGGCCCCGCTCATGTCCTGCCAGAGACTCGCTTTGATATAAGAGTGTTTTGGATTACAAGCACGGTTCCGGAACGAATTATGCTTGCAATCCAAGGTATTACTGTAATTCCTTTTACAGCAACCTCCCACCCCACATCGAATGTTGGCACAGCCAAATACTTCTGGCTGGCCCAGTACCAGTAAATATCAGTGACCAATGCATGGTTGCCTTTATATCTTCGTCTAGAAATAGATGTTACAGATGTGTGACTGCCAAGATGGGCAAATCTGTGCTTCACTTTCTATAACTTTAGCAATTTTTTTCAAGCGCAAATTTATTTATTTATTTATTTATTATTTATTTATTTATTTATTTATTATATTTATTTATCGCCCATCTGGCCGGCAACCGGCCACCCTGGGCAATGTACACAGAATAAAAAAAGAATAAAATACATTTAAAACAATATAAAAATTTTAAAATCTTAACCCACCCCATATTCCCACCTGAACAACCAGGTTTTTAATGAGCGATGGAAGCTCAGCAGAGAGGGGGCATGGCGGAGGTCACTCGGGAGAGAGTTCCACAGTACGGGGGCCGCCACAGAAAAGGCCCTCTTCCTCGTCCCCACCAGTCTAGCTGCTCTGGCTGAAGGGACAAGGAGAAGGCCATCCGTGGCAGATCTTGTTGAGAGGCCCACTTGGTGTTGCTGGAGATGCTCCTTGAGATAGACTGGACCGGAGCCGTATAGGGTTTTAAAGGTCAAAACCAACACCTTGAATTCGGCTCGGCAAGCTACTGGTAGCCAGTGCAACTCCTTCAGAACTGGTGTGATGTGATCCCGCCGCCGGCTGCCTTTAACCAGGCGAGCCGCTGCGTTCTGTACCAGCTATAGCTTCCGAACCGTCTTCAAGGGTAACCCCACGTAGAGCGCATTACAGTAGTCTAGGCGAGAGGAGACCAAGGCATGAACCACTGATGGGAGCAGGTGATTAGGAAGGTAAGGGTGCAGCTGCCGTATCAGCTCACAGCTGCCACCTGAGCCTCCATGGACAGCTGGGAGTCTAGAATGACCTCCAAGCTGCGGACCTGGTCCTTCAGGGGGAGATGTACCCCATTCAGCACCAGGCCAACATCCCCTAATCTCCCCTTGTCCCCCACCAGAAGTACCTCGGACTTGTCAGGGTTCAGTTTCAGCATGTTCCTTCCCATCCAGCCAGCCACTGACTCCAGGCACTTGGACAGGGTCTCAACGGCCAACCTCGGTGAGGACTTGAAACAGAGGTAGAGCTGCGTGTCATCCGCATACTGATGAAACTGCACCCCAAACCTCCTGATGATAGCTCCCAGCAGCTTCAGGTAGATGTTGAATAACATCGGGGAGAGGATGGAACCCTGCGGCACTCCACAAGTGAGCAGCCGAGGGTCCGAAGCCTCCTCCCCGAGAACTACTCTCTGATACCTTCCAGAGAGGAAGGACCGGAACCACTGCAATACAGTGCCTCCCAAGCCCAAGCCCTCCAGACGGTCCAGGATGATACCGTGGTCAACGGTATCAAAAGCCGCTGAGAGATCGAGGAGGACTAGAAAGGAGCATTCGCCCCTATCCAAAGCCCTCCTCATATCATCCACCAAGGCGACCAAGGCCATCTCCGTCCCATGTCCAGACCTGAAGCCCGACTGGCACGGATCTAAATAATCGGCTTCATCCAAGTGTGCCTTCAACTGAGCACTTCAATTGTGCCTTCAATTCATTCCCTCCCATTTCTGTATCAGTTTGCAGGCAGGGCGGAATTAAAAACTCAGCATGAAAATTCCTATGCCTTTTTTTGGTGTGTCTTTTTCATGCCATTTTCAGGGACAGGGAAACTCACAACATAAATATGTCATGTTGCACATCTTGCATTAGTAAACATTGGCAAAGGAGAGAAGAGGTGTAGACCGGGCGTGGACTGTAATGCCTAGCCTGCAGATCAGAGTCAAAAGGAAGACTTATTCACAATATCTGAGGAGTTAACCTGGACACAGGTTTAGGGCAGAATCCTATGCATGTTTAGACAGAAAAAAGGCCTACAACTCCCAGCATTCCCCAGCCAGACTGCTGGGAGTTGTAGGACTTTTTTCTGTCTAAACATGCATAGGATTGCACCCTTATTCATTTTGGGCTTTTGCATGAAGTTAAAAGTGGCCAAGGGTAGATATAAACAGCAATATCAGTTAGAAAGCCAGCACATTTAGCCTTGGTTCTCCGGAAAGCTTTCCGAAACCAAGACCGCCAAGCCTGTAATCCCGTCTCCAACCTCAAAACTCTTGTGGATGCAGGGGATTCATTTTAGAATTTGCAGAGACCTCTTAGGATAACCGTCTGTTATCCTCTGTTTTCAAATGAAGAATCATGGAGTCCACAACCATCACAGAGATGGAGTGGATCCGTGCCCATAATGAACAGTCTGAACAGACGCCTGCAATGATCGTGGAGCCCAAGGAGCACTGTTCAGCCCACCTTTGCCCTCAAGACATTGGAGGGCATGCCTTGTTCTCATAGGGATTGATTGCTTTGGTCTAAGGGGAAGAGAGACTTGCCTGAACTCTTCCACTGACGCAGAAGCAATAAACCCTTATGATCATTTCAGGGATGAAGGCGAGGCTGTTCCCCCTCCAATGTTCATAGGAGTGGGGAACCTCTAAAGACAACCTTTATGGCCCCCAAATTAGTCATTTGGCGGAGGCTTATGTTAGGCTGAGGGAAAGTCAGAAAAGGGCCACTGGAAATGGCTTCTCCTGAGCTGGTAAATGTTCTTGCCCTACTAGGTCAAGGAATAGCATCTATCACTATCCTCTGACATTGGGGGAGTTTCCCTCATGGTATTTATTTATGTATTTATTACAAGTATTGTAATCCAGCCCTTCAATAATATTTGCAGGACAATGCACACACACACAACCTGAGGCTTGCACAAGTTTAGGGGGATTATTGGGGGACTGTGGTGGTGGGGCCTTCGGAGCCACTGCTACTTTTCTCCTACTTTGCCCACTCCTCCAGTTTGTAAATCAGTTTGCACATGGAAGTTAGAAAGAGACAGAACCCTTCCATTGTCCACTATGTGCTCACCTGCTGTGTGTGCCTAGCAAATGACGGAGGTGCTTAATTTATGCTCCAACAACCGATAAAGAAATACACCAAATGGGTTGCCTTTGTTAATGTGACATCCCCGCTGTCAATTCGTGCCTCTCTGTTTCCTTCATTTTCTACACTGTTATCTGAAGCAGTGGAATGCATGCGAATGCCACTGAGAAATGACGTCCCCGCTTCAGATAAGCAAAGTACCAAAGGGGAACCACAAAGGACTAAGGTCAAGTTGTATTTCATCTGAATTTACACAGAGGTTGCTGATTTCAAGCCAAAACCATAAACAGACTATTTATGCTAGTTTATTAGCAAGGTCTTGACAGAAACCCGAAAAGTTGGCTTGAAAAGTCAGATTACTTTGAATGCCTATATTCTCAGCATCTGAATAGTTAGTTGGTATGAATTTTTCCACAAAATAAGACACTTCTTTCTTCAAGATACACATTACCTGTGACATATAGTTACCATATATGTAGGACTGCATTACTTTCATGCTAATTCTTTATTCTGCATCCAGAATAAAGAACTAATTCTGCAACCTGAATAAATTCAGCCAAGTAACTGTAAAATTCAGCCAAGTAAATTCAGCCAAGGAAGTGGGGAGGAGAACAATACATAATTAAATCTAAAACATTATACAGGTAGATTTAGTGACATAGGAACTTAGGAAGCTGCCTTACACTGAGTCAGACCATTGGTCCATCTAGCCCAGTATTGTCAACACTGACTGGCAGCGGCTCTCCAGGGTTTCAGGCAGGATTCTTTCCAAGCTCTATCTGGAGGCCGGGTATTGAACCTGGGACCTTCTGCATGCAAAGCATGTGCTCTGTCACACTGAGCTATGGTCCATCCCTACCGAGCAACTTGTATTCCAAGGCAGTCACCCATCCAAGTACTAACCAGACCTGACCCTGCTTAGCTTCCGAGATCAGACGAGATCGGGCTGTTCAGGGCTATTCAGATGTCTAACAGTATAAGTTAGATATAACAGTATAAGACTAGATATAATGATAAAGACAGATTCTTCAAGACAGTTGGTGAAGCCTTTGCTACCCAAACAAAGGACAGTCTTTGGCTATCTCTACTTTCAAACCACATTCAAAACATAATAGGTTGGATCCAGGATCTACATTCTGAGAGAGAAAGGACCTTCCATAAGAGGGAGGGTTCCACTCACAGAAGTCCTTCTTCCTGATTTTTGGGGGACCCTCTCCCCCCTATGCCACACTTCACCCCTTTCAATAGGAGAACCTGGTGCCTTCCAGCTGTATTGGACTGAAACTGCCATAATCCCCAGAGAGCATGCAGTGTGCAACACATCTGGAGAGCACCAGGTTGGGGAAGGCTGCAGTAGAGTTTACTGACTTTCTGTGTAGCATTTTCAGGGGGCGGGAGGGACTGCCATGGGAAAGAGGGGGCAGGAAAGTCCACTTTCACCAGTGTAGTTGATCCAGCATAAATCTGGATCCAAGCCAATATACTAGATGAATGTAGCATTCCATTAGCCTACACCTGTATTCATTAAATTAAGTGAGGAAGATCTCCACTCAAGGGTTGGCCTTGATCGGCCTCTTCTGTGGTGATAAAAGACCTTGATCCTGTGAAGGACCAGAAGGACAATCAGGCTAAATTTGACAGTAGCCAGTGCTGAGAGTCACTTTTCAGCGAGGTGGTCAGCATTTGCTTCTGGAAAGGCCATTGCGCAAAAGTGTGCTACAGTTGCCGGGGGCGGGGCCAGGGCTGGAGAGGCCACAGGTGAGAGTGGATCCCAGCTTCTCCTCTCCCCTCCCCACCCCACTCACCAGAACATCCCCCTTTTTGACCTCTACACAGTCATCCGAGGTAGTTTTTAATTTAATTTCATTTATTTCATTTCTATACCGCCCCACAGCCGAAGCTCTCTGGGCGGTTCACAATAGCTTTTGTGACCTCACAAAGCAGGCACCACAGTTCTTTCCACTGCAGCTGTGAGTGGGAGCAGGGAGGGATCTCAGGGTCCCCCTCCCGAAGCCGTAGGGGATTTTTTTGGCCAATCCAAAACATCCTATGTCCCCCAGACACACTCCCAGGGACCATAGGATTTCTCCCTTAATGAGTGAATTTCATCAAGAGTGCATTTGGTGTGTGTGTGTGTGTGTGTACTTGCATTCTATATGGGGACTGACTGGCCTACATTTTTCTGGGCCTTTGGGACTGATCATGATGCTGTTAGCTTCCCAACTTATTATTATTTTTCCTTGGAATTTTATGATTGCACCCATAAGTGTGTGAAGCAGAAAAGCTAGTGAGAAAAAAAGGTCCCCCTTCCTTTTTACTTTCAAAAACAAATATTTTTGGCAAGGAGACTTGCTTCCCAAATTCCCACAGCTCAACTCAAGTTTCCCAAGTTTAATTCCTGCATGAAAGAGGCTTCCATTTTTTTCTGGCCTTAGGAAGGAATGAAGTCTGCAATCCCTGACACCTATTTTCAGTGTTGTTGTTGTTGATGACGACGACGACGACAACAACAACAACAATGATAATCCACAAGAAACCTGTAGTCAAGGTGACTTCCACCACTACATGCTAACAACACAATCCTATATTTTTTAAATTCTCAGGGAACTTCCAAATATTGTTAGTATTCCTTTTGGTGGTGTTCTGAACTTACCTTATCACTACAAGTGGCCAAGGGTGCTGTGTGTGTGTTTTTTCCTTTTTATTACAAATCTCTCCAGCCCAATCTACACTCTACAGCCCAGTGACAGCTCCAGGTTTTTGAGGGCCCTTGCCTTGGGCAAGTCACCCTCAGTGGGCACCCTCCCTCAGTCTTTTCTGGGGTATGTGGGTAGCCAACATATAGGCAAAAGTGCTTGCCTATTTAGAGTGAGGGCATAAAGCATGGCCTCCATCTGAATTGGTTTTCTGATATCATTATCAGCCAAATTTAGATGGCTATGTAGTGTTGTGTTGGCACTGACTACATTACCCCCTGACTACACTACACTGGCAACATCACACCGACTGCATTACCCCTGATTGGCTGGGATCACTTTCCTGGAAGAAGAGGCCCTGGATGATTGGCTTTTAAAAAAGAGCGCAGAAGCTTCTGTCTTTTGGGCAGCAGCAACAGCCATTGAATACCTATGAACATAGTGAGCAAGGGATTTGGGTGGGAACATTTGTTATCCTCCCTACACTGCCTTGATGAAAGCAATATTTTTGCTCTCCAAAAGGTTACATAGGAAAATTCAGCACCACCCTAATTACCACAGCTCTCCTTCAATGAAAGAGCCAATTCCAGGCTATTTAAATGAGTATGGGTGCAATCCTGTCGGAGGCTTATGATGAGTATCCAGCATAGAGTGGGAGGAGTGGTGGAGGCGATCTCTGCCTCCCTGCTCTTCCCGCTCTGCAAGTCAGCTAGATGGCCGATTTCAGCTGTGTGTAGCTGCAGCACTTCGGAGGGGGCAGGAAGAAGGCTGCAGCACTGTCAGGATACCTCATATCCTGGTGGCCCCAGTCTCCTCCCCCTGTCCCCCAAAATGTCCCCTTTACCCCCTCTCCAAGATCAGTTTCCTAAACTTGGATAAGCAGCTGGCACGGTTCTTTCTGCACCGGCTGTGAGGGGCGGAGGGGGATCGGAGAATGGATCCCCAGCTCCAAGGTCAGAGCTCTGTTTCTGACCTCAGATCTGGGAATCTAAAGTATCTTATGTCCCCCCCCCCCCGACAATGTCTAGGGGCCATAGGATCACTCTCTAAGGAAACCCACTTGTACGTGAATTTGTGGATGAGCGGGAGGTCTCAATTTATTCTAGAAGCAAAGATAGAATGTAACGGTGTGAGCACTTGGGGGAGCAAATGAGAAAGCTGAAAGTAGCAAATAAATCTGTCTGAGCCAAGATAAATGCACATATGAATGTAAGAATTGCCTTGCTGGATCAGATCAAAGGCCCATCAAGCCCAGCATCCTGTTTCCAACAGTGGACAGTTAGATGCTTTTCAAAGCTCACAAACAAGGGACGATGGTGAAGATGCTGTTCTCAACATCTGGTACTTGGAGAAGTTTCATCAAGAATGTGGAAGTTCCATTTACTTATCATGGTGACAAGCTGCTGATGAATATATCCTCCACAACTTTATCAAATTGGGTAAAATTCTCCAAGAATCCCAGGATACCCCATTCATGGGCGTCCATTCACCCTATTCACCCATACATGGCTGCTCATCATTCATGTTCTCGGGTAACTCCTGGTCATGGCAATGTGGCTTCTACAGGAGACCCTCCCTGCCCTCTAGGTATGTATTGTTCTGAAGCTGAGCCAAATTTCTCCAAATCACTTTATCACAGTACCACCACATATACCCTCTAGTTTTTCATTACACTCGTGCTTTTAACACCCTTGAGCACCTAAAGAAATCAATCCAACTAGAAGCAGGAGGAACACATTTTCTGGTGATGAAAGGTTTTGATGGGGAGGAGAATGATATCCTCTGAACTAATTTGGTTAGCTATCATTACAATAAAAGGAAATGAAGATTGTTGAGCCCACAAATCTACATAAAGATAGGGAGTTTCCAAATTGCAGGGTTATTATATTTTAACCCAGCCCTTCTTTTTTGCCCCCAAGGGCATCAACAGTCTTGAGAATTTATCCTAAACAAGGCTAAATTGAAACAAATGGGAATTGTGCATGACTCTTACATGCCTATCCATTCATCTTGATGGATTCTTTGTCCAACAGTGGCCAGCCAGCAGGGTCAGCATCAAAGGTAGGCATAGTTGGGCTCCTGCCTAGGGCCCACACCACAGCAGGGTCTCATTGACAAAAGCCCCCTGGACTTGCTCCTCCTCTTCACCATTGCAACTTGCTTGTTCACCTGCCTCTTGCTCTGTCCCAGACAATGGAGGTGGTGAGAAGAAGGAACATCAGTAGATGCCACTGCCTACTTGCTTACTAGCTCTCTGTTTGTTAAGCAAGCAAGTGGTAGCAATGATGAGAAAGAGGAGGAGGAACAATAGGAGCTAGTGACAATGGTGATGAGAAGGTTAGATTCACTGAGAGAGAGGGGCCTCACTGAGGGTGTCTTGTCCAAGGGCCCTCCAAACCTTGGAGCCGGCACTTCCAGCCAGTTGCCTATGGAAGCTCACAAGAGGGCATCCATTTGATGGCCATCTCCTGTTGCTTGTCCCCAGCATCTGGTTTACTGTCTCAGAACATGGGAGATTCATATAGCTCTATGACAGTGATGATGAACCTTTTTGAGCCCGAGTGCCCAAACTGCAACACAAAACCAACTTATTTATTTCAACGTGCCAACACTGCAATTAAACCTGAATACCGAGGTTTTAGTTTTAGAAAAACAACTCATACAGTTGTCCGAACTAATTAACATCTTTTGTCTTAAAAGAAAAACACAATAACAGAGCTTTCAATGATACAAACAGTTTTTTGTTGAGAAAAAAAATCAACTCAAAAATTATTATAGTATTACATTGTACACATAGCCTGAAGGGATTTATACAAACTTTTTAAATAATTAGGCACATGTATTTTTGGATAAGGGATTCTCAACTTGTAATATGATTATATGCCAGACTGAAATTGTATGGGGCAAGCTTTACCCCGGTCCTTTCCCTGCTTCTACAGGTGTCAGATTAGTAAAAGTAAAAGTCAACCTGTACTAGGATGAGCAAGATAAACAAGAAAACTAAACGTGCTTAACACATTTTAAACACTTTATGTCTTGGACTGCAAACACTGCATTAGGTAAAAGTTTGCATTGGGCATGCTTTTGCACAATTAATGTGATTTTTGCTATTGCATGCATGCTGATAATTTGTCAAACCTTGGCTCATACTCTGTTAGTATGAGAGCAACACATGCAGCACTCAGGTCAACTGTTAGGGCTTTACATCCAAGCCATGCTCTGTGCATCATTCTTCAAAATCTTTTAAATGTGATAACAATGTAGAAAAGAATTTTGTAACAGGAATTCTAGAATAAAATCATTCTGTTCCACACTGTGAGAAAGAACAAGATCATTAGTGTTTTGCAGAAGGGGACGGTCTTTTCGCGATCTGGTGACCAATGGCTCGAGTGCCCACAGAGAGGGCCCTGCGTGCCAGCTGTGGCACCCGTGCCATAGGTTCACCATCACTGCTCTATGACTATTAGCTATTGACCTATCCACAGTGAATTGGTCTATTCCTTCTTGAAAGCCATCTAAGGGTCAAACTACATCTTACATTAATCAGATGGCTTGCACCTGAGCGCACAATTTTTCTACTTTCAGAAATAGCCTGTGGGGGGGGGGCAGTCCACATTCGGACCCTGGTACAAGGATTAGGGAGCTTTAACACTTTGTCGTCCCCCACAGCAATCCCAATCCAGTTTGGGGGGCCCACACCTTCAATTTGCATGGTGGAGGGAAAGCTGTCATTGGAGCAAAGGGGAACTTTTTTCCTCATGCAAATTGAAGGCACAGGATGGTCTTAGTTGGAACCACAGCAGGGTCAAAGGGTTTAAGCCCCCGACACCACTCTCCACACCAGGGTCATGATCCCCTTGCCTGGCTTGCTCTGAATCTACAACAAAATTCATTGGGTGATGATCCCACTGTAGTAATGTTGTGGGAGAAATGTTGACTCATCTGTATCCACCCTCTTTAGCTTTTCTTCATCAGAATATTTGTCTGAACTGATCACTGTCGTAGCATAATTCATAGCACCTTTTGCATGGAGACATGAGGGCATCCATGCTTTTCCTCTTATTATGCATAGATTACCGAAGGCGCTGCAAAAAAAAAAAAGCAATTCTCCCTTTTGGGATAATGTAAGAACAGACTCCATTATTTATTTATTTATTTATTTAATACATTTTAATACCGCCCAATAGCCGAAGCTCTCTAGGCAGTTTGCAACAGTTAAAATAATAAAATACAATATAAAATATAAAATTTAAAACCACAGATTAAAAACAAACAGCAGAGCTAGCAGCAGCAGTTACAATAACGGAATTAAAAACAATTACAAGATTAAAATGATTAAAATGCCTGGGAGAACAGAAAGGTCTTCACCTGGCGCCGGAAAGAATACAAAGTAGACGCCAGGCGAACCTCTTTGGGGAGCTCATTCCATAACCGGGGTGCCACAGCAGAAAAGGCCCTCCTCCTGGTAGCTAGTTAAGGCAGTTAGTTTAGGTGGTTGAGTGTTGGTTAGAGTGTGTTGGGAGTGTTAGAGAGTTTGGGAGTTAGGTTAGTTGGGTTATTCGTGTCTTGTCAGGAGTTGTAAGAAAAATCAGTGCTCGTATGAGGAGTGAAAGTATTTAGAATTATAGGGACTTAGGTTAATTATCAAGTGTTTGGTGTAGGCAGGTTTTAAGTTATTTTCTGGAACTAAGATTTTGAGAATTAAAATAAACTTATTTTTATTTTGTTTGCTACCCAAATCCTACGTATCAGCTTGGCGTTATTAACCTGCATTACTTTTAAATCCACACACACAGACCTTTGTACCCATAGTATCATAAATTTGAGCTAGATCCTTAATAACCAGTATTAATCTTTTCCCTCATTAGTAGGGGAAAGGTTTCATTTGACCCTCCCCTCAGGTTTTCAAGTGTTGATGCTTAGCCTGAGAAGGGCTTATGCGCCTGGTCCTAAAGTGTAAGGGACCCTGTGTCGTGACATTAGCAAGTCACTTAGGAAATGATGGATGATAGAAAGGTACCATATGTTTGGGACATGCCATTTGCCCAGGAGAAAAAAGCAGATTGTTTACTCAGTTTCTCCTACCTATATCATGAAATGTCTTGCTGCAGACATTAAAGATACATGGCTTGGCAGGCATTTGGAAACACTTTCTTGTTTAGCCCTGTGAACTTTCCAAACCTACACTGAAATAAAGTTGGCCTACAGTATTTTTTCTTGAATGTTCCTGCATGCATATGCCTCTGGACCTCCACTGAAAAACAAACAAACTGAAAATGGGCTTTGAAGGAGCCTACTGGGATAAAACTGCTTACCGTGATGGATGGAAATGAAAGCAACCTATCTGGGACAGTGCATAAACAGAAAGCGGAAATACCTCGGAGCTCTTAAGGCTAAGAATCATTGCTTTCTATTCCGAAGCGTCAGTTAGCTTCAACTGGAGACACAAAGCTCTTGAGAAATTGTCTACCTGGCACCTCCTTGCTAAACACATTGGCTTGGAAGTAAATGCCATTCATTTTAGCAGCATTTTAATATTTAATATGCCTTCACTTTGATTTCTGATGACCGCATTTTTCCCAAATTGAAGTTGCACCAAACCTTATTTCTTCCCATTTTTGCATCTCATTAATGCCATTATAGAGCCTCCTTCACACTGAATTTAAAATAATGCGTACTGCATCAGCACCGGGAAAATCCTGGTTGAACATCTGCTATTTATCTTTGGAGCTCAACAAACAAACACACACACACACGGCTTGTTTCTAGGATGCTTTTTAAAAAGTCAACAACAGTAATATATGATTTCTTAGGTACTATAAGCTTGATGGTGACTTCGTTATTTACTCAGAAAGTAATGTATTCGTCCATGTGAGCTCAGATGAGTTCTCCTTTAACATGGAATCTCATGCCGTGTATACGACTTTTTGCACATGCACAATATCAAGGAGCATCTTGGGAGCTGAAGTTTGGAATCACGTAGTGTGGCTTACCATCATGCATCACCACATTATGTGTCCCCTTTCTGATTGGTTGTTTTCATGTGGCCTGTCTGCATGATGATGTCATGTGTCATGTTTACTCACTGTCACCAATTGCCGGCATGAAGATAGACCCAAGGTTCCTCCTCCTTCTCAAAGCCAGAGCTGCAGCAGCAACAATAATGAGGGAAGCAGCTAAGGAGACTGTCTCAAGTAAAGGGTTTGGGGGGGGGGGGGGTTAGGTTGTAGGACAACTGAAAATGGGGGGGGCTGGTGGATTTGTGTACTACTTTACTGTGCATGCTACGAAGCTCGCAATCAATTCCAAACTTAACAGCGAATTCATAATACATCAATCCAGGTTCATTACAAATGTGAGCATTAGAAATGGATGAGTTTTGACAAAGAGCAGACTAATTACGAAATCTGGTAGCATCACTAGTTCTCATTTTATTGTAATATTTTGGGTTGTATCCAGTGGTGTTATTCCATGATGGAAGCAGCTCTGTCAGCAGAACTGGGCAGATGGGGGTAATTTCATCTCCCCCATGTACCCTCAAAATCTTCTCCAGAGGGTTGGGAAACCCTCAAGAGCAGATTTCAGGGTAGAGAGGAAGGCTACGGGGAGATGGGGAGAGAGGGAGAAAGTCTCATCATGCAAGCAGATGTCCACAAGCATGACATTGGATTTAACCCTATAAGTGCTATTGTTTACTTACTTATTATTTCCTCCAAGACGCTCAGGGCACCATCCATGTTTCTACTCCCCTCTCCCACATTTTATTTGCACACGGTGGGCTAGACTGAGAGAGACTAACTGGCCCATGGACACCCAGTGAATTTCTTGTCTGAGTGAGGAATTTGAACCTGGGTCTTCCCAGTCCTACTCTTCCATTCCAACCACTATGTCATACTGTCTGATTGTCATTAGCTGCCTTGAGAACCTAGTGTAGATTAGAAAGGTGGGACAGAAATATAAATAGTACATGAACAAATAAACCAACAAATCTTCCAGTAACCTGGATGCAATCCTTACTCCAATTGAAACACAGAGCATGTGTAATATGAGCCTAAACTAGATGGACCCTTGATCTAGTCCAGCAGGATGCTAGATTGTCATGCAGGGGCTCAAAAAAGTGAATTTGCTGAAAATTCTCCTCTTCTGCACAGCTGATAAAGTTCCAAAAAAGACTGTCCCCATTTGCTTCTCGTCGCCTTAACTAACCTTCTCCTGAAGCAAAGAGGATATGACTGAGAGCAAAGATTTACAGTAAGTAAACTGTTTCGTTTAACCACAATGGATGATTTGTTTAGTTGTCCTGAAGTCTGATGTGCTAAACATGGTGCATTATTCTGGGGAGAACGAGAAGTTCTTCTAACGATACGCAGAGCATCTCGGCTCTCACCGCAGACAGAGTACACACGCAGCACTCGCGCTAACAGCATTAATAGATGGAACGTGAAAGGCCTGCTGTTTGCTAGAAATGAATCAAAGTAGAAACAAATAAAGGAGATGCATCCAGGCAGGAGCGGGAGGAGGATGGGTTGGAGAAACTGACAAATCAAAATGCGAAGCAATAACTCTATTCCAATATGTGAACAAAGGGCAGGGCAAATTGTTTAATCCAGTATCTGAATTTAGGCCAGCCACGTAGTGTCCAAGATAATCAGATTTGGCAGATGAAAATAGGGTGCTTTTTTATTTACTCACCCCCTTTTTCTCATACCAAGGATCATGACTTGAAAGCATCACGCCTATGACAGATTGCTGAAGGCTCTTTTCTATCTGCTGTATGCCAATTTCCTCCACAATAGCCTGATCTACACTGCCTTCTCGAGCAGGTGCATTAAGTAAACTGACAATGATGGCTGCATTATTGAGGCATTTATTTTTGTATCCATTTGTTTTTGCATGCATGGATACATACAGGGCCAAAGGAGACATCACTTTACATACGTAGCAAGCAGCAACATCTTTTCTTCTTTTTTTAAACTCTAGAGTAAGCACAGGGAGGCCAATACATGTTGGGGCTCTAGCTTGGGGGCTTTCCTCCAGATGTAGTCCTGATACATGTCTCCCTCTGTGCGCCTTTATTTGCTTTAATGAATCACTATTTGGCAATCAATATAAATTGCAGGTGTGGTGGAGGGATTCTAAGAACATAAGAAGAGCCGCGCTGGATCAGACCAAGGGTCCATCTAGTCCAGCATTCTGTTCACACAGTGGCCAACCAGCTGCCCACGGGATCCCACAAGCAGGACATGAGTGCAACAGCAGCTTCCCACCCATGTTCCCCGGCAACTGGTGTGCATAGGCATACTGTCTCCGATACTGAAGGTAAAATATAGCCATCAGGACTAGTAGCCATTGATAGCCTTCTCCTCCATGAATTTGTCCAATCCCCTTTTAAAGCTGTCCAAATTGGTGGCCATCACTACATCTTGTGGAAGTGAATTCCATCATTTCACTATGCGCTGTGTGAAGAAGTGCTTCCTTTTATCTGTCCTGAATCTCCCACCAATCAGCTTCATGGGATGATCCCTTTGGGTTCTAGTATTATAAGAGAGGGAGAAAAACGCCTCCCCCCAGTCCACTTTCTCCACACCATGCATAATTCTGTACACCTCTATCAGGTCTCCCCTTACTTGCCTTTTTTCTAAGCTAAACAATCCCAGCTGCTGTAACCTTTCCTTGTTGGGGAGTTGCTCCAGCCCCTTGCTCATTTTAGCTGCCCTTTTCTGCACTTTTTCCAGCTCTACAAAATACAATGTCCTTTTTTAGGTGCAGTGACCAGAACTGTACACGATATTCTAAGTGCGGTCGCACTATAGATTTGTATAAGGGCAGCATGATCTTGGCAGTTTTATTTTCAATTCCTTTCCTGATTATGCCTAACATGGAGCTTGCCTTTTTCACAGCAGCTGCACACTGGTTCAACATTTTCATCTAGATTGAGATCTAGACTGAGAGCATGGTGGAGGAAAGTGTTAAAGCATCCTACTACCCATCATGCTAGTGTCCTGACCCAGATTGGGACCCCTGGGATTACTCTGGAGTAAAAAACACACAAAAAAAACCCATAGCTGCTAGCTACATCTTTTAAGTCACCTGTGCTTTGGGCTACAGAGATACCTATATACATACATTTCTACCAGAACTTTCATTTTCTACTAGAACCCTGAGGTGCAAAATAGTGGATTGGTGAAATAATGGACATGAAATGAAGGAACAGGGGACCCCTGAGCGTATGTCCCACCCAGGGATTTGTTTTCAGTTCCAGAACTGAGCTCATAACTCTTTCATTAAAAATGCACACCTGGTTTTCCTAGGATGGATGAGACTTTCATTTCCATTTGTTAAACTTGCCCCATTCATACATACCAGTGCATTTTGTTTGTGTGTTTGTTCATTAATGTATTTACATTTATATCCAGCCTTTCTTCCAAGGAGCCCAAGGCAGCATACATGTTTCTCCTCCTCTCCATTTTATCCTCTCAACAACCCTGTGAGGTAGGTTAGGCTGAGAGTCAGTGACTGGCCCAAAGTCACCCAGTGAGCATTATGGCCAAGTGGGGACTAGAACCTGGGTCTCTGCAGTACCAGTCCAACACTTGAACCGTTACACCACACTGGTTTTTGCTGGCAAAGCTCACATATTCCTGAGCTCATGCTCATTCACAAAATGCATACTTTAGAAAAAATGCTAGGTTACTAACTGGGACTGGCTGATTCGACCATGTGATGCCGGTGCTTTGTCAGCTGCACTAGCTTCCAGTCCATTTCTAAGCCCAATTCAAAGTGTTGGTATAGACCTTTAAAGCCCTAAATGGCTTGGAACCAGAGTATCTTAACACATGTCTCCTCCTGCATGCACCTGCTTGGATCCTTAGGTCATCTTCAAAGCTCAGTGGGTGGCTATAAGGAAGAGGTCTTTCTCAGTGGTGTCACTCCACTTATGGAATAAACTCCCCCAAGAGGTTCACCTGGCACCTACAGTTATCTTTTTCAGCACCAGGCAAAGACCTAGGCATTTTAGAGACCTAGTTCTAGGTTATTATGGCTGTTTTATCAAGTCCTGTGTTGTTTAACGTTTTGCATTATAATGTATTTTATTGTATTCTTTTAAATATTTGTATTGCATTTCATATTTTTAACTGTGTTTTAAAATGACATTTTAATTTTTTGACTGGTTGTAATCTGCCCAGAGAACATTAGATACTGGGTGGTTTAGAAATGTACAAAATAAAGACATTTTGGGGGAAGCTCATCTGAAGTTCACTATGGGTAGTTAGTGGAGAGAAGGTGTGGGTAAGGAAAGCTAATACTTAAAATCTGGGAGGGGGGTTAAAATGTTTGGGCTCAAACTTGGCCTTGAGAGCCAGTGTGTCATAGTGGTTAGAGTGTTGGATCGGGACCCAGGAGTCTGGGTTCTTGACCCCCACTCGGTCATGAAGCTCACTGGGTGACATTGGGTCAGTCACAGACTCTCAGCCTAACCTACCTCACAGGGTTGTTGTGGGGATAAACTGGAGAGGAAGAGGAGGATTCTGTAAGCCGCCTTGGGTTCCTTGCAGGCAAAAAGGTGGAATATTAATATAATAAATAAAATAAAATAAATAAATAAATAAATAAACTGGGGGGGGGAGCAATTTGGAGGTCCTAAATTGCTTGGGGTGCTTATTGTGTATGGTGCAATGGTGGTGGGGGTGGGGGGTTCTTTATTTTGTTATTTTTGTTGATGCCTGCTATGCCCCCATGCCAAAACATCTCTGGAATCCTGACGTCGCATCATTCCAGGGTCACGCATGTCTATCTGTGTGTGTTGAAGATCACTAGCTGGTGGCTAACCAGAGACAATCTTCACTGTGGCAAAAATAAACAAAAGAAGAAAATCTTCTCTCACTGCGATAATGATCAGTGAGGTACCACCAGGAATCTTTTCAAATGATTTTGCTCCCCCATGGGAAAAAAAATAAGTGAAACACCACTTCCATTTTCACTCCCTTTGAATGGGGTGACAAATGAAGGTGTGTGCATTTGGTTGGCCACTGGGGCAACAGAATGGTGGACTTAGGTATGCTTTTGGTGGGATCTAGGATGGCTCTTCTTTTTTGTTTTTGAGTGCGCACACATGTACCCTAGCCACTATGCCAGGGGTGGGCAACACAAGGTCTGTGGACTGCATGTGGTCCCCACCGCTCCCCCTTTGGATCCCAAATTCAGTAAAATAATATATATATTTTAAAATGGCATCTGTAGTGGCTGCAGAGCACCAAAAGGGGAAAAAATAGTTTGTTTGCAAGCTAATTTTGACCCTTTCAGTACTCCATAGATGCTACAAAGCACATGTAGTACACACAAACACAGAGTAGTACACACACACAATATATACTACTGCTACCTTTATAATGCTACTGCAAAGTGGATGGAGCAACTCAGTGTAGACTGTGGTGGTGGTGGTGGTGAAGTAATCACTTGACTCCTTCCATATGAACTCAGTCCAAATATTCCCAGCTCCACCAAACTGATTGTGTGAACAATCCCTAAAAGCATACCTTCAAGAATCCTGGTCATTGTTATAGGAAAAAACTGGGAAAAAACTCGCCGGATCGTCACCTTGAAGTGGTGAGTGGGCTTGCGTGTTCCGATGAATCCTGTGAGCAATGCCGTCGGGAGCTATGTACTCCCAGTAGGGTCACCCATGGCGGTAAGGTCCGGGGAGAGGAACCAGACAAAGAACGATCCAAAACAAAGTCCTCAACGGCAGAACAGGCGGAAGATAATTAAAGCTAAATTACAACGGCTGTGAAGGCGGATGAAGGCTGCAGCAGAGAATGGTTTTCCAATCGTCAGGGTAACCGTGCCATTGGATCTCTGCCGTACTCTGTCAAGTTTGTGTGGTGATTCGTTGTGCACCGATCTCCCCACATAAAACAGTTTCACGCACAGGCGTCTTCCAACCCAACCCATCCAACCCAACCCAACCAAACAAACATAAAAAAAGTCCCATGGCGACTGGCGAACGGCGACGGGGGCAGGACTGTGAATCTGGAAGCCCCTAGCCATGGACCAGCACATGGGCGGTGGATGCAGACTCAGTCGCCCTGTTCAAGGAACGAGGTAGTCGAGCAGCTCGGCAGCTGTATCCATGACTGAGCAGCCCTATTTAGGATCCACTCTGCTCACCCCGTATGGGGAGGGGGCTAGAAAAGGTGCCCTAAACATAGTCTACCTCTCTCTCCCCTGACTGGATTACCGCGTCCAGTGGGGTCACCATTTTAGCGGTCGAAAAAGACATTTGAATTTTGGAACATGGAATATACGGACATTGCTGGATAACATAGATAGTGAACGCCCTGAGCGTAGGACTGCTATTATTGCAAGGGAGCTGAGACGGTTTAAAATTGACATAGCAGCACTTCAAGAAACTCGAAGGGCAGGAGAGGGACAGTTGAAAGAAGAAAAAGGAGGTTATACCTTCTTCTGGAAAGGACTACCTGAGCAGGACCGACGAATACATGGAGTAGGCTTTGCCATCAAAAATGAACTAGTGAACTCTTTGTCAGAAGTTCCTACTGGCATTAACGAACGCCTGATAACTCTTCGATTAAAGCTCGCCAATAACCAACAAGTAACTATTCTGAGCGCTTATGCACCAACATTAGATGCTGATGATGACATCAAGGAAAGTTTTTATAGCCAGTTGGACACTCTCCTGTCAGAGATACCTAAGGAGGATAAAATTATCCTCCTGGGCGATTTTAACGCAAGAGTCGGGCGTGACTCTGATTTATGGCCAGAAACTATTGGAAAAGACGGAGTTGGTAATAGCAACCCGAACGGACTCTTACTTTTGTCTATATGTGCAGAGCATAATCTCACTATTACAAACACGCTCTTTCGACAAAAGAATAAGCTTAAAACATCATGGCAGCACCCACGGTCAAAGCACTGGCATCTTCTGGATTATGTAATTGTCCGTGTTAGAGATCGCCGCGATGTACTTCTTACTAGGGCCATGGTGAGTGCCGACGACTGCTGGACAGACCACCGACTAATCCGGTCCACAATGGTTATCAACATTGCTCCCCAACGTAGGCTTCAAGGAAGGAAACCAAGGCGTAAAATGAACATCCAAGTCCTTCAAGATCCTATTAAGCAAACTTGTCTTCAATCACTTCTTAAGGAACATCTACCTACGGAACCTCCTGACAACATTGAGGACCATTGGTCTAAGCTGAAAACCTCCATTACTGCAGCTTGTGAACAAACTATTGGATATGAAACTAAGAAACATCAGGATTGGTTTGATGAAAATGATAATGAGATTAAATATATAATTGACCAAAAAGGAAAGCCTTCCAAATATGGCAAAATGATATTAACTGCGCTGCCAAGAAAAAAACCTATGCTAGCGCAAAGGCTGAGGTCCAAAGAAGAACAAGAGAACTTAAGAACGCTTGGTGGAAAAAGAAAGCTGAGGAAATTCAACAACTTGCAGAATCTCATGATGCACGGGGCTTTTTTAAGGCCACAAGGGCCATTTATGGACCAAAAACCTATGGTACAAACCCTTTACAATCAAAAGATGGCACCAAACTCTTAAAAGACAAAGAGTCTATTGCACTGCGTTGGAAAGAGCATTATTATGACCTTTTAAATCGTAAATCTAAGGTGGATAATGAGATTTTTTCGCAAATCCCACAAAAACAAATTAAAGAGGAACTTGCAATACTCCCCACTTTGGATGAAGTAAAAAAGCCATTAATCAAATGAAGAACAACAAAGCTAGTGGACCAGATGGGATTCCTGCTGAAATCTTTAAAGAAGGGGGCCCCGAACTTGTACAACATCTTCATAAGCTCATTGAAAAAATCTGGATAAGAGAAGAGATCCCAGAAGACTTCAGGGATGCCATAATTATCACCCTCTTTAAGAAGGGTGATAGAACAGACTGTGGAAACTATCGGGGCATTTCTCTCTTAGCAACCGCAGGTAAAATATTTGCTAGGATTCTCGCAAACCGTCTTCTATCTATTTCAGAAGAGATCCTCCCTGAAACTCAATATGGTTTCCGCCCCTCTAGAGGGACAGTAGACATGATTTTTACTGCACGTCAGCTCCAAGAAAAATGCCGGGAGCAAAATCAACCCCTTTATATGGCATTTATCGATTTGGCTAAGGCCTTTGATACTGTAGACCGTACAGCTCTCTGGACTATCCTTATGAAAATTGGATGCCCCAATAAATTTGTGAATATCTTGCGACTTCTCCATGACAACATGACGGCAACGGTTTTGGACAACAACGGCTCTCATGGTGCTCCATTTAAAGTGGGATCAGGTGTTAAACAGGGATGTGTTATCGCCCCAACATTATTTGCCATTTTCATCGCCATGGTTTTACATCTTGTCAAGGGGAAACTTCCCACTGGTGTGGGAATTATATATCGAACAGATGGAAAGCTTTTTAATCTCAGCAGGCTGAAAGCAAAAAGTAAGGTAATTACAACCTCCGTTGTGGAACTTCAGTATGCTGATGATAATGTGGTCTCCGCACATTCAGAGGATGATCTCCAAACTATCCTAAATGCTTTTGCAGAAGCATACGGAAAACTTGGCCTCTCACTTAACATCAAAAAGACCAAAGTGCTTCATCAGCAAGTGCAAGCTAACCCTTTGGTGATGCCATCTATCCAGCTTGGCGGGACAATACTGGAAAATGTCGATCATTTTCTCTATCTTGGCAGCTATCTTTCTGTTACAGCTAACATCGACAGTGAAATCCAGCATCGTTTGAGCTCCGCAAGTGCCGCATTTTCTCGAATGAAACATAGAGTGTTCGAGGATCGGGATATTTGTAAGAAGACCAAAACACTGGTTTATGAAGCCATTGTATTACCAACTTTATTGTATGCCTGCGAAACATGGACTATCTATAAACGTCACTTCCACCTCCTTGAAAGGTTTCATCAACGTTGCCTCCGGAAAATCCTGCGAATTACTTGGGAAGATAGACGAACAAATGTCAGTGTACTGGAAGAAGCAAAGACTACTAGCATTGAAAAAATGATCCTTCAACGCCAACTTCAGTGGACCGGTCATGTTGTTCGAATGCCTGACTGCCGTCTCCCAAAGCAGTTACTTTACTCCCAACTCAAGAATGGAAAGCGGAATATCGGTGGTCAATATAAGAGGTTTAAAGATGTTCATAAGGCTAATCTAAAAAAATGCAATATAAACATCGAAAACTGGGAAGCTCTGGCCCATGAACGATCTAAATGGAGGTTGGCCTTTCACAAAGGTTCCATGGACTTTGAAGAAGCCCGAGTGCAAGGTGAAAGGGAGAAACGTGCTAAGCGAAAAGCACGTCAAATGAATCCTTTACAGGACCATCTCCTATCTGGTAACCTGTGTCCTCACTGTGGGAAGCTGTGTGGATCTAGAATTGGCCTCCACAGTCACTTACGGACCCATCGCTAGAGTCTACACAATCTTCTTTAGAATTTCCTCCTTTTATCCCGGAAGACAATCTTACTCGGTCACGAGTGATCGCCTGATGATGATGATGATGACATCTGCAGCAAATGAAACCAGTCACAGGATAACACCACGTGAATTATCTGCATGACAAGATATATTGACTATTTTGGTCATGCTATTGCTGATCCACCCAGTATGGTTCATGTGTGGCTTTTCTGAAGCCTGTTCTCAGCATCCCTGTCATATGATGAGATGAAGACTTGCTGCCTTCTGACAAAAGATAAGTTTGTACACACAGGGAGAGAACCACATGGCTTGTTTCCAAACAGGTATTGAACAAGGTTGGTCATTCCCTGCCCATCCCTTAGCATACTTGAACGGTAATGTGATTTTATTCCTGCAAGCATTTCATGGCCTCCTCCTGGTTAAACATCACTATCAGGAGACTAAATAGACACAACTGGCTCTTTTTGGGCTGCAGTACTTAGGGCAGATTCTCACATAACTAATACCAAAATCTGCAGTTTTCAGTAGTCCACCAAATATACAAGTCCGTGTGACAATGGGTCATCCCCAGCCAGGTATATGATACCAATGCTGCACCAATGAAAAGTAGCGCCATGGGCATGGCCTCCCAAATGGCCGCACACAACACTGTGATTGGTGACTTTAAAGAAACCAGCAAACTAGTACCGGTATATGGAAACAAAAGGAGTCATGTTCACAAAGTATCTGTATATGGGGCTATTTATTTATTTATCTATTCAAATCGGCATAAATAATAAGCAAATCTTTTATAAGTAAGAAACAGCTATCATATTGAAAGACAGTAGCATCTAGTTCTTGTGTGGAGTAGAAATACAAGTGATTTCATACTCTTTATTGTGCAAAGTATTGACAACGGTAAGAATGGATGAATCTGTCCATTTCTCTCACTCTAGCATTTGAATTCCTAAAATTTCAAGTTCACAGATCATAGATCATAGAACATAGAGTTGGAAGGAGCCTACAAGGCTATCTAGTCCAACCCCCTGCTCAATGCAGGAAACTAGAGGAGGGTCTCCCATCCAGGTAATAACCAGGCCTGACACTGCTTAGCTTTCCACACTCAGACAAGCTGAGCCAGCTCAAATATAAAGATATCCAAAAAAGATTTGATAAGGAAAATGCTTATCAAAAAGCAAATTGAATGAAATTCTCACCCATGTCCAGTGGCCAAATTCAATAGGCACCGCTATACCCAGCATGGAGAGGACCGTGTTATCTGCCATATACCTGTCCGCCATATAGCTGTTAAAGATGAGGAACCTGACAGAAAAAGGAGGTGGCAACCTGCATTCAGCACAAATACGATTGAATAAACAGGGATCTGTGCCTGAACTTTTAAGAGCTAGACACAAAAAGCCCTGGGTTTGAATGGACAAATTTGTCGGTTTTGGTTTCTCCCACATTCAGTTTGTTTTAATCTAAAGGTTTTTTTGCATCCCAAATATGAAGGAATATGTGATTTTGATAAGTTCTTATAAAAAATGAACTGAAATGAAATTTCTCACCCATCCCTACCGGGCACAGTACCAAAACAGAACAGAATTTGGGGGAAAGAGGCTGAACTAGAACAGTGGTATTGGAAAAAGAATCATGAAATAGTATATATATATATATATACCGGTATATAGTCAATGAAGCAAATTAAGACCATATGTTCCTCTAGAGTAAGGCTCTCCAACCTTGGGTCCCCAGATGTTGCTGGACTATAGCTCCCAGAATCCCTTGCCATTAGCAATGCTGGCTGGGTATGGTTGGAGCTGTAGGCCAGCAACATCTGGGGACCCAAGGTTGAAGAGCCCTGCTCTAGAGATTCATTTAACTCTACTCTGACTTCATGTCCAGAAAACCACTGATGGCAAGCACCATTGCAAAAATTATTGTTACAAAACAAACAGTCTTTACCTTTGCTACTGAAGAAAGAAAGAAAGAAAGAAAGATTCCCATTAGATAAAATTACAAACCAGCAATTATTCCTCAGGAAACAAAGAGATAAGTCTTTTAAAAAATGACTTGCCACGTTTTGCTTGAGTACCAGAATTGGCTAAATTAGATGAATTCAATTCAAGAAAAATCTGTTCTGGCTCAAGACAAATTGTACCAGAGTTACAGGAAATGCTCCTACAAATGAAAATATAGGATGCATTTATCAAGAGAAATAAATGTTCAGCACATGAAGATCACTACCAACTGACACTACATTGTTCAAAGGAACATCTCTGGCTCATGGTACTTCTCCTGGTGTGCAAGCATAGCCAGCGCTTGTACTGCTTTCCCAGCAATGGGGGGAAGCACATTGTTCTTAGGGTCCCAAATCCAGAATACAATATTCAGAGCAAGGGAGGGGGCACTCAGGAGAAAGTACCTACAGCTTGAAGCTGTAGTAAATAGCAAGCAGTCCCCCAACAGATAATACTGGAGTGAGCTTTAAAGTTGCCCAGTTCAGAAATGATAAAAGGGGTGAGGAGGCAAAATCTGAAGTCTGCCCAAGGGCGAGAGTTCCAAAGAGAAAAGGCCACCACAGAGAAGGCCCTGTACCTGGTATCCGATGACCTAGTTTCTGATAAAGCAGGCAGCAGATGGAGCAGGGATCCATCTGAAGACATTATATAAGGTTGCCAAGTTCTGATTTCAAAAGTGTTGGTAACCTATGGAACTGGATCAGGGCAGCGGGAGGAGAGCTAAGAGTGTGCCAAGGAGCAGAGCCTGGCCAATTTCAGTGGGAGCAAAGTCCCTGGCAAAAATGATTCAGCTTGGCCCTCCTCGTGCAGAATTTTATACGTGTACTGAATACTCCACTCGTGTGAAGAGTTGAAGAATTGAAGCTAATGAATCTAAAGTGCACGTATATACCAGCAGACTATTGGTCCATACAGGGCCAGGGTAAAAGGTAGGCATGGCTGGGCTCTTGCCAAGGCCCCACACCCCAGAGGGGCGGCCCACTGACAAAAGCCCCTTGGAGTTGTTCATCCTCTTCACTTTTGCAACCTGCATGTTCACCTGCCTCTCACTCTGGTCCAGATAGCAACAGATTGTGCCACGGCCTACTTGCTCACTGGCTCACTGCATATCAAGCAAGCAAATGATAGCAATGATGGGGAAGAGAATGAGGAGCACAAGCAGCTGGTGACCATGGTGATGAGAAGGGAGACCTATTGATGATCTCTTGCCCAAGGGACCTCAAACACCTGGAGCCAGCACTGGGTCCATCTAAGCTGGTTTTGTCTACTCTGACAGGCAGTGGCTCTCCAAGGTCTCAGGATGAGGTCCTCCCTGGTTCTGCTACCTGAGATGCATTAAACTAGAGATACCAAGGATTAAATCTGGGACTTACTTACTTACTTATTTATTTATTTATTATATTTATATCCCACCTTTTTTCCTGCAAGGAACCCAAGGCGGCTTACATAATCCTCCTCCTCCTCCTCTCCATCTTATCCTCACAACAACCCTTTGAGGTAGGTTAGGATGAGAGTCAGTGACTGGCCCAAAGTCACCCAGTGAGCTTCATGGCCAAGTGGGGACTAGAACCCGGATCTCCCGAGTCCCAGTCGAACACTCTTACCAACTACGCCACACTGGCAAAACAATGGACTGAATCAGTATATGACAGTTTCTTGTATCAGGGTTCTGGTCTAGCTTTCTCCATGTCATGCTAGTTTTCTAATTGGAAGGTAATTTTGGGAGAGGGGTATGGAGGAGCATCCACTCATGTGAGGCCCCACCTGAAATCTGAATCATGGAGGATAAGGCCATGGAAGATTGGATGACTGTGGCTACTAGCCTGGTGGCAATATGCTTCCTCCAGTATAAGAGGCAGTATGCCTATGCACACCTGTTGCTGGGAAACACAACTGGGAGGATGCTATTGCACTCATGTCCTACTTGTGGGCTTCCCACGGCAGTTGTTTGCACGTGAACACTGTGTGAACACTGCTGGCCTAGATAGGTCTTTGGTCTGATTCAGCATGGCTCTTCTTATGTTCGTAAGTGGCACCGCCCCGCCCCCACAGAGGTTCACCACCCTTGCGAGAATTAGGTCTTTGCTACAAGACACATGTAGCTTTTGAGACTCCCCTGCCCTCTTCCAGCCATGGATCAGCATAAGGTATGAATCATACTATTTCTAGGTTTCCTCATAATGCAAGGATCAGGGTGGCTTTTCCTTTCCTCAGACACCGGGTTAGGATATGTCTTGTTTATTTGTGTGGTGTCCCAAAATAACTGGCAGAGTCTGGTATGAAGATACTGCATTTGCATTCTGTCTGTCTACAAAAATGGGACTTTCCCCAATAAATTACTTTCTTTCCTCTCATAACTAGAATGGTATCTGAACAATTTGCTCTTTCCCTCTAAAGGCATGTGGCAATACTTCAGTGTTGCATGTTTTATTCTCTCCCCTTTTCCATTTTATAAGCTGATTAAAATCAAGTATATGAAATAGATTATATGTAGAGCACTTTTGCTAACTCATCTTTCTTGTGCACTAATTCTTTGCACCATTGACTTCTGTTTTGTGTGTGGTGGGGCATGATTGTAGATTATCCCATTAAAGTGAACACTCTTGGGGGGAGGGAATTGTTATGCTTACTTGTTTGGAGTTTTTGAGAGAGAAATACTTCCCAATATTATATCTACTATAACTTACTATGCTATGCCATGCATATACCTAATTGCAGGTCAAAAATAGTAATTTCAGTGGGGTAGATAATAGATACTGTTTTTGAAAACCACTTAGATTCTGCAAATATTAATCTTTTTTGTTCTTTATTGTTTATTGACAAATTGTTGAGATTTCTACCAATCCCACCTCCTCCTCTTCCCATTTATAGTTGGTGATAGAGGGAAAATATCAACAACCCTCCAGTGTGGCGTAGTGGTGAGAGTGCTGGACTGGGACTCGGGAGATCTGGGTTCTTGTCCCAGCTCGGCCATGAAACTCACTGGGTGACTTTGGGCCAGTCACTAACTCTCAGCCTAACCTACCTCACAGGGTTGTTGTGAGGATAAGATGGAGAGGAGGAGGAGGATTATGTAAGCCGCCTTGGGTTCCTTGCAGGAAAAAAGGCGTAGTATAAATATAATAAATAAATAAATAAATAAATAATACTCATATTCTGGAAGTATATAAAGAAAAATTGACAAAGCTTAAAAAGAAAAGAAAAAAAGTGGAGAAATACAGAGAAAAAAATTAAAATTAGTTGCTGCTGCTTCATATTTTCCTCTGGATGCTGCTCTTTTCTCCTTCCAGGATTAGGTACACAGTTTAGCCTACATAATCAGGGATCATGTAAGGGACGGGCGGTTCAAAGGAACCTCTCCACATGTTCAGTGAATGGGCAGAGATGGAACTATGTGCCACCTCCCCTTATGACCATGCAGTGGATGACCATGAGAAGGAGTTCCTCACACATACAAAGGTATGCATGGAGAGTTCCTACACTTGAGGAACTCTAAATGAGCAGTGTGAAGGAATGCCTGTATATACACAGTGAGAGCCAGTGTGGCGTAGTGGTTAGAGTGTTGGGCTGGGACTCGAGAGATCTGGGTTCTAGTCCGCACTCGGCCATGAAACTCACTGGGTGACTTTGGGCCAGTCACTGACTCTCAGCCTAACCTACCTCACAGGGTTGTTGTGAGGATCAAATGGAGAGGAGGAGGAGGATTATGTAAGCTGCCTTGGGTTCCTTTTAAGAAAAAAGGTGGGGTATAAATATAATAAATAAATAAATACTGTATAACTTGTTATGTAAGGTTTACTTTGTGTGGCCTCTGTGAAGCTACAGTGTATATGAGTAGGCCTGGGGCCTTGTTTTGTTATTGTCAAAGCCCTATGTAATAGTTGCTGAGTGACATTCTGAAGCAGGGGAGAAAGAGAATTGCTTTGAATATTGTTAGACGGGACCTGGATCAGGTAAATTCGATTATGTTTGGCTGGAGATTCTAGCTGGGTGCCAAAGAATCATTGGGAAATGACAGTTAAAGCATGACAGTTCACAGTTAGTGTTTAGTCAGGCGGTCTGTGGTAGTCAGAGAGGGAAAAGGTCTGCTGGTTGGTCTGTGGTGTTGTAAAAATGACTAAGAGAAAGCTGAGGAGAAAGCTTATAGGTTTTCTTTCTTTGTGAGATAATCTTAGGTGGCTGATGAAGATCAGGAGTAGGGAGCAGGTGGCTGTGTTATTCCAAGAGACTGCCCTAAGATCTTGCCAGAGGGAGGTTATACGAGCAGGCAGTAAAAACCCAGATAAACCATCCAAGCAGCCAGTAAAATAATGCGAGGAGCTTGGGTGTCAGAGGAAGCCTGTACCCAGAAGCTGGACCTGATTCTAAAGGTATTTGGCAGGGGTGGAGGTTTAGGGAATTTGGCCTGAGGTAAAAGAAGTCCTAGAGGCTTGTAACAGCAACACTGTCTCCTGAGTCTTAAAGAATTGTCACTAAGCAGTCTTTTGAAAACTCCAAAGTAAATATTAGTAATCCCTTGTGTTCAAAATATCCCTTTAATAAATTACTTGTTTAATAGTTTATCTGGTCTCCAGTGTTGGTGCCCATCTAGCCATCTCACACCTAAGCCTCTTATACCAGCTACTAGGAGATTTTAAAGTATTCTAATAGAATTGGTGGCAGTGGGAAAGGGCCAGCTTGTGGAACTCTGAGTTATAGTGGCAGAGAGTTCTTTAGGCCCATAAATATAAGCATTTGCTATAAATAAGAAGCCCCATAGATGGGACTGCCCAGTGAAGGAGCATTTTCCCCATAAGTGATGACAGTAGTACGGAGAGGAAATCCCCCATAAGCAGCAATCCTCCTTGAGTGTAGGAGCTCTTCATTTGTACATCTACACAAGCAGAGAACTTTCTCACAAACATCCACTGAATGTTCGTTAGGGGAGGGGAAGGCAATGTGCACTTCTGGGGGTGGGTGGGGCTAGCCTGCAAGGCCCTATGGCCTCCTCCATGCATTCTTTCAATGTATGGAGGGGGTCATGTGTTTCCCCTTGAAGTGAGGACTCTGTTAACTACGAACTCCCCAAACTAGTTTGTGTGGGTCAACAGCGCCTGTAGGGCAGTGTTCTCCAACCTTGGGTCCCCAGATGTTTTTGGCCAGCTATGCTGGCTGGGGCATGCTGGGAGTTGTAGGCCAAAAACATCTGGGGACCCTAGGTTGGAGAATACTGCTGTAGGGAGAATTATGTAATGCATCATAGCCAATTTTCGCTATGTGATGATGTCACCGAGGGCAAATGAGAGTGAGGGAATTTCTGCACCACACTGCCTGGATTAGTCACATTGATAATCACAGCCAGACAACGTGAGATGAATGGGATGACTCCACAATGTTCTGAGGGTCTCTGAAGGCATTTTAGAAAGTAAGAGCAAGTGATGGCAATGGAAATAAATAGATGAAAGTGTATGAAATCATGAACATTTAAGAAATCAAGGTGTGTTCGGGTCCTGCTAAAGAAAATGCTTGTTTTAAATGTGCATGTTTCAGCTCAACTTTAATTTCACTCTTTTAAAAAAAAATAATAGAAGAGAATCCAAGGAATTCCAGCGCTTTTGCTTGACTAATAGCTATCCCTCAGAAATGACTCCTGCATCTTCTCCAGCAGCTTTTCGAGTGACATGCCTGTTAATTACTGAGATTAGCTGGCAAACCTCTAATCTTGAGTCTCGCCATGTCTTGTTCCCCATACCACTGTACTTCCAAGGTTTATCGGTGTGTGTGTGGGGGGGGGGAAGGATGCCTCTTTAGACAGGCGCCAGACTTTCCAGTTAGCTATTCTCCTTTGCACTAACAATGAGTTGCGGATAAACAAATTTTAATACAAGGGCCTCTTCTTCTGACATTTTCTGGGTGGCAGCACAGCCTCCTCTTCGGCATATTTCCTCCCAATGGGATTCAAGTAATATCATGTGGAGTGGAGGTATCTCAAGACTTGCCTTCTCCAACCTGGTGCCCTCCAGACATTTTGTGCTACAACCTTGTACCAATTCTTCAGCTTCTGGAGGCAAAGCTCTGAAGGGACCAGAACTGAATCTGGAGCACCACGGAGGAGCTTCATTTGCAGTTCAGAGGAACTTCGGCTATGGGGCGGTATATAAATGAAATAAATGAAATGAAATGAAATGAAACCAAGGTAGACAGCCTGTCTGCAAAAAGCATGTCGTTTAGGTTTCATTTCTTGGGAAATGCCTGAGGGGGGAGGGGTGGAGAGAGTGGATCCGAATGACTTCTGATCATAGGACATATTTTACCAGGGACTTTCCAATCACTGTGGTTTGGGGGAGGGATGCCAGTCTTTTAAAACTCTTTTCCTGCAGACTGTGTCCTGCTCTTTTGCAGGTTGTTCTCTCTGTGATAGCAATATCTCTGGAAGAGCTTATGTCATCCTGCACTGGTGCTGGTTTGACCTGTGGCTGGCTTCTGCTCTCATACCAATCCTTTCTTTTCTCCTTCCCAACCTTCTCCCTGTTGTTTTACTGCAGTGCAAATCCTTCTTACACATTTCAGTTGAGATATACCTGGGGATCCTTCCTGCAGACTTGCTTCTTGCTGTTGTTTCTCTTTAGCCTGTGCCGTGTGTCTCTCTCTCTTCCTCTTCTGATCTGAAGAGCTAAAATTTAGGCTATGTTTTCAGATCTGGCCGAATCTCGAAAGAAATTGGACTGATTCAGACAGATTCAGAAGATGTCCAAATCAAAGTAGGGCTCCTGAAGCAGACTGGATCCAGATCTGAATACTAACTCTTCACAATTTAAGGAACACAGGGACACAGCGTGTCTCCAAAAATGGATACATTTCTCGCCAAGCTCTTCATATAACGAAAACACCAGGGTGTGTGGAGGGAGAAGAGGGGTGTGTGCTTTTCTGACTGGCAACTCTAACTTCTAATCACAGTGAATACTTTTACCAGGGCTCTCCAATCCCAGTGCTTATGGGGAGGAATGTTGAAGTAATATATCGCAGGACTGATGCAGGGTTCAGTTCTCTCTCCCAGGGGTAGGGATGTTAAAAAGAGGTTTAATAGAGTCCGTGGAACCCGGGAGGGTTAGCATCAGGTACTTGCTTGGAAAATCAAGCATCGGGTGCTTGCTGGCTTGAGTTGGACTGCCCACCCCCCGGGCTAACTGACATCAACAGCCCTGTGGGAAAGAAGAAGGAGCGAAGGAGGCAGGAGCAGGCAGAGGGAACATCAGGGCCTGCTCCAGTTGGACTGCCCCCCCCCCCGGGAGATGAGAGGTGAACAGGGCCACAGGGAA
The DNA here is from genome assembly GCA_021292165.1 of Shinisaurus crocodilurus. Classification (NCBI taxonomy): domain Eukaryota; kingdom Metazoa; phylum Chordata; class Lepidosauria; order Squamata; family Shinisauridae; genus Shinisaurus; species Shinisaurus crocodilurus. Next base: position 21,306,480 of record CM037877.1, on the reverse strand, counting down.
GTCAGTGTTTATGTGAATTGTTGTGAACCGCCCAGACAGCTTCAGCTACTGGGTGGTATATAAGTGAAATAAATAAATGAAATGCTATAGATTCAAGTTCCTCTCTGCCTCTCCATGCTTCACATCCACCGTCCACTCCTTTCCTGTTGCTCTCTCAGTGACTCTGGTGCCAACTGAACAGAAAGCAAAACAAAACAAAACAGTCTTAAATTGTTCTTCATTCATCAGAACTCCCCAGCTCCAGCAGCTATCCTTAAATTTTGTGGCATAACTGGGTTCCTAACACTCCACTGTCAGGAGCATAATTTAAATTGGGAAGACAGCAGCACATGTGGAGAATCATCCCTGTGTACAGTCTTCTCCATTTGAATTGCCCACCTCGCCATCCCTAAGCTGTGAGATGAAGGGAAGGTTGTGTGTATGTGTGTGTATGTGTTATAGTTATAGTTATAGAATTATAGTTCCCAGCACCAGCCATGGTGAAGAATTCTGTAAACCGCCCAGGGAGCCTCTGGGTTGATGGTCGGTAAATAAATATATTAAATAAATAAAAATAAATAAATACATTTATAAATAAATAAAAATAAATAAATAACGGTGTGTATACCTGAGTGTGTGGGTAGGTATGCCTGAATGCACATGCGTGTGCATCTGTGTGTGCATGTACATGTGATGTGCATATGTGGGTGCAGCCTCCTATTCACCACCTATCACTGCATGCAGGGCTGGCCTCAAAGGTAGGCATAGTTGGGCACTTGCCAAGGGCCCACACCCCAGAGGGGTCCACTGACAGGAGCTCCTAGGCTTGCCCCTCCTCTTCACCATTGCAACCTGCTTGTTCACTTGCCTCTCACTCTGGCTCAGACACCAGTGGTGGTGAGAAGGAGGAGCAATAGATTGTGCCACTGCCTACATGCTCACTGGCTCTTTGCCTGTCAAACAAGCAAATGGTAAGCAATGATGGGAAAGTTGATGAGGAGAAAAGGCAGCTGGTGACAATGCGATGAGAAGGGAGACTCATTATGGAAAGGTCCCATTGAAGGTCTCTTGCCCAAGGGCCCTCAAAAAGGTGGAGCCAGCACTGACTGCATGCAACCCATGGATGTAAAATGTTGCCCACCCCTGTTTAGTCTTTCTGCTGCTGCTTCCAAGTACATGAAACATAGAGGGGCTTTGACTGCAATGGAGGGATATAAATGATTGAGCAAGCGATAACTTTCCCTAGTGAGCACACAACCACATGGAGAATCCATCACCAACACGTGCAGGTACGCGTGTTGAGGAAGAGAGTGTTATCTCACAGTTGCACACAAGGAGCAATATGGGAAAGAGATCATCTGCATTCAACTACTAGCTCAATGCAATAAGAAAAGCAATAGATCCTTATTACAGGATCCTCAGAGAAATTCAGCTGGTGAAGAAGAGATACTGCATGTGAGCAAACAATGCCAGTATTTTGTAAGCACCCAGGGTAAAATGGAATGATTGCTAGTCATCAAATATGGCTTTATGAAGAAGAATATAGCCGGATCAAACTAGTTTCCCTCTTTGATGAAGTAAATGGTTTAAGAGACAAGAGAAACTGGTTTAAGAGACAACTGCTATTGTATATCTACACTCCAGCAAGCCTATGACTTTGTCCTACATGACACAAAAGCTTGGGAAATAAGGGACAGACCACCAGACTTCTACACTGAAAGATATTATGGCCCTTCAGAAGATTCTCATGTCAACAGTAGTATCTGGTGAGGGAGGCAGAACGATATCCTGGAAAATATTTGTTTGTGTGAATATTTACCCATTTTTTTGACTCTGTTCAGAGCCATCATTTCCCTTGGCAGCTGCTTCTTTCTCCTTCCTTGTTCAGTCACATTGGTGATCCCAGCCAATCAGATATCATGTAGTGCATGTGACATCATGTAGCTATGTAGCACATCAGATCTGGCTCTACAAGAGATGTTACTGGGCAATGCAAATGAATAGGTGAATCATGGAAAAAATCAGAGGGCTGGATCCAGACGCAGTTCTGCTTAGAGTAGATCCACTGAAATCAATGGTGCAAGTTTGGGTGCAGTCCTATGCATGTTTAAACAGGAAAAAGTCCTACAGCTCCCAGCATTCCCTAGGCAGTATGGCTGGCTGAGGAATGCTGGGAGTTGTAGGACCTTTTCCTGTTTAAACATGCACAGGATTGCACCCTTTGTCTACTCTGAGCATGACAAAGGATAGATACAACCCAGACATTTTTTGACACTGTTAATAATTCATTTATATTCTGTCTTTCATCCATGGAACATAAGGCAGCATAGATGGTTTTCATAGATTTCATAACAGAGTTGGAAGGAGCCTACAAGGCTATCGAATCCAACCCCCTGCTCAATGCAAGAAACTAGAGGAGGGGTTCTCTCTCCCTGCTCCCTATTTTTTGTAAAACATTGTGAATAATTTTGGCTGATCTCTAGTAGAAATAAATAAACTGACATCAGATTGGAAAGAAAGAAACACTATACTAGTGATGGCAAACCTTTTTGAGCCCGAGTGCCCAAACTGCAACACAAAACCAACTTATTTATTTCAACGTGCCAACACTGCAATTAAACCTGAATACTGAGGTTTTAGTTTTAGAAAAACAACTCATACAGTTGTCCAAACTAATTAACATCTTTTGTCTTTAAAGAAAAACACAATAACAGAGCTTTCAATGATACAAACAGTTTTTTGTTGAAAAAAAATCAACTCAAAAAATTATTATAGTACACATAGCCTGAGGGGAATTTATACAAACTTTTTAAATAATTAGGCACATGTATTTTTGGATAAGGGATTCTCAACTTGTAATATGATTATATGCCAGACTGAAATTGTATGGGGCAAGCTTTACCCCGGGCGGGTCCTTTCCCTGCTTCTACAGGTGTTGGATTAGTAAAAGTAAAAGTCAACCTGTACTAGGATGAGCAAGATAAACAAGAAAACTAAACGTGCTTAACATATTTTAAACACTTTATGTCTTGGACTGCAAACACTGCATTAGGTAAAAGTTTGCATTGGGCATGCTTTTGCACAATTAATGTGATTTTTGCTATTGCATGCATGCTGATAATTTGTCAAACCTTGGCTCATACTCCGTTAGTTTGAGAGCAACACATGCAGCACTCAGCTCAACTGTTAGGGCTTTACATCCAAGCCATGCTCTGTGCATCATTCTTCAAAATCTTTTAAATGTGATAACAATGTAGAAAAGAATTCTGTAACAGGAATTCTAGAATAAAATCATTCTGTTCCACACTGTGAGAAAGAACAAGATCATTAGTGTTTTGCAGAAGGGGACGGTCTTTTTGCGATCTGGTGACCAATGGCTCGAGTGCCCAAAGAGAGGTCCCTGTGTGCCAGGTGTGGCACCCGTGCCATAGGTGCGCCATCACTGCACTATACAAAGCATTGATGGCCAGATGCAGAGGACAATATACCTTTGACGCAGGGGTGTATCAATATATACCCCTTTGATGTAGACCTTGGCCTAATCTCACTGGTCTTTTGCCTAATTTCTAAAACCCTCAGCAAGCAATCAGTTCAGATCTCTGCTAAGAAACCCTGTGGCTTACGCTGGCTCAGCTTGTCTGAGTGTGGAAAGCTAAGCAGGGTCAAGCCTGGTTATTACTTGGATGGGACATGGGAGACCCCTCCTCTAGTTTCCTGCACTGAGCAGGGGGTTGGACTCGATAGCCTTGTAGGCTCCTTCCAACTCTATGAACTATGAAATCTATGAAAGATCTGCCCCTCCCCTGGCAGCCCACTGGAAGTGGGAGAGATGGGGGGAGAGAGGGAGGTGTCCAAAGGAGAGAGTGAGAGAGAAAGGGGGTGGCAGAAAGAGAAACAAAAGGGGAGCAGAAATAGAGAAAGATGTGCCCCACCCACTTTGGGATGTGGCTAGGAATGTGCGTGGAGCTTGATGGGGGGGTAGAAGTCCGCCAAACTCGCCGGGCTTGAGCCCCCGAGCTCCGCTCGTCCTACCTTTTCCCCAGCTTGACTCGCATTCTCGCGACTTCTGGTTTCCAGTGCTACGTTGTTTACGTAGAAAATGGCGTAATATACGTTAAAACCTGGCTGTGTTGTGCATAATTTGTGCAAATCGTGGCCTAATTTGCACAAATCACAGCCATTTTTAACATATTTTACACTATTTTTTTACGTAAACAACATAGAGCCGGGGACCCGGAAGTCCGGCAAGTGCCTCAGCTGGCGCTCGCACTCAGCTTGGCTCCCGCAGCAGGAATGCTCAGCTCGCGCGCCATGAGTCGAGTGCTGGGCGGGTCACCCACCCCTAGATGTGGCCCAGCCCACTCCTGGCTTAAGCCCTGCCCACCATAGGCATGCAGCCCCTGAGAGATTACCCATGAGAGCATGTGTTCCCTCAAAAGAAAAAAGGTTCCTCTGCTGGCTTTAATGGTTGTGTATAAGCGGAGATTTCAGCAAGTGCAGTCTGACATGTCTGGATGAGAAAAACTGACTCAACTGAAGCTCCCTCTTCTACATAACTGAGGTATTAAAATTTGTCATACATCACCCAGAGAACAGCAGTGATAGGATGACAACTGCTAAATGCATTAATAAGTAAGTAAAGGTACAGGGCAGGAACTCTGTTCTGCTACTTTCATTGCAGAGATGGGCCAACTCTCCTTCACTCAAATGGACCTGAAATCCATTTAGAGTCCACTCAGACTAGAGTTATCAGTGTTGAATTCCCTGCCGGTTGATGTCAGGCAGGCCAGGCCACCAATGTTGCTTTGTTTTTGGCATCTGCTGAAGACATTTTTATCCATCATCGGATAACACCTGAAAAAGAGAAAGTAGAGTGGGAAGAGTTCTAAACTGGCTTACTGTTTTTGTGCGTGCATGCTTCCTCCCGGAATGTGCTCATACATTTTCCATGTTGTTTAGTGTGGGGGTGGAGAAATTGTAGTTCCCAGCACCAGCCATGGTGAAGAATTCCTTGTAAATTAATTCAGCTGCTCCTCTCCACAAACGCATATACACTGAGGAGCAAGATGTGGTTTTTGATCTGGATGGGAGACAGCAACCACATTAAACATTTCCAAGAATGAATTGAGAGCATTGACTCAGATAGAGAAGTTACCCCCCCCCCCCAACGCCCAATGCTTCATGGTTGGGTGGCCAAATGACACAGCGATCTGCTGAGACCCGACCCATTTCTGGCTTGGCGGACACCACTGCTGCTGCTGCAGAGCTGAAAGCAGGCATGTGCCACACCACGCACCAAGCTTCTGGGTTCCTGATGGCCCTCTGTTTACATAGAAAATGCCTTTATTTAAGATACATCAAAAGTGGCTGCAATGTGCGCAAATTACTCAAATTTTGGCCACTGTGGGACTATCTTCAGGCATTTTCTACATAAACAGTGGCCCACCGGTAACTCAGAAATTGCTTCACCAGCTCGACTCAGGAGAACATGAGTCAAGCTGGGGGAGGGGTAAGCGGGGCGGAGTTCAGGGGGTCGAGCCCGGCTGGTCCGCCGGATTCCCACCCCTGAACGAAATCCTCGCACATCCCTACGAGGCATCTACAAGGCAGCTGCCTGAGGCTTTGGGCACCTCCCCTGAGTCACACATGCTCAGCATCCCAGGAGCAGGATTACACGCGGAACCAGAGAAGAATACAAAAATGCACTCAGTGGTCGCCCTCTTGAGGAGCATTCCCTCAAGAGAGGGCGAGTGCAAGTGAACTGTGCAAGTCTACTTAAGATGGATCATCATTCCCCATGTATCCGATGCTGGATTGGTCACTGGATCTTAAAGGAAGCATACAAGAACCCAGATGTATGAGACCTTCAATAGACCTGGCTTCAGAACTGGCTTTTGCAGAACAAATGTCTCCCATAAAGGGATCTCAACAGGTGGATAGAGCTAAGTCAGAATTGATAGAGGCTGTTATGCAGAAACAGATTCTTGAGCTTGCTTTTGTGCAATTACAATTGTGTGATATAGGGAGGGTGGGGCCACACTCGCTGACCCCAACCCTGCTGTCACATCCTCACTGGCCCTATCCCCCCACACCATGCACCCATCGGGGGAAAGTTCTGAAGCGGGAATCCTGCCATACACATGTAGGCTTCCCACATTCGGAACCCGTGCAATCCAGGTTCTAAATCATGTGTGGACCCTACGCATATAGCGTAATCTCCTTGCTTCAGACCTTCCGTCATCTGGAGGGGTCAGGGCCAATGAGGACCCAACAGCAGGGGAACTCCCCCCTCACTCGTCCCCCCCCCCCATGCAGTTGTAATTACATGAGGGGAGAACATCCAGCAAGGGCTCAAGAACACAGCGAGGCATTATGAGCTAGATAAATTTGCACTTCGGACTGAGTCATCATGAACTGTTGTGACAGCACTAATGATGCACGGATCTGTGCCAAATCCAGCAGCTGGTACCATATGATAACCAAAAGCCTCCAGAATAAATAAATAAAAATACCGAGATATAATTTAGGACTCATAATAGCAGCTAAGCACATGCAAATTATAAACAACCTTCACCAATATTGCCAATGGAGGTTTTTCCTTGTACAATCGCCTGGCGCCATAATTTGCATTTGATGGGTTTGATGTTATGAGCCATTAATCGCTAGCAATCACATAATCTTGCATTCTTTGTTGCATTTTCAAGGTGTTTGTTCCTGTTCCTCCTCTCAGACTCTCTTGTTCTGCCTCCCACTTATCCACCCTTCCCTGAATATGCGGCACAGCTGCTGTAACAGTTACAGTTTATTCCTTTTGTTTACAGTGGCTGTAGCTGCTGGGTACTATTTATCCTATCACCCAAGCAATTGCAAATGATGAATCACAGGTATGAGTCAGCAGATTCTCTCACTGTACTGCAGGGGCAATACCGGTCCAAAGTCTATCAATGGTGACAATCATTTCCTGCCGAGTGATAATGCAGCAGCTGAACCTTCCACGAACTTTAAATTTCAGAGAGCCACTTGCAGAAGGATAAGTTCTCTCCCTTGCAGACTAGCTCGAGTAACGTATAGTTGTTCTAGAACAGTGTTCTCCAACCTTGGGTTCCCAGATGTTTATGGCCTACAACTCCCAGCATGCCATGCTGGGAGTTGTAGGCCAAAAACATCTGGTAGGGATGTAACCGCTCTCCTCGCATGGGCTGAGTGGCGCTGAACTCGGCCCCATGCGAGGCTCGTGCAGGCCTACCCAGTCCTGGCAGCGGCTCCTCGGCTCGGCTTTGCACGGCGAGCTGCCCACACCGCCTGCGCTGGTCCCGTCGCGTCACTTCCAGCGTGGTGGAAGTGACGCGACAGGACCCTGCTCTAGCACGCTGGACCCCCGCACTGTTTTTGGCGGGGGAAACCAGGGCAACAGGACTGTAGCCCTGTTGCCCTGGTTCCCCCCCAAAAAACATAGCACGGGGGTCCAGCGTGCCAGCCACGCCGGAAGAGACGTGACAGGGGACAAGAGGCTCAACCGGTGCTGGCGGCTCGACCGGCACGGAGAATGCTCCGCGCCGCTCAGAAGAGCGAGATCAGGCCTCCGCCAGCGCGGAGAACCGAGCCGCAGAGAGCAGCGAGTGCCGGGAGAGGTTCATGTAACCCCCATACATCTGGGGACCCAAGGTTGGAGAACACTGCTCTAGAACCATTCTGCCCCTACAATGTGGAACATAAAAGAAAAATGGCATTGTTTTCTACTATCACTAATCAATAGGGGCCATGAATAAAAGCGAAAACTAAAGCATAAGACTTTCAAAAAAGTAAAATAACACAAGCAATTTTTGCACAGTCGTGCAAAAATTCTTACTTGTACACCTTGGCTTTTTTTAGTAAATCCTCACTGTGTTATTTTCTTTTACAAATGGAGAACACATTATATGGTCTCCTTTCCAGGAGGATTGCAGGAGGAGAAACAGTTGAACATAGCACAAATGCTATAAACATATCATAGGGTTGTATCCAGTTGTATCTCTCTGCTGACGGAAGGCTCTTTGATCCAGCAGAGGCTTCTGTAAGCGGAAAGGGGGGGGTGATTTTCTCAAGCTTCCCCTTTCTTTGGCAGCCCCCACACATCATCTCCCATGTTGTTCTAAAAAGGGTCACTCTGAAGCAAATATAAGGGGGCACGCAAGGGGCATGAGAGGGAAGGGGAAAACCATTAAAATTGGCCCCCAACCCCATTTCTGCTCACAAAAGCGGCTCACAAGAGAACATTCAGCAGAAAGAAAACAACAGTATCCTGTTGAGCCTGTGTTGCTTGCAGGACCCACCCCTTGTGCAACAGGGCTTTGGCACTTCTTTAAATAAAAAACAAATCCCAAACAAGTGGAAACACTCATTTCCAGAACAGGACAGGTCAATGAAGCTAGGCTATCAGAAGGGAGCTCCACTTTTCCTGATCCATGAAACTAATGTTTCAGCTAGTTTCTGGGGTTCCTTTTAGAAGTGCCAAAGCCCTGTTGCACAAGCAGTGGGTCCACCAGTGCAACGGAACCAGTGGATACTGCCCCATTGGATACAATCCATAAAATATCGCATAAAGCTCCTTTGCCTTTAAACAAAATGCAAGCGGAAACCGCCTGCTGGCTCGGCTCGCATCAGGGCGAGTTGGAGCCAGCAGAGTGATGGCGAAACGGAATCCGGGTGGCTGAGCCAAGGCAGTTCATCAGGCTTTCACACCCCCTGACGGATTCCTTGCACATCCCTACAAAGCATTGGTGTTGGCTGAAGCGCCATGACATAGACATGAAATGCTTTTATGTCACTAATATACTCTGAGATGTGCATACTTCAGGGCTGGGTGCAAACAGCATCCCAAAATACTCCACCCTATTGTACACAAGAAATTGGTAAAGGGGACCATTTAACCAATGACTTCTTGTGGGGGGTGGGCAGTGGTAGGGCACACCATTAGCAGTGTCAGTAGCACAGTTCCTTCTTCCCCCCCCCCTTAAAGTTCTTTTTTCTTCTTCTTGCTTTTCGCTGCTGCAAGGAACAGTAGCATCAACTGTGTTGGCAGCCCTGGCCACCATTTTCTTCCTCCAAATTGCCCCAGATCTAGCATCATTTCTGGGACATTTTGGGGTCAAAATGGCAGCCACCATCCCAAAAATGGTGGAGAATATTTGGAGCAAATTCTCAAGGGAAGAGAGGAGCATCTCAGAAATGTTCTCAGGAAAAAAAGTCTGAGAAATTTTGCCTTAGTTTTAGTTTATTTTAAATTTGCCTACCCAGATTTTTTAAAACAAACAAACAAACAAACACATAAAATCAAGGCAGGCATCTTACATAAAGTATAATGGTATAAAAATGCAACGTCCCCCTTCCGTCCCCCTGATCTGGCAGTGGAGAGACCTGCATCAGAATCATGCATGCTTGCAGACTAGGAGCAGATGTGCAGCTGGGTTTGCCTGGCTTTTGGTGTCTCAACCCCTGCATCAGCTTCAATTAGGGGTTCATCTGGCCCCTTCTTATAGATTTCATAGATCATAGAGTTGGAAGGAGCCTACGAAGGCTATCGAGTCCAACCTCCTGCAGGAAACTAGAGGAGGGGTCTCCCATCCAAGTAATAACCAGGCTTGACCCTGCTTAGCTTTCCACGCTCAGACAAGCTGAGCCAGCGTAAGCCACAGGCCTGTTGTTGCTGGCCTTTCTATAGTCTCTGGGTAGTAGGTTTTAATGGTATTATCTGTTTTTATAGTATTGTATTGAACATTTATTTATTACTTGTTTATTATTATTATTATTATTATTATTATTATTATTATTATTATATTTTGCATATTTTTGTATTGTTTTTATCCTGTTTGCCACATTGAGTAGGTTCCACCCTTAAAGACATCCTAAAAATAATTGGGTCAGATCCAGAATCTTCCTTCAGTGAGAGGAAGGAGCTTTCAATGAAAGGAAGAGCTCCACTCGTTGAAGGTCCCTCCGCCCAATTTTTAGGGATCCCACACACACAGTGTTTAGGGATCCCACTTCTGCCAGTGTAGTAGATCCAGCATAAATCTGGATCCAACCGTCTTATGGCTTGCTGGAGCACATTGGAAGTTGTAGGACTTTTGTAGGACTTCTGGTTGTACGACTTTTTGTTGCCTGCAATTTTCTTTGGAACTGGATCAAAAGAGCAGTAAAGAATAAAATCAAAACAAGAAAAGCTATGAACAAAACCGTCATTAATAATATCTAGGCCTCAGTCTAGGCCTCATTAAAAAGTGACCTTTAGACAAAAGCATTCTGATTTTCTATTTTGCCTCCTGCGTCTGAATAATTGGCCTACCGTTGGACCCTGAATGTTGTCCTTTAGAAGAGAATGTGCATAAAAGCAGAAACATAGGTAAGAAATCACTGATGGTAGGTAAAGCACAACCGTATGCATTTATTAGATCTGTTTTATATCCCACCCTCCCTTGAAGGAGCTCGGGATAGCATACATGGTCACCCCCACTCCCATTTTATCCTGACCACAACCCTTTGAGCTAGGTAGGTTAGGCTGAGTGGGAGGGACTGGTTCAAAAGCATCCAGTGAGCATTATGACTAAGGCGGCCTCTAGTCCTACATTCTACCTAGTAAGGGCACACTCCTATGCACGTTTAAACAGAAAAAAAGGCCTACAACTCCCAGCATGCCCCGACCAGCAGCCCCAGCCAGCTACAATGGCTCTCTTTGGTACAGCAAGCTGAATATAGGTCTAATGTGTCAGTGATTTTCAAAGGATACTTATTTTTCATTGGGATCCAGACACTTCTTGGAAATTTATCAGGAGATTTTATTGCAGATTACCATGAACAACGTCCAGCCAACTGGCCACACAGTACATTAGTTCCCATTAAAGGTTATGACCCATCCTCAAGACTTCAGTTAACCTCTTGATGAATCCCAAGCCACCACTTGCAGAGTCATAGGCTGGCCGAATCAAAACACTATCATTTATTTTTGTGCATATCCATCATCAATCTGGAGCATCAGGAAATATGCCTTTGTATACATGAATAGCATGTGTCTTCCAGTAAACGTTCCGCCGTTTTTTCCTTACAGGCTGTCACTCCCCTTTGCCAGATGTTAGGAAGTGAAATGGCAAACTGTTCCCAATCCTTCCCCCACCACACAAAAAGTCCAGTGTAGAAAAACCCAACATACATTGCGTAGAGCAAGCAGTGGAGGTTGGTGACTTCTATTTCGGCGGAGCTCCTACTCCAGTGCAGCTTTTATTCGGAGCTTTATAGGACCGCTCTCCATGCTGCTCCATGGTGGTGAACCTATTTTGGGGACAGAGTTCAGCATCATGAATAGCTCCAAAAGAGCTCCGAATAAAACCTGCAATGGATTAGGAGTCCCACTGAAATAAGAGTCACCAGCCTCCCCTGAAAGGAAAGCAGTGCCTCTGATGCTTTAGAGTATTCTCTATAATATGTATTTTCAGTGCTTGGGAGCTCTTAGTCCTATGTGGGTGTTCAAAGAACACATGGGCATAAAACATGCAGGGACTGTGGGGGTACATGCACAGACCCTTCCCCCAGTGTCTCCACCTGTGACAGCCCCACCTGACCTTGCCACATTGAGCGGGAGGTTCTGAAGTGCATTTGGCTGAACATGTCATGTGTACACGGGGATGTGTTCCTGACCACAGGGAGGATTCTAAGCATGCGAAGCTGAACACACCTTGGATCCTTCAGACCGTATCACATTGGAGGCAGCATGCACAGGCACATTGGGGGCAGGGCAGGCGCCCTGATCCACATCCCCTCTTTGAATGCCTGGATAGGGCTCTTATGTTCTTAAATTAAGGCCAAGATTTGCAGTCCACCATTTCCAGAGCATTCCAATGGACTTTAGTGGGGAAAGTCCAAAGAAAAGAAGTTGTGGGTTCCAGCTAGGTTTGTAAAAAGCCCCACAAAGCAGCAACCCCACCTCTCCCTATCCCTCTCTCTCTATACACACACACACACAAAGAGAGACAGACAGACAGACAGACAGAAAGATCTTTATCTTATGACTAACAAAATGACCTAGGGTGGGCTTAGGCTACTAATATGGATAGCTGGAAATGCCTCTTAACTCAGTTCCTCATACCTGGAATACACAAACTTGCCTTTCTGGTCCAAGTAGAAATATTTTATACACCAGCATCCTTTACATATGAATCAACTCATTCTCCACTTCATTTATTTATTTGTTTATTTATTGTATTTATACCCCACCTTTTTTCCTGCAAGGAACCCAAGGCAGCTTACATAATCCTCCCCCCCTCCGTTTTATCCTCCTCACAACCTCAAGGTTGTGAGGTTGCGAGTGAGGCTCCTGAAATTTCTCTCTGGATTTTGGATTTCCAAATTGCCTGGCCTTGTTTCCAAAGTGATGCATTAGGAATTTTCCATTCTATTTTTTAAAACATGAATTCAATTTTGTACTCAGCACTGTGCATGGGCAGTTTGTGCAGCTTTCAGTTCCTCAAGTTTCTTTGTATCATCTTTGTCTCCTCATTACTAAACTGCTGCAGAGGCCAAAACAGTGTTTAAAAGAGTCATCTTGATGTGCTCATATGCATGAGTTTGTTTGTCCCGATTCTTTTTGTGTGGTGTTTTCTCATAGGCATGTGACCTTTCATGGACTGATAAAAAAACCACCACCACCACCACGACCAATAATAATAATAATAACAACAACAACTTGATGTGATTGTATAAATGGTTGTATCAAGATTCTTTGGTGCTATGCTTTACTAATCTGCAGGAGCTCAGTAAAACACCACACAAAAAGAATCATTGGGATTCCTGCCAAGGTTGCTTTTTTGCAGTGTTTTGTCAATGCATACCTGTGCATTGGCAACATAGAAGGGGCTGGGGGGGGGGAGACACAAAAGAATGGGAGGACCTACTGTGCAGGCTCCAATGCCAGAATTAATTTTAGAAATTCTCCTTCCTAAACCAGAATTCAAGAAGAGTGGAATGAAGGAGAAATCAACTCGGAAAAACAATGAAGGAACAAAATAGGGAAGTCTGCTCATCCTTGGGAGAACTTAAACGATATCAGGTGTTCTTGTGCCATTGCTGTGGGTAGCCCGAAATTCCAGTTTATCTGTAGCACACCCATTCATTATGCCAACCATACAAATATTTCTGCATGAACTTGACAAGCTGGGAAAGCTGGTTTGGCTTGCTCCCCTCGGCTTTTGTGCTTCATTTCTAAAGTCTGTTAAATTTTACACGCGCGGTATTGAATGTGTATTGAAATCAACCAGTCAGCAACTCTTCCCTGATAGAGGCTAATTCCTTTAAACTTAATAGCTCGGGTTAATGCAAAATTCCTCACTCATGTGTGTTCATTCTTCTTCTTTTTCCACACGGAGAAATTGGAATAATTGCCCCACATACTTTTATAGACCTTCTCCAGGATTCAGAGCATTTAATATTGTGCTTGGCATGATGTCTGTGACATAGTGAGGGGGTTAAGTTGACTGGAGTTTCAAGAGGGAAAAGAGTCCCCCCTCAAGTGATACTTAATTGACATTATTTTGGCCTGAAAATACCATATCGAGAGCAGATTCCATCATGCACTTTTCATTTGACTTCACTTTGTATTATGACTAATTAGCAGCTCAGTAAAGTGTTTGCTTAGAACAGGCATGCAGAACCTCTGACCTGCAGACTGAATATAGCCCATGGCCATATTCCCAGGCCAGTACCCCTTTTCCCTTACTTCAGTGCTGCAGATTGGAAGGATATAATTTCTTTCCCTTGCCGTAGCACTGAGAAACAGAGCCTCTCTGGGCAGGGAATCAGCTTCCCTTGGCTGATTTGCATGGACCATCTAAACAGGGGCTCCTTAGGGATGGCTCCCAAATGAGGACGGGGTTCCTGTACTAGGGGATGCTTCTGAAATTCTCCCCACTGGAATTTCTCCTTGGATTTCAGAAACCCAGCATTGTTTCTGAAGTGGAACCAATGTATTTTATTCATTTATTCCCTCCACTACTCACACACACACACACACACACACACCAGGAAAGGAGGCAGGAGACATAAATGGGGTAAATGGGCAACAACTTTATTAACTTAACAGAATCTACGACAAGAGCAAAATAGGTTAGCTGAAAGCTTACACAGCATTTCAGTGTAGGCCTTTGCCCACCAGGCGAGAGCTGGGAGATGAACTTTCCTGCTGTCAACCTATCATGATGGGTGATTCCACCCTGGCTCCAAGTGCCAGCTCAGTCAGCCGACATCTGTGCTTGCCCTCGCCTGCTCACCAAATGGTAGGCCAAGGTGGCCCTGATAGTCCCATGGCACCATGAGTGGATAGCCCCTCCCTCAATGTTATGAGATTCACAGAGCCCAAGCCTCGCTCCCTTTCCATTTTCCCTCATGCCGGCCAGCTGTGTGGGGGGGGGGTGAGTTGGATGTGGCCCTTCATCCTGAAATTGGCTCAGAGTGCTCACCAAGGTAGCCTAAGGATCTTTCCCTTCCTGTGCGCACTGTGCCTGACAGATGTGCCATCAACCACATTACAAAGCCAATTAGCCACATTCAAAATATTACTTATTTATTTATTTGATATTTTTTTTTTACCCCACCTTTCTACCAATGAGGGCAGCTTGCAATCATAAATAAAACTCGATTACAACAACAACAACAACAACAACAACGATGATGACGCACTAAAACACAATTAAAAACGCAGCAATAACAGAATAAAAACAGCACCCAACCCAACAGATCCGCGTACATGCCAAAGGTCTGCTTGAATAAAAAGGTCTTGGCCTGCCGGCAAAAGAACAGCAGAAAAGGAGCCAACCTAGCCTCCCTCAGCAGGAAGTTCGACACCCTGGGAGCCGCCACCAAGAAGGCCCCCCTGCTGAAATACAGAGAGACACATTTCTGGACAGCACGAAGTAGATGAAAAAGACACTCTCATTCAGCCAATTACAAGGGCACCCAAAAAATTCCTAGTTAGCCCCCAAAGAAGTGACTGGCTAATCCCATGCTGCACCACAAAAGGGAGGGAAGGGTAGGTTGCCGCTTGGAGAAACGGACTGAGCTGATGAGTAGGACCTTTTTAATTATGGTTCAAAATGTTGAAATTGTAATTATTGTAATTTTATGTGTTTTACGGTCTTATAAACCGACTTGTGAGGGCAGTGTGCCCTAAAAGGTGAGCTAATAGGTTTTTTATATATGAATAAATTTAAAAAAATAAACAGTTCTAAGTGTGCGTGTGTTTTAATTATTTAAAAGTTTTAGTACCCACAATTGTACAAGGGTACCTTTCTCTCTCAGCAGCTAACAAAAGTTAAAACGTCTAACGCTCTTTCACCCTGCTACCCTAATGCCCAAAGCAGTTTCAGGCAAGTTTTAATTTAAAACAAAACAAAACATGAAAGGATGTGTTCATATCAACATAGTTCTGGCCCATCAATATGCTGTCATTCAAGAAGATGTTCTTTCTTTCATTGCTTTTTTTCCATTCCCACCCCCCGAGCGGTTGTATTCAGCTTGGTGGGTCACAAGCTGTGTACATCTTTTCTGACACAAGACATATTGCATGCACTTCCTTTTGCATACACAGATCTCTGATCACTAGACCTGGAAGAACCAGCAATTTTCAGCTTGCCTAAATTCTCCAAAAATCACTTTGAAGTTCCTTTCAACTCGCTCCTGCTTTCATTTTCGACCTGTTTTTCCGCTTGTTCGAATGGGAAAAGTGGGCATTTCTGTGCATATTTTTCAAAAGTGCCTGAGGTGCACTTTTGAAAAATATGCACAGAAATGCCCACTTTTCCCTCCCTCACATTGACTGCAGTGTGAATATGCATACTTTAAAAAAAAAAAATACACTCTCAAATTCAAGAATTTGCTAACATTTCTTTGGGGGGGAAGCACTCTTGCTCACATTCGGGATTCTGAACATGTTCACATGATTTGCAAACAGAAACAAATTCTTGTACATCTACGTTGAGATGAATGTGGCGATCCGCACATGCAAATGCACTGTGTGCACATTTAAGCTCATACTGGGCTCTAAATCAAGCTGGTTGTCTTTTGACTGCTACTTTGTAATGTATCAACTTTTCTGCATGTTGTTTTTTCCCCTCAAATGCAGAGATGCTCTCAAATAATTATGCTACAACTAGAGATCCAATCATTCTGCACATATCATGCTTACTATATATGGCAGAGGTGCATAGACTCCAGCCTGGGGGCCAAATCCCCCCAGGGCCCCACAGATGGCCCCATCCCCTTCCCCCACCCAACCACAGATGGTTTGGTGCTTCCCCAGATTTTGGGAAATTTCCCCCCATTCTAAAAAGTTGAAATGTCTTTCTATAGGCTTAGCTACTGGCAGTAAGAGCTCTAAGCTAAACCATGCTGACATTTTATTTTATTTTTTGGTATTTTGGCTCAACTCCCTTTTGCCTTCAGCCCCACCCACTACTGGAATGCACCCACCCCTCAAGAGCTCCTCCAAACTTGAATTCGGCTCTCGAGCTGAAAGAGAATTGACACTCCTGCTATGGTCCCTCCCAGAGACCATAGGATTGCAACCTTATTCTATAACATGCTTAGGCCCCAAACGAACATTCGACTTAAGATCTTGGTCTGAGAATCCACAGTTCATGGAGGGTAAGGGGTGCAATTTGGAGGGAAGATGAGGCAGGCAAGGGGGTGGTACTTATCCTCCCCCCCCCACACACACACACACTGTTCCTTCCTTGCACAATCCTCTCCCAGCTACTTTCCCCTAGATAAGATTCCCTTGTATTCTGAGAATGGAAGCAAAACATACGGGGGAGAGGAGCACAGGGAAGACGTGTCAGACAGGGGGAAGGGTTGTGTTCTCCTCCTCACCTGCCACATCCCACCTACCCTTGCTGCTTTTAGATCCCCAGACCCTGGTCCCCCCCCTCTTTCTTTCTTTTTTAAAAAATCCTATTTATTTCCCAACTTTTTTCCTGCAAGGAACCCAAGGCAGCTTACACGATCCTCCTCCTCTCCATTTTATCCTGACAGTAACCCTGTGAGGTAGGTTAGGCTGAGAGTGAGTGACTGGCCCAAAGTCACCCCGTGAGTTTCATGGCCGAGTGGGGACTGGCGCCTGGATCTCCCGAGTCCCAGTCCAACACTTTAATCCAGGGTTCGCCAACATTGGATCCCCAGATGTTTTTGGCCTACAACTCCCAGCATGCCCCAGCCAGCGTATCTGGCATGCTAGGAGTTGTAAGCCAAAAATATCAGGGGACCCAAGGTTGGAGAACACTTCTCTAACCACTACATCACACCAGCTCTCCATATGTCTAGTTCAGCGCTCATTGTAATGATTAAGTAAGCCCTGCAGATATCACCAATGGTTTGGACTGGTCCCTCGGATGAAACCAAGGTGACCTAGAAAGAGACTCTTACTGGAACATATTTATTTTTCTTGCATCAGTGCAAACGTGGTATGTTAGTTTACTGTGCATGGCACACCAGGCTTCCAACAAGTTTAGACAGGCTTAGATCTTTTATTACATAGGTCTTCATTTCCCACCCCCAAATAGACAAAGGGCAGAGATGGGAACGGGAAAGGTATTGGTCTTGGTTTACTAGACACATTTGTTTGCGTAACATTTTTTCTTGTATATTTATACTGAGCTGTAAGGTTTGGTTTACATTTTAAATATTCTCATGAAAAATGTCTCTGCCAAGGCAAACTACTAGCTCTGGTCACATTTTAAGTATGTATTCAAGATGCTCATTTATTTATATTTTGGATTTATTTTTTTTTGGAGCTATGGGCCCATTAAGATGAAAATAGTGCTCTTTGGTAAACATCCATCATGCAGTTTCGTTGGCAACACTTTTTCGAGAAAAGACCGCCTAAGGATAAGAGACAGCCTAAGGATTTGAAATGCTTCTCTGCTAATATCTGGAGCCATTCACCAGACTGACTAAAACCAGTTCTTCTCAAAGGTATTTGCCAGCAATGAGCTTGGAGAGATAAAACAAATCTAACCTTTGCTCTGAATTTGCACTGAGGAGAGAAAAACGAAACAGCCTGAGCATATTTTTTAAAACACATACTTGGACATCATAAAAGCAGAGGCAAAATTCCGCTCTTCTTTGCCTTTGTAGAAATGCAAGGTAAATAAAATGGATCCAGTTTTATATAAGTTCGAAACCCAATAAAGCAGTCAGTGGGATGCCAACCTTGTGGGATGCCAACGGGAATGACAGGAAGTTCCAGAATTATCACAAAAAGTTCAGGAGCTTCTGTGACTTTGTTCAATGAACTTTTTTCTTCCTTGTTACATATAGTTTACTGTAATGTTTAGAAGTCCTCTCCATACATATGCTCATATGTGGTGGAGTTGTAAAAATGTATTGGCGTTTTGGCATGAGGTTTTTACAGAAATATCGAAAATTATTGGTATTAATTCAGGTCTGTCCAAAATTAGCACTGTTATCAATAACGGAGAAGCTTATTTGCGACCAAAATACGAAGGAGTTAATTGTAAACTTGTTAACTGCGGCCAGGCTAATGATAGCGAGAAAATGGAAAGTACAACATGATTTCCTAATAACAGACTGGTATAAGGAAGTTTGGGACATAGCCCTAAACGATAAACTAATTAGTTGTATCAAATGCAAAAAAGGATTGCTAAAGAAGAATAATTTTATGGATATATGGAATCAATTACTAGACTATGTATTAATAAAGGGGAAGGGGAGCATGCCTTGTCAGGATATGTTATATTTTTGGAATTTGGAATTCATTTGATCAAGAGGATGGAAGTATATTAATTGGTCCCTTGGAGGGTGGGGTGGGGGTGCACTTTATGATTTATTGTATGCTGTTTCGGTTATATTTTTGTGAGATGCTTGTATTTTGGTATATCTTGTCATATTTTGTTTTGAAAAGTAAATAATATATATATATATATATATATATATATATATATATAAAGAAGAAGTCCTCTCCATGTTTTCTAGTAGTTCCGATATACCAGCATCTAGAACAGTTCCAACCCAGATTTTACTTATGGCTCAGCCACTGTTATATTTACCAGCAAAAGTTGACATTTACTGCAACAAGCTGGGAAATGCCCCAAATAAACCAGATTTGCTAACAGATCTGCAGCCTATGGCAGGCATTCCCTATGAATGAAGGAGAAGGAATATGCAGCTGATGTAATAAAGCAGAGGGGTGGACAGAAGGTGCTTTGGATTTCAACACCCAGAAGTCCCTGGCAGTGTGGTCAATGGGTAAGAATGCTGGGAGTCCAAAACATCTGGGGATCTACTTTCTGCCCAGGGCAGTGCTAGGAACTGAAAAGACCACAGCCCACAGGACCACCAAAAAAAAAAAAAAAGGCACATATTTGCATATGCTAATTTACATATGCTCTAAAGCCGGGCTCTCCAACCTTGGGTCCCCTGATGTTGCTGGACTACAACTCCCAGAATCCCTTGCCATTAGCCATGCTGGCTGGGTATGCTGGGAGCTGTAGGCCAGCAACATCTGGGGACCTAAGGTTGGAGAGCCCTGCTCTAAAGTGTGTGTGTGTGTGTGTGTGTGTGTGTGTGTTTAAAGGACCCCGTCTCCTAAGGACACCCCTATTTGTAAAAAGGGAGGTATGGACAGGGGAGAGGAGGGCATTTGATTTCAGGAAAAAAACTCAGGCAGAAAGATTCAAGGGGGGTGTGGGCAGCAGGAGGTGAAGCTCATGTGGGCAAAAACCCAGCTAATCCAGGAGAATCAGATGCAACAGAGATCATTCGGGCCCCTGTACCTTTATTTCAGCAAGTGCCCATAGACGGCAGGGTGGTGGGGCAGACAGAGGGCCTCCCACAGATTCGGGCTCCAAATGAAAGATTTGGGGCTCCAGCCCTAGTGAGCTCCAGCCCCTAACACTGCCTCTCTTTCTGCCCACCCTTATAATAAAATGTGTAAGGATAGCCAAACTTTACACTTAGTACCACTAACTATAGCTTTCCTCCTCTTTGACCAGTCTGAAATGCCATATTATTTGCAAGCTATCCATAGCAATAGTCAAGGGGGCGGGGAAAAGAGATTTCAGAACTGTAGTGATAAAAAGACATGATCAGGGGCAAGTCAGGGTGGAAGCAGCATAGTTGGGCTGGGCGGATCTGGCAGGGATGTTGAAGAGTCCTTGGTTTCGAGTCACGAGTCGAGTCACGAGTCTTTGGACCCGAGTCTCGAGTCCAAGCCCGAGTCCTTGGTTCAAAATGGTGAGTCACGAGTCACGAGTCACTCCCAAAGCTGACTCCACGAGTCCCTATTAAAATCAATGGGGTTTTCCCCCCAACAAAATAAGGCTATTTCAGATGTGTGGCTTAAATAAATTCTAGGCACAAGTGTGCCTTTTTATTTCAAAACTCTGCAACTGATTTTGGCAAGAACAGACCAGGCAGACAAACCCAGAATAACCAGACAGGCAGAGGAGGCAGGGAACCCCAAAGCAGGCAGGCAGAGGCCTTTGTCTTGGACAATTCAAACTGTGGTACGGGTTAAGAAGAGACGAGGCAGGCAGAGGAGGCTGGGAACCCCAAACAGGCAGGCAGAGGCAGCCAAACCCAAAATGTCTGAAAGGTTGCATTTTAGGAAAATGATTTTAAAAAATAAACTTGCTGTACTTCCTAAAACCTATCCATGTTGCATTTGAGGAACACGATTTTGGAACACGAGTCATTGGTCTCGAGTCCCGAGTCGAGTCTCAAGTCCCATTAAAAATATTGGGACTCGAGTCTGACTCAAGTCAGAGGGGGGACTCAGTCCAACTCATGAGTCGAGTCCTGGAGTCCGAGTCCCCATCCCTGGGATCTGGCTATCTAAGGACAAAATCTCAAGGACCAGGCTCCCAGACTGGGAAGATTCATAGCAGATACAGATTCAGGGCAGAGGATGGCAAATGAAACCTATACGTACAAGTTCAAGGTGAATCCTAGAGGTGCACAACTTCAGGCCTGGGGGCCAAATCCAGCCCCCTGGGGGTCCCAATCTGGTCCTCTGGGGCTCCCCAGAAGGCCATGCCCCCTTCCCCTGGCCACGCCCCCTTTCTCACAACCTCCGATCGTTTGGTGGTTTCCCAGCTTTTGTGCCATTTTTTCCACATTCTAAAAGGTTGAAAAAAATGCCTTCCCTTAGGCTTAGTTACCAGTAAGCACTTTAAGCCAAACTCTGCTGGTATGTTTTTGTATTTTGGCCCCATCTGTAGGGATTGGGCCCATTCTTCCTGCACCGGAGGACCTGGAAACGGATTTGGAGGAAGAGGGGGAGGACGGGGAGTTGGAAGGGGGGATAGAGGCACCTGGCTCTCCAAGGCTGATAGCTTTAGAGATAGACTCTACAGGCGGGGAGGAACGGACAGTGTCGAATTCCATGGGAAAGCAGGCTGAGCTCTCTGATGGGGAGGGGGGTGTATCCAGCGTATCCAGCGTCACGTATCAACGGCAACTCAGGAGGAAGGAACAGCTGACAAGTACCAGGCGCTCTGCGAGACTGGCCCTTAAGTATAAGGACCCGCCTTAGGGGGCGTGGCTGGGTGGCTGGTGGACTCTGGAAGGGGAAGGGAACTCCTCAGTTTGGAATCAACGTCTCGGCTTTAGGGCGAACTTCCTAAATGGATATTATTCTAACTAGCGTATCGCTTGTGACTGACTCTGCTCATCACTCCTTTGTCATTCAAAGCCAGAGTGCTAGGCTGGCCTGAATAAAGCGTGCGTGTGGATTTCTTCTCTGGTAGGAGGGGGGGGGAGTTTCGCCATCGACCCCATCCCGCTCGCCTTTGGGCCTGCCCCCTTAACTTTCAGCCCTGCCCACTGCTGAAATGCAGCCCGCCAAAACCCACTCCAAAATTGAATTTGACCCTTGGGTTGAAAAGCGGCTTCCCATCCCTGGTGCCGACCATAAGGCAGCTTAATATATTTTGGGCCTCTTTCAGGTTGTGCGTGTGCAGAGCTCTGAGCTAAAAAAAAAAAATGCAGTGTTTCCAGTATTTTGGGCCCACCCTTTTGCCTTTGGTCCCACTCACCACTGGAATGTGGGCCCCAGGACCTTTTCTGAAATGGAATCCGGCCCTCAGGCTGAAAGAGGTTCTGCACCCTTGCTGTAAAGAAATACATGTGAGCTCTTGACCAGCCTGCAAGCAGCCTCTTCCTGTTTCCTTTTACAAAGGCTGCTGGGAAGCTGGAACCAAAGAGGCAGTTCAAATGGTCTGTGGTGTGTTTCACTTTAGATGTGACAGAGCTAAGGAGTGGTTCCTGCTTTGCATAAATGGCATAATCCTGGTAATGAACCAGGAAATATATTTGAAGATAAAATACGTGTGAAAAAATATAGGTGAAGGGAAATAAGCCACAAGGCAAAGTCACATGAACAGTGTACGGTAAAGTCAGTCCTTGGCAACCTACGTGTGTATATCACCACAAGTTCTCAACGAAAACATAATATGCAGATTAATAATAACCTTTCGGTTCCTGGTGTGTGTTTTCCCCAAGCCCTTGTTAAATGGATGGAACTTTTGCCTACAGAAAGCAGTTTTTCTTTTCTGTCAGGCCAAACAGGCTTGGCAAAATGTTTCTATTACTTGGCAATTGTAGCTATATGAACAGTATCCAGTGTACTAAAACAAATTGCACACGCCGCGATTTGAATGGGCCGCCGTGGCTTATTTTGATTGTGTGAGCCTGGTCGGTACCTGCTCCGTCCCTAAGAAATCCCTGCTACGCTCATACATCCATGTGCGTGCATATTCCCCCTTCCCTTGAGAACAGCTGGGTCTGCTTCACCCTCTTTCCACCCCCCAAGGCCCTCTGCCAGACCCCATTTTTCCCTGTCCTCTCCTGCCCTGCAAATGTAGCTCCGCTGGGTTGTGTTTGTTTGTGTGTGTGTTTCGTTCCATTAGGTTCTTAATCTGCTGCTGTCTCTGGTTCTTAAGGTTTTAAGACATCATTAATCTTCCGGGTTCGCATGGATGTTTTAAAATCTCTGGAGGTCATCCTGAGTGTTGCATGCAACCGGCACGGAACCAATGGTAGGACTGAGTATAAGTCTTCTAAATAAGAGCACAATCGTATGCAGACTTCAACAGAAAAGGGTCCTTCAGGTCTCAGCATTCCTGAAAGAAGCGGTTTGGATCCATCCACATTCAAAAGGAGCCGCCGAACTTTTTATTATGCGAGTTTTCCTGTTGTACGCCATCTTGAGAGTGCTCCTGCCTGGAAAGGCGGACCGGAAATATTTTAAATTAAATTAAATAATAAATATCCTCTGCTGGGACCTCCTGGAATGGCAGAGCAGGGGATGGAAACACCCACATGTGACTATTGTGGTGGGAACAAGGACAGGTGTGCATTCCCACCCAAGCAACCACCTTCCTTCCTTCCCTCCTGGCCTTTTGTTGCCTCCATTTACGTGCTGAGCATCTTAATATGGGCACCTCCGTCCCCGCTTTCCTTCTTTGTGCCTCCCCTCACACCCTCCACCACCTGTGGCCCAGGGAAGACTCACCCTCCACCCCGACGTGTTTTGCCCTCACGCCCGGTCTGTCGGAGGCCACATGGGAAAATCCGAGGTCGCTTTCCCAGGGGAGGTGCTGTACGTGACCATTCCAGTGGGCCGGCTCTCTTTCCAAGCTACCTCGCTAGGAACCAGGACTTGCTCGTTTTAACCCTTCAACTTCAAGCTGGCGGTGGGTGAAGAACGTCGCTGCAATCCCACTGGGCAGTGGAGGTGCCGAGAGGGCATTGGGAGCTCAGTGCAATAGTGGAGGATGATCCCCATCCCTCCTCTTCCCTGGTTGCATCTAAGCTAAGCAGTCCCAGACATTACAACCGTTCACAGGTTGCAACATCTGGGACTGTTTAGCTTAGATGAAAGGTGAGTGAGGGGAGACATGCTAGAGTGTACAAAATTATGCGTGGTGTGGAGATGGTGGATAGGGATACATTTTTCTCCCTCTTTCATAACAGTAGAACTCAAAAGGGTCATCCCATGAAGTTGACCGGTGGGAGATTCAGGACAGATGAAAGGAAGCACTTCTTCACACAGCACATCGTTAAACTATGGAATTCACTTCTACAAGTTGGAGTGATGGTCACCAATTTGGATGGCTTGAAAAAGGGATCGGACCAATTTATAGAGGATCACGGCTACTAGTCCTGATGGCTATATGCTACCTCCAGTATCAGGGGCAGAAATGCCCATGTACACCGGTTGCTGTGGAACATGGACGGGGTGGTGGTGCTGTTGCACTCATGTCCTGCTTCTGGATTTCTCTGGTTTCAAGGGAGCATGTAAGAAGTCTTTGCATACCTAACGACCGGAACTTGCTTCTGATGGCCCATGAAATTTCAACAAAGACATCAATCACAGAATGAACCTGATGTGATGTTTTAAATTCTGCCAAAAAAACCAACAACCCACAAACAAAACAAAACAATTTATCTGTGGCTCCACTGGATCTGAATGGCAAGGGAAATTTTGCCTACCAAGTGCTGGCACAGTGTTTTAGAGAGAAAACTCTCTTTTCAGTCTATGTTTTATGTATCCTACACCAAGAAGGAAGCTGTACATTTTATTGCTAGACCTCTTGATGTAGAACCAAAAAGATCTCTAAAGTAGGAGTGGACAACTTCAGGGCAGGGGACCATTTTCTACTCCCCAGACTCCACCACCACCCCGGCCACATGCCTGCTGCTGTTGCCACACTACAGGCAAACAAATCAGCAGTTGGCTGCTTAATTTCAGTGTTGGACTGGGACTCGGGAGATCCGGGTTCTAGTCCCCACCCTGCCATGAAACTTATTGGGTGACTTTGGGCCAGTCACTGACTCTCAGCCTAACCTACCTCACAAGGTTGTGAGGATAAAATGGAGAGGAGGAGGATTATGTAAGCCGCCTTGGGTTCCTTGCAAGAAAAAAGGCGGGGTATAAATATAATAAATAAATAAATAAAAATTCAGTTTGTTTTCAAACTAAATTTGTCAGTTTTAAGCCTCTGTTCTGGTTTGCTGCAAAATTATAGCAGCAAACCAGAACAGAGGCTTAAAACTGACAAATTTAGTTTGAAAACAAACTAATTTTGCAGCAAACTGCTGATATTTTTGCTGCCACTGCGCTGCTGCATTTTGGCAGCGCAGCAGCGGGGTTGATGGAGGCTTCACTAGACGCTGGGGGCTGCATATAGCCTGCAGGCCACGGGTTGGTCACCCCTGCTCTAGAGGGAGTCACAGCAAAGGGATCTATACAAAGGCAAATATCCTCATATATATATATATATATATATATATATATATATACCCATTATATCTATCTATCTACCAGGAAGATTTATTATTATTATTATTATTATTATTATTATTATTATTATTATTATTATTATTATTGATTTTATTTCTATACCACCCAATAGCCAAAGCTGTCTGGGTGGTTTACAACAATTAATAAAAATACAATAAAATACAATATACATGCACATAATTAAAACATTATAAAAATTTTCCATATTAAACTTCAAAAACCACATTTAAAAATGACTCAAATGACTAAAAACAAGTTAATACAACATGACCTGTTAAAAATAAAAGTTGACATAACCACCTCCCCATGTACTATTTAGAGTTATTAAATGCCTCAGCATAGAGGGCAGTCTTAACCTGGTGCTGAAAAGATGGTAGAGTTGGCACCAGTTGGGCCTCAGTGGTGAGCTTGTTCCACAGTTGGGGGGCTACCACAGAGAAGGCCCTCCCCCTTGTTGCTTCCTCCAAAATTTCCTCAGAGGTGGCAGTGGGAGGAAGGCCCCAGATGTTGAGCGTAGTGTACAGGCAGATTGTGGTTGGGACTGAGAGAGGCATTTCATCAGGTATTGCAGTCCCAAGCCGTGTAGGGCTCAATAGGTTAAGACCAGCACCTTGAATCGGGCTCAGAAGCATACAGGCAGCCAGTGCAAGCGGGCCAGAACTGGTGTCAAATGTTCACACCTTCTGGTCCTGGTGATTAGTCTGGCTGCCACGTTTTGCACAAGCTGCAGCTTCTGAACAGTCTTCAAGGGCAGCCCCATGTAGAGTGCATTGCAGTAGTCTAGTTTAGAGATTACCAGAGCATAGATCGATCAATAGATAGATAGATAGATATTCCAAGTTAAGTACCATCACATCTAGTACTGAATAAGTTCCAATGATTCCATATGCAAGTATTAAATACTGCCTGTGAAGATGGGACTTGTAGTAGCTGAGACTTTAGAAGAAACCCTGTTAGATGTCCCTTCCTCCCCCCCATTGCTGTTTAGCTAACGGATTTTTACTGTAGTCTTTGGAATGTACTGGGAGGCTGTTTGGGAGCACCTGGGAGATAAGGGTGAGCTGCAGAGCTGGGAAGCAAGGTCAGGCGTTAATTGGGATGAAGTCATGAGAAAGTGTCTACAGCTGAGAAAGGGCGGGGGCCCCTCCTTCGACAGTTAGGAAGACAGGATTGGTGAACGCTGGGCGGGAAACTGGACCCTGGTGACAATAAAGGAGCTAGGGGAAAAGGCTTCAGTGTTCTTCCATTGGGGCGTGGATGCTGGGAAGTTCCATCTGGGCAGGTATGCCGCTCTGACAGGGTAGCTAGGAAAAGCTAGGCCTGGTTTGACTTGCTTTGTTCCTGCAGACTCTTGGGGTTTGTTTTTATGTTCTTTTAGAGTCCCTTTTTATTCCCATTCCCTTTTCCTCACAACAATTACCTCACCCCCTTTTCCCCTTTACCTTCTTTTAGCCCTTTCTTATAAGGGATTATTTTACTTATATTGGACACTTGGAGACCCTACACTGACTAATTTGTTATTTTTACTTTTAATAAAGTCTCCAACTTAATCTTGGTGTGTGTTCCTTTTTGAAAGGTTGGGGCTGCTACACCAGTTTGGTGTATGGGACCTTGGGAGGTGTGTGCCAGTCCAGGGAACTTTGGGACTGTGGCCTGCCCTGCAGGGTTGGTGTAAGATCAGCCTCCTTCACACTGCCCACTTAAGTCAGTCTTTCCCTTACATCTCTCTCTCTCACACACACACATGCACACACATACAACTTTTCCTGCTGCTTTACGAAGACCAGATGCAGCTTTGCTTCACTCACTGCCTCTCCAGAACAATCTTCTTTAGAAAATGGCTGCCAGCCCTTCATAGAAAGGAAAGTTTCAAGGCCTGCCTCTAGGGATACAGGGCCTTGCTGAAAGACATTAGCCCTCTTATATAGCCACCAACCGCTGACTGCACTGAGGGTGCAGTCTACTTCTCTTTTCACTTCTCACTCCTAAATGTCCTCTAGTCCATAATTCTTAAAAGAAATATAAGCATGTGGGTGACATTATCAAGTCCCAAGGGTGAAAATAGATGTAGCATTTTCACAGTGCAATCCTATGTGTGTCTACTCAGAAGTAAGCCACACTGAGTTCAATGGGACTTACTCAGGCAAGTGAGTATAGGATTGCAGCCTAAGAGTGTCACAGGCAGTTGGGTTGTGCTTTTGCTGCCCTCAAAACATTCCCACATTTTATGCAAATTTGGGGCATGGGGATGGACATTTCAGAAGATTTTCACACTTATGTAAATTTGCACTTCCGAAAATGTGCAAATCCCCCCCCCCCCAAATATGCATTTTCACACTTCAGTCTATAGGAGGAAATGCTAATTTTTGGTTGGTGGGTTTTTTCCGTATTTTTCTTCAACTAAATTTGGGTAAAATTACGGAAAGTAAAAGAACTGGTCCGCAAGTCCAAGGAATCAGTGCAACTCAGGAAAAGTTGGTCCGCTGCAGAATCTGTGGGTCAGATTCCTAGAAATCCAAGCTCATTTGAATCAGTTGTAGATTTCTCTTACATCCCTACGGTCCCAAGTAAAAGTTAAATAGGGCTTGCTCCCAGGCTGAAATCTTAAACCCATGTACTTGGAAGTAAGCTCCATTGAATTTAATGGGACTTAATTTTGAGTAGAGGTATATTGTATCACACTGTCTAGCCTCTCTCTGCCCCCCAATTCTGTTGCAAAGTATTACATGAGAGCCAGTGTGGCGTAGTGGCTAGAGTGTTGGACTGGGACTCGGGAGATCCGGGTTCTAGTCCCCACTCGGCCATGAAACTCACTGGGCGACTTTAGGCCAGTCACGGACTCTCAGCCTGACCTACCTCACAGGGTTGTTGTGAGGATAAAATGGAGAGGAGCAGGAGGATTATGTAAGCCGCCTTGGGCTCCTTGCAGGAAAATAGGCAGGATATAAATATAATAAATAAATTAGGATATACATATTGATTGTATTGTTAAATAAAACTGAGCTGCATCTTTCCCTTGCGTGGTGGTCTGAATTTCTGTTCCCAAGTACATGGTGTTCTTAACCATTATTTCATTCATGTCATTTATTCAATGTATGAGTCACCCCATAGCTGAAGCTCCCAGGGTAATGTACATAATGAAGGCGAAAATAAAACCAATGATAAAACCACATAATAAGCACATTAAAATGTATTGTTTTTAAAAGCAGCAATCAAAAAAAGGCATTTAAAAGAGATAAATAATTGAGCAGCAGATGCTTTTAAAATGCAGCATTAAACATATTAAAAATAAAGCAAGCAGCAGTTAAAATGTACTTTTCAAAAGCCTGTGACAGTGTTTACAAAGGCTGAGGTAAAATGCCAGTAAATCACAGGGATGTTGAAGAGTCCTTGGTCTCGAGTCACGAGTCGAGTCACGAGTCTTTGGACCCGAGTCTCGAGTCCGAGTCCGAGTCCTTGGTCCAAAATGGTGAGTCACGAGTCACGAGTCACCCCCAAAGCTGACTCCACGAGTTCCTATTAAAATCAATGGGGTTGTCCATTTAGTGAACAAGGGATCAAAACTTAATTACAAAAATTAATTACAAAGGACACACATTTTAATTCCAAAGGATATAAAAATTAATATCATAATCTGGAATAGACTTTTCATCAGCTACACATGAGAACATACATAAAACTCCATGGGTAAAGTGTGCATGGTGAGAGTTTGAAAAACTCTGTGTGTGCATGGTGAGAGTTTGAATTACGGTAGCCTGTGTACGGGCACAATTTTATTTGTGTTCAGACAGAAATAAATCCTACATCTCCCAGCATTCCCCAATCAGCCAAGCTGTTGGGGAACACTGGGAGTTGTAGGACTTGTTTCTGTCTAAATATGCATAGGATTGCACTTTAAGATGGTAAGACCGATGTTGATTCAAGAGAGTGGAGGCCTGATCCTCTGCTTTTTAAAAGCCTCACTCTGTTCACTAGGTCTTACTCCCAAATCAGTGTGCACAATTTGTATCCCACAGCTGCAAATCCTGCTTCTCCACTCTATGCACATAAAGAGCAGATTTCATAGTAGGTCCCTGAAGGATCCAAGCCAAACTGTGCAGGGAGAGCTGCACAATTCCTGGTTCCCTCACAACCAGGAACTTTACCTTAAACGGGAGCTGTGTCACACTTGGCATAGGATGATCCAGTCGCCTGCTTCTCCTTGGACCCAACATGTACAAACTGCTCTCAGGAGAACCAGGAATAGCATACCCTTCAGCTGGCCCTATTTACTGGCGACACTCCCTATTTCTGGGATCTGTCCATGGTAAAACCAAGTCCAGATTTAATTAGTCCCTATTTTGCTTTGGGGAGTACACACTGCGGATGTCTTGTTTGGCCGGGGGGATATAGTGCACACACATGCACTAGAGTTCTTCAGATTTCAGCCCCTCCTCACACATCTCTAAACGTTGCACCTTGGTTCTTGTGCACATGTACATAAATGCATGTGCATTGATACAAACCACCACCACCACCCCCGTGAGCTTCTCCATCCTCCGATCCAGAGAGATTCCTTGCTTCAGAAGCCAGCGGACAGGCTATTGCAGATTACACGGAGGACAGCAGGAAGAGCCTTCCAAAATGTGTAACGGCGTGTGGACGGCATCCAACATTGTTGCTCCATGAAGGGAAGGGAAGCTGCGCTTGCAGAAAGACACCCACACCAACCTGTCCCATGACCACACCTCTTGTTCTGTGAATGGAAATGCCTTCGATTCATGGAGCAACGATGGACTCTGCCTTGTGTGTTTTGGGAGGAACTGTTTTGTGAATGGCCACTGTTAATAAGGGAATTTATCACTGTCTGTATTTTCTGCATATCATTTGCCTCTGACCTCATTCTTTACGATCTCCCCCAGACACAAAAAAATACAGTGTGTGTATGGATAGATAGATATCTGTAACTCCAGATAACACTTTGTACATCTGATGAAGTGGACTGCAGTCCATGAAAGCTTATGCCAATGAAACATTGGTTAGTCTTTTAAGATGCCATGAGACACTCAGGGCACCATCCTATCTTCCTATGCATGTTTAGACCAGAAAAAAAAAAAGTCCTGCAACTCCCAGAATTCCCCAGCCTTGCTACTTTTGCCCAGGCTTGCTATGTTTAAGCTGGAGATGCCAGGACCTGGAGCTATTAGCTCTTCCTGTGGATTAGTATCTACATAAGCTCAACATTTGTTTAAAGTCCAGACATTCTAGTTGAATAGGTTGCATAACAGGTTCTCTTTTTAAACAAATTGCAAGTTTTGAAGATCCTGCCTATATTATAAGCTAGTTTCTTAGGTTGAGAGGCCTGGCAACAGCACCATGGGAACCATCTTTGCTGTCTTTTGGTTGTTGCTTTTTCCTCCGTGGTTTTTTTTTTTTTTTTTTGAGAAACTAGCCATCCTGTGTTCTGCAAAGAGATGATAAATAGCAGGCTGTGTGAAATCTTTCCCTCCCCCTTTTTTTGACTGGTGTTTTCTCACAGTGAATAAAAGTCTAAAGCTTGGAGCATGCTGGGATAGTGTATTCTCATCTATTTTCATGGGACCGAAGATTCTCAGAGCAGCTCCAATACACCCAGGTTGGGTAGATTTGAAACGTGTCATAGAAGATAATGCTGTGGTTTGGTTCAGAGATAGAAACATGACATCTGATATATCCCCCCCCCCCGCTGTGATTGTTTTTAGCGCTGCCTTTTACTGTTTTCATGGGGGTTTATTGTATTTTTTTAATCATTTTAAACTGCCCTAGAAATTTTGAATTGGAGGGTGGAAATGAAATAATTTAGATTAATAAAAATATTATATAATATATTCTCCACTTTCCATTAATTAAAACTTGCTCCATCCTGTTGTTTTCACATTTTTCCTGATCCTGTTCAGCACCACTGTTTGCGGTTGCCTTTTGCTTCTTGATGCCATTTCCCTACCCGTTGCTGCTGCTTCCTCCTTCCTGGATTAGTCATGTGGCTACTAATTTATTTATTTATTTATTTATTTATTATATTTATACCCCGCCTTTTTTCCTGAAAGGAACCCAAGGCGGCTTACATAATCCTCCTCCTCCTCTCCATTTTATCCTCACAACAACCCTGTGAGGTAGGTTAGGCTTAGAGTCAATGCCAAGTATTTCAGGAGAGGTGCTCATGTGAGCACCCTTCTTCAAATGCACACAGGCAAGCTCGTGTCTCCGTCTTCCTACCAAGTTCAGAATCATGTCCTGAACAGGGGGCCTGTCTAACGACATCACTCCGAGCAAGTCTGGGCAATTAGAACAGAACATATAAATGTCTCTTGTCCAGAAATCCATTTTCCTTTTGTGTCTCAGCAGCCTGTAAAGTTCCATAGCTGTGAGACTTAGCCTGCGTGTATTCATTAGGCCATCTCTGTGTTGTATCTCAACCTGTCCCAGCCGTCAAGGCCACAACAGCCCTCTCACTAATTGGGCTGAATGAGGGTTTGTGGAAACTTTCTGCCTCCCCCCACCAGAAAACCTGAGGAGACTAATAAGAATCTTGGTTAGCTTGTGATTGACTAATAAGGATCTTCATAGTTTTGCTAATGGTTTTGGGGTATAAAACTGGAGAGGGTTTGGGGGTTATAGCTGCCCATCTTCTTCATCTACATCTTGGGTTTCAAGTGTCTCTCTTTGGCCCTGTCCTATTGAAAACCGGTGCTTTGGTACATATAGGCAGGTTTTAGCCAGTTCTGTTATTTTGCCTTGTAAGTACTGTTTTATTATTTTACTTGTAAGTACAGGCAGTCCCCGAGTTAAGAACATCCGACTTACAGACAACCCATACTTAAGAACAGACTTCTGCTGGGTTCCCCGGTGCTACGTCGTTTACATAGAGTGCATAGCATACTATACTAGGCAATTTGTGTAATTTACGCAATTTACATAAACGCCGATGTTAACGTATGGAACGCTATGCTGTTCCAACTTACATACAAATTCGACTTAAAGACATTCTTAAGAACGGAACTCGTTCGTAACCTGGGGACTGCCTGTACTCCAAATATTGTTCTGTTTGTTGTATGTTATCCCTTTCACTTTCCCCTTTTCGTAGATAAATTAACCACGTATCATAATTGAAAGTGTGCGCTTTATTCCAATTATACCTTGTGACTAAGTCCAGAGCTTTCCTCTTGATTATTGCTACTTGTGGAGAAAGCCTGAACACACATACCGTGACATGAACCCTGATACAGTTTTCCCCTTGGCAACACCCCACATAGTTTCCCTTGGCAACCCCCTTCTGCATAATCCCCACTGGGGGACAGGAGATGCAAGTCTGGCCAGACAGGTAATACGTGACCCCATCTGCATACCCTCAATGGGGCACATCTGCCTCGAATCCACAAGACGAAGCAGGAACCATCCGGAGGTGAGAGGCAGTCTCAAAGAGCTGCTAAGTATTTCCCAAAGGGCACTGGAAGACTCAAGGCGCCACCTTTTCCCGGTCAGGAATAAGCCCACCTGATCACCAAGGGGCGGGGAGGGGGAGTACGGGGTAGAAAACCCCTCTGCCAACCCCTGATGAGTTGTTGGGAACACGGGACGGGCTGTCATCGTTCAACCCTAGGTTCGGCTAGTCCAAGCAGCTTCTTTCCCCGAGCGCGGACGGGCTCGGAGTTAGGCTGTGCAGATCACTACGTAAACCCCGTAAGTGTAGAGTCTTTGGTGCGAGGTAACTCTCTTACTGCAATACGCTATGCCTGTAGAGTGAAGATTTCCGTCTAGTCAGGTCACGACCTGGTTTTGTTTATGTTGTAACATTCCTGGAAGTCTATTAGTTCCGCTCCATTAATAAAAGTCTATTCTTTGATCTAAATACGGTTACGAGTGATATTTAGGTCGCGGTTGGGGTTAAATCGCTTGTTATCCCTTTACAGGGCAATATCTCAGTGCCGGTTAACCCGTTAAGTGCCGAACTTGCGCCGAAGACCCGGTTGTTGGTCTTCCACATGGTGGAAGAGTCCAAGTCAAGTCAGAGGGGGGACTCAGTCCGACTCACGAGTTGAGTCCTGGAAGCTCTCTCCCCTTCCTGCCTCCCTTCTCTCACACACTGTAATGCAAAAGGTTGAGGGTTTGTTCAACCACAGTTTTGTTGGACTAAGATGGTTATGTCTGAAGCAGGCCACCGTGTGCACCTCAGCAAAATCCAAAATTATGTAGAATTAAAACCACTAGCTGTGTTCTGTGCAAGCGTGTGTATAAATTAGGAATGCTCTTTAAACGCTACTTGGCAGCAGAGGGACAAGTTACTTTCTGAATTATGCATGTTTATGCAGTTGTGGAGCTGTGGATATCATTAGCCAAATTATACCTAACAATGCCATGATAAAAATACAATATCTGAAAGGAACACACACAGAGCACTGTGTGGAGGGAAATAGTCCATTCAAATTACAAAATGCATTTCCAGTGGCGGCTGGTGGCTCCAACGTCAGTGGGGCCGTGTATCCACTCCAGCTGCTGAATCTATTTTGGGGCTGGGGTTCAGCGCCATGGATAGCTCCTTAAAAGTTCAGTCTAAAACCCAAGGTGGACACACTGCCCCACTGACACTGAAGCCACAGCCTCCGCTGCTTTCTAGCTTCTTTGCTTTCTTTTCATTTATAGCAGAAGGCATTCGTTTTATGTTTACTCTCACAGTGCTCTCTCCACCAGGGATGTACCAAAACAGGGAAATCCGGCTTGTTTGAGTTCACCGGATTTCCTTCCTGCTTCCAATCTGATGATCAGAAGCGGGCCAAGTGGAGGTTTTTTCGTGGACGTCCATCTATGAAGACAGACTATGATTTGCATGTATTTTTTCAAACTGCCAATAATTTTTTTTGCAAACCGGCGCCAGGAAAGCACATGGCTTTGATGCAACTATAAGCCACGTGGTTTTCCCCCCAGGTGCCGTTCTGCACAAAAAAGGCCTTTTTGTGTGCAAAACGGCACCCAGAAAAAACTCAAAGCCACTTGCTTTCCTGGCGCTGGTTTGAGAAAATTTACTGGTGGTTTGGGGGGGGGATGAAAATCGGAGGTCGTCTACAAGCTGGCTCAACTCACGCTGCAGCAACTCGGTGCCAGCCAGCGAATGGGTGGTGAACCAGAATCCAGGGGGGCCGAACTGAGGAAAACTGACATTTCCACTCACCAGACAGATTCCTCACACATCCGTACTCTCCACTAAATGCAGCCATTAATTGTGAATTTGATGGGTATATAGCTCCTAAGTAAAAGGTCAAGATGCTTCCCCAGATGCATAGAAGAAGTAATTCAAAGATGAAATCTGGCACGTTCTTGTCATTATCAAAACTACTTCACATTTTAACATCTCACTTGGAAGGCTGGGGGTGGGATGGTGGAGTGAGGATTTTATAGTGAGGATGGTTTCCTTACTCTGTCTGGCAATTTAGAATGGATTAAAAGGTCAGTCACATTCATTTAAAAAACTGTCAAGAGTAGGTATGGATGGATCAATCTATTTCTGGTCCATTCATATGTCCATTCCACTTGCTGCCATTATTATTTTTAAAAACACACACACATGCGCGTGCGCGCGCACACACACACAATCATATTTAAATTTTTGAACATATGTTCTCACAAAATACATATTTCTAAACTAGGGATGGAGAAATCAGTCTTTTCCCACTTGGTAACCACCCTGCACATGCCAGTCGCATGCCGACTGGATGCATAATTACCCCGCACCGGTGCAGCTTGTTGTGATGTCCGAACCCAGCGAGGGTGGGTGCGGGGGGTGGTTAACAACCCATCCAGAACCCATTGGCTGTTTTTGGGTCGTTGGGGGGTTAACAAACCAATCACCCACGCTCGCAGGGTTTGGAGTCGGACATACAACAAGCCATGTCAGCGAGGGGTAATTATGCATATCCAGCCAGCATGCGATGGAAAGGCGCAAGGTAGTTAATAAGCCACTCTGCGATCATGCGAACCAGGTCACTGTATCTGCCTGTCACTATTAGAGGTAGATTTTGCCCTCCTATAAACAGTTTCCCTAAATACAACCCGTCAGCCATGATCCCACTCCCCTTCTGGAATGAGTTTCCCAACATGCTTCTTTTCATGCTTCCATAAGTAATGAAGTCACATTGGGTTGGATCCAGATTCCAGACTCAGTTAGTTGCACTTACAGTAGATCCCATTGGAATTAAGATGTCTTTTTAGATATATTAAGTCAAGTGGCTTGAAAATTAATAAAATCAGAGATCAGCAACCTGGCACCCAAGGGCACCCACCAGGACACCCGTCGTCCCCATTCCCCCACACCCACTGCCACTTCTGCCTCCTGCCACACTCATCAGCTCGGGAGCAGGAAGTCAGCAGATCCAGAGACTTATCTCCCCTAATCTGCCAACTTCCTGCTTCCGAGCTGCTGAGATGAGCATGTTGGGAGGTGGAGACGGCAGCAGGAGAGGTGACAGGGGTGAGTAGGGTAGAACAACAGGGGCGAGAATGGAGCTAGCAGGGGCAGAAGCTGCAGGGGCGAAAGAAGAAAGGCGATGCAGTGAGGGAAGGAACCCCTGAGCAGGAAGGAGGAGGTGGAAAGGGCATCCTGGAAACTGGGGGCAAGAAAACTGGGCATCCTGGAAGGGGACAAGAAAGTGGGGATCCTGGGAAAGGGGGCAAGGAAATGAGCCTGCGGCCCCACAAAAAATGGCCACGTGTGCCCACAGGCCAAAAAGGTTTGCCTACCCCTGGATTAAATAAACAAAATCAATGGGACAAGTTAGGTCCCATTTATTTCCATGGAACTAAGTGCTATTAAACCGGTATTCGGACATTCTACCAGTGGAAGGGCTATGGAGTTACCTGCACCAGCCCTTCCACCCCCAGACTTACTGCACTGAATGGGAAGGTCTGGAAGGGGAATGCATTTGTAGTCCTCCCTGTGACCAGAAACCCCGGGTGGAGGGGCAGGAACGACATGTGTGGCCCCACAGCCTCGCTTCAGATAGAATTTCTGCAAGCCTGAGTAGGGCTTAACTGACCACACAGCCCGTCTGTGTCTATTCAGAAGTAAGACTCATTGATTTCAATGGGGCTTACACCCAGGTAAGTGTGTATAGGATTGCAGCCTCATTCTGGATCCAACTCATTATTATTAGAGTTGCATTTGGTGTGCCTATAATGTGATCTGTTTTTAAACTGGATCCTGGCAGGGTGTGTGTGTGTGCGTGTGTTTAAACAGTAATTTATTTTGCTATTCTGTTGATATTTGAATGATTGCTTGTTTTTTGCAACTGTTTTAATGAATCATAAGGTCTAAGCTGGCTTGGACATAGGAGAAGGTTGGGTACATATGATTAAATGAATGAAAACTGAACACATTTCTTTAAGCAGTGGGAACCTATATCTGAGGTTAACCCAGTGTTCTCCAGCCTGGGTCCCCCAGATGTTTTTGGCCTACAACTCATACTGGGAGTTGTAGGCCAAAAACATCTGGGGACCCAAGGTTGGAGAGCACTGGGTTAAACATTACGATCATTCCCCACACCCCGCCCAATAAAGCGATTAGAGCAATCCCACCATAGCACAAGTTGCTTTGGATGGGTGATCTTCTTCCAAAAACCTTTTTGAAAAGGCCTCTAAGTGGTACCGTTCATGGGCCACAATCCAGAAGACAACTCAAAACTCCGTGAAAGTCCAGATTTAGCAATAAAGAATATAGTTTCTGGCAGAAATGTTGCCAGGGATTACATTTGAAGTTATAGCAGAGTGATTCAACAGAGTAGGTACAAATGAAATATTTGGCCAGAGGTCAAGTTACTTTAGATCATCTTTTTTAATTCATAGTGCACTTATGGAAAATCATTTGTTTTAAAAGAAAGAGGCATGCAATTTTAGGTTGACCACTTCCTCTGAGGCATCTGTATTCACTTCAGCAAGATTACTGTAGAGCAGTAATTTCTATATAGCAATTTTATGTGTTCACATAAGCCTCTGGATTCTACATAGGTCAAAAGAAATGGCCACAAAGAAGAATCATGTGTTTTCTTTTAAGGGGAATAAACCACTGTGTAGTTTCATTGGGATAATCTGAGTTGAAGAATTTTATAGTTCCCTGATGTGTAGGTTTCATAAGCAATCCAATATCCCATCAGTTCCTTTTCTTACCTTTATGGTGACAGTAAAGCAGGGCCTTTTGCTATGTGGTGATCTGTGTGCTGCTTCTCTGTTCTTCAAGATCTCATCAGATGACAACATGATGCATACACCATTGTAAGTGCTGAAAACCTTGGTTTCTGAAGATGTTCCTTAGTGCGCCAAACTGGTTAGAAACTAGTTTTAAAATATGGGGAAAGTGATCTAGCACATTAAAAGACCAATCCTCTTGATTCTCTGTTGCAGGGGTGGGCATTCTACAGGCCTAATTTCAAAAGCTCTGTGCAAGCAATTAGTTCAGACTTCTTGCAAGACTGATCTGTCCCCTTCCCAGCAGCCCACTGGGCAGCAAGAAGAAGGGGAAGGAGAGAGGGATAGGCAAGGGGTGGCAGAGAGAGAGAGAGAGAGAGAGAGAGAATGTGGCTCCTCCCATTTTTGGCTCTGGCCCTGCCCACAACCAGCATTTGGCCCCTGACAGATTACCCCTGAAGGAATGTGGATCTTAACAGAAACAGGGGGTTCCCCACCCTCCTGTTGAAATGTAGGGGGAAATCCAGTCCCTTGCTGCTAAGAGGTGCCTGGTTGTCCTGTCCCCCTCGTTCACTCCAAACAACGTGAATACAAGGAGGTCTTTATTGCCAAGATTCCATAACAGTAAGTCCAAAAGCCAAACACTAATACAGTAGGCGTGCCGAAGTCAAGACAGTCCAAGGTTAATAGGGAAGGAGAGTAAGGTGCCAGAGTCCAGAGTCACAGTCCAAAGTCGTAGCTGCCAGGAAATCAGATAGAGGGATTCAAGGAGTGCAAAAGCTTTGCCCGGAAACAGAGTCGTTGCTTTCTACACAGAGCATAGGACTAGGCCAGAATATAAACCCTGTCCTAGCCTCACTGTCAGTCAAATCCCGATCCCGGATCTTGGCACGGGTATCGAGCCAAGAGGCGCTTGCTACGCCTCCTTCGGTTCATGTGCCTAGCAGCCAGGCATTTCTCCCGGCATCTTTGGGAGGGCGGCATCCCTGAAGGGCCCTCCTCCCCCGAGTCCTCCTGACAGGCCAAGGCCGGCGGCTGCAGCTGGGAATCAGCAAGCGGCCCTCCCTGCTCTTGTTGCTGAAGAGAAAGAGGCCTGTCCAAAGTCGACTGGCCTGGGCTAGAATCAGCCACAGCTGGGCACTCTTCTCCCTGCACCCGCTCATCTTCGCTGTCAGAGCTGGCTCCAGAGCAAGACCCCACACTGGTCTCCAACTGAATTTCGTTTCAGTTCGCAAATCATTCAGACTTGCCCCACTCACAATCCTGAACACGAACAGAAGCATATCTTTTCCAAGAAAATATTTGCAAATTCATGAGCTTATTATTGTGTTAGAAAAAAATGCACATTTTGAAAAATGGGTACTTTAAAATGGGCATTAAAAAAAAAAACATTTTCATGCTTTAGTCATTTTTTAAAAAATGTGCATTTTAAAGTGCCCATTTTTCAAATGGTGCCCATTCGAAAGAACAGAAAAACAGGTCGCAAATGAGAATGGAAGTGGCAGTGGAGTGGAGTCTTGACAAGACGCAGTGGAGAGTCTTGACAAACTCGAGCATCCCTGTTTCCTCGTCCCTGTCTATTATTCAGGAGTGCTTCTCGTTGATATAACTGATAGTGCTGCATGTGCAAGTTACATGTGCAATAATAGGCCATCATGTGTCAGCTAGTCTAGCACATCTGTGCACTTAGAAAAAGCAATCCAGTGTATCAGTGTGCCAGACTCACTGAAGGCCCTGGGATTTAGCACAGTGCTGAGAATGATCCCATAACCTGAGCCTCGGGGCCAAAACCTGAGATCTGGCAGTGGCAACTTTATTTCCTTCCCTCCCCATCGTGCATACATAGGATTCCCCTGCCACCACCCCCTTGGCCTCCCTGAGACAAAGAGCTGTCCATGTGTGAGAGGGCTGCCAAAATACATGGCCACATGCAGAGCATGGATTGTGCTCTAACACTTAAACAGAAAAAAATGACTTGCTTGCTACACATGAAGAGAGATAGATGAATCCCAGCCTCCTCCATTCAATTCTTGACTGATAAAAAAGTAACAGGATCATTTCACTATATGGTAATCCTGTGGTGGGTATTTGCCCTCTTTGGTGCTTCAAATCAGGGGTTTTGTGGTCATCCTACCAGGAAACATATATATGGAAAGATGGGACTCACCGCCTCACTGATGTGCTCCCCTTTAGTCTGTGTGGTACCTCTGGAGTCTCCTCTCTGTCCACCCCCTTACAAGTGCCTTGGGGCAGTTTACACAAGCAATCCCTCAAGGAGGAGCTGGTTGCCAGTCCTCGAGCACTTTCCTCTCACCAGCACCTGAGCTGGTACAGCTGTACATGTCTTGTCTCCATCTCCCCACCCCATTCCACGAGCACTCTCCAGGGGAAGTTTCCACGGCAGGGGTGTTGAGCCTCTTTCAGCCAGAGGACTGAATTCCATTTTGAAGGACCTCTTGGCGGGGGCCACATTCCAGCAGTGGGTGTGGCTGAAGGCAAAAGGGGTGGGGCCAAATTACCAGCATATTTTAGCTTAACACTCTTACTCAGTCCTAGGAGAGACATTTCAACCTTATAGAATGGGGGTGGGGGAATGGCACGGAAGCAGGGAAACCACTAAATGATCAGTAGGCTGGGGAAAGGGGAGGGGCCAGGGGAAGGGGTGTGGCCCTCTCAGAAACCCTGGAGGACCAGAGTGGGTCCCCAGGCAGGCCAGAATTGGCCCCTGGGCCTCAGGTTCTGCACCTGTGTGTTATGGTATAGCTTGTTATTAGCACAGTCATCTTAGCACTTCTGACCTGGACATATCTGCTTCCAGTCAAGCCAATCACAGCAGAGTACATCTACCACCACCACCACCACCCTTGGCAGTGCAGGTCTCTCTGACTCAGCAGGATTCCCAAACCCAGATTTGGATCAATTTGGAAATACATTTCGCTGTGGTTATTCATTTTCCGATAGATCTTTGTCAATAGGACTTTGGGGATATCCAAAATTTGGTCACTCAGTTGTTTGTTGGATGGCGAATAGCTCATTCTTTTGTTTTTTTTGATTGACTGCTGAGCCATAATTCCATGTGCTGCTTTTTCTGATGCTGGGTAATTGGATTGAAGTTAGTAGTATAACAAGCAACTGGGCTTCTGCATTATGCTTAAACTAAAGTTATTTTATTTCCCCCACCCATAGGTGCCTTTCCTTCTGTCAGCCTCATCCAGCAGATGAGTGCACTGCCACTCCCTTCTTTCAGCTGAAGAAGATTAGATCTGTGCAGTTCCTATCTGTAAGCCTAGCCTAGAGCATTTTAGTTTCCCTGCCAAACCACTGGATTTTCTGTTTCTGTTTTCTGGAAGATTGACAACCCTGAAATAAGACTCACTAAAACAAGCCTCTTTCCCAAAAATGATGTGTGACATCTGCAGGGAGAATTCCAGTTGCAGCTGCATTCTCTGAGTCTCTCAAGGAGGGGATACCTAGGGGAATCCATCCACTTATTCAAGTTTTGGCTGGTTGTGTCCCTTGCTTCAACATGATCAATTGTCCACTACAGTTAAGGGCCTCAGCCATGTTCACATTTTGGTTTTCACTCACAGTACAATGAAGCTCACTGGGTGACTTTGGGCCAGTCACAGACTCTCAGCCTAACCTACCTCACAGGGTTGTTGTGAGGATAAAATGGAGAGGAGGATGATGATTATGTAAGCCTCCTTGGGTTCCTTGCAGGAAAAAAGGCGGGATATAAATATAGTAGTAATAGTAGTGTAGTAGTAGTAGTAGCAATAATAATAATAATAATAATAATAATAATAATAATAATGCAGCATGCCTTCAAAGCATCATCAAACTCACCTCACACATGGACGTGTCACTTTATGATACGTTGCATGGTGGGTTGTAGTTTTAAAAGTTGTATCATGAACACTTTGCCGTCCATAAGCAGCTGCATCCACTGTAGGATGCAGATACTATAGCAGGATTTGAGGACCCGACCGGAGATGGTATGATGTGAAAAGATTTGAAATGAAAAGCAAATTTCAAGAAAGCAAATGATCACAAGAACAAAATGAGAGGATGAATGGGAACTATAGGCCAGTCAGTCTGACATCAATCCCTGGGAAAATTTTGGAGCAGATTATAAAGAAGTCAGTCTGCAAGCACCTTGAAAACAATGCAGTGATTACTAGAAGCCAGCATGGATTTGTCAAGAACAAATCCTGCCAGACTAATCTGATCTCATTTTTTGATCGGGTAACCTCCCTTGTGGACTGTGGGAATGCAGTGGACATCATATATCTGGACTTCAGAAAAGCTTTTGACAAAGTGCCTCATGATATCCTGATTAGCAAGCTAGCTAAGTGGGCTAGATGGAACAACTATCAGGTGGATCCACAATTGGCTACAGAATCGGACTCAAAGAGAGCTTATCAATGGTTCCTTCTCAAACTGGGGACAGGTAACGAGTGGGGTACCACAGGGCTCGGTCCTGGGCCCAGTGCTCTTCAACATTTTTATTAATGACTTGGATGAGGAGGTGCAGGGAATGCTTATCAAATTTGCAGATGACACAAAGTTGGGTGGAACAGCTAATACTCTGGAAGACAGAAACAAAATTCAAAGCAATCTCGATAGGCTGGAGCGCTGGGCCGAAAACAACAGAATGAAATTTAATAGGGATAAATGCCAAGTGCTGCACCTAGGGAAAGGAAACCAAATGCAGAGTTACAGAATGGGGGACACTTGGCTCAACAATACTACAAGTGAGAAGGATCTTGGAATTGTGGTAGATCGCAAACTGAATATGAGCCAGCAATGCGATGTGGCTGCAAAAAAGGCAAATGCTATTTTGGGCTGCATTAATAGAAGTATAGCTTCCAAATCGCGGGAAGTGATAATTCCCCTTTACTCGGCACTGGTTAGGCCCCATCTTGAGTACTGCGTCCAGTTCTGGGCACCACACTTTCAGAAGGACGTAGACAAACTGGAGAGGGTTCAGAGGAGGGCAACAAGGATGATAAAGGGACTGGAAACAAGGCCCTATGAGGAGAGACTGAAAGAACTGGGCATGTTTAGCCTTCAGAAGAGGAGACTGAAGGGAGATATGATAGCACTCTTCCAGTACTTGA
This sequence comes from Shinisaurus crocodilurus, assembly GCA_021292165.1. Taxonomy (NCBI): domain Eukaryota; kingdom Metazoa; phylum Chordata; class Lepidosauria; order Squamata; family Shinisauridae; genus Shinisaurus; species Shinisaurus crocodilurus. The sequence continues at coordinate 21,263,850 of CM037877.1, read as the reverse complement.
AGGGATGTCACACAGAGGAGGGCCAGGATCTCTTCTCGATCATCCCAGTTTGCAGGACACGGAATAATGGGCTCAAGTTACAGGAACCAAGATTCCACCTAAACATCAGGAAAAATTTCCTGACTGTTAGAGCAATAAGACAATGGAATCAACTACCTAAGGAGGTGGTGGGCTCTCCCAGTCTGGAGGCATTCAAGGTGCAGCTGGACAGTCATCTGTCAGGGAGGCTTTGACCTGGATTCCTGCATTGAGCAGGGGGTTGGACTCGATGACCTTGTAGGCCCATTCCAACTCTACTTTTCTATGATTCTATGATTCTATGTACTGTGGATACATCAAAAGCCTAGCTGCAGAGGGAGAGGTGAGATTTAGAGGGGCCACGTGTCCTCTTTTGTAGAGGACAGTCCTCTACCTATCTGAGGAACGGCTGGTTTAAAGATAAAGGACCATAAGAACTGTTGTGTTGCCCATCAACAATTAGCATCTGGACAGCAGGCTGAAATGGCAGGCATACCAGTCAGCTGGCCACAGTCATCTGCACTACGATGAGATGTATTGCATTTCTAGTTAAATGTTAATAGTACTTTCTAAATTTGCATCTACAAAATATCAATTGGCATGTGCAAATTTTTATGCAAATCTGTGTCCTCTTTTCACAAATCAATGTCCTCTTTTGCCCTCTTCTTTTTGGTGATGCATTTCCTCTTTTTGGGTGATTCATAAGTGGCCACCCCAGTGAGATTTCACAGACCATTCCATTAATCTGGCTGGGACCACCCACTCCTCGGCTCCTCCTCTCGCTGAACTGCCTCCCTCAGTGGCCCTTCCACCTGGTCATGAAGCATTTATGGACTTATGAAGAATTTGTGCCCGAAAAAGCTTGATTTCCAGTTCTGCCTCCCGTGCCCCTTTTTGTATAATTTCTTTCAGATTGTAAGCTTGCAAGCAAGGAAGGAAAGATGCAAAGTAACATAAAGAGAACAGGACCTGAAGAATCATCATGTTAAAGTTTCTTCTGAAGAAGAAGCCATGTGGAATTTAGGGTCTTGTGAGATGTGCCCAAGTCTACTGTTTAACAACTGGTTATTTACATTTGAAATAAAGTTAATATACCTGTGACTTGGGTTCTTGAGTATTTTCCCTTAAGAGAGACATTGTTACTGCCAGACAAGTACTAATCCAAGTTTTTACAGAGCAATAGTGACATCCTATGGCAAAAGAGAACTGTGATCATACAATTTTAGGATTGCCTCTTGAAGCAGGTTGTGGGTTAGATTTCGGCTGCAGACATCATGGGGCAAATGGAGAGTGTGAAATGCACATCCATCTGAAGACAGTAACTCATCTGTCCTTACATTTGGGAGAACTACCTTGGCCTACAGGGATATTGAAATACCTGGTCCTAGAGACCCCTTAAGAATGGGTGGAGTATATCTCAGGTCTGATACAGGCCACACCGCAAGAATGGCAATCTAATCTCAATGGGGCCACATCAGCAGAAGAGTCAATGCATATAGCAGGACGTAGTCTGGACCTGGTTTTCACAATGAAGCAGGAGGATGGTGTTCTGAAACTGTATGGGGTTGTTTTTAATCTATTCCCTTGTCATGCTCAGATCACTTCCTCTTGAGCTTGTGGCTTAAGGTGGCCTTTCCTCTTAACAGGGAATCTGTTAAACTGAGGGATTCCTGAGGGTCCTGAGGAATGTTCCAGCTGATGTGGCTGGTGCTCCTGCTGGAGCCTAGGTTGGCCATGTGTCCCATTTTACAGAGGACAGTCCTCTGTCTGAAGGGCTGCCAGAGGACTATCCTCTGTTTGAAGGTGTCCTCTATTTGAAGGGCTGCCCAGTCCAATTCCAGCTTAGAGATAATGAAACCTAAGAACTGTTGCCCATCCACAGTTGGCACCCGGAGAGCAGGGTGAGCAGACAGGCCTACAGGTCACCTGATCACAGTCTTCCACACTATGCTGAGATGTACTGTATTTCTATTTAAAGTATAATAATTATTTCTAAATGTGCATCTGTACATACAAATTAGCATATGCAAATGTTATGCAAATTGATGTCCTCTTTGTCCTCTTTACTGGCGATGTGTTCCCTCTTTTTTGGCAATTCATAAATGGCCACCCTACATTTAACCTGTCAGGTTTAAGCTTCTTTTGCTCTCTGAGACTATTTGATGCTGTATTTATACTTTTACTGTTTTCTATTGTTATTAAACATTATAATGTTTTATTTCTTGCTGTGAGCCTCCCTGAGAGCTTTGTTCTGAGGGAGTCTATAAACACTATAAATAAACAAAGAAACACAGAAATAATAGTGGCAGAACTCGGAGGATTACGGGCATCCTATCAGGGATGGAAGTAGGGCGGAGGCAAAGGTCGCCTCCCCGCTTGATTCTCCCACCCTGCAAAACACTTAAATGGCCGATTTTGGCCATCCAAGTGTTTTGCCCCTACTCGCGAGAAGGAGAGGCTGAGGCCTCACCAGATTACATAATATCCCAGCCGAGCCTGACCCCTCCCCGCCCCCGGCTCCAGAATGCCCCGCAAGTGCCGGCTCCAAAGTTGGTCTTGCAACTTCAAAACAAGGTGAGCTGAGCTTCAAGGTGGAGTTCAGAGAATTTCAGCGACTGTGGAAATTGCTTGTTCAACCCTCTCTGCATCGGAGGATTCCCCTTCCTTCCTTTCCCCCTGTAGCGGATGAGCCCCCTTACTCCGAACCGCACACCCTCAATGTGTACTTCGCTCTCACCAAGTGCCCCCTTGTATGGGTCACTTCAGACTTGAAGCTGTCTTCTTAAGCTGTGTTAGCCGATTATATATCTTAGGCCTTATATGCCTGTGGCTTACACTGGCTCAGCTTGTCTGAGTGTGGAAAGCTAAGCATGGTCAAGCCTGGTTGTTACTTGGATGGGAGACCCCTCCTCTAGTTTCCTGCATTGAGCAGGGGTTTGGACTTGATACCCTTGTAGGCTCCTTCCAACTCTATGATCTATGAATCTATGTAGCTGTTCACCCACGTTTGTTTGTCTTTATTAAGAGCAGTTTGTTTTATTTGATTAGTTGAAGCAGGGTGCCCCTCCGTTAATTCACTTCTTACTTTCCTGTCACCAGTCAGACTCTGGAGAATTAGAACTTTGAATAAAAAGGTTGATTTATTGTTCTAACAAAGTCTCTAAACTAATATTCAACTCAGGCACAGATAACTTGGATTTTCAACAGTTAATTCAAACTTGTTCTTTGCTTAGATTCAGGTTAAAGGCAGGCAGATGTTATACAGTGCTCTTTGTATCAACTTGGCTTGGTTACTTGAAGTTACAGTATCAGACCAGGGAACTTAACTGTCCCTCTCACTAGTCCAGAGTTTCTCCTTCTTCCTCAGACAGAAGGTCCTTCACTCCCTAACAAGGATGTTGAAGAGTCCTTGGTTTCGAGTCACGAGTTGAGTCACGAGTCTTTGGACCCGAGTCTTGAGTCCGAGTCCAAGTCCTTGGTCCAAAATGGTGACTCACGAGTCATGAGTCACTCCCAATGCTGACTCCACGAGTCCCTATTAAAATCAATGGGGTTTTTTCCCAACAATATAAGGCTATTTCAGATGTGTGGCTTAAATAAATTCTAGTCACAAGTGTGCCTTTTTATTTCAAAACTCTGCAACTGATTTTGGCAAGAACAGACCAGACAGACAAACCCAAAATATAACCAGACAGGCAAAGGAGGCAGGGAACCCCAAAACAGGCAGGCAGAGGCGTTTGTCTTGGACAATTCAAACTGTGGAACTGGTTAAGAAGAGGCCAGGCAGGCAGAGGAGGCAGGGAACCCCAAACAGGCAGGCAGAGGCAGCCAAACCCAAAATGTCTGAAAGGTTGCATTTTAGGAAAATGATTTTAAAAAATAAACTTGCTGTACTTCCTAAAACCTATCCATGTTGCATTTGAGGAACACGATTTTGGAACACGAGTCCTTGGTCTCGAGTCCCGAGTCGAGTCTCGAGTCCCATTAAAAATATTGGGACTTGAGTCTGACTCGGGTCAGAGGGGGGACTCAGTCCGACTCACGAGTCGAGTCCTGGAGTCCGAGTCCACCATCCCTGCTCCCTAAGCGGAAACTCCTGTGAACTGTTCTCTACTAACACCTTCATGTTTGCTTTCTCACAACTTAATACTAGATTTCCTGTCTGAACTCTTCTCTTCAGCACCACCTTTCCCTACCTACTCTATTAACCTCCCACTCCCTCTTTCACTCCAACCCACTCTCTTCCCCAACTGACAACCAACTCCCCTTAACTGCCAGCTCCCTGGGGTTCTATGCTCTCTGCTTCAACCAATCAGAGCCTCTGGAAAGTTCAGGTTGGCCCCTCCTCGGGCTTCTGCCTGTCACTCCGCCACACCCCCATCTCCTGGAAGGCAGCTGCAGACTGGCGTGAGGGACACCACAGAGACTTAGCAAGAGATGTACAGCACTGGGGTCAAAGAGAGGATGAAGCTCGGAGGCTTTGCATGCAAAAGGTCCAATCCCCATCATCCCCATGTATACCCGGAAAAAGACTCCTGTGTATAACACAGGAGAGCTCCTACCAGTCAGTGAAGATGATACTGAGATAGACAGATCAGTGACCTGACTCAGTTCCAAGCTGGCTTACCTGTGCAACCCATCAGATTCTGGTTTGGTTGCTCAGGAGAGGTGAATGGGGTGGGGTACATGTAGGCCGGCCCATGATAGCTCCTAGGGCCAGGGAAAACCAGGAGGAGGAGGCATCACAGCTGAGAAGAATGTGGAATATGCAAAATAATAGTGGCTGGCAGTACAACCTTAGGCAGGTTTACTCAGAAGTAAGTCTTCCACTGTCGAGTAAAGCTTAGTCCACTGTAAGCCAGTGATGGTTCCAAATGTCAGCACAATTTTCCATGCTTATCTGTAGCTACAAATGTGCCCCTACATTTGGGATAGGCAATGTGGTGTCCTCCAGATGTTTTGAATGACAACTCCCATCATCCCTGACTATTGGTCATGCTGCCTGGGATTGATGGGAGTTGTAGTACAAAACATCTGGAGGACACTGGATTGGGGAAGGTTGGGTGAGATGGACAATTAGTCTAACCTGACATAAGGTAGCTTCCTATGTCCCTAGGCAGGTTTTTTGAGTTTGGATAGATGCAGAGAGCAAGTGATCCTGAACAAATTGTCACATCCAGAGGTATACACCCTACAGGTATGATTTTCAGACCACACACACACATTCACTGACAGAAGTGAATGACAAAAGACAGAAGAAAGAACTGGTGGTTCAACTACGCAATGAGGATGGCAAATTGATAACAGAAGACAAAGAAAAGGCAGAAGTGTTCAATTCCTACTTCGGCTCGGTCTTCTCCCAAAAGAGGGTCTATGACCCCCCTGGCAAACCTGAAGTGCAGACTGAAGGGGCAGAATTGCAGCTTGAGATTGATAGGCAAATGGTCAAGGAGCACCTGATTACTCTGAACGAGTTTAAATCTCCAGGGCCTGATGAGCTGCATCCTAGAGTAATAAAGGAACTGGCAGAAGAACTCTCAGAACCACTGTCTATTATCTTTGAGAAATCATGGAGGACAGTTGAAGTGCCAGACGACTGGAGGAGGGCAAATGTTGTTCCCATCTTCAAAAAGGGCAAGAAGGAGGAACCTGGGAACTATAGGCCAGTCAGTCTGACATCAATCCCCGGGAAGATTTTTGAGCAGATTATAAAGAAGTCAGTCTGCAAGCACCTTGAAAACAATGCAGTGATTACTAGAAGCCAGCATGGATTTGTCAAGAACAAATCCTGCCAGACTAATCTGATCTCATTTTTTGATCGGGTAACCTCCCTTGTGGACTGTGGGAATGCTGTGGACATTATATACCTGGACTTCAGCAAAGCTTTCGACAAAGTGCCTCATGATATCCTGATTAGTAAGCTAGCTAAGAGTGGGCTAGATGGAACAACTATCAGGTGGATCCACAACTGGCTAAAGAATCGGACTCAAAGAGTGCTTATCAATGGTTCCTTCTCAAACTGGGGAGAGGTAACGAGCGGGGTACCACAGGGCTCGGTCCTGGGCCCGGTGCTCTTCAACATTTTTATTAATGACTTGGATGAGGAGGTACAGGGAATGCTTATCAAATTTGCAGATGACACAAAGTTGGGTGGAACAGCTAATACTCTGGAAGACAGAAACAAAATTCAAAGTGACCTCAATAGGCTGGAGCGCTGGGCCGAAAACAACAGAATGAAATTTAACAGGGATAAATGCCAAGTGCTGCACCTAGGGAGAGGAAACCAAATGCAGAGTTACAGAATGGGGGACACTTGGCTCAACAATACTACAAGTGAGAAGGATCTTGGAATTGTGGTAGATCACAAACTGAATATGAGCCAGCAATGCGACGTGGCTGCAAAGAAGGCAAATGCAATTTTGGGCTGTATTAATAGAAGTATAGCTTCCAAATCGCGGGAAGTGATAATTCCCCTTTACTCGGCACTGGTTAGGCCTCATCTTGAGTACTGCGTCCAGTTCTGGGCACCTCACTTTAACAAGGACATAGACAAACTGGAGAGGGTTCAGAGGAGGGCAACAAGGATGATAAAGGGACTGGAAACAAGGCCCTATGAGGAGAGACTGAAAGAACTGGGCATGTTTAGCCTTCAGAAGAGGAGACTGAGGGGAGATATGATCGCACTCTTCCAGTATTTGAAGGGATGTCACACAGAGGAGGGCAAAGATCTCTTCTCGTTCATCCCAGTTTGCAGGACACGGAATAATGGGCTCAAGTTACAGGAACCTAGATTCCACCTAAACATCAGGAAGAATTTCCTGACTGTCAGAGCAATAAGACAATGGAATCAACTACCTAGGGAGGTGGTGGGCTCTCCCAGTCTGGAGGCATTCAAGGTGCGGCTGGACAGACATCTGTCAGAGATGCTTTGACCTGGATTCCTGCATTGAGCAGGGGGTTGGACTCGATGGCCTTGTAGGCCCCTTCCAACTCTACTTTTCTATGATTCTATGATTCTATGTATGACAGGGAAGAGCAGAGCTGGGCTGGCTAGCCATGGCCCTGACATCAGCACACTCTTCTGGCCATGCCTCCAGCGGCCACATCTTCATCTGAACATGCGCTAGCTCCTACACAGGGATGTACATATTTTGTTAAATCCACTCCGCTTCATGGATTACCAGGTGTCTTTCGTTCCGTCATCTGCTCATTGATGACAGCATCAGAATTAATTCACCAGAGTTTTGTTCTACTTGTGCTAATTGACATTCGTGCTAATTGGCACGAGTGCATTAGCACCAGTATGCATTGGCACTAATGTGCACTCGTGCACATGCACTAATTGGCATTGGTTAATGCTAATTAGTGCCAATGCACACTAATGCAATTTAGCACAAATCCCCCTCCAAGTGCAAAACTGGTCTGCAAGTCCACAGAATCCATGTGACTCAGTAAAAGTCGGTTCACTGCAGAATCCACAGGTCAGATTCAAAGAAAAATCCAGACTCACTTGAATCCATTGCAGAATTTCTCTGACATCTCTACTCCTACAGGTGCATGTGCATAGGAGTTTCCATGCAGTTGGGAATCCTGAGCAATTGGGATTCTGCATTGTATGGAAGCCCCAAAGTACATATAAGCGTGCATAAGGGACCCTTTCATGCATTCAAGTGAATGTGCAGACAAAGGGGGCATAGCTAAAGGGGCATGCTGACCTCAGGGGTGTGGCAAGCTGGCATGGTTTCACTTCCCCACTCATGCATTCAGTGAATGTGGGTGAGCGTCTCAAAAAACTCCTTTAGTAAAAACAAGATATAGCTGTGGGAAAGGTAACTATTTTTCCCAGGGGCTAAATTTATCATGGCTAACTTTGTTCGTTTTTGTTAAATGGGCTACCTTTGGAAGAATAAGTGATTAAGAAGAAGAATATGGACAAGCCACTTTACCTATGAAATATGTGCTCCAAGCTCCACTGTGCATTTCAGAAGCCCCACCCATACAGTAGCTGAGCCTGGAAGTCCAATCCCATGAATGGACCTGGGCAATTTTCATGCTGCGCCAATCCGGACAAACACCACCCTACGTGATACAGAAGTGGTAAATGTATGTATGGTGTTGGGACTCTGCAACTTCTGGAATGAACAGCTGAAATCAACCTTTAATTCAAAGTCTAGGGTTCAAATTCAAGATCACCCAAACCCAGCACTTCCCACACTACCCTACCCTAGAAAATACAATAACATGCTTAGGAGGAAATTTTCCAGCTGATGCACTGAAGTACCAATTTCAGCAGAGGTGGGGAACACTGGCCTACAGGCCTAATCCTCCCCACAGAGGCTCCCAATCCAGCCCACAGATGATTGGCCCTGCCCCCTCCCCTCCCTATGCCCCACCCCCCGGGCCAGCACAGAGTGGAGTCCCTTTGTTACCTCCAATTACAGACTGGAAATAACACAGGGAATCCCTCCGAGGGACTTGGCAGCCACTTGCAGGAGCTGGTCCTGCAAGAAGCAGCTGATGGGTCCCTTTGCTTCTCATGCCACTCCTGCCTCAGTTGGAAGATGAGTGCCATGCAAAGCAGGTGAGGGACTCCGCACTCGCTTGCAGGACTGGCTCCTGCAAGCAGCTGTTGAGTCCCTTTCTCTGTGCAGAGAGAGACACAGAACCAGATGATGTCACAGGAGTGAGTGGGGCTTTGGGATGGAAGCCCACCCCTTGATGTCATCTGGCCTGCTGGATTTTATTTATTTATTTATTTATTTATTATATTTCTATCCCCCCTATTTTCTTGCAAGAAGCCCAAGGCGGCTCACATAATCCTCCTGCTCCTCTCCATTTTATCCTCTCAACAACCCTATGAGGTAGGTCAGGCTGAGAGTCTGTGACTGGCCCAAAGTCACCCAGTGAGTTTCATGGCCAAGCGGGGACTAGATCCCGGATCTCCCGAGTCACAGTCCAACACTGTAACCACTAGGTGGGGAGCGATCTGGCCCCCAGACCAAACCAGGTTGGCCACCCCTGAATTACAGGCCGAGGAGTAATTTTTCTCTAATTGTATTAACAGAAGTCCTGTCCAGATGTTTGCTTGAATGTGTGAAGGTTCAGTGTGAGCACTGGGCCGGCCCCAAGCCTGTCAGTTCAGACCTTGATGTGTTGACCCAGCAAGGACTGAACAGGAGTTTTTACCAGGGTCCCCAGTCATGCAGGATGTTCTCCTCATGTTCAAGCGAAGGCAAGTAGAACTCAAGTTCAGACTTCGCTGTTTCAACACAGCAAGGTCTGGACTGAGGTGGGCGGTGCACATGGGGGTGGAGGGAGTGGGGCCATCATGCACGGCCCCATCCCAGGACACACCTTGAGCCCTCACACATTCAAGCAAAGGCCTGACTTGAACTAGAGTTGCTACTGAACGTGTATAAATCAAGTGGAGTAAAACAGCTACACACACACACACACACAACATTTCCAGAAATCTGCTGTGCCTGTTTCCCTTCTCCTTGATTTATGCCAACTGCTCATTTAGCTACATGAGCACACATTGTCTGTCTTGCTGCTGCAGAGAGGAGGAAGAGGGAGAGACGAATGTCAGTGATGTAATGCCACATTAAAGCCTAGAGGAGTGTTTGGAGTTACATTATTCGAGTAGCAGAACTTTTGTGCCAGAAGGTCAACCAGGCCAAGCAGTGTCCACTCCTGTTTTGAGGGATCTCTGGGCAAAGCACCATATGGGGGAGCCCCTCTTTTGTCAGTCGGCCATGGTGGGCTTAAATGGTAGTGTTGGCGAGCAGCGGTGGCAGCAGCATTCTGTGCAGTGCCAGTCAGCTAGATCTTGCCACTCTTTTAATTTCCCACAATGCCCCAGTTCTAGTGTTCCTCCAGGGCATTGTGAGAAATGAAAATGGTAGCTAGACCTGGCTTCTTGGCAGTGCTTGGACCATTAGGCTGGATTTTTTTTAAAAAAGGGGGGGCACAAGCATGCATCAGCAGCTACCAGTGCACTGGGTTCCAGCAGCTGATGGCCTGAGGCCAACCAGTATAATCCCCAAGAGTTTGGGGGTAACCCTCCGACCCCCCCAAAAAATGAGGGGGGCACTTATGCATTGCCAAAAAAAGAGGAAATGAATTACCAAGAGAGTGGACAAAAGAGAACACAGATTTGCATAAAATTTGCATACGTTAATTCCTACGTAATGAAATTTAGAAATAATTATAATAGTTATCATTTAAATAGAAATATAACTTCACCATAGTGGAGAATATTGTGACCAACTGACGAGCTCTCCAAGATTCTCCAAATATCAACTTGCTGCTCGTCGTCATCTCTCCTCGATTTGCACTTGCGTTTGCGATCACTGTTCGTTTTGCATGAATGGAAAAATAGCACAAAACAAACAGCTAGCAAAGGTGAACGTTGTGCAAACAATTCCCGAATCTGCACAAATTTCCACAAATTGCGCAAATTTCCCCCATAGGCTAAAGCGTGGGTGATTTAAAATGCGGGCATTTTGAGAAATTTGCATATTATGAGAAAGTAGTACATTTTAAGAAAGCTGTGTCTTTTCAGAAAGATGTGCATTGTGAAAGATGTGCATTTTTCAAGCACACCTTTTTGCAAACGTGAAGGCAAGTTTGGGAATTTGCAAACATTTTAGGAGAAAATGCACTCCCATTTTTGTTCACATTCATGATTGCAAATGGGACATTTTCGTGTGAGTTGCAAACTGAAACGCAGTCCTCATACATCCCTATGGGGTGGGCAATCTGCCCACCACCCAACTCACTTGGCGCTCGGCAAAAGCTGCCACTGTGCCTGCCAAGCCGTGCCGAAAGCAAGCGCCAGCCGAGGCACTCGCCGGACTTCCAGGTTCCTGGTGCTGCTACCTTTTTAATGTAGAAAATAGCATAAGATACGTTAGAAGTGGCCGCAATTTGCGTAGCTTGCGCAAATCACAGCCGTTTTTAATGTATCTCACGCCATTTTCTATGTAAAAAATGTAGCGGCAGGAACCCGGAAGTCGCTTCCCCAGCTTGGCTCACCAGAACACGAGTCGAGTCGGGGAAGCAGGTAGGCTGAGCTGAGCTCGAGGGGGTCGAGCCGAACTTCCACCCCCCGATCGAGCTCTGCACACATCCCTAGACTGGGCCAAAGACTTTTTTCATTTTGGCAACTATCCTTTGGAATTGATCTGGAGGCAGGCTTGGCTGGACCAATTTCTACCTACCTATAGGTCTTCCCTTTTATGCAGGTTTTGGGGCTATATGCTCAGGATTTTTAAGGGTTGAAAAAGAGGTTACAGGGTTGTCAGCAACAGGGCAGGTAAAAAATCTATGTTTTTAATGTATGCTTGTTCCATGAATTGCAATGTCAAGGAATGGCTGACATGTTTGACACATGATAGCTGTTTCAAGAATGCTATGCCGCAGATACAATGAATGGCTTTGGGGCAATAAATGTCAGTGGCTGATGGAGTCCCTGATGAGCCACATATTTTTGGACTAGGCCTATTAACCAACTAATTATGTGACTTTGAACAGAGTTAAAGGGTTAATTAACAGCAGATTAATTAATGGATGCAAGGTGATCAAATACACATATTAACAAACCCTCGATATAGTTGTCTTTTCGAGGGACCTGACATAGGATGGCCACTTACACATTGCCAAGAAAGAGGAAATGCATCACCGAAAAAGAAGACAAGAGGGGACATGGATCTGCATAAAGATTGCCTGTACAGATTCCAATTTAGAAAGAATTACTGTACATACTGATTTTTCCTGCAGAATAGGATGCACATACCAAACCTCAGGCATCTGAAATTACAGGAATGCTTGAAATATGCGCTCTGCTTTAGGCAACTGACTTGAGGGCTGGGATATTTAAGCATACAAATCATTTTGGTTTACCAGACCCCACTGACTTGCTGATTCAACCTGACTCACCACCACTGACTTTCATCTCTGTTTACCAAATTCTCAGGCTTTTTGCTATGAAGAAATCAAAATCAGAGTATCAATTTTCAGCAGCCGCAGGACATTGATAAAGCTGTGGGATCAGCAGCACAAGTTGATGATGTCCCTGGTTTTTTCCCATTTTTTCAGGCGTGCGATGGTTCTAGCAAGGCTCAGAAAGAGCCAACTGTTGGATTTAGGATCACATGCATCCCCTGGGGCAGTTTTATCTGGCCTCTGACTGCCCCACTCAATTCCAGCTAAGGTACATTGAAATGTTTGCCCACAGTTTCACACAGAAGGAAAAGACCACTGCTTTTGATTTGTAGGAAATATAGCGGCATCCCACTTTCTGAGATGAACATACTTGGATGTAATGCTATGCCTAAGTCAATGCTTGCCCAAATGCCTAGGGGGCAACTTTATTATGTACTTGACTATTCGTGAGGAGGTCAGTTTGTGTGGCCACCAATGCTTCATGCCCCCCACCCCAGACCATTGTCTGGAGAATAGAATGGTCCTTGAGAAGTGAGAACACACAAAAACTGGAGGTAGATCCATATTAAAACTTCAAGAGCTGCTGTGGGATAATAGTGGTATTAGTCACCAAGTATTAAGCACGTTTTTGAGTGCTCCAGAATTCTCCTTGAATTTTAAGCAAAATAATGGGAAAAAGAAAAGTCTGGGCAGGATGTTGAAGCCTCAAATCTGCCGTTTTTAGCAGTCTTAAGATGGCGTGCGGCAGGAGTTGTACACACTGAATTAGAATAGTATCTGGTAGGTGCAAAATGGATTTCAGGGTACACCAGGGTGCACAGTGGAACTGGAGGAAGATGATTTCGACCACCCAAAACCGGTAATTAATTTTGCAGGTGTTCATGCCTTCCAACCATTAGGTAATGCCATCCAATTAGGCTTCTAATGAAAAAGAAGCCTAGTGTACCACCTAAAATTCATCTCCGGCCTTGCTAATATAAATGCTACAATGCTTCTCTTTACCTTTGTTCTCTGTTTCACAAGGAACCCATCTGTTCCTGTTAGTGTTGGAAACGGCTCTAAGACCTTAATTACATTAAGATGCACATATTTCTTGGCAGCAGGAGTGGGGGGGGGTGAAAATAGGCTGCTAACATAATCAGAGTGGTCTACAACAAGTGCAACAATATCAGGTGGCATATGTGCATATTGAACACTGATATTTAAATTAAATCATTTGTAATTCATTGTTACTGGAGCAACATAAATTACCTGTTTATGATGCTCAGATTAACCTCTCCTGGAAGACATCGGCTTAGGATCGTGCTTTGTAGAGTTCTGCAAAAAAAAAATTGCATCTCTGATTTGATGTGAACTGGAATGACTAAAGGCATGCACTTGGCCCACGCTGGCTGGGGATGTTGGGTATTCTAGTCCAACACATCTGCAGGGAGCCAGGTTGGAGAAGGTTGTTCTAGGGCAGTGTTCTATGCTGGCTGGGGCATGCTGGGAGTTGTAGGCCAAAAATATCTGGGGACCCAAGGTTGGAGAACACTGTTCTAGGGCAACAGCGGTTAAACTGTTCTGGTGGGTGGCTTGTTCTTAGCTGGCCGCCATTTTTAAAATATGAAGCTGCCCAATACAGACTCAGACTATTGATCTATTTAGCCCAGTGCTGCATACAGTGATAGGCTTGATGCATGGTACGTCATATAGGGGTATTTTTACCCGTGAAGTGAAAATGCAAGCTATCACACCTTGCAAAAAGCAAACTAACCAACAAATCAACCCGTCCATCCACCAGAAAATTAATGTTTTTTTTTCAAGCAGTGGAAACTTGCTGGTTTACTGAGTAGGGATACTTTCACAAGACCATTTCCCCAAGAGACTATTGAGGGAATGATCACTTGGTAATGACGCTCCCATTTTGGTCATCTCTGAGGATGACTCTTTTTCCCCCAGGGGTCATCATTTACAATCCAGACAAAGATTGGTTTGTTCCTTCCTTCTTTATCTTTAAAATCTGATTATATATAATGCCCAGCTATGGATGGCACAATTCCTTTGCATTAAATGAACCAGATTTCCCACAGTTTGATTGGTGGTGTGTGTGGGTGTGTTTAGCAGGGAGGAGGGGATGACCCAATGAAATAGCTTTTCCTGTAACTATCTGTTGTGTGAGTGAAACCAGAGGGTATTGCTTAAAGCAGAAAATCAATGTGCCCAATGTATTCCCATTTGAAGAACCAGCTTTGCCTCTGACGGCATTGAGGAGAAGCAGAACGGTACCACTCAGTGGCTTGACTAGAAATAATAATTGCAAGGATTTGTTTGTGTACCGGAAGGAAAACTCTGGGGATGGCTCCATGATGCAAGATCAGCCGTCCACAGAGCCTCTATTCGTCTTCCCACTTCCCAGTCTGTTTTGAGAGAGAAATCATGTGAGACAGACACAGTCAAAAAGGCTTGAATGTCATCAACCACATACTGAGGTGTGGTTTTTAAGAATGAGTTGGAAACAAGTTTTCAAAGGAGAAGAGCTCAGAAGATTTAGAAGACAAATTTTTTGAGCAGAAAAATTGGAATGGATTGGAATGAAGGATTGGGGAATATTAGCAAAAGATGTATGAGAAATTTGTTTCAATTCATTTTTGACCAGAATTGACCCAGTTCACACATTCCAGAACCAAACCCAGACCCTAACAAAATCTGAGGCCAAAGTCAGTACATTTCTCAGTTTGCAATGTGATTTGCATGAGCAACAACAAAAAAAATGCATTCAAAAACCTGTACATTTGAAAAATGCATGAAAAAAAGGTTTATGTTTGAAAAATGCACACAAACAGTTTAAGCAATGGGAGCAAATGCATCCATTTGGTGTTGTCCAGATATTTTGGACAGCAACTCCCAGCATTCCTGACCATACTGGCTGGGGCTGGGACAATGCTGGCTGGGGCTGATGGGAGTTGAGGTCCAAAACATCTGGAGGGTAACAGGTTGTGGAAGGTTGCATTATACAAAGTAAGTCCATTGTCTATTCTGACTAGCAAGGGTTTCAGTCAGGAGTCTTTCCCAACCTTTCCTGGAGATGCTGGAGATTGAACTTGGGACCTTCTTAAGGTGGCCACTTATACATTGTCCAAAAAAGAGGACAAAAGAGGACATCTATTTGCATAACTTTTGGCATATGCTAATTTATTTGTATAGATGCAAATTTGGAAATAAAAATTATAATTTAAGTAGAAATACAGTACATCTCACCATACTGTGGACTGCCTGTTCAGACTGCTGTTCGGGTGCTAACTCTTGATACGCAACCGTTCTTGTGGCTCTTTATCTTTATATACTGGACTTAGACTGGACAGCCCTTCGGATAGAGGACACATTCAAATAGAGGACTGTCCTCTGTAAAAGAGAACACCTGGCCACCCTAGCACACAAAGCATGTCCTCTACCTCTCAGTGATGTCCCTTCTCCAGGGCCCTGAACGGGGCTATGCAGATGTTCCCTCCACCGAAGCAAATGTAGAAGCCTGAGCATGCAGGAGCTTCACATAAGCATTGGAGAACACATCTGGTCTGGATCAGGATGAAGATTGCGGTGAGGAGCCATGGGGCAATATGTGCAGCCTGCAAGCTGGTTTGTAGGCTGCAATGCAGAGCCTGTATGAGCTTATAATGTTACTGACTGTGCACTCTCCAAGTGCCTTTTTAAGGAAATCAGAATATATATATATATATATGAGATAATCTCATCCACAGACACCAATAAAAGAGGGCTTCATCTTTTTATCTGATGGCAGATCAGACGCCACACAGGAGCAGGCTGACTATTAATCCAAAAGGCCACGCCAGCTGTGCTTAATGAGCTGCGGATACATTGGATTTGTGTCCAGCTAAAAGTTCACAAATGGAATTAATAACGCCTTCAGGACCGTGGCGATAGTGAGTGCACAATAATTATGCACTATCCAAATAAGCCGCTGGCAGAGATTAAAAGCAATTCTTCCTAGCTTTATCAGGATGTTGCCTTTGCTGACGGCAAGTGGTATTTTCCTCCCAGCTATAGCCACGTAAGCTCACAGTCAGGAAATGGGCTAGAGCGGTGATGGCGAACCTTTTTAAGCCCCTAGTGCCCAAACTGCAACACAAAACCAACTTATTTATTTCAAAGTGCCAACACTGCAATTAAACCCCGAGTACCGAGGTTTTCGTTTTAGAAAAACAACTCATACAGTTGTCCGAACTAATTAACATCTTTTGTCTTTTAAAGAAAAACACAATAACAGAGCTTTCAATGATACAAACAGTTTTTTGTTGAAAAAAAATCAACTCAAAAATTATTATAGTACTACATTGTACACATAGACTGAAGGGAATTATACAAACTTGTAAATAATTAGGCACATGTATTTTTGGATAAGGGATTCTCAACTTGTAATATGATTATATGCCAGACTGAAATTGTATGGGGCAAGCTTTACTCCGGGTCCTTTCCCTGCTTCTACAGTTGTCGGATTAGTAAAAGTAAAAGTCAACCTGTACTAGGATGAGCAAGATAAACAAGAAAACTAAACGTGCTTAACACCATTTTAAACACTTTATGTCTTGGACTGCAAACACTGCATTAGGTAAAAGTTTTGCATTGGGCCTGCTTTTGCACAATTAATGTGATTTTTGCTATTGCATGCATGCTGATAATTTGTCAAACCTTGGCTCATACTCTGTTAGTTTGAGAGCAACACATGCAGCACTCAGGTCAACTGTTAGGGCTTTACATCCAGCCATGCTCTGTGCATCAAATGTGATAACAATGTAGAAAAGAATTCTGTAACAGGAATTCTAGAATTAAATCATTCTGTTCCACACTGTGAGAAAGAACAAGATCATTAGTTTTTGCAAGAAGGGGACGGTCTTTTTGCGATCTGGTGACCCAATGGCGCGAGTGCCCACAGAGAGGTCCCTGTGTGCCAGCTGTGGCCCCATGCCATAGGTTCGGCATCACTGGGCTAGAGAGTAAATAGCTACCAAAGGAGAAGGGGGGAGGGAAATGTTTGATAATAATAGACAATAGCAGGGGAACAAAAAAAGACCATATAATCTTGTGGATAGTTCAGTTGAAACTGTTCAAGAAATTTAAAAGACATTCTTATAGGTCATACTTCCAAAGAAATGTCCAAAGGATTAGGTTGTTGGTCTTATCACTTTTTTTATCATGTGGACTGGAATTTATCTTCTGAAGTGCCCCCATGTGGGGCAAATTTATTTGATTCAGGCACAAGGAAATTGCAGTTCTCATCATATGAGGGCGTAAGCAGGAGAAATGTATCCATGTCAGAGGCAGTATGCCTATGTACACCAGTTGCTGGGGAACATGGGCAGAGGGTGCTATTGCACTCGTGTCCTGCTTGTGGGTTTCCCGTGGGCAGCTGGTTGGCCACTGTGTGAACAGAATGCTGGACTAGATGGGCCCTTGGCCTGATCCAGCATGGTTCTTCTGATGTTCTTAGAACTCCCTTCCACCGACTCAGCCCCTGATCCCTCAACAGTCTGCTCCCTTCCCTTTAAACTCCATTTCCTAGCCAGTGTGATGAAGTGCTTAGAGTGTTGAACTGGGACTCAGGAGATCTGGGTTCAAGTCCACATTGGGCCATGAAGCTCACTGGGATTGGACAAATTCATGGAACATAAAGCTTTTAAAAGCTACTAGTCCTGATGGCTATATGCCACCTCCAGTATCAAAGGCAGTGTGCCTGTGTACACCAGTTGCTGGGGAACGTGGGCGGGAGGCTGCTGTTGTTAGACTCATGTCTTGCTTGTCGGTTTCCCGTGGGCAGCTGGTTGGCCACTGTGTGAACAGAATGCTGGACTAGATGGACCCTTGGTCTGATCCAGCATGGCTCTTCATATATATATATATATATACATATATACAGTGCTTTTTTTTGGAGAAAAGGGTACCGGAACTCTTGGATTACATTTCCTCGGAGTAGATGGCGATTAAATTGTAATGCAATTAATAGAAGAAAAGGTGCTGGAACTCAGTTCTGGTGAGTTCCACCAGAAAAAACCCTGCATATATATATATATATATATATATAGAGAGAGGAGAGAGAGAGAGAGAGAGAGACTTTATCATGTCAAACTGAATTTATTATTTATTTATTTATTTATTAATTTATACCCCACCTTTTTTCCTGCAAGGAACCCAGGCGGCTTACATAATCCTCCTCCTCCTCCCGTTTTATCCTCACAACAACCCTGTGAGGT